>CM068871.1:14039867-15419033 GCA_035149815.1 Branchiostoma lanceolatum | reverse complement strand
CATAAAACATGCTGCAGTCTTATCTAAGCTATTCTCTCTACCATTCATACTGTGATTGCATATTACAGTCAACCCTCCGAGCAGGAATTTGGGGTGGATAATCCATCACCATCTGTGCTCAGACGTGACCAGGCACTTTTATCTACATCATGGTACAAAAGCAGCAATTTACTTCATGTAACATGTCAGAATATATCCCTGGCTAGAACATACATACATATTATTTACATGTATATGAGAGTACATGGGGGCCTGGGGTATATTCTGAATGGTTACAGCTGTAACGTTAACCAGTTAATCTCTGCCCTGAGGTAAAAGTCCCAGAAGCTTTAAACACACAGAAATAGAATTCATGTTTACATTTTATATTCTAGCACAAAAGAAAGAAAAATTACTACAATAATCCACAAAACTCTCAAAAAGGACAGTTGCTTTACTTGATTGAAAGACCAACATTTTATTATGAATATGAGTTTCCTGTGACTGTAGGATTCTTCTGCAATACAGCAACATAAACCTCCATTACAGTAATCCCGAGTTCCCTGTTCGCATGCTGATTAACAGTCACATTTTAGTGTATCTAGTACAGATGGCAGGTTTACAGCGTCGTAACCAGCCCTGGTCGCGGTGTCACCAGTTTTACTGGCAATTCCTTGTAACAACCAGACTCCCCGGCCTGATGTTTAGGCTTAATGAATTGTGGGGGGACCTTCTGGGCTTAGTCCAAATCATTCACCCCCTTTTCTGCCAATTTCTTGTCTGTATTATTTCCTTAGAGAGTCTGGTGGAAAATGAGGTTTCCTATTCAATGGATTACTTACAACACAGTGGGTTGTTAGGCTAGTTGGCTCATCATATACTAGCACCCATTGGTCATCATTTCTACACTTCTCTATGGCTTACCAATTCCAAAGCAATCCATTTTTACCTTCCGACAACATTTCTAGATGTTCATGACCTTTCTACAACGTAGTCCTTTACCTCATGGCTCTCCCTTGAATAATACACACGCTGGCAGCAAGAGCGATGGGGAAATTCATTGGTTGTATTCCACCGGGACGTCGCATTGTAAACCCATTACATCACTCCCACTACACAGCCTGGCGGTCATGCAAATTTACAATTAACCGGAGCTACTGAAGGTTTACGACCCCCTCGTTGTATTGCTCAGGGGAAATTATCGAAACCCTCGACTCCTTTAAGTCTCTTTTATTACAGTCTGGAGACGCGGTGCAAACGGAGACTTTCAAACTGCTCTTTTTATCTTTCCTTGATGCACTGTTATGTCTTGGGGGTTACTGTAATAGGTAAAGCTGGATAAATTTGTGAAATATACGAGCAGTAACAGAGCCACATAAATCAAATCAAAACAATTGTTTGAATAGTACGTCTTAGATATTGGTTCACATTGAGCAGGGTTGTCTTTCGATAAAAGAATAATTTTCATCTAAAATCTCCTGACTAGGTCCAAGTTATTGATAGGTTTTTGGATGGGGAAATTTGGCATTTGAAAATGACTTCTATCTGACATGTACACAATATGTTCAGTTAATGGAAAATTGAACAGGTAATTCTGGATTAATCAGATCTTTGAATTGTGCATGTTTTAAATAATTAGCACACAAGTTAGTCAGACGTAATTTTCTAGGAGTATCTAGATAGCACAACAATGACTAAAATCATTACTTTTATATTTCTAGAGCTCTTGCAACAATAGATTAAAGCAAAATAATCTCTTTATTCATAATTTTTGTGAACCGGCCGACTACAATGAAAACATGAATCAGGCGTGACCACTCCCAAACAAAAGAATGTATAAATCCTTTTACTGTATCAGGCAAGAGGTCAATCGACTTCATGTACAGTTGACATAGATATACTCACAAAATAAGTGTAAAAAGCTTTCAAATGCTTTTGTCTCTATGGACCATCATCACATGAACAGACATAAAAGTGTCATTAGAAGCAATACAGGAAATATTCAAAAGCAGAAATATTAAAATAAACAGTATGAGCTTAAGGGGTAAAATATTCAATAAACAAATGACAATTTTAAAATTGCCTCTACATTGTAAATTTACGTATAGTTGAAGTAGTAGCAGTTGAAAGAATGTATGTTGCTACCCACCTTGCAAAGCTGTTATTCGTCTGCCGTTCGATGTTGTTATGCTTGCTTCAAGCGCGACGTTCAACAGCAGACAGCGTCATACTGCCAACCACTCCCTCGCTCTCGCATATAACGCGCCGGAACGTCCCACTATTACTGCCCCTCCATGACCCTCCAGTCTACCTCCCTACAAGACAAGCGGGACGGCCCTCTGATGGTGTGGTCAGGAGCGAGGATGAATTATAGATGAGACAGGATTGAGTCGGAGCTACGCCTACTTACTGTTCATCCCATTGTGCACCACCAGACGGTAGGGTGCTCCCAGACAAAGGGGAATCCCACATTTGGAATATATTATCCCATCATTTTCTTTCATAAACACAATTCCCAGGGCAATTTTATTTGCATGGGAAAGCCATGACAGCGTGCTATGTTTGAATAATGACTCTATTTGCGTCCAACGCGGTCAGGCCAAATAGGAGATTAGAGCAGTTATCACCCACTTTCAACTAATGGATTGATAATATATTGCATGGGGTGGAAAAATCTGATCTAGGTGAGAAATTGCTGTAATAACTGTCACACTAGAGTGCAGTCCTCTGTAACTATTGGTTGGATGGCATGACAGCAATTGGCTTTTACATACACAATTTGATTACAGAGACATACTACATGCACTTTCTGTAACCCTTAGTCAAATTCAAACCTACATCTTATATAAGTTCAAAATGCATAACTTTATGAGAGCTTTTATAAGCCTCTATCTTATAGTATGTATACGGGAATAAAGTTGTTCATCCATGCTTTCAACCCTTATAGTGTTAAAGTAAATCACATCAGCCCAGCTCACAAATCGACTCGAGCTCCCAATATTCATGCAAATTTACCCGACACTTGGACGTTAACCATTATGAATAGGATACATAAGAAAAGGTCTTATACCAGAGAAGACATTTTTATCAGCCAGCCCTTTACAGAAACATTTCCTAGACTTGACGGCAATGTATTTGAATTTATGATCTACCGCCTTGCAATTCTTGCCAGTACTGCAGCTGTAAGAAGTTCAGTTTCAAAACTGTCAAACTCTCAGGAGAGTGTGTTATCAGCAACTTAAAATGCATGGAACTACTTGAGTGCCGCATGGCCCCATATAGCACAACATTTGCATTCAGGCGAAGTACTTCAGCTACAATACCAGATTTAGCTGAAAACCCCAACTTCTCCTCAGCATACAAAGTTTCTAGCAATGCAACCCTTGCTCTTTCTGTGCTGCATTCAGTCATTTTTACCTTTGCTAAGAAGGTTATGTTTTTGGGTCTGTGTCTCTGTGAACAGCATAACTCAAGACATCATGGATGGATCTTTATGATACTAGTAGTTGGTATCATGCATGTTGGCAAAATGAAGAAATGATTAGATTATGGGCCCCTTGTGACTTTCCACGGTACTGCAGCATGACTTCCAGTTTTGATATCTCATGTTGTGGTTTTGATTTTTGGTGGAAGAAAAAGAAAAAGTGGTGTATGGGTTAGGCCCTCTTGTTTTTGTCTTCCTGTCATTCCAAGTTACTGAAACAGCCCTCATGCACTACATACCCTATGCTCATTAATCACAGGATTCTATCCCTGTCAGTAATCCTCTCACGATAATCCAGGAAGAGGCATTAAAACAAGACTACGTAACACTGTTTTATTCAAGACTCGCTGGTACGTATGAAGAGTACCAGATAAATCAGGATGAACACAATGAAGGAACAATCTTATCTCTCTTTACAGTACATGATTATATACATAACTTGTCATCGTATTGTATTGATTAATCCAACTTCTTTTCTTCTAATTGCATGATATGAATAGAAAATGAGAATAGGATATTTGTTACCTGTCACTTTGTACATAAAGTTGATGTGTCAATGAAAAGTTACTGATAATTCACTGCTTTCTTTTCAACTTACTTTTGCAAATTATAGATTTTCGGTCAACGTCCTGATACCAATTTTGTACATCTTATATAAGTAAAATTCGTTTTGACATAATTCACAATAAATATATGTAGACAGTGTCATACCATGATTTAGTACAATAGCCAATTTAGCCTTAGAAAATGTTAAAATTGCTCAGATTTTCAGATACTGTAAATGCAGAAATGTTTGCGGTGGTTTAATGTTTGCAGTTTTCGCGGTAAGCTCTTCGCTGCAAGGTTAAAACCACCGCAAACTTTTTTTGCCCTCCTACCCCCTTGTCTACTATTCACACAAACGCAAACTTAAAACCACCGCGAACACTCCATTTTCTCCCTACCGCAAATAAAAACCATGTGAACTTAAATTCATTTACAGTATCATCAAAATATGTAGTTAGCTTGCAAATGCATGTATCAACAGTTCGAACTTGTATCTGCACATCTGAACTCTGAAAAGCTGCAGTAATGGGCCTTAAAAGCAATAGACAGCAGGGACCTATTTGTGTCTGCCTAATTGCACAACCTGAGTGAGGAAAGCACAATTATCCTGTGAGGAATAGTACTGGTAGTTATCCTGGTCAATAAGAGACAAACTGTGAGGATTATCATTAATGTACAACTAGCCGTGAAGACTTGACAAGTAACTACTCTCCAAGCAGAGGTTTTAGCTAGTTTTGACGGATTTCTAGGCATTTTTATCCGGCTTTCTATTTTGTCACGATTTCTTTTTGTCTGCCAGCCAGTTTGACAAAATAGAAAGTCTGATGAAAATGCCTAAAAAGACATCAAAAACAAGCTGAAGCCTCACCTCTTCTAGGAGAGAAGCAAGTGACCTGAAATCTCTCAGTGGAGTAATACATCTAAGTTCTCAAAGATTAAAAAGCGAGAGGGAAAAGCTGAGTACATCCATCCATTTGTAATATCTCCAGATGAAATGGAAACATGGCAGTTTTAAAAGCATCATCAGATTCTCTTATTTGGACAGTAGAGGGCAATATACCTTTTGATTTCCCCAGTGTTATTACTGTGAGGAACATTTCGTAACACATTAGAATACCACCAGTATTGAGGTCTGTTGGCACAAGCAGTAAAAATGCAATGTTTTATTATGATTGAAGAATACCTCCTACATATCACCTGCCCTAAATAGCCATGGTCAAGGCTAAAGTTTCTTGCCTTACACCAATTAAGATACAATGGTATCCAAACTCCCAGTCTGCTAGTGATAGTAAACGATGTAGAACTACTAGAAGGCCTGCCTTGCATACCAAGATTTAAACAGTTCAACCACAGAGTTCCATTAGTAAACTTCTTCATTCAACTCATGTACATGCTAATATAACATGTACTATTGAACCATTGCCAAATGTGGAGTTCTCCTGGAGGATGTTGAAGCATTGCATGCTTATGGAACAAGAGAACTAGCTCAAATGCAACAGTCAGATTAAGTAGCAACTCCAAGGACATAAAATAGAATGGCACGGCTAAGAGCCCCTGGTGCTTTTTATGACTAAAACGAGCAGTTTGAAACGTATAAAAAAGAGTAGTTATTAGGGAGGTAGAAAATTGGTACCAATTAGGGGAGCTAGTTGGGTCAGCGAATGCACACGTTTTACGAGCACAGATATGTCTGCATTCATGTGCAGTTGGGCTCTACTTAAAATCCAGGCCATGCTTTTATTTCCACTCTAATGATAACTCCCGAGGAAGATAGAAGGGCTTCTGCAATCTGTGTCCTTGGCTGTGTTTTAAGACCTCTGCTCCTCTGTCTTGTTATTCATTTAGGCATAGTATACCATAAATGTACCGAGTATACTTTTTATTGCCAAACTGAAGTTATGGGGAAAAGTAACTTCATACACATTGTATTTGCAAAAATACTTCCATGTTATGTTTGAAATTGCAAATAAAAGTCAGAGGGGAAGACAGAACGAAGGTCAGGATGAGACTAAATGGGAACACATTAAGTATTCCAAGTAGAAAGTGACTGTAACAAGACACATGCTACCCCATATATCCACTGGGCCCTTTTCTGTATAACATAATATATCAGATATCATAATGAAAATCATGTTACATGCATAATCAATTTACAAGGGTCCTTGGCACATACATGTTGTAGTATCACATTTACACTAACTTTTTATTTATTAATTTGATGCTTTTCCCAACCCCACTTCTTCTTGCTGTCCCACCCCTATACATACATATATGATTGCAGTTACATGAATATTGCTTTGAATTCATGATCGTTGCAAGTTGCAACATATCAAATAAATAGGTCACTTCTGTGTTAAGCAAAATGTGTAGTAAACTTTCCAACACTCAACTTTGGAAACAAATTGAACGAATCAAAGTCGCATGAAAACGAACATTTCAGTAAACTTGGTAAAAGAAATGATCCAACCAACAGAACATTTCCTCCAACTGAACTGGTCACAAAGAAGCCACCTGGTGGTCAGTTGTGTGCCTGCCCATCAATGTTATCTGAGTCCGACTCTCCCATGTCTGTTTCTAACGGTCCATCAAAGTCATCCACAGAATCATAATCATCAGAATCTTCATAGTCATCATCATCTCCCTCGTTATCATCTTCATCATCATCGTGGGTCTGGAGGACAACAGGACATATGTAACATTAGATTAGACTAGCATAGTTAGACTGTTAGTGTATGTTTGATTAGGTATGCATGTGCTGTGATTAGGGCCCCTATGCCATTTTTCAACCAGCTTAGGCCATATTGATTCAATTATATGGATGGCATCCTCTCTGAAACCCAAAAAAACTGATGCGAATGAAATGAAAAGTTTGGCAAAAAAAGTTGCCTTCTGACAGTATGAAATCTATGTGGTCAGGAAGATTCAACAACTGACTAAACACACAGAGTATGGTATCATCATCATCATCATCATCATCATCATCATCATCATCATCTGTCGTCCCAGACAAAACACCCTGACCGTTACGCCAACACGATGCCACTGTTACTTGTCCAACCATGTCACTTGTCTTCAATTACTGTTGAACCAGATAACGGAAGAAAAATCAAACTAAATGTATTACCTCTGATGCTGTCTTCCCAATGGGAACTATATCATTGTCCTTCTCTGCAATGCTTTCCAACTGTGAATACAAGGAGCAAATTATGCATGACAAAACTTACATTTATGAATGTATTTTCTTGTTATCATGTTTTGACTTTTGCAAATACAAAACAGATTCTATGTCAAAGATTTCATAATTCCATACGAAAACTAAAGTACATTTGTACTTATAACAAGCTTTTGATCAGTCCTCTGATCATTCTCAAGTTGGTATGACCCATTCCTCAACCGAGACAGGGACCAATACCGACTGCCTGTCACTCTGGTCCGTTGCTGACGTCACACTTCTGTTCAGGTCATGTGACATGGGCTTCAGGTCTGAACTCCATCTGATTTCAACTTGAGAAGGAGCAGAGGACTAATCAAAAACATTTTGGTAACTTTACTTTGTTTACGGAAATTGCGTATAAAATCTTTATAACAGGTCAATGTCAATTACCACGACCACAGACGAACTTTCATTCGAAACAGATTCTATAAGTTGAGCCTTGAAACAATTTTTGTATGAATGTTTCCATGATTACTTCTATAACTTGTGTTTATATACAAAATTCCACATATTACATGTATTTTATATCGTAGCATTTGACAACAAATAAATAAATATATGTATTTACCCATGACTTGTGAGCCTGTTCCATCTGATGTAGTTCACTCTCATCATCGCAAGGCTTGTCCAAGCTGAACCACAGGGGATCGTTAACGCGAGGCAGGAGATTCGGGAACGGTGTCGACATCTTATGCTGCAAGGAAAGATAAACTTGACTGCGCGGTACAAATCACAACATGGAAAATTATGATATATTGTTGTTGTCCTGCACCTGGCACTGGCAAATTATGCGTATCTTCGATACCCCAGACGATGCGCTCCATGCAAAGTATGGAAGACTTAAAATGAATCTATAGCCACACACAATTCTAAGTACTGTAGGGATTACGTATATTGCTTGTTGATTCACCTCTGCCGTCAGATTTTCCACAAAATCTTGGAAAATTGGAGCACGACTTCTGCATGTCCTTCCTCTCTTTCCCTCTCCTCAATTTTGAACTGGAAAACATAGTGCGCCATTTAAGACCGCAGATACGATGGTATCATCTGAAGGATAATATCTTTTAATATTTACAACTATAGCATCTAAATATATTCAAAATAAATAAATCGATGCTTTTAAATGCTTCATACTTATAAAATTACTGATTATGTTAAAATCATGCTGATTTGATGCTTTTACGTTCTATGTGTATTGTTGCCTTCAAATTGTAAGCTATTTATATTCACTGCAGAAGCCAACATGGCGGCCAGTCGTCGAAAAGTAGAAATCGTCTGCGGCTAAATGACGAATTTATGTCATTTACAGACATAATTGAAAGCCTACAACGAAATGGATGGTTCAAGACGAACCCAAGACCTTCTGTAGCTCTCCTCAAGGAAGCATTAGTCTGTCAAGATGGATTCTGGGGACGAAGACGACCGTGAGCCGCCCCTGTCTCTCACCGGGTTTCTGTTTGGAAACATCGATCAGAAGGGGCAACTTGAAGATGACGACGTTTTGGACCAGGTAAGATTTTGGTTTATTTTCTGCTTCCCACACACTGTCAGCAAACTATAGTAGATTGTTTCATAGAGAATTTGTAACCATGTTTATATTGTATCTGTTATATGTACATTGTATATGTCGACATTATTTCGATTTAGTTTTGGATGACGTTGAATACTAGAGTATTTTGCTTTGCCGCAGGAATCCAAGCGACATTTGAATCAGTTGAACTCCCTTGGAGGATTTGGCAGCCTGGTTCAGGAGATCACAGCAGATACAGATAACTATGGAGATGATGAACAGGACAGTCAGACAAGCTCCAGTGGTAAGAATTCTGCTTTATTAATATTAGCATGAAAGTTTGCAGATCAAACTTTTTGTGTTGGGACAAAGTTCTAGCTCTGTCTCTAACTCCTGCATTGTTATCTGTCCAAAAAGTGCAACATATACAAAATGATATATCTTCTTCAACTTCAACTTATTGAACCCCCAGATAACCCCGCGAGGGGCAAAGTAGGGGGGGGAGGAGGTCCCAGGCTAAGACGGGCAGGCCTCCAGCCTGGCGCGGAAAGTGTTGTATCTAAAGTGTTGTAGCTACAACCATTTCATGATAGTTAAGAACCTGTTTTTTTTCTTCAGAAACCCAATTTTCTAATGTATCATTATGACATCACAATCAACTAACTTCTTTTTTATTTTACATTATGACGGCAAGCCAACCCTTCCTGTCGCAAATGTATAGCTGGTAACTGCCTAGAGTTTAGTGGCAATGACATTTCTTGATTTGGCTGTAAAAAGGTAGATATTGTAAAATGTATTGCAAAAATATTCTTGAACCTCCTTGCATTTTGTATGTTGTCCTGTTTTCCAGGTTGGGTGCTGAACTCCCCCAGTGCTGTGGACTATTCCGACATCAATGAAGCTGTTGATGAACAGGAAGTCAGACAGTCCATGGGCTCCCTTCAGGTGCCCCAGCCAGGTACATGCAGACACATTGCTAGTGTGTTAGCAGTCTTCATTGTACATGCATGTACATGTATCTCATAATCTAGACATGAAGGTTCACTCCACCAAAATAAGAACATTGAAAGAAAACTGTTTGTCTATCCTTACCACTTCTGTGTAAACCTTTGAAACCCAATAAACCTGTCATTCATTCATTCATTCATTCATTCAACATAACCTTACATCTTACTTTATATTCAGAGATGCATGTTAACTGTAGTGGTAAAGTAGGAAATACTGTCTTACAAATTTTATCTTTCATAACTTTGACTATGTGGATTCTGGTCATATTCATCTCTAAAGTTATTTCTGATTGATGTCAATAAGGATTTGAAACTTAATGATGGATACTGTTGATGCCTTGCTTGAAATCATAATGTTTAATAACAATGATCTAAATACATAGGTTCAGACTCAACATCTGATGATGATGATGATGACTACGATGATGAGGGGGAGACAACAGACAGGCAGCTCATGCCCCCACCTGCCTCAATCATGGTTACCAAGGCAACCAAAATGGACTCCAGAAGCTCTCCTGTGGAGGAGTTCAAAGGTCGAACAGCCCCTCTTGATGAAAGGGACACCGGGAACTCACTGTTTGCTGATGCTGGGATCATCCTACCATCATTTGTTCCTACAAATACAAATGGAGATATTTCAAGAAAAGAAGCAGAGGATAATCTAGTAGAGAAGGGTGATGGCAAAAGGAGGGCATCTGATAGCTCTCCGGAGTCAAGTTGGAAGAAAAGAAGGTCCATAGAGAAATCTCCCAGTAGTGGAAGTCTGAAGGACGCTTTGTTTAAAGGGACAGAGCTGCCGGAGGTCACAGTTCTGTTTCCACACTTCAGACATGGAAAGGTAAGAAACTGGAATACCGTAATCTATAAGTAAGTATGCTATGCAAAATAGTCCTTGCTGACATATGTTGTGTCTTGGCCTATATAATATGTTGTAATTATATTTCACCCATACTACAGTATGAAATATTCTATAAATTGAATTTCGGTCTATTTTTGCATGGGAGGGAGATGGGTGAAATAAGCTGTATTTGCTTGCAAATATTGCCTGTCTGTAAATATTGCCTGTCTAGTTTTATATTGTTCCATATCCATTCATCTGCTTGGAGATGAATACTCAATGATTTTAGAGCTATACTTTGTAGACCTAATGTTCAGTATGTGAATACTTTATGTCACACACAGGTTCTTAGATTCAACAAGTTGTTTGGGCCAGGGAAACCGTCGTCCTTGCCGCAGATTTGGAGGGGTGCCAAGCGGAGAAGAAAACGGCGGCGGCCGACGGGAGAAGAATCTCTGGAGGAGTTTTACGAGTGGGAGTTTGACTACGGCCCCATCCCTCCTCCTGACCAGTGGATGTCTGATGATGAGGTTGGAGAGTTTTGGGCCCTGTACCACCTTTTTTCTTTCAAAGTACAGCTACCTGGCTAAAGTAGCTTCATGTTAATTGTTAGGGTGTTTGGCCCAGAACCCAGAGGTCCTGGGTTCAAATCCCCCCTGACATACCACCTACCATTTACTTATTTTCATTCAAAATGCAGCTACCTAGAGATTACAAGCATGTAAATCCTATTGAGGAAAGTACATATATAATATATGCCAGTTAGGCACAGGATTTTTTCTAGTTAGTATGTATACTTCATTTTTTATGGTTTGGTTGAGTAGACTGCACATGTTATACTGTACATATTACACAGCCTTTAAAAAAAGTTAAGTCTCCTTTTTTTCTAAATGGGTTGTTTTATTACTTAGGAGAAAATGATGCGCCCCATGGAAGCTTTACCCGACACAGGGGCCAGGAAGGAGGCTTCGCAGGACGGTGACAGACCAGAGATCCCTGAGTGGCGGTTCGGGCCTGCCAGGTACTGGTACGACATGCTGGGGGTGCCTGAGACTGGGGAGGACTTTGACTACGGCTTCAAACTGGCACAGGTGAGTTTCAACTTTTTACATTCAAAATTTTCTTTGTCTATACCTACTACTATTAGGCATCCAGGTACTGAGGTAGAACATCACACAATGCAAAATAAATCAAGCAACTGGATAAAATCTCTTAAGATAGCAGCTGGTGGTTATTCCAGCTATTTAGATTATAGAAGATTCAAACATTTCAGATTGCCCCCACTAATTTCACAAATTTAAACAGTATCACTGACTGTTACATTCAATACTATAGTACTTATTTCTTCCTGCTAATTGATTTCTTCCTGCTAATTCGTATAAAAATGTTTCAACTTCCAACTAAAATCAGTAAAATTATAGAATTCTGCATTGTTGTGTGCAGAATATTGTAGCACCAACGATTCAGAAAAGTGTATGAAAGGGAGTCGTTTACGTAGAACTGATGTACTTTGTTTCATGACTGTTACAGAATTCTGACAGCGACAGTGGTAATGAAGGTGATGACGAAAGAGAAGAGTCAAAAGAACCCCCAAAACCCTCCCAACCGGAACCACCGAAAGACGACGCTACAGAGAAGACAGAAGATCAGCCAGAAGACATGGAGACTTCAGAAGAATCAGAGGTGGTTCCAAAGTCAGAGTTTCCAGAAGAGGAGTACTTCTACATGGTGGCACAGAGGTCCTGGGAGGATGATATAGTGTGGGACGGGGAGCAGATTAAGGATAAAGTACTACAGTCCAAATCTGCAGCTATGGCCGGATGGATCCCTACTAGCACCAGTAGAACTGCTCAATCTTTCAGCTCACAACAAGGTAATAAAGGGGAATATACAGGAGAAAACACTTCTCATCAAATACAAATGTGCCAAACAATCCCTTACTCATGAAAGAAATGCTGATTTCTATAGGGAGTAAAAGATGCCCCGACAAAAACCTCTCCCTAAGTGAAAGAGGAAGATATGAATATCAAATTTTGTCTGCGAAGGACAATGATAAAAGGTGCAATTTGCTAATACTGATAGAGTGGACAGATTTAAAGTGATTGTTTTATGTTTGTATTATTTTCATTGTTGTTACAGGTTTGAACATCAGTGTGACTCTTCCAAACAGTGTATCCTCCACATCGTCAGGAAAGAACCAGCAAGGTGAGTGACATCAGGGCCGTTCCTCGTTATCTTTGCCCCTTTAAAAAGCTTTGCTGAGCCATCCACTCAATAGATATTGAACCAACCGTCACATGTCTCAACAACTATTACTTAGGCCACGCAAATTTAATTTGTTGCTTCTCGGAATAGCCTGTCCTGTTTTTCCCATTTTGAAAAAAAAAAAATTTGGTCACTATTCCCATTCACAATTTTTAACTCCCAATTTTACTATTTGTTCAGTTGTAAAACTCAATAGCCACCAAAATAGATTATAAAGGCCTGAATGTACCTAAAACGTGTGGTCATATTGATCATAATTGATTTAATTTTTCATTTATTAAAACTATTTCTCAGTATCAATCCATATATTACATGGCAAAAGGTAATTTTATTACTGAAATTATAGTACTAGATCAAAGAAAGGGTGCATTGCATAAAATGAGCCATACAAAGGTGTAATTTGAATAATCCTCTTATTCTTTATGTTATGTAAACCCTTATCTTCACCCCAGACTATTTGAAAAAAAAATTATTTATATTTTTGTTTTCCCTGTCACTCCAATTTTTTTCTGAAAAAATCTGAGAAGCAACAAATCAAATTCGTGTGGCCTTAACACCAAGTGTAGGATGATGTCTTTAAGAAATTGATAGATTCTCAGCACGTTTCTTGTCCATGTCTAGTAGACCCAGACGATGACCAGCAGTGGTACTCCCTGTTCCCTGTGGAGAACCCTGAGCTGGTGTATGGGAACTGGGAGGATGACATCATCTGGGATCCACAGGTATGGGCATTTTACTCAAGTGTTAGTGTTACAAGAGTCAACATAAGTTTCCAACCTTCACTTTACCATGTTACAGACACACCTGTATATTGATGGGTTGTCCCATGGCAGTGGTAGAAATACTTTTTTCCAGTGTTCTGCAATCTTGCAGAATGTCAAAATTTTGTCAATGTGAAAATATTTTCTGCAAATACACAAGCCTCAATACTAAAACCTTCTCAACCTAATAATGCCTATATTTACATGTCTACTTTTGCAACATTACTGTAAATCTTCATTCTCTCACACTCTATCTTTGATTTTTACAAAGTTTGAAACAGGAAAAACATAACGTTACATGTGTATAAAAAATAACTCAATTGAAAAGCGAATTTACTTCATTGAAATGGCAGCATCACAATCATCAAATAACTTTTTTTGATTTCAATACACATGTAACGTTATGTGTAAAAAAATTCAACAACCTGCCTGATGAGGAACAAGGACATTATATCCTTTCGGGGAATAAGTGTTCTGATGTATGATTAGATCACACAACCTAGGCCTGTGACAAAAATCACAGCCACGGCCCTCGGAAAAGACAAAATTAAAAAAAAAAAAATTCATTCTGCAAAATTGCAGATTGTTTAATTTTTTCTTCTGCAATCTTGAAAATCTTTCTGCATATTGCAGACTGCAGGTGGTTATTTCGAACCCTGCATGGTAGTACTAGTAGAGACATTAAGATGTGTGTCCCATGGTCAGAGACAGAATGTGTCACCATCAGTCAATGATGACTGTCATTCTGTGTTTTGTCCCTTTCAATGTTTGCATACAACAAAAAATGTTTATTGGAAGGCATCATTGTATGACTTTGCTTAAGTTGGAGGTCTTTTTGTATGGTCATACCATATTAGGAAATGTCAATCTATGACCATGTCATCTTAGGAAGTATCTTTATACGGCCATGCCATATTAGGAGATAATGTATATCCCTAATGTCAGCCAATCAAACTGCAGCATCATGTGATAATGTAATTTGCATGTCTTACTTGATACAAGACATATTAAATTGGCCCAAAAAATGCACCATTCCATATTTTTTTCCAGAATATGAAGGAGATTCCGAAGCCAAAGGTCATGAAACTCGACCCCAATGACGAAAACATCATCTTCGGAATTCCTGATGACCCCGACCCGCTACCAGACGACACGCCCTCTAAGGACAAGAAGGAAGTTCGCCAGTCCACCTTACTGCTGAAAAAGAGAGGCTTGACCAAGCCGGAGTCCGACCAGGTTTGGTTGTTCGTGTTACTAACACTGTCTAAACCTTCACAGCTCTAACCACATGTCCGTTTTCTTCACTCTATGTCTTTTCATGACTTTTTTCTCGTTGTAACTTATGTATATTTTCAGTTGGTTTGATGGTCAACCAAATGAAGAGTTGGCCCTCTTGAATGTTGTAGAAAGATATATTCATTTAAATGTTTTCATATATCATTTATATTACTTTGTATTCATCATGTTACACAGTATTAAACATGTCCCGTCATTGAATTAGACCCGGGAAATGTTTTGTGATATTCTACTGAAAATGTTTAAATCTGATTTTCTTCAAAGTATCATGGTTTTATTGTTCATTTATAGATAATTTGCAAATTTAAGTGTACATTTCACAGTGACCGTTGATTTGATTTTTTTGCGGAGGAATCGGACCAACAAAGCATGTGTTTTTTCTGCAGTTGTCGGAACCAGGGAAGAAAAAGAAAAATGTGGTAAATTGAAGACTAGGACATATCTGTTCCATTCTGGTGTGAAACCTTGTCTGCCATTCAGAGATACTTGCTAAATCCTGCTACACATCTCTCATGTTAACATAGAGTAAAAGTTGTAGGAACACTTGTTAGCAATTGTTTCTTGATTCATTACCATAAACCAGATTTGTTTGAAAATTCAAAGCTACCAAAATCATGGATCAAGAAGTAGTGTTTGTATGATGTTTCTTTAATGTGACTATTTTTTGTGAACACAATAACTGATTACAAAACATATAGAACTAGTACAGATCTAACAACTTTTCTATGAACAAAAGAAGACAGCAATGATCTGAAAGGTTTCACCATAGGATGGACTGAGATGTTACAATGTTTGGAACGTTTGTTTCTCTGTTTGTTCTGTTTGTTGCTTTATCCTTCTCGAAGTTGAAAAAGGCACATTGAATAAGACAAAAAGCACATCATAGATCTATAAAGAAGGTTAGCTTTTGAAAGATATATTGGAGATGCACAGATCATAATTGATACTGTACAGTAATATAACATTGAGTGCTATACTGATTTTCCTGGCAACTCACCTGTTCCAATGTTGTGTTGATTGTTTATTTTCTTTTGACATCATTTGTTTTTTGATTCAAGGAAAAATGAAGCAAAAATCTTTTTCAAATCCTTGAACATGATACTGAGGTTGAATTGGCTGCTTGGCACTAAATATTTGGATCAACCCAGTGCTGAGAAAGATTGAAATCTAAGAAAGAAAAATATATAGAGTAAACGTATTCTTATTGAGTTATTCCATATTGAATTGCTTACTGGAGTCCACAACAGTGGAACATGTTGCTCTTGAGTAAACAAAAGTGTGGGTTATGTTGTATTCACAGAGCCGTTGACTCAAAATAGAATTATGTTTTGTTCCTTTGTAGTCGAACGTGTCCCACAATGAGCAGAAAGACCCGTGGAACCTGTCCAATGATGAGTACTACGACCCCAAACACAGTCTGCAGGAGACAACACTACGGGCCAGCATGGGTGGGAACCTGGTACAGGTGAGTAACAGACTTATCTATTTACTTATCACATCTTTCGTTCAGCAACCTATTGAAACTAACATACCTTCTGGTTAAGGTAGTTAGCAGATATAAGTTAGTAGCTAACCAACTGATCCTTAGTACTTTGTTGTGAATGTAACCCCTAGCAGCTTACGTCGAAACTGTAATCTGTGATGAAATATTCATAACTATAGATTCAGTTCTCATTAACCTTCTCCCTGCTGCAGAACCCCATAAACAATACAAATTTGGTACCAAATGACTACCTTAGAAGGCTAAAGGTTAACAAATGGACAAGAACACCAAAGGACAACAGGAACTTAACAATGTTTTAGTTCTCTTGTATCATTAGTATCATTGAAAAATTTACATTTTGTGCCTTATGATGATTGATGATACCATGTTCTGTCCTGTTGTAGCACTCCATATTTGTAAATATAGCCCCTAGCAAGTTTTGTTGGAACTGCAAAATTTGTTTGTCTTTGAGTAAAAGTTCTTGAATGCAACCAGAGGTTGTTTCTACAACTACCTGAGCTGCAGAGTACAGTGGATCATCATCATATGTTTGTTGGAATCATGTGATTAAAAATTGATAACTTAATATTCTGATTGAGACCAAATGGACCAGTTTTTGTAGAATGTACATTTTGTGAGTTATGATGATTAATGTTAGCATGTTTTGTTCATGTAGCACTCCACCCCAGCCATTGAGCTGCGCCAGCCGTTCTTCCCGACACACATGGGCCCCATCAAGCTGAGACAGCTCCACCGGCCCCCCCTCAGGAAGTTCTCCCACGGACCCATGGCCCAGCCGGGCCCTCACAGTGTCCTACCTCTCCTCAAACAGATCAAGAAGAAAGCTAAAGTAAGGATGGCAGTGTTCTCACCAGGATTTTTTCACAGCATAGGGGTCAGGTATAGAAGGCCAACTTTACGAGGCCCAAGTCACTCGCAGAGTGCCAAAGACATGATAACAGTTGGGAGTCTTGCATCTTCCCGCACAAAATTTTGAAGTTCATAACCAAATAAGACAATATTTCCTGCATTTTGAGGGAGAAATTTTGTGAAGTTAAAGTTTTTCCTCTGTCACATCCTCATTCTAAAGCCAAATATGAACTTTTTATAAGATTTATGAAGGTTTTTCCTAGAAAGAAACACCCCTATGCTCATTGAAACACAGCATCACAGCATTGGGGGTCCAGATCACAGCATCGGGGGCCCCTATGCTGTAAAGGTCTGGTGAGAACACTGATGGCTTATAAGTTATGGAACCTACTTGTTGGACTAGATCATTAGAGTTTGATTGTTTAATTCAAGACAAGTAAACTTTATGAATTTCAAGTCCCTACAACCTTTTTGAGATTGAATTACCCAGCCTCATGAAAAAACAGATTTCCTTGAAGTGCCATCAAAGTCATGTTGTCCTTTGTTTAGGGTCTTAGATTCTAGCTGTAGAATTCATGTGAAATTACATTACATTAAAAGTAGGTTTGTTTTGTCTACTACTTTGCTATTTTGATAATTCATATTTGCAATGATGTTTTGATAGAATACATAAACAAAAATTTCAATGGTCATTTCCTAACTTTTCTAACTGAGGCAAGTTTGGCACACTCGTATATGAGGACAAAAGTAAGACATTGCAGAAAACATTTGCAAGCAGCTGTAATGTAACTCCCCCTGTAGATGAGAGAACAGGAGAGACAGGCCTCTGGAGGCGGGGAGGTGTTCTTCATGTAAGACATTACAGAAAGTATTTGCATGCAGCTGTAATGTATCTCCCCCCTGTAGATGAGAGAACAGGAGAGACAGGCCTCTGGAGGCGGGGAGGTGTTCTTCATGCGGACTCCCCAGGACCTGACGGGGATGGACGGGGAGATCCTCCTGGCAGAGTACAGCGAGGAGTACGGTCCTCTCGTCAGCCAGGTCGGCATGGCAACCAAGATCAAGAACTTCTACAAGAGGGTCGGTTTCAATTGCTGTTTCACTTACTGTACTAATTTACTAAGACATTATGCAAGGTAACAGTTACTGAAGCAACTGTATAGATTTAGGAAATGGTCAGGCGTTTCAGGTACCATCCACTAGCTTTCGTCAGTAACTGACTTGTTGCTTGAGTAACTGTTACCTTGCGTATCTTATTACCTGGATGTCTAAACTTCATTGACTTACTAAGGCAATGTTGTAGAGCTAGAAGATGTTTCCACCAGTATTTTTTCAAGGTTTGATAGTAGTAGTATCCAGTATTAGATTATACTGCTGCGGGGTTCCCTGACGCAGGGGTAGGCAGCAGTCGGCCAGTCTTCACACAACGCCTCCAAGCGGCTCTGTCCAGCGGGTTCACGTTGGTGAGGCCGCACTCTGTAATGTCCTTCTAGCCACTAGCTCTTTCCATGTAACCGTACCACCGGAGACGACGTGACAGCAGCACCGAGGAGATGTCTGCAACACCTAGTTTAGAATGTAGACTCGCAGATGGTGTCTCATCCTGGGGTTTGGCACCACAGATCCACCTGATCATGGCTCGGTCATTGCGACGCAACTGCTGCAGATCCGAGGCAGTAGGAGCCCAAGATTCACTCCCATGGAGCATGGCTGCTCGTATGCAGGAGGCAAACACCTTGCCACGGGTTTTGAAGGGTAGGTGCCTGGAAGTAAGGATGGGCAGGAGCTTCCTAAATCTTCCCCAGCCAACGCTGCATCTGGTAGTGATAGCAAGATCACATCCACCTCCTGCACAGAGCATGTCCCCGAGGTAACAGAAGCTGGCTTCCACATCCAACACCACCTCACCCACTGTGACTTCTGATGTTGGGCGACCGTCCAGCGGCCTGGCTTCCCCTCAACACCTTGGGCAGATGTAGTTCAGTACGGCTTGCAGGCTACCTCTGATGCCGCAGCATTTCTTATGTACCCAGAAGTCACATTCAGTGCACAGGATGGAATTAACTCCGACCCTGGAGCGGCACACAGCACATGGGAAAGAACCAGTGTCCTTCAGCTTGTTCTGGCCCTGGCCTGATATCAGGATCTTGGTCTTCTTCATGTTAACCAGCAGGCCCTTGCATTCCATGCCCGACTTCCACGCCTTCAGTCTAGCGATGCATTCTTCTAAAGAGTCTGTGATGATTACCAGGTCGTCAACGTACCTGAGCTCCCAGGGGACCACTGTAGCCAAGAAAATATGAAAGTTGGCAGGTAATGTTGGAAGGATGGATGGACTGATGGAATCAATGAAGTAATGACTGGTTTGTATCGGGTGTAAATGGATCAAAAGTTGCTTGGGAAAGTGATAATTTTTGTCATCAAACACTTTGGAGGGAATAGGAGGTTTTTGAGATGTTTTAAGTATGCACGTGAAAGGATTCTGTAGTACAGTACAATAGTTACACAAGGCAGACGTATTTGCAGTGTCGCGAAAACGCTAAAAATAAAACTGCCGCAAAATTTTCAAGATTTACAGTAGTTTGTTCTCTCCACAGAAAGCCGGCCACACCGCGGGCCCCCCTAAGTTCCAATACGGAGAGACGGTGTACGCTCACACCTCCCCGTTCCTGGGCCCCCTGCACCCCGGACAGGCCCTACAGGCCTTCGAGAACAACCTGTTCCGCGCACCCATCTACCAACACAAGATTCCTGAAACTGACTTCCTCGTCATTCGCACAAGAGTGCAGTAAGTGTTATATTGCAACCTTGCATCAGTACTCTTTTATCTTGTATACAAGAATTCAAAGCCGTTCCTTAGTGTCTTTACCTTTATAATCTCCATGAAAAATGGAGATGTAGTTTTAGGTGTGTCTGTTTGTCTGTTTGTTTGTTTGTTTGTCTGTTTGTGTTTCCGCACTACTCTAGTCAGCATAACTCAAGAACCTCTTGATGGATTACGATGATATTTGGTATATGGGCAGGTGTTGTGAAGCCGAAATTCAAGGTCGATTTTGGGCCCCCTGGTATGTGACCTTGGTACTACAGCAGAACTTCAATTTTTGTATCTGTTGACCTGGTCGTGCTATGGTCTTGTTTTCCCCTTGTTTATATGTACCAGTCACCTGTCTTGTGACTGACACTCGTACATGTACAAACTTCTAGTAATCTCGTTTGCACGAGGCTAAGCAAAAAGAAAGAGGAAAAAGAAAAGCCTATATATAGCTACATTAAATTTGACTGCAGATATAGCTTTTTCTATCCACAAAGTATAAAAAGTTAAGATAGATGTCATACTTTCTTTTCTTGTATTTCAGTTACTACATCCGTGAATTTCAAGGTCTGTTTTGTGTTGGACAAGAGTGTCCCCTGTATGAGGTGCCTGGTCCAAACTCCAAGAGAGCCAACAACCATGTTAGGGACTTCCTCCAGGTATGGTCCTGTACCTGTACCTACTACCTGTAGTATGAAGTCTTTCAGTTATGTAACTTACTTTGTTACACATGATTGTATGACTGTGTATAGATATATTCTTCTACAAGAAAATGTTCAACGGCCTTTGAGCAATGTGTATTGAATGTGATTTTTTTTGTTAGGTTTTCATCTATAGACTGTTCTGGAAGAGTAAGGACAAGCCGCGCAGAATCAAGATGGAGGACATCCGTAAGGCCTTCCCAACGCACTCTGAGAGCAGCATCCGCAAAAGGCTGAAACTGTGTGCCGACTTCAAAAGAACTGGTGAGGTTCTCAATTACTTATTGCCATCTAGTTCAAATTTTGGTCAATTGTAATTATGGAACCAGCCATACATGTCTGTGTGGAGTGTGTGCATACATTGAATATACTAATATAGTAGTGAAAGGGAAGACTTCAGTGGTACGTTGCCCATGTTATTATGCAGTTTGGTTACTTGTGTGTAAGGACCAAAGTAAAGAATGTTGTGTATGTAGGGATGGACTCAAACTGGTGGGTACTGAAGCCAGAGTTCCGCCTGCCTTCTGAGGAAGAGATCAGAGCCATGGTGTCTCCTGAACAGTGCTGTGCTTACTACAGCATGCTGGAGGCGGAACAGAGGCTCAAGGTAATAATTAATTATCTTCACAGTTGTATACAGCAAAAGTGCCCCCTGGCTGTTATTTATAGCAATGCATGTTAAGCACATGATTAGATAAGCATGTTTATGAGTCAGAAAATATCTGTGACGTTATGGGAAATATATTGAATCTGTCTACAAACAAAGACAATTTTCTTATCAGATTTTTTAAAAATCTAGTTACATTACTATACAAATGTAGCTGAAAGAAGTCTGTAGAAAGTTTTAACATAATTTGTGGTGTGCAATCATGATTGTGCAGTTAGTTAAAAGTTAAAATCCTCCCACACCATAAGGTGTATAGGACAGTGCCCATCTCCGTTTCATAGCCCTGGGCCACACTGTGGTGCAATCACTGCAGCAGGGGGCTAGTCCACTGGCAGTGGAGTGTGTTTAACTTCCATACTGTTTCAGAATATGTACCATTTTTATAAAGTCTTTGGTATGACTCAATGCGCCTCTTGTCCAGAGGTGTCCTACCCGGGGCTTGAACCCGGGCCTTCTGGTCCAAGTAATTTGAACCAGATGTGGCTAGTAACAGAAGCGCAGACCACTACACCACAGGGACACCCCCATGATTGTGCAGTAATCCCTGTATATTGTGTGAGGCTTACATGTGTGTTGTTTTATGCAGGATGCTGGGTATGGGGAGAAGTCCCTGTTTGCTCCAGAAGAGGATAATGAAGAGGAGTTCCAAAGAAACATAGATGATGAGGTAAGGAATGCAATCTTCTTAAAGTTTTAGTATCATTTTGTGACAACTACCTGTCCTTTACCTTAGCAGCTCTTGTGAGGAAATACTTTTTAGGTTTTGAATTAATAGATTTCATATCTGATAAGAAGAAGAGTGTTTATGGATTTATATGTTTTTTGGAATTTATCTATTGTTTATTTATTTATTGAGATTCACCACATTTGTGGAAGGATTAACTTATTTGTATCTGTATCTATATAGCCGGTATAACCGCCATTCGACGTAACACACTAGCTTGATAGGTGAATATGACCTCTCCAACATGTCAACCCGGACCAGACTGTAAGGTTTGATCCACTCACACCGGGAAGGAACCCTACTCTTTTCAATAAGTGTGGTGGGTTCTTTTATGTGCCTGAGGTGTGCCTCTCCTCAAACACGGGACCTCCATTTAACGTTGCTGCTATTCTTCCTGTCAGGTGCGCACGGCTCCGTGGAACACCACCCGAGCCTTCATCTCTGCCATGAAGGGGAAGTGTCTGTTGGCCGTGATGGGCGTGGCAGACCCAACAGGCTGTGGGGAGGGGTTCTCTTACATCAAGGTGGGCTGGATGTGTCTAAGTTGGGATTGATGGAAGGAATGAAGGAAGGAGTGAATGAATGAAAGGGAATTGATGAGTAGATGGATTGATGTTGAATGGCTTAATGAAGAATGTGAAGCAATCTGAAGGATTGAGCAAATGAAAGGAATGAACAAATGAATGAATGAACTATAAAGAAAAGAGATGACGTCTTAGTAAATTTGTACAAGCAGTGCTGTTTTTGATAGGTTTCATATCATTACATACATTTACACATGTACAAAGAAGCGAGAAGAAGTCGACTCTACTGGACTAGCTTAGTTTAATAACACGTTTGTCTACTCTATATGTTTACAGCTTGTATTGTTGTATTTATGTCCTTGTATGCTCCATGTGTTAAGTTAGACGACCTGTACCTAGCCCCTTGGGGCATGAATGCACAATAAAGGTCTTTCATTCATTATCAGTAGACTTCAGCTTGCATGCTTTGACATTTGGAAAGAAGTACAGGGTTAGAAGAGGAACTTCGTGCCAAACTGTGGTTATTAATAACTGGTCCCCACAGGTTCCCAACAAGCCCCAGTCCTCCAAAGACGACAACTCGCCCCAGCCCGTGAAGAGAACGGTGACGGGAACGGACGCAGATCTGCGCAGACTGTCCCTGAAGAACGCCAAGCAGCTCCTCAGGAAGTTTGGGGTGTCTGAGGAAGAGATCAAGAAACTGTCAAGATGGGAAGTGAGTACAACATAAGGTCAAGAAATACCAGTCTTTAAGAGTTGGATTCCTATTCGCAATCTTCATAACCTGGTCTGTTAAATCTTTTCCTAAAACGTAGATGTTTATTAGCAACGTAAGTCCTATGAGTAAGCAATAAAGACCACGCTAACATTCGGAATGTTCTTTCTCTTCTTCAATATGTAGCTGACATGAGTGTCCCTTTCTACAAATGTTACATTGCTAAAACATACGAGAGTTCTAATGACTCAGACTGCTAGTATACATGTACATTTGTATGTCTTCAGAATTGTCTGATAGCAAATTATGGCTTTAATCATGTGTTTTGTGAATCAAGTGTAAACCTTCCCTTCTCTGGCCGACTGCTGTCTACCCCTGCGTCAGGGAACCCTGCAGCAGTATAATCTAAGACTGGATACTACTACTATACTACTCTCCAGGTAATAGACGTGGTAAGAACCATGTCCACAGAACAGGCCAGGTCAGGGGAGGCGGGGATGAGTAAGTTTGCTCGCGGGACTCGTTTCTCCGTGGCCGAGCACCAGGAGAAGTACAAGGAGGAGTGTCAGCGGATATTCGACCTGCAGAACAAGTAGGCAAAACTTCTTCAACTTCAAGTGTGTGTTTTTTTAATTCAAAGACAATGATGATTTTGTAAGCTACTTAGATCTATGCTCCAAATGTTTTTTGATACATGTAACTACACATATCAATCAATAGGTCAGTCTGAAGGCATTGTTTCTGTTGAAATGTACTTTGCATTTTGAATGAAGGTAACTGTAGACATGTGTCAAGCTACATGGGTTTAGGCAGCTAGGATGAGGTAAATTGGCTTATTACATTTCAGGATTGTGGCTTTGGGAATATGAATGACATTTTTTATTTGTTTACAGGGTCCTTTCCTCTGCTGAAGTCCTGTCCACAGATGAAGAGAGCAGCTCAGCAGATGACAGTGACTTTGAGGAGATGGGCAAGAACATTGAGAACATGCTGGCGAACAAGAAAACAAGCCAACAGGTAGTTCTTTACGACCAGCAACTGGGACTCATAAATGCTTGGACTGCTGTTGAAATTATAATGCAAGGGACGTTTGATCCATGCTGTAGAGTGATGTTTTGCTATGACTGCAAGTTTTCTGGAAAGTTTGATTGAGTTGTGTGGCAGAGATATGCTTTGCTTTTGTGAGGTTTATTCCAATATACTGTAAATGCATTTAAGTTCGCATGGTTTTTATTTCTCGCTAAGGCAAAAATGGAGTGTTCGTGGTGGTTTTAAGTTTGCGGCAGCGCTATAGTCACATACTGCTACAGTATTGGACAAAATTGTTCGCGGTGGTTTTAAGTTCGCGGTGAAACGTCGCTGCGAAAACCGCAAACATAAAACCTTTGCGAACATTTCTGCATTTACTGTACCCTGATGACACCTTTTGGACCTGTTAGTAATTGCTAGCATTTGGTGTTGCAGTGCTAAGTGTTACTGCCTCATACCACCAAAGCTGTACAGAAGCTATCTGCCAAAGTGTCTCTAAGATTCTGTATTTCTTTTCCAGATCACCCGTGAGAGAGAAGAGGCGGAGAGGAAGGAGCTACAGAGAATGATCATGGGGGAGGACACCAGCAAGGACAGGTGAGGAAAACATTTTCTTACCAACATGCAAATACATTGAATTTAGTAGACCAGACATCTCTGGTATTTTATCATATTTGTTGTTCTTTATGAATTTGGGACATTGTTTTGCCATTCATTTTCAAGTGTATTTATCGTTTGTATCATCCATATCTTGTCCGTACAGAGACAAAGACGACAAGAGAGAAAGCAAGCGCTCCTCGTCCACAGGCACCCCCATCCCTGGAGCACGTGGTCAGGACGATGACATAGAGAGTATTGGCTCATCCTTCGTAAGTTCTTTTATGTGAATGTGAAAATTGACCAGAGAGTAGATTTAGTTTTTATTACAAGAAGTATTTTCTGTACAAGAAACCGGGTCTCATGGAAAACTGCCTCTTGCTTCAATATTTCCTTCCTCGATAAGCCTTATAAACATTGCGAGTTGTTGAGAAAATATTTGTTTTCCAGACTGGTCGAAGACTGAAGATCTATAGGACCTTTAAGGATGAGGAAGGGAATGAGTACGTCAGAACTGAGACGGTCCGCAAACCTTCTGTCATCGACACTTACGTCCGCATCAGGACCACCAAAGATGAGAACTTCATGTAAGTATGGCTTGTCCTGTATCTGTGCCATCAAGAAATCATGTCTTTTTTTCTGGACTTTCTGTACATTGTAACCTAAAATAAACAAAACAAATCACACATTTAAAGATAGTCTTTTAGTATCAAATGCAAGAAATGAAGAATATTGTTGACAGAAGTGTTCCAGAAAAGAAGGTTACTCAAACTGTACACATAATAGCAATACATGTAGTAGTATCTGTTTTCAGAGTCTTTTATCATTGGCACTGCCCCTAGTTAGTGTATTAATTTTTTACTTTTCCTTTTCAGTAAGAACTGGCTGGCCCAGGATGAACAACACAAGGAGGAGATGAGGAGAGAGAGAAGAAGGTTGGTGTTGTATCTGTTCGTGTCAAGTAGAACAAATAGAAAAGTAAAGCTGTCATCCTCAAAGGTAAAGCAGCAATCCTACAGCTCGCATTTTTGGCCAAGCTCACCGGGTCACCCCTACACTTATTGATAAGTGTGTTGGTTTATTTTATGTGCAGAAGTTTGAGGCTAGAAC
Organism: Branchiostoma lanceolatum; assembly: GCA_035149815.1. Taxonomy (NCBI): domain Eukaryota; kingdom Metazoa; phylum Chordata; class Leptocardii; order Amphioxiformes; family Branchiostomatidae; genus Branchiostoma; species Branchiostoma lanceolatum. Next base: position 15,392,901 of record CM068871.1, on the reverse strand, counting down.
AAATAAGAAGTACAAAATGTACACTAATTTTTTTCCAGCAATTTGTTAACACTTAGTCTCTGTGAAGCTGTGTCTATTTTCCTAGTATCTTTATTCAATACTCAGGGTATGTTGATAAAGGTTAGACATCCAGGTACAAGTCGCAAGATACGCAAAAAATAGCTACTCAAGCAACTGGATAAAATTTTGAAACAGTCAGACGTTTCAGACAGCATCCGCTGTCTTTCGTCAGTGACTAATGATAGAACTGGAAAACCAGATTTATACCCAAACCTAGAATAAATATGTTAATGAGGTTAAGACAATTTAGGATGATACTCAGGGTAGGTTTTTTTATTCAACCTTTTTGTAGCATACACATGTCTAAAGAAATTCATTATGTTAACACATAAATGTATGAACTCTTAAGTTTTCTTTGTGTACATTGAAAATGTTGACTGCTAACAGGAGAACCTCAGGTGAATGACTGTATCGTACTAATAGATTCTTGTATCTTCCTTGAACAGAATCCAAGAGCAGCTAAGACGCATCAAAAGGAACCAGGAGAAGGAGAAGATGGCTCCACCTCCCAAGAAGAAGAAGAAGAAGCCTGACCAACCCCCACTCAAGGTATTAGTAAAGCAGTTAAGATGATAGAAAATAGATAAACCTTAAAAGAGTTAAGATGATAGAAGTAATGCTAAGGTTACAATTCCCAACCAGGGGCCTGGCCGGCAGTTTGTGGGAACGCGGGAATTTTGATATAAAAGACAACAAACACAAAAAAAGTTGCAAATCCCACCTGCTTATGCATGTTAGTGCAGGCACAGCTGGAGTTGTGCAGGTATTTTTTCATGTCTTCCTGCACCGGTACATGTACTGGGAATATGAGTGCATGTGAAATTTTACATGCAAGAAAAAGTATTTTGAGCCCCGAGTCATGTATGACTGGCAATACGTTGATGAAGGTTAGACATCCAGGTAATAAGATACGCCAAAAATAATTACTCAAGCAACTGGATAAGATTTTGAAACAGTCAGACGTTTCAGACAGTATCCACTGTCTTTCGTCAGTGACTAACGATAGGACTGAGAACACCAGCTTTATACCAAAACTTTCAGGCACCTGGGATAATGCACTGCCCACCACCCCCCACCCCCGGACAAGCAACATTTAGTTACTGTACTAGAACAACAGTAGCTAATTGAACTATTGGCATAACTTTGTCTTGAGTTAATCTTCTTTTTGAAGACTACTTCAAGACATCCTAAATTGTCTTCACCTCATTAACATATCTATTCAGAGTTTTGGTATAAAGCTGGTGTTCTCAGTCCTATTGTTAGTCACTGACGAAAGACAGTGGATACTGTCTGAAACGTCTGACTGTTTCAAAATCTTATCCAGTTGCTTGAGTAATTATTTTTGGCGTATGACTGGCAATGTTTGATTTAAAATGTTTGACTTGATTTTCCCCCCGTAGTTGAAGTGCGGAGCCTGTGGACAGATCGGCCACATGAGGACCAATAAGGAGTGTCCGTTGTACGAGAGGAGCCACGCCCCTCCCTCCCATCCCGTTGCCATGACGGAGGAGGAAGAGGAGGAGGTGGAGAGATACACCATCAAGGAGGATGAGAACCTCATCAAGGTGGAGGGGACCAAACTCATCCTGGGCAAGTCGCTCGTGGACCAGTAAGTACTACTCGTCAAACAAATAAAGATTTAAAGTATTTGTTTGGTCACTCATTTGTTCCTTCTTTCATGTATTCGTTCCTTCATCTAAGCATTCATTCATTATTTCCACCCATTATTAACTCTATTCATTAATAATTTCATTAGTAATTCTTTCTGGTCACTCACTCACACATACACACTTCATCATTCATCCATTCATTTACTTACTCCTTATTTCAATCAATTTTGCACTTTCCATCATTTGCTCTTTTCATTCACTCAGTCTGTCACTGACAAACTTGATTCATCCATCCAGCCATCCTTGAACTGAGGTGTCACAGTACAAAACATGTTGCACATCCTAATATCTTTATGGTTTACCCCAAAGGTTTGTATGGAGGTTAAGGAATGTATATCTGATGTGTAAACACATGCATACGCAGAGCTGCTGCCGTCCGCCGAGAGTCCCTGATTCTCAAGTTCCCCAAGGCCATGCAGCCAAAGAAGGATGAGAAGAAGAAGAGAAGGGTGGGGACCGTCACACATTGTGACTACCTCAAGGTGAGCAGCCCTGTACCACCTACTATCTCGTAAAGTTTTGATTCAGGGTACTTTGTTGTATGTTTGTAAGAAGACAGTCACTGTAGATTAATGAATCCTCAAGGTGGGCAGGCACTTTATTCTAGCTTCTGTTTCCACAGGGCACATGTTTGGATATTGTGTTTCTTGAAACACAGACTATGTAGTGGGCACAATCAGTGTTGAAAAGTTGTCAGTTCATTTAATCTTTTCATGTAGTCCTTACTGTTGCTATTTCCTGAAATCAAAATCTTTACATATGATATCACAATCATTTTACTTCAAGCAATGGTATTGGTAAGAACTGTATCCTGAGTTGGTAAAGGAGTTGTAATATTCTCTACCGCATAACTCAAAGTGTTGTTTTTTTTAAATTTCAGAGACCCAAGAAGTCGGCAAACCGGCGCCGTACGGATCCCGTGGTGACGCTGTCATCCATCCTGGAGAACTTCCTGAACGAGATGCGAGACTTGCCGAACACATACCCCTTCCACCAACCCGTCAACCCTCGCATGGTCGTGGACTATTACAAGATTGTACACCGACCTATGGACCTACAAACTATGAGAGAGGTCAGTTAGTTACACAGTAGTATACCTGGTTTCTCTAGGAGTAGCTCATGCTGTACTTCCCATGTGGATTGCTAGGGGGTGCACATGTACAAAGAAAGTACGTCATGAGGCGTAATGTAAAGTTGTGGTTTTGCAGCTGTACTGATTCTAATGTCTATTTTGTCCGACAGAAACTGAGGCAGCGGAATTACCACTCCCGTCTGGACTTTGTGGAAGACGTGAAACTGATCGTTCACAACAGCACCCTGTACAATGGTGAGTCCTTCATTCCATCCTCCTCAGAAATACAAGAAAATACAAGACTTCATTAATCCCTGTGGTGTAGTGGTCTGCACTTCTGGTACTTGCCACATCTGGTTCAAATTACTTGGACCAGAAGGCCCGGGTTCAAGCCCCGGGTAGGACACCTCTGGACAAGAGGCGCATTGAGTCATACCAAAAACTTTATAAAAATGGTACATACTTCTGAAACAGTATGGAAGTTAAACACACTCCACTGCCAGTGGACTAGCCCCCTGCTGCAGTGATTGCACCACAGTGTGGCCCAGGGCTATGAAACAGGGATGGGCACCACCCTATACATCAATTATGGTGTGGGAGGATTTTAACTACATGTAACTTAATGATTAATATAATGTACAATGCATAATTGTCACCTGAAATACCGGACCCTAGCAAATTCTAGCCAATTCAAGATTTTGGATGGTTCAGAAAGATCATTGCTGTACAATTTTGTGGCACTATCCAGATGCAAAGAGCCTTCTGCATGTGTTAACTTGTGTTAAGTTTAGTGTACATTCTGTGGCACTATCAATATGCAAAGAGCCCACTATTCTGGTGTAAAGATTGCAAAGAGATTGCTTCACGTGTTAACCAATTAAAAGTTTCAGTCTACACTCTTGTTGCACTGTCCAGGTGCAAAGAGCCCACTGCATTTGTTAACCTGTGTTAAGTTTTTAATGTACATTTTATGGCACTATTCAGGTTTGGAGGGCCCACTGCATGTGTTAACTGGTGGTAAGTTTTAATGTTTATGTTTCTGGCACACCCAGGTGCGAAGAGCCCGCTGACCCAGATCGCGGCTGACATGCTGGGCGTGTGCGAGAAGCGAGTGGCGGAGAAGGAGGACAAGATCACCCGTCTGGAGAAGGCCATCAACCCGCTGCTGGACGATGACGACCAGGTGGCCTTCTCCTTCATCCTGGAGAACATCATCACGCAGAAGATGATGAACGTGCCAAACGTAAGGCTTCCTGTGTGTTTTATTGTCTTTTTGGTAAGGCTACACCAAGTAATTTTGATGGATGACGTCCGCGCGTGCATTGATTTTGGTCTGTTCCCAGAAAAAAACCCAAGAAATTCCGTTTCCTGTAACTATGACCAAAGAGTTACGACAGTGCTGCAAATCGTAAGATTTTGCCTTTTTAATATACTATGTTTCTGCAGGCCTGCAAAATCAATGGGATATGGAAAGAAACAGAACAGGACAACAACTGCTGTTCAACTTCAACTGATTTATTCAAATTATTGCTGTTTTCATGATGAATAAAAGAATTGTTAGTTGTTACACTGTGTTCTCTCATTCAAGTTGTGTCCAAACATGTGTCGTCGACTATTATATTTCAAATCTAGGCATCTTGTTTTTTTCGGGCCTTCTTGTTGTTTTTTTTTGCGCTCTCGCATTAGATTTAGGGTCTCCAAAGGACGTCATCCATACAAATTACTTGGTGTAGCCTAGCACAAAAGTAATAGTCATGCCTTCAAATACCTAAGTTATCAACACAGGAGTGAGGTGCTTAAAGATTTCTTTTTCCCTAGAACTATCATAGAGTGGAAGTCGTTACCACCAAGTACTGAAGGGGCATTCTCATCTAGATGTGCAAAGGTTAGGTGTGACAGGTTGTTCAGTGTAATATAACCAGCTGCTGCTTCACCAAGTCCCACATGCATTTTTTCACAGGAGGAGCAAAAAAAGAAAGACATGGTGTTATCAACAGTTTATGTTTGTAAAAAGTTGTGAAGCTAATACGATGAACAAAACACGCAGGGAAATGAAACAAAAGACAAACTCAAAATACGATGAAGTTAAAAATGTTTCTAAATGCTATTTTCTCCAGTCTTGGCCCTTCCATCAGCCAGTCAACAAGAAGTTTGTACCTGACTACTTCAAGGTCATCTCACAACCCATGGACCTGGAGACACTCAAAAAGGTGACCGAAGATAGAAGAAAAAAATTAAGGACATGGAAAAAACCTGTTAACATATGGATATGGTTTTAGATTGCTCTAACTTGACTTATGATAATTTGTTTGAGAATCTGTATTCTTAGGTTTGCGTGAAGTTTTTGCACTTTCTTTTTGTAAGTCAGCTGGCAAACAGATGAGTGGAATCTCTTGTAAAGAATGATTGTAAAATGTCATATTTCTTCACTGACGCCTCTTTCAATGCTGAAGAATGTGCAGTGTAATAGTGGGAATGACTTAATATTCATCTGTGAGACTTAGACTAACAATAACTCCAAATCTCCCAGCAAAAGGACATGTATGCCATTGTCTGTTGGCATTCAGCTGGCATTATGAGAGACTTAAAAGATCTTTTCTGTACCAAGCGACGCTGCTGCATAACAAATCTCTTTAAGCCTTAATGTCGAATACCTCCATATAGATTACAAGCACTCGTATTATCTATGGTTTTTAATGACTTAAACAGTACGTATTTTAGCACTTGTAATTGTATTGATGAGCTATTTTATTCTTAATAAGTCGTTCCTCTTGAAAATGATGAATATCAATTTTGTGTAAATTAGCTGTAATTCAGACTGTTGTCTCGACTGTCTGCAAAATGCTAATAAAGATCTTTTGACTTTTGACTTTGTTTCCGCCCGTAGAGCGTCCAGTCGCACAAGTACCGTAACCGTGATGCGTTCATGAAGGACGTGGAACTGATCCACAGGAACAGTGTGAAGTACAACGGTGCAGACAGCCCCTTCACAGGCACCGCCGAGGAGGTCGTCAGGTCATGTAAGGAGACTCTCGATGAGGTAAAACACTGCTCTTTTATTTTTACCATCACCTACTATGACTGAACTGTTGTTAAGATGTCTGTGAATGAATGTCTGTTCTGATGTGTGATATGAGATATTTGGTTTGAAAGCTTCATGTTGTAATATAGTTTGTGATGTACCTGTAATTTATCTCATAACGAATCAGATTTAGTGTGGACAGTAGTGTCATTTTTCTATATGCAAGAATATTCCTTCAGGGTCTTTGTGAATCCATCTACTGTAACACTTAATCTGTGAGTCTTTTCTACCAGTTCTTTGCTTTTCCAACAAAACACTTATTTCATCATTCTAAGCAATAATAAAGGTAAAGGGAGAGCAAGAGTTGAAAAAGTCATTATTCTGTTTGTTTGCTCAGTACGACGAGCACCTGACCCAACTGGAGAACGACATCAGCCACGCCCAGGAGGCCGCCATCGCTGCCGCCATGCAGGACGAGGACCAAGATGGCAGCAACCTTCCCTCCAACCCCAACAGTCCACAGGTAACTCTTAAAAACATTGTTATACACATGTGTACAGTGAGATAAACAGTCGTACATGACTTTGTGTTTGAATGACTAAAAAGCTATCCCACCTGACAATTTTCTAGCCTGACTAAATCACGCTTCTGGCTGCCCGTCTATTGGTCACCATTCTGCCTGACTGTGTGAATATTTCAGGTACATGCAGAATCTGTATGATATACTGTAAGGTTAAAGATACAGTAGAGGTATCATATGATGTTTCCCATCTATTCCCCAGCCTGGTGATGTAGATATGGAGGACGACAGTCTGTTGGACAACACCACCACGGCTCATGATGAGAGCTGGGAGAGTGCCACGCCCATGGAGCCTCAGGCGGGGCCGTCCAGGGAGTCGGTCGGAGACGCAGACTTCATCGACGTGGTGGGAAACGAGGAGGCCATGGAGATAGACCGGTCCAAACGCATGAGGGGGGAGGGGGATATAGGTAGGACACAGATGTTACACTTTGTATGAGATGTACCACTACAAAACTTCATTTGAAGCTGGTTTGTTACACCCAAGCGCAGTTATACCAGCTAAATAGATACAAATATCGCAATAGATCATTCAAAGTTTTCCTGTGTTCTTGTAATCTGGTCATTTTCAATTGTGGCCATCTTCAAACTGCTATTTTCTATTCAATAGTAATTGGCAGCTGTTAGGGCAGCTCCTTTTATGAAAATAAACTAAGTACAAAAGGATAGAACCTTTCCCTTTTCTGTATACATAAACAAATCTGTACATGAATTTTTATTCCACCGCTCTCCAGGTAAACAGGAGGACACATTGATGGAGGATCTGCTAGTGTCGGAGAGTGAGAGTGATGCGGAGAGCGACCTTCCTTACACCAGACAGGACAGCGATCTCTCCGACTACTACGACCAAGGTGGGATATCTATTATGATAGTCTGTGTCATTTTGTAGTGATGAGCTGAAGATGAAGTATCAATCAATGGTATGAAGCCTAGAGCAGCCATGGTTAGGAGAAGGAACACCTCATCACCCCAAAACCTAACCTAGAAGCATATAGGAGAAGTCTGGCCTACTCTGGCTCAGTAGCATGGAATAAAACACAACCACACATTAGGGCGGCTTCGTCCATCCATGTCTTCAAATACCTATTGGATCATACATAATTAGCCCTTGAGTGCAACTATGGACTGGATAATGGATTAATGACTTAATTATGTACTATGATGTACTCGGGTATTTATTTATTTAATTATTTACTCAACTATTTATTTTGATGTATTTTCTATGATTGTATTGATATCGGTTACGTTAAGTTTACGTTAAGTTTATTTTTGTACCGTGACTCCTGCCCCTCTGTTTCACTTCGACCTTGTCGAAAAGCGGCCATATCATGGCCGAACAAGCACTCGAAGTAAAATAAAGGCTTTGACTTGACTTGACTTGAAAGTCATCTTACAATTGAGACATTGCTGCATTTCCTTAGGTCATGTGATATACATGTATATGTACAAAATACAAATTTAAGAACGTCTATTCTACTTGCTATGGTTTACAAAAAAAATTACATTTCTGCCCTTCCCCCCAGGAGACAATGGTAGCAGCCGCCCTGTGTCTGCTGCCTTTGAGAGTTACCAGAATGAGGACTCCAACTTCGACTACAGCTATGATGTGGAAGGTTAGCCACACTCTTTGTTACTAAAATCTAACTATATTTCTGCTAGATTATTAGTCTTCAGACAGTTCTACTTATTTAATAGCTGAAATAACCAGGATGGATGCAAATGGATGCAAACTTTCATTTTGTTGTGTGTTTTTGTAATGCCATGTCTGTGTAAGGATATGTGTGTCTGGATTTATAAGGACTTTAATCATGTAGTTGATCTGTATCTTTGTTATATTTGGTCTGACCCTTTTCTCTTCCCTCATTACCTCAATGAAAAGCAGCCAGCCAATTTGAGTCTTTCATGAATAAATAAAGGACCAAAGAAACAAATTTCTTTGTGTTTACTGACAAAATTGATTCCTCTTCAGACGAAGACAGCCGTCTCCCTGATGAGGACTCCAACCTCCCCACGGACCTGAACTTGTCGGAGGATGATGATGAGGAGGACTCTCGCTATGCGGACGACAACGCCCAGTTCCCCGACATCAGCAACCAGTACTTCCAGCAGCAGCCCGCCGCACAGCGATCCCTCCAGTTCAGCGACCAGTTCTTCGAGGAGGTTTGTTTGTTTGTTTATTGTTTATTTGCACATAAGAAAAACGAGCACATTTTTGCTGGAAACATTGAATATAAACATGCAGGGAAAACCTAAAACCTCCAAGGTTTTTTGAGGGTTTTCCGCTAACTGCAATTGATAACTTTCTGTGATAGATTTGTAATGGTAAGTTTGTTTGTTTGAACCTTTGTTTATTCATGAAAAACTCAAATTGGCCAGAAGGCTGCTTTTCATTGAGGTCATGAGGGAAGGGGTAAGGCTCGGGCAAAATATATAACAAGGATACAATGTACATGATTTAAGGTCTTAATAAATCTATACACATATTATTACACATACGTGGTACAAAATACATAACAGTGAGAGCTGGTATATGGTTTGTGTCTGTTCGTTTTAGTCATTTCTGATTTCTGTTACTTTGATAGTCTCTTAAAGGAAGCCAGGGTTGTAGCCATGCTTGTGTCTGGTGGTAGAACGTTCCAGACATTGGGTCCACGGTAGCCTATGGATCCTCTATAGCTCTCTCGCTGAGTTTTTGGGATGACCAGTTGATTGCTTGTTCTTTGTACCAGGTGAACCAGGCGGCAGCCGGAGGGGATTCCCTACAGCCCACGGAGGGGCTAGACACCAGAGACTTGGTCGCTCAGGCCATGGCTGAAATTGACAACAAGGAGAGTGATGGGGAAGACTTTGTGTCAGTTGGAGGAGACCTTAGCGAGGAGAGCTCAGACCCAGATGTGTAAAAGTACAAGGGTTATCATATACAGTAGTGCTACAAAATGCCTGCTTGTCATTCTGTTCATATTAGAGAAGTGTACATCATCTGTTATTATTAACGGGACTAAACTTTTCTTCCAACACTATAAGAGAAATTGGGACTTACCCCAAATTTTCGGTTGACTCTATCAACCGTGTTCACGGAATGACCCGGCTACTGCAACGTGACGGGGGGAGGCACAAGTTATCTGGCACGTATGAACCGCTGCTGTGATCACGTGTTGCTGACGTCACGTTGCAGTAGCCGGGTCATTCCGTGAACAGGGTTGATGGGGTCAACCGAAAATTTGGGGTAAGTCCCAATGTTATCTTATAGTGTTGGAAGAAAAGTTTAGTCTTGTTAATAATGAATTCTATCAACACAGATGAACTTTCATGCTAAATCATCTGTTATAATAGGTTTATTGCAAATTCATGCTCGTAGGCTAGGTGCAAGTTGACAAGAATTAATGATGATTCACAAACATAAAGTGAAACATAAGGTATACGTGTGATTTTTGTTGTCAAGTAGTGAGAGATCATATGTGGAAAGCAAGATTTAGCAACTGTTAACCATTGAAATGTTATTTTCACATGAAGAGAAGTAGTGTTGGCATGAATGTTCATCTGAGTTGGTAAAATAGTGTTGTCCAGGTAGTTGCACCATGGTACTGTGATGTTAAAGCTTATACAGTATTAGTATGCAAACTGTCAAAAATACCTTTTGCATAGAAAGCAAAAATTAAGATGTGGATTTCCCTTGGATGCCAACTGTAAAGCTTGTAAAGAAGAAGCAACAGATAGAACTGCTTGTAAAGCTTGTATAAAAAATAATTAGCACCAGATGGAACTGAAATAAGGTACATGTTTCTGATGGAAAATGTCTCAAGCACTGAGGAAGGCATAAGACTGTAGATGTAGATACACATGTACATGCTTTTGCCACAATGTATTTTGTAAATATGATAGTAAAGTCTTTCCAACTGGTGTATATTGTTGTTTCAGTAAGAAGATAAGTCTCCCAGAAGCTGTTGGAAAATGAAATTGAAATGGATGGGGAAATGCTACCATATCCTTCTTTCCTAAGATTACTTTCATGCTTTGAAAAACTTGACAATGTGTTATTTGGGAAGGGAACATGGTCAACTGATATGATTTATGCAAATGAGGACGTAATTTGAATAATCAATGAGAAACATTTATAATACGTCAGTTGTTAAGTCATCATTTGGCGAAGGTAGGAGGTTGTTGAACTCTAGTTCCTTATGACCTCCTTGGAGGTGGCCTACAAAAACCAAGTACATTGTACAAATACAACTAATAAGCCATAAGAAAAAATTATAGGCAAAAAAAAGCCAGACTCGTAGAGCCTGCTAAGGAGGCTACTTCTCCCTCGCAATTTGTTGGATGGAGTTTTCGGTCTTTAAAATGATTAAATGGACATTTCGGGGTTACCCATCATTACTTTTATGGTCTTGACTCGTGATTATAGTGTTAAAGCTCAGTTACCTGTAATTAGATGTGTTGTGGAAGTAGCTTTTGCAGGAGGATATTGTATAATGGGCTTGTCTGGTGTGTGAGGGCATTTTTTCCTCGTCTGTCCTTACAAAATTACAGAGTAAAACAGACCATGCTACAGTGAAGTCACACTCAACAACTCCATGTTTGATCTGCAGGAGGGAGCTACTGTTCAAATACTTTTATTTATCAGAATATCCATTCTCAATGCACCCTACCCCCCTTCCTTCCCAGTCTCAAAGTCATGTATTCCCTTGAGAGAAAAATATAACAGCATACAGACGTTTTCCTTATTTGGACAAGTCATTTCGGCTTTTTTATCCATATGAAAGGTACGAATGGGACATAGGGGTTAGAGGTGAAAAAGTTTACAAAATGTTCTGAGTTACAATACACAGGACAAGATGGGTTACAACTCTCTGTACATGTTGATGATAGTTGGCAGAATGCCGCTCACTTTTTTTCTCCACTGGATATAACATGTTCTGTTTATACTGGCCCTCTTGAAAGTTACACTTTTAGAGCCAAAGGGGCAACCTTTGGGGATGATATCAGATAATGGACAGGCATGACACAAAGTGAAACATTAAGAAAACCAGAAAATCGAGAAGGATGGAGACAACTGTTTGCTTGATCTTCGGTGGTGCCCCAACGTTACAATAGTTAGACTAACAATCAATGAGAACTGAATTGAGTTGGTTTCACTTGTAGTGTTTCACATTAAGCGTCAGGAGACCCCTCCAAAACTGTCTGACGTAATTAGTTTTTAGGAAAATGAAAGTTAAAACCTTGATGCAATAAAACCTTGAATCACCAGACAGCACACCTTCTCCTGGGTTCTAGCTGATTCTGTACTAATCATCTCAACTGGGCACTCCTGAGCTGCGATACCTTCACCCTTCACTAGGCGGCGCTTTAGCATGGTCGTGTCACGGTCGGATTGTGACGGTGGATGGAGGTCAGCGGCTGCAGTACCTGCATCTGTCACTGGGCGGCGCTTTATTAACACCGTGTTACGTTCAGGTGTGGCCCGTTGAGTTTACGAATATGAATAGATGTAGCTGTGTTCAAGATCGGAGGAGAATGTAGGTTAGTACAAAAGAGACAGAACGTTAGAAAAAAGTCAAAGAGAAGCGTTTTAGAGTTAGCTTGTGAACTTTCATACTAAATGAGAGTTATCTGCAAACGTGTTTGACAATACGTCAAACATACCGCGACGTTATGTGTGTATCAGGTACCATAGTGAACTTAAGGTTAAAGATCAGAAAGTTCAGGTTGTTGACGTTAAGCCCAGGTGAGTCCGCAGACGTGTGTTACCTGTGCACGTCTCAGACAGGATTCTCGATTCCGCGGCTTTTCGGTGCAAGTTTAGAGGACCAGGTATGCAGGTATATATCTTGTTGTTCCGGTTATGTCGATACATCGAGAGTTATGCAATGCTAATGTAATGTCAGTTGTTGTGGATGTCTTATTTTGTATGTTTAGAACGATTTGTGGTTGTCCGCCTTTACGTTTCAAGGATGTGCGGCGCCTTTTTAATACCAGAACAGTTACTGGCTCGTTTCGTAAATATATCATGAGGCAGGGGAGAGGAGTTTGTTCTATTGTTGTTGTCATCATCATCATCTGGTCGTGACGGTGTCACGGATGTTTAATTATCGTCTTATGTCAGTAGTAAATGATGTATAAAACTATGGTAAGGTGAGTTATAGTTCTTTTCCCCATGCAGTTTCTGCAGTGCTGGTTGCCCCGGGCTTGTCTGGGTGAACCCACGGCCAGGGCCGGCCTCTTCCTTCTGCTGGGGGGACCGGTGCAGAAGTTCGAAGTATCACAGAGCCGATATCTTCCTCCTGCTGCGGGGACCAGTGCAGAAGCTCATCGGAGTCCATTTTACAGATGTAAAAACATAGAAATGCCGTATTTCTATGATCTTACAACTGCAAAATGAATTCCCATGAGCTTCATACGGTATAAATATATTTGTCATTATTTCTTATGGAAACTTAAATATGAGTACTTTGGAAAAAAATTCTGTAAAGAAGTACTGTAAAATCTTCATAATTTACCAGAATAATAATAGATATATTCAACTTTAATAACGATCACCTGTGTTATAGAAGCTCATCAACATAATTTACCCAAATGGTCTATTTTGTGTCTGGACCACAAGTGAAATATACATCCAGTGGAAGTAGTGTATTTCAAATTGGCATGAATCATAGTAGTGTTAAGTGACAAGTCAGTTTGTACTAGGGACATAACTGAAAACTTTCATTAGTAAATCATTTACATATCTGCATATCTAAAGGTTACAATAAGTCAGTGAGAGAATGATGTGTTAAATAAATAGATAAATAAATAAATAAATAGATATATTTTGTATCTTATTGTACGTAGATTTATCCGTTCTGCTGTTATTGTTAGAAACCTCGCAAGGTGGCCATGCTTTGCATGCATCTGTAATCAACTTGTGTGTATTCAGTAAACTTTTGAATGTTGAGGTGTAGAGGCGTTACAAATAACAAAATATTTAATGTTAACTGAAATAAGGTTTGTTTTTATATCTTAAGTGATAGTGTGAATGCATATACGCACGAGAGAGTTCGTTTCAATGTACACGTTGGACGTTGTTCCTTTGTCAGATTTCTAGCAGTAGCATTTATGACAGAATGAGGTTCAGTAGATGTGTTTTTATTACCTTCTTTTCTTGTTGATGTCTAAAGTATTGAATAAAGAATACCTTTCTTTGAACTGTTTCTTTGTTTTTGCTTGAATTTCATGTGTATCCTCACGTCAGCTACTGGGCCTCCGGAGTTTGCCTGCGATCAAATTGATAGATAGATGTCCTGACCAGTCTTCGGAGTTTCTCAATAAGTCAATTATTACATTCAGATTAATTACACTCACCTGTGTTACAGGTGTTCATGAACATAATTTACCCAAATGGCCTTTTTGGTGTCCAAACCACGAACGAAAGATGCTTGCTCTTAAGGTAGTGTAAAGATTTGCGGGGGTGTAGGTGGGGCTGGGGAAACCAAACACGGGTTTGCAATAACAAATTAGAATTTGCATACAATATTAAACCTTGTATCGAGGGGAGGGCAAGAAGAGTCTGGGAAATTGTGGGAAAATAAACTTATAACGACGAAATTTTTTACCCTAATGCGACATCGTGTTACGTGACGTCTTGCGACGCAGCCTGGCGTGGCCAGACCGGCCTTAAGGGGCACCACGGACTGAGGGCCCTAGTTTTTTGAGACACTAAGTTCCCAGACAGAGAACTAGTGATCTCCTAAGCCATAGGACAGCTCAGCTCAGCCGTCCAAGGCTCGCACATGCCAACCCACTTGGGATGGCATCTTCTCCCAACACGGGGATGCTGTCGTTCCAAGGAACGACATAACTCGACATACCTTGCATGAAGCCCAGAGTAGCTCTGTAGAATTTTCATTTGTGGTCCAACAACGTTAACTGAAACGTTTGAAAAGGTACGTTTGATTCCCCCCCGATATACGAGGTAATTCATATATTTGGACATCTTTGAAATGAAGAATACATATAATGTTTTTACGTATAACAATCATGCCTGTTGTTATCTTGCTCCGATATATCACTTAATGTAGAGCAGACATAGCCATTTGGGTAAATTATGATAATACACCTGAATGGCATGCTGGTTTTGGGTGAACTCACCTCAATTTGAGTTGGTTCTGGCGGGTTACACAAGTTTTTAAGTCACGGCCCAGTCTTCCATACATGACGCATTTTTTAGGTAGCATCTAGAGGAAAATTTCAAACTGTTTTTCTTTTATCCTGAAGGCACGAATCTTCCTTTCATCAACAGCAATGCTGACTTTTTTCTACATGTGTGCTTAGTTTTCATTCATATGGCAATGTACCTGACGATGAAAAGTCCACTACTGCAAATAAAGTTCTGGCCACGAACTGCAAGCTTTCAGTTAGCGCAGACTGATTTCACTCACTGTGTCCTGAGATGTTCCTGAGAATTTGAAATTTACTGTTTTAATACATAACGTGGCCCTAACAAGAGGTGGAATCTACGGTGTTACCACACTGTACCTGTATAACGAAAGCTTTCTAACATCTAAATGTGTACTAACAAGTTCATATAGCACACCGAGGTCTATAAACTATTCACCTCCTGTATGATACAGTGTACTACCGGTCCAGCTACAATGTACCAAATACGCTGGCAAATGGGGTGTGCAGTTAAGCGGATTCTACTGTATCAACTAACTCTTAAACTTTCCACATAATAGAAACAAGCATACAGGTTTGATTTTATATCCCTCTGTGGTATGACCACAGCCTGTTGGGTCCCTGGGGAATATGTGATCCAGTTTCGAAACTAACAGGTGCAAGCTGCCACAACATGCCTAGACTGGAAATATAGATTTTCCTCATTACTTATGCAAATTCAGTCCCAATTTGCATAATTTGCACTTCATTGTGTACATCTCTGTCTAAGCTACCTGCATATCAAATAACATGGAAATCTGTCGTTCCTTTGTTCAGTTATTCTCCTTGGAATATTTTGACAAAAACGCCAATGCAGTTCCAGTGTCACATACCAAGGGGCCCAAAATCGACCTTGACCTTTGTTCTCCCAACACCTACCCACATACCAAATATCATTACAATCCATCCAGACGCTCTTGAGCTATGCTGACTATAAGTATCCGGACCGACACACACAAACACACACGAAAAAACACACACGCAAACACGCTCAAAACAATATCTCCACAAAAAAATCCCCATAGAAATATCCATTTTTTCATGGAAATAAAAATGAAGTCAGCGTGGCCAAGGCGTGGCCTCGGTACCTGAGTCTAGCGCTGCCATATTTAGAACCGCACTTGGCAGCCAAGGGGAGTACGTCACAGGTCACGGTGACGTCACAGGCGTCTCTTCGTTTGAAAGTGAAAGCTGTCTACTAGGAAGGCATATCCACTCGAAGTTCCACAACATTGGTGGTATACACATGTGCTTTGAAGATGGACGTCAAAACTAGTGTTTGAGAAGAGGACATTGAAGCGGTGAGTTTCATTCCACCAAATCTTATTTTCAGATTCCGTTTTCAAGGCGGGAATGGTCCGACGTAATATAATGTTTTCAACTGGTGTAGAGAATGGTGTCCCTGTGTGACCATGATCAAGAAATTCATTGTCCAGTCTTTCGTAAGGAGACAGTAGAGGTGTTCAAAACTTCAGCGATTCAACAACGTTTTTGTTGTGTTTTATCAAGCTTGAGTTTGAGTTCAACACCGCTCAGCCCGTATTTGTATAATTTCAGGTTTCAAGATCCGGGATACAATCATGGTCAATCATGACGATCATACTTTGGAGACGTAAAACTGTAACGCTTTTGAGTATATCTATAACGTGCCGTAGCCTATGTGAACTTATCGTCAGTAGGTCTATGCTTGAAATGATTGTAAAATGTTTGCGTGTTTGACATATCTGTGTTTGTATGATGAATTGACACACCGCTGGAGTTACCATGGGAGAGGCGGGGAAAACCCAGCCAGGCACTTCCGGCAGCAGGCCCACACGCGTGACCCGTGACGTTGGCTTGGTTTCGGTGGGCTGTACTAGCCTCTACCAGGCTCCGCTGATCGCTGGGAAAATAGCAGAAATCAGCCAAATAGAGTGAATAGTATGTCAAGGGTAGTCCGCTATGCAGGGAAGTTCAATAGGCGTTGGTCGCAATTCAGTGACTCAATTTGCATAACTAATGAGGAAATTCTATAATTCCAGTGTTTTTCATAGAAGCACTTTAATGCTTGTGACGTACGTAATTTATGGCAGGTAGATATTAACAGATACCAATTTTGCAAAGAAGAGCCTAATTTGCATAATTAATGTCAAAATGTCATAATTCCTTTTGATATAATGGCGATGCATGTATCTGCGTACTTATAACATGTAAATTAGATGCACATCACTATGCAAAGATTGTGCAAATGTTAATAAGTCAAGATGAAATGTAAGCGTGGAACTCTGCCAAAGGAAAGGAGTTTCGAATGTAATTTTGGAACAGCCTGACTAAGAGTTCACTTTCAAATGATATGCTACTTACAACCTTATTGTCATAATTGATGAGACAAAATGAAACAAAGAATCTACAAAGGTTTTAAATTTTTCATGAATGTATGAGGTTTCCGAACTCTTGTGAATGCAGAGTTTTTACACTTCAATCCCGCAGACAGAACTTGCAATGTTTTGACATTATCATTCCTCTTACTTAAATTTGCTTCTGCTTTTTTTCCATCGTCACAGGTTTTCAGAAAAAGACCACACCTAAGAAAACACAGTGACTGTCAGGGTGCCTCGCCAAAACTTTGAAAGGTCACTTGTCCGTTGTTAAAAGATACACGTTTGCGAAGCGATGCCACGTTGTGGTCTCAAGAAAACGCCTGCCGGGGGGGGCGATATGGAAAAGTGGTTTACCTGCTGGATACAGAAAGCACCCATCGCAAACGGCACGCGAAGAAGACTCATCAAAAGAAACTGCGAGGACGCCATCAGAAAAAAGAAAGTCTCCCAAGACGGAGAAACGTCATAGCGCAGGTAACTCTGAGAAAACTTATGGTCCAGTTGATGAAAAGTACCTCTCGGGTGGTGCTGAGGACGCCGGCAAGACTGTAGTAAAGGAAACGCCAGACGCAGAGACAGAGAATGACAAGATTTGTGACTCCCAAAATCCCAAAGGTGAAGAAACTGACAGTGGAGACCGACGGAGAGGTCCTTCGCGATCCAGCAGCGCTCGTTCACAACGAAGCACAAATACTGCCAGCATGTGCAAACCGAACAAACAGGCGATACGAAGAGCTGCTGAACAATGCCTCAGAATAGGTTTACAGAAAGCCATGAGCAACGTTGTCCGGATTTCACAAGAGGACAGGTCGGACACGTCAAAGATTTACAACCCCATCATCGACGGTATCGCCGAAGAAATAAAAAAGACTGCAAAAAACGAAGGAGAAAGTGACATATTCCAGTTCCAGAGACTGAATTCTGGAAGCTACTTCGAACGTTTAAAGGTACAGTACCGCTATAACGTTTAGGAACTTGTTAGATAGAAACCTCTGATACAGCTGGGAACGTAATCTGTAGAGAAGGATTCAACGCTATATATACAAAATGTACGTGCAAAATGTACTTTCCTTCTTTTGAGTACATATCGACTGTATAGTTACTTGGACGCGTGCAGTGACTGAAGGCATCTTAATATCGTTTTCAGGTCAAGAGTGATAAAACAGTGTAACGAGACAGTCAGCCAATGCCAAGTGTGCTATAAAAACCGCATCATCACATTCTATACTTTCGATCTCTGAGAATAGAATGTAATTCATAAATCATACAACTGGAAAGACAATTCGCAGACATCAATAAGATTACTCCTTGCACTAGTCGGGAATTTCTGTGGTGCCTTACCTCCCACATACTGCAATACTAATATTGATGCACGTTTTTAATCTCCAGGTGGACACGACGGACGAGTACGATATCATGTTCTGTATCTACGGTAAGGTCGTTGAGGATCTAGAGTTGGCCGAGATGGAGCCCAGTCTTGGGATGGTAGCTGTGAAGCTACCAGAAAACAACAAGTCTTCATTCCGTAACTACGTAACTCCAGACGGGTGAGTTTGATGAAAAACATGTAGAGACAAAGGGGAAAACTCATACGTCACTATTTCATGTTTACATGTCTTTGAAGGTGAGCTCGGGATGCGTTAGCCTCTTTGATTGGTTAATTATGGACCAATCGTACACTACCATACACACGTATCATGATCATCATCATCATCATCTTCATTATCAGCATATACACATAAGACCATGCCGTGTTAAAGAACTTTTTGTACCTTTTCATTTTGCAGATTCTTGTCCCCCCAAACACTGTTGAACCGGTTTAGGGGACTAGTGGAACAGGCCGTCAGTACTTTGAAAAGAGCTGAGGCGGGCAGTCCTTTCAAAGGTTAGTTCATTAGCTATACATACATTTTTCCTTTGAGTATCAGAAATGTTGCTGTGTTTTGTATTTATATCTTCGCTTCAACCTGTTTCTGTGTCCGATGTATAGATGGATGCTGCATATTATTAAAACGTTGTCAGAAATGGGATTGAAGTAAATCCTTTCTGTGTATTCATAGGACTAGATGTAGCGCTGGAGGAGCAGAAAGACGGATGCCCGGCTGTGACACTGATCGTCTCAAAGGAAGAGATACAGATATCAATCGACCTGGTGCTCGCCCTGGAGCTGCCAAAACCCTGGCCACAGTGTACTAAAGGATGGGAGGACTGTGTCAAACACTGGCTCACCCAGCCAGAAATCAGAGCAGTGAGGAGGACTGCCCTTCACATAGTGGCCAAGTCGGCACCAGACGGTATATTTCACTTCTCCGTAGTTGCCTTTCTTACTATCCTTTCATTAATCTAGAATCTGCTGACTATGGAAGCCATAGTAGAAGTAAAAGAGTTGTCTCTATTTTCCCTTTGCTTTAGCACTTTATAAAGTATGTACCGCACTCATGTTTTGGGTTGAGTCTCACCAACTCTTTTGTGTCTTTCCTAGACACAGATCCTGCCGGTGTGTTATGGAGGCTCTCCTTCTCACAGACTGAGAAAGATTTATTTACTGGACATATTCTTAATCCAACGGACAATGGAAACCACGCAACCACATGTCGTAAAGATTGCCTCCGATGCATGAAGTACATCAAGCTCCAGAGCATGCTGTTAGAAGTCATTGGTCCAGACTGCGGATTCGCCTCTTACCACCTGAAAACGGTCTTGCTTCACGCAATCGCAAAGAGGCCGGACGGTTGGGAGAAGGAGAACCTAGTCACGTGCTTGGTGTACGTGATCGATGAGTTGGTGTCGTTCATCGATGAAAGACATCTCCCTCACTTCTTCATACCTGGGTACAACCTCTTCAACCCGGCAGTGTTCAAAGGACAGGAACACCTGGACATTGTTAAAGACCAGTACCTCCGTGTAAGACGGCAACTTATCCAGGGACGTCTTCCACAAACACTGAACGTTCCTTCCCGTCGGTCATCGACTCGAGGCACCAAGCAAAATTCTCAAACGACATAATGTGGAGTTATTACCCAGTCTGTATAGCTGCATGTTTTTGTGCTGTTATCATATTTCTGCTAGGAAAAACGTTCCCTACTTTGTCAACTTTCTCCTAACAGGTTTCGGTAAATCTTATGCAGAAATTGGCCTATCGGTATGACATTTATGATAATAAATGTGAGGTTCTAAATCTGGAAAAACTGCTGGCGACTTTCCAAGCCTCCCTTGCCATACCAAAATGATCTGCTAGGAGGCATCACTGACATGAGCGTTCACAATGAAGTACTGTACTATGCTGATGGCTTTTACAGGGTATCTCAAGAAGTTATGAATTGATATCCATCATTGTATGTAGCTGGGCGTTGGCTTTAAAGGAAAACGTTAAAACCATTTTCCCACTGTTGATGACCTGCTTACAAGATGTATTGTTTACTACAATTATACATCAAAATCAAATAATTTACTTGAGTAAACAAAAGGACAACACAGGGGAGAGATGAACACATCTTTTCAACAATTTTAATGTAGAAAATACAAAAGTCGTAATACTCTGATGATCTGAAGATGTTTTTATTTTGAATTTACAAATAGTGTTTTCTGCCCTTCTTACAAGTCACTTACATCGAAATGACCTTCGGGAAACCTCAGCTAGGACCAGTATTTTTACAGTGAGAACTACACTTGTGGTTTTCAAGACAAAATATACATCAACATTTGTGACTTCAATTGTAAATTACGAAGAAAATGGACAGCTATTCTAATTTGAAAGATTTCTCCGCAAGCAACACTATTTGCTTGTGGCATTATGACAAAAGACGGCATATTGTAAACTGG
Source organism: Branchiostoma lanceolatum (assembly GCA_035149815.1). NCBI lineage: Eukaryota > Metazoa > Chordata > Leptocardii > Amphioxiformes > Branchiostomatidae > Branchiostoma > Branchiostoma lanceolatum. The sequence continues at coordinate 15,372,125 of CM068871.1, read as the reverse complement.
GTGGTTACGATACCTGTAGTACAACCTGCTAAGGATGGATGTATCTTTTTTTTACTGTTCCCAAATGTGGAAAAATATACACATCATAACCATTCGATAACACTCATCTTCACTTAGATTAGAAGGGAAAAAATGCTGCCAACATTAAATCTTGCAACTCAAAATCCAAGACATTGCCAACAACTTGCACATCCCTTTGGAGGCCCCAACGCACCTCCACTGTGTTGACTTTTTAACGATACAAACACAAAAGGGACAACAACAACAACGACATAAAAATCATATAAAAGCTGCACACATTCTAAAAACTACTTCAAATAAACTACGTCACTTTACAAAGCAGCTGGGCTACGTAGGATGTTTCGTTTCCCGTCAATGGTATAAAATATTTATTGCTGAAAATAGAATGATTTCGTACAGTCCAGATTTCAGGGAAGCTGGCAGTTTGAGGGCTCACAATCAACACTACAATACTGAAATGCAGCACCATATAAAAAGCTGGGGGTGTCGACTATTTAGTAATAGCACCCGACCAACTGGAGTGAACAACTTGTCCAAGTTACAAACACAGATAAGAAACCATACTTGTTACACTGTTCACTACCTAGTCCGTTGGCAGACTGGGAACAAATCGCATCTACTTACAATCTACAATACCAACAGTAAAGCCGCATTATTTTCTTAAATAGTTTTGTGTACCTCGATTAATGAAGGCTTCCTTGTAAGAGACATCTTAAATCTTTTTATCTTCTGACTCACAATCGATCAAAACTACCATCCACTACAAGGAAATCTTTGGTACAACTTTCTAGTAAAACATTGGTACATACACATATTTTTTGTTGAATGCTGGATTTTCCTAAAAAGTCTTTATATGATATGATTGCCATAAGAAAATACGGACTGCTGATGAAAGATCACTACCATCTCATCAGCATCTTTACACATTATAGGTGACTTTTGAAGTCCAAAAACTGTACATACATTATTTAACCACAAACTACAAATATACAGTACAGGCACTTGTCCAAAGCTACATTTACACCATGATACACCAGTTTGGTGTAGCTAAGCAACTTGCTGTGAGTGTCAGACTTCCGTGTGCAAGTCGTTTTGGGGCATGCTTCGTGTGTTACCCTGGCTTCCCTCGTTGTCTCCCTCCCCGCCGCTCTCGTAGTCACTCAGCGCAACCTCGCTCTCGTCCATGTCGGCCCCCGATAGGTCCGACACTGACGCGTTGGACGTGGTGTACATGGAGACCGAGACGTCATCGATGTTAGACTGTTCGTAGTCCGCATTATATTCGCTCCCATTGCCGTAGTCGTCGTAACCAGGCGGGAGTTGGCTCATGGATTCCTGGTAGCTGGGCGGGTAGACGTAATCGTGGTCTTCCTGCTCCGTCATTGGCAGCTGGTCGTCGGACAGGTGGTGCGCGGGGAGGTACTGGTTGGGGTGGTAGTGCTGCGGGCGGTACATGTGGTCACCTTCAGGGACGGGCATGTTGGAGGGAGGCTGGATCGGCGCGAACCCGTCCTGATAGTCGTCGGGGTACTGTAGATAGTGCTCGTCTGGCGGCGGAGGGAAGTCGCTCTCCCCGGCACCGTACTCGTCGTCCGGGTACTGAGTGACGTACTCGTGGTCGGTGTAGTCGCTGGGATCGCCTTGGTAACCGTCGCTGTAGACGTTAGGGTCGTAGTGGTGGAGGTTGTGAGGATGTTGGTGAGGGAGGCTGTGGTTGTTGGAGGATGAGGAGGAGTCTGGCATCTCACACATTGGCACTTCTGTGATATTGGGCAGGTTACTGCTGGGCATCCAATCAGAACAGTCCCAGTGGTACCCTGGAGGAGGAGGGGGGTGACAACGGTTAGACATCACATTCCACAAAAATCCTTCTCTTCTACATCACAATATGCAATGCGCTGCAAAGGAATAGGCATCTTGCAGAACCATATCTCTGTTATTTTGTTTGAACTAGATTTCTTGAGTGTATTAAGCAGATACAGATGTCATGTCTAGACATATTTGATGAAACTGTCCCTGTGGCTGACATATGCAAAAATCAATATGTTCCTGAGGAATCTGTGGCCCACATCGAGGGGCACGTTTTCTAAAACCGCGAATGCAATTTTGTCCCAGCCCAGCTCAATTTAGAAGAGTGGTTTTCCCAACAACACATTTGGGGCTTTATTACGTCCCATTGGCGATATGGCGTAGGAAATTGTTCCGGTCCCCCCCGGGACCCAATGATTTATACAGTGTAAGAAGGGGAGCATGGCTTCAGCACTCATGCAGCCCCAAGAGGAGGGAGAGTAAAGTAGGGTTCAACGTGGGGCCACGCTACAGTAAAAACCACACTCCGCAGAATTCATGGGGTTATTTTGGCTGCTTTCCAGGTACTTGTAATTGGAATTTATAGATAGCAGAAATCTGAGTAGCTGCAAAAATAAATTGAACTAGGATTTTTACTCATTAATGTGTAGATGGTTTCAGTCCAAGGATATCATCATGGCTTAAGGGATATCAATGATGTATGAAAAAAATCTATAAATGAACATAAAGATAACCTTTAAACATACAAAATTGATTCAACCTTCATCAAAGAGAGAAAATAAAAGATAACACTTGATTTATTTAGTAAACCTTGGCAAGTTCTCCATTTTTTCAACTTGGCTATCCAGATTTTATAAAAGAAGCTCAGAGAGTGATGAGTCCCTTGATAACCAACAGTAAAGTAAAAAGCCCCAGAGAAGCAGTCAGGTAAGCTTGCTCCCTTGAGTAGTTTTGTAACCATGGGCAACCTTGTTCCCAAAGAGTAATCCATTCACCGCAGACAGCTTAAAGAGGGGAAGCTATTAACAAGTGCAGCCAACGCCACCAAGCCTTAGAATTACAGACCTGTCAAGGATCTCTGTTTGTGTTTTGTTTGTGTTTTTCTGGTAACTTCCTTTTAAATGACTGTATGTGACCTTTCTAGTTGTGTTTTTCGTATTTGTAGACAGACTTGTGAGCAGAATGTGTGTAGCCTTAACAGGTCTGAGGAAGCCTCGCCCTCACCCGTGATGAACCCAGCTGGGTGAGCTGTACTCTACCTGAGGGTGTGTCTAGATCAATCTGTATAGCTGCCTTCTAAACATATCCGCATGTTTCCCATCCGTCTCGTACAAATGTATATCATAGTCTACAGACAGAAAAGTGTGAAACATAATAATTACACAAGCTCTCCCTGTCTTCACCAACGTACAGATTCCTTAGCATTACTACATCAAGTGATACTGCAAATGACTGTAAAGATACCTTTGGCTTGCTGTAAGTTGTTGACTTTTTCTACATATACCGACAGCATGTGAAAGGACAGTGAAAGAGGGTTTATTAGTAGACATCTTGAACACGGAATGGGGAAGAAATGTGACCAGAAAAGTCAGTATAAAGAGACAGGAGAGAAAAGACAAGTCGTGCAAAATAGACCAGCATCACGGTACTGTAGATACTTAATTTCAGCGTAGTGTTATTCGGTTTTCTTCGTTTTATATATTTCCATCATGCATTAAAAACAGGTAATGTGTAGTACTAACTTAAAGGTTTTTAACTGGTAGCAAATTGTTAGCGTGCATTAGTATTGCCACGATACACAATACCTTTCAGTCCACAGTGCATGGGTATGGTCGAATCTCCACGCACTGAGAACTACTCAAAGACACAAAACAGTAAGCCACAGTACATACGCAAGTTCCACGAAGGAGTTAAAATCCAGCATTTTTTTTTTTTACATTCCTACTCCTTTCTCTGGTCAAAAAAAGAAAAGAAACGAACGAAAAATTTGATATTCTGGAAGAAACAAGTGGTGGGACATACATCTAAACCACCGAATGAAGTGGTGAGTCCTCTTCTGTAACCATACCGTACAAGCTGAATTTTTTATAGTACGATTTCTTCTCCTCTGTAGAGAGAGAGAGATACAAGCTTGGATGGGTACAGTCGCAATCGGCAAGAAATCTCAAGAGACACATCACACTGTAAAGTCACAACAGGTTTTGTATGCATGAGAATGTGGGATCATTCATGGAGGCCTGGGGCCAAACTTTAACTCCTCGATGGAATTTGTGCACATACTTACGTATATCCTGATTGGAACGTTTTCAACTTTGCATGCTTTCTGCCTACAGATGTGCACAAGAGAGGTGGGAGGAGAGAAAGGAGTGAAAGGTGGTAGGCTTAGCAGGACAGTCAACTCTTTTCTTTTTTTTTGCAATCTCAGTCTTACTACACTTAGACAGGCAAAAACTGAGGCTCCAATGCAATGCAAAAATCCAGATGATAACATACATAAACATAGAGCCAGAGAGCAGCAGGGTTTTTGTCCTATAAAAGAAAAAGAAGAAAACGTGGCCTCTGTTTTTGCCTGGATTGGACTGGAAGGATAACCATAAGGAGTGCAACACTAAAACTATAGCAGTACCTCCTGGTTTGTCAAGATTGTTGAAGTTATCTGGGCAGTGGGGGCAAACAGCGGAAGATGGAATGGAGAGAGGGAATGATCGGTTAGTTGCCTGTCTATACTATAGAGCTGTTCTTTCCAAGTAGAACAAGAAAGACTAACTGACAATCCTGTCCAAAATCAGGCAACAATGACATACTTCTAATCTTTAACGTAATGTTACATTCACTAAATACATGTCATAAGATCAGGAAGAAAGGTTAACACATGGACTCCTCTTCCCCTAACATTCCTGTTGGTTATGTCATTATCTCATATTCTTAAACTTAAAGAAGATAGCAAGGGTAGTTAGGGTTGTCAATGGAGAGGGAAGAATAAAGGGCAGTCAGGCATGGAGGATGGCATGACATGACAAGCAGATCTACCTATCACCAAAGTAGTATACAGATCAAGAGTTTCACCATAACACACAAAGATAGCAGATACACATCTATAACAATAGAATAGACTTCAGGAATGGTTAAGAGTAAGATGAAGAGAGTTGGTACGAAACACAAACGTGCAGTGATGAACAGTGATGAACAAGTGAAATGGGTTATTAGTTTTGAGAGTGCTGAGACTACACAGAAGAAGCGGTGCTCCCCCTGCTACCGAAGAAGGGTCCAACGATGGTCTCCACTACGACGTACCTGGCATATTATCCTCATCACATGATTCAGAGGGCAGTGAACTTAGGGAGACCATGTCAGTCATACTGCCTCCCTCATTCCTGTAGACCTGCATCTCATCATTTGCTATGTTGTTCATCACTGCATCCGCATCATTCACTTTACCTGCAAAAGGAGGAGTACACTCAAAAATGTGCCGCCCTCTTATCGCCTGCTCTTTTTCCGTGCTACCACAACCGCCGTGTTAGTAGCTAAGACTACAGCTGGTTTTCGGCTTCCACCTACACCTTGTGTGAGTGCCTGTTCTTAACACCTACAGGAAGTGCTAAAATTTTCCGGTCTAATCCAACTGACATTTTAAAGGTACTCCTGCTTTTGGATACAAGACAAAGGTGCACAGGACAGGTGTATATGACATGAGGTGACAGTGAGGTTTTCACATATAGGGTGTTACTTACTTTCAACATATCCTTCAACAACGTTGGGACACTCAAACTCCCAAGCTGGCTTTTGAATGGAGTCACTGTCTGATGCTGAGTTCGAAGGCGGTGGTGGAGGTAACGTCGGTGCGACGCTGCACACAATGGCAGGGTTCTTATTTCTGACAGCGAGCATGTCCGTGCTCGAGGAGAAGACAGGCTCCACCTCGGCACCCATCGCCCCGTCACTCAGATTATTCAGTGAGTTCCCACAAAGGCTAGGTGTGTAGGAGATGGGTCTGGCGGGCAGCGGCGGCCGGTAGTCGTCCAGGTTGGTGTCGATGTGGACCATCTTGGCATCGCGGTGGAAGTCGTCCCTCTTCTCCGTCATCATGATGCCGTTTGGGTCGCCGCCGGTGGCGACGATGTCGCTCATGTGAGGGTTGCGTTTCCTCCTCTGCCGGCACCGGCGGACCATGACGAAGATGATGACTAACAAGAGGAGGAAGATGATGCAGCAGATGATGCCGATTATCTCCTCCAGCCCGATGTTGATGCTGTTGGACTCGATTTTGGGCATGATCATCTCGATGATGTTCTCACAGTGAAGGCCATTTGTGTTAGCAGTGCAGTTGCAGAAATAGGACCCCTCGGTGTTGTGGCAAGTGGCACCGTTTAGGCACGGATTCCGCGAACATTCGTTGACGTCATCCTGGCATTTTTCCCCCTTGAAGTTATCCGGGCAGCTACAGGTCTTTCCGCTTGGTGTGTCCAAGCAGGTGGCCCCGTTAAAGCAGTTACATGAGGTAGAGTGTTCGCAACGCTTGCCGTACCATTCTCGCGGACATTCACACTCAAAGTCGTTCAACAAGTTCTTGCAGCGGGCCCCGTTCTTGCACGGGTTGGAGTTGCACGGTTGCGTGTCGATCTGGCAGTTGTCGCCACTGAAACGCGGCAGGCAATTGCAGATGTATCGATTGGACGGACTAACTACAGCACAACTCCCACCATTCATGCACGGGTTGCTGCCGCACACACCAAGAGTCTCCATCCCGTCGTTGCAGTTGAAATCAACACCGGTCATGTCCCTCAGAGTCGCGACACTGTTTGCTCCAGCACGTGGCAGCCTTTCCCCGTTCAGCGTCATGTCGTCCATGCAGCCGAGGAATCCGTTGCTGACGACCGCCGCACGCTTCTTCCGCATGCCGTTGGCCACCTCTGCGCCAAAGTAGATGTCGTTGTCGTCCAAGTTCAGGATTTTGTTCTCGCCAGCGGCACTGCCTCTTGCTATGTACTTGTGATCAAGTTTCAGTTCGGCATAGGCGCCGTTGCGAGAAACCTCCACGTAGTGCCACTTGCCATTGGTGACTTCTGACCCGCCAAATTCCATGGTGACCTTGCCCTCACCGCTACCACAGTTGAACCTGTACTGCAGATACCCGTTGATCAACTGAAACAAAACAGACCATCATTTTGTGCAACTGAAGTTTTCATTAAAGTCTCCTTCACAGAAGTAACGTCATCAACTATCTTAAGATTATACTTAGATTAATTTATTAGGAGGTATGAAAAAGAAGAACAAAAATTAGAAGAATCTTTTTGAAGAAAAAAAAAAAAAAAAAACAGTAAGTTTTTTTTTAACATCAAAGATAGCAACATACCTCAAGAATACTGTAGTCGTACTCTCCCCGAGCATACATGATCTTTCCATTAGGACTCCTGGGGAGAATTGCCAGGGACAAGTGGGTAGACATCTGGTCCACACTGTTCGCCAGGGTGTACCTGATGTAGCTGTTCCCGCCGAATGTCATCGGGCCCTTGTCTGTGAGGGGAAACAGAAAGAATGGTAAGACTTGTGGAAGCAATTGCTTCTAGTTTCAATGGTATGATTCATACTGACACATCTTAATACAATATAGGAAAGGCTATGTAAAGATACGTACCATCAAACGGCAGCTGGTTGCAGTTTGGTGGCGAGGTGCCGTCAGGGCAGACGCACTCATAGCCCTCGATGGACTTGGGATCTTGCAGGCACATCTTATACCTTGGGCAGGGGTTGCTGTTGCATGGGTTACAGTCCTTCCCGATCAGACCACCAGGACACTTGCACTCGTAGTCCCTCATGTGGCGAGGCGATACGAAGCTGATTTTCGCGGTGCTGATGGCAGCAATGGCGTGGATGTCGAGATTCAGTATGTCTCGACAAGCTCCATCCGGGCACTTGTTATGCGAGCACGAGTCGCTGATGATCTGGAGAACACTAAGGCCGACGTTCTGTTGAATGTCCATCACCGTCTGGTTCAGTTCACGGCGCAAGGCTGTAGCTTTATAGTAGTCTTCTTTCTGCGATCCTTTAGTTGTGGTCTCTATGCAGAACAGAACATCTAGGTTGCCATCTACAGGCTGCATACTGACAACTATGATGTTCTTGTTCTTCACCTTGAGCAGCCTGCGCAGCGTGCGGAAGAACTCCTTCTGGTATGAGGACAAGAACTCCTCAGGTTGGATGTTGGCAAACCGTACTGTCACGCTGTTGCGAAGCATGTCGTCGTTGACGAGCTTCACCGTCACGCTGACCTCTCCAGCCGTGATGAACTTGCCATCGCTGACACTGATGTTTAGAGTGTATTCGCCGACGTCCAATCCTGGTTGGGCGATGATTTTGCCGTCGTTGGGGTTCACGCCGAACAGCCGCTTGTTGTTGGAGACCAGGCGGTAGGTGAGCTTGTCGTACATGTCGTTGTCGGTGGCGTGCAGCTTGCCGATGACGCCTCCAGGGAAGTCGTCCCTGAAGGAACTGATGGAGATCTGGTGAGGCGTCACGACTGGTGGGTACATACTCTCCTCGATCACCTCCACAACCACGTTGGTGTACCCATAGAGGGACGGCGTTCCTGCGTCTGCCACTCGGACTTGCAGGTTGTACTTACGCCGCATGTCGGACTGGAAGACGACTGATGTGCGAAGGATGCCGCTGCGGTCGATGTGGAACTCGTTGCCTTGGTTACCGCTGATGATGCTGAAGGTGTACGGAGGTCCGTTCTGAGGAGCATCAAAGTCCTTGACCGTGAACATGAGGATGCTCGTACCGATGGGCTTGCTCTCCTGCAAACAATGACAATGTAACGTAAATAATTTGTAGTATTATGAATATACAATACTTAAGCCACAATTCAAAAGTAACATTCAGTTGTAGCTTCCATCTGTAAAATTCCCACACACCATACATTCAAGACTTGCAAGTGCAAGGTGGTAGCACTTAATATGTTTTCAACTTGCTCCTGTCTTTCAACCGAATCTAATAATGAGCCAAGTGTAGTCGGTGAGGTGATACTGCAGTGATAAGTTGCCAGCCAACTGATTGACATGCAAATCCAAATCACATGCAGTAGCACACTCTAATCTGGCATAGCTGGCCTCACTCCAACAGCCGTGTCAGACTCAGACCTCTGGTGATTGAGCCTCTTGTGCAGGTAAACATCCCCTCTGCCATGCATCACCCTAGCTTTGTAGTGTAGGTAACAATCTGTGACTACATTTAGGCACACGGCTATTCCCTTACTAACCATTCCACCCTGGGGGAACTGGCACTGCATTCCCTTAGCACAGGTCTGTCCATGGCACAGGGACAGGGATAGTGAAGAAGGAATGGGTGTATGAGTTGTAAGAAATCACATGGGGCATGTCCCTGTTTGTTCTGCACTTAAAGCGAACTCAAACTTGAAAATATAAATGCTTCTGATCTCCTTGTCAAATGGGATTTTAAAAAGTTTGTAAGACTTTGGCTTTTAAGGAGGCAGAACAAAGAGGTACAACAGAAGTGAACAGAAGAGCTTGAGAGAAGCATGGATAAAACAAAGTCCTTCTCTGAAACAAGACAGCAAAGATTTCAAAGCAGACACAGAGGGAAACCACATTTACAAGTCGATGATAACAAATGATAACAAAGGATTACAACATCTGATGATGTTAAAAAAAACTCTGGATAAAACTAATATAAAACACAACATGAAGATTTCCAGTAAAAAACATGTGGAAAGAAAGTAGTAAAACAACGCAACGGCCAGTGATGGAAGTGAGGCTGGCAACAGTATGTAAGTGTTGTGAAAAGCTGAAAATGTGCCACTGCAAGGTCCACTACTGTGACATTAACTACTAACCTGCACAAATACACTGTAGTTGGCCTGTGAGAACTGTGGTGGGCTGTCGTTGATGTCCAAGATGTCCACATTCACCACAACATCCATGTAGCGTGGAGAGGCACCGCTGTCCTTTGCACGTACTGTCAGTGAGTACCCCTGAACCTGGAACAGATACAGACAAAGCTTTGGTCTATTGCCATATCAAGGAATGGTGCAAATTTGCTCAATGAAACTACAATATGACATGTTTTGCACCCACGTATAGACAGATACAATGCTTAACTTTCTTCCAAAACTAAGGTATTCACGGATCAAATTTTCAAAGACCACTGTTGCTTTCTTCAGGATCAATGCCCAATCACCAAATACCTTAGTGTTGGAAGAGAGTTTAGCATTGTCTTATGCAAACTACCAACACAGCTTCCATGATAAAGTATAGAAAAACACAATAGTATATCTACCTCCTCCCTGTCCAGAGCTCCGCTGACGGTAACAATGCCAAGCTTGGGTGCGATGGTGAACTGGCCCTTGGGATCACCCCGGACAATGGTGTAGGTCACTTGGGCATTCGGTGCACTGTCCCTGTCTGTAGCCATCACCTGTGAAAGAATATTACACAGTCAGACATCAGGCAAAAAGTCTTTTCTCTGAATGTAGAAACAAATACCTGTGATGATACACTGGAGATTGCTGTTGAACGCCTTACCTGGATGACACTGTCTCCCGTGTGAGCATCTTCACTGATAGACGCGCTGTACATGGGCATGCTGAACTCAGGGGCATTGTCGTTGACATCCGTAACATTGATGCTAACGGTTGTGATGTCGCTGAGTGTGGGCGTGCCGCCATCGCTCGCCTTCACGGTCAGGTAGTAGCCTTGGGAAGCCTCATAATCCAGAGTGTTAACAATCGTGATCTTGCCTGTAGATTGAACCAGAATCAAGAGATGGTCAGCTTTGATTTGTTTTTCGCTTCTGCTAGTCACAGGAGAACAAAAAGGAGTTGGACAGAATAAAGAAGTAGAGGTTGAAATGATTTGTCCTTACTTCCTTCCCAGTAGGCATGGGGGACAAAGTTACAGGTTGCCATTAATGTGTAACATCAAGGGACTGCACTGGAGGGATTCAAGGCAAGTACTACTGGATTCTCTACACACATGGCTGTAATATTCGATCTCAAGTCAGCTCTTGGGGAGTTCTGCTTGCAAAGTGCATTGCTCCTTAACACTAGCTGTGAGCCAAGCTTAGTCCCATTTGCTCTTGATCTTTAAGCCTCTCCAACCTGTTAACTCTTCAGTGAACTGTGGCAACCCCGTGTGCATTTGGGTAGAAACAAAACTTGAGTAGGATGCCTGACATATCTTTACATTTACCGGTAGTTTCAACTTTTTGCTGTGAGTTCCAAAAGATACTGTATAGAATTAGAAGTGTAGTTGATAAGGAAACGAAAGAACCTTCATGGGCTAGGCATACATCCATTCGTTGAATGGAATCAGGAGTCTTTTTTTTGTAAGAGTACTGTACGATGATGCATAGCAGAGATGCACAGATTTGAGAGCTATCTTTGAGTCTATAGCAAGCAGTCGTCTACTCTGCCAGTAACTCAAAACTTCTCTTTAAAGAACACTGCTGGCACAGCTCTGTGGAAGTACCAAATATGTGGGATCTTCAAGCAGAGAAAGTGGGGGGGAGGGGCTTTGTACCACAATCCAACAGCACAAGACCCCATCAGACATGACCCCTCAATGTGAACTTCAGCAGCAAGCAGGGCCTTGTGTGGTATTACCTAATGCTATGATAAGTCAGCATGCACTATTTCATTACTTCCATTATCACTGTTGTACGAGATAAAAATTATAAGACAAAAAAAGAAAAGCATTCCGTCATCATCCACCTATAGGATGAAGTACTGTCAAACTGAACGACTATACACCAGAACAAAACTGTAAAAGACAAGTGGGAAAAAAGAGTTGAGTAAAAAGAGAGTAAAGAAGATATCAGAAGCATGCTTTGAACAGAAAGCTTAGAAGGTTCATGTATGAAATTTGACTTCATGTTTTAGACAAACCTTGTTAGAATCATGTGGTTAGTAAATCAATGGACTGGGAACAGTGGTGATGAGTTAAATGATCCACTGGATTGTATAACACTCATTGACAAGCAGTTATGATCATACCATGAATGATAGTAATAGATGTCAATACATTGTGGTAAGGTTAATACAATTACGATATGAGTTTTATGTTAAGACCACAGACAAGGATCTGCAAGCCGTTAGTTCGCCGGTTGGAGCCCACATAGGATGGGGTCCTGGTACCGGCGGAGTGCACGCGATCACAAGCGGTTTTCTCACAACGACATGAACCTTACAAAGTGATGGGGTAGCAGGCAAACACACTTGTTCTCTTACGGCCAGAAGTACTAAAACAATGCAGCTGTGGTGTCTAGTCTTCTGAAAATGCTGCAGCTTCTGAAGTAACTAAAATTTGTGGTTCATGCAAGTAAAAAAAAAGTAATCAAAAATTGCAACCTGTGAAATAGTGCATTAAACCAAGTATGGCTTACAAAACCATCAATCTTCAAAAAATCAATACATTCCAGAAGGAAACAGAATACATCAAGATTACCACTAGTAGGAATATCATGCAAAGAGATAATATGTGGGTTGCTTGAACCTGTTCATGCAGTGTTGGTGCACTTAGCCAAACACAAAGAGTTAACTAGAGGCCTGGGTAAGAGAACAAGGTCACCCTGGAGATCATCACTTTGCAAGGCTCATCGCAGAAAAAAGCCAGAGTCAACACTAAGGTGGTCACCTGAGTACGAGCCGATTTCGAATTTGCCGTGCTCGTTACCGCTAATGATCTCATACGTGATCTCCGCGTTGGGCCCTACGTCTTTCGACACCGCATACACGTTTAAGATCTGGGAACCTATCGGTGTGCTCTCGGACACGTTCTTGGCGTATTCCGCGTATTCAAACTCTGGCGGGTTGTCATTGATATCCAGGACAGAGATGATGAGATAGGAAGTTGAGGAGCGCCGAGGAGCTCCCTCGTCGGTGGCACGGATGGTCAGGTTAAAGGACGCCTGCGCCTCGCGGTCCAGTGTCCTGGCCAGGCTGACAATGCCCGAGTTCTCGTCCACCTGGAACTGACCATTGGCAGAGTCCACAAAGGAGTACATCACCTTTCGGTTCAAACCTGGAAATAAACAATGTCAAAGATTACCACCCAGAAATCAAAACCAGTGCGGACAACAATACTGTAATGCAAGACCGTAATTCTATGTACAAACATTAGACAAAGACACTGTCAAGGCACAAGACATTCTAACATCCAAAAATGTACAGCGACGTGCTTAACACACTTCCACACCACTTTCAGGACAGTTAGACACATTGGTTAGAAGGGTCACACAAAATAATAACATACTTATTCCACTAACGTCTTGCATTCCTGAGGGGGAGTGAGCGGTAGGAAAATAAAACCTGGTTAATAATGTTGTTAAACATGCGCTGTTGATTGAAATCAACCAAGTTATCCACTTTGGTGCTGCTGAGCATAAATGACTTAACCTACTATAAGGCATGCGTTAAAGGACATGCTAAGTCCAGTTCCATCTGTGTGACATTTTTTTTTTCTAATCGACTTTGTTTTGCCTGGTTTCTGAGCGCAAACAGTCAGCATTCCTGTTTTCTCAACTTCCCGTAGTCAGACTTTGATGAAAATGAAGTTGGCAGGCATACATACCCATGTCAGGGTCAGTGGCCTGCACTCTTGTCAACAACGTGCCCACTGCTGTGTTTTCGTACACAGGGACTAGGTACTGCTGCTTCTCAAACTTGGGCGGGTTGTCGTTCACATCGATCAGGTTGATGGTGAGCTCCGTGTAGCAGGACTTGCCGCCCCCGTCCTTGGCTGTGACGCCCAGCGTGTAGACTGGCGTTTCCTCCCTGTCTAGCGGCGCTCCAGTCATCAGGACACCTGTGGGGCAACAAAAGTCTTAGTTTTACTTCTCTTAACATCTTATGAACCTTGGCTGCAAATGTCTTATCTTATTAGCATGGCATTTACTGGAATCTTGTTGGGATATCCGAAACACAGTCACACAAAAGGACCAGTTTATTTTACACAGATGAAGACAGCAGATAGGTTGTCGAAGCATCTGTAAAGAGCAAAATTAAGGTTGTGTACCTAAGAAAACTATGTTGAAGTCATAGAACTTACATGTAGAAGCTTGTTTTTACAGTATTTCCTTCTTTGACTTAGTGGATTGAACAAAAAAGCTAAAAGATAATACCATGCCTTTCAGTATTTGTTACTGACCTGTATCCTTGTCCAGAAGGAATTTGTCTGCGCCAACTCCGTCCAGTGAGTATGTGATTTGGGAGTGGATCCCCTGGTCGGGATCACGTGCCAGCACTTCCATCACAAACGTCTGCGGAGTGATGTCCTCTGAGATACTGGCTGTGTACCTTGACTGAAGAGGAAAGGGTAAAGAAATGAGACCCTGGATGGACTACAGGTAACCAAATTGACCTAGCTACAAATCAGTCCAAACTCAGTGACATCCACTTTTCTGTTGCTGACGCTACCATTACTAACAGACCAGGACACAGCCATACCATCCACAGTGACACCACGTTTCACAGATTGTCATATCACAGAAGGATCCCATTTATACAAACCTGAGGCAGTGTCCATACGTTTATTGGCTATGCATGAGGATTGGGTAAATGGTACAGCTGTTAGAATAACGAGTAATAAGAGCTAGCTATAAAAGAATTGATCGGAGAAGCCGACAAGAGGCAAACACGACCCTTAGTACCTTCTTCCACCAGGAATCCAAGATTTAGTCTGTTGGAGGGCTTTGAGTTTATAAAAATAAAAGCATTGTGTTGAGGTTTCAGAAAGCCATATACAATTTGAGGAATGATCTAAAAAGGCAAAACAAAAATTGAGCAGTTTAGCTGTGATTTTGGGTAAGTACCCTACCTGTTCACAGATGGGACTGTTGTCGTTGACATCCTGAACGTCTATGCTGACTGTTGACATCGCTGTGAAGGCTCCGTCTGTGGCAGTGATGTTCAACACATACAGCTGCTTCGTCTCCCGGTCCAGCGGGCCGTTCACGTAGACCTTCCCAGTCTTGCGCTCGATGTTGAACTGGCCTTGAGGATCGCCGCCTGTGATGTAGTAGGTTGGGATGGTGTTGTCCCCGATGTCGGCATCTCGAGTGCTGACTGTGATGACAATGGTGCCGGGGAGGGCATCCTCGCGCACCTGGCCCTGATAGGCGGAAGATCGGAATGTCGGGGGCGAGTCGTTGACATCTGCTACTGTCACATGTACCAGGGTGGTGTCCTTCAGCTGTTTGGGGTCACCCTTGTCTGTTGCTGTGACGCCGAATGCGTAGGATGACATCAACTCACGGTCAAGGGGTACCAACGTGGTGACCCATCCAGATTCGCTGTCAATGGTAAAGAAGTCCGACATTTCATCAGCATTGGAGTCTGATGCAAAACCGTACACAATCTCTCCATTAGCACCCTGGTCTGGGTCAAAGGCATGGACTTGAATGACGCTCGTGCCAACAGATGCATTCTCGGGAAGCGTGATCTTGTAGGGCTTGGAATCAAACTTTGGTTTGTTGTCATTTGCATCCTTGACCTGAATGCTGACATCAGCGAAAGCCAGCAGTGGAGGCGAGCTGAGTGTCTCTGCCTGAACCTTCAACGAGTACCAGGCAGTAGTCTCTGTGTCCAGCTCCTTGTTGACATAGATGACACCATTCTCTGGATCAATTCTGAAAATGTTATCCTTGTTACTGTTGGGTCCATCCGCCTCTACTATGCTGTACTTCACGGTATCGTTGGTGTCTGCGACAACGGTTGCTACCTCACTGTCAACTGGCATCTCTTCACTGACGAAGTAGAGATGCTGAACGGTTGGGTCGAAGTAGGGAGGGATGTCGTCAGGGCCGAGGACAAGGATCTCCACAGGAGCGCTGGACGTCCTGGTTGGGTTTCCTCCATCCGTAGCTTGTACAAAGAACTGGAAGGATTTGCCTTCTGTGGTAACAAAAATGTAAATGTCTTGAGCAAGAGCTCACTCTACACAGACAAACCTATGAACAACCAAATTTTGACCATAGGGGTATCAAAACAAATTGGCTAGATGCTCACCTTTTCCTGTCAGCTTCCGTCTTGTAGTAATCATGCCTGTCTCAGAGTGGACACTGAACAACTTCACAACATCAGTGGTGGTGTCGGAATCATCATACAGGGAGTATGCAATGTCAGAGTTTGTGCCAATGTCTTGATCAATGGCATGGACCTGCAACAGCAAAGGAAAGAATTTTACAACATGCAAAAGATTAAAAATCACAAAGCCGTTAATAATTGTAATGCTTATCACTACTTGGTAGAAAGATAGGAAAAAATGATTCAGCCCCTACCTGAATGACTTCAGCACCTTCATCTGAATCGGTGGGGATGTTGGCCTGGTACGACGCCAGCTCAAACTGCGGCGTGTTGTCGTTCTTATCTGTAAGGGTGACCGTGACGTTACAGAAGGACACACGTCCACCCTGGTCGCTGGCCACCACAGGGACGATGATCATACGCTGATTCTCATCCTCTCGATCTAACTCCATCTTGCTGTAGATTTGACCTTAAAAACAAGATAGAAAAATCATAAGACAATTCATACCAATTAAGAACAAACATATTTCAACATATCCAAGAAAAGAAAACATAAAGACTTTTTTTGATTTCAACATCAACATGGAAGCTCACCTGTATCTGCATCAATCTCAAAAAGCTGGTTGATCTTCTCACTGGCGATGGAGTAGGAAATGTCTCCGTATGCGCCCGCATCCTCATCTGTTGCTGTTACCATGACAACAAACGTGCCTCTCGGATTGTTTTCGTCGAAGGAGACAGCATAATTCAGCTGGCTGAAGACGGGCGAGTGGGTGTTGGCACTCTGCACGACCACGGCCACCCGAGCTGAGCTGGTGAAGACTCCGTCCGACACCGAGACGTTGAGCGTGTACGTCGGGTCCAGCTCGCGTTTCCTCAGGTTCGACATGGAGATGATCCCCGTCTTTGGGTCGATGACGAAGTTCATCTGCTCGTTCCCGGACACGATGGCGTACACCAGGCGGTTGTTGTCGGTGCTGTCGGCATCCGACGCGGAGACTTTGGTGACGAAGTGTCCTCGAGGCGCCAGCTCACTGATCATGCAGTCGTAGGTAGGTTGGTCAAACTGCGGAGCGTTGTCGTTCAGATCCAGCACAGTGACAGTCACGTGGACTTCACTGCTGAGTGAAGGCATGCCGCCGTCAGAGACTCGTACGGTGAAATCATGCTTATCAATCTTCTCATGATCGAGGTTACGCGCTGTCAGGATCAGCCCGCTGGAGGTGTCGATATGGAAGTAGTCTGTAGAGTTGGTTTCATCCGGTAAGATCTGGTAGTACATGAGCTGATTAACACCTGAATCCAGATCAGTGGCGCTGACTTTGATCACAGTCGTGCCTATTGCAGCAGCTTCAGACAGGGTGGCTTCATAAGACGGTTTTTCGAAGACCGGAGCTACATCGTTGATGTCCTGGACAGTGATATCGACCACCACCTCAGCATCGACTCCGCTACGCGAGTCGGTGGCGCGGACAGTAAGACGGAAGTTTTGCTTGGTTTCGTAGTCCAGCGAGCCAACAACATTGATGACTCCTGGAAGGTGAATAAAGGAGGGGCATCAGAGTAATGAAAAAAAATATTGCATAGGTGTACCTGTACATATTACCATACTTGACAACACTAGGTCAGAAATACTACACACAATAAAATATGCTATCCATCATGCCAAATGAGAACTTCCTACATAATTCAAAAATCATTGCACACATACTAATGGATTTGAAAACCCTCACCAAATCTAGATCTGCTTATGTGTCAATCTACTGTATTTAAGAATCTTGGAGAGTGAAATAACCTTTTAACCTTCAGTGCTACAATCAATCCCTCAGATACATAAAAAGCGGGAAAACAACTGAAAGGAAAACCTAACGATGTACACAATCAATGTAGGTACATTACTCATGAATGCCTGCACTCACCAGTGTCGAAATCAATGTTGAATTGATTGAAGGGATCCCCATCAGTTATGGAGTAGATGAGTTTGAGCCCGTCAGGACTGGCTGCCTTGATGTTGATGACAGGGGTGTGCAGCTGAACGTTCTCTGGGATGCTGACTGCGTAGAAGGGCTTCTCAAATACCGGCATGGCTTTGTTCATCACAGTCACAGGCACGTCGATCCTGGCACTCAGCGGTGGGTTGCCTAAGTACAGACACCGACGAAACTTGGTTACACAACAGTCTTTTAATCCTTCATTCTTTTCACATCTCACTCATTGCCTCCTTGTGTTCAAGACCTACTGGTAAACAAAATTTGTTTTATTGTGATTTTCACCTTCAAATGTCTCCTGTTCACATGGGAATCATAACATAATCTACAATTTCAAACCTTGGACCTGTCCTACTGTTAGATCTACTAGCGTTGGCTCTTCCGACTGAAAGGACGAGTTAACTGCTATCATTATTGGATACAGCAAAGGCGAATCAAATTACAGATCAGCAGAATACCTGTAGGGTTTCTCGACAAGCCTAAATGGAAGCTTGAAACGACCCACGCCTCTACGCAGCTATTACACATCAAGGCCTTGACATTAGCGATCGTAGGAAGCCTTCACTTTGCCTAAGTTTCCAAAGTGCTGCTCAACTCGCATTAAAAGTTTGCAGTTATGAATGATGGAGATGAGACTGCCTTTTATCATCCCTATCTTGCCGTGTCCATGACCATTACAGGGCCTCTAATCAGGTGAAAGCGTATCATGGCTAAACTTTCTCCTTCACTGACCTTAGGCGATATAGAGAGCCGTTCCTCATAACCTTGCAAATGCCTGGATACTTAGAGCTTTCTGAAAGCCTGATAAGTGAAGGGAGCAACAGATGTGCATTGAACAAAGCTTCTAATGTTACCTTCAAGTGCAGAGGTTATTGAAGGATCACTCCATGTTGCTGGCATAAAGACTTTAATACTTTTTATTCAAAAACCTTTCCATTCAGTTGCCTTCTAGAACTCACAAGCAGCAAATGGGAAATGTGCATTGTACATCAAACATAATTCCTAGGCAGATATTGGAAGGGAAGATTGTAATGTTCTCTATTGCTAGTATTGGTCCATTTTTTTCCGACAGCGAAACATTACAATATCTACTTGGAGATTACATGAAACCCTTTATGGTTCTTAAATGAACTGTGGACATTACAGTTGTGGAGTTAGAGATTTATAAGTAAACATTTTTCAAAGACAAGCATTATGGCAAGAGATCTTTGATCGTATATGTCCCCCATTTGATATCCTATTGAATAATACAGAGAGACAAGCCACAAAATAAAACATTCTTGTTGAAACACTGTGTTTTTTCAGGCGGAAATGGCGGCAGATTACATACACTAGCAATGTTTACTCGCTACTTACATTACATAAACTGCCAAGAAAGTGGAAAATGCTACTCAGCGTTATCATGAACATCGAAGCTGAAGAGAATTGCACTGATTTATAATCCGAAGAATCACACCCAACAGATAAGTGATCGGTGATGAATACGACCACCTTGACAACTGACATTTGGTGATGAAAAAATCCCGCTTTAAACAAAAGGTTATTAGAAAACTCCAGATGATCTGCACATCGCAATCAGTCACGACTGCACAAAAATCAACTTGATGGTGTAGCCATTAGTGTGGGAAGAGCGGTTCAGTGAAGCAAAGGCTCTGCGGAGATAGGCTTCGCCCCAGGTGGGCTGGCAGGTGGGTGGTGCAGATTACGAGTGGTTTTTGCATGTTATCTTCAAAGTGCTGGGTAGGCTTAAGAGGCAGTGGTTCGGTACGATGGGGCTTTAAGCTCCGTGCAGGAAAAGCTTTAAATTGATCAAAGGATGCTTGCAACCATGTATCAGATCTTTGTGGATCTATGCTGCTTGGCAAAGAAACAAGTGGCATGGAAAGAAGGACATGAGTGCGGCGAACATCGGTATGTTAAGTGGCGGGCTTTGGATACCGACAAAATTGTCACTGTTCCTATGCAAGGTGAAATGTATATCATTATCATACTAAAGGATGTGTCTTAGCTAACCGCAATGATTACAGAGGCACGTACCACACAATCAGTACGTTGTGGGAACCTGTATCCACAACTTAAAACCCTGTTTGTAGGCCCCCAATGCCGAAAACACACTTGAAAATTTCTGCACTATAAAACTGCCATCAATTGACCCGAACCATTTCAAACACCACAGAGAGGAAAACACCATGCACAAGTACCGTTTCTCTTTCCGCAGTCTGCACAAAATGCCAATTTTTGCCAGATTTTCAATTGCTTTTGGTCCTTATTGGCCCTTTGCGGGTGACATTTTAGCTGGCAATCAAGAGCGGGTGATGGTTCTAAGTCTGAAAACTCGTGTTCATTGGTATTACTATGGACGGATGTTACGGCTCATCATTACACACCTCCCCAAAGGCATATGTTCAAAGTCCGCCTGTAACCCGGGAAACACACCGTGGCAGGTCCTGTGATGCATTTGCCTAAAGGCCACTTATGAATATTGTGATTTGATTCACGACTTCCATGCCTGTGTTGAATGGGACCTAGGGCAGGTGTCTGCACGATCTATGGACCCAATTTTGGCAGATGCTAGTGATGCATTTTGGACTGGTTGCATCTGGACACGTTTCTAATGATTTTAATTTAGGCTGTGTCAAAGACATGATAGAATTTCTCTGCATCGACATGAAGATGGATCAATATACTCTCTCTTTATAGGACGTTATCGAGGGACTTGCTCAATACTGTAGCCGTAAAAGGATGTTAGTTAACCAGCCTGCCACTGCCAATTGATAAGTATATGCATAGAGCTAATGACCTGATTTCTGAGTGGGTTAAACAACACTTGTTATAACCAGGCGAGACAGTGGCTGCCACTTTTGGTAAACTGGCCGATTCATCCTTGCTCTTACAGTGGATCGTTTGAACGATCGAAATAACACGAAACAGCAGATGCTGCCAACAGCTCCAGGTTCAATAAAATCTTTAATTGCTAAAAACATTTACATTTCACCGTCTTCCACGAGCACATCACAATTTCCTTCTTGGTAAACTTTTCCAGAATTTTCTGAGCAAAAACAATAGAGGGGCATACGTATGCTGGCATACAGACATATATAGCAAACCCTCGTGACAGATAAAGGCAAATTTCCAGTAGTTTGCATGTCGGATCTTGTACACATCCCTAAGTTCCTCAGCCTCCATTTGTGGAGCCTGTGATTGATGAAACTGCTGATGCCTGGTGCTGGAGACACTGTCTACAGGAGTTAGCAACCTGTGGAGATCCAAAACACGTGCAGGTGCTTTCCATTTATCATCTCGTTAGGAGAGGAGGCTAATTAGCGTGTAGTGTGGACAGACTTAGTCCGGAGTGTACCTGAATGTCTCATCACCCTGGGTGCCGACAACAGGTGAAGCCCAGGAAAAAGAAAGCAATTTTTATTCCTGCCAGGCTGGCCAGCTGAGGTTGTTTATATCGCTGGGACTGCATGCCTCAGCACCTTATGGAATACCAATGGTTCCTTCCCTTTTATAGCTGAGCCTGGAGCTGTAAATTTTTACACTGCTGTTGACCCTGTCTTCCAAATACAATGCCGACCATTGGCAGCTTGATGCTGTATTGATCCTACAGCATACAGTCGGCCCCGATGATTAAATTTTCCCAAAGTGTTCGCCAGCTGACTAGCCTACAAAAGCCCGTGGTGGGTCAAAGGTTTAAATACTGGTATTAAAATATGCCGTCCTTTTTTCTAAATATTGATTCTGGGAGCCGTATAGATGGATGGGGGATCATGAACCTTTTGACTTGGCGATCTCTCCCTGGCCTCACCCTAGATCACCTCACACTTTTAAATACGGTTACCTGGGGTATCACGTTTCTCCTTGACACACCAGATCTGTCTAAGATACCGTGAGATGCATGTCATAATACAATTCCAACAGAATAACACATCTCTCTGCATGGAATGGGTGCACTAAATTTCATTTGTGAAGAATTAATGTCTAAGGAGATGAAACTCTACAATTAGTTTACTTGGATATTGAAAAGACAGTGAATATTGTCCTTCCTTTGCCCCAATTTTGTTTCAATTTATCTCTTTCTGCGTATTGAATTTTTTTTTACCCATTTTGAGCTTCAATTAGAAAAATCTTTCTGTTCAAACACTTACAATAGAATAGCCCTTGTGCAAAAAGCAGGGAACAGACAAAATTCGTCAAGGCCTTTTGTATAAAACAAGAAAACACTTCTGTGTGTTGCAGCATGCCCTTTAACTTGGCAGTTTTCCAGCCTGCAAAGAAAGCAAGCAAGCCACAAATTCTATCCAAGGACAGTCAACTTTTGGGCTGGAAATTTCCCCTAACTGTCGTCAGCTGTGTGGACAAAAGAGTAAACTTGTACTAAGGACAGTGAGCAGACCACCCTGCAAGGCCATGATGAAATGAGGGGGAAATCCTTGCCAGACAGGTGCGGTATTGGACATGGGAGCTTTACAAACACTTTGACACAATGATGGATGCCAGGTAGCTCCGTGCGGCTGAAGTGTCAAGCCAAAAGGTGCCAGTAACATTTAAAAGCCTGCCCAAATTGAAGTACATCGGGCTATGGTTTCAACTTTGTATGTCAGCCAGCAAGATCTGTCTCGTCATATTATAACTAACAGCAAAAAAAGCACAATTCGGCATCTAATTGCTGTTATTTCACAAGTACTTCAACAAAGGGATTTGATTTGAATACAAGAAATTTAGAGATAAACATGCACTGAAAGTTTTTGTGTTGAATGTCAGGGGGATAACCCAAGAAATCTCCATTTTTCGGGGCTTAGTCAAACCCTTCCACAGTCTCATGTACATGTATGAATGGATGTGCCGCCTTTGGAAGGTTGTCCTTGGTTATCTCACCTGTGAAAACACCTGTGCCTTTGATGGATGAGGGCCAACAGTAGGGTTAAGCTAGTCCTAATATCAAGACATCTTTGCTTGGCTCTGCCACTGACATTTCAATGTCGGCCATAGTCAAAGCACCCCGTTGAATACGTATTGTAACCTTACAGGCGCCAAGCCTGAATACTGAGCTGTTTTTAACAGAAAGGTTACGAAGACAAAGCAATGATTGGAAGCCCTTTGACTATTTTTACTTTGACTGGTCGATATCATCATAAATATGCTGTCTCATTTTGTGCCAGTTGCTGTAAAATTCTAACCAAAGTCCTTGCTGATTCTGTAAATGGAAAACAATGAATTTGCATGTACAAAAATCTCCTTACCTTTGTCCTCAGCTATAATGAGCAGGCGGTACTCCTTGTTGGTGTCCTCGGCTTCTAGAGGTTGTTTCACCATGATCTGTCCTGTCTTCCTGTTGATGCGGAAATGTCGGTGTGCACCGGAGTCCAGGGAATACCTGATCTCGGAGTTCTTCCCGGCATCCTTGTCCACTGCAGTCACCTGATTATTATAGAGGGTGAAGAAAGTCAGTATCGAGTCTATAGAGCAAATAAAACTATTTTTGTTATAGAGACATGAACTGTTTTTCTATGTTTTGAACAATATTTTTCTATGAGCAGCAAATGTCCTAATCTCCCTGACAGACATGCAAGATGAATTTTGTAATCAAAACTTAAGCCAGTAGAATCGGGTCGTCATCAAAGGCCACACTTACAGTTCTGACTGGTGTTCCGGGCTCAGAGTCGACCTGCACCACAGAATAGTACGGCAGGTTGACGAAGACGGGAGCGTTGTCGTTGATGTCTGCAATAGTCACGTACACGACCACATGCGCCACTCTGGGGGTCGACCTCTTGTCACGAACTTCGATGACGATTTCATACTTCTCTTTCTCCTCCCTGTCAAAGGGTATCCCACGGGTTCGCAGCACCCCAGAGGTGGGGCTGACTTCGAACATGTTGCTGGGGTTGAGGATCTTGTATTCCAGGGGTTCGTTCAGCAGGTTTCCAACAGCGGTCACTATGGCGACAGTTTTCACCTCCGTGGAGTTTTCTGTCACTTCGGAGAAGTAGGACTCTTCAGTGAACCGCAGTCCACTCATGACCGTCCTCTTCACTTCTATCCTGATGATGCAGGAAGTGTGGAACTTCCCATCTCCGACACGCACAGACAGTTCATACCGGTCAAACAGCCCGGTGGTGTTGACGATGGTTATCACACCGGTGTCTCTGTTGATGCTGAATTTCTTGTCTTCGTTGCCCATGGTTAGGACATAGCTGAGCTGCGTGTTGGCTTCTGTGTCTGCATCTTCTGCCTCGACCTGAACAATGGCCACATCTTTGTACGTTGGGAGTAAGAGGGTGGCTTCGTAGATATCTTGTGTACAGGTGGGTGGAGAGTCGTTTACATCTAAGACCTTGATGGTGACGTTTGCAGGAGTCTCTGCTTTCAGCGGTGGGTTTCCTGTATCGGAGACTTGCACCGTGAACCTGAACTCTGCAATGTCTTCATGGTCAAGTGTACGGATGGTGCGTAGAGCACCAGTGTTGGAGTCAATGGCGAAGTACTTCTGCGCTGCAGACTCTATGATTTCGTACACGAGGAGGGAATTGAGTTCGTTGTCTGCGTCTGTTGCAGCGATGACCAAAGGAATGTTGTTCACGTCGAGAACGACGCTACCGATGGTGGCTGCTTCACTGATGCTGCCGATGTACTCTGACTGGGAGAAGACGGGAGGGTTGTCGTTCTCGTCTGCAATGTGAACCAGGACTGTCGCTGTTGAACTGAGGCTGACCATGTTGGTGGCCTGGACGGTCAGGTTGTAGGACGTCTGCCTCTCGTAGTCCAACTGCTTCTTGCAGGTGATGACGCCGGAGTTGGGATTGACGTCGAAGCTGCCGTCCGCGTTTCCGTTGATGATCTCGTAGGTTACGGAGGAGCGGCTGGTCGCACCAAGCATGACGATGAGGGATCCGAGCCTTGCGTTCTCACTGACCTCGATGGCGTACTCCTTGGCATCGAACTTGGGCGGAGCGTTGTTGGAGATGGTGACTCCGATGTGGATGGGTACGGTGGAGCTCAGTGGGGGGTTGCCATTATCTCGGACCTTCACCGTCAAGTGGTACTGACTCAGAGTGCTGCGATCCAGCTGCTTCGAGACCGTGATGATTCCTAGCGTCTCATCGATGCTGAACACATTACCGACGTTCCCTGCAGGAAAGGGAAAATAATAAAGGGAACATTCCGTAAGAATTTTGTATTTGCCACTTGAGCAAGTTTACCCCATCTCCTAAGGCTTAAATTACACATCACAACATTAACATGATTGCTGGGGTGATAATATCAACACCGAAATCACTTCTGCTTCTTGCCTGCCATTATTATATTCTTCACCTTGCACAGTAAAGAGCCATTATCATATTTTTCACCTCCCAGGGTGATCTAATGAAACTCACCAAGCCCCGGCAGATTAGAATAGCAGTAAACATGTTGGTTTTGACTAATGACGGTGTACAAAATCTCATCATGGGAGACAAATCAAGGCTTTGTAGCCTTGGGGGCTCATGCAGAAGTTGATCAGGGACGCCAGTGCACAGAGCAGAGTGGTAGGTATTCATAAAACCATTCATACAGGAATCATGCTTGCAGGTGGGTGCAATCAAAATCTTTACTGGTAAATAAATAAATATACATTTATTCTTATGTACGAGACATGTGTGCGAAATGGCAGAATTAAAAAAAGAGAACAACTAAATCGGGTTAATTCTGTTCTATAGAATAAAAACGCCAATTTGTAAAAGGTTTGCATGCTGTATAGTTCATTTCAAGAAATGATATCCCATGGCCGCAGTTTATCACTTAAGAGCTACAGGGCCTCCCAAGTACTGTCTTTACGATGCCATTGAGAACATACATTATTGGTGATCAACATCAATGTTGGTAAGACCTCATAAAACTGGTCATTTTTCTCCATCACATACTTTTATGACTCATGCTTTGAAATGATGCATATCCATTACAATGTAAATACAACAAAGCACCCTGCAAGACAAGAAACATCCAACCCGATCATAACCTCCAACCGCTGTCAAAATTTGGCAAAGAACAAGCCGAAGGAATATGCAATTCCAGTCACAGTATTGACAAAAGATCAGCATATGTATCTGGTAAGGAAGACAGATAGCGCAAATCTGGGACGACTTCAATGCAGGCTCGGGATATGCAAGCAGAGTCGCCCCTGCCTCCCCCTCGAATGAAGGATGACTCCTTTCTGGACCTAAATGGAATTTCGGCACAGGGATGCATTAGGAACCCCGTTGACGATAACATCAGTAAAAGGAGGGATCTTCAAACCGCCAACAACAAAATCCACGCAATGATTTGGGAAGAAACTTTAAGGTCTTTCTGTCAGTGATCTATCAATGAGTGCATTATCTGGGGAGAGTTTGTACACAGATGATGGAGGTGGTTTTACAGTGCTTGTGGCTGGATCAAATTACATCGTCTGCCTGGTGATGGATGGGCCCTCTAGGACAACCTTTAAATGTTTGAACTTCTTCAAGCAATAACCCGTCCTGTAGCACCTCATAACAACAAAAGCAAGATTCATGCCAGCTAATGGTAGTCTTCCTTTGCATTTCGCTGGATGACATCCAACAAATTACCTCGCTTCTTTGGTTCAAAGCCAGAAGCGTACCTCTATCTCGTTGGAATGGAAGCACTTTATGGCTTTTCTTATTTCCATGTCACCACTGAAATATTGACTGGGAATATCTATTATGATTCCTCTGATAAATGGGTCTACTTTCTCCCAAATATTGCAACAAAATCCATGCTGCATGCCTGGGGGCAGCGCCTGTAATCAGACGGCCGGTCTAGGGAACGCGGCTCCGAGATCATTATTTACCAGGGGGTTCCTTCTGAATGTAAGACGTTGCAGCCCCATAATCTCGGAGCAATATGGCCAGGAGAAGGCATAATGGAAGTTCTTTATCAACGTCATCTCGGGCGACTTTAATAGCGGACTTTATGGCCAAACATTTGTTCCGAGATGGCTTACATGTCTCATCTGCAACCATCCGCACTGACGAACAGAAGGAATACTAATAACACTGTGACTGGAATACCTTGCTTTCAAGTCAACTTTGATTGGTGGATGGAAACTTCTGACCACTGAGCACGAGGCAGGGAAGCAAAGCAAAATTGTGTTGCCATCTAAAGGGACAACATAAGTCATCCTGGTCCGTAAAGATGTCCGTTGATTAAACCAATAAAAAGAGGCCAAGACCCGAATATGGCCGAGAGAGGTGATCATATACATGCAGTATTCCTTCCCTTGATCCCTGTGTTAACGTTAAGCTACAAACTAACATCCCCCAAGGAGGGCTCAAACACACTGGCGCCAGGATAATGTCTTACACCTGTATAGAGTCACAAACGCCTGCTTCTTAAGACAGGTGGAAACTCAGGAGACCCACGCGGTAAGGGACTGGCTACAAATCCAGTTGCGGATCAGGAGATACACATTGCCTTGGGATGTGGGGTACCTGAATTCCACAAGAGTTGTGGACTGGAAAGCACATGCCACATCAACCTTAATCTGGGTGACATATTCCAACCGATCTCTGAACTACATAGATAAGTGCTAGCATTCCACATAAAACATGTTAATTCCCGAATAGAAGCTCAATGCCTGGTAACTACTGAGCTCTGCAGAATAACAGTCATAGATTATCACAAGACAAACGTAATGGATACTTCTAAAGGATTTCCTTTTCCTCTAAATGATTTCTGCACTGCACTGATGACAACTGATCAGTGGTGCATGGCCTTCTGCGGAGAGCAGAAGATATCCGTAATTGATATGAAGAGTCCGACACACTTGGCACTTACAGGACGGAAACCCTGGCCAAAGCAATGGTTACATTTTGCCTCAAGATATTGTCAATATTTAGAAACAATCCCACTAATCTTCACTGAACAAAAGGCGTCTCTTTACCGATCCATTGTGTAAACATCCTCTGATGCATGATTGCACTACCAGAAGCACAGGTGTGTTTTCAGTCCTTTCTTCTCTCTGTTCTATATCTGGGACTCTCTCGCTCTAACTCCTTATACTTGCAGCAGAAGATATGCTGAGAAACACTTCTCTAAGCATAATCCTGCAGATCTAACAAACCGTTTTCTTGGATGACAGACATGGTGGTAGAGAGGCGGCAGTAGCTTTGAGCTGCGGATTTTAGCGGGATTTTTCCTTTGTTTGTCCCTAAGGAACCAAAACAGAAGTCAAAACTCCATGTATGCAATTACTCTGAAAATAAACAGATCTGTATCTTTGGGGGAGAGAAAGCTGTACCTTCTTGATAAAGACTGGTAAAGCTGGTTACCATTTTCCTTGGCAGCCAAACTGAGTTTTTTCAACGTCCCATGGGACACAGCCTAACCACACATTGAACCAGATATGTCATATCCAATTAGCACATTACAACTAACAACACAATACTCCTTCCTCTGTTTAATTTTTCCCCTGTTATAACATTCACTT
This sequence comes from Branchiostoma lanceolatum, assembly GCA_035149815.1. Classification (NCBI taxonomy): domain Eukaryota; kingdom Metazoa; phylum Chordata; class Leptocardii; order Amphioxiformes; family Branchiostomatidae; genus Branchiostoma; species Branchiostoma lanceolatum. The sequence goes on along the minus strand of CM068871.1, from coordinate 15,343,801 downwards.
CTGTTTACAAAACACTTCCATGCATTATCTTCCTCAACATCCTCAAGCATATCTGTTATCTATTGCTCCAGTGCCCCTAGCCTTGTTTTCTCACCTGATGAAGGTATACAAACCAAAATCTCACACAATACTGGCCTTTTATTGATGTAGGCCAGCACCCCAGGCCAGATATGGACCAATGCACTCCAGATGTGAAGGGGCAACCCCTCTGTTTTAAAAGACCTTGAAAAGAGTTTGAGTGACCAAAGAATTAGTCTCACCACACATCTTCTTCAAAGGGAAGACAAAGTTGAGTGAGTTTTTCCCACCATAAATCCCTTGAAAGGGGAAACCGAATCTTCTGTGTGGTAAAAATGGCGATCACTCCTGCAGAGCAGCGAAGGACGCTTATTAAAATCTCATTAACCTTGCGGAGACATGAATGAAGGTAACCATTAGTCACCTGTGAGATAAACTGTCTACCATTTCCGCTGCCAACGGATTGCAATTCCTAACGACAAAGAAATCGTGTCTGCTTTCTCTCTCCTAATCCACGGCCAACTCCTAAAACGACCCGCCATTACAAGAATGAAGCAGAAAAAGCATTTGAGGCAAGTGTGGGATTGAAGGTTTAAAAAGACATGCAACTTTTATTGACAGTTACTGACACACAGGCAGGCGTAGCCAAGAATGGGGTCAGAAAGGGTGACATGAAGCATCTTGTCAGTCCCTTCCAGGCATCTTGAATGGGACTTTATAATCCAACCTTCCGGCACTTCCAGCCATTAAAACTTCCTGTATCTCCACCTGGGCAAGACACGATAGCACAGTTCCTTCAAGAACTTTATCTTGTAAGCTTCTCCCTATTTCTTAATGCTCAAGAAAGGTGGGCTTGTCTTATGCCATCACCATTTGGAAGAGAAGGCCTTGAGCACATCATTTACTTTGGTGCTTCAGAATCAAATAAAGCCAGGAAAGGTTGCTTTTAGGGGTACTTTTTCTACAAGCCTCCTGCTTAGATAGCTTTTTGATGCTGATGAAGTTTCCCAAATGTGTTTTGCCTTTCAGGCAAAGCTAAACTGTAACACCTATGTGCATTTATGTTTTTGATGGTGGTAGCCCACTTTCCGTTGCGGCCACACACCTGTATCCACAGTGCTGTTGCCGCTACATCACAAGTCCTGGTCAAGAATGCGCTGTAGCCACCGCACACACATTACACAAACAGTCACATCAAGCTACAAATGACGTGGGAGGCCCATTTCAAGCAGAGAACGCGGCCATTCCTTCCGTTCTGTGGTGTTTACCAAACTGGTTGAAAAACGTACCTGATTCTATGGTGTATGTAAGCTCAGAGTTGGCGCCCCTGTCTCGGTCGGTCGCCACCACTTGCACCACGGATGTGCCGTACGCGGCAGTTTCGTACACGGCGCCGGTGTACTCTTGTGCGCTGAATATTGGGCGGTGGTCGTTGGAGTCCTTAACGTTGATGACGACGCGGACAAAGTTACGCATCACAGAGACATCCTGGTCCTTAGCCATGATGGTTAGAATGTGCTGGTCCTTGGTCTCGTGGTCCAAAGGTGAAGCTGTGTAGATTTCACCTGGGAAAGAAAAGGGTAGGAATACTCAAAATCCAGTCTTCTATGCTATCATAATGACTATGCCTGAATGTAGTGATAATCATATGCCAAAACTAAGTATCACAGAAGTCAGTTCATATAGGTCGGAATCATAAGTGTTTACCTGATAACATTCTGCACAAAATCAAGGGCAGGAATACTCAAAATTCAGTCTTCTATGCTATCCTAATGACTATGCCTGAATGTAGTGATAATCATATTATCATATGCCAAAACTAAGTACATGTATCACAGAAGTCAGTTCATCTAGGTGGAATCATCAGTGATTATCTGATAACATTCTGTACAAAATGATGTCCACAACACTTTTCAGGTCTCACACGGATGTTCCTCCCTACCTGTGCGAGGGTTGATGCGGAACTTCTGCATGCTGACGGGGTCGGTGCTGGAGTCGATGGAGTAGAAGAGACGACTGTTCTCGTCCACGTCGGATGCGGTCACCCTGGTAACCAGAGTGTCGATGGGCGCCTCTTCCGGGATCTCCACCTCGTACTTCTTTTGTGCAAACTGTGGTCGGTTGTCGTTCAAGTCTATCACTGAGAGGAGGATCTAGAGGAGAGATGATGAAGGGAACATGATGGTTAAAAAGTTGTTTCACTCCGCTCTGCCTCCCTTTTAAAAATTCTAACCTTCTCCCAGACCCTGCTATGGGAATCTCCAGCAAGCCAAATTTCCATGGGTTCAACAGTGTTCGAAATACCCATCTGTAGTCTGTATTGGGCAGAGAGATTTTCAAGATTGCAGAAGAAAATTTAAACAACCTGCAATATTGCACAGTCAAGAGGATGGAGGTTAAGATATTTGGTGAAATTTTTGACTATAGACAAGGAACTAGGACATGAAAAGCCCAAAGTAGGAAACACGACTGATGTGCAACAGATTATCATAGAAGCCTAATAAAACATGATGACTGCAAACATAGGATTATGTTCAATTACATTAACATAGGAAGGCTGCCAATTCTTATGACATTTGATATGCACCAGGGAAATAATCACAGGATGTAACAGTATGCATGGCTTGCACTTTTTAGTAACAATCTTGAGTGGGGTTAGCAGCTTCAAGTAACCTGTGTGTATCTTTGAGCTCTCGCCTTATCCAAGGCCACAACAAAAATTGCCATGTACTTGCCCTAAAGCCGCAGGAAAGCCGTCCCTCTTTGTAGGATAAAAAACATTTCCGATAATTTCATTTGGCAAAACTCAATTACCTCCTGGAGTCAATTGACCAAATTGAATTCAACCCCAAATTCACTTACACTGATATCACATGAAGGAACCCTTCAGGAATACCCTGGCCTTTCAGCAGTCCCTGGTCCAAATTGATTTGATTAAGTGGACAGTATGGCCACAACATGCCACTCAATTGAATAAATACCGATTGAGCTGATGGCTTCTATCTACCCTCATTCCCATATGTTCACAATGGTTCAACCTGACAGGGATGCAACAATTGTGTTGCAACAGTCTGCTGACAAACGGTGATGGCAGAAATATGGATACAGGACTTTTCCTTGCATGGGTTGATATAGAAAAAGAGGATAATGACCTCTTTTGGTATTATTACAGTTGGAAAACTCAGGATATTGGAATGTTGGGTGAATAAAATTTTGCTCTGAAAGAAACCCCACCAAGATCTGATGGGAAATCATGTGATTCATAAAACGAGCGGAAAAACATGACATTTGGACGTCACGACCCTCCGGAGGTGGTCCTTGTTTTGGCAGATGTGTGGGCCTATCAAGAGGAATGCACTAATTATACATGACACAGGTCTTCAACTTGACGCTTCAAGGCTTCTGGTAGTAACCAAATATAGCGGCACTCACTATCAATCTACTTTAAACTAATGATAAAGCCTGCTGGCCAGCATGTCTCACTAGTAAGATACCGCGGCAGAAATGCCGTATTTAGACCTCTGGATAGGAGAAGGGAGGGGGTGGGGGGATTTCCGGGCACAAGTGGGATTGACAGCTGTGAGTTATTTCGACAAGAATGCACCAAATGCCGGGAGGAAGCCTTAGGAAAAGTTTGCAGTCCTTAAAAATAACCTTTACTGGAGTGCAATCAAGTAGGTCGATAATCTATTACAGACAGAGGGGGGGGAGACGGATTATTAAGAAGAGGCATCAATTCTGCAGAAAGGAAAAAGGTCAGACTCATTGTAGTGAGGGGGAATTTTCTTAATTATGTTTCCAAGCAGCAGGCCTGTCAGGGGAGCTGGCTATTGGCCATACATCTTCACATCACATCTGAGTGAGTGGGACAAATCCTACAGGGAGCCTGATACTAGGATCTTCAGTCTGATTGGGACCTAACACAGCATTAGCCTGGAGAATTGGACAGGGAATAGCACCAGGAACAAATAAAACACAGTGTACAACTGCACGCCTTCCTTAACATATATCTGTATCTGCATAGCCTGTATAACAACTTCAGCGTAACACACCAGCATTGCAGGCACACAGCATAGCAGCAGCAGCTGGTTACATCATACTGAACGACCTGTCACATCTAACCTTTGCACATCTGACTCAAAGTGTTGTTTAACGCTATTGTAAGAATTGATACAGTATTATTCTTTTGTCTACAGGACTACAGAAAATTGTATTTTTCCGACAGGGATGACGCCCTTCTTGTCGGTTGTGATTAATGACACATTAGGACAGGTGCAGTCACCTGGAAAGAGCTGTCAACAAATACGCACCTGTTTAGTGGCAGATTTGTGTCCATCGGTGACCTCCACAGTGAGGTTGTACTTGTTGCGCTCTTCCCAGTCCAGCTTCTTGGCCAGTTTCAGAATACCGTCGTCAGCTATGGTGAACTTTTCACCAATATTTCCACCTGGGAAGAGAAGACAATAAGATACATTAGCATACCTTCAAGCCACACCTAGGTGTCTAAAAATGATTTATGAGGCCCTAACCAATCATTAGCTCAATGGAGGCAACGGAAGCAATTAAGGAAAATAATTTTTTGCATGCAAAAATATCAGCATGCAAATGAACATGTTCAAAGACTGAGGTTAGTTTTTCAAAATGTCATAAGCAGCTCAGAATCCTGCGTGAAATGCTTGAAAATATTTGTAGTAAGCCTTTCAATGGAGACTTGAGATTTTGCTTGTTACCTTCGCCGAGAAGGTTATGCAGAGGGTAGCGTTTGTGTGTGTGTGTGTTTGTAGTGGACCAGCATAACTCAAGAATGCCTGGATGGATTGTTTTGGTATTTGGTATGTTGGAAGGTTTTGATGAAACCTGAAAACGATTAGATTTTGGGCCCCCTAGCGGCTTGTCACGGTACCGCAGCGGAACTTCCTGTTTTGATATCTCGTGTTCTGGACATGCTATGGAACTGATTTTTGAGTGGTAGATAGATCTTTGGACAGAGAGTAAGTGGTATGGGTTTGGGACCCCTAGCAGCTTTTTTTGAACTGCAGGAGCAGGTTTTGCTTCAGACTTTGAAAGGGAATAACTCAAGAAGGGCTTGATGGATGGTAATGATTTTTGGTATGTAGATAGCTTGTCTTACCAATAATGTTGTACCACAGTTCCGGTGAGTCAGGGTCCTCAGCCTCCACTACTGTGATCCAGTCCTTGACGGGCCAGTCCTCCTGAATCATCTTGTAGTTGTACTCAGGTTCTGGGCTCTTCAGCGTTGGACCGAGGGGCGTTTCCGGCGGCAGTGGGACAACGTCGATCACAAGGATGACCTTTGACTTCCGCTGGGGACGGCCGTGATCCACGGCTTGGATCTGGAAAGGTGAACATAAATTGATTCATTAGCATAACCTTTACTCTATCTATCTATCACTGAAATCCTTTATCCTAAAAGCCATATCAGAAGAACAGATCTTTCAAACGGCACACTAAAAGAAGCAAAAATAGCAGCTTACCTTTAAGTTGTACTGTTGCCCTTTCATCAACGGCTTTCTTGTAGAAATCATCCCATTTGTTGGATCAATGGTAAACCTCCCCTTATCGTTTCCGCCCCGAATACTGTACGCTAGGTCGCCGTTGGGACCGACATCATCGTCGCTGGCAACCACCCGGTAGATGTCCCCCTTCTCGTTGGTGCGAGGGCGCTCCGGAACCCGGATGCGGATGGTGTTGGTTCCAAAGTCAGGACTGTTGTCGTTGACATCTGCGACCGTAACAACCACGTGTGCCGTCGAGACCTGGGGAGGGTTGCCATTGTCCGACACTGAAATCTGAACAACAACAGAGAGGACATGTTAGTTTCTTTGGGCAAAATATAACAGCAGGTAGTAGAATACTATAACACCATTATAATTTCAAATACATCCCAGAGGCAACAAAGAAAAATGTGGGCTTGGTACAATATGTTTTCAGATGTGTGTACCATTCTACCCAGTAACCAAAACCAATTTCCTACCATATGACATCTATTGAGGACTACTGTTCCCCAATGTTCATTTTGTTTGAACCTTTGTTTATGTTATGTACAATGTACCTTTGTTTGAACCTTTGAATGTTTGAACCTTTGTTCATGTTCATGTTATGTACAATGTACTTGAGGTTTCACCGCTCATTGAAATGCAGTCCAATTCTGGTCTTTACTGTTTGATTTGTGATGTATGCTGATAAACAGAACCCAGTGGTTGAGGAGCTGTTTGGAGACCTGTCAACAGTTACGATACACATGATTTACATGGGCAGGAGGCAATCTACCAAAGTTCTGGGTTTCCATATGTTCTGCCCAACAGAGCGTCATGACCCGGTTACCCAGAAACAGGACCACGATTCCAAAACTCTTGAACTTCCATTAGAAAAGGGCACATGGAACTATTATCCCTCCATGCGAACATGTGACTTCTCTCATATAAACACCAACGTCCCTCCGACCTTCTCTACTTTTATTCGCCATCCAAAACAAATACACAAGACAGGGGCCTTCTATGTCTTCGCCTGACTTTTCCCATCTGCCCAATCTTAGCACCCAGGCAACCAGACAGTGGTTCTTTTATTCCAACACTTCAGGATGCTATTTCAAACACGGGCTAGGAGAATTCTTTTATATCCCCTTATCTTTTGGGGCAGTACAGGTAAACCGACTACTTGCATACCTGTCGAAGCACCTGTGTCGATGATTGCTATCTGTCAGTTTGCCGCTCTTGTTTGGCAGGCAGGAAGCGGGGTGTTTGTGTTCGCCAGGTTTGTTAGCTTTACAATAAAAGTTTAATTCATTTTGTCTGACCCTGGAGGCCGTTCATGCAGGAAATTTGGTCGGGGTGAGAGCCGTTTTATTTATTCAACAGCGACTGTTAGAGTGGTCTGGGTCTGATGCTGTGTTTCCAGCCGTTAACCCGCACACGAGGGGCAAGACTAACAAGTTGTGTTTCCAACTTATTAAAAGTCTACCAGCCGTGATGGTAAAACTCTCAGCAAACAATCACAAGCAATGATTACACAAAACTTTCTTCCGAAACCTTATCCCCATCGATACCAGTGGAAAAGGGTTTGCGGCTTGTTAATCTTCCCTCAGCACACGTACTATTAATGGCAGCAGAAGGCATCTGGGCCATACCAAGTAATTAATCTCCACCCCTCCGGAGTCTGCCAAATTGATATCTCAAAACTGACAGACGTTTGACGAATTGTTAATGTTCCAGTCTCTCTGCATATCAAGTGCACACAGACAAAACTACCGCCCTCCGACTCCAGCTGCAAAACGTGACAAGCGTTCATGCTGTAACTATATCACCAAAGTGAAACATTTTTCCAAGGATGCTGACAGATCAAATCAGACAGTCATTGCTATAGCAACCAATTGCAGTCACTGCCATGGCAAAAGCAGCAGCAAACATGGGCACATCTTTATGCAAACTCTTCAAGACATAGATTTTCAGCTCTCCTGGTCTTATTACATATTCAAGTGGAGTATGCCGCCTACTGTTCAGTGTTTTCCGTTGATATTTGAAAAGGGCAGTGCAAACAGCGAGACACACTTCAGGCCACGAAAGCTACCCAACTGAAGTTTTTTCCGCTACAGGTAATTAACGCTGGCACCAGTTTGAGTCAATAGGAATGGGACTTCAAAGACTTGATATTGCAGGGGGAGGAAGCAGCCCTCCCTATCGAGCACACAGCAGGAAAAGGTGGGGAATTAACCTTGAACCAAGGCAATGCCACTGGAAACTTAACAACATCCAACAAGTATCTCCATCCAAATAGAACTCAATCTTCACTTGGCTACAATTGGAACTCAAAATTCAACCTCTGTAACAAAACCATGTCTCATTTTTCAAAATGGCTGCCTTTTTAGTTCTTGGTGCATGCACAGCATATTCTACAGTGTATCAACTTTCATTCTTGGGAAGTGCTAATACATCATTCAAAAGTTCAAGGTTACAGAAAATATGGCCAAAAGAGCTAACTGGCTATCATCTCCTTTTATTACTTTTGCCTATCTGGGCTTGGCATTAATAATCCATTATCTCCAGCCATGAAGCCGGACTTGAGTAATGGTCTGTGGTGAAAACGGTTGGGGGGAAGCACCCACTTCTAAAGGTCACTGCATCTGTGCTTTGCCAGCTCCGCCAGGCATCCTTGTCTATGATGCCTCCTTCTGGTCACAGTGTGATGCCTCCCATTCAGAGGAAAACCATCGCCTACTCTAGGCCTCTAAAAAGCCCACATCCAGGGAAAATCTCCACTCTCCGGAGCAGGCACTTCCTTATTTGGAGGGGCTAGCAGCAAGTGGGGGACACGCTTGGTGGGATTTTAGCACTCAATGTCAAAAGTCAACGCAAGAGTGGCTCTCTACCAGGAGGGCCTCCGTTTACAACAAATACGCCCTGTCAAGAGTAAACCAGCCAATTCTTTAGCAATAATGTATATTACTGTCTATTCCCAACACAACGCATTTATCATTTGGCCGCACTGCTCTACACCACGCACCAATACCCTTGATCTCCTTTCCGTGCTATGTAATTTATCTGGCTTTGAATTTTTCCATTAAACAAATTCAGTGCTAAAACTATATCATCCTCAAAGGGTCATTTGTTAGGCCCCCTCCTCCCACCATTAGAGCTTGACAAGGTATCCATCACAACGGCAGAGGAGCATAGCGGTACCATCCTCCAGTGGTAATGTCACTTCTGCCAATATACATTTAATTGGGTGATTCTCAGCCATTTGAACACATCCTCCTGGGATAATTGGAACGAAAAAGACAGAGAAAGAAATCCCTGTCATCAGTGAAGTTCTTTCCCATTTCTTAAAATTCCAGACACTTTCTTGAGGATATAACTATAGCTATGAACTTGACTTACAGTACTCTGAGGCTGAATAAAAAGGACTTAATGCAGGCAATACCACTACATATAAATATTATAATGCCAAATAGATGCCTCTATATGACAGGTCCATGATATGAATATGAAATTTGCATTTGCATTTACTTGACGATGTAAAGAACCCTTTATATATGTCATGACCAACATAAAACCCATGTCTGTTAACATCTCAGAATTTCTCAGGTACATAAAATACATCCATGTTGAAATGCCTTTTTACATCTTCACTTTAACTGTTCTTGTAATGTATCATGCCAAAAATAGTACCCAACAATAAGTTATCCATCATCATCAAGTTTGCATTTATTTCTTGATATTGCAACAGGGCAATATCCTGGCTACCCAGGCAGCACAGTTTCCATGTATGCATCTTTATGAGTTTTCCAGTGACAGAGCACCTTGCAACAGAACATGCTTAAAATTCTTACAGTAAAATCCTCAAATTTGGTAAGGCTAAGAAAGGGTAATTTGATTTCTTATGGAGCATCTTTGCAGAAAGATTTTTTTCTTTTGAAAAACACCTTTCACTGCCTGTCGTCTATCTTGCTGGCATTAGGTAACTACATTATCAGTCAGCGTAATTACAATCATACAGCAGGATAGACACTCAGTAATCCACCACAAGATGAGACTTATTATCCCGGAATCCCAGGATTGATCAGCTGACGTACATAAAGTAATAACTGGTAAAAGCCACCCGCAGGCTTAATTCCTTCTTTGTACGGGATCCAGGCAGAGTAGTGGGATGAAAACGACAATTCTAGCGATGTGTATGGCAGAAAATTGCAGTCTACAAAGTTGGAATATCTATAACCATCACCCTACCAATCTAACCATCTCCCTGTAACCAATAGCTGTATAGATGGGCCCACAGCAGGGAGAGGTTTAGGCGAGGAGAGTGACATTTACGTTTCTTTAAGTGCGTAAAGGGTAGGCTGTGAGTCTTAACAGCCTTGCTGGGCCCCTGCACAAGCCGTGCATGTACAAAATAACTTGCCAAATCCCTGTAGTCTGCCTGCCTTCCTGCCATGTTTACGTAGGAATAACTAATATAGCAGGATATCTCTTCCACAGCGCTCCAAAGTCTAATGGGCTCCTGCCAGTAACTGTCGAGATAATGGCGCTCCTGACCTTGTTAAAATACAGAACGCAGTAGGCTGTGAAAAGTGGGGAATTAGCTCCAGACCTATCCCATACCTGGGAAATTCTAGCAATAACATGGGATTGGCTTCCTGGCGACGCAAGCTTCCGACTGCCAGGAATTCCTGCTGCACTCCTCCCCTCCCCATTTAAATCTTAGATCTGCTGGGATTCCGGGATGGAGACTGAACCATTCCAGACACATCAAACCTGACACTACAGTCTGTATGTCGCCTAATACATTTCAAATTTCTCCCCTATTTTCTGCCCTCTGACCGGGCGCATGAAATTCTGCTAGCGGTTCCAGCTAATGCTCCTTTGTTTGTCCAGAAAGGGGATGAAGAGTCTGAGCAGATCCTCCCTTACAATGTTTGTATGTTGCAGAATTTCGGTTTAAACAAAGTTAAGAGGCTCCATTGTCCAAAGATTTCACAGTCTGCAGCTCTGAAAGCCAGGAATTCAACTGTCTCCAGCTCAGGACCGCCAAATCCTCATTAGGAAATAACTGATTATGCATATTTCGATGTTTTAAACGAATGGCACAAGTCCCTCGGACAGAAAGAAATCGGCTCAATTGAAAATCTTGCTAATACACCACTGTGATGTCAGTGTGTGGTCTAGAAGGTGATCACATTTCCGATAAATTTGCATGGAAATTTGCATGGGTTTAACCGTTAGACTGTACAAGTTGCTGGTCTGAATGTGTTATGGGCTCTACCTCTGGGCCAATGATACACTGCAGTAATATGATTCCTTTTAATACAGGAAATCTTTCTGCATGAGATCAGCTGTATTTATAGATTTCCCTGGGTGTTAATTCTTGTGAAAGGTGGCAATCGATACATCTATCTTCCCCTGAAGAGCGAAGTACTTCCAACTGAGACAGTTTCATTGATTCAAACCATCCTGAAACGAGCGGGCAGTAAAAAAGTCAATACCGGACGAATCTCAATCAGCTTCTGGGGACCTGAGCGTTCTGGGTACAAGTGGGGACACCAGAAACAGGGCTGGCCTTTGTTCCTAGCAATAGGTGGGGCTTTCTGGGGTCAAGCCTTTTACCTCAAGGCTGGAGGCTGACAACACAGGGCACCTTTGTGGTTACACTCGGCTTTAGCACATGCTTCCGTTGTACGGTTGGACAGAGTGAGGTGCAACAATGATTTCTGATAAGAGCATTACACTTTTTCACAAGGGATTTATAGTCTGAAGGTCAGGTGTTAGGCTGAAGGGCATCAACGGTTTGGACTTGGCGCTTATTAGACAATCTGGCACCACGAACGAACGGCCGAGCCAAAACTTTATGAGAGTCTCGGGCAACAGATGGCTGGGCGACAAATATTCATGCATGAAAATAACGGAAGCACTGAGCTGAGAATCATTTCCGAGCAGCGCACTACATACTAAGTGCTGTTAATGAGCAGGGTGTCCTTTTATCTTACTTATCGACACCAGGTACGCCACCTGAATATCTCCGATACAAATGCCACGCAATCATCGCGTCATTTAAATCAAATTTGCTCTGCGACTGAATCCCAACTAACTCTTCAGACCCGGCACCACCCCTCATTTCAGTTCCACTCTCCTTGAAATGTTAAGAGCATTTTCACATTTCCACACAGAAAGTGGATTCGGTTGCTGTGATTAATTCTGATGAGGGGGGGGGGGTATTGATGGCTGTGACCTATATAACAGGCACGGCCTGATTGTCCTACCAATGTCACCTTTTTGCACCATTGACACACCTGCTGGCCAAACCAAAATCAAGTGTTCTGTACCTCACTACTACAGATCATATTCCAGGCTCTTACATGTGTGCCATTCTAAATGGGTGCCGAATACTTCAACATAATCACACTAAGCGAATGATTGACTGACTAAAGAAATATAGGAGAATCAAAATCATCTGGTCATGGTCCAAAATACTAGGGTATAAGTAAATTCCGATAGCAACAATTTTTCCAATCAAATCTGTAACTAAATCTGGATGGAAATGAATCATGATAAGACGTCCTATTATATTTCCATAGGCCGTTTAATAAAAGTTTAAACTGAGGGAACAATCAGAAGAATAGTTGAATGTCCACTTTGTTTGGAAAGGCTGGGAAAGTTATTGTCTTTGACAAGTGAACAATGTAACAGAATACTTAACTGACACATGTAACCACTCTACGTGTTGCTTAGCCCCTAGGGCCATGGCTAGAGTTTAACTGTTAATGAATACAGCCCACTATAAAGTTGACAACTGAGATTGTATGTCATGTTTATGGTCGTGGCTGACTGTATTTGCTCAGTCTCATGTCTGCACTTTAAATGCAGGGAATTATGGCTTTTGTCTGGATCGTTCCCAATTAGGCAAGGCTTAACTATTACGGCTTCTTAAGACATTTTATGAGATACGCAACAGAGGAAAATTTAATGTCTATAATTCAAAATAACCTACCTTAGGCAAATCAGGGAGGTCATAGGTCATACCAGCAACCCTCTTCCCACCAGTATAGTCTATCAATGTTACTTTGTTGAAAGCTTGTTTGCGGTGGCCTTTGTACAGGCAGCGTATTCATTAAATCTAACCTTGGTAACCTTGGCTCCCCTTCCGTTTTTATTCTTCTCCCTGCTCTCCACAGACTTGGTTGGAAATTAGGTTCAGAAATGGGATTCACTTGTAACTGGGAGAGGGTCCTTGAGTCCCTTCATCCCACCCATCCATCATAAGTTTTAATAGCAGGGAGATGTGGCAGGCAACTTGGAGGGTATATAATGCCCCAACTAGCTGTAGATCCTATATGTGCCATGACTGAGTGGGGGATCAGCTTGGAGTTTACGTCCATTGATTGGCAGGCCTTTAATTTTGCTCCATCCTTCCAGCAAATCATCTCTGGAAATGCCTGCCTCTCCCCAAGCCCACTGAGCTAGGAAGGTCAGGGCCCCTCCATCAATTTAGCCCGGGTGCCGACTGCACACTTCAATCATGGAGGACTCAGAAAGGCTACACCTTTACTTCTTTCTGCGATAACACTCTAGCCATGCGTTTAGCCTATGGTATTGAATCAAAAGGTGAATCGCGACGTTACTCTGCGAAACTGATCACAGGAATTTCTGCAAATTATCTACCTGGGCTGGGAAGGTAGGCACCATGGCCCCAATTTTTGCCAGAGCAATGAAAAGCTCGGAGTGAAGTGAAGTATAAAATTATCATGTGACATTGGGCTCGGCGAAAATCAATGGGAAATCCAGGCTATTGATTGGAAGTTTTGCCACCCTTCCCCGTACGTAAGATCAGCCGAAAAACCCTCTGTCGAAAGGGGGTGATGTGGACAAAGTCTATCATCAATACCTTTGGCTTTGACAAGAATTTATGAAGACAATAAAAGGCAGTATCTCTACTGCAGCAATAGACGTGTCAAGCATGGAAGGGCTGTGTTTTGTTTGATCCTGAACCTGTTAGCTGTTCTAACAAAAGTATAGCCTTCGAACAAAAGGGAACAGTTACCAGCTTGAGCCAGTCTGACTCTTTGAAGTGTACTTGACGTGAAAAGCCTTTTGTTGTACGTACACACCCTGCTTCCGCATGGAAACAAGCGGACGCCACCTTCTATAAATAATGAAAAACCTCTTCCATGATTCAAAACCGGCTCGCTGATTGCATAACCGCCATGGCCCACCTCCCATAGTACAAAGGGTGTGAAAATTTACATTATATTATTGTCAGGCATCTTTCACAAATTGCTGCATATTGTATTCGGCTTATCACTATGGGGTATTCAAAACCTGCTAGGAAGTAAGATAACAGATGGCTCCTCCCTTTGTTTTCACACAGGTAGCAGAATAGACAACAGTCTCTTATATGGTAATTTTCCTATTTAACAATTGAGAGGCTGCATTGACAAGCCTGGGGACATGTCTGAGCTTGCCAGCGGCCAGTCCGGGGATGGTATTTACTTGCCAACTGGGAGCACGTGAATATGGTAATGTTGGTCAACAATGACGCTCTACCACGCCAAACAGAGAAGATGGCAGGGGGACAAGTGTAAACATGAACATACCTCCAATATGTGCTCCGCTTGCTGCTCTCTGTCTAATCTCCGGCTTGTCGTCGTGATCAGACCTGCACAGAGGACACACAAACAAACAGAATATTACTGTCTTTATTCCTTTTGCTCCATACATGTTATATTCTTACACATAATAGTATCCCCCCCACTCCTTGCATTTTATGTTGGTGTACATAACACATATAAATGTAGGTTGCAGGAATGGGAAAATCTACATAATTTTAATATCACTGGATAGCTAAACCGTTCATTCATTACAAGCACTTATTAGAAGAATCCTATGCATTTCAAGTGTTACTATTAGTCGTTTAGGGTGGCATGGTTTTATAATGGCTTGTGCTTTCGATGACTTTATACAAGCACCAATTTGGCATGCCTGGTCTGTTGCCAGAATAAATACGTTAGGGAACGCCAAATTCCTCTGTTTTCTTCCGGTGGAATCAAAGTTTGCTGCAGCACCCTGCCGACAAATTACCACCAACAAATAACATTAATTACACAGCGCAGTTGCTCATGGCGGTTCTTAATCAAAGTAAACACAATGCAGCATCTTTTATTCATAAGGCGTTGCACACTTTGCATTTTATATTACAAGTTCAACCAGGCGGTGATAAATTAATTTTGGCAAATGTCATCTTCTTCATTAGAGATGGGTTCTAATCCCACTTTCTGGGTAGGTCCTTTAACAGCTGTTTCCTTTCCCTTATACAATCCAATAAATCAACCCGATGACAAAGAATTCATTAAAGTTTATCTTGAAGCCTGAACTTGAATGCCAATATTGATGCTGCAAAGAGGGGAGTCCTTTAGGCATACAATGGCATGGGCTTCACATCTGGGTGATAATTTACCGGCTATGCATAGACAACACATTCCAATGGACTTGATAAGCCGTGAGGTGAAATTAGGGTGCGACATTCGTCACATTTTATTGCATGTGTGCGGTAAACCCTCTTATTACTGGGATTATTACCACCCATATTATAAACTCTGGTAATCACAACAAGGAGTCTCTTGCAACCCCCTAAAAGAGAATGAGAGGGACAACAATAACAGTATTTCTCATGCTGAATTTCAGTATCATTTTGAATTTTCTGCAGCTTCACTGAAGCAAGTGGCTGGAAGCAAGACATAAATTATTTACTTGCACAAAAGCTTCAAAGTGATTCCTTCTTACATGGACTGTAAATACACGTAACAAAACATAGTTAACAGTATTTTCTCTTGTTCCTTTTTACTGCCCACAGTCGGCATTCAATAAAGGTCTTAAACCCAGAGCGGAGCCTGTTTTACTTGTCTGACAACACCTTCAAGAACCAGTGGACAATAGTCTTTACACATTTCATCAATGCTGTACAAGGAAAATGCAGGAGCCTCTGAAGATGGAATAGTCAGGCATTCAAAAGCACCCCCTTGATGAATGGCTACCAGCCTTTTGACACCAGGTTTGCATGAGAAAACCCTTCTGGAAGGGACAATAGGTCAACCAAGGGACCTAATTGAAAAGATGCAAATGGCAATCCCTTGGCTTGAAGACACCCACAAAAACTGGCTAGTATGGCAGAAGTTGCACTGGGAAATCTGAAGGGACAGAGCCAGGAAGTGATGGAATGTAAAGCTGACAGGGGATTTTGTGTTGCATGCAATTAACTAAGCAGGAAGATTGATTCATTCTCCTGCATCCCCCTTCCCCATAGGTTTGCAAAATATCAATTTCATGTTGAATGTAATGCATATCTGACTTCCTTTCGGATCCCCAAGGAATGTGACTTATAATTTTCATATTTCTGATTAGTAGATGGCCTTGGTGAGAAAAATTATGTAGAAAGTAGAAGTAACATGAACATTGCAGGATGCAGAAGATATCTGTGATGGAATACAAGGACAAAACAAATGGAAGGGATGCTTTAATGGTGTTTTCATGGGAAAACACCGCTCTGGTTACAACACACAAACACAGATTAGCTCTAGGTAAGTTCAGATGCCAGGGTTTTAGCAGGAAAACATTTTTCTGTACTTAACCAGGCACCCAGACAAAAGGTACAACAGAATTATCTTATCACCGATCAGCTCTATGGGGGATCTCACAAGGGACTATCACCTCATTAGCACCCCCCATGGTCACAAAGGTCCGCTGTAGTAACAAGAGTAACCACAAAAATGACACAATCAAACACCAATCCATCCATATGAAAGCGGAAGCACTAAATATGCAGGAGATATAACAGAATTAGGGGTGACTGGAGGGATGTGTGCTGGAGTTTAATCATGAATTCCTGGACAAGTGATTGTCCCCTGAGACGTGTTTGAACAGTAGGAAGAGGAGGGACAAATATGGAAATTTGTCACCTCATATCTGTCATGGGTGAATCAATTGCAAACTTTTTGTTACAATTTCTCCTATATAACTCCTTTCATTACCAGGAGTGTTGAAAATTACTGTGGTTACTTTGGCAGGGCCACAAAGCCACCGAGGTCACCAGAGGTCACCACTGAGAAGTGATGTAATCAGACCAGAGAGGTAACCATGGTTACAGCCCATTTCTCTGTTGTGCACTGCAAGTGACCCAGGTGACTTTGTGAGTAATGATCCAGTTCATGTCTGCTCTGTCCCCAGTGATCATCAGCACAGAAAGGAATTCATTAAGGATTCAATGAGCCAGAAGTTGACAAAAGGCTTTCTGAAGGACAAAACGGATGAGCCAAATGCTTCCTGTCAGCCGAAGGGTCCCGAAATTCCCAAGTATCCTTCACACTTGAAATGCACACAGCTGTCAAACTGCTCGCCCCACCTGTATTATCTTCAAACACTAGGAATTGCTGGATGATATATTCCAAGTGGCACGAGGCATTCGAAGAAGCAGGATCCTGTGCCAACAGAATAACTTATACCCTTTTAGGGTGGCAGTGCTCGTATATCAAAGACATGTAACATTGGTACCTGTCCTGACACCAGGCAGACTGGTGCTCTTTGTTCAATAATTTGACACAAGCCAGGATGTGTGCAAGGAAAAGCATCTCAGGAATGGGGGAAGGGGGCGGGTGAACATCAGGTGAATGTTGTTAGCTTCCTTGCTACCAAGGTCATATGTTTCACTCCACCTCTACTGCCAAGGTTTATGAAAAGGGACATTTGAAATTCATGAATGTGATGGGGTATTAGGTATGAAACATGTTTGGAGAATCATGCATGCACAGGTGTTAACATAAGGAAAACCCAGACCTAGCCCGTGACTATGATGGCTCTGTTTTCAACCTAACACGTCATACTCTGGTGCAAGGAATATGCCAGGCATAAGGTGACCCCATTTTTCACAATCCTCTCCCTCCCAGCAACGTGCATTGGAACATCTCTATCCATAAAACCCATTCCAGAAATTGAAGGCACGACCCTGCATCAATTGTTACTTTCCCAGATGTTCGACAATAAAGGGGAATGCACAAGCAGGAAAGGTTTGTTCCACCGGCTAAAAGGTTTTGCACAAAAAGATCTTTCAGAGGAGGCCAAGAACTACAGGGCAATCCTAGCGATCTCATGGAGAGAAAAGGCCAGGAAAACGGCTGAATTATTCAAACTGACATGTAGGGGGCAGTTTGCGATGCAGCATACACACTCACAACCCCAGACATGAAAGTCACACACCGAACATTTCCGGCCAACTGAGGTGCAAATTGGTTATTACAGGGGTAGTTGACATATGATGTGCTCTGCAGATAAACCAGTGCATTAACACTGGCAGATTTGGTGGGGGGACTATACATATTCCCATCCATCCCCTCCCCGTGCGGAGGCATACAAATTGGAAATATCTCCTTCCCCGTGATGCTGGTGCTGAGCCCACATCGCTGCCCTGTTTCCAGAGGCAGGCCCTGGATCGGCGTGATTCTCCTTCAATGATCAGAAAATGTGTGGGGAGGGAGATAAGCATAACAAATAGCAGGGGCAGATATCTGGCTTACCCAGGGCCGGAGTGCCTCTGGTACTAACACTGATTTCCCTACCATTGATTTGGCAGTCCCCTGCCAAGAGAAGCTGACAGCAGCATTTTGCTTCAAAATATGTCAAATAAATTGGTTTATACATTGTAATCTGGACGAACACTGAAGAAATAAGTTTTTCTTTTTTTTATATCAACTTGATCAAGAAAAAGTTCTCCAGAAAACTCTATGCTAAATATATTGACTGATAAATATTCAATATCAATCAATATCTAGGGCAGGTAAGCACTTTGTCTTCTGGTAATATATTCAAAGCCACATGTTATAATCATGGAATGATTCATAAGGCACAATTCCGCAACCACAACTGTGTTTTGAATTAGTTGCTAAGCAAGCAACTTTGCCTGTTGCCATTCCCACCCACGCCAGTGACATTCAGAAAGACTACAGACACTACCAGGAAATTTCTAGTATTGGAGCCAACAATCCTCCAGACAGTTTAAGTTTAAACTGTTCGGACATTCTTTCTACCCATGTGTGGGATAGATTAGGGCAGAAATATGCCGGCATATAGCAGTGTTTCTGCCCACTCTTTCGCTACCACAAAAGCCGTTAAGTAAAGCACGAGTTTGAATGGGCATGAAAGGGTAGAATCTTTTGCATTTTTCTGGAATTTTGTAAACACTGAGAGGTCACAGTGTGAAGCAAGAGTAGGAGGGATCATGTTCGACTTAAGTTCGGTCTCGCATGCCTCCAGCACCTAGGAAACAAAGTGGTAAATGGAGCCGCAAATGGTAGGTGAGAGGAATTTGGACCGCAAATGGCTACTACATGAACCTTCAAGTGATATATATTTCACAAAATGTAATTTAAGATTGCAAGTTTGACTACAAGGCGGCAGGGTTGATGGTGAGTAATACGTCCTGTCAGTGGAAACAAAATTATGGCTCACAAATCAGGACGGCCCAACAAGGTTCCACCTCATTACTGGTGAAGAAGACAAGAGGGTAGGAGAGGGGTAAAACGGAGGTCAATCGTGTTTACTGCCTGTTGTTAGTGTGTGTACACTGGCCAGGTTGGTTCCGTTTTAACAACATTTCCAGCCTCCCACTGGCATTCCTGCTTGTTAGAGCCCCATCTGAGGGTGACAGGAGAAAGCACCATCCATCAGAAAAGGTTTTGTGCTTCTTGGCAATGCAGCCATCTCACAGGCGCCTGTTTGTGTAGCTGTGGCGACCCTTATCGTGCGGCGTCCTTACACTGTAATGGTGGTCGACATGGTATTACACTGTTAACTTTCAGAACCCCAGATAACCGTGCAGTCAGGTTCTCATATCACCAACAGCCAATATTTCAGCAGCTTGTCAAACATTTCAAAGGTATGAGGCAAGGCCAGGTGAAATCAAAGGTGCCTTTGTCTGTACCTCCTTCTGTATGGATAGGCATGGACAACAACCATGGTCAGAGAAAGGGTGTGGCATCATAAGTACTTGTTTCAACGAAAACATCAAAGCTCCGCAGCTCTTGGGTCAGGATATCTGCTACTTACGGCATGAATAACTGATATCTAAAGCCTCCGGCTCTTTCATTAGGAAAATTCAAACTTGTTACTTTGATAGTGTTAGTTAGCTGGGCATGTACGGCGTACATGATAGAGCGCCACCCAGAGCTTGTACGTCAGTGGACTGCACCCACACAACGGCTCCTTCTTCCTCTAGAAGGGCAAGGGTGCAGGGGGGATAGAATGACAAACACCCTGTCATGGTTCCTTTGCAGAAAACAAGGTCCCTGCTCCGCTGTCAATCAATCCTCCCCAAGGTTTAGGTGTAGATTGCACAGTGTTTTCCACAAAAGCACTTTCTTTGCAAGGGAAAACATTTGGGACTCCCACAAAGCTTGTTTGTGTTGTGAGGAAACAAGACTACCCAGGAGGAAAATTTGCAGGAAAATTATGTGTACTTCTTTGACATGCCATTCAGGCTTCAATATAAAAAAGTTACTTAGACAGGATCACATTTCCTCCTTGCTGCAAACAAACCATTAAAAGAATGCTAGAAATGAAGTGCAAATGATGGAGATACAGTCTACAAGACCTACAATTTCCAAGACCTGCACCATCTGTCAATAATACAGACACAAACAAAAGAATCCATAAAAATAAAACAGACATACAAATAAAAATGTTTAACAACATAACATCGTAAATTTGATTAGGAAATAAAATCTGCACAGTAACGACAATAAAGAAAAAGTCAATCTGTGCACCTGCCCTTTTCCTGACAACAGTTTGGTTCATCCCATCAACTGTGCCCCCCCACCCACTGACGTTCAAGGGCATGGGGTCAGACCAAAGTAAACACCGCCTTTCAGGGTAATGTCCAACTGACTGGGAGACATATATATTTATGTGCACTCTCTCCCCCACAGCCTGTACAAGCCACCTTCCCACTATCGCCTTTCAATCCTCAGCAATTACCTTCCGTCCACATCCCAATTTCAAGTTTGAGGCTTCTAAATAAAGACCGTATTCAGTTATTGATCTATTGAGTCTAGTATTTAGGTCTCGACTCCAAAATAGTAAAACAATACATGGGGAACCTGATTCTAGATCTAGTTCACTCAGAGTCAGTTGGATTCAATAACATCAGCCATAACTCTGGCTCTACCTCTTTTACTTTCTGGTTTCTCATATTCCACTCCTTCTACTCATTTCATCATACTTATCTTTCAAAATCAGCCATAATTCTGGCTCTACCAGTCTTTTACTTTCCCGTTTCTCATATTCCGTTCCTTCTACTCATTTTATCATACTTATCTTTCGTTTCTAATTCTCATGATTGTCAGTTACAAATGCTCTGAACAACGAGGCAGTGCCAAAAATACAGGCACGTCTGGACTGACTGACTTGAGCCGATGGGGCAGGTGGATGCGTCTTCCCCTTCTTTTATATTCAGTCCACGACTTCTTGTACTAAACAAAGGGATGCCAGGATTATGTTTCTGATTAGGTCATTTTTCTTGTCCAGTCTTTCATTTCAAGATTGCACTGAAGCCTAATGCATTACTTGAGGGCACCCCATGAGGAAAGAAATAGTGAGATGTTTCTTGATTAGACAGAATCAGAATTGGTGGAAAATATATCTTTCATCTAGGTTTTTCAGTGTTTATTCAGTTTATTGGCAAATGGAGGCATCTCTTACTGTGTGTCAATCAAGTAGTAAATACGCTGACTTTTATGTTCATAAGTGCTAGTCTGCTAGACATTGTAAGATAATTAGATATGCAACTGCACATCTTTTATTTGTTCAAAAAAAATGTGTCTCTTTTACGTACCAAACAGCACGGGAACCAACCACATTTCGACTAATTTACAACTTTTATATCATAAATATGAAAGCAGCTAATTTCATAAACCCCACAATCCCAAACCCATTAAAGTTATACCTTTTTTACAGCTCCCTGAACTCCATTTGTTTGTACAATGGGGCATTCATGGCATCCTCTAAAACAATTGAGGGATTCTTTTTGCCCAGGGCAAGCATTTGTCACAGGTCATTCCCTGTCAGAGAAGCCTTCATCAGTACCCCCCTCCCAGCCCCAGGGAGACCACATTTGCACAGTGCAGTTGGGAAGACTGATGTTTACCCCAGGCTAGATTTAAGTGCATTGTTGTGGTGGTTCACAATGTAACATTACCCATTATCAGTCCGAGTTCTCCGGATTCTACAGGATGCTTGCTGACTACACGGACAACATGACGCCTTTCTGATCTACTTTGCCAATCAAGTTTTTTGTTTACGTTTCTGGTAAGAGGAAGGAAGGCAATTCCACGGCTAATTAGAGCTGTAGAGAAATTTAACAACCGCGGCTAACTCCTTTTCTTTTTCCCTAGGATAACCACTCTGAACGGAATCTCAACCACTGGGAAGGACCATTGGAAATCCTCTTGTCTTGCGATCTCATCAAGATTTGGCATTCCTCCACTTACATGGGGTCAGCAAACCCTTACACCTGTCTTCCTTTGCTGCCTAATAAGGCATGTACAGGGAAAGCAAATACAGGTCTGCCTTCCCACACACAAAGAGATAGAAGGCTTCCTGTGCAAACAAGTCCAGATTCCAGTGCTAGCAAACTACACGTAGCCCTGAGAGTCATGTAGAAGGCTGCCCAGAGGGGTCACATTTGCCTGTAGACCTTGTAAGACGTGTGCAGGAAAGTATATCCTTACTGTCTCATAAATATAGATCAAGGTAAAAACATTCCCTTAGCTGTTTATATCTAGCCTGCGTGCCACACTCTGTAGTAACCGGTGGCTCAATCTTTTCGCTTGCCCACTACGGAGTTAGCGAGCGAAAAGAGCCAGCAGCTATTATGGAGGATGGCACTCAGGCTAGTTTATATCTGCCTGTCTAACTATTCTGGATACAAAAGCCTCTGTACCTTCACATTCATAACATCATACAAGAAGACATTCAATCGACAGAGAACTAAGAATCACAGACGGACAAAGAGAGCAATCAAACTATCTCTACAAAACAGGACCAACCAGTCCTTGAATAAAAGACACAAAGTGACATAATAACTGTCAGAATCCCCTTCTCTGGAGTTTTCTATCAAAAGTTCAGCCTTGATTTTGTTCCTAATGCCGAAGGTGATACCGAGATGAGAGCACTTTGATGATGTGCTGTTAGTATGGACTAGGTGACCTTCTCAAGATAAGCGGAGGAGTTTTCTATGATATGACAAGGTTGGCACATCTGAAGGCTGGATGTCACACAATGATACATGTAAGGAAAACCGCACAATGGCAGATAACCAGCAGATAAATAGATGTAATGTGATAAACAAATCCCCTGTCAGATCACTTTGCAAATCTGAGGTAAGTCCTGTACTATCCAATACTGCAGGAGATATAAGTATTTTCCCAGAATACATAATCAGTATCATGTATGACTGAAAATTGTGTGCTGGTGCTGACAAATCAAAACTGCCTACACTGTTTGAAGCTGCACTTTTCGTGGGAGGTTCTTCTCTGAATATACGATGCTATTGGCGCAAGCACAATAATCATTTCTAGTGTAGTATATTGCCAGTCCTTCCTAGCAACACTGGATGCATTAGCAC
Organism: Branchiostoma lanceolatum; assembly: GCA_035149815.1. NCBI lineage: Eukaryota > Metazoa > Chordata > Leptocardii > Amphioxiformes > Branchiostomatidae > Branchiostoma > Branchiostoma lanceolatum. Next base: position 15,320,611 of record CM068871.1, on the reverse strand, counting down.
TGAGAACAATTCAAGTAAAGACAGTCTTGGACAGATATTTACAACCCCTTTCCGGTCCGTCCAATCTCCAAGTGTATTTACAGCACACGTTAATGCCGCCAACAAAATTTACAGACAGGTAATTACGAGGCATCAGATATCAGCATCAAATTTTGACAAATGTGGAAACTCCACACAAGGTCAAGTCCTGGAGTGATGTGTGTTTAATTTAGCCAACATTCGAGGACTCCAATTATTTAGCTACAGCACAGCAACAGCTGTTTCTTTCCACAAGCGAGTTCCGTAGGGCAGAGGAAAAAACTAGTTAAAAGCATTCCTCTTATGCTACACAGACCATATAAGGAGAAAACACCAAGTTGAGTCCAGCAACCATCCTACATTTAATCTGCCTAGGCCTAAGTGGATTCCTGTTTACGACCAAATGCAATCACACCCGGGATAGTAAAAACGAGCATTGGTACCTGGTTTTACACTTTTCCCAAATATTATTCGGTATATGAAAGATATAAACTTAAAGACCGTGTATATTTCACGCGTACTAACCTGTGTTTTGATTGATCTGGAAGAAGCCTTGCGGGTTGCCCGAGGTGATCCTGAACGTCAGTTTCTGCGTCCCGTCTTCGTCGGGATCGGACGCACGGACTTGTATCACGGACTTGCCCGGTCCACTTCCCTCGTCAACAGAGGGGTAGTAGATGGGGAACTCCGTGAGGGGTGCGTTGTCGTTGACATCTAGCACCTCGATGTAAACCTCGATGATGTTGTACAGCGGGACAGCGGCACGATCTTGGGCGTATACCGTGAGCCAATAGCGGGACTCCGTTTCTCTGTCAAGGACCTCCGCAGTGCGGATGATACCTGCAAAATAAAAGGAATCTTTAATATTGATCACTCCCTTTTCATCCAATATCTTAAAACCTAGACAGTAACAATATGTTGACCTATGTGATATGAACATGATAAAAAAGACAAGTCGATATGGCATTCCTACAAAGAGTGATGAAGTTATTAGTATACTCATCTCTGGGCAAATCAAGTGGCATCTGCAGTTTAATATGGGTCTAAACTGCAGTTTACTGGTTACTTTACCTATAAGCTTGACAGATCACTGGATTACTTTCTAGGCTTTCACAGTAAATCATTTGCCTGCTGTTTTCCTTGGGGGAAGTTCAATACACGACTTCTGAGGGCTGAAAGCTCGGTTTATATTTCTTCAAATTTATTGGCATCATTAGACTTGTAATTATGGAATATCATCCCAAGGGTGAAGGGCGTATCATGTGTGTTTTTTTATTAACCAACAAAAAACAAAGACATAAGTAATCCTGCCACTCATGAAATATGGCAACTGAGAACAAAAGCAAGACTGATGGAACAATGAGAGATAAAATGCTGGAAGTTTTTCCTGAGAAGTCATCAATAACAGTATCCATATTAATGAGCCTTATCGTTATTGTCAGCATGTTCTTATACAGGATTGGTATTCTTTAGAAAACCGACACCACATGAATTAGAGCGCAAAACGTAATGTTGTACTGGAAGAAAACTAAGTGGGACAGACTGAGCTTTCAATTCATTACCCACGGACAAAAGGTAACTTTCCAATGATATCCAAGATGGCATCATATATCCGATGTTCACATTATCATTCACATAATGCATTGCATTGGTGTATTGATTAAGTGGTGGGGCAAACATGCTAGTATTTTGTACAGGTGCATTCATGTATGTATACAAAAGGCTCATATTTCCAAGGGCATGTTGCTCCCCTATATGTCGCTCTTCCATGAAACAGGGGAATTCTTTGAATTACAAAAAAAAGCGCCATTAGAAAATATAGTAAATGCATATCTTCTTTGGCCCGATATGAAGTAACAACCAACAGCCTTTCATTTACAGCACGGCAAGATTGGATTCAAAATGTTTGGCTTTCTTAATAATCAATGTATTTGGATTAAGCCAAGCAGTTGAGAGATTGGAACTCTACAACTTTGCTAGGTAATTGTGTTGATCAATACCTACTGCAGAAAGCCTCGTTAAATTAGATTGCCTACTTTTGTTTCAATCTCCCTTAAGGGCTGGAACAGGGGAGTATTTTGAGACAGACAAACAGAATATCTGATGTACTGTTATTCGTATGCAAAGATTCCCTTACATTTCACCATCAGTAACAATAACAGCTAGCTTTACATTCCTTTGCAAAAAAGATGGTCAGGGGTTATACCTTCAGCAAAACGGATAGGTTTCATTCTTTGAAAGCTGTGTGCATTTTCCTAACAGTAACTACCTGATCCATCACGGATTCAAACTGCCAACACACTTTGAAACTGTAGCGCTGTAGTACTCTCGACAATTGGTTTTTGGAAACTGTGCAAATGGAACTCTTTCACGTCAAACTGATGAAATGGCATAGACGCTGTTAGCCAATTCAGATGGGAACTCTTGTCGTGCTGGCAGGGAAACATCAAAAGTCTCCTAGCCATGGTAATTCAGGAGAATGCAATTTGCTGATAACAGACCGTGTGTACCCGGACGGCAAGTTTGCACACAGCTGTTAGGAGCACCTGCTTTCTTCAGAAGATTACCTTTACAAGATTGGCTGTTTGAGTGGTAAAACCGACTTCTCGCTGTCCCCAGAAGTAGGTTATTCCGGCTTTATGGACACAACGACTTGTGTTGCATTTAAGTTTGGAAGTCTACATAAAATTCAAAGTGTCTGCAGTCAACTTTATTGAAGCTAGTGATTTGAACATCCTGCAAAATGTTCTGGATTTTAAGTTTTACACATTTCCTTCTTTTATTAAGTTTTAGTAGGTTAACTTTTATACATCTCCCTCACGCACTTTACATGATCTTAAATTTACCAAAGTGGTACAATGTCCCACAAATCCAAGGCACAGGCAGACTATCTGGGTGGCATAGAGGGATTTATGCCAAATGTGAACAACTGCTTATGAGGAATTTCTCATAGAGGATCAAGCAAGAGGTTCATTCATCAGAGCACGACCTTTCGGGCACTACAAGCAAACACCACGTCCCCATATTACAACACTACTTTATATGGGCTTATGAGCTCTGCCGTCCTTTTATGACGGTGGGAGGGAAAATTCTAATCCTCTTTGTTTCAGACCCTAGACCGCTGCATCATTATTTTTCACAGAATGGGTTCCTTGGCCAGATTCTGAACCAACACAGACCAAAATTTACTGCTCTCTAGTTGCAACTGTCATTTGATCCTTTCCTTCCATTACAACGAGGATGACCCACAGACCATAGAGGGGTTGGGTTGCCATTGATGTCATCCAATACAAATAAAATTTGGTTTACACACTAACTAGAACTCCACCAATGGCTGCCTTTGAGTGGGTGCCAGATTTTCTGTTGTGGAACAGTTGACTGAAGCATGTCCTAGTTCAAAAAGCCAAGATCTAAATGAACTGGGCAGATGGGGGGATACAAGTCAAAGGGGAAGAATTTTTCAACAAGTTGTGAGGCTGCTTCAAACAGTGCAGGGATGTGCTATGTCTCCCTCTGGCATTCTTGGCTGCCTGCGTGCATATAAACTGCATTCCTCATGTCACTGACGGGGCCCTATCGCCAACATAACCCATTTCCACTGGGCTACCTCTTACTGACCCCGCCAGCAATTGGGGAATCATTCCCATTTTATTGCCCGGCAAACACAATCCAGTTATCGGCTGTACTTTCTGGGAGAGATAATGTCTGATTGATGCCGGCAAGTGCTCTGAAAATGTGTGGTCAGTGCAGCGGGTGTTGGTCCAGGCTAGGGTCATCATTCCCGGGCCAGCATGGGGCCCTGGCAACTTGTGTCGCTATGCCCCAGTCAGCTGACTGGCAGACAACAGGAATGTTGCCTCGGGGTGCGGGGGAGCCGGCATCCCTCCGATAAAACTTTCACTCTCACTGTACACTTGAAAATGGGTGGAGCTTCTTCACATGCGAGCGCCTGATTGTAGACCATCCCTCGGCCAATCATTTCTGCTAGGGAAATCTGCTAATTGTTGCCAACCTGGCTTTTCGGGCCCACCTCGGGACATTTCACAGGTCAGGGGATGTTTTGTTGGCGGCAGGCCTAAGGTAAACCGCTAGACACCTGATTGGATCACGCAAGCGACAAATGTGACAGACTACAATTAACACGTGGGCGTGCCTTTGTTATGCAGATGCCAAATTGGACTAGAAAGGAAGTCAGCAGTGTATAATTATCATGGATTTAATGACATGGAATAAAAGAGATTGAAGACGAAAGGTAACAAGCTTTAGAGAAGACATGCATGAGGAATTTGGCGGTATTCTTTGTCACACCTAGCCTACCGCAAAATTGTCGGAAGAACCTTTGACCTACCTTCATTGTCAATCACGAATCGTCCGAGCCCACTTCCGTCCCGTATGGAATACACCACCCTTCCGTCGTTCCCGCTGTCCAAGTCCTTGGCAACAACCCGTAAGACTTCTGTTCCGACTTCCTCATTCTCATACACAGTGCCGTTGCTGACGAAGCTCGGAAATTCTGGCGCGTACAAATTTTCATTTATATCAATAACTTCCACTTCAATCTTACACGTGGACGTGAGCTGAGGCGAGCCCTTGTCCTTGGCACGAGCTGTAATGTTGTACACTTGTCTATCCTCAAAATCCAGCATCCCAACCAAACGAATAACGCCTGTCAACCGATCTACGTCAAACTTTCCTTCATCGCCGTCTTGCAGGGAATAGCGAATCTCTCCTCCGCGCCCCTCATCTGGATCTTGAGCCTCCAGCATCAGAATGACCGCTCCTTTTGGTAGATCCTCTCGGACTTTCACCTTGTAGTTTTCAGGGATGAACTTGGGTGCGTTATTATTGAGGTCTTTCAGGGTCACGGTTACTGTGACAACAGACGACAATGGGTAACTTTCATCTTGATCGCTTGCCTGAATTCTCAGCGAGTGCACGGCCGCCTCCTCTCTGTCTAGCGCAGCTGTTGTTTTGATAACACCTGACTTCTCGTTTATCGAAAACTTTTCTGTGCCAGTGAGCAAGGAATACCTGACCATGCCTGCCGATCCGCTGTCGGGATCGGACGCGTACACCTGCAGTATGGTTGACCCAATATCGATGTTCTCGTCTACAGTTGCCTCATACTTGTCTTGGCCAAACTGCGGTTTGTTGTCGTTGGCATCCATGACGTTGATGGTGATCTGCTTCCACGCTCCTTTGCGAGGGTTGCCGAGGTCTGTCGCAGTGATGTTGAGGATGTAACTCTCGGTTCTCTCTCTGTCTAGAGGGCTGAGAATACTTAGCTCTCCACTCTGCATTCCTATAGTGAAGCAGCTGTCTGTATTCCCCTCTGCAATCACATACACGACCATGCCATTGTACCCTGTGTCTCTGTCCCTAGCATTCACGGTAGCCAACACAGTTCCAACTGAACTGTCCTCTCCTATATCGATCTCCCTCGGAATTCCAGAATCGATCTCGGGCGCATGCAGGTTCACGGTGTGGATATCGGAGAAGTGCATTGTCTCATCCTCTTCAAGAGCATTGATGCGGCTTTTCTGTTGGACTTTGCGCATGTGCTCCTGTGCTACACCCGTGCTCTGACACTGCAGGTTTATGTAGTCATTACCCTGCATGTTGTTGGTCACAGTCATGTTGAGATACACAGGAGAAGCCTGGTTTTCTCCATCAGTGGCAGTAACCTTCAGACTGATGAACGACGGTTCAAACTGGCCGATCTTACGTGCCAATGTCATGTCTCCGGACGTTGGGTTTAACTCAAACAGACCGTTGTCATTGCCTGACAGGATTTCGTAGCGTACGTAATCAGCAGGGTCATCATCAATGGCAGACAGGGTATGCACTCTCTGACCGATGGGGGCGTCGCGTGAGAGCGTGCCTTCACACTTCACCTTTTCAAACTGAGGGATGTTGTCGTTCATGTTCTGTAGTTTCACAGGAATGGTCATCTCCATCTCCCTCCTGTAGGGTGAGCCCCAGTCTGACGCACGAACTCTCAGCATGTACTTCTGTGGCATCATCTCATAATCCAGTTCCTTTGTCGTAGTGATCCAGCCGTTGAAGTGGTCAATCTCGAATGGGACAGGGTTGACATTGGCCAAACTGTATGTCAGATAGCCATTCTCTCCTGCGTCAAGATCGTAGGCTGACACCTCCAGGACCCAAGTTCCTGCCTTCTCGTTTTCATTGATGTTGGCAGAAAGTTTTGAGTCGTTGAAGACAGGATCGTGGTCGTTGGCATCCTCGATATTTATCACAACAATGGCACTGTTTCTCTTCCTGTTGCTGGGGTTTGCACGATCAGTGGCCACAACGGTTAACTCGTAGGTAGCCCTCTCTTCCCTATGCAACTCTCCCTTTGTGTAAATGAGACCAGTTCTTGAGTTGATCCCAAACCTCAGTTTGTTGTTACCCCTCTGGATGTCGTATACGATTTCGGCGTTCCGGCCTGTGTCTGGGTCAGTGGCTTGAACCATCACCACAGGTGTGTTTACAGGTGCAAACTCGCTCACTGTTACCTCATACCTGGTTTGACTGAACACTGGGGCATGGTCGTTTGTGTCCATTAACTGCACGAACACAACTTTCTCCGAGAACTTCGGAGGCTGTCCTTTGTCTGAAGCCCTCAGAGTTAAGTTGTATCCGTTTGGCGTGGTCTCTCTGTCCAATGTCTGCAGTACTTTGATGGCATACTCATTCTGCGAGCTGCCAGCCTGTATCTGGAACTTTCCGTCCTCGTTTCCCTTGATGATCTCCAAGCCCTGAATGTTTCCATTCCTCCCGCTGTCCTTATCCGACACAGTTATAACAGCATACGTGAGTGGCTCAGCATTGTGCTCCACAACCATTGGCAAAGTTCTTACCAGGATGTCAGGAGCATGTACGTTGTCCTGCACTACGGTTATCTGAAGTCTAGATGTACTGGAAAACCCTGATCCACCTGGATGGAGACCTCTGTCTTCAGCTATGATTGTTAGCTCATATCTCGGGGTCTGGTTGTAGTCAAGCTGTCTTGTTAGAGACACGACTCCGCTCGCTGGATGAATCGCAAACGTGTCTGTCTCTTGGCTAAAACTGTAGTAGAATTCTCCGTTCGTCCCTATGTCGGCATCTGTCGCAGTAACCTGCGCGATGCTTGATCTGATTGGTGTGTCTTCGCTAACCGAGATGTAGTAGGATGTTGGTGAGAACAGTGGTCTTAGGTCGTTCATGTCTTGTACGGCTAAAAATAAGTCCACCCAGAACTCTAGTTTCCTACTGTTGCTTTTCCTCACTTCCGCTTTGACACGGAGCTTATAACTATCTGTGACCTCTCTGTTAAGTACGTACGTGTTACCCCCTTTGGTCCTTATTCTGAGAAAGTAAAAATCCCCCACCAAATGCTGCTCTGCTTTGAACAACTGGAGTGGGTCTCCATCGACAATGGAATACTTGACGCTAGCCGACAGATCTGAAGTGATGTAGATCCCCATTTTCTGACGGCTCTTTACGTAGGTCTTTGCCTGCGAGTTCTCCATGATTGTGGCATTGTATTCCTTCCGCGTGAATCGGAAGTCTCCCGCCGGAGATGGCGTCCGCTGACAGACCGCTAGTCTGAACAGCACGGTGACGAAAACTATGGCACATATTCTCAGTACTCCTGTATTCCCCTCCATCCTGAGTTGTTTAGTCTGGCCCAGCTACAGCACTCTGTAAAATCTGGAAGAAACAAAAGAAAAACACTAGCTTAGGATCACGAATACTAATCAGCAATCAGTCTAATCTATCAAACTGCAGAGGAAGAAAAAACAATATATGTACACAGCATTTGTTACCAGTCCTGTAAGCTGAAACGGCTCTGGCCTGGTAAAAGGGGCCTCATTTGCATGCAGCCTTGAGGGTCATTGTAATCAAAGAAAGAAGGGTGGCCTCACGCCAGTCCTATCAACAGCATTTCAAGTCAGCTGTATAACCGCTGTTAACGGACTTGGGATCTGGCCCTTTCAATGCAAAACTCTCATCCAAACCAGAAACGGCATTCTACTTCTTTGATTCAAAGGGATTGCCCGCCTTGCCTTTTTCTAAGCAACAGATCCCTCTCTGATGTGAGGGAGTATTGGGCGAGGACACACAATCACATTGTTTATGTTTGAAAAAGCCTGATGTTCAGTTACTCCTTCTGAAAAGAAAAAAACGGGGGCACGACACAAAACAACATGGCGTAACGTTTTCTTACTGGCCCAGATTTGGCACACGAAGCCCTTTTTTGCAAGCCTGGTGAAAAAGAAATATGTGGGCCCTTGTTCCAAAAAAATAAGCCGGGTTTACTTAAGGATCTTTCACAAAGACAGGGCCTTTAGGCCAACTAAGTAAAATTATCCTAGAGTGCACGAACATCAAACCAAAACAAAAACCGTGAAGAGACTTCACATAAGGTTACTGTTTTTCTAAAACTGAAATGCTTCTAGAGCAACTTCTACTGGATGCATGGTTGCCATTTCCAAAACAAAAACCCTGGAACCCCACATAGCAAACACAAGGAAATCTAAGACACCGTTACCACTACAACACAAAGCACAAAAGAAGAGCAGTACTCAGAATTCAACCTGTACTGATATATCTAGAGATATAAAAATATCTCCTGTTGCATCTACACAAGTGAAAGGCAACATCATTGCCTACATAATAGTAACCCCTAAAGCAATTTCAATGATAAAATTTCAACAAAGGAGCCGATTTAACGCTCGAAGGATACACTTGTGCAGGATTTCCTGTAACTAAGGTCATTTTTGGATATCGGAAATGTTTTGGGCGATGGGGGAAGATGTAGACAAGTCGTAGCTGGACTAAAGACCCTCCAATTATAGGCGAGTGGTGTCCAAGCAAAACACTCGCATTCTTTCGCCAGCAGCCTAAACTGTAGGCGTATTTACCAGGCCCATTCTTGGCCATAGGCAGATAACACTGGCATGGACTATCCACGGATAACGCAAACCATGTGGCTCTTTTTTGTCTCTGCGTAAACCACATAATACCATGTAATACCTCCGAACGGGACGTGAGCGTAAGGTGGAAAAATCCTCGGCGGGGATAACCCCGCGTCTGCCCCGAGGCACAGACTACAATCTACGGGTGTCCTCGATCAATTTTCTGCGGAAAACGATAGGCGAAATTTGGCGATACTTGAGCAGACTACGATCCAAAAATCTATCCAATACACATCCTGCATTGGACAGATACGGGGTACATCTGATGTTCAAATTGAAGATAATCTGGGGGGAGCTTCTGAACCGTAAATTTGTGGCGAGGAAAATTTGCGGCTTCACGCTCGACCAGCAGCGCACGCTGTTTGCCCAATACTACCCCCCAAATGAAGACAAATCGCATCAAACTACAACGGGAATAAAAATCGAACCAGTTTTAAAAGAGGAATAAAGGAAGCTTTGGCATACCTGTAGCGTCGATTTGAGCGGGTTATTGGAAGGGTTTGCAATATCTCTGGGGACGTTTTTGGCGAGGGAACTGGGTTATAACTGATCGGGGGAAGTTTCTTTACTCAGGCTCGGACCAACAACATGGGTCAGAGCCAGACGAAACTTGGGTCAGCTACGAGCCTTCCGTACGCCAACATTCCCCTCAAATATCGCCCAGACAATAACCCCAGAACCATCACACAAGCTGAACAAACAACAATCCTTACTTTTCCATCGTTTCCATGAATATTCTGAAATCGTTATAAATATGCGCAACAAGGACCGCTACTCGAGGCGAGACGACGCTCTGTGTCGAGCACTCAAAACACTCCAAGCTCCCGGGAGCCCCAGATCGGAATGGCTGTTGCACGCAAACCCATTTTTACTCTAATCACGGCCATTTACGAGAAAATCTGACTAACCACAAAGAAAGACCAGACACTGGTTGATATGTATATGTACCCACACGAACCTGGATTCATCCCGATCGGGAAATACGGGCCCTACACTCCTGCGGCGGCTCAAGACGTGTTCTTCTCGGTCTCGCCATGCTGGAAAATCCGTCCCCTGGGCCTGCTTGACAAACAACTGGGATCTACATCCGCTAGGCACTACTTCGCGTCATTCAAAAGTACCCAAACTGGCCAGTCTTAATCTCCACAATACCGAAAATACTAATATAGAGATCACGTTATGAACAGAATAATGTACGTAATTCCGATGTTGTGATCGAAATCACAGGAAATGAGGTTTTAGGGAGTTTTTTCCAGGGCGCTGGCTTTGGCGTATTGATATGAACGTCAGCTGGAGGTGGAAAACTTAGCTCCGCCCACGAGCACACGTTGAAATAAGACCGTCAATCAAGTGTCGGGTTTCTCAAGACCTCTCAGAAGCCGATGACTCGTCTCAAGGAAAATTTCTCACAACCACAACGTCAATAGCACAGTTTAGACTGTTTAGTTAGGAACGGTGGCCCGGAAAAAGACCGCCCGGCGAAACTTTGTTTGCTGGCTGCGCCTTTGTTTACTTTGGTTTACAGTTATGACTGGAGTGATATTGATTTTCCGATTGAAAACACGTTGGAAAAGAACAACACAAATATTACAGGTGAGAAATAGCCTCTTTTTCAAATTTTAGCGATTAAAAAAAACACAACATGGGTGATAACACTATTAACCTTTTTATCCCTCTCGTTTTAGTGTGTCACAGAATGGTCTGAAATTTTTCGTAGGGGATCAGTAAGGCTAGCTAATACTACGTGTTGAACATTACGTGTTGTGATTATAGGGACAAAATTTTATTTCAACCTGCCTAGCCAAATAACAGAGCCCAGAAAACGCCATTGGTAAAAATCCGGTACATCAAAGAGGATGCCGCCTGCACGTAAATGTACCCAATGACAGATGGAACTGCGATAAGGGTCGACAACTCAGGAAAGTATGCTAAATTGTCGACCTCTATCCTTGTTAACACCGGCAGAGCGTGCACGATTCCTTCCCCGCTGAATAATCTACCTCTTCTTAAAACACACAAGAGCCCATAAACCTTGAACCGCGCACTGCTTATGTACATGTCACGTTTAAATCAAATACGAGCACGCAAGCTGCCCAAGCGAACAAGGAACATATTTGTCCTAGCTAGCGGAGAAATTCTGAATAGAGATCAATCGGTTTTCAAATAATTGCTCAAGACAGTGCACGATTATGCCCCTTGGTGATCCGCGGTCTTCACAGAAAGCCCACCTCGGCAGTGGTACAAAGTCCGGGATAGCCTCCCGTTTTATTTACAGGTGAGACAGCTCGCCTTTTCACGGGGCAGAACGCCGCCCTCTGTAATTCCCTGCTCCCATGTCCCACGTGTAAAAGTCCAATCATTAATGCATCACTAGACGTATTCTTTCCTGAATGACCCAGATAAGTCGCTATGTCATTACCGTTCTTGTTACCTTACAGGTGGACGGACGGGAAGAAATGACATTACCGTTACGTCATGTGTGTAAGGTAAAACCAAGCTCGGCCAGGTTTCGAGTTGTGTCCGCGGAAGCCGACCCGGTACGCTAGAACAAAGTCTCCATTGTTCAGCAAGGCAAACGTAAGACCTCTTAGGTGCTCCTTTACTTGAGGAAAGAACCCATATAAGACTCCTTGGTCGATTATGACCTAAAGTCTAGCGGGGTTTTAAATTTCCCCACGTTGAAAACAAGCAGGGCAGTGCCCAATATGGTGGATGCCGCTAGATACTCGGTGTATTCAAAAGTGCCCATTTACTCATACCAGCTGCCAATCCCACGCTTGTATGGTACAGGCCACCGTGATTAATACGAATAACTGAGGCCTTCAGAATATGATTTTATGAAATAATCTAGTCAAACGTGGTCATTCCACATCGATTTTTTATTCCCATTCATTTTTTTTCACCGTCTAGAAAACCTGTTACATTTCGTTATATATTAAGTATCACTAGGTAGGGAACAACAATAGAAATTGTTTACCTCGAACGATAGTTGATACAAAAGGAACAAAACCATTTTGAATGTCTGTTTTGAAAAGCATACAGAAGCCAAAGGTGAGCAATGCTGCAATAGAGACGACATGACGTGCCATCTACACCTACTAGTGAAATATTTACACTGTGATGACGTCACGGGTTGCATTGTTGGTGATCAACAACTTATGTTTGTTGCCTGTAGGTAATGGCTGTATCCTTTGATTACAGTAAAAGGGAAAATAGATGATTGCCAGCTTTAGCTTCTTGTCGTAATTACCGCTACTATCATAACAACTATGACATATACATGTGTATGCCAAACCAATGCTTTCATGCAGTACCGACCCTAAGCGCTAGAGTCTACCGGATGAGCATTATAACGTTACATACATGTAATAGATACAATGTTAGATACTTGTGCATGCACGTCGATTTCCATAGAAAGTGAAAGAATTTGACAAGCGAAACCATTACGACCACTTTTGACAACACAGGTCACGTCATTTGTGGAAAGAGAAACTAGATTTGGAGACTGAAACCTGGGGTTTTTAATATTACACCGAATGATGAATTGACATGGGAATTCCGAGATTAAATGTGTCGCCATGGCAACGATTCGTCGTCTCCATGGTAACAGGGGGTCATTGAATGACTTTTGTGGTACAAGCGAGGGAGCATTTCCCCTCCTTTCTCTAGCTCCAAACTATGATTCACTCACTCGTATTTCCTTATCAGTTTCGCTGACATTTCATCGTTCTTATGCACTCCGCAATGTCATCTACCTTTGAATTCATGGCGGTGGTTTTGCTTTTATTGATCCATATTTGGTGATGACAGGCCGGCCGTTGCCCGGAGCCGCATGAGGGACGGGCTACACGTGAGCCCATCTCGGTTCCTTATCGGGTCTGGCAGCGGTTCAGAAACCGGAGAGCTCAACCATTTCAATGAGTTATGGATTGAACACGAGAAATCGTCCCGGGGAAAAATTTATTACCCGCCATTCCGGCTCCGTTCCGGCTACGCGCGCCCAGCTTGTGTATTCGATGTGCAGCAAAATTTCATCGTTTTTCTCTCGCGGAGAGCCGCCCGAAATTGGACAGTGCAAATGACGCAGAAACGTAAAATTAGTTTGTGGAAATATTACAACGTGTTGACCTTCGCCCCCTGCACGTCGTAAGAACGGCGGTGCTTACGCTGCCTCGCAATCTTGTCTGCGGCAGGTCGAGCCCCGATAAAACCGATACCAGGTGTGCATTGACTTTATTGGCGGGCCCGCATCGCAGATTTAAGGGGAATGATTTTCCCGCGTCTTCACGGCCACGGTCGGCAACGATCTGGTAATGACTTTCCCTCAAGGCCATTTTCCATCTTTCACACTAAACATCTGTCTTTTCCCCTTCTGGGAGAACACAAAAAGACAGGCGTACCGATCGCCGCCAGGCCGTCTCTCTCCAGAGATGGAAGGCCGTGATGACTGGCGGGTTCTCGCGGAATGTAACGTCTGTCTCCCCGCCACTTTCCCGCGTCACTGAGTTACCTGGGTCATAAATACCTGAGCCATTGTCGTCACATAACAAACTGGCCTATTGATCAGGCTGGTTGGGCTATTTCTGGGAATTGCTGACTCAGTTGGATGTGCTAGTTAACTAAATAAATGACCATGATCGGCCAGCCTCAAAAATATGGCTGTTGAAGACATTAAACAGGCGAGCCGGCGTTCAACATCTGCCAATTGCACAATGGCCAAACATCGGAAGATTTAGACCAGAGCCAGCGCTTGTGAGACTTCATACAAGGCTGAAGATCAACTGATGTATCCCTAACTTGTTACATGTCCTTGATTTCATCACCGTGGGCTTCCAGTCCCAAGTTGAAGAAGAAGAATTCATTAGGGTACGTTTGTTTGACTAGTTTCGCATCGGCTGTGGTAACATGTACTTGAATTAGAAATGCTAGATTGCCGAAAGGTTGTTTCCTAAACACTTGAAGCCTTCATCAGCCTTTCCTGAAAGCACCATCCGGATTACGAATTCTCTGCATTTGTGCGAACCAAATTTCCTATTGTGTGCCGTGGCCACTTTAAGTTAGTTATCTGAGTCACTTTTCCGTACAAATAAACACAAGTTTACCACTCTGATTGTGTGCTAATTCTTATTTCCTGTGGAAAAGGCTAACGCAAGATGGGACACCTGTCTTGTAAACATTACAATGCGTCACGTATCTGAACAACAAAGGTGTGAGGGTACGTTTACCTGCGGTCAGGTATCCGTGTGCTTTTTGTTTGCTCAAAAGGCGGGGCATCGCTACTTCCTGCGTTGATCTAATACAGTGTATATATACACACAACCCGAGTCTGCGCACTTCGGCGAAACCAACAGGTCACGTACCAGGTATGTTCAATGTGATTGATACAGTGTCACGTTGTCTCACCGAAACAACCAAGCCGCAAAGGAACAAAATCAAATCTTAGGACAACGCCCGACAAAAGTCCTATTCTTTTCACACCTCACGCTCAAGGTTTTTGCATCAGGAAATTAGAATATGCTTTTAGTAACTGAAATTAACTTCTCAGTCGGTACCCCCAATCTTATATAATGAGTTAAGTGAGGGATTTTCCTCTGGCTGAGTGACATATATGCGAAGTAAGCACGCAGAACTCGAAGCGATGGATTCTAGTAATAACTGAAACCCTCACTGATCCCTTCTACCGAATACTGTGGATTCCAATCTCACTTCATCAGTCCAACACGGACCCAGAGGACCTTTTTTCATCAACCAAATTGCAAGTGGAAGCGCAGGTTCTTGTTGGCGATGGACTTTAGCAGGCCCTTACCTGTATTACATCCATCCCGTTACAACCGTCGCTTTGCGGACAATAAATCTATCTACGAGCCTAACCAAATTATGACTATCTCTTCGTGGCTACGAGAAAATTGAAAGAATTACAAGGCGTTCCCAAGGAACTAAACGCCTTACCTCTGAAATGAAGCCCGTGCCACGACCGGTACACAAGTAACGCAGTGTTAGTCGCTGGACCACCTCCAAGTGGAATTTAGAAACGCTGTAGCATGACTCACTACGCTACAGTCTGTCCTTTTCTGCAGCGTTTCGCTCAGTGTGAAAACGGAAACGTATACCCACTTTCCAGAACGGTCCGAAATGACTCGTACAACCCTAGCGTATCACTCCGCTAAAGAGAGACGGAGAGTGCAGGTAGCGCTAGGTCTGCGCTCTCCTCCGCATCTTGCTCAGTGAACATTAGGAGCCAGACGGAAAGGCGGGAAAGCATTCTCCCTCTCCCGGTGCCACTGCCTATCCGGGCTTCGATGTGGGCTCTCTAATCTGTATGCAACGAGACACACCTCACAAGTCAGGTCAATAGATGCCGAGTGTGGTAGCAAAATGAGAAAATACACTGGCTCGATACTGATATACCCACAAGTAACGGCACAGCTCAATGGCTCTGAGCCGGCAGCGTGTGCGCAGATATTGCTCTGCCTACATACGTCACACCCGTCTATACGCTTTCTCAGGCTCCACCTGCCATGCACGGCAGTAGGTACTCTATCCGTACCTTTCGTCGATTTTTTTCATCAAAAGAAATACCGCATCTTAGGGAGGGAGGTGGATTTCTATCTCTCCAATAAATTGGAGACAGGCAGTGGTAAGCTGTGCTCGTTTCGCACGAATGTCGTCTGATATTGAAGGGTTCGGACGGGTGAGGAAAAGGCGGGAAATCCGGAACCCTGTTCTATCCCTCTCTGATGCATGGCTCTTTTGCGTTCACCTGTAATCTTATTCGGCTTTCTTCCTCCTAATGAAATGATGGGTGCGGCTGCTATAAATCATGCAAAATGGCATGTTTGACGGTGGTGCCCGGCCACAGGCAAACGTGATGTACGGCAGAAATGACTCAATTGTTCGGTAAAACAGCATGCTTGACATTACCGAAATGAATGAAGACCTTTATAGTGCATAATATACCCATTAGGTTATAATAGGTCACAGCAAAATATAGTTTACAGATACATGAATACATTGTCAAGTTGATACAAGGATTGTAATCTAAGTGAATTCGACTTCTTCTCGTTTCTTTGTAATACTTAGTAAAATGTAAAAGCAGACATGTTTCATAATCAAAGTTTTGTCTAAACTCATCAGAAATATATATTTGTCTGTATTACTAAGGTGTGTGAAGTAGGGAAACATAGCTTATATCTTATTCTGATGATAACTAAATGAGTAAAGAATTGGGATGTTAGGTTTGTGGCTAAAGGAAACCGAGTTCTATGGTGACGAATTTTCTTCCTTTTTTGTCACCATATAAAAAAGAGGCTATTTCCAACCCCATTACAGATGACACACTTGTATCTCCCCACCTCCGTTATCATTACCCAGCCTACATTTCCACTCAAACCCTGTAAATCCTTCTTCCCTGGCGTGCCAACAATTTATGAACCCTAAACACCCACTACTTCTGACGGGAACTCTTAATCAAGTGCGCTTCGCTGGATTGGCCCAACCCCTATATCCGCCATCATACCAAAGCACGCGTCGTGAATCAGTAAAAAATACTTATCATTTTAATATCACCCAGTGTACTTTCATTTACAAGTTCGATCGGTAAAATGTTCGTCCCTTTAGACCATTGATTATATGGGGTGGCGGTGCAAAATACATGGCAGTGATATTTGTACGGGAGGGAGGGTAATGGCATTTTGTCAATGGTGATGATACGTGATTTCTAATAAACCTCACGTCAAGTTCGCGTGTGTGTACGAAGACGGATGGAGCGCCGAGAGTTTTGATTAGAATCGGTCGAATCGTGACTACAACTTTTGACTCCACCCTGCGCCAAGGTCACTCCAGGCGTGACGTTTCCCCCACGCCAAGGTTCCTTCCGGGAATTCGAGACGTTTTCAAGTTCACGTATCTCGTTAGCTCTCCGTTCCCGCACGACCACCCGCATGGCTAAAGGTGTCTGACCCCCATCTCGGCACGTAAGAAGTCGTGCAGTGCGACTGCGCGCGGATCCCCAGCCGCGTCCAAACATTTCACACAACGCCATAAAATTTCTACAGGGAGCAAAAGGCAAATAAAACTCGTTTAAAGGTAATAAAAGCAACCAAAGGTGCCAATATAGGTTACCAAAGTTTTTTATAGGTAGACTACAATTCAAAACCGTAACAGGCATAGTCATAAAGATTAACGATGAAGCGTAAGCATTTTGCGATTGAAAAACATTTATGAAGAAATTGAAGGTAATTAAACTTATGTCTATATCAAATGAAACCACCTTGTAATTCAAGCAGCTGGCGTATAAAAATCTTGATTTATCGTTTCACAATAGAAAGTACTCCGTTCCCATGGGCCTCCTTAATGATATATCGAAATAAGAAAATGCACATATTTCAAACAGGCGGAGGTGAAAATGAGAGTAACAAAATACAACAAACAGACAAACAAACAGACATTATTTCTATCGGGTTTGACGAGCTTGCGTTAGAATTTAATCTATAGAATAAACGTGTAGATCTATCAACTTTCTCGTGCAATTTTCGCACAATATCTTCAATACATTCTAAAGCCACATAATCCTTGGACGTAGCAACCTTAATTACAACGCAGTTAGTGATACCGCGGCGTAGTCTAAAGTGCTGCATTATCGTCCATCATTGCAATTTCACATTCCTTTTTCAGTCTTACCGTCAGGGCCTCGGATAAAGTACACAGATGATAAAGAAAAACTCACAATCTTCAGAACACAAGTACGCTTCCCCCATGTTTTTTATCGTACAACCAAACGTCTACCAAAGCATTTCCCTCGATACCTAATTGGCCAAGCGGCCTGCAAGGTAATTTTTGCCAAACGAGCTGCCGATTAGTTTTCTCAAGCGATTGTGTTGGAAACGACCTGACAAGCTTACAAAATAGGCAGTTGCCGAAATCACTATAAACTTGTGCGGCGCATACAACTCTAGGACGTACTATCGATGTGTTTTTGTGTGGATCTTCAAAGAAGACGAAAAAGATGCTCATTATGCGCTATATGTATGCTGGAAAGACTGCTTGTCTGGTAGCAGGAGGATGCATATGATATTCTGAAACAAAGGATGATAGGTGAATATTTATAGGAAGATCGAGTCGTGATTAAAGACGCCATGACGTAAATAACCACTTATGTTCTCACTGAAAATCTCCAAACATATTCCCCCAACGCCCCGATCGTAAAGCTATATTCTGTATCGTATGTCTGGAGTAATATCCAAGGGAGAGATCACAAATTAGGCAAATTGCGTCGAAGTGGCGCGGGCTATGATTGATGCTTGTGGAGGGAGGAGGATTGTAAACCGACACGGGTCAGAAAAACTGCGGAGTAACGGAACTCTAGAGAGGATGGAAACGCCAAAATTTATCACGAAATGTGAGTGGGTGTGTATCGCCAAAGTGTATCCATTTGTAAATTAACTCTCCCGTGGACTCTGGCCAAATAACTAACCGAACACGAAACAGGAACGGATATGTGATCTGGGGGGACAAACTTGAAACGAAAACAAAAATCGGTAGCCTAGCATGCTGAATGCTAACTACAAATTCAGTGTGGAAATCGCAATGACATACAAGCCTTACAGGTAGGGGATGAATCGTAGTGTAGTTAATCAGATAGCTTTGTGACAACGGAACTGCTGGTTGGTTACGGGAAATTACCCAGGAAAGGCTAGTCAGGGTGCCGCGAGGAAAGTTTGTCGCGTCGATCGATTCCTCTTCCATTTTCCAGGAAAGAGACGGCATCTGCTAAGCCCGACATCCCTCGCGGGGATGGATGTTGAGTGGCGCCATGTCTATACGGAGGACCGTTTCTGGGCCGTCTTCATAGTGTTGCAAACAAAATTATATCGCATAAACGCCTGTCTGAAGTAGGAGATTCAGAAATTGAAATTTCGAAGTATTGTGTTTTCATCATATTTGGGTCATGGAGCGTGGATGATGGATTACGATAGCATGACCTTCGTAGTCTCCGGTTTTCTCACCGTGCACAGGTAATGCGTTTCCCCTCGTCCACAATGTCGGAAGCTATATGCGAGCAAACCCAGGCTGGACTGTCAGTGATGTCCGGAGTGGAATTAATATCTCGTCAATGAAAACACAAGGGAACAATTCTTCTGGAGAAGCCCACGCAAAATGAAGAAAAAGATCATCAAACCCCAATTTGCATCCGTGCAATCCAACATTTATCATAAACCAGGGAGGTGAACCTCCTTGCATAAAGTAACTACATGGCTGTAATTTTGTGATGATCCATAAACACTTGTGGTCGTGTATCGAGTAAGGTTCGTCCAACATTACTTTAAAGCAAATGACGTGGGATGTTTCTCCTCAAACCCTGAGAGAATACATCGCTAGACTGTACAGGAAAGATCGGGACTATCAATTTCCGATGGAGATAACAAGAGCGACTAAAGGAGAGCCATTTTTCATGCAGTATTTAGATACGGCCGCTGATTAGCATACATCTCACCGCACACATGTGTGTGTCATCATGACGTACATTCATACGTCACCAACTAACGTGCCTGTGTTATCATCTACCCACACAATTAACAATCACGGATCGTCCTCACGTATTCATTGACAATTTGCAACTCTTTGTATGTCGTTTACACACGTGTCGTCAACCACACACATCCACGGGTCATCCACACATCTTCCACACACTTACGACACTTACGCACACATTCGTACACAAAGCTATACATCATAATGAAACGCTACATGTTTGTTTTTATTGCGATGTTCACTCAGTGCAATTAAGAAGAATTTCCGGTATGTCACTCTCAGGTAGAGTTCTTCAATAAGTTCTATCAACCCAAATTGGGTCTCATACGTCATGTTTAGTCTTCAGAAAGAAGCATGTTTTAAGATTAACATATTCAGTGAAACATCCGCCCAACTTCGAGATCAATTTTATTTTGTCACTTTATGAAGCCTCTAAAGGCGACATACATGTTTGTCGTGATCATTATCGTTGTAGAGAACACAGAGAACAACAGCTTATCATTCTTTCTATGGTGTCTTAGCTTTGGGAAAACGTGGGAACACTTCAGTCTGTATCTGATTGTATATCATAGAGCAAAAGGATGAAGTATTGAGTCCACAACGCTGCCTGAATACAGAAGTTAGGACGGAGCCATGTATGACAGCTGTGAGAACGCACGCAGACACCGCGCACTGAATGATTCCGACAAGGTCCTGGTTTATGAATGTATGAAAAGCGCTCCTCTAGACTATCCAAAAGAAGGTGGACTACGAGGACAAAACGTTTGCTAGCAGTTTCTTCCAGTGATGAATAACCCAGCTTACTGAGCTTACCCTGCCTTCTCGTCACCCCTAAACGCCCTCTAACGTTGATATTTGAACAATGGGGTCCTTAAGAAGGAAACCAAAGCGGTGTTGCTGTACTAGTGCGCCACTAAGCCATCGTCTTATCAACACAGCGTGGCCACGATTGCTACAGAGTTGTCGTTGCGTCACAGGAGTCATAAGAATGGGAAATATTATTAAGGGGACTTAGTGTACAGGTCAAGTTGTACGAGGCATAACTGAGGTTTGCCATAAGAATGAAACAATGGACCATCTAATTGCTTCATCAATGAGAATGCAGGTACGGTGTGTTTATTCTTTTTACAACTTTATAACATTACACTACTGGTGTATACCTGATCCTTCGAATCTATTACGGGCTGTCCAATCTAAGAAACTTTGCAAGGAAATTGAATCCAAACAAGGCAATTGCTTTCACCCTGAAGGGAAAAACTACATTAAGACCCACTCCGGCGATCTAGGATCAAAATGTCACACAATAAGAACCATCGACTTCAGCTCATTCTTCATCCCCGTGTCATGTAAGGTCAGAGGTGACCTCAGGTCTCGTATCCCAGAAATCCCCACTCGCACGAGAGTAAGAGATTTGCCCTCCCCTGAGGGACATGCGCCATCATTCACGAACTTGAACAAGGGAGTAACTCGGTTATCCACCTTTTAAGGTCGTAGATGGACGAATCACGCGGCCGCGACTACAAGTGGTTGTTTAAAAGCCGAGTTCTAGCAGAACTCCCAGGGTCAAGACTCCTGCGCGACTCTAAAAGCAATAAAAACGACTCTTAAAGTGGAGCTTTTGGACTTACGAGATGAATTGACGACGGCGGGACTTTGCGCTGGCTGGGGAGTAGTGACGTCACAACGTGCGCCAGTATCCTCTTGAGATATCTCGGTCGTAAGAGTACGTCTCTTGTTGTGCCGTCAAGCGAATTTGTTTTCACTCATGTTCACGTGTATTTAATATTTGTTAACACCCATCCTCGGTAATTTGCTTAAGGGGTGTTGCGGAAAGACAGAGCAGTGCGTCTGTCGTGAGAGAGGAGACCGTGATCATTCCTCATTCCGGTCACAGTGCCAACGTTTCGTCCAGTCGGCAACCAAGCAAGACTGCCCATTTATTTCATCTGCTAGCCGTCGAATGCAATGTGCATTACAATGACCATAGAGCATGGCTAGCGTTGGCGAAAAGAAAACTAAAGCGTCCGAGCTTTTAGCAAATGAAATCAACAATTCAGTTGCCGGATGGAAGTGTTAACATTCATAGCGGCGCGCTCGTAGAATAAATAATTGAAGTTTCACACGCCAAGGGTGGGGTTCTGTCACTGTACGGGCGGAGTGCCAGACGAAGGGTTTTTAACATGCGAGACTGTGTAACTCTGACAGAATAGACATACGGAGAGTCACGGAAGGTTGAGGACGAATAGAATTGCAATTTCAGGCTATGTAAGTAAAAGACGAGACTTTATGGTTACAGGAAAATCAAAACTGCTTAGTTCCTCAGTCAGTTGACTCTGTTCTAGATGAGTAAAAATATTGAAAATTGTACCTGGAACAAATTGCACTGTAGATGAAGAGCGCATATAAAACTCGCTTTCAGACGTTACAAATTCATACCGAGACCTAAATTTCAAGGCCAATTCTGCGAAGACGGCAAATTGCTTCAGAGGTGTATAAACAGCGTGATTCCCTGGCCTTCATGTCTGGCAGCATTTCTTACTTTGACAGAAAATCATGCGGCTAGACGCCGCTCTTATTAACTTTAATGCTACTGAAATCCCGACTGCGTATCTCGAATGTAAAACTTCAGCTGCGTGGTACCTGAGCGATGCTCCGCCGTACATACGTCGGTACTTCTACCCTGTGATAAGAGGTGCACAGACAACCGGGGCAATGTCGTGAATAATAAACAAAACCCACGGTTTCTCAAAGCTTATATCTGGTTAAATCTAAGATGTCTCCTGTGCTAGACAAAGTAACGTTACGTTTACAACTTACAAGACTTTAAAATGAAAACCTTATTTCAAACAGACCCGTCTCGGCGACGTATACTAAACGCGTCGGCAGGTGTTGAGATGTTATAATAAAATGTCTATCGATCGCCAAAGCTGTAATAACCGTCCCGCTAGCTATGAACGTTCTGCGCTACATCAGACGATACAAATGGCCGTCCCTTGCAACATGTGACGGCGACGTGTGTTCCACACGCCCGTATGACACGCCTGACAGGGTCCGGGGAGGATATCGGCACCTCTAAATAATTTATGGACGTCATATATTCCTCGTTGTTATTAGCCAGGTCTAATCTATCATAACGGGGAGGGGGGTAAGGTCACAACGTGCACTTGGCCTTTCAAGCTATAGAACTGGAAATTCAAAGTTCAAGCTATAGAACTCCAAATGTCGTTTTCTCATATTTTGTGAGATATTGAAATAAAGGAGAAGAAAATGTTTTGCTCAGTGTGGTGGTGGAGTTTAGATTGAGTTTGGGTCGTGGCATTAGCGTAAACGGGTGTCGTTTCTTTCACCACATACTTAAGACCATATCATTATAAGTATCTGCGCAAGGAACAATTCAACAAAGCATGCACTTCTGCTCTAAGCATCGTTACAAATGAACTTTAATCTACAACCAAGAGACTTTATGAAATATCAGATGTATCCATTTGTGACGGAAGACTTGTTGTATGCAGGTAATATCAATAATCTGGCGTGGTTGGTTTGAAACATCGGTGTCAGGGGCATAACTTTGTGCCCAGAGGTTTTTAGATCAACTTCGCGCCATTGTGGACAGCGCGCATTGCATGCTGGGAGAAATGCAGAATGCAGCCAAGTTCTTGTCCTTCAAACGGTGCAGTAAGACTATCTGATGAGCCTTTGTCAGGCAACCCTTCTCTTTCGGGCGATATCCGCTGTAAAATCAGGACTGAACGAGTGAATTTTAAAGGTCACTTTTCAAGGTCACGTCCAGCAGCAGTTTTCCCGCCATTATCAACGCTTGTTTGTGCACATCTCTGGCGGTAAAAACCACCCCGCGCACACCAAGTTAACTGATCCAACCATCAAACAAGAGAACAAATATCTTAGAGTCGGGGCAGCCCCGGGGGCAAGGCGACCATCCTGGCATGAAGACAACCTCGTCAAGCTCTCTTGACTGTCAATATTTTGACTCTCTGGACGACTTCGAGAAATTGGTGTTTGTCACTTCGGTGGACGCACCTGACAGCTGAGGGCATCCTCAAAGACGCAAGGCGACTTATATCAGCAAACCTTATTGACTGCATTTGATGAATCTTCCTACAAGACCTAGATGGCTCGTTTGTATGCTTACATGTTGAATATTCAAGTTGCTGATCATTGATCCGATACAAGTTAACACGTCATCTTATAGTATGCAATATTGTGGCGCTCAGGGCATGTTCAGCATTGTTGAACTTTGAGCAGGAGCATATGTCGTTAGGCACACATATGCATAGGACTGCAAACAAGCGTCCTGTTGGGTTCCGGTAGAACGGCGGTGTATGACAGACGTTATCGCAGTGGCCTTGTAGATGTGTTGAGAGCCGGAACAGGTGGTCATGGTTGTCTACGCATGCGTGAAGAACGTCCACAAACTTTGCATCTCCGTGCGTGTAGGATTGCGAACGTGACAGGAGACAGAGCGTCGCAAATATGTCTCTCCGTAACCTCCCCGCGCCTTAAGCCAGACGGTTGAACCACAGACACGGAAAGTCACTGCTGTAAATAGTGTGGCGGCCACTTCACAAAACCAGATTTTACACGCGAGCTGTTCCGTTGCTCATTGAAACAAGCATTTAGTCAGAGTGGAGGCTACCAAATACATGTACATGTACTACATTGTGCCAAGCTGATATCACAACTACATATACATGGCCTTGAATAATCCTTCACCACAATAAACTATAGATGGAACTACATGTCAGCATGATGCCTCAAATCCCAGTTGATAAAATTTCTTTTAAAAGTTTCCATGAACTTAAATGACATCGGCCACGGTCTGCAATCATCAGATATCAAAACTTCTTCTTCCCAGTTGATGCACAGTGTGCTCAGGTGTACATTCCAGCTCTACCTGTCCTGAAAACTGCTGCGTAGCCAATGATTTGGCTTCCAGACGTCAGCGCGGAACTATTGACGCAGATCTTATCTTAAACACACGTGTTATCGACCTTGTGTCTCGGCAATAAAAGTATGTGCGCTTTGAAGATGTTACCGGGCTGAGCGAGCTGTATTGTCTGTCAGTTAAACACCATCTCTTATTCATGCTACTGACGTCACATCCAGCATCTTAACAAAGTAGCGATTTGTAGGAAAGACGCAAGATTACTTACACACCGAAACCCATCCCTCTTTCAAGGTTAGGGGCAAAGGGAAGCAATCTCGAAACGAAAGCACTTCCTTCTCAGGAACCTCTAATGGCCCGGAGAGGTCTCTAAACTCGGCACTACAATTTGTTTGCTTCAGAACATTGCTTCATCGTCAGGTGGTAACGACCGCCATCAAACCCCTGTGAGGAGACGGGCTCAGATTTACTCACTACACAAGCCGTACCGAGACTTAATGACCCTTACTTCATCAGCATCAAATGATCCATGATCAAACCTGGGGATTTATCGTTTGCTATTAGGCACAAGACTATTTTTCGAAACAACCAATCACATTTATGTGCCACCTCTTTGCCCCCCTCCCCCAGTTTTCTGACCATGCAATCTTCTGAACCTTTGAATTTGCTTTGGCAAACATTTAAAGTTATTTATGCCGCAAAGCAGGTCAAATGTTAACAACTTGCAAAGTAATGGTCTGAAAATATTTTGGTTGTTGTTATGCTACCGTTACTACGGCTATGGTAATCAAATAGAGTTTGAAAAAAAGTTTATAGCTTGTGAAATTTCTATTGTAACTTTTACAACCGTTACATTATACGGCAATGTAGATTTGAACAGTCTTCTCTTCACAAAGGCGATTACAACAAACATAATTGCCAGTCTCTCTGGGACGCACACAATAAAGCAACTGGCACCAAATTGACGTTCTCTCCTTTTTAATGGTCTTACATTAATGCACCTAATCAATATTTGTGGGTCCCCTCCCTAGTCCGCGGTTATATTTTACTCACAAGGGACCCCGACCCTACGTCATTGACGGAGTACCAAATCACTAAAAAGACTCTCTAAGGGCACGGTCACAGGAAAAAATTTGACATTCCACTTATTGTAACACAGATGAAGAGCGGGTGGTAATTGGTAGCGACAGTGTAATGATGTTTGCGACTTACAGAGTCAATAAAATTGTAACACGGACCATCGTGGCGCTTACAGTAAGCACTCCCAATGACACGGTCCGTCCGTCGTTCCCGGTCATCAAGCTCTCGTCCCCAGGGTACTATTACACATCTCGACAGGGGGTAGACATCAAAGTATGTTGAGTGTAACGGGGCTAATATTTACAGAGATTAGTCAGCTAATTTTAATATACGCCCTATCTTATCTCTCCATACGGTGTAATCAACGCATATTTGGGGGCACATTGTCGGCTGGATATGAGGGTCATTTTGTGATATCAAATAATGATATCTCTGTCTTGTGGACACAATGTATTTGTATTATTTCAACCCTTTTCTAAACATTATAGGATAGGAATGTCGACAATCCCACCGCAAATATAGATAACGTACATGCAATAAAGGTGGAGAAAATTCATTTTGGGTGTTCTGATTCTGGCTCAATATTTGTGTAAATAATTCTAATTCATAGGAGCCGCAAAATACTTCCTGACCAAGTGGAAATCTCTGTTTTAGATGGAACACCTTGTCACTGATAGGACATGTGAATTGAAGAACAGAACTGCACTTCGAGCCAAGTTCATGGCCACCTCACGCGGAATATTCATCTGCCCTCTCCTTCGTCTCCCCGGGGGCAAGGCATCCTTCTTCCAGACTTCCATCGCAAGGTACTTTGGAGCTAACAGCCCCGTTACAAGGAGCCCGCTACAGATATCTGCTGCGAGTGAATGGGTCTTGGAGCGCACAACCGACAAGGCGCCATTTGTCATTGCGGCGGTATCTGAAGCAAGACGCAGTTCTATATATCACGGGGATGGCACTTTAATGCGCTAAGAGACAGACGTGTATTATCTCCATTGCCACGCAGGTTCGCTAAAGCAGACATAGGCCTCATAAGTATCGGCAGAGAGACCAGAATTGCCGAAAGGATTCCGGTCCAAATGACACACATTGGTCATCCTCAGTGATTATCAGATGTGGAACTGTGAACTTGGAAAGAATCGCATTTGACTCCAACGATAAGATACAGTTACTATCGTTTTCAAATTTATCAGCATGTATGCATCACAAAGGTATCGTAGCACGGGAAGAGTCAATGATGGACGACGGTTTGAAACTAAAGGGTTATGGATGATATCAATTATCAATCATTATACCCCGTAAAAAACATCACCATCCCTCAAAGCTTTTACTCCGTTTTAGGCTATGACAACCTATCATTCCAGGTTTGTAGCAGCCATAACTCAACAGCATTTGTGGAGGTGTGATCGGCAACCTAAGCCGGGGTATTACGCCAAGGGGCGGTTATACGGACTGATTTATACAGATTCAGATACATAATCATGTACATCTAGAGAAAGCATCGATCTGACGTCACTCGGACAGCACATCGCTATTCCAATTCTGCTTTCGACTGCAGTTTTACGAGCTGTTGTAATGCCGAGTGCGTCTGATAGCGTCCGTGTAAGGACTCTTCAAGATGAAGGTTTGTCACACGGAGAAATCCTTCAACTCAAGTTCTCACAGATAACCACTTTAATACAGCACCACGTCGAAACTTCTCTTTCGAAGCGCTGCGCAAACTGCTCTCCTTAGGCTTTAGAAATACTACAGCAAACCCACCCGCCTACTCCGAATTCAGCTCGAGGAGGATGGCTGGCTATCAGAAAAACCCTTCCACCCGCCACCAAAAGCCTGCCCGGGTTCAGGGAGACTAGTAGGATATCAGGAAAACCCTCCTGTACCGCTTCTAAAGCCTGCTGTGGAAAACTACCCTGCACAGGAAACCCTCACAAAGCCCGCCAGGAAACACTTACGTACCGCTCCCGAAGTCAGCTCAAGCAGGCTGTAAAAACAACCTCCAAGTCTTTCGGGAAAACTACCTGGCTCTACCTGGCGTATAGCCTTTACAAAGCCTGCTCCTGGAGGCTTCCTCACCTGGCTATCTGCACGCCCTCTCACGCCACTCCTAAAGCCTGTTCGCCAGGCTAGCGGAACAGCAAGACGCAATTAAGGTAGGACGCAGACGGGCGAAGTACGGAGTGGCGCCATTGTCTGCTGCTCACCGGTGCGTCACCGCCAGGCTTTTAGAATCGACTCAACTTTTTATTGGTTTTGAGTTAAAGTTTATAGATAGAAGTTAATGAAGTGCGAGTAGATTCCTGGCATAATATCAAAATGATGAGGTATCCGAGGAAACGTAGGGTTAATACAGACCGACGAAACAACGTGAGAAGGACTAGAATTATAAACTCTGAGAGGCATCCATTGAAGGCTTTGAGAGAATTTAAAACATTACAGTGCGAAACAAAGAGGTGACATTCGACAACACTGATACGTACAAAATTGGAGACAATGGTGCAGTCTGCACCAATACGAAGGTTTGAGGCTGAGGTGTTGAAGCGTTTTTATGGCGTGACAACATTTCACCATATGGTAACCAACACTGCCACTCTTTACTACATGATCCATCTCCAGTGTTCATCAATATCACCCGACACCTCATCCAGTACTGGTAGGATCTTCTGCAGAAAAATGAAAGTGAAGACAGTAGTGTCAACGAACTACAATTGCTCTAAGGTAATGGATACATCCAACGGTACCTACGGCCGAGGTAGGCATTTGTTACCACTTCCAATGCAATGCCCTCGGAATGACCAATGTCGTTGGCAACTATTCCCATTCCTGAGCCGAAGCAGCAGCTGCAGCGAGCAAATCCTACAGGTGGTATGACTAATTCAAGTAGCTTGTGACGCCGGATAGGTGCGATGCTTGGGGGGTCCTCAGGCATTGCCAGCTATGTTCCACTCCAGAGCGCTAAACGATGTTTTCAACTCAGAGGAAGTTCTGAAAGACATGAAATGCGTGATTTGGCCTTCTAATAAGGCAATTAAGTTCGCAGACTGGCGAGTATTGATTAAGAAGTTTTATACATTCACTAGACAGCGCTGAAGATGCCAAGCAAAACAAAACTTACTAGGCAGATGTGTTGGCGACTGAGGTTGCGTTAATACGACCGGAATGCCCAGGTTCGGCCCTACATACTTAACTATACCAAATGGGCGAACCGATGGCAACAGAAGGTAGCCTCCAGCGCAGGCTTCGGTTCTGGGTTTTATTGGTGCTCATGACGTGCTGTTTTCTGACTGTATCAGATTTCTGTGACAGCCGTCCAGTGATCAAACAACACATACTACCTGCGGCCACGATGCCTGCTACTCGGAGGCTACTCAGAAGTTGAAAGATTACCTTAAACAGGAAGCTGATCACGTATTAGACCTTCACAACAGACCGGTGATCGCTGACATTAACGTGCGAATCATGTAGGCTTAGCTTAAGACCCATATGTAACCTTTTTGGCCGGAAGGTAAGCTTGTTAACCACGGGGGCGAGTATGTCACCACGCGCAGCTGGGCGGTTGGACCTTCCAAATTATGTTGTGATAGATGCTGTCCATGGTTATATTTCAACTTCCATTATTATGATTTCCAAACTTCACTGTATCTAATTGGACACAGTGCAAAATTGTTGATTATTCTTTCTTTATCCATCTCCTTCCATACTGAAGGTGTTAAGTATACGAACGCATTCAGTTTCTTGCCAGAAAGGTTCCTAGAACGCCTTGTAGCATGTCAGGGCGCCACGCGCTGAAGAATAGGACGGCAGTTTGACACTGCGTGGTGGTTACTGTACTACCCTGTCATCGCAGCGGTAAATACCACATGACAACCGTGCAGCCCACACACCTCACTCCGTCCCTACACAGCCGGACAGCGGCCAGGCACCGTGGTCATTTACCTATCTGTATTCACGGGTAGCAACGCGAGTATCTTATCCCAATTTCTTGCTTGAACGGCCAGGATTGATTAAATCCACTCAATCCAATTTGGAGGCGGACGCCTGGGCCCTCCTCCCTGACCGAACCCGCACGATGCCGGTGGACGTGAGGTTGGCTTGGCCCGGTGGACGGTTTGAACTGCATTTCCTGTGATGTTCTACAGGGAAAAACGTTAATGGAGACCCAGAAGTGCAGTAGGGACAGTGAACTACGTGCCACGCGGATGGGGTGTATGGCGGAGTGTGCGTCAAGCGAGATGCTGACTGATATTCAAGACGTACACATCAATAGAATGTGGAAACCAAGGGTGTACGAGGCGCTTACAGACTTCTATATTGGATAAGTACAAACCAATGTTCATATCAGTTAGCATGGCGCTTGGGGTACACTCTGAATTGAACCTTAATGGCCGACAACAACTTTCATTTCAGAACCCGGTTTCGACGCCGACCCCTTCCCACGATACGGCTGCATTTGTCTCCACTCAAAACCCACAGCTTCCATCAGGCAGACGCAGACCATGGCATCGATAAGCTACCGTGGACCAATAAACCGGTTTGTGATGCATGCGATTCTGATAGTGTCGGGCTATAGGTCAGCAAATCTCATCAATGGCCATCCTGGACTGTTTCCAATCAAATGTATGAAATTATAGCCCTTGTGGAATGGTCCGGCGGGGATTCGGGAAACTAAGACACGATGAAAGGGTTGCATAACGAGGAAAAAACGTTTCTAACGGACGGACGAAACGTCCATTGATATGCCTGGACCGTGGCGATAGGCGTGGTACGGGTTTATCTGTATCGCACAGAGCGCGCCCGATGGCCTCCCCAAAGGGCTTAAATTTGTGCGTGACATCATTTTCGTGGCCATGAAGACTAAGATAAGTTCTAGGCGAGCATAATGCCAACAGCTGATGGATATATGACCTCACCACCCTCAACGTTTTGTGGTAAAACTACAAAATGAAAGAGACTCGCCAAATCGTCACTCAATCATTGTGTATGACAAAAAGGCATGCACCGCAATTTACCGCCGATTTAATATACCGATACGAAGTACATTAATGGTCATAGACATGTCCCAAAAGACGTCAAGTGCCGACGAATAGTCCCTATCTGTCTGGTCTGACAGCCCACGCACGCTCTTTGTGGTGTCCCAGACTCCCCGAAACGTTGGGTAGATAAGCAACAAATGGGCAAGCCCCACGGTGCAAGTCCGCGGGGCAGCGCTGAAAACGGATGGCTACTTTCCTGGGACTGACGACGGCTTTACAATTAAAGGTTCGGGTTGGTACATAACGCCACACCAGTTGCTATCGTCTTGGAGAGTCTGGCTAATGAATACTTGTTAGGCTCGGTGGAGAATGCAGTCCGGTTAGCGCTCACGGTTAGTGGGAGGAGACACATGACAAATGAAAGCCGCGGATCAACAGATGCTGTGCAGGGGAGTTGTCCATCGAGACTGTGGGCACGAATCGGCCGTGTGTAGGCGGAGGTTTGAAACACGACTCAAGCCTCCAGCTTTATTGTGGAAAACTACATAATAATAAAACTTTCTTCGCCAAATAAAACGTGAAATGGATACAAGATGAGCTCCGGTTGCTGAGATGGAAGGGCGAAAAGATTTTGATTGCGAAGCAGACGCGCCTGCATGAAATCAATAAAAACGGCATTGCACTTGAACTTTGTTATCCGCAAAGATATCCGAGGAAATGACAGTTTCTTTGTACAAATCCAGTTAGCTGTAGAACACGATCAATGCTTACCTTCTCAACATTCCCCTTTTTACAATAACAATTGACTTATCCCGAAAGCAAGGCTGCTGTTTTCATCACTGTAGACACCATTCACAATTCTTTTGTTCATCTCAATTTTTACAGTAATTCAGGAAGAAACCAATATAGAAATGGGGGGCAAAGGCCAGCGAATATATAACCTATAAAGAAGGTTTATGGGTGCTAAATTCTATCATTAACACAAGACACTGTTCAGGTATTCGCCATACGGAAGGACTACCTAAATAAATCGGTATTCAAGACAGCCTTCAGGTGTTTGTGGAGTTTTAAGAACGTGTGATCCTAATCCCGGCTCAATGTAAGCAATTAAGTCTTCTTTGGTCATGATTAACGCTAGACTCCGGTCTAATAGATAAGAGTCAACGTTACTGGCAGCTTCTAACAAATTTGTTATCACAATCAGCAACAATCACGGGGATTCATGACTTGGTTGGCAAACAGTCTCCGGGCAAAGTTTGATCTCCAGAATTTCAAACCGGCCAAAGTCTTGCCGATTTGTGCCTCTGTTGTGACTCCAAGAAAACAGCAGGAAATGGTAATACGCACAAAAAAAGACGAACATGTGTTATTAATCCCTGGCAGTTTTGAAATATTCGTTCATTGTTTCTTGGTGTTCATTGGAAGAAGCAAAATCAGAATCGTCTCCTCGACCATAAGCGTTGCGTCCATGAACATTGTTTAAAATGACATGTAACGTTACCTAACTTGATATTAGGGTCCTAATCAAGATACGGATGTCAAGAAAGCTGCGTTGTCAGTTATCAAACTAGAAAAGAAAATGAACGTTAAGTGGCAAGATAAAAAAGTTTTTCCTCACATTTTGCGAAGTGATGTTCAACAGGAGGATGTTTGGTCAAGATGGAGTGCGCAGGGTGAATGACGTCACAATCCTATTTTCCGCCATTTTGAACATGATGCGGAGAGGAATCGATTGGTGGATGTTGCGCAGGTTTATCACATGACGTCACCCGAATTCATCAATTCTCCCTCCACCGTTCAATTTGACCCTCATTACTTCCCTATTCACAATGTTAAGTAACACTCCCGACATCTAGTTAACTTGGCATTGAACTTCATTTCCTGATTAATACTGTACTTCTGTAGGCCATTCATATCCTTGTAAGAGGCGAAATTGGTTTCTGATTCGCATGCTGCAACATTTAACACACTTAGAAAACGCTATTTCATGTCGGGACCCATGCAATCAGACTTCGATCTGGGTCAAGGATTTTCAAAAATCACCTTTAAGTTTGGAGGAACAAAATTGATCTTCCCAAGAGTCCCAAGCGCCATGGCCCAAACCAACAACTTCGAGTAAAAGAAGGTCTTTTGTAGGTTAAGCCTCTCTCAAGGGAATGATTGACACGGGAAGCTCACAATAATGGAGCAACAACGGCAATCTCAAAAAGGAAGGAGCGATTCATCATCTTGGCAGGTACATAGACAATATGACATGAGATTTGCCAGGGCAAAACTTCCAACATGATGTTCTGCCTAGATTACGATTTCATACATAACCAGTAAACAATTTTCATAATCAGCAAGTCATTTCCTTTTTATGTGCACAGCAAACATTTTGACAAGTGGCAAAAATCATAAGTGGCAAACAGTTGAAAAAGAACTCCTATAAGCCGTTGTGGCTTGAATCAGCCTGGAAAATAAGACCATTGGGAGCAGAAACTTCTGTTGAACACATTCATTATTCAGGCTTAGCTTCAGAAATAAGCAAAATACTTAGCCTCCATTGCAGGCTCTTTTTTGTGCCTATAATACACTTTTCACAGCCAGACCGTAACCATCAGCCAGACTGCTGTCTGGCTGCGAAAAGTGTACATGTATTATAAGCAAATAAAGGGCCCGGTAGAGCCTGCAATGGAGGCTACGACATACTGCCCTTAGGACAACAAACTTGTCTCCAACAAGGCAGACAGACGGAAAATTCAACACAATCTCTTTAAAACAGAATGCAGGTTAGAACACAACTGCCACTCAGTGATTACCAGTTGAATACATCCGCATGGATTGCCTAATAATAAATTGCTTCTGAAATTAATCATTACACAATGATATTTCATTAGCAGCCTGGATGCACATGGCGTGGTCGGAAAATCAAAACGGAATCAACTTGGCAAAATTGGGGATTTCTGCCATCAAAATCCAATTAATCTAAAGCATGATTGAGGAAAATAATACCTGCTTGATTAGCTACACTAGGAAATAATTTGGAAGCGGGGAGTCACGTCATAGTGCTCCCTCGTGTCACTGCATCTTCAGTGGGATATTGATGTGAATATAATTACTCCCACCAACAAAACTCATAATCATGCCAACACGGTAGGTATTCAGAACGATGACAAATTTTTGTCCTCAATGTCACCGATTCATCATGTTATTATGAAATATCATATTATTTCATTTTTTCGGAGCAGTAGCAGAGACAGGAATGCTCTGGAGAAAAAGGGGGAAACCTTAAGGTAACCTGCAACAGCAGGACGCAATCATGCAAATTGTCCCATCAATCTGTTCTTAAGTAAACAACAGGTGCTAATTTGTTTTGACTCTACCCCTTTTGGGATACATATATACAGACAACATGCTACAAAGATTTGCAGCACTTGTTGCTTGCTTCTGTACTCCCTTGAGTTGACTTTTAAGAAGCCCTCTTGTTTAAACCACTGTCCACTGAAGAGATAATATTTTCACTACAAGAACCATAAGAGAAGCAAACAGAGAAGGCACCGTCCACATCTTATTGTATTTAAATGATGCAAATCTTCAGTTGCAGAACACAACAGAAAATATTTACTACACAGTAGCACTGTGAAAAGAAGCTAGCAGCACATTCACAGCAGGTATGACCACAGGGGGTAGCAAATGCACAAAGTAAGCAGCAGGTAGGAAATGAATGACAGCAGCAGTGAATTAGCCATTGTCAACACTCAGCAATTCAGCAAGTGTTTCATGGATGGAAAGGGATCCTCCCTGGAAAATACATCAACTGCTGGAAAAACATTTTGGACAGCTAAGATTTTGGACTGGAGTGTTTAGAGTCCTTTTGTTTTGATGCAGTTACCTATGAATGAGAGAATCCAATCACAGTAATACGTATTTAGTATGTTTACTATTTTCATACCAGTGTAATAGGGCAACTGTATCCTGTCATCTCAACATACCATTAACACTTCTATGGTTTCCTTCTGAGAAGGCATGCAATACGGACCATCCTGATTGGCCAAGGCTGCGTCTGGGGCTTCTGCGTCTTTCCGCAATCCATTTGACTGGTCAAGAGCCCCGATAGACAGATGGTCGGGTGTAAATCACTCTCCATCATCATTTAGAGCACCCTGACATTCAGGTCAGCTATCCCGCCATGCATGGTGTGGCCTGAAAAATTCATGCCCAGCTGCATCTATTTTTCATGACTGCGTGTGATGGAATGTTCAGGCCACCCTGAACTTGTGAATGGCTGGGTGGGAGGGACCTGACCAGTAAGAGATTCCGGCAAACAGAAATTTTGAGAAGTTGTGGAGAGAAACACAACATGGCAGCAGTTTACAGGTGTATTGGCTAATTACAGAAAATATATCTAAACATGTATTGACCAGAAAGTGTTAAATCATTACCTTTAAAAAAATCATGGGACGCCATGTAAAATCAAATGTGTATCTATTGTTACTTGGAGATAACCTTTGTGTTACCACATCAATTGGGAAATACAAATCATTCTGGAAATTGTTTTAAGAAGTACCAAATCATTGATTGTTCAAATATGCACGACTTTAGAATAATGGCGGTGTTCCCCCACGTTTAGAAATTGAATGGTACACCCCAGTTACCCAATTGTTCCAGCAGGACCATGGCAATGACTATAGGGCCTAAATGTCCATGTCCCCATATCCCTGGGTATCAAATGCCAAGTTATAAAATCTGTGATGGAATATTTGATGACCAAACATTTCGAATCCTTTGCGACACTTGATCTTTATTGTTATAGCTTATAACATCAATTATTAGTCCCAGTCTGATCCTTGTGAATTATTGATTGGCAAATAGAAGTTCAGCAGTGGCCTCAGAGGTTGTAACTCACATGCACCCGTCAGGGCTAGCTCTCTGCAATAAAGGGTAAGCCGCTTAGAATAGATTGCCTCTGGTCATCATTTTTATTTCTGACCACAGATTTGTAGGAGGGGCTCTGATGATGGCAATGACTGGCCATTGTGAAAAGTCAGTGCATATACAAAACACTTTTAACTTGACATTTTTTGTAAGAGTTCAGGAAAAATGGAAAATATAACTTATCTTTCACACATTATATAACACATATAACACATTATATATACACATGTATATATACATATATATCATCATATATAAATTGATATAAAATGATAAAATTTTTGAATAATCAATTAAATGGACTTCAGAATCAAGACATTTTATTCAAAATCAAAGGTAAAAAACTATAACAATCTTCAGATATAGAATTCAATGTTAGTCTTACTCCATCCCAGATGTCCCTTTTCACAGTCTCTAATGCCACTGACTTTGTTCTTTCACAAGAATTAATTTGAGGCACAGCTGTATTCAGAAGAGGTAAAAATTCATGTCATTTATTGAATTATTCACGTTCACCTTGCACAAGGGTGCAATAATGACATCTACAGTGCAAGTGGCTATGATTAATACACAAAACTAGTCTGGCAACTGAGGTTTGTATCTCTACAAATCACCATGTTGCTCTTAAAAGTGTTATTAACTTGTTCAGAATAGATTTAAGCCCTTGATATAGTGTATCAGTTTATCATTGTTGGATGTAAATCTAGATTGGCACTAGAAAGATTTGGCATCTGTTGAAATGAGAAACATGAGTAATATACTAATAAAGCCATAGGCTCATACCATGCCAACTGTCTGTATTATACTGGTAATATAAATTCAGTCTCATAAAATATTTCATCAAGAAAATGGACTCCCTGCTGTCCTGATTGTAAGACCTGATCTATTATGCAATGGAATGTTTTCAAAGAATTATCATAAGCTATATTTCTATGTTTCTTCATTTCTTTTCATCCCCGATATGAAAGATCTAAAATATACCTTTCTTCTGGTATGCTGAAAGTCACACTGAAATTTCATCCTCTAGTAGGCAAGTTATGTTTCTCAAAACATGCAGTAGATATTACAGGTAGTGATCTAAAACCAACTTTTCCTATGCATTGTGTACTACAAGATCAGCTTTAAAACACAGAGATACAGTATAGTATGTGAGTAAACCTATGGGTATTTTGCCAAAAACTGGTGATAATCCATTCATAAAGCAATTAATCACTTCATTGACTTCTTTCTCAAAGGGAAGGGTAAAAACTAACACGTTTTGTACTATTTCCCTTTCTTTCCTCGGGAGGTTTGCGTCCCTCCCTGGGGTGCTGCCCTCCCCCACATGTCCCACATGGTAGCGGCCGGGATGAGGACCCACAGGCCATTTGGGATGATGAAGAGGAAGAGCAGCTCCATCCAGTTGTTGGTCCCTAACATGGCCACATCGCTCATCGGAGGGACGTACATGAGCAGGTACAGAACCGTCTTCCAGAACGTCATGGTCTGAACCACCAGCGTCGCCAGTACCGTACGGCTGGACGACTTGGCATTCTGCAGAAGACAGACGGAAAGGGACGAGATTTGATCAATAAAATTTCCATTACTTGACGTATAGAGAATACAACACGGTGTATTTCTTATCACCCAAGGTACCAGCCCAGCCCATGGGAGGGCTGGGACCGAGGGTGATGCGGACATCGCGTTGTTTTCTTCACAATCACCAGTGAGAGAAAACATGCATTTCAATGTGAAATACACCTGAACACGAGTAAATCTGGTGTGCCCAAACAAAAATTGTAAAAACATCAATTCCATTTCCATGCAGAGCATCTTGGAATTATTCTACAGAACCCCGTGGGATACAACTAGAAGCCTGTGGGATATAACAAAATACAGACCTGTCTGGAACACTTGTATCGAACGTTATCACAGCCCAGGTATAACATAAATGATAATATTTTATTGTTGGTACTTCTATTTTATATGGGGGTGTCCCTGTGGTGTAGTGGTCTGCGCCTTTGCTACTCTGCCACATCTGGTTCAAATTACTTGGACCAGAAGGACTGGGTTAACGTAGGACACCTCTGGACAAGGGGCGCATTGAGTCATACCAAAGACTTTATAAAAATGGTACATACTTATGAAACAGTATGGAAGTTAAACACACTCCACTGCCAGTGGACTAGCCCCCTGCTGCAGTGATTGCACCACAGTGTGGCCCCAGGGCTATGAAACGGAGATGGGCACCGCCCTATACATCAATTATGGTGTGGGAGGATTTTAACTAACTTCTATTTTATGTATGGATTGTATGTAACAAATATGACATTTCTACAATCGTTAACTGTAGTTGTTGCTGAAAAATAATGTCATGCAAGTTAATGTTACCATGACAACCTGAGGAGTGTGAGCCCTGTGAGAGTTACAAGCCGTGTGAACATGAACTTCCTGTCTTGTACAATTCTAAAACTAGTAATATGAACAATATAGAATACATACAAGATGACAGCTCATTTCAACACATTCAACAGAATATCAAAACTCACAGCAGGTCAACCAACACGATAACCCCTGCTCCAATCAGAAGAGCCAAAATGCCACATTCGATAAAATCTCACGACGGACGAGCAAGATGGAAGGTCTGATTCTGGTTATAAACACTGATAGATTGACACCAGTAGGAAATCAGTGGCATCACAATGGTCATCAGTCATTCCTTATTGATTTAGTGCAGGTCCGTATGACAGGAGGCAATCTTGCAGGCATTGCGTCTGGAGAATCGTCCACCTCAGCAGGTTTCTCCTTCCAGTAAAGGCTGGCTATCTATCAGTCTGCCTTAAGTAGTCATTAGAGAATGGTTTTCCTCACTTGTAATTTTTCTTCACTTGTAATTTTTCTTATTATATCAATTTCACAACGTATGAGAAGATTGTGTTCATGTCTCCCATTATGTATGTTACATTACGAAGAAAGATGCCTGAGAAATAAAGATGCATCCATTATAAAACAAGAACAATTTGACAGAAGATAACAAGCAGTTTCTGGCGACCTAATCCTTCGGGGGACCAAATCTACAAGAGTATTGACAGTAGAGACATGATATTTTGATTCGTTCGTTCATTCGTTCAGATCCTTGCAGCGCCAAGTGGTACAATTAGGGCAGCAAGTTTCTTTGCTGTTTCAGTAGCAGGGTACATTTACAGGGAGGGGTTGCTAGCCCTTCCCCATGAACGTACTTGAGGCACCTCCTCGAACATGGGACCCCCATTTTACGTCCCTTCCTAAAGACGGGTGCAACCCCAATCGAGGTGCCATTCCCAGGACTGAACCGGGTCTCCCAGTTACCAACTAATTGGAACCATGAGCTCAACTGTGAGGCTGCTACCAGTTGAGCTACAGGGAACATCCTACCATGTTTTGATGCGTGACAGCATTGACGTGTTTATTTCCATCAAAATCCAGGAAACATCTTTCATATCGGACAATGGTATTCCATCCAGGTGACCAATAATAAGCAGGAAGCCTGAGGTAATGAAGTGTGGGGCTGCGAGTGGTACATGGCCTGATTCTGTCTCTCCCCTCCAGCAAACCCATGTTAAGATATTGATTTCCATCCCGCCTGCATGCAGGGTTATTTTTCACCCCAGATGGGAAAAGGAGATGAGACGAACCTGTTGTGTTGTCATCCAGGAAACTTTATTAAGAACAATTTTTTTTTCAATATCTTTCATTAATGAGAATGTCCTCCCACATGGATACATGGGAATTAAAACAGTGGCACGTATAATTTTGCCATCCCCTTGTGAATTTTGATACAACAAAAATTTTACGGACAACAGAAATTTATTAGTTTTTATAAGATTATGACAATTGCAAAAGTGATGCAATGCAAAACTTATGCCAAAAGTCACATAAGCAATACTTCTAGAAGTTAAAGTTGAAGTATCAGCATTTTCTTTTATCAACTTAACAATAAGGAAAAGCATAAACTTTATGATATACATCTCCAATAAGGTGATATTTTTGGGAAATCAATATTAAATGCATAGCGGTATTCAAGAAACTAGAAATAAGCAGATTCTTCCTCCCCTATGATTAGATAACATGATGATATCAAATCGTATGGAAGTTCTTGGAGCGTATTACAATCTGGATTAAGTTCTGGTATTTACCCAAAATCGATGTTTGTGGGATGGTAATATTGACAAGTTGGTCTGTGCAATTGGAGTGGACCCAATGTAATTAGCCTGCCCCCCTCCCCGCTGACCGCCTGCCAAATTAGCTACCAAATGAGCCATCTGTTCCCATCCCTTACTGCTGGCCTATTGTTTCAGCAGACCTCACGGGTTAAGGTCCTGTCTTTGTCATAGACGTCAGTTTTCTCCATTATCCCTTGTTATAAATTGATGCCGTACAGTTGTGTGACATTCAATTGGTGAATGATTTATGTTCAACGGCTTAGAATGCAATTTTTTCCATAAACGAATGTGTTACATGATGTAACGTTAACTGTATATCACAAGAGGTGAATACCTAATCTGCATCTTAATACTTAAGATAAATTTGTGAACAAATGCAATTCCATGGTATTTTTAGATCTGAAAACCTTTAAGAAGTTAAGGAACTGGAATTATTGCTTAGCTGGCAAAGGTCTGGGTGGGGTAACCAGGCCATGCAATATTAAAAGGAAATTACCCATTAGTTCAGAATGTCTCCATTCATCCCTTCACTATAATGCGAGGCACAATTCCATCAGCGATCAGCATTTCCTCAAAGAGTGATGTCCCCAGACACAACAGTGTTAGAGCCGCCAGCCTTGCGTGACTCTTAAATATAGGGCTTAGTGCACGGCTTACCGACTGGGGTCTTCATACATTCTATACATTCACCCAGTGTCTATTCAGATTTTGGTCAAAAAAGTTGGCAAACAATTTCCGCCGCAAGATTGCAAACACGTTCAATTCGCTGCCTGTCGCGACGTTGGTCTATTTCCCATTTTCCTGCAGGTGGCTACAAAGCGAGACACTTTCCGATGCAAACTCCTTTTGGAATGTAGCCAACCCTTTAGAACTAGAAACCTCAGCGACGAGTCTTCAGGATTCCTGCTGATTATAGAGTTTATCAGAGGTAATTGAAGCTGGTGCATGTCAATTTCCAACTAATGCAAAACCAACATTGCTGTCATTTTCAACTTGAATATCCCGTTGATGGTACGCCCTCGCATTTGATCAAAGGGAATAATCATCATACTGGAGGCTGTACACATACCGGCTAACATTCCCGGAGATTTAACAGTGTCAGTACAGTGGAGAGTGCCTAGACTGCTGACATTCTAAACAGAAGGAGACTTAAGTATAGTCTTATAAGCAATCCCAACCCCCCTTATCAAATGGTCTACCCCATATAGAGGACGTGTGGCTACCTGGTTAACAAACGGAAGTTTTGATCTGATGATTGGAGTCTATTCTCCCTGCTGACTGCCTTATTCCATGTCATTAGTAGACACACACATGCGGCGGTAAGCCGAAAAGCTGATAATTGTGAAGACGTCAATCCAAAGCTGCCCTGATGGCACTTTGAAAAGTAGCGGGTGACGGCTCTGAAGCACTGCTGCTCAGGAGAGGGCTCATAAATGGAATAAATTAAACTGAGATAAAAAGAGCAAATTGGAATGAAATGTGTTTAGCAGTGCATGGTAGTATTCCTGTTGGCGGCATTTACATTCTGGTGACCATTGTTTGTTTCCTTCTACCTTTTTATTGCTGCTGCCATAAACTTGTTATTGTCTTCAGAATCTGTGTTGTGTATTGACAAACATCATCACAGATGTACTCCACTTGGATACATTACAATGATTATATGTCTCCTAGGATCTGCATAAAGTTAGCAATTTATTCTTGGTATAGCAGAACGTATAATCACATCTATTTTGCATATTGTAAAAATACCAGAAAGAGATTGAATTGAATGCACTCTTCTTCCTAATATCAAAGTAAATACTATTAGGTGCAAAACCTTTCTCTGCCCCTCACAAATTGCTTGCGCAAGACAAAAACAGTCTCGACTACTTTTCCTGGAACTAGTTTCACATTCCTCACATCAGAATCACAGTCAAAAGGATGAAGCTTCCTGGTAACAGGGTGCCTTGGGATATCTTATACAGCACACTGCACATAATATCCAGTTGCACATCTGTGATCATCGTAGGATGCAGGGATAGCCTGACAGCTTACCCTCCCACCCACTTGTGTGAACAACGCCTGGAAAACGGGATGAAGGGAAAGGTCAAGTGAGCAATCACTGAGTGCACACCTGTCAAATTCACCAACTTGACCTTCCCCTGCTGACACTTCCAGGCATTTCTGCGGGATTGCATACACTTAATTCCCTCTTGCTGCAAAAAGCCTGTTCAAGGACACCGTTACTTTCACATGTAGTCCCAAGGACAGTCCATTACTTCGACCAGAAGATCACACTTCATCGTAATCAGACAGAAACTTCTTAGAGGCACAACTTGAACTCACTCAACCAACTTCGGCAGAAAGTCAGCAATCTACAAAACAGCAACAACTTCTAAAACAGGATTATACAGGCTAACATGCACCTTTTATGCTCGAAGAACTTCCATTCCTTGGGAAGGGGTAGAAAAAGGATGGACGACAAGCCATGCATCTCTGACACAAGCCCAAGACGTCAAACGCGGCGCTAGGTCAGATTACATACATAATGTCATCAGTTTGAACACTACAAGCTCTGAAGGTCAAAGGAAGCTGAAAGAGATATATGGCGTAGCTCGGGGTCCTCATCGTGAGAGACAGAGGTAATAGATACACAGTGTTAAGGGCTATTTGTCAGCCACGCCAAAGTAAGCCAATGTTTCCTTTCCTCAGTTAGGGTATTACTTACCATACAAAGTTAACCGGCAGAGAAAGTGCTTGTGGCAGGCCTTTTGCAGGGGTTAGTTATATTGATAGTTTCGCATGCGTTAGTTATATTGGTAGTACCAGATCGAACCCTACTGGCGACCCTGCATGTTCTCTCTTTATATACCATCAGTATTCCATACTGCATGTTGAAGATACGCTCAAGCCTATGCCATGTTATGTCTTCATATTCCAAATAGATGACATGAATCCCAAGTAAGTCTGAAGACTTGATTGTTTCCTACCCTTCAACACCAGAATTTTCTTGAATCTGTATGAAAGATGATATTTTTTGTAATAGACAACATGGGATCACAATTAGCCTGGGTACCATCCTGTTTACACTCCCATACTTGCTTGCATCAAACAGGTGTCTGGGTAGTGACCACTGGAGAGAGGACCAAAAGCTGAACAAAGTTGGATACCATGTCATTAGGACAGCAGTAAAACAATCCCTATACTTTGCTGCCCACGCATACATGTATCTACAAAGAGAATTGAAGACCCCTTATATTTGGTACTATTTGTGCTTTTAAAATTGTACTTAAATCTATACAACTGGATTACAGTATGAAAGTATCAAATGTACGTTTCAAGTAACCCAGTAACTGCAATCCAGTGGTATAGATTGAATTACAATTCTATTCTTCAATATCCTGGATGACTAACAAACGTTTGTGCTTTTGTTTGATTTCGATTAACACACATGGGATGAATGGCATTACGTGTAGCCCCCCCTTCCTTTTCCAAAATCAATGGTTCAGCAGCCTACATTCAATTTCAATAGTTACAGTACTAACGTTAGTGCTTGTACATTAATGCTTGTCTTAATGTCACTTTCGGAGTATTGGTAGATGTATTTTGTTAACATCTGAGGGATGCCAGTGGGACAGATACAGTAGACGATAAGTCTGATGTCCGTGCTTTCTCTGTCGACATAGTTTGAATTAGCAATTACTGCTTCACTGTACAGTCAATTTGACAAGTACAGTTGCGATATATCAGGGCTTGACAGGTGATTGTCAACACCAGGGCTAATCCCTCTTCAGAGGTGATCTATCCGGACAACACGGGCCATCTCAATATCAATATGGGTGGCAATACCACTTCCCGGGCATGCCGATATAGCATCATTCCAATTATTGGATTTCTGGTTGGAGTTAATCCCAGCCAACAAGGGCTGCGCCGTCCAATCAATAGCACATCGCCATTGTGTTTGCAGCTCCATCTTGGAGCAACTGCCCGTGGCCCGCGGGGTCACCGGGTCGGCGCGGTAACAACGGCCGCAGGAAGTCCATCAACTTTTATATTGGACATCTCCGTGATGGGAGCTCGGCGGAGGTCTGTAAAAAAGAGGGCGGCGCAGAGCATATGTTTGAGAGAGCTTTCCCTGATGGAGGCTTTTCAGAGGTCAGAAAGGCTGGCATGATGACTAAAGTTAGGTTGTTACAGCGAAATTTTGTTTTTGGAAGAAATGTCCATGGAGATATGCTGAATCCATTTCAGCATGAAGATAAATTGTCAAAAACTTGGTTTGAATGGTGCATTCATAATACAAAACAAGTTCCAAAATATACTAAGAGGTATCTGACATACATTATATTAGGAACAGACCAAAAAGGATATGGGGAGGCTAACAATGATTTAAATTTCTTCTGCATGACAGGTCAATCGTTAATGCCATTTTTTTTCCTAGTGCCATTTTTCAAATTCAAATTTCTCTTTGTGCAAATGATTTTCAAGCAACCCTTTTCATGTACATGTCTAAGAAATGCGAACTTTAACCTGAACTGGTCCCTTAATTTTGTTGACAAACAACTGATGTCATTTCTACAAACAAGTTATCACATTGAAATGGCCCAGTCATCTGCCAAAACAGTTTATTGTACAGTAGCTGAGTACCCATGTTACCTGTTGTGTTGACATTACAACACTTTCAGGCCGGCTGAACCAGGACAGAGATCTGAATAATAAACAATCTCTCAAGAACAGACTATAAGTATAGCTGCAGTGAATTCAAGGTAGATTTGTAGCGTTTACATGTGCTTACAGGTACAGGCACACCCAAAATAGGCCATGACCGGTTTGTGATGAAGTGCCCTATACCTCAGTGTCTACAAGAGGTGACCTCTGCGATGGTTAATGGTTTTCTCCTAGTTCTTTTGACCCCGGTGGTCATTTGAATCGATCAGCTATGGCCAAATTCTATAGCCACTTGATTTAGAAGATTGGGCGACGGTGGTCGTTATCTATTGCTTGTCAACTTTGGTGAAATAGTCTAATTTCTAAACTGGTCATTATCAGGAAGTATATCAAGACAATGGACTGTGATCAAATTAACTTGGTGACCTATAGGTATTGCTGGGGCTATTGGCCATGGACATGTGCAATTCATCTGTGCAACTTGGGAGATTTACTGACTATAATTGTATAAGAAAGTTTCAGACAGGAGTAAGTATGTACCAGCTTTACATGAGTGAACACGCATGTGTGCTGTAGTGAATACCAATGGAGCATGTTGGAG
Organism: Branchiostoma lanceolatum; assembly: GCA_035149815.1. Classification (NCBI taxonomy): domain Eukaryota; kingdom Metazoa; phylum Chordata; class Leptocardii; order Amphioxiformes; family Branchiostomatidae; genus Branchiostoma; species Branchiostoma lanceolatum. The sequence goes on along the minus strand of CM068871.1, from coordinate 15,275,792 downwards.
TATAGTGGCTTATACAGAAAATATCAATGTTTAATGCATCTCCACATCTCCATTATCCATTGATTTTAAAAGCAGATCTTTTCAACACAAGTAAGAAAACAAGCCTAGTTAGACAACAAGAAAACATTGATTTTCTTACCCTTAAAAGAATTAGATTTCCTTCCTCGAAATATTTTATCACTCTTTAAAATCATCATTTGTTCTAAAGTAACCTATAGCAATAACAAAAACACATGTATTTTGATATTGCACCATCTCTTTTGACAGCTTTCACTATAGTATCACAAGTTTTGTCCATCTGAAACTGGAAACTCAAGATATCCTTTGAAATCTGAATATAGTTTTGTCCTTCCGGTGCACATTTTTACTATCACCAAAATTCAGAAGACTGCACAGCCCATACACAGGCAGATGACAGCTCTCTTTAACACCGTCAAATACTGCGATAAATCATTCGCTGACAACATAACTGCACCAGCCTGAGATTTTGTATGATATCATTCACATTCAAGAAAAGCTCCCTACAACCGAGCGAAAGCCTAGCTTCAGCTATTGAGAACTCCGTCACTGAGGATTTCACGGAAGAGGCCATCAGAAATTTTTGATATATGGGCATGATTTGTGGTGCATAATCTTACTTCTCTCTTCAGTACTGACAACCGTAACAAGTTTGTAGTCGATAAATCATAACGGATGACTGCATTACTGTGCTTTCATGAGGCTGCAACTCCAAAAATATATTGGGGACAAGACCCGTCGCTTACAGAATAATTTGAGATACTGTATTTGTGAACAGTGGAAAAGACTAGTCTTAGTTGGTTTGCTAATGCTTGGAGATATTTTAAACTGAAAAGTCTTTCCACCTACACACATTGATGTCATACAACATTACAATGGACACAGCTCTGAGTGAAGTGTCTGTGTCCATTGTAATGTTGTATGTAATACATAGCCAACTCTGCCTAACTGTACTTGCTACCAAAACATTCTAACTGAACATACTCCATGCAAGACACAAACATTTATCATCTATATAAATATATATCAGATAGATATTGTTGTCTCCGACAAAAGACAATATCACTTTTTCACCAGTAGACGCTTCTGATGAGGCACCTTCTATATGTATACATACTGCTCAATAAAATGTACAAATAACCTTCATTTCCCTCTGATACCTCATACTGTGTTACTGTCTGGGCAATTCCAAAGGGCAGATGGAAGGTGATTTGAAAATCCTGGTGATCGTGGAAACATTATAATTATAAACAGCATATACCTAGCCTCCTGTGCAGGCTTCCTATAACGACGGCATATATATTTGGGGGGGGGGGGGGTGTCTCCAATGCCGGCAAGGGAGTTGTGTAGCCGAGGGAGTTGTGTAGCCGAGGGGCGCCGCTCGGCTACACAACTCCCTCGGCTACACAACTCCCTTGCCGGCATTGGAGACCCCCCCCCCCCAAATATATATGCCGTCGTTATAGGAAGCCTGCACAGGAGACTAGCATATACCAGCCATTATATAATTCCAAGCTACATTGTACTGTTAGAGGAAGCACTCTAAATAATCACACAAAAACATCCCCATTGCTGAATGTATGGCACGGCTTGAAAAAAATGATATTCTGCGATACATGATTCATGACATTGAACCTGCATTGTTTTAGCTGCAAAATTGCAAGTTCACATTTTCAGCAATTTTAAATCTTTATTTCACAAATTGCAGGTGGTTATCTTTAGCACTATTGAGGAAGTGCCTAACCCCTAACACACATGTACACACCACGGCTTCACCACTTTCCTCAGGAGAAACATTAATAGTCTAATCCTGAGATGGGAGCCACCTGGATTACCTAAATTACTCCTAAAGGTGCCGTTACCCTGGAAACCGGGATGTTCTACAGATTGATCCTCCCTCTGCCCTAATACCAAACTTGCCCAGTTTCCTTCCGATTGAAACGGTCGGTAGAATTAGGCCATCGGATGTAATATTCAGTCCGCCTCCTTTTGATAAGGGGGAGAGAGACAAGCCCTAATGCGCCTGAGTGAAATGCATTTGTCATGTAGTGTGAAGCATTGAAAGGCTTGATCGCCAACATTGAATCAAAAGTCCCCAGGGAATCGCATGATGATGCTATTAATATTACTGGATAAATATTGAATGTTTCTGAGGGGGAAACAAATTAAGTGGTTAAATGTATGCGTCGATACTAGGCATGACATTTGACCTCCATACGCACACACCATCAGTCATTTTACATTAGCAGTGAGACCACAATGGGTGCTATAACAGAAAATAGGCTCATACAAAATTAGCAATGGTGTTTACTGTTTTAACTTAATTAGCAGTAATTAACTACCTTTTGATAAAACCAGCAGCAAACTTGTCATTTTTGTAAAGGTAAACATCTTTAGAATGTATAGCTAATTTTTCCTAACTATCCTTAAAGGCGCCCTGAGCGTTTTATGAGGCTTGAAAACTGAAAATATTCTAGTTGCTGTATCTTTATGAAATTGACAATTCATGCCACTGTTTACCACCTTTGCGTTCGGATTTCTTATGAAAAGTGCCCCAAAACGGCACAAAAATAAGCTACATGGTGATCTTTTAGTTTCACGCGCCTACTGTAAATATTGTAGATACCATAGCTTCGCCAACATCCACCAAAACGTAGAAATGCAAAATAAAAACATAAAGATGCAAATATTGACGGGCATGTAGTCACTCTCTCATTGGTCGAACCGCTAATTGTGATGAACAGTCAGGATCAGGCTTTGATTTTCCATCAGTTCTCACCACACAACGACATCGTATCTTCGCTCATTTAATTTCGATATGTAATGGTAGAGTGTTATTGAAACTTACTATGTGTAGGAATGACTAGAATTTGAGTTTTTTTCAATTCAACTTTCAAGCCACATAAAATGCTCTGGATGCCTTTAAACACTACATTGTTACACACCAAAACGGATGACAAATGACTGTCATAGAGGAAACACGTATTCAGTTCGAAAGGTCAGACTACATACAAAATAAACAAACAGGTACAGACAGTATATCAACAGATAAACAAACACAATTGACATAAATCAAACTAAAGAAGGGGACCCCAAACTTCTGTTTTCTTCTCCAAATGTTATAAAACCCAGGCTTCAGTCTGCCCTCAATGAAAGAAGCCTCCTTGATGGTTGCTTAGCAGTTACTGCCTACTGTAGTTCTTACAATAAAGCACCAGCCCACCCAGAGTGTGACAACCAACCAAATAGTGTTTGTATAGAGATAGGGACACTGATTAGGGATCCGCCGGTTGTGAAGGTTTTCCACACAGGTAGACTGGACACAAAGGTGGTGTGTAGGTGTTGATGGAAGAAAGGGGTATCACGGATCACCTGGGTCATTCATCCCCGCACAGGTGGACAGCTGGGGCCCAATGGGCTGAGACGTTCGGGTGATTACGCTGATCTTTGGCGAAGATTACGAGAAGGGAAAGGGAAGTTCAGGCCATTGGAAGTACGCGCACTGAAAGTCATTTTTACTTTCGCGGTGGTTTTATTTCCTGGTAGAAGGGAAAATGAGGTTTTCGCGGTTGAAACATTTTTGTGGTACATTTTGCATTAGTCATCAAGGGAGACATATTCATGGTGTCATGAATTTGCAGTGAAGAGATCACTACAAAAACCATAAAAATAAAACCGCCACGAAAGTTTCAAGATTTACAGTAAAAATAACTAAAATGATGCAAAGGTCTTGCTTGGATGGAAGAAAATAAGAAGCGACAGATGTACTGTTGTAACTTATATACTATTAAGATGTTTCATCTGAATAAATATTATGCATTTTTTCTTGCATTACATTTTTCCTTCAGTGTTTTACACACAGCTATTATGGTACTGCAAGCAAGGATGACATCTTTTTTCAAGCAAAGTTGTTTTAAGAAAGTGTTGTGTTCTCTTGTTGCTCCGTGGATCATTGAACGACCTGTCAAAATCTCTTTACACAAATTACACCTAGACAAGGGTAGTCTAAACAGGTAAGAAGGCTGCTATTGTCTACCTGAAATGTGTTGTTCTCTAATTGGACGGAAAGGAAAACAGTGTGTTAATGGCAGAGATGTAATTGTTGAGAGACGGGCAAGGCTCTAGTGACGTAGCATCTTCTGAAAAGGGAGAGAACTTCTTTCAATAATGCTTTTTTTACCACCCATTCTATCATGCTTTTAAGCTTTTAAAACAGTTATCTGTGAAAGGAAATTACATAAAAACATTTTAAAAAACACCTTATAAGTTTAAGTATACCTCCATTTGAAAAAAAGTTGTGTTATCTTTTATGTGAAAGTTTCTATCTTTACTACTACACATAGAAAAAAGTATGAGATATGGTCACAGTGACATCTTTGGTCAAATAACTGGACCACCCATGCATCCAGGTCACCCAGGTGAGCATAATAATTTCATCTGTGGAATTAGTTAATTACAAAAAAAAGGCCTTTCAGAATTGCTTACACCAAATTAACTCGGATAAAGTCTTAAACTTTAAGGACTACTGAAATCTCTCTAGGTGTAAAATCTGGTGTAAAGTAAACTGGACCTCTAAAATGTTAAATTGTGCTATAATATGTTCAAATAATTAAGAATATATATCCACATGTACATGTATATAGCAAAATAGGGACAAAACCATTCTTGCCTAATTCAATGCATATAGTACAAATTCTAAAAACGCTAATGTTGCTTTGAAAAGCACAGTGACTGTAACACTTGTATTCAGTAAATACTACAAAGCCTTGGAAAAACATGTGTCATATAAAGCATGCATTTTAAACTGCAGACAAAACTTCCTACAAATGGCCTTCAGCTTTGTGAACAAACACCGCTTTCCAAAATTCTTTCAACTTCAATGGATATATTTCAATGGCCTTCACCTGATGCGGAAAAACAGAAAACCTTGTACTTTTGAAAGTCGCAGACCTGAAAACCTTCAAAAGGCTGATCTATTATGTCTTATGCTGGGGGGTTGCATGCTGTCAATAAACCCCTCCGGCAATATATGTTAAAAGACAGTCAATTTTGCACTTAACCTGAATGGGATTTCCACCTGTAACTCTGAACAAAGGGTGTTTACGAACATTGCAACCTTTGGCACAAGTCCGCCTTTGTTTCCCTGCGTGTATGCTTTGCTGGTTTTCTGCCAAATATCATCCCACTCACTGTCACGCTATTGGTCTGTGATGAGCCCTGGGGGTCGGAAAAAAACTATCACGTCTTTGTCATTCACCTTTTGGATGTGAAGGTAAAACTGTCAAGGCAAATGGCGGTGACATGCTAGAATGAAGCGGAGAGAAATATGCCTCTAAATTGTAGCATTTAAGTCTTTTTTGTATATACATGTTGCTTTTTGTGTGTAAATATACGAACATGATGACATGGTATCCATGATTATTAGTTTCAACAGTCTATAAAAGCATTTGGGTACCATTAACAAATGTACGCTGTATGTGAGAGTATCCAACACACTTATCGAGAGGAGTAGGGGTGACACCAGGTGTGCTTGGCTGAATATGCGATCCAAAACGAAGCCGCATTGCACTGCAAGCTAACAAAAAAGAATCATGCTACATCTTCAGTCTGAGGCTCGACTGCTAGACACTGTATAAGTGTATGGTTTCCAGGCAGTGCACTCATTCAATACAGTGCAGTATGTTACAATCTCAACTTGATTTACAAGTCTACTCCACACAGACAGACTGCCTCAGATAGTCCTTGGTGTGGATCAAACTTCAATGGGCTGTCTAATTTCCAAAGAAAACAGTTCCTCATCCAAGGTCGGCAGGCTTGTTGAGACCCCTTGAAAAGGACAGAAGGAAGACTTCACCTGGCCTGGAGTATGTGTTACACCTGTTCCTGACACTACAGACCCTCCTACCATGTCTCAAGTGGCCTTACATCCTCCTCTGGGGGTTTCTTAATTGAATTTCCATATCCTTGAAGGCTTTGCTGAAAAGTCATTTAGTAGCTGCATAGCCTAGTGGTACAGTGCAAATTCAGCCAAAAATAAAGTTGCAAATTCAAATAAACACACTTAAACTGAGAAAGTCTGGTGTGGACTTCGGATTTATCAGTTGTGCCCTGTGGGTTGGTGGTTTAATATGCTTGATATGGATTCTTGAGAACAGATGTTCTTGAGAACAGATGTTTAAGTGTGTTAATTGATGTACAAATGTATGTTGACAGCAATTAAATGATATTCAATATCAATGACTACCATGTAGGCATTAAAACATTTGGTGGAGTTACTCATTTATACGATACAAGAAATTCTTTCTGACTCTGGTTTTACAGCAGAACAGTTTTCCCCATTTCTCTGCCCTTCCAGCAGAGCTGTTCCAGAGTAGGCTTGACATGGTTTAATTGAAAGCTGGGGTGCACTGGGACTTCTCCACCCAGGTTACAACAACAACCAGTGGCAAAGCAAACATGCAGCAGGCTGAGGCTGATAGGGACTGATGGGATGATAATTGGGCCTCCACATGGCTTAGTCTGGCAAAATCCTGGGATTCCCAGGCAATCTCCTCTTAAATTTACTTGCCCTACATTTAGAAATCTTCATTAAGTAAGTTTCATCTTACCAAAATGTTTTCCACCATTTATAGCTTGGAGTAAGGTTTACGTTTGTTGCTTGTTGTTCGGATGGTTATTTCAAGGGTTATGTTGTCCTGTTTGGTCTGGACAGGTACGAACCAACAAGTGGACATTATCTTTCAGGAGATTGATACCAAACAGAGGTGGGGAGTTATACAGTAATCTTCTTGTTGCTCATACACTGAAAAACAGGTCAGGACTTGAGGGACCTTACCACTCTCCTTACTCAAGGGGAAAATGGTGACATCGTAAACGTAAATGTTCCATGCACGAAATGCTGACCTTGAAAATGCCAAGGTCATGAACTGTGGGAACCGACAAGAACGGCTCCTTGGAGTCTGTTGGAAGCACATGGGGAAAGGTCATATAAAGGTTATACAGGCCAGAACACACTCTTAATGTCATCTGTAAATAAACTTTCCCTGTTTTTATGTTTTGACATTCAAACCTTGTAGCTGATATCCCATGTCCAGTAGAAACATCAATGAATATTGATGCAATATGTGTTAACATTAGGTACATGTAACATACATTGATCGCAGATAGATAGTCTTTATCATGTTAATAATTCACATCGCAATGTACAACAAAAACACACTGATGTTCAATCTTAAGACTGATGATGAAAGGGTCTCTTTTGGTACTCTCCAAGCAGAGGTTGAATGGGCAGATCGTCACCGTTTTATCATATGCCGTTTTTTGTTGTTGTCGCTAGCCCGTTGAATGGGCTACCGACAAAAAAAAGATGGCATATGATAAAACGGTGACGATCTGCCCATTCAACCTCTGCTTAGAGAGTACTCTTTTGGGTGGTCTTTACCATACTCAGCAAAATGTTTGTATAACGTTATAATCCTGTTAAGATTCAGCAATGAGCTAAACAAAGCTCCAAGGAGTCTACATGATTCACACAAACCATATTGTTGTCTTTTTCACAGTTCATTGACAGAGCCTCAGCTTCAACACAGGTGATGAAGAAAGGCGTACCTGTGTTTGGTGCACACCAGTTAATCTGTGACAGATGAAATCCGAACTGACTTTTGAGACGAGGTGTTCCCATAACCTTTGCTTCTCAAACATCCGCTCATTTAATAACCCTTGGCGTGGGATTATACCCAAATCCTAAAGCAAACAACCAGAAAAATAGACTAATTGAAAACTGAAGGATTCCGTTGGTGGATATTGGTAGTTGCCCAGGTCTGACCAATGTTCATACCTAGAGGATCAGTCCCTCAGATGCCCCCAAAAGGAATTTTGAATCCAAAAATTCCAAAGACTGTCATAAATCAACAATAATGTTCTGGCTAGTCTTCATGCACAAGTAAAATGATGAAGCAAGAAAAGCCTGTATCTAAAAGAAGTCATTTGACAGTTATGGTAGACCCTGACAATTATAACAGATTCTGTCTTGATTATATATAAAGACTAGAAAGGTTAATCCACTAAAGAACTACACATGAGTTACACATGGCTTGCAATGAGCAACAACAAATTAATAAAATTCCAAAGAATTCCAAGGAAGAAAGGCTAAGATTATTCTCCTAACCTCTCTGTATGACAAGTGTGCAAGAAGACTAGTCTTCTATTCTTCTCAAATTCTAAGAAGAACTTCACTTTTAGTATACTTACAGACCAACGAGGCACATGAAAAGGGTTAGTTACATAACCTTCACCGACATGTAGAAGTCTAGACAGGCTGGTTCAGCTAAGGACAGGTACATGTATGTATAGTACCTGTAGCACAAGACAGGTCATTTCAGGTGAGGACTTCCTAAGGCTAAGTTTAGTAACCCACTCCAGTTGGCAGTTTATCAACTTCCCATCTCAAGTTTCCTCTCCCAAGGCTCATCACCATTGTCTCCGGAACCCTTGTCATTTTCCAGTAGATTGACTTTCACACATCACAATAAACAAGAAGTGACAAGGACACAGGAATAGGTGTCATCTTGAAATCTCTCTGAAGATGTCCTGTGGGCTAGCTGTAAGGGTGGATGAGCTTGTCTTATTGATTGGCGTTGTTTGCTGATGACAGCATTAGTGTTAAGGTGAGTAAAAGAAGAAAAATCTGCTGTCGAAGCCATTCCCCCTCTCACCAGGTACAGAAAACTTGCCATACCAGAGTAACCTGTGACATTGGTATCTTTAGGATGGGGAACTAGTTTAAAAAAAAGCAAGTTCTGATGTGACATTCGGATTATTGCTTTTACAACTGGGAGGCTGTAACCCACAATTTGTCATAAAAAGGCAACAAGTAGAGGGTTTAACAACTAAAATGGCAGTGAAAAAGGTGAACGTGTATTGGCCGTGGTCACCTAAAACAGAGTCAAAGTTGGAGCTTTTGGAGTCTTTGCTTGACAAGCTGAGAAAAAGATTCTTTGATTCCTCCATGCTCTATATTAAAGACAGCCACTCTGTCATTGGTACAAGCTTTAAGTATCAGGCATCTCCTTGTATCATTAGATGAACAATTGCATTGTTCCATTCTCAAAAACAAGAAAAACATCCACACGTGGTCACCTACATTTATTTCAAAAGCAGTGTCTTCTTTTCTGTCTCAGGTTTTGCTACCTGACACCCCTGCCTATTCATGTTAAGACACCTGGAGGTCACTAAAATTAGTTCAAAAGAGCGGCTGACAAAAACAATGCTTTACAGAAAGGTTACCGACCGCCGATCTACACGATACGGCACCATATGCAGAACAGAGGCTTCAGTGTTCTGACACTGCGAAGTGGTAGAGCATGACAGGTAACAAGTGAGGTGGATTTAGGAAATCCTGGATGTCTTTCTCTCTATTGTAGTGCAGCCACTGTTTCGGCTATCTTGTGTCATCTGAGGAAGCCGTTTTAAGGTGGGATCTAGATTCATGGGACAGTGCTTTTCCCTCAGAAAGACTGCACAGTCCACTAGCAGCACTGCAGGAGGCTAGAAAAAGACATTACCTGGTCGAATGGAATTGAATTGTTTTACCAAAACAGGATGATAACAACCATCCTTCACACACAAGGAACAAGTTGTGCCCAAGTGAAACCTAAGCGATCAAAAGAAAACGTTATGACACCCGTTCTAATTGTAATATTGTACACATGCATCAAACAATAGATAGATTTAAGACAACAGAATGTCTTGAAAGCTATTTTTCTGTCACATACACGTAGACACTTTGCAGTGGATAAGAAAGGATTATAGGGATGGGCTGTGTTAACAACGAGAAAAATCGCATGGTTTATTCAAATGCTTGCTGAAAGTGTCCTTAAACAGCAAAACACAGCTGAGATACAAATGATGACATCATCACATGCACACCATTCACATCCTTGCTTGCTGAGGAATCTACAATAAAACATCCTAACTTCAACTCATAGAGTCTCCCTTGTAATTTGCTTGTCCTGTTAATTGCTTCTCCGTCTGAACAGTTTTTGCCTTGAAATATGCAAATACCAAATTATGTTAAATGCTAGTGACTCTCCAAGCAGAGGTTAGGCTTAGGCTAAACTATCAAGTAACTATTTTTGGCTACCTTATCACCTGGATGTCTAACCTTCATCAATGTTAATAGATATTACTGCTGTTCTTTGTGTATCCTCTACACCCCCCCCCCCCTGCTGTATAGTACAGCTGGTAACCAAGTAACTACTTGGCCAACTTCAGCCAAGAGAAGCTGGTCTTGACTTTGACAGCCCAGAGAACAGTGTGCAGATTTATTTCCGAGTCACAAACTCCTACAACATGGAAAAACAGTGTGCCAGCGAGGCGTTATCAAAGTCCATTTCTACGCTGTGTGAGGTCCGACCCGGCCTTTCCTTACCCTCCCACCATTGCACATTGTCACCCAACAGAAACAATAGCTGATAAAAGTCAATATATCCACTGCCAAAAGCCCGCAGCCTAAACCAACTGATACGGATCTAGCCTTAGACCTGCCCTGCTTTCAGTCAAACCGCCACACCTCTGGCACCAGCAGTCTGTTTTCCCTACACGTCACCAGACAGGGCTTTCCCTCCCATATCTAACACTTGATACATTTTCATAGGAAATGACCAATAAGGGGAATACAGCTGTTTTCTTTACTTTCGCTGAATGGCAGGGTAATTTTGCAAGGAGGGAGGAGTGGCGAAAGGCGGGATACAGGATTTAGGCCTGTGTGAGCCTCAGGAGACTGAAGGTTACAGTCTAACGCTGACTGATGGAGAGAGGAAACATTTACGACTTTCTCAGCCTCACTAGATGGAGTCGCCACCTGCTATAGCCTTCATCTATCCACCAGGTTCAATATTTCCACAGGCCGATGGAGAAGGTGTAGGACAAGTGTTACTTCTGGAAACAGGGTGGTCTAGGATCCGAGGTGGAAGTTTGACTACACAGGCTGGCTGGTGACATAGCCTGTCTTGGAACTACACCGCTTTTGTTTGAGATGTAAATATAGCACTAGGCTACTTTAGAAGAGCCTTATAGCTGAGTATTGGTTATGCATTGATAAACATCTACCTCTGCAAACTTCTGAAATATTGTACTTGAATATCTTACACACCTGTAAAAATAATTTCTTCTTTTTCCTTCAAATATTTTAAAACAAGAACCATTCTGTTTCTTCTGAGATCAATGCCACAATCCAAATATGTATCCAACCTTAATCATGAAATAGATACAGGAAAGGCCGGGGTCCACCCACACAGCCGCCAGGGAAACCATTTACTTAGTGGGAATTAAGGCATGTCCTGGCCAGGGTTAATGGATAAAACACTTGAAACCTGTCTGGGAGGAAAGTAACACGCCCTTGTACTGGTAGTGTTGTTGAAACATTTGATGGATTGCTTTTTGAAATGGCCACTACGACAACAGAGAAACAGTGAGGTAAAGGAGTGTTTACAAACCTCTTCCAGTATGTGATTCATATATTCTTTGTGAATTAAGGTAGCATAACCCTGTTTCAAAATTATCCATATGGTGCAATAAAGATAACAGAAAGTTAGAGACAGATGTTTCTTGAAACATGGAAAGAAGTTTGATTGAAGAAAAGTTATCAAATCTATAATATGCAGTGGCACCAGAGGGAAAGAAACCTTGTTAGCAAAGTCTGACTTTTTTTCTGATGACATCAAAAGCATAGTTATAGTTGTTATGATAAACATCTTTTGTTTCCCCAGTCGTTGTATTTATCAACAGGACGTAAAATTTCTTTTGTATGGGAACGTTGGTATGTTTATTGTCCAGTACACAGTGTCAGAAGATGAAAGTGTTGAGAGGTTAGATTGTAGGGGAGATAAGGAGCTAATATTCCCACAGACAATACAGGTGACATACACAAGTCCCACATAACACACCTGTGGTAGGTAGGGTCAGACCAATAATCATCAATGGGAACATGGCAAAGGTTTGAGAAGCTTTCAGAGACTTGTGAATACATTTCATAACTTAAAAAAACTCTCTTTGTCTACTCAAGTCATGAATATATTTTTGGACATCATTTTTCTAATTTTTTTTTATTGGTGCTTGGCAGTTTTATTATACATGATTTTCATTGGTTTTTCAGTTTTTTTCAGTTTTGGATTTTAAAACTTTGGATTCTAAAACTTTAATACCATTCTGTTTGTGAGAATTTAATTTAAGTATTTGCGACATCCAGCTCTAGGTTGGTTGAAAGATTGTCAGGTCACTGTGACCCAAATCCATTGGTTGCTAACTTAATATGGGGCTATTTTACTCCAATTCATCATGTCATGCACCTGTTTCAACATTATCTTATCTCTTGAAAGTTATTTGGTTCCCAAACAGAGACACCTTATATAACATCTGTACAAATATTTATCCTTTTGAATGTATGTTTTAGAATCTATAGTTATCATAGCAGAAACATACCCGATATTTCACTTTTAAGGACACTTTAAGCTATAGTTTTGCTTGCTAAGATTTCAAAACAACTCTAAACCATTGCAGATAAGTTTTCAAAAGCTTGCCAACACCAACAGCACCTTAGTAACTATACTTCAAGAAATCAAAAGGACACTTAAGACAAACCTGTTTCAACATTAAACTATGCCGTAGCCTAGATTATAGTCTCTATATTTGTCTCTCATCATCACTAAGGCCTGAAGTCAATGGACTGAGAGAACCCTAACACAAAAATACTCAACAAGTCTGTTAATCATAAGCTATATATGAAGATATGTAAGAGTACACAAAAAGACTTTGAAGATGTTTGAGTAGACAATAGACAGAATACCCACACAACGTCCAGTGATTGCTTACTGAAAATACACATGAAAGTCGGTTCCAGACAGGTGCCAAAACATGACTTGTTTTGACAACAGGCAAGAAAAAAAAGGAAAGATTTTGACTTTGTCAAAATATTCTGCAACCTTACATACCTGTTCCAAAGTCAAATAAAGCTACAAGTCAAATGTAGGAAATTACAGAGCTCTCCACTGATAAGATCAATATCAGAGCTTCTTTTAGCAAAGACTGTGTTCATATGCTCATGCTCTAATTGCGTATGATTTACTATATTCCAATCAAGGTCTTATGCAAGAAGGACTGAGCACGGAATCCTATATGATGTCCTTTTTCCGATATAATAAATATAACATTGTTCATCATTGTACACAAATTTTTCTGTCCATATCCATAAACTTTCCACCTTGTCAAAAATCAGAGTAGACAATGTCCATGCCAGGCGTGTCTCTAGGGTACATGTACATCTATTAATATACTGAAATGAATGGATCTTGGATCAGATAATTTCAAGTAATCAATCAAAATCAAGCAGTTAAAGCACTCTCCCCCTCCAAAGAAACATCGTTCAAACTCTAGTCTGTTCTTGAACCACAGGCCCAAAAAATCATGCTGGAAGCAAATTTGTTGGAGCCACATGAAACAGGTAACTTTAAAAAATGGTCAAGTAATCCATCAAAATCAAGCAGTTAAAGCACTCTCCCCCTCCAAAGAAACAGCATTCAAACACAAGAGTCTGCTTGAGCCAGACGCCCAAAATCGTGCTGGAAGCGAATTTGTCGGAGCCACATCAAACAGGCAATGAAGTGTTATGCAGGGTACGGGGTGTGTGCGGTAATTTGGCACATCCTTGTTGAGAGGGGTATTTATCTGTCACCTTTTACACGTGGACGACCAGCCCAGGTATGAGGCTATATTTAGAGTTCTGTATCCAGGTGAAAAGCGCATCCGTGATGTGTTTACAATGATCACCCTCTGATTTCTGCCATTTGTGCGATGGAATGTTTCGTAATGACACATAAGCTACACAGGAACTAGGTTCAAATGGTGATGATTTTAAGTTGATACACTATGGTTAAATTGTTTGAAAAATCGAAAATTGCTGCTATAATCTTAGACAAGCTTGCTGCAAGAGGAAGAAACAGATCCTAAGTTGCAAGTATGCTGTAACAGTAGTTGAAGATTCTACCCTCATTAAAATGAATACAACCAACTTTTCAGAATATTTCTGGTATGATAATGGCTTTCTACTCTATAGGGTGGATATTTCAAAGCCCCATTGTAATGCATATATGATTTATTGATATATAAATTCCTCACCTGAGTAGTCCACGGCATCTGAAGTAAACAATGGCATTGTTTGCTTTTACCTAAAATATGCAAGGAATGTATGTACACTTTGTACATACACTTTAGAAAATGGCTAACATCTAAATATGGGTCATTACAGAATAATGAAATCATTACCGGTAAAGATGAAGAAACAAGAAAACGAGTGAACATCTCCTTCAATCTTTTCTCCTTCTCAAAATCCCTTTGATTAAGGAAAATGACCGCATTCCCAATCGGACACATTTCCTGTCATTACGTCCCCGTCAAATTGACCCCTTCCACTCACTGTACCATTAGCTCTAAATGCTTACCATAAACGTTTCGCCGCCACAAAAGAGCCATGAATGCCACTCCACACCTCACAGACACGCTATTCACGGTTATGGTGTTAGAGGCCAATTATCAACATTTAAGTACTATTAGTGCAGGGAATACAGCAGTTTTATTAGGTCCATAGATGCTTCTGTAATGTTCTTTTTTATATCCCCCTTGGGTGATATGAATGCTATCTTGGTTTCTGTGGGCGGTCATTATTTTGTTGCAGACAGAGAGTGCTTAATTGTACATTCCCTGGATAAAATGTCAGAGTTGACATGTGGCATATGGGGATTCATAGATCTTTGTGGACAGCCAAGAATCCAAATTATATATGCAGTCTAACATTTCCAACCACAGACACTTCATTATACTGTAGCATGACTATTTCATACAAGCAATTTATTGGAAAGCCACAACTTTTATCTGTTTTTCCTTTCAAAATCTTTTACAAGTGACACATTAATGTTTACGATGCAACTGTTATATCTCAATAAAATTGAAGAAACACAGTCATACACTTATTCTCTATAGTTCTTTCCAGCTAAAATATTTTGGAGAATCATGCAAAGCTGAATTTTTTCTACAGCAATTCTCTCAGAGTCCTGCCAATTGCCAAATAAACCAGAGCAAGATGCTAGGGGGCCCAAACCTACACCACTTCTTTATTACATCACAAGCTATCTGCCACCTACAAATCAAGACCACAGCACATCCAGGTCAAAAGATACAAAAATGGAAGTTGTGCTGCAGTACCAAGGTCATATACCAGGGGGCCCAAAATAGACCTTGAATTTCGGCTTCACAACTCCCGTCCACATACCAAATATCATCGTAATCCATCATGAGGTTCTTGAGTTATGCTGACTACAGAAGTGTGGAAACACAAACATACACATAGACAGACAGACAGACAGACACACCCAAAACTATACCTCCATTTTTCATGGAGATAATGAGAGACGAGGCTGTCCTTGGTTGTGTGATGCATTCTTCACTCAGATGAAAGGGTGCCCCTTAAACACTTAAAAGAGCAGAGCATGGCATGAGTGACTGGGTAAACTTTGGGCAAAAGCGTTTTGTATGAAAGGTGAGACCTTGGACCAGTCATGCTGTAAATGAAAGGTCGGTGCTTTGATCATCTTTCAACAGGTGTGGAGCGCAAGGGAAAGCCTTTGATGGTGCTGGGACACCAAGCGATGATCCATAAAATGGTGGGAAATGTCAGCAGTCTTTGGGTGGGATAGGCTACACTGAATCCTGAAGAGAGTTAACCTTTTCCCTGCAGACTTGCACTATAATCAACACAAGTTTTATGAGTGCAGTAGCCCATGGCATGAAGATGGTTAAGAGTTTATGAATGAGCTCTATCAAAAATGTAGGAATCTTCTTTGACCTTTAACCCCATGATATAACCCTTGATACTGTAGAAAATATAGAAATACAATTGGAAAGAGTTGAATGAACTACGAATGATATGATTTGTACTGTTCAATAAAACATTATCAGTGTAAAACAACAAGAAAAAAACCTACAAGCTTGGGACACAATTTCTCAGGTCATGACATTGAAAAGTCTTCCAGATTCTTCCTTTCCAATGATAGATTTATATCAAGTAATAAAATTGTAATTTCATTGTAGAATAAGAGATGTCTAGAATCTAGAATACAAAATGAATTTCTTGACAGTCAGAACTACAGTACTTTGCCCCTGGGTAAAATACATAACGTTATAGTAGACTACCTGCATACTGCAAAATGATAAGGGTACTACTCGACAAAAATCTCAAACCCTAGAGTCACATATCACCAACCTACACTGCACTTGTGACGGTATCTCTTATTCTACCTCAGAATCCCCGGAGAGCAAGAGATATGGGAGCACTGTACCTAAACCCGCATCCACCCACAGGGGCTTACAGATATGCTCCCACAATATTGAATATTCTACTGTTATTGCGTGTGTGTGGGCCAGATACAGCCTTTTCTTTCATCACCGCTATAACTCATCTTAACATTACAAACAGACAGCATCTCACGATGAAAGTCAATCTAAGGCTGACTGTGTATCTTTCAAACAGCGATCCTCTCCAGGGATTTGCTTTGATGACTTTGTAGTTAATATTCAGTGGATTCATAATCACCAGTAGGTTGCTTTATATCCGGGTTGTGAGTTATGCGTCTCTCCCACAAAAGCCCACCTGTGTTTAAGAGCCATCATAACTCTACTATTGCTCTTTCATTTCTGGAAAACAAAATTGCTGATGGGTATATTGTATCAGTACAAGGCTCAAGGGTTGACTTCAGGTTTTATTACTTTGTGTGCACTGACATTAAATCCCCGGTACAATGATGCCTAGAAGGCTGTAAGATCTTATCCTACAAGCTTTATGATTATTGCGGAAAGTTGCACGGTCTGTTGTATTTCTTCTATGTTGCATGATTGAAATGTTCACCAACATCCTCTTATTGCAAACAGAGTTTATATTGTGCAACCAGGGACGTGGAAGATATTGTATAGATAATGATAGTTTCATACTGTGCCTAACTTTCAAGTGCATTTATCACATGCAAGATTTAAAAATTGATACCAGAACACAATAACTCGCTTACAGTGGCTTGTACATGTGTGTGAAATACACAATCAGATCTGACTCTTTCATGGGCACTGTCAAAGGTAGCAGAACACAGTTTTAATCCGCGACCCCCGGGGTCTATGACGCGGGTACAGAAAGTAGTGCGGCCCAAACTCTTGAAGACTGGGTAGAAAGCTGCATGTGAGAGGCATCCATGTGTAAACTGTGCTGTGTGGTGTAGAAATATGTCGGCTTTTAGACTGTAGGATTTGGATAGTGTGCCTTTTCCGCTTTGTGTATAAATGCGCCATCTTGTGCAACTGCCTCACGGGGTCAGTCGGTGCAGTTCAGTGACCTCTCGCAGAGCGCTGTTTCAAAGTGGGCATGAGGAGCCGATACGCCGACAGGATTTTTTGTTTTTTTTTAGTTATTTGTAGGTTGTACCCTAAACTCAAACATATTCGTTTTTCGTATTTCTCAAGTGCACCGCACTATAATTTTTACCGCGTCGAAGCTAGTCACCTTGTGGCCCTTAACTATAGAAATCCCCATAGGCCGAAAACTGTGTTCTGCTACCTTAACTTCAACAGGTTGGTTATTCCCTGATCAAAACCCACTTCCAATGGGATTACAAAGCACCCTATTGTAAAAACATCCTCCTCACTTACTGAGAATTAAGTGGTTACAAATCCTGGTGCATCACACAAGATGGGCTGGTAATCCAAATCAATGTCTTCTCAAATAGTATTACCAGCTATAATAATGCTGTATCGGACGGCGATTAAGGCCGAGCAAAAGTAGTCCGTCTGTTAGGCATAGGGGTAGATTATGAAGCACTTAGTTCAATAAGGCAAGAAAATGATGGAGAAAGGGTGTTTGACATATACTATAGTGATGTGTGGAGGACACCTTGGGGTAAATATAAGTGTGAGTTTGCGTATGTGTTTTTGGATAACCTATCTAAAGATATCTGCCAATCACTAAATTTATGTAACGGGGGGCGCCCGTACATCGCACGCGCCCTAACATCGCACGGATTTTGTACTGATCTTATTTTGCATAAGTACGCCGTGTTTGTGTCCAATGACTATGCTGATAAGGAAGGTAAATAACCCAAGTTCATGCACATAATTGTCATTTACATTCAAAACATATGTGTACATATTCATTTCTTGTTTTGTCGAAAAGTAGTATTTTGACAATAATGATGGTATCGCTAAGTAGAGGGTCACTGCGTAGCTAGACGGCCCGGCACCTAAATATACGACCTGTGCCAAGCAGATACATAAGTCACACAGCTATCATACACATAAGAAAAATACCTTCATAAAACACTAAACATTTGGGTCTTTAAGTGTTTGTTGAGAAGAAAACCGGCCAAAGAAAAACAACGTAAACATTGCTGTCGCCTGACGACGTTGTTTTCCCGCCATTTTTTTGGGCCGCGATGTTGGTGGAACGATTCAACGCACAGTTTTGTTACGCTCTAACACGTGATTGGTACCGTCTATGAAAAGGAAACTGAATACAGAGATGGCGAAGATATTTCCCAATAAGTAGACGGAGTATTGTTGATGTAAGCGGTGTCGTTTTTTCGTAATGATTTCGTAAGTCGGGCCGCATTCAATACGTACGTCGGGCCGCGTAGTAGCCTATTTCCCGTGGAAACATGAGCTGGGATGCGCTAGATTTAGCCCTTCTCACATGACGTGAGAAGTGCACACAGTCAAAATTTTCCGGTCAAAAGAAAGCTAGAATATAGCAGACTTCAAGCCTTATTTACATTTCCCTAACTTCATCACCAACTTCCAAAGAGAGCAAAATTACCAAAGCGTAGTAAGTTAGGCACACTATCTGGCGTAACACTAAATCAGAATGTACATTCGTGAAAATGTCTCACAGCGTCTTCCGCATGTAACGCGGAGCATGAAGGGCCCATGAACAGTATGAATACATTTCTTGTCCAAGTATGGTCTTTAGATGAATGTGTTCAAAATTCATTCATTAAAACATGACCATTCTCTGGCAACCAGCAATGGAGCGCCGTGAGTTCCAGCGCGTAAAAAAACGTCCGATGGTTGGGCACCCCCCGTTACACAAAATGTAATGTGGAAAATGTTTCACAAAAAAGGTTTTAAAAACACATAAGACAATGGATGTGCATTCATGCCTGTATAGAATATGTTCTTACTTTCTTCTTTCAAAATCTTATCCAGTTGCTTGAGTAATTATTTTTGGCGTATCTTATTACCTGGATGTCTAACCTTCATCAATGTATGTTCTTACTTTGATTTTTCAGGAAATACTTAGTAGTATCTTGCTGATCCAAAGTCTGTTTAAAAACTAGTGCTCAGATCCCTGTGTAACAGTCCAAAGTATACCCCTGACCAGAATGTACCCGCCCCAGATACAGTTCAGGTATAGGTGTACATCATATTGTCCTGCTACACCTGTAACCCTGCAGTCATCACATTCACCCTTTTATCAGTACTGAAACAGTCGTCGCTAGGGCGTGTCCCCCACACTAGTTTAGCGTCATGGCAAACGCAGCTTGGGGCATTGTCTTCATTCTGGGAAACTTTCCAAGATTCCAAAGCACAACAATCTTCATGCACACCTCCATATGAAACCATGACCTTATATTCATGGATTGGCTTCTCTGTGCCAAACAGGGACACATAGATCATACTGATCCTTCCAGTAATGTAGGAAGGAATGATTTTAGATTATGCGGCTCCATCTACTGAGCTTCCTGCAGGGCACAACTCGGGTCCAGCTGAGGTCTCCGCTTGATTGTATCGTCTCATCAGTGTCAGCAATTACTGAGAAACGTCTGCTGGTCAATAGATGAACGTCAGGGGGAATTTGGCGGAGCAATCAAGACACAAAACATATCCTTTGAAGCGAAAAGAATATGAGAACATGCTTTGGAACTCCCTGTTGTGGAGTCATTTTCAACTAGCTACATCCTCATGGCTAACATTATCTTTTTTTCCAACATTGCTTTCAATGTGGGCTTCATGCACTCAAGGCTCCATGATAGTGAAGTAAGTATCGCGTTTGCCTGGAGGACACTCATGATTACAGCATGTGCAAGCAAAGATTAGGAATGGAATTGCTGCTGGTCAATAGAGGGTTATCGCAAAGGGTATAAAACACATGCTTTGAAACTTAAGTGTCAGCAAACTGAAGGAAAGCATCATCAAACACTTCGAGCTGGCGGACAAACTTAGACGGCATCAAAAATTTTCAACTGATTCTCCTAAGATTTTGGGTTTGGGTCACTGTTCAGACCTCTTCGCTTGACAGTTGATCTTACTATAATGAGCATGTTGATCTTGCTATAAAAACCACCACTATACTGAGCACGTTTTGTGCCCCAGAACAAAGCACAATCTTTGAAAGCGGCTTTCAAATTACAACTGGTCAAGAAACCTTTCGAATGAGCCCAAGTTTGGCCTATTTGGAGACACTTGAAAAATATCTAGGGTTAGTTAATGTGAGCCGTGGGGTTCTACATTTATCTAACGGTTTCTGAAGGACAGACACTAATACCCTGAAAATTTCATTCGAAAATGGGTCTTTTTTAAAACTCTAGAGGTGGAGCAGTGACTTCCTGCATTGATCTTCTGTGATTTCACCACACCATTCCAGAGGCACATCTATCAAACTGCGCGGTGTGGCTTGAGGCAACTACCATCTTTTCCAATAGCGACCACTTTATCACGGAGTTAGCACTGCCCTGCCTTAATTGTTGGCAGTACTTCCAGTTTGATTTTTCAATACTTATTTCGGTTAAAACAGTAGTGCAATAAACGGGTACTAGTTACAATCAATATCACTAATAATGACTGAATGGTACTTGTTATTTAAAGGTTTAGACCTTTACATATGATCTACATTGCAAGAAGGTTGCTCATGGCGTTCGGGGAGCTTTTAAACAAGACCAAGGTGAACGAACAAAATTCAACAGTTTCTCCATCAATCATCTGCAAGGAAGCAATCAATATCAACCTGTGTCTTTTCTTGTTTCCAGATATGAAATTGCTCTTCCTTCACACTCTATAAATAGATACAATAAAGGCTACAGTGAAGAAAAGACTTGAAAAGAAATGCTCTCATTTCTATTGGACACAATATCTATTTGAAATACATCTTAGAGAAGGAATTCCATGGGAATACCAGTTAATTTGTTGCAATTATGCTACACAAATAGACGTATTGTAAGCAAAAATTGAAGGTCATCCAAGAACAGTTAGGTTTCTTCCTGGGTGAAGATTTTTTGTTCGTGGCTATCAGAAATAATAGATGCTCTGGACTCAGGTGTGAGAAACAGTTATTTTTCTTTAAATGTTTGATAAACACAAATACATCACTTAATCTTTTGTTGCATTTATTATTATGAAAGGGACAGTTGCAAAAACACTTATGCCTTATCCATAACACATCTTTTTATAACAAACACTTGAACCACTGTATTTACAGCCAGCTTTAGATAGGATTACCCCATCTACACAGTGACAACTGGAACAACACAACACAGTTGGATGTTTATGATAGAGAGGAGGGCAGCTATGCCACCACTAATGCCATGGGATGAGACCTCCTGCCCTGGATCAAGGCTGTCTGGTGTGTTTGTTGAGTTTGTAGGGGTGCAAAAGAGAAGTGATGTTGTGAGTGATGTTGTGGGGGGCAGGAAGGTGTAAATTGTCTTGTTTGTTTAGCAAACCGCTGGTTGGTTCTGTGGTTGTGACAGCAAATGCTCTGACTAAAGATTCCCTCCTCTGTCTGTGTCTCCTATGTGCTTAATTGAATCAACTGATGAAGTGACCAATAACAGAATCCTATCAAGTGATGAAGGGTGGAGTCCTTGGCCTATTTATTGAACTCTAATATTCGACTTCATTGCAAACATTTTCACATTCTTCAATTCTATTATTATTAGTGGATTATGAACAGTAATAAAAGACAATAAAGCCAATAACAAGTTAAATAAAAGCTATGCATTTCCAAATAATGTACAAAATGAACTGCTGTCGACTTGTTGCAGACAAAAATAGCATTCCCCCTCCATCTAATGTTACAGTCCTCCTGGATAACACCGTCCAATGGAACGGCCAAGCTGGATAATGCAGTCAACACCTCCGTGATAAATCTTGAGCACTAGTCCACAAGGGAGTCCCTCACCGGGAGGCCCTATCACCAGTATGCTGGGCGGATAAATTTAGGGTAATCCTAGGCTAGATATAGCAAACCTGAATTCTGGCTGTGAAATTTTCCACATTTCCCCAACAGAGGCATCTGAGGTTTGACAAGGTCTCCTGTTCCTTTGGGGCGGGGCTGCGATAACGTCCTGACGTGGGAATGTTGACAAAGGGTTGCATACACAGCGCTACCTTTTCTCACATGTATACAACCTCAAGTCTAAACCCCTGGGGCACTGAAAGCGACGACATTACTCTTCTCCTCGGCACAAAATGTCATCCCTTTCTCCACAAAGTAACGACTAATGGGAAACACAGTTTACGAACTTTAACTGCACCTCAAGTACCCATCTATCTCTACCTCTGAGCAACAGGTTACTTCCATCTCTCCAAGCGTCATATGTCTGTCCAATAAAGGGTCTTATATCTGAACCAATGTGGGTAAAAGAGCGGTGACTTACCACTCTATGGAAGCGGTAATGGTAGGAGAGCCATGTTATATGAGTAACCTTTTGCTGCAACAGCGATGAAACCGAGCATGCAAAGTAATTACTTTTAAGTGCTAAAAAAATCAATAGCGTTTCATTAAACAGTCTCGTTTCATCCATCGACAGCTCGGCGGATTGCAGACCCCAGCGGGTCAACCTTAACGTTGAAGCGAGATGATTAATGGCGGGGTTAATTTCCCCAGTAGAATCCAGCGGAAGTCTGCAGCACGTGCGGACATGCAGACAGATGTAAGACAAGTGTTTCTCTGGCCAGATGGAAATCTCCTCCGTAAATTTCCCCGCGCAATCCATCATAGAATCACGGTAATCAGTCGTGAAATCAATCAAACTTGCAGTTGAAAACGCAACTCTGGCGGCATCAGTCTGGAAAATGAAGCATGATCAGGTAAAAGTGCCAGGATGTGGTGTAGTTTTGAGGGATAATGGTTTGTTTACCAGTCTGCCCATACTGCAAGCTAACTCCGCCCACTGGGAACTGATGAAAAATAGGTGGTTTTACATTTCAGGCAGTCCCTGATATTGACACGAAACAAAAGCCGTAGTTTATTATGAGACAAGATGTCAACATACAGAAAACAGTAACGCTATATGTGTGAAATACGCAACTGAACAAAAGTCTTGCGAAAGAGCTTGATTTCATTAAGGTTTTTGCTCCATCTCTTGTCAACATTGAATTGTATTTCTTTGCATTTGTTCTTGAAAAAAACTAAATTTCATGTATACACTATACACTTAAACCAGTAGCATTTCCTGAGCTAAATGCAAGACCTCCAGTCATCTTGAGTTGAGGGTACACACTGGTGCGGCATCCTTCAGCGAGGTACTTTACTTCCGGAATTGCTTCAGTCAACCCAGCAATAGATTTAATGGACTGGTGTCCCATGATGGGCAAGTCGGGTTAGGTAACCTTGTCAACCAGAGAATAACTCAGGAGCTCCACAAGTTTGGGTACAAGGTAGTTATCCTTCTGATGGTGTTAGAAAAAAATTAATTCCATCAATAGCACCCAAACACAATCTTCAGACTTTTTTTATCAAAAAACTTAGGTATAAAACAACTTCTTGTGCAAAGAAGCTGAATAGCTCACAACCAGATACAATCTTATCTCTTTATCTCTGTGTCATTTCTGGAGGATAACTTGGATTATTGCGGCAAGCTACTGTCTTGCCAGCCAAGCTCCACACTCACTGTCAATATGCTATCTTGAGACTTGGGAATAGGAACCAACAAAGTTCTGAAGGATGAGCATTGTCTTAGCCTCTACCAGACCTCCCCGTGAACAATATAGAAAAAGTTGTCAAAAACAGCCAAAACAGGGATACTCGGAGAACAAGTCTTTTGAAAGGAGTCGCAAAAGAGTAGCAAATGGTAAATAAATAAATACAAATTGTATATGGTTCTTTAATTCACTTACTCTGGTAGACACTACTCTGTCTATCCCTGTTGCATAAGATGCTACTAGTACTGTAGGTGGGTTAGGGAAGCCATGATGAGGATAGCATGCTGTCCACAAGACCTGTCAATCATCCCAGCAGGATGATTACTTTGATCCCAATTACCCAGGCTCTAAATAGATAATGCATGGGGACACCCAAACAACCCCTGCTGGGGAGCACTCTGTGGTCATGGAGATGTCTGTCACTCCCCCTGAACTATAAACTGCTTGTAGCCGGGTATAATTCCTCTCCAAGCAGATGTTGGTGGAGAAGATTGTGACCTTTTTATCATATGCCCCGTTTTGTGTCAGCACTCTCGTTAGAGAACGGACATCTGTTAAAAGGTCACAATTTTCTCCACCAACATCTGCTTGGAGTGTAGGTACAATGTCCAAGCAAATGTAGGGTTCGGCTCCGTTTTTTTGCATGTTTTGAGCCTTTTTATGCTTTTTTCTAGTGGTCCCTTTATTCTGTTCTTTTAGGTTTTGTGCAGTATGGCATTCTTCATCAAAAGGGACTGATCAATATCTTTGATTGGACTTTTCATTAATTCCTGTCATCACTCAAATCTCCTGAGAATAAAACCTGATATTGATAAACAGTGGAAATTCATTTTGCTATCATGTCAGTGACATATCCAAAACGTTGAATACCAGCTAAGGATTTAACATTAATATGCCTTAGAATAGAAGGCCACATATACAAATGTACATGTACTAATATCAAGGTGGTTTTCTCTGGTGTCATACTATATGAGATACAAACCCAAGCAAAGGTGTCCCTCACTACCCTCAGGGATCTGACATTTCCTCAGTCTGGCGGAAAATTTCAGCCTTGCTAAACAAAACTGAAATGATTAAATCTGGCTCCACTAGTCTGAGCACCTGTTAGGCTGCATCAGATCACAGTCTGATAAATCTGGTAGGAGAAATGTTTACTGGTATAACAGGTTGGAACATACTCATGGTCAGAATATACATGTACTGGATTCTCCTGTCAGTTCGACATATGGAGTATATTCTGGCATGATACACTGGTCTGGAAACTGGTAGCAACTGGTTTGCATACTGAAATATCAGTACATAAACATACCAGGACACATGAGAAAAAATTATGGAGTTTGAACTGTGTAACAATGTTGTTTTGAGTTTTTTTAAATTGCAATGATTTGCATATTTCTCTGTTTTAAATGTACTTCTTTCTTTACAGGTTCCAAGCCCACTTGTTGTTTTCCATTGTCACACAACGTTAACCTTACCCCCCCCCCCCTAAAAAAAAAACACCTGGTACAATGTACATCACTAGCCTGCTGTCACCTCGGCTGTCTCCAATGGGAAGGATCCATCGGAGGTGAAAATTACTGGAGACAGCAAACCATTAATTACATCTATCTCTACTTCACTTGATATCTTGGGACATATCATGTTTTCAAACATATAATCAATAAGCGCCCCAAATATCCCTTTTGTCTATCTAATCATCAGTTGTCTCACATGTCTAGCCAAAAGGCGACAAGAAACATATTACCTGGTTTGTCAGATGTCAATAGAAAGACTGATCAGCAAGTAGAATCTTCCTTATCAATATGCTAATGAGTGACACTGCCCCCATGGTTGTATAGCGAAAATCATTCAGAGACTTGCTTTCCACTGTAAAATGATCTTTCTGGGAATTTCTCTTGTTGGAAGGTTGAACATTTAGAATGATGCTTAGCTTTGCATAATTAGGTGAAACCCAGTGGACGCACTCTTTAACACTGATGATGCATCAGAAAATGAATTTTGAACATTATGGAAAAACTTTCACGCTTCACCCTCAGCATAATTGTAGCCAGGCTCTCCGTAAAAACTCAGCTTAGTAAGGCCTTATACACGTATATCCTAATGAATTTGAGACGCCTTTTAAAAAGTAAAACAGTATAAGAGGTCCACTTAGCAAACCTTACATGTGACATGCCATTACCATCAATATCAATTAGCAAGGACATTAAAGTAGGATCATCTCTTTGGACCTAATTTCTTATTGGAGATTTCAAAGCCAGTGAAGATCAGAATGGCACATCACACTGAGTGATAAGTTCCTACATCACACAACAATAGCAATGATCCTTAAGTATGAGTAACTGTCGTCCTGTTCTTAATGACTTGGCTATCTTCCAAGACCGTGTGCATTCCACTGCAGTTCAAATCCACATCATTAGAAGCTTCATGGAGGATCACTCAATGAAGGAACATTACTTAGACAGGCTTACAAAAGGATTATACATATAATCATGCTCCTTATATTATTGCTTGGTAATGCTATTATCTATGCTTTGAAGCTTGTTGTTGTAAATCTTAGCTTTTGCTTAGCAATGGAGGCTCAGTGTCTCGACAGATTATCAATATTGAACTTGCTTTTTGTGATGATTGTTAACGTTATGCAGGATCTTGGCCTGAGCAAACTTGTTAAGGGTTTGTCACCCCATATTGCTGTTGCAAGGATTGACAACGGTCTGAAGGTATTACAATAGATTACAGGTGTTGAAACGTATCAACAATCAAATGCACAGATAAAATATCAAACTATTTAGCAGAAATTAAAAGATAACAAATAGTACTTTAGCATTGTAGCAAAAAAATTGGCGCGTGTAGATGGCAACTACCCTTAAGATTTATAAATAAATGAATAAATAAAGGGTTTGTAATGGATGTGACGTTTTGAGAAAAGAAGAATACGTTCAATTCAAACTGTTGCACACATACCTTGATAGACCTATTTCAAAGTGAGCACGACAAGAAATATTCTATCAAACAACTGTAATGCCCATTGCATGTAAGCAGAGAGTATACTTGGGTATTCAAAGGAACTGGCGCCATAATAGTCACAGCAACAGACGCTTGTTACTTTCTCATCAAGAAACCTCATAACTAGCCAACTCTAGTTTTCCACAACGTATCTATAGTACTATGGTATATCTGTCCGCTCCACACTGGAGTAGCAGTAGTATCATTATCCCAGGGATCAGCATAGGTCATAGACGAAATCCAATTAGGCAGGTAAGTGAGGAAGTCTGTTCACCTCCATTCATTATACCTGACCTAAGACATGACCTGATACCCACCTTTTCCTATTGATCACAGGTGGGGAATGTCATTGTTACTGTCAACCATAGAAATGTGTTCTTTGTTCTTATGAGGAGGGTTGGATATCTCGTATCACACTTATATATATATATACCACTGTGTTCAAACTTTCTCTCATACCAGAAGAGAAATATGAATGAAACTGTTCTAGATTTTTTTATTAACACATGTTTCTCTCTTATCACACTTTCACATACCATTTGTTTTCAAGTTTCTGACTTAAGCATATAAGAAGAGAAATATGAATAAAACTATTCTTATTTAAATACATGTATGTTTATCAAGTAAACCTTTGAGAGTAGGGTCTGTATATGACCATTGTATTGTAATATGTCAAAATGAATATACACATATAGATGGAAGAGACAAGGGAAGTGCTCAAAGAAATATATGGCTGTAAAAAGAACTGATGAGAAACAGCTCTCTCTTTGTGATTGCCCGTACGTCAGAGGCGGTGACTGCATAGATCTGGCGGATTTGTAACACTCTTTAATATGTCAAGTACGTGACCATATTACCAACCACATCATGATATAATATATGCCACCTAACTGATATCACTGGGCTGTCTCCTGCTTTAATTTCCCCCCCGTCCTACTCATTGTTTGGGAGCCCATGTTGTAAATGTTCGTTGTTTAATCTGTCATTCTAAGCTTAGAAAAATACAATTTTATCAATTTCATGTCATGAAGTTCAGATTTCTTGGACGGACGGGGAGAAATTTGTATCCATCCCAACAAGTTAATTTCCGTCCTGGGACGGAGGGACGGGTCCTGGAGACTGCCCTGTGATATCATCACTAGAGAGAGGGGGGTATTTTACTCCAAGACAATATTGCAGGTGACTTCTGATGACTCTGATATTGTCTAATATTGTTCATGTCACTCAAAACAGCGGAGATGTCGAATCCCTTCAGTACTATAAATACAGGCGGAAACTTTTGTATCCACAAGTGACGCATTCCCTTTCAGTGTGCTGTATATCACGGCCATTTAATGATCACCATTGGAATTACCGTGTCTGTGTAGAGCAAGTGATTGATTACCGAATGTTGTACACCTGCAATTAAATCCCCATTACATGTAGATATGTTGAGCAGGGTATTGCCATGCAAATCCCATGGAAAGGCTGGAAACATCAGGTGACCTTAGATATGCCACCTTTTGACAATGCAGTGGGGAGGGAGGAGGGGCCGTTGATGGGCAATTAAGCTTCAATAGGGGCGGGCGGCTTTACAGTGGCAGGTTGTACAGGCTTGCCCCACATTCGCTATTCAAAGGGTATTGAAGCGTGGAGTAGACATAATGTACCGGACATCTCAGTTGTCACGTCCGCACTGTGACAGACATCAACAAGATAATACGGAAAGCAAAAATTGTTGTGCAACTCTGACCTGTCTTGTTAAAGATTTCAAGACTCGCAATGAATGAATTTTTGTCATGAATATCTCATAAAGAATATATTGTGGAGATATTTTTCTAATCTGGGAGACGGACGCTTGTCTGATGCTTGCTCAGGTGTACAGTTGACACTGGATCCATTGTAGCAAACCTGTTGCTCAGAAGTGAATAGAGGGGTCAAAGACAACAATAGGCAACAATTACAGTGAATAAAACGTAAAAATCATGCTTCTGATTACACTAGACTGCCGTCAAAGGGAGAGACAAGGCTGGGTGACCTGGCCGTTTGTGCGAGGGAAAGCCTAGCTGTGTCTGTGGTGGGTACAAACCCCCAGCCTTTGTATTCCCTTTGTTTTGGCATGTTTATGTAAATATGAGGTGGGGTGGCAGGAATGCTTTATCAGTCGGCGCTGTGTTCGGGTTCAAAGCCTGCCAAATCACTTGTTTGTTTTCCTTTCAAAGGAGGTACCATATACATGGTTACCCAAACCTAAGTCTTTCAGGTTTCATACCTTTAAATGGTGTCTGGTGGACCACAGAGGTTTCCCTGTAGGGCACCTTCCAAATCACTGCTGATTTAGTTTATCTTCATCACACGATTAAATCTGTAGCACTAATATTTATGTATCAAATAACAATAGGTTGATACTGTTTTCTTGAGCAGAATCTTCAAAGCTACAAATAAAAATCTGCTGTGTCAGACTACCTGCCTATGTACCTTTTCTTTTTGTGGCTTTCTATAGAATAGGAGCCAAGTGAAATGAGCCATCATGCTGTAGGCAAATCTGACTGAGCTGCCCCCTAGCAGGCCAACATATATTGCAGCAACTACGATATCTAGGACAAATACCTGTTCATTCCACGATTAACAATCAACACTTTGGCTAGAAAAGTTTGCTTCAGTTAAAAGATTTTTATTTCTCTTTCCTTTTTTTAATGATTTTCTTCTTCTAATCTTTGTTGAAATATAGAGGCAGGACTACGATAGTAGTCATCTCTTCAACCTGAAGCATATTGCAAGGATGCTAAGCCGTCTTGATATTGGTTGCAGTGATCATGATCGACTGAGAAATTCCATCCATATGGCAGCATTTTTTCCCAAGGAAAAAAATCAATGTCTGAGACCTGCCAAGGAAAGTGATAGCCGTCTTTGACAGGGTCACGCTTATCAAGTTCCCGATTCCTTCCCAGTGAAGCACGGATCTTAGATGGTCTGTATGCAGGCCCGCACTCTAGCCATCCATAACACAACTATAACTCTGTGGGAATGTGATAGCAAAAAGAGATATGGTGCATTCAATTGGACACTATTGCTAATTCAAAGGGAAGACCATTCGGGTTGGTTTTATAGGCTGTTACTGCACATACTTTCTATATTTCTCCCTGTGTTTATATCCGAAGAAACTTCTTCGCTACAGCGCTTCTGCAATTGGAACTAGATTCCAATCAACAAGGTGTTTTTAAGACCAATTCTGTCGGTCCAGTACTGTAATATTGATAAGGTACAGAGGTACAGTTGTATATCTTGTTTTCTTTCCCATTTTTGACCTCTATCACGTGACAACATTTATCAAACAGTATGCTGATTTGATCTGGTTAGTAGCTTTATGACCGAGGCAGAAATGAAATGTCAGTGTCATAACTTATTCAGCTATCACGTCATCTTGCAGGATTAATAGCTGTTTTAAGAAAGAAAAAAATGGGATGGTGGAAGATGGTTATCTATAGATGACACATAGGTAAAAGCAGCTATCCCTCTCCCGTTATAAGCACGACCCATAGCCATTGATTATCGTGTAATAGTGTACACCAAACAAGGTTTTCATGAAGACAACTTGCAGAACGATCCTAAGGAGGTGGGACTAATAAAGTATTCACTTGAATTATTTTCCAAAAACATGAGATCTTCCTCTTTATTTCAGCAATGTGTAGAGATATATGACAATCTTCACATCATGTTAACAGGTGCCCGCAAACACAGTTTATGAAAATAATTCATAGTTCTAGAGAACTGTAAGAAAAATGATAAGTCATAAAACATTTTATTGAAAATAGTATATTCTTTTTTGTGGATTTACTGTCGTATCATCATAGGGGACTCCATAAAATCCTGATTTTGTGGTTGAAGACAGAAATAAAAGCTTTACGACAACTGTGTGAATAACAAGTGTAGCATATTCTGATTCTACGACACTTACATAAGACAAACACAGTTAGAGATTTCATGTTCTACCATACTAGAACCACTTTTCCAGCTCCTATGGGAACTTGATCAAATGTGTTGCTATTTTCACTACATTGTAATAGGAACTGCCAGAGTTAAGGCTGCAATCACTTTGTGGTTCTAGCCAATAACATTGCAGCACAGCCTACAGGAAATGGACCATCGGTTTAACTGCATAAGTGCTCCCTTTGTAGCGATTAAGTGAACTGCATAAGACAGCACTAACAATGCTGTGAGATGACTTATGGTACTGTGTGTCGCTGCTAATTTTTCATCTGAAACTGCCCCTCAGATTACCTTTCAGAAATGTACCCAAGGAACTGTGGGAGATGCCATTGAAGACGGATGATAATGTTGGGCTGTCACGACTGAGAAATGCATGACACCCATAAAACTGCCTGTGTGTCATTTATATTTCTTAAGACACTCTTCCAGGGGACCAAAGGCAGCGTCTTGGACATTTAAGACCAAGTTTAGGGCTTGGTATTGATTTTAAATCAACCTTTATGATTATAAAGATGCATTTCATGCTGCCATTGAATGTACTATACAGCATTCTTTTTTTGACATCCAAGTTTGAGGAATCAATTGTCTTCAGGATTTTTGATTGCGAAAGTTGAAAATTTCAACAAAATTATAACATTTTTAACACATAGCAACTATGTCATTTAAATAGTTTCTGATTAATAACTTTCAATGAGTCAAACTAGATGTGTGGCAAGTATAATTATAAGAATCATCAACTGTCACAACAAATATTTATTTATTTCATTTGGGACAGTAAAAATACCAAGGAGGTTATATATTAAACCTCCTTGAAAAATACTAAGAGTCAACATCTATAACAGATCCCAACTAATTCTTGAAACTTTCCTTTTCTTCCAAGACATCTTGAACTTAACACACTGATACTGGTGAAGAAAAATTATGCATTCTCTCATGTGAAACACTGGATTTGCTCGTTACCACCCACTCATTCCTCCCATTGATTTTTTCTCCTCTGCCATATTTCTTGCCTTCGGGTTGGCTCAGTTGTCCTTTTGGAAGGCCATTATCAATTTTCACAGTTTCTGTAAAGGAGCTCTACACAGGTATCATGTGCTGAAAGGCATTACTTTTGAATCCTAATCTCATGGGAACAGTAACACTTTTGTAAGCAACACTTCCTGATGCCTTACGTATGTAATTCTTTCTATACCTGTGCTATTGTGTGTTTCTTATCAAAGGCCCTGTGCGTGTGCAAGTGTTAGCTATAAAAATCCTAAAGTGGAAGTACATAATCTGATAGATGTTGAGAATTTTATGGAAAATGGAACATTTATATTCTGATATGTCATCCAGCAGTCAGTTTAAATTCATATGACCTTTCACTCTTACATTATAATAAGGGAGTCTGAGGAAGAAATTCATAACAGTTTGTATCCATGTTTCAAGTCCATGAGTTGGGTTAACTTGTACCATGCAGAGCACAGACCTTTAGCGACAGAGAAAATATATTACAAATGGAAGGGAAACCATTCATCTGACTAAGAAATGGCAAGGTTAATGTCAATCAGCTGCAAATATTAGAAATGGGCTATAGAACAGCTGTACCACATAGGAGGACATAAAAATGTTTCAAGTTCTGATTAGGTCAGTCTTTTTCTTAATTTCCCAACATGTCAAGACAAAAGATGCATAATCCATCACTGGAGGAAATTACGCCATCTATCTCCAATATTAATCATGGTCAATTATTCAAGCAAGTCTCAATAACAACATTGAAACTCTACTTGAAAAACTTCTGTTAAGGACCTAAAAAATTCATTGTTATACTCTATGAAGTGGAGTAATTACACTATTTGGGTGATGACGATGATCTAAGGGACGGACATGTGTAAGTTGAACTCAAGCTATTTCATCATATATTTCTATTTTCTTCATGTAACAATTTGTGGTATTTAAATTTCTGAGACATACTTGTATGTCCTTCTGTGTGCTACTTGTTTGAAATGACATTAGAGCTTCTCCGACAAGTGCTACTGGGAGACGAACGCTAGCCAACTCCCTTACAAGTACAGCACTGTAGCCTCCAGTCTGCAACAGGGTTGGTCCTCTAATTGTACATGGCTGCTTCTAATGCTGACATTTCCTCATTTCCTGAGAGCGTCTGGTCTCCAGGGGAGGGGAGGGTAGCCCATGCACAGGTGTGCTCCTGGAGTTTAAATTAAAGCCATCATTTTCCATCAGGAGATAATGGGCGACACCCGACCCTGTGCTCGTTTGTCTCAATGCCAGGTAAGACCTGTGGAGTGGTTAGCGAGCTGCATGCTGATGGATGGACGGGAGTTTCATTGTGCTGCAGCTGTTCGGCTATTAACGCCCTGTTGCTGCTTTGTTACTGCAGACATCTTGAACACTGTATTTCAATCATGATATGGCACGTAGAAGTATTGTCCAGGCTATTGACTGTTATTATATGTACATTGTAGACCAGCAACAATACAATGATGAAGTGGAAAGGCCGTCTATTGCAGAAACATTTTCAAAAGTCACCTTTCATACATAAAAACCAAAGAATGTTCAACAATACTTGTATATACATATATACTAGTCTAGCAATGTACTCTGCACGGAAAGGTATGAGAATCCTATAGTAGTCATTGATCAGTTGAAGAACACAGTGGATGATTGATGATGATGGTGATGAAATTGTACACAGGTCTTTTGAAGCGCCATGCCAATGAAGCTGATTCATTGGTAAAATGTTAGCTTCTTTAACTGAACTCTGGACTGGTCACCTCTCTGCACTTCTGTCTTTCTCCCAGTGTCTGAAGATGAGTTATTTCTATGCTTGTAGTAACTCTTTCATGTAGGTAATCAGTATGCAGAGACAACCTTACTGCATTACCTCTTATTTTAAAGTTATATCGTCCTCAGTCCACAATTTTGCAAGCTGATCTGCCAAATCTTTGAAGTGCTAAGGGGAAACTTGAGGCATCATTTCGATACACTGAGCAAGGATATCAGAGGATTTAAAGGAAAACCTTGACCTGAGATACCATGCATACTAAATGACCGCACAAAGTCTAGTAGTGAGAATGATGGATGCATCAAATTTTGCAGTTTACATAAACATATTTGACAGTTTTCTTCCTTAAATACATGTGTAAATAACAAGTGATCGATCTGCAGTTACATCTTTTTTTGTAAAACACCTTCTGAGAGGGGGCGAAACAAAGTTATCAGTTCTAACTAGAAATCAACAATTAACTTCTAACACATTCTTCAGAATCTTATGCATGGCATGCAGCAATTCACAAAACAAGTCTATACTTTGTAACTCCGGAAGAAAAGTCTACACCCACAGATCTGTGAATAACAAACAAGTTATCAGTTGTAGAAATCAACAATGAAAATTGAAAATATTTCCGAAAAACCTTCACGACAGTTGACAAAACAACTCTATCTTTTGCAACCCCGGAAAAAAGTGTCAACCTGTTCTATGAGTTGAATAATCTGCCACTTAAGAGAAGTGGCAAGCAAGTTATCAGTTCTAAAAATCAACAATCAAAATTCTAAACATTTCCTGAAGGACATTATGCATGGTTTACAAAACAAGTCTATATTTTGTAACTCCGAAAAAAGTGTCAACCTGTCCTGTGAGTTGAATAATCTGCCACTAAGAGAGGTGGCCAAAGAAAATACCAGTTATATAAAAAAAACAATCAAAATATTTTGGAAGGACATTATGCATGGTTTACAAAACAAGTCTATATTTTGTAACTCCGGAAAAAAGTATCCCCCTGTCCTGTTTAGACGCAAACACATTTGGACAGTCCAGCCTAAACAGACATGCTGCTCATCCTTTCCCAATCTACCACAAAATTCCCTGGGATCCTCCGGAAATTAGGTCCATGGTGAATATTCCCCTAGGAGGAAACCGCACACTAGTCTGTGGTTGTTGTGTCAACCACTGCTTCTGGCACAGGTACTGATAAAACAAAACAGAAGCTTTTTATCTGATCAAATCCTACTGGGATAGGTTTCTGGGCTTGTCATCTTTTTCTTATCATACTAATCCTGTTAATACTCTTTAAGTGTTGCTTACTCAACAGTTGTTGCAAAATCCGGAAGAACATTACGTTTTTAGATGATGTTTAAAGCCGTAAAAAGTTTGGTCGAATAAAGATCTGCGGTAATAATGGGTTACAAGAAACAGGACTTTGGCCAGATTTTTTCTACTCATCCTCCAAAGATTTGGGGACTGACAAAAGGAAGAATTAGAAGAATTATTGATGACAAGCTAAGTCTCAAGAATTGTGTCACATGATACAGGCAGGCAGAGTATCATTTCCAAACTTCATTGCAGCTGCAACGTTTGGGAAGATGACAACTTAAACATCACTTCATCCTCTTTTTCATGTAGCAAATAACATTTAATTACACTTCAAAACTATTTCCTTACTGTTAAAGAAGAAAGGCCCCAAATGAGAAACAGTTAGGGATTATTCGGAGCAGGTACCTTGTCCTGAGCATGACCAATGGGCTGATTGGCATGACCTAATTATTCTGATCCCAACAATCCTGGTTAGCCCCTGCATTACTTCCCTCAGCATCAGACTTTAATCAAGGAAGCATGACAAGGAAGCTAGTACAAGAAGAGGAGACTTCAAAAGCAGCGGTAGTAACAGTATCATTATGATTACTCCTTATTCATGCTGTAGTCTGTTAAAATACATTTGCAGCGGGTTTAATCAAGATTCTCGATATAACACGTATATGTATGGCACATCATTAAGCACTTCTCAGTTTCTCCATAAGTTTGTACATGCAAGACAGAGGAGTACAAGTCATGCTGTAAAATATATAATTTGTCGTAAAACACGAAAGACCAACAAAATGCATTCATCCAGCTGAATCACACATTGTATACTGTTGAAACGTGTCAAGTTCATATTATTTATAGGGAATACATGTAAGTCTGCAAATAAACTTTTCCCCGTTAATATTCTTTGGAGAAGATAATCCATGGATGAATGAATGGTTACACTAATCCTTGTGAAACCCACCTGATCTCAATCAAAGAAAACTTGAAAGTGTTTGATGCTACCAAGGAGGATATTTAACCTCCTTGATGCTACTAACGAACACAAAGGCTTAACTTGTGTTTCCTGTGGGTTCTGTGGGTTTCCCCTTGGGAAGTGGGTGGAGGACTGATACCTACCCCTCCTGATAGGAAGCCCCCCCCCCTCTTCCGCATGACTATGAGAGTAACGGATTTGATTACCTCTAATGACAAGACTAAGTTCAGGTGGTGATGTCATGTTGGTATAATCTCCAAGGAGATCTAACGGTGGCAAAGACTGTATCCAACTGGCTAAAGGAGTTCTCATAGCCGCCGAAGCTATGAAAACTACTACTTCGGTGGCTATGAAAACTCTTTTTGCCAGTTGGATACGGTCTTTGCCATTGTAAGATCTGCTTGGAGATTAATGTTGGCATAGGATAGGCCTAATGTGAAATGAAAACAATTCACAGGATTCTAAAGGGAATTCCACATTTTTGCAGAGATGAAAGAGACAACACAATGACAAGGGGAAGCAGCAGTGCCTTATCACACAAGATGTGGCGAAGGAATGCTTGACACTTCAAGGAAAATAAAAAGGGTGACAGTAAGGTATCACATCTGTGTTCAAAGTGAGACAGTCTTTGTATTGGGAATGTAAAAATATCTTAAGAGACAGAGGGTCATGAAGTATTATGTAGTCTTGCCTCTTCTTCATGTTTTCATATTTTTCTGACTAAAAGAATTAAATTCTATGGCCTAAGAGAAATAATGTTGATCATAAATTCAGTAAGCTACAGAGTCCAGAAAAAAATAGGTGATAAAATACTGTAAATGGTGCAAAAAAGAGTTGATTGTGATTAATCTTAAGGCTGCAGGCAAATGTAGAATTGGAAAGAAATGAAATTTCCAACAGTTGATAAGAACAGACAACAAGAAATGAAAAGAGCTGTTGGATTCAGGTAAATATGCACCAAAATTAAGATATCATAATATCACTACCAGTGCATATCAAGTTGCGAGCACTTACATGTAAGTTTACATTGGGAAGGAAACTGCACAAGTCTTGTTGTCATTCTTTGTTTCTTCACTTTACTACAGTACCACTAACAACAAACTTGCTAACAGGACATGACAGGTGTTGTACAAGCAACATTCTGGTAACTGGACACAGCTACGGGCGGAAGTATCCAGATCCGCTTGCAGCTGGTTCTGAGTAGATTTGTTTGTGATCGAATTGAAAACACATCAGCCTTTGGAATAGCTGGGATTTTACCTGCCAGATGAATATGCGAGAGTGACAAGACATACAGAGTGGAACGGGGATATTCAAACTGATGGAAAACAGTAACTTTTTTTGCCTACGAATGTATCTATTTCAAGGGAACTCACTTATATCATACTGTAAATATATCTAAGTTTGCAGTGGCTTAATTTTTTCAGCTTTGGTTACCCCTTTACCAGGAACCACTGCAAATATGCTTGTTTTGTCCGCTGCACACATATACATGTACCACCGTGTTTCAACTAATGAACTAATCATATAAAATCCACTGTGAACACTCCACTTTCTCCCTACCGCAAAATTAAATCATTGCAAACTTAAATGCATTTACAGTAGCTTTGAATGCAAAACTTTTCTTTTATTTCCTTCCCTGCAACATCTTTATCACACCTGTCACCTGGAAGTGTTATCTTCCCTGGCCTTAAGACCGCCTATGAACGATGTCTCACAATTTGGGCCAAGCAACTTTACTTGAAGGTCACTGCTATGGGAGCAATCACTGCACATATTCTGACCTTCCTATCGCAGTGTAAGACTGATAAGACAAGAGATTCCGAACATTCTAGGAGAAGTAGAGGTCATCCACCTGTCTAGGGGTCACAGTGACTGAGATACAGGGCTGTCTCCAGGACCCATCCCTCTGTCCAGGGATCGAAATTTTGCTTGTTGGGACGGACAAAAGTCCAAAAAATCTGAACTTCATGACATGAAACTGATGAAAATATGTTTTTGTAAGCTTGAAATGACAGATAAAACAACGCAAGCCAATAACATGGGCTCCAAACAATGAGTGGGACAGAAAAAAATGCTGTCGACAGCCCTGTACATGTTAAGCTACTTGCAAAGTTGTCCAACTACTTGGTGATGGAAGTGTCAGAGCCTCTCACTCAGAGGAAATGAAAATTGGCATTGACGTTGACCACTGGCCCTTAATACATGACAGACCAAGGTTCAGGTAATCATTAGAAACTGCTATCAGCACATCAATGGTGAAGTATCTCTCCCCAGGAAATTAAATTACACACAACGCTGATCAAACCAACAGTCTGGTTTAACTGAGATGACAATGTGAAAACATGACTGTTGCTTGAAAGGCGTTGTCATTGAAAAATCAATCTAGTCTATAGATACTGTAAATCATGAAACTTTCATGGTGGTTTTACTTCTGTGTTTTTTGCAGTGACCTCTCGACCGAAAATTCATTACCAAATATGTTTCCCTTGTATGACTATTGTACTAAAGAATTGTTTCATCTGCGAATTTAAAACCTTACTTCTCCTCCTACCACGAAATAAAACTACTACGAAACTAAATGAACTTACAGTAGCGTCTCTCACAATATCTAATCAACAACTCAAAGATTCACAAGAAGCGTATTTCATTTTCAATCACATCAAACTATCAAACAGTAAAAAGTATACATGAAAGTACATGTACATGTACCCAAAGAATTCTCGTATCTGATGATGTACATTCTTTGCTTTAAGCCTGTGTGATATTATCATAAGAGAGCTGGTAAATTTTGTACAAAAAAACACTTAATATCTACAAGAGAGATTATACACAACCTCTACAATACATAATCTCAAAAAATAACAATGCTCTTGTTACACTCCAAGCTATGCTTAATCTATCCCCTTGCGGAGACGAATTTTATAATCCCTACAATAAATCCGGGCATTTGCAAACGATAAAATGGGAAGTTGAGAAAATCAAGCACCCTTTCGTGATGTAAATGACCCATTTTATGGTGCATATGAGTATTATGAGGTGCTGATAGGAAAAGCAGGCATTAGTGAGGGGAGCCTTTCACAGGTCACTACCAGGTGGGGGATACAGATATTGGAGTTTCTGTACCACATGAGTAATGACAGGATTAAAAGGTGTGTTCTGAGTGAAGTGGGATATTACATGTACATGTTACACACAAGGAAGAGACTGGATTTTCTGAAAGTAATTATCATCTGTGAATAGTTTCATTAGGTTGGAAGATCCTGGAGATTTTTCTTGAATGTACACATCAGTACCATGTAATTTTAAATGCCGTACTTCCGTAGACTACCAGCTACATAATACCTTACTCAAGGCTGCGAGGACTAGAGACCGCATTTTTGCTGGTTACCTATTGTTGAGAAGTATGCAGCAGTCACTACAGCCCCAATGAAGGTAGCTGTTAGACTACCATAAAATTGGCGGGCAAAAATTACATGGTTATGTATAGTAAAACACCAATATTAGAGTAATTATCGTGTCAATAACTTCATGCTCTACTCCCACACTGTAAGTCTGAATGAAGATACTAGTTGCAGAAAACGTTAGGTAGGTACATAGGTACAGTAGATTCCAATTATTTGTATACCTTTTTTCTGTATATTTCGTCTTTCTGTATAGAATTCCAAAACACCAAACCATTTACCATCCACTCAATGATAAAAGCAATGTATAACTGTATCGCCCATAATCGTAAAGTTCGGTGTATTGTATAGAATCTTGTCCGAATTTATCGTAAAATGACCCGAAACTATAGGATAAATTTTGGGTTTGTATTGTAGTTTCGGGAGCGGGGACGGCGTCTACCGTTCGACAATCGCACTCTTTTGTTTCTTGCTATTGTTCTGCTATGAAGCAGTCGATATCGGTACCTTTGACATACGTTGATCTCTTCAAAACTTGTTTTTCAAGGCTCAAACGACGCGACGAAAGTCAGATTTTTGCCCGAGCATTTGAGCCTTTACGCTGTGATTTGCCGCGATTTGCCGTTATTTATGGCCGTATTCGGCTGAGAATGTATACTTTAAATTCTTTTCCCGTGAAAATTCTGCTTATCTAGCGTAGATGAATCACATTTACGGCACAATTTCACGTAAAATGTAGAGGCGAAGGCTGGGTGACGCCGGCAGCCATCTTTGTTTACTCATGTTTACGCGTGTTCTAAGCGCTGATTGGTTTGCGTCATGAAAACATGTGCTCTGGCTGTGCTCAGATTGGTTGGCTGCAAGATTTCACGTGATCAACATATGGCGGGAGTTTTTTTTTTCAGGAGTATCCCACGCAGTTCGGGCTTATCTGAACAAAATAGATTGCGTATATATTCCAATATGGTGACGTTAAAATCGAGGGAAAGGTAGGATTGTACTTTGATTAAAATTTTGCAAAATAAAGTTGCGATATCGTGTGTTGTGTGTCTTGCTCAAAATCCTATTCGCCCCCCCCCCTTCCTTCGGGACGTCAATATCGCTAGTTCGGGGAGTCGTATAGTTCGGGGAGTCGTATAATTTACGCTGACAAATGGGCTATACAGATATGCGGAATCTACTGTATATATATATTTTTTTTTTCAACCTTTATTTAACCTTGAAAGTATGCAAAAGATACACTCGTTCGGCCGAGGCCGTTTTTCAAGAGTTCAAGGGAGGTCATGGGTCATTTCAACGTACCATCGGAAAATAGAACATAAATGTTGTTAGTATTGTATTAAATGTTATTGTCACTTGTTTTGTAGTGATTGAGGATACATGTACATGTGTGACTAGAATTCCTACTTGGAATCGCCTTTGTGAAACTCTTGGCCATGACACTGACTCTTACATTTCAACACCTACTCCTTAAACTGTCTGTCATCAAAATAGTCTCCGAAGCTTCTCATCACCCCATTACACAACCATGCACGGTATGTTGAAAAGTTGCGTTCCCCGGTTATTGATGATACACATGAACTTTGTTCAGGGATTCTGCAGCCTTTTGGTGTCAAACAAAAACACCTAAAGGCAGACCCAATTCGATTAGAATGCCTAAATAAACCATACACATACTGTAACACTGTAACGTCTTTAAAGTTTGTAACTATATGAAATTGTCATACCAATGCCATTGCGCACCAATGGGCAACTATGTTGGTGGGAGACTTTTTTGAAATATTCATCCCCCTTTTCCACCTTACTGATCTGATTCATTTATTTTTGAAGTTCAAGAACCGAAAAATTGGATCAGTGATGCCGAAACCTGTTTGTTTTTCCTTTTGCCATAATGGATTCTCAGTGCCCCCATTACACAGGAACTCAAGCAATGTTAAGTATCTTTTATAAGGTCTTGGTTGCTGTACAATGGGTTCTTTAGTGTTAGTGGTCAAAACAACATATTTGTTCTACCATGGGAACATCAGAGTAAATCAGCAACACTAGTTTAAAACTCCTGGTCAAGTACTTTACTCACAGGGTGATGAAAGGTGGAGTAAAGCACTACATATTCCTGAAATGCAGGATCTTCTTTTTGGCTATTCAAATATCTGTTTTCCTCTACATACAATAATTGTATCATCTAATAAAGTTTTTAATAAACCAATAAAAGACATCTTGTATCTTGTAATTTGGAATAATTGCAAAAGGACAAAGATAAGCACGAAACTTTAATAAAATACAGAAGCTTGGTCAGAATTTCACGAGAAACAGGTGCACAGGAAGGTTGACGGACGGTTTCCAGAGTACAGGAAGGAGAAACTGCAGACTATCATTTCCTAGGTTCAAGTTCACTGGCTGGTAACGACAAGAACTAGAGTTCCACGACCTCATACCTTCGCCAAATGATTTTAACCTTTATGACTGAAGTATATGGAGTGTTTCTCATCAATTATAAATCATACCAGTTGATTGTCTTAAAATATAACATGTCCAAAGTATGAGCTTAACAAATTATGAGCTTAACAAAGAAGGTTTTGATAATATTTATCATCAATTATGCAAATGAGGCCCTTGTTAACATAATTTGATTCAACGATGTTCACATTCATATAACTTCACGATGCCACAAAAAAAGTAATAAATGTATGAAATTGCCGTCATTTGCCAGTGTGGAAAAATACAAGGTAGTCATTAAGTATGCAAATTAGGCCCACATTTGCATATTTTCTATCTATTAACAGTCCTCTCTTCCTCAGTTACAATTTGGAATAGTCATATCATGGAACAAACCGGATTTTTAAAGTTGCCTCATTAATTATGCAAATTAGAATCTGATTTGCATAATTATCGTCCAATCATACCAAGCTTCACACAAGCTATCCACATACCAAAAATCATGACCATCCTTCAAGGCCATCTTGTTAAAGTATTTTCTTATATAAATTAATATTTCTCTCTTCCTCAGTTACATATGTCACATGTTTCAGAGTCCTATCATGGAATTTGGCGGATGTATAAACTTTCCTCATTAATTATGCAAATTAGGTACTGATTTGCATAATAAGTATCTAATCATGTACATCATCACTCAAGCTATCTACTTACCAAAAATCATTACCATCCATCAAGCCCTTCTTGAGTTATTCCCTTTCAAAGTCAGACGCAAAACCTGCTCCTGCAGTTCCAAAAAAGCTGATAGGGGGCCCAAACCCGTACCACTTACTCCCTGTCCAAAGATCTATGTACCACTCAAAAATCAGTTCCATATCATGTCCAGAACACGAGATATCAAGACAGGAAGTTCCGCTGCAGTACCGTTAGAAGCCGCTAGGGGGCCCAAAATCTAATCGTTTTCAGGTCTCATCAAAACCTACCAACATACCAAATATCAAAACAAGGCGTTCTTAAGTTATTCTGGTCCACTACAGACAAACAGACAAACAAACAGACAAACGCTACCCTCTGCATAACCTTCTCGGCGAAGGTAAATATCTGGCTTGGGTGTGTTCAATCAGTTTCCTATACTATAGATTTTGTGCATGATTATTACAATACAAACTACACATGTACATGTAGGTGATAACATTTTGAAGCATGCAAGTAGATAGATATATAATGTACCAGTGAGAAGTATTGATTTTTTGTTACTTCACAGTTGGTTCTGAGATCATGCTATTCTTTACACTCAGTAATACTTCTTCAAGGATAGTTACAAGGCCAACCAGATCCTTAGAGATACATCAAATTCAGTAGGGAACCTTGGAATGAACTTGCAACTTTCTTAATGATACTTTTATGCAGTGTAGGCCTTGACTCTGCGTGTGATCTCAGGAAAGTTAGAGTTGAACTGAACAATGTGAGACAAAAGTGCAGGAAGAGTGGGAATTCTTTTGCACCGAGGGTTTGAATTTCCTACATCTGCAGTCACAAAACACTAACCTACGGATTTTAACTGGCCTTGGTGCAGCGAACAGGGATTCATTTTGTAACCATAAAGTTTAACGAAAATGGAGAAATACACAATGGACTTTGAGGTTTCTACATGTGCACATAAATCATTTTATGTCATGCCTGGGCCTGATACGGGTGTTCCAGACCATGTGATAACTATCCGTATCACACGGGGTTCTAAGTTGTATCACACAGGCTTCCACAGAATATTTAGAATGAATTTCGAGCGCGCCTGAGTTGTGCCGCCG
This sequence comes from Branchiostoma lanceolatum, assembly GCA_035149815.1. Classification (NCBI taxonomy): domain Eukaryota; kingdom Metazoa; phylum Chordata; class Leptocardii; order Amphioxiformes; family Branchiostomatidae; genus Branchiostoma; species Branchiostoma lanceolatum. The sequence goes on along the minus strand of CM068871.1, from coordinate 15,232,094 downwards.
TTGAAAATTCGAATACCAGATTCGGAGGTTGGAATCAATGTTGTTCCAGTTTTTTGTTAGAGGACACAAAAGTCCCTCAACTTCTGGCGCATTCGGCATTGAAATGTGTGTTTTCTCGGGTGGGTATGACATAGATAAAATACAACACGGTGTATTCCGCATCACCCTCGGTCCCAGCCCTCCCGCGGTGACCTCCGGCCTACGACCGTCGGGCGATCCAGCCGTCGGGCTGGTACCTCAGGTCATACGGAATACCCCGTGTTGTATTCTATATACACAAAATGTCTAGTAGCAAGCAGCATTACTCCTAGTCACTGTAGAAGTGACTACATTAAGAAAATGTTCAATAGAAAACATGAAAACTGTGCATTTGTGCATTATGTAATCATTCTCACAGGCAGTTCTAGTTGAGATCAAGAAAGATAGGAGTCACTTTCATGCTCACAGCAAGAAATCCGGAAATTAGCAATTACCATAGAGCAAATTCATAGGATGTAATATCAAACAACGGTTGGGGGCAATACTGTTACATCTGCACACTGTTTCATTGCCTACTTTTTTTGCATAAAACTAGCCTATTTAGAGACAGATTTTAGCATGCTGCAAAGTAAGATAAAATCTTCGAATAACTGATCCAATAGCGTTGACATCTGTGTAACTTGCTGGGTTTCCAAAGGATGCCAGTGAACAGCTGTACATGTAGATGACTCCTCAGAGTAAATAATGCGGCAAACTGTCGTAAAAAACATGGCGTTAAAAATAACGATGACAAAAGAACATTGAAACACAGGACAACTAAAGTTGCATGGATACCTTTTAAGGATTGCTCTCTGCCAGTTTTCACTGCAAGTTTAACCCCAAGGTCAAGGGCAAATGCAGCTCAAATCCTCCAGATAGCATAGGTTATTAGTCATCTCGGTATAGCCAGCCAAAACATATTCTGCCCATTCATTCTAACAAAATAAACTTATGACATAAAATATGATCAGTGAATAATATTTCAACGTTCAATGTTGTGACTTGTAGTAAAAAATCCATCTGGTTGTATAGTAATCGGAACTGTGTATATCAGTTTAGATATTCCTATTTAGTGTGATGATGAGTATACACATACAGTGTACTTTTGGAAGTTTTGGAATCACCTCAATAGGGGCTTAGATTTAAAAGTCCTAGAACCACCATGGCTGGACCTAGTGCATTGATATATAATATATATATACATGTAGAAGGATCGCCTGACAGTCGTAGGCCGGAGGGCGATCCGACCCACAGGAGGGCTGGGACCAAGGGTGATGCGAAATACACCGTGTTGTATTTCATTTATGTCATACCCACCCGAGAAAACACACATTTCAATGTGGAATGCGCCAGAAGTTGAGGAAGTTTTGTGTCCTGGAACAAAAAACTGTAACAACATTGATTCCAACCTCTGAATCCGGTATTCTAATTGTCAACGGCGGTGCAACCAGCGCGCTCGAAATGCATTCTAGATATTCTATGGAAGCCTGTGTGATACAACTTAGAACCCCGTGTAATACAGAAAATTATCACACAGTCCGGAACACCTGTATCAAACGTATTCGCGGCCCAGGTATGACATAAATATATATACTGTACATAGAGGAAAAGGAGGTGAAGACATAGCCTTTGTTTGTATATCTCACTACGACTCAATTTGTTACGCTCAGTACTTCTTGTACGTCTACCTTTAAGTTTAATCAACTCAAGTGGAAATGGATGCAGAAACTCTGCTGATATATAACCTGGATATTTTCCAACCTGCCACCTTTCCGGTTGCAACAATCTTCCTTTCATCTATGTTGAATCCCAGATCTAGATTGAGTCCTGTGGAATCTCGGCCACCAACATTGAAAGGCCTGTGAACGTAATTCCGCTCGCCGACACGAATCGCAAAGCCCCGTTGAGGATGGGAGAAGATTCTACGAGTTGCCGATCGGATTAGAGCGGATTTGCAGGCTTACTTAGTTTCCGTCAGACTTTTTCTGTAAACAAACAGGAAATGGTGGCTGGATAGATGGATGGATGGTGAGATGTAGGGTAGCCAAACATGTACACCTGTTGCTTCAGATCTACCACGGTAGATCAAACTTCTTTATCAGATAATGAGTATTGACAGATATGTGCAGTGACTGTGTACCTTCCATAGTTGTGAAAAGTTCTCATTGCTTTATCATTTATACTGTGAGTAAAGTGTTAAGAAGTTATGGTAAGAGATTACAGACTGTACAGCGTATCATCTGCTCTCAGCCACACAGTGTACTAGTAAGTGAAAAAAGAAACAAGTGTACTTTATATAATATATCAGCTGAAAGCATAGGCCTTACTGGAATGTAAACACATTCATGAAAGATATTATCAGTATCAGATAACAAACGTCACAGATGACCTTATGTGCTTAATGTGAAATCATATCTCACCAGTTATCTAAACTACAAAGTATGGTACCGGTCAGGTCAGGGTACACTTTGGGCCGTTACACCAGAGCTTTGTTACATTTTACAGTACAGTGTAGTAACTGAGATTAAACATTGTATACATAATATAGAAAATCATAACACTTAATGTAAAAATGAACATATACTGAATATGTTTTATTTGATACTTAGATTAGATACATTGTATGGGCAATGCTAAGTGCCAAGTGAGTCGAAAATCCAACAAAAGTAATCAATAAACTATGGGACCGTGTTGCAATGATTTTTAATAATAGTTTTCTCAGATTTTTCCCATATCCATTTCTGTGCAAGACTGCAGTCATGAAGTTTAGATGACAGGTGAGATATGACCTCAAGGGCCACATAAGGTCATCTGTGATGTTATCTTATACTGATGATGTCATTCATGACTGTAGTTACATTTAAAACCACTTTCTCTTAGATGTAGCCGTGCTCATTACCGCGCCATCTCCTCCTATATCTGAACATGTTATTTCTTCTCCTCAACAATTTTCTTGTTTAAAAGCTGGTGATTAACCAACAGATAAACTCTCCCTGACACAACAACACGGGCGTCCACGAACAAAGGGGCGGAGTTACCTGTTTGCGTTCTCAGGACACGGATCCAAACCTTTTCATCTTTTCCGCCAGGTATTTAGTCACATAAATCAGAAGCAGGTGTTAGACACCGGCAAAACGACACCTTTATTTTTGTCTACTGCTCGTCTGTATAATTGGCATAGCTTGCCTAACGCAACCCTACAATTAGACCATTGAGAAGTTAGCTAATTAGGGGTTATTAGGAGTAATTACCTCGAGACTCTCTGAGTATGCCGCCACGACTGACATATCCTATATTGAAGTTACAAACCGGAGAATGTGTGGAATTCGCACGCCGTGTTCGAACGTGTCTCGCAAAGACGGGCAACCAATTTGGGTATTTAGAGATGAGAGTCCATTATTTACTTTCCTGCACAGTTGAAAAGGCTTGGATTAAGTTAACTATTACAAAATTGTAGGCATGTTGATACCTTCTACCACTTGTTTATAGACTCTATCTGCGTGTAATACATGGCTAGGTCGCACACTACAAAGCAGACAACATATTCTCTTGGGTTGGGTCTTGATTTGGTGTATATTCATCCGAGAACAAGAGCTTGTAGCTTACCTTCACTTTAAAGTACATATAATCACAACTAAAAATTGGCCAATTAGAGATTATGAGTAAGATGTTGCTCCTGACTCAGATGACTGGTTACACTTTTCTGAAAGAACATGTAAGATTAGACTGACGTGATGACCAGTAACATCAGTGTTCAAATTTGATTAGGAACATTTGAGGTGCAAATTTACATCCAAGGTTAACAAATAATGAGCTATATAATTTGCCAATAAGCTAAATTTGGGCTCCATTCCTGCTGTCTGGAAAGCATCATGATCACTCTAAAGATAAAAAAAAGATTGATCTTAAAAGAATAGAATCTACATACCTCATGTACTTTTATGTATGATCCCAAAATACAATGGTCTAGGTTAAATCTTCTGACAGTGCTAAAAATTATATTGCAGCAGGTAGGTAACTGAAGGGACCACCCTAAAGATCAATAAATAAATAAATATGTAGGTGCTGTATTAGGATTTGTCAGATTTTTTCAGCTGAAATGCAAACCTTTTTTGGAGGACAACTTATGTTTTGTTATCAATCCTTCTAATGCGAATTGTAAGTTCTAGTTTCATTCAGCCTTGAGACTGGGATGGTTTAAGGAAACCACCATAATACAGTATGTATGTAAGAGAGCAGGACAGCACACACCTACATGTACGTTTGTACAATAGGTGTTATTAATGGTCATTGTGGCCTTCTGTACACAGGTCACTGTTTAATCTACCCTAATCTCACCACAGGAAAAAATTCTGTCCTCAAATTAAGGTCATTTGACTCCAGTATATGTTCAGGTCAAGGTTTCTGCTAATTTCCAAGCAGATCTGTTGTGACAAGGCAGTATCAAAAGGGCCAACCAGTATGCAAAGCCTCCGGTGGTGTTTGATACTGGTTGGCCCTTTCGATACTGCCTTGCCACTGATAGATCTACTTGGAGAATCTATAGAGTGCATAACCAAGATTTATTTTTAAACAATCTTAGAATGATTGGAAGAAAAAAAATGTGTTGATTTTTTATCAATAAACATGTAACGATATGTTAACATGCACAAGTGTGACTTAAATGTGTCACATATATGTAACATTACTTAGATCTACTAGACAAAACAAAATAGAAAAATGGAAGTGATATCAACTTATGGCCTTTGTCAAAGGGGAAACAACTGATATTCTTTATGTGAAATTGACAAGGTTTGTCCAATCACACAAATCCAATCAGTTTTCTGTAATTAATTGCCCTTCAGGACAGATTACTAACCACACCAGACAAGCTTAACAGTTCAGGGCAAACCTGACATCTGTCTTTCATATCTTACATGTAAGACTTAAATACCTTAAAAATAAAAAAATATTGAATTATAAGAAGATGGTGGTCAAGTTTAGAGTTAGCATTCATATGATTTCTCTGTGAAAAAAAATCATCTTTGACACTGAAAAACAAATATTTGCATGTCTGTCTGCATTGAAAACATAGCTCTAGCATTTTCATCTGTGCACTAGACAAGGCATACTCTAGCATTGTGAATTCAAGGAGCACTATCATACAAGTTGGCATCCATTCTATCTAATCACACTAACAGCTGGAAACAAACTTATCAGCTAACAAATTTACTGGTAGTCCAACTCCAATTACTCGTTGCATCTCAACAAACTGAAAAACCTGATTAGAGAGCTTAACTCCGTAAATTACAATATTTCACACTTTCAGGTTTGGAGATTCTTATCGACGTCCACTAGACATCTAGGACCCAATCTTGATTTCTTTTCTGTGCGACTTAACATACTTTCACCTTCAAGAAAGATGAAGAAAACGTTGGTTAATTGCCAACTCAGAAAATGACAGACAATATCTTGAACAAATACAATATTCTGCATTAACTACTATGCTTTCGATTTTTTGCCCTAGCATTATCTATTTAGAGAAGAAACTTTAAAAAAATTTCAACCCTAATCACATTCTAACTTATGGCATAGCTCAAAACCGATCTGATAAGGCTGTGCTATATTTCATCTGACTGTTGAAAGTCAAATAAAAACAACAATGGGAAAATTTGGTGGGTTTGGAAGTTATGTTTTGAATTAAGAAAATTCATACTGGCTAAAATATCTTGCCATTCAAGATTTTCTGACAAACTCCTTTCTGACAAAAATACTATGCCATAGATTATAAGCTATATTACAACACCCCAGGTAGACTGAGTAAAACACCTTGCAGCCTTGTGATTGTATAATTGCAACCCTTATCTTAGCGAGCCCAGATGTTCTGGGGATTTTATTTGAAAGGACAGAGGTGTGAGCGGGATTGTGGGACAGATTTGCGGGGCGATGCGGAGATGGTATCGTGCAGCGCAGGTATTTCTGTGGGGAGAGGAGATTTGGAGCATGACAGATTCTGGGGAGCAGACAGCGCTGATGGTTGAGGTGTCGCAAATCAGATAATCTCGTCAGTAATACTTTTGGTTAAGATAACGATGTCTTAGAGTTAGTTACAGCCTGGGAAAAGGTCAGCTGCAAGTAGAGGTGGGGAAGATTTCCTGGTTCAGAAAAGTGGGAGGCTAGGGGCTACACTTCAAGTTCCTTTCTTACTTATCAGGACAAAACAGATGCACTGCTTCAGTTTCTAAGTGTTTTATCAAAGGGCGGAATTTCATTTTGTTCAACCAGCATTTTCGATAAGGTATGATCCAAGTAGTAAAAAAAATGATATTCTATTTCTAAAACACCACAGGGCAATTCTTGATAAGAAAACAAGAATTTTTAAACGAGACTAGCAGCATTCAGACAAGATAAAAAGATACTGTTATTAAATGATTTCTCCTCAGTCTCCTGATTACTAATTGCTGGAGCAGTTATGCCAGTCATACAAGCAGCTGCTATTTGATACCGACGAAAACACCTGCTCCGTATGCCCAGCAGTATACTTATAATCCAGTTAATCCTTATGTTACAATGCTGCAACAGGTGCCTCTTCAATAGCTTACTTTTACTTTATAAGCACAGACCTGGTGAATTATGGTTTGAATAATCATTGCCTACTGAGATGATTATGTGGTTATCTGAAACTAGTGAAAGATTTGGCTTATTATGGAAATAGATATAGCTGGCTATAATGGAGTCAGAGACACCCCCTAGTGACTATGATAAGAACTGCACAGGAGGCTAATAACACACTTAGGCTTCCACTCATACGTTTTGAGTCGATGTAAAAGAAATATGAAGATATTCAAATACTGTCCATGAGCCTGAATTCCTGACCATTCTGTAAAAGCTGAGCTGAAAGGTGTAGAAACACAGATTACATTTCCCTGAATTTATTCAAGAGATACTCAAGCTGAGGTATTTGTTAACATATTTATTGTAAGAAGAAGGATTCTTTATCACACATTTTACCAAAGATTGATGTTGAAGAATTCAATGAAGACAGAAATTAACTGAAATACATTTTGCACTTTCACAGACTTGGCAGAATTTGTGTTACGACTTGCCTCCACACGTCCATCTTTTACACAAAGGACGGAGCTGGGACAAAGACACAGTGCTGTGGGTCTGAGCAACAGTTGGCCCCACTCTCCGTAATGGCAAACAGAATTAGCAACACAATATAGCCGGGAAAACAGAGCCGTCTGCCCTCATCAGCCAACCAGCAGGTGTGCCATTGTGAGCGCAGGACGACAGACATTTGGCGAGTTCAAACACCTTTTCATAAAGGGAAGCAGGAAGTCAAACACTACATGGTAACATGTGGTGTAGCGCTCTGATGGTTCTTAATCGCTACGTAGACATACGTATCACAGGGATTGATTAATGACGGTTCATTTAAAAGCCATCCGAACGCAGAGTTCCATGTTGTGGTCTGAATTTTATTTCTTTTTAGAAAAATGTGCAGATATTTTTTAAGCCATCTGAACGTAAAATTCTATGTTGTGGTCTGAATTTTATTTCTTTTCAGAAATGTGCAGATATTTTTTAAGATATCTGTAAGTGTCTAGAATGATTTTATCGAAGAAATAAGTCATATTTTGAGCGATGATCGTTTATTTTGTATATACCCATCTCATTGTTGTGTTCTGTTTGTGATATTCACAGACTAATACTGTAAATCACTTTAATATAGCGGCAGGAAAATATAGCGGTTGGAGGAAAACGGAGTAGGTCAAGGCACAATTTTAACAGTGGGAACAACATTACTGTCTCAAATATTAGACAATAAGTGATCAAACATTTGCGATGATGAAATTTTAGCTGTTGACTAGTGGCCGTTAAATCAGCTAAAATTAAGTTAGTTTTTACAAATCAAGAATTACAGTATGCACATCTATGCAGACATTCTGAGTACCTAGACAGGAAATGATGCATGCTTAATAAGTTTGTTACTGGTGGTTCAAACGGAATAAAAGACATGGGGAAAGAACAAGGCAAATGTGTCATTCTGTGTTTCAGTTGTAATCTGTTCTCATATACAATGAAAATGTACTTATAATATCTATTTAGAAAACAATATGGAATTTAAATTATACAGCAGATACAATATAATGATATTCATGTATACGATGATGATGATGATGATGATGCATATAAAAGACATATGTTTCTTCCAACCATCCATATTTGCAAAACAATAGTCATACCAACATCAAATCCCATTTGTCATAGAAACCTTACTTTAACATTTCAGAAGACGAAAGACTGAATCACTTTTCTCGTATACATACTTTCATTAGTCTTTTTCCCTATCTAACTTTGCAGACACTAATTAACATGTCTGACTACAGAGACACATCAGATAAACAATCATCCAAGACATCCCAAAATAACAAGTTACTATGCAGCCTACAGGTATATATTCAAGATAAATCCCAAATCAGCCAGTTTTGCAAGACATTACAAAATGCATCATAAAACTAAATTGTGGTTTGATCATAATTTCATTATAACTATTTCACACAATCTCATATAATACTAATTTGATACAGAACATTCTAATTTCAGCTCTTGCCTAAGAAGAGATTCCTGTCTTCCTGTGTAATAAGAGATTTTGAATGATGAAAACTTAAGTGGAAGAGACAAGGAATAAACCATGAGGCACATTAGGCTCAGGGTTATCCAATATAATAAGTTATATCTTCCCCACATATAATTTGTGTATCTGTAAGATGCACAGTTTCTTCATGTATGGAAAAAAACTGAAAGTGCAGGGTGATCTCCTTACTGAGAGATGTCTGTAAGTCAAAGCCTTAGAAAATGAGTTGAGGCAAAACGGGTGGAGAAATAGGCTCAAGAGCTTGAAGATTATAGAAAATAATATTCCACCTGTTTAGTGGAGTCTACTTTACACAATTTCGGGTGTAAGGAAAGATTGTGAGGTAAAAAGCAATGCAATGTTGTCTTGATTGTTGATAAATCCTGCAAGATGATGTTACCATTCAAGTCATCTAAGAAAATCACTGAGCTCCTCCTTGAAAGTACTAGAGGTACATGTAAGTCAACACCACTAGATTCTGTCAAACTTCAGTGCAGCATCTTTTTCCTTCTTCAGGGTTTTGATGGATTACGATAATCTAAATGCAGACTTGTTTATATACACTGGAGACAACATTTGTCTCATAATCTTGATTAGATGCAAACTATGTATGTCAGAACCTTGACAAAATGACAGATACTGGCGCCATACATTTCTAAGTGTATATTTCTTAACTGAATTAAAAATGCTGCCCTTGTTATTATGTATCATTCACAACATATGAATGAAGAGACTAATAATCTGCAAAGCGGCTTGTCAATATATCATAATCCATAAACATTCCTAGATGAACATTAGACTGTTGTTTTGCATTTTCATCTGGCTGCTTTGTCAATATATCATAAACATTCCTAGATGAACATTAGACTGTTGCTTTGCATTTTCATCTGGCTGCTTCCTCAATATATCATAAACATTCCTAGATGAACATTACCATTGTTTTGCATTTTCATCTGGCACTTGCTTTATTACCTACGTCTATATGCACCTCGTAATGTTGTTTTCTATTCCCCAGCACAATAACATCACTGAAAACCCATGAAACCTGACAAAGCATGATGACAATGACGATACTGTAAGGGTATTAAACTTTGCAGATAATGTTAAATGTTTATCACTAAACTGAAAACAGAACAAAACGACACTGTTTCCTTCTGCACCACGGGTGGGGAGAAATAAACCTATGTCTGTACAGAATGAGTTAATCCTGCCTTGTGGCAAACAACATTAACATTACACTTTCAGCTTTGTTCAGCTTAAAAACAGATTTGACAGTAACTATTTTATCTGTTTGGCTTGAGATCTCTTTTCGAATAAAGAACTGTATGTGGTTGATTTGTAAAAGAAGAACAAACAGCGTAACTTTGGACAGTAGGATAATGTATACACACTGTAATCCTTACATTTTGTTGAGCTCATGTTTTCTAGCGACTAGTAATAAAATTAGATGATCAGAGAGGAAACACTGTTTTAATATGGATCTTTTTCAAGGATGGTTTTAACTTAAAAAGACAAAGAAAGAAGCAAGAAACTGGCTGTTACTATATCCTTGTCCAGGCCAGGAGGGAAATTCTTGCTGTAATCTTTCCAACAGTTTGACGACTAGACTAGCGTATAGACTCTTATTAAGCAATCATCCTGCGTGGGGCTTATTCCCTGGCACCGAGTACTGCCCCTGGTGTGTCCCCAAACCTAGACAAAGCCTATCTTAAATATTTACTACTCTTAACGTCTCCTAAGGCTATCTATAACCAGGTGTTACACCTGTCTTAAACCTCTTTATTAGACCTGGAACACTTACAGTAGTTTGACCAGGTCAGAGGTGATGTATTGCCCACGGCTACAATTGGATATTGAAGTGGCTATCGATCTGAAGGATACGCCATCGAGCGCCGACTTAATTTGTAGTAATAGCAGTGCCGTTAATGGTGACACCTTATTAAATGGTAGACAAATAAAACCGTGTGTGTCTGCGAAAGAACTGACCCAGTTTTGCAATGTGATATACGAGTTGTACTCAGTCCTTCTGTAAAGGGAATAAGGCATCATATACAAAATACAAATGTAGTACAGGGATGCTAGTTTAAGAATTATGATATCAATAGAAAATACTGGCAGCGAAACTTTGTAGATGCTTCAACTCGTTAAAGATTAAGAATTATGTAACTATGCATGATATTACAATGCACATTTGTAACTTGACAGCAATCATCGGCTAGCAATAAGGTATTTGTACGGTATCAAAGAGTTTCCAAAATATTATTCTTCATCATGCACAAAATGTTATGTTTCCTAAACATTACCATTTTTATGGGCCAACTACAATGATAAGCTATGCTACTATCTATCCATTGTAGGAAGTATCTAGTTTGTCTTCTTAGAGAGTAATAAAAAGTAGGATTATGTGGAAAGTTGGGGATTTGGTATAAGTATAGAAAGCGAGCTTGCTACAGACATGAGGCTTTCACGTGAGTTCTAAATCCCAACTATCAGTCTCTGCCTTCTGTGTAAATGCTTTGGTACTTTCCATCAAGGGGCATGAACCAGTATGTCTTAAGACACAATCTCCAGACCTGCTACAAACAACAAACATCTTTTTCTCTCTCAATTTTTTGAATGTTAACAAGTTATTTTGAACCATTCAGCCCAAAGTCCAAAGCCAACAATATCTTTGAGAAAAAAAACACATATCCGATGAGCTTTTCTTTTAAAAGGGGGTATGTCTTCCTATAATAACAATACCATGGTATCCACAGAAGCAGCAACCTTTCCTGCACCTCACAAGAGATGTCGTCTCCAGGAAATAGCCAGGCCAAGGATTTCCTTAATTGCTTAAAGCCCCTAGTTTTCCCCCTGTGGACACATTATGCCTATCTCCAACAACATTAGGCTGTACCTGTAGATGGCAAAGACTTCCATCACAACTTCTTGATTGTGAGAGCTGGAGGGATCCCTGAAGATACATCATTTTCCTTTCCATTCCTGGTCCTCTAATCCTCCAGAACGAAGGGGAGATTGCTCGCGGACGAAGAACGCTCTCCCGCAGGAAGTTGAGACTTTTCTCTAGTAGTTCTAGAATACTAATAAAGGTGGAAGGCTTTGAAGCTTCACCAATGATCGGAGAACAGAGCGAACATGACCACAAACTGGACATCCAGAATGATGGAGGAGGAGGAGGAAAAGGAGTTGCTTGTGGACCAGGTACAATACTGAGAGGTCGTCTATGATCTCTTTATTTCAAAATCTAAAACAATTTATATGTACCAATTATATGTCTAATTAGAAAATTCACTAAATGATTTACAAAATAGGAAAAAGCACCCTAAAACACACTTCAAAGACTTTTCCAGCACTGCAAACCTTAGCAACAATACAAGGGCCAAGCATGACTGAGGCTACAAAAGCTACTGTATATAGCCTGCATTGTGAGATATCTCTATCTCTGCAAAATGTGTCTTAATTTCTGTATATACAGGTTGACCAGACATTGTGATGAATTTCAAATTGTTAAATTGAAACCCCCTATTCTTTCCCACTGTATAGTCTTTCCCTAACTGATGCTCATAGTTTGTTACCATCTTTGAATGTTACTTTTGCCTAACACTTGAACATGCCTAACTAAATCAAAGTGCTGCTGGCACAACCATGCATTTGTAGTCTGGTAATTAATCCATCAAAATGGATAAACCTTGAAAGTACATAACGTTACCTGACACATCTTGTGTATGCTGGAAACAAATCTTCTGACCATCACTTGAAACCATGTTCACAACCAGGCCAGTATAGAAATCTTAGTAGAGGTAATACATGTACATGTAGCTTTTGCTGCCTAACTATCTAACACCTGATACAGGCAGAAAGGTTGTTTGCCTAACTAATTTAACCTTATCCTGCTGCCTAACTTTGAAACCAATACAAATTTGGTGCCAAAACGAGGCCATAGCAGGAAAAGAGTTAAAGCAGTCAAGTATGAGACTTAAAATTTGCTTTTTTCATACCTTATTGCACAACGTAGCATTGCAATCAGGCATTAGATGTTTAAGTATCTAAATGTTACAAAAATATTTTCTCATCCCAACATCATGTACACGTGTTTGATACAAACCTTGTACATTTGGTCCACTTTCATTTACATGACACAGTTGTTCAAGATTAACTGGACACAGTAGAATATAGAAAAGCGGAAGCTTGTTTTCATACTTACCATGTACAGAAGTACAAGGCACAACACCACCTCCACATAGTTCAGGCTACATGGAAACAGAACAAGGAAAGTACAAATAACTTCAGTTCGAGTCAGTCAACATGGCAGTGGGTAAAGATGTGAAGATGTCAGAGAACAAATCACACACAATTGTAACAGGACATGTATCAACAGCCAAAGCTGAAATCTTAAGAATCATCATTGCACTAGAGCTTATCATTAGGCAACACCAATTTAATTTCTTGGTTAACGGAATTCAAAAAAAATGCTAGATTGGAAAATCATGATGAAAACAGAATCTCAGAGGAAAGTTTGTACTTTGGTGCACACAGTTTCATGGAGTGAACAGGGTTAGGTGCAAGTTTTCACCCCAGCCTTCTGTTTTAATGATGTCCTCATGATAAACTTTTTCCAAAAAATTCTGTTAACCAAGAAATTAAATTGGTATGGCCTTAGTGTACGAAGAAAAAGAGGGGAACTAGTAGTAGTAAGTAGCTATAGGCTGTACTAACATCAAGCTTGAGGTTTCTTCACATAAGATGAAAGTCAGCTACATTTGTCATGTGTATGATCTGCAGAAAATCGAGATGGACAGGGTAGATTTGATTGGTTAGACAAAAGTGAGAGACAAAGAAGACAATCAAGACAGAACAAGAAAATTACAGAATGATTTTCTTCGACACATCATCAAAATCTCATGCACATACATGTACCTTTTCTTTCTGTCTTAAAGTTGAACAGAATTTAACTTTTCAAAACAACAGTTTAAGTCAGAACTGACAAGTTCCAAGTTCAAGATGATTTCCCTGAAACAGAAGTTACCATATTTTTAAAATAATGATACTAGTACTTGGAGACAGAAGACAACAATACTCACAGAGAAACGGCCATCACAAAGCTGTCCGTCATGTCCTTATACCTCATGTCAACATCAATGTACAGGCTGTCTGTAGAGGAAATAGTTAATACATACAACAAACAATGATAATGCACCTATCGAATAGTTGCTGTGTACTAGGTTAATCCAAGGATGTTTAATTTTTGTTATATTGAAGGCAAACCGCATTTATTGTTCAGCACAACCATGCTGCTTTTCTGATTTAGGGTGTTTCTTCCCTAACAATAACATCTGTATTATTTTGCCTGGATGCCAGACCCCCAATCTCTAAAATATCTATCACACTGGCACCCAGGCTAGGTTTATTTTCGTAAAACTCATGTAAATTTGCATACTAGTAGGGTGTTATGCACCCTCCCACAGCTTGCAATTACTCTAGTCTACATTTCTGGGGAGAATCTTGCTCGGAACGTGTCAAGAGCAGCCTCTGTCGACCCTTTTGACTATCTAGCGACCTTCGCAGACCTTCTAGGAGTGCCGGCATTTATTGATTCACAAGAATTCAACATGGGCTAGGTTCTGTAATGCTGGGGAGATCGTCGTCCAGGCACAGGTAAGCAATCTCCCTCAACATCAGAGAACCTGGCCCATGCTGAAAATCTCAAATCAGTGCTCCCTCAAGGTTAATGCTGGCCCTCCTAGAAAGTCTGCAATAGAGGCTAAGTCAATATCACAGTACTAGTAAATAACACCACTGACACTAGGAATGAGCTGGTTCATGGTTTGTACATTTGTCTTAGGAGCAAACTTTGAGGAAAATATCGCCCTCAGTCCACTATCACACTTAACATTTAGACAAAAAAGTGTTCCTCACAAACCTTTGTCGTCGGCTGAATAAGCAGGATTCTGGGTAATACATATGGTGACGGGAAAAGGCCATAGTGCCATAGCCATAGGTTGCAGCAACAAAGTGGCGATTTTGATGATTGATCACACTTTGAGTCCAGTTACAGGTTAGCAAAAGAGATTCTAATAAGTTTTTGTGTAAATAATTGAGTTATACCTTTATACAGTCTTCGAGATGAGGAGGCTCAGCCTGTGGTTGTAACATTTGTCTTATAAACCTGCGAACAACCATGCAGTGTGATTCCTCCACGAAGCCCTCAGACTATGTCAATAACTTAGGGACGCAGAGTTTTTTACGTCACCATCTTCTAATGCATGGTTATCGAAGCTTTTCAGACAGTGTTCTGAATACGTTAGTCTGTCAGGTTTGCATTACTGGCATTATATATCTGATGTTGCATCTAGCACATAACATTATCTCTAAATACACCGTTTTTGAAAAATGGGTTTATGTTAGCCAACGTTAACTTAAAATTGGATTCTTTTCATTCGAGTCTGATTCTGAAGCCACATAAAGTGCTCTGGGTGTACTTGTTGTAACAAGCTTTACACATGTCCAGGCATGCTTTGTTTTGTTTCGTTTTGTTCTCTGAGGCCTACACCTTTGATGTAATTATAATACCCACAATAAATCACACTGCACATGTGCAGTTCAAACTGTGAATCAGCTTATCCCACAGGCCAGTGCCCCATGGAGGTGGGGAGGGGGGCTGTTTGGGGTGGTCAGCAGCTGACTACTAACTATGTCATTCATTCATCTACTAGTAGATCTGAAGTACAGCCAGTAAGCTTACTGGGAATGAGGCTGTTGTACGTGCACGTGCTTGAGGCACCTCGAACTATTGTCTACACTCATAAATTGACGATTTGACACCTTGACTTATATTCTTCTACAAGAGACAAGAAGAGACTTTCATGATCTTTCATGACCTCAAATTTTCCATCCCCCCCATCCCAAAACTCACAAGGTTTCCAGTACAGGTTCAGCGCACCGCCCGGGAACGTGTGCGGCCTCAACCAGATGAAGGACGCGTCCCACGTCTGTATCACGGCCGTGCTGACCAGCCAAGCCTGCACCCATCCTGGAAGGGGAGTCTTTACCTCCGCCATGGCTGTTCTAAAGTTGTGCCGAGCAAAGGTCGGGAAAAGTTTCGCCGTGGATTTGAAGTCCCGCGCAAGGAGTTGTGGGGTCACCTGTCAAGAGCGACATCTATCGACTCTTGTCAACATAACAGTCATTTGCCATCGATGGACACTGTCTGCTTGGAACCTGCGGTTGCAAATGCATCGTACTAAATTGTCGTCTATATGATTTGAAAAAGATATTGAATTTAGGGGATTATGGTATAGCCGAATGTTTTTAATTTTTTGTCGGTGTAATGACGACATATAAAGTACAAGCACATAACCAAGGATGACATAACAAATGCCATACCACGGCATGTTAGCAAATCTCACATAGAAATGAATTTATTTCTGTCAAATTCGATGGTTGTTGGCTGGTTAAAAAAACATGTCACATCCGCTTCCTGATAAACACAATTATTTACAAGACAGCTTAATTATCAGAAGCTCTTTTGCTAACCTGCAACTGGTGTGATCAATCATCAAAAACGCCACTTTCGTTGGCACTGCGGCCTATTTTCCCGCCAATATATTCATTACCCATAAACCTATTATTCAGCAGACGACAAAGGTTTGTGAGGAACACTTTTTTTGTCTACATGTTGCGTGTGATAGTGGACTGAGGGCGATATTTTTCTCAAAGTGTGCTCCTAGCACAAGCAGAAACACATGGACTTAGTAGTATTACTATTTCTACGGCATCCAGCTAACGTCCCGATGAATAATGTACAAATTGCCATGACGGTGGGGATAGACTTTGAGTGACATTCTACCGACCTGTGCTACCGACTCAACAAACGGGTTGTTACCGAAGGCCTGATGTGTGCGGCGGTCGGCGTTTTGTCTTGTGTTTCAGTTTGTGCTTGGAGACGTTTATATGACCTTAGTTCGGGCCAAGGTGGGAACAATAGCTGCTATATAAAAGCTAATTAGCGGCAAGATATTAATGACGAATCTTCTCTCCCGAAAAAAAATGTTAGCACCTGTCCGAGAGCACCGTCATTCTGCGTGCGGCGGACGGTAGTTTCAAATTACAATATTATGGTATCAGCACAACGTCATATCTTCTCGTCACTACGTCATGTATAACCGTCCATCACTTCTAGTGCAGTGTGCCCTAGCCAATAAACCAACATGCGCGGTACTATTATTACGGCCCTAATTGATTGCTAATCGGCTCAGAACACACAGAAGACGCGAAGGGCTCGGAAGACAGGCTCTCTCTGACCAATCCACATTTTTGTTTCTCACCTGCCGATGAAATGGACGCTCGACAGAGACTGACACGCCGTCTGCCTCCTCTACCATCTTCTCTGGGAAATAAAGGTAAGGTTGGCAACTTAATGCTACGGTTGTTTTATATTTGAGTCTCTAGCCAGCAAGTAATAAAAACTGAAGTAACACTATTGCCAAAGTGTCGTCTGCAATTTATACAGTGTTCCAGGTAACATTGTTAGCACGATATAGACGTCTTTGAGGGTTTTATTAGCTTGCACACTTTCCTCTTATATTTGATAACGCCACTTACTCTGACTGACACATGCAGCGTCTATTTCTTCTTCGTATTTAGCAGTGCATAAATCAATATTGTGTTATCCTTCTTGTAAAAATGATCGAACGCTCTGAAAAAATAAGCTGCTTAACTGTAGGGTCTATTGTGACGTCACTCAGAGTATCCGATTCTTCTATTTGTGATTTCATAGAGGCAGCGCAGCGGCAATTCGTGCGATGTGAAAAACACACACCAGTAAAAACACGTTCTACAACGTGTTTCTTGCCGGTTTGCCTTAGTTACGGTTTAGTGAGGAGTGCTGTAGCTATGACAAACACAATTCGGCTCCAGGCCGTCGCGTCTCCTCTGAACAAGCCACTATTAAATCTTAAGCTTAGAATGATGTGACGAAAAATTGTCGGTGACATCCAGCGCAAAATCATCATGCACTTGGTGCGGAATGATGTTCTTCGATAGTGAGCAAAGAAAAAGCTTTGCCGTCAAGTAAAGAGTCATGCAAACATCAATCTGCTTCTGGAATTAAACTCATTTTACAACAGAGGATTGTGATTGAGTTAACCAAGGACATATATAATGTCCTTGAGTAAACCAAACGTTTTAACTCCCTGGATGTTAACAGACGTCCAGACGGAATCCGAGGGCCAGGCGCCGTCTACTCTCTACAGACGAACTCTCCGGAAAGTCGTCATCAAGAAGCCCACTCTGTGGTCATGTCTGTTTCCAAGCATCGCAGCTCGCAGGGAACAGGTAACACTTTCTTTTCCTTTCATTGCTTTCCATTGCTTTCATATTATGAATATTTCATTGTTTAGTTTTCATTGTGTGTGTGCTGAGTGGTGAGAAATACACCAGATGGCATTTTACAGCTGTAAAGAAGAATTTAGTAGGGGAAAGGAAGGTTTGTATGATCGGTGTGTACTCTTTGGGAACTAATTATAAGGTACAACAGAAGCTTTGTATTGATGATAATTAAAAAACCATTTAGGCTACAATATTTTCAATGGTGCTGAAAGAAGAGCAAATGCTTTGACGTTACATATAACGAAAGAAAAGACCACCGATTTTGATTTATGTTTTTCAAATATGGTAACTGGACTTTTAACAAACAGTTTTTAGCTGACGGAGTAATTCATAAAAACATAAACATTGACTAAGGAGGTAGAATCGATGTCAATAATTGGAGTGTTATAGTTAGCGCTATGTCAAAACCGCAGTGTAGCAGAAGTAGCTCTTCTCAATGGATCGTTGAAAATCAGTTAACGTTACCACTTAATAAATGAAGCTAATCAGAAGATTTGACCCTGATCTTTATCAGCTAACCGGGCTTGGCTAAAGCGATTACAAATTTCGATTTCACCACACCACACCACAACAAAACAATCGGCTGACACCCACTGCGTCATTGCGGGCGAAATGGGACCAGGAGTTGGATGGGAAATTGACTCGATTACTGTGGTTCTATTTTTCGACAGCGAAGTCATTAATGTTGCAGGGTTATTCAGCGCAACGCAAAATGAGGCGGAAGGCGACTCCACATGGTGCAAATGTTACATTCTGGTTTTCATTTAGTCGAATCTGATTGTGTGTCGTGTGATTAAAAGTTATATACTCCACATTATGCTCAGGAAACTCTGTCCGAGCTAGGGAAGTTTTCTCTTCTTTCTAAATGAAATAAAACACAGTTGAAATAAAATGAACATGAAGTCTCTCTTTACCGTTGCCCCCCCCCCAATAAATCCTCAGAAAAAAAGTACTTTTCATCTGCAATGAGCATTGTAATGTCACTTGTTTTGTTCCCCATGAAGCTTTGGTCCGAGCTAAGAAAGTTTTCTCTTCTTTCTAACTGATGGAATAAAACACAGTTGAAAGAAAGAAAACATAAAGTCTCTCTTTACCGTTGCCCCCCTCCCCACTAAATCTCAGAAAAGAGTACTTTTCATCTGCAATAAGCATGGCAATGTCGGTTATTTTGTTTCCCATGAAGCTTTGGTACCGGATGAAGTCGGAGCCTCGCGGTCTGGCCTTCATCCTCAACAACAAGCACTTCGACACCATGAAGGTTCGTCACGGCTCCGACTGTGACTCACGCAACATGGAGCATCTTCTCAAGGCGCTCAGGTTCAAGACCGTGGTGCACAGGGACCTCACGGCTGAGGTGAGCGGGACATTTCTGTGTGGGTCTACGCTTTATAGAATACCTTCTCAATGGCAGGAAAAGATATTGTTGAAATTTAATATATTTTATTACAACCACTGCTAACGCCAGCGCCACAGGGGGATCACGTCATTTCCGTTAACATTCGAACGCCTTCAAATTTGATAGAATGTTTGAACATTCGAACGTGTTTGAAGAACACGTTTTGCGCTGACGTGCACACATTCGAACTCATCTAGCATATTCGAACGCGTACGAATGTTCATGACGTAAATGTGTGACCCCTGTAATGTAGGCAATCTATGTAGTCAGCGGAAGTGTGAACTGAACTAAACGTCATTCTCAGGAAATTCTGTCCGAGGTGAGGAAGTTTTCTCTCCTGGACCACTCGGACTACGACTGCTGTGCGGTGGTCCTCCTGAGTCACGGAAACGCCGAGGCCATCTTCGGAACGGACGGCAAAGCCGTCAGCTACAGCGCCATCCTCCAGCGCTTCGACGGGCAACACAACAAGGCCCTCCTCAACAAACCCAAACTCTTCTTCATGGAAGCATGCAGGGGAGGTGGTTATAAGTTTACTGTTTGTTTGTTTATTCATTTATTTGTTTGCATCTTACAAGCGATACGTAACACGCCAGTTGCGTACGTTATTTACAAGCCAAGATAGGTTTCATTCACTCACACCGGGGAGAGGACACTTAGTCTTGCACAAATTTGTGGTGAGTAACGTTACTAGTGCTTAAAACGTGCTCGAGGTGTAGCTCTCCTCAAACATGGGACCTCCGGATCCGATTTACGTCTAATCCGAGAGGACCTCCTAACCGAAGCTAGCTACTCATTTTCACCTCATTTTCAGTGTGGAAATATCATGCGATTTATGACTTGTAAAACTAAAATGATTCACCATTTCCTTCAGACATGACAGACAGAGGTGCGGACGAATCTCCACTCTTGCTGCCGTTCAGTTACCAGGACACGGAAGCAAACAGGCAGAGGAACTACTTTGTACCGAGCAACATGCCCAACATCTGTGACATCTACCTCGGCTTCTCCACCGTCCCAGGTAAAGTGACGGCAACTTATTACTCGAGAGATTACTGGTTGACTCTAATCTATCAGCGTATCCTGTCCCTGGTGCTGAAACGCGTGTAGGGAAACACGATGTGGTCGCGACTTGGGTTACCTTTTCACTGAAAGGCTGTCCACGCATTGTTTTGCATTCTTTTGTAAAGAATGTCTCCACAACATGGGATCATTCGTGTTACAACCGGTTACCATGCCATTGGTGAGTAGAATATGCCTTTATCAGTGGAACAACCACAGATTACACTACCTACTCAATGAAGATTTTACGTAAAGACGAATGTCATGACATTTGCATGACACTGACCATGACAACACCACCCCCCTCCCAGGTTACACGTCATGGCGAAATTCTCAACGTGGCAGCTGGTTTGTCCAATCACTGATCGACGTTTTCTCAGAGCACGCCGCCAGGGAGGACCTCTGCTCACTTATGACAAGAGTAAGTTTGAAGTGATATTTTGATATTTTATTGCAAATATGAATTTGAAACATACTTAATGTGGCACTGATGAACATGTTATCAATTAATTTTATTCGCATTGTTTCTGTTGTCTCGGTATATGGGCAGAAATGTAAAAAGAACCAGGAATGGAGGGACATTGTTAACTTTGATTCATCAAACCGCCTTCTCTGTCGTTCGCAGGTGAATCAAAAGGTGGCGCTGTCCTTTGAATCGCAAGGTGGAAAGCTGACGAAGAGGAAACAGGTGCCCGCACCAGTAAACATGCTGACAAAGAAACTTTACTTTTTCCCTGAGTATGCCAGGTAGACGCTCTAGGATAGGATTTTGTTCCGCGAAATGTCCATTACGAGTTACAATCATGATAATCACTGACATTTATAGATGATGAGTCGACACCTGTGTGGTAAGTTTTCAGATATTGAATCCTTAATTCCTTATTAAGTGGTTCAATAAAATGGTGGCGGTCTGTCTATAGTGTTTGGTATGTCTTATTTATTATCAGTGTGTTTGAAGACATTATTTGAAAAGGTACAACTACGAAATGCCCGGAATTGGGAGCATTACTTTCGCAGGTGTTTGGACGGCTTAGTTCGAACGCCCCCACAGAAACGGAGACATTGATTGAAACCAAAAACACTTATGCAAACGGCTTACAGGCATTGCTTGAAAGCCACCAATCGCGTAACGGAGGCAAAGTGGTTTGAAGCCTTACGGATGAAAAACACTGCCACAGAAATACCTTAATTGCAGCTAAAGTCTGCCGTACATGCATGAATCAAGGAGGTGACGAAAATCATGTTTTCATCTCCTTGGTTGAAAAGCTAACACTCCAGAGGATTGCCACAATGTGGTGAGAAAAACAACACATGACACCTGTGAGATTTTTTACATCACATTTATTAAAGACATCAAATGAAACGTCAACACTGTCGGTCGTTGCGGATGTGAAAATCTACATCAGAAAATCATCTTAGAAATTCTTCTTTTACAATCAATAGACATCCTTCTGTTCTTTTTGTTAGATTCACATTTATCTATTGAGGATGACACACAAATCAAAATGCTTGAAAGAAGCTCTCTCCTCAAAAACATAAATGCAGATATAAAACAATTAGGCCATTGAGTAGGAACACAATTCAGGAGACACTAAAGATACACGATGGAAAACAATCAAGACGAAATAAGACGAGTTGTGTAAATTCAATCACGAAAACCTACTTGTACAATCAGTAAAGTCATGAACAATATCGAAAATATTAGTTTTCTAAGTATGGAAATGAAGTGATTCCTCGTTGTATGAGAGAATAAATTGTATTGTCATTGGGCTGCTGTAGATCCACAATGATGATAACAGTATAATTCTTGGACTGGGGTAGGAGATAATGCTCAGTTGTTTTACTGCGATAACCACATTAGGATAATCAGTATTACACTTAGTCAAGTAAAACATTCTGCGAAATCTTCAAAACTATGGATACTTTTTTTGTTTTTAGTCTAGGCCGTATCATTATACAGCATACCAATTTGATGCAGAATGAAAAGGAAGTCTGCAACTCTATCACATGAGGTAGATCTTGTACATTTTAGGCCACGGGTAGTACATTTCACGAATGACATCCTTTAAAGATTTAAAGGCCTTGAATAGAAGAGCCCCAGAAAACGAGAAGCCTAGATTTCATGTTATTCTCAATACAAAAATACAAGATTCGCTTAAACACAAGCTTTGTCTAAGTAAAAGCTAAGCAAAGTTATAGGGGCGAGGGCGAGTCAAAAACTAATGCAAGTGGTTTTATAACAGGCCCTTTTTTCATCGAATGAGTTGAAATACGGCACAAGGGTGAAGACACATATCTCATTGAGACTGATAAATGTCAATTTGTTTTTGTGAGCGACTGAGTTGATTTCAATATGAAATAGCGATGAATATTGGTTTTAAATGACTCAAATATTTAAAGACAAGTTACATTGTACGATTTCTAATATGACAACACCTACTGATAGATAACGGCACTATCATTAAACTTACGTTCACACAAGCGCGGCTTTTTAAAAACCCTTTGACTTTAAATTGGGAGTCAATCAATAACAGGCTAGCAATCATAAATACTAGTACAAGGTGTCACCCTAAACACGGTCAACTCTCTTGATCCCAAGAAGTATATAATCCACGTCAACAGGTCACTTGGGTTAGTCAGACGAAAATTGTTCAAGCCCTCAAACAGTAAAACAAAACAATTACATGAGTTTAGACAGACCCCACCTTAAGTAATTGTGTCGGCTTCCACAGAGAACATACAACCAAAATTGACACCATCCAAAAAAGAGCCTCTAGATTTGTCATAAACACAACACTAACTTAAGTGTTACCAAACTTGTTTCAGGTCTGGGATGGAACACCTATAGAAACAGAAGAACATCTAATACTAGAGTCACCATTCTCCAGAAATTTAGACAAGACCTCTTGGCCCTGCCGGTCGACACATCCCTGCCGCCCAGCCCGCGCCTATCGCGACACAGCCGCCCCTACTCCTACAAGCCAATCTCACCTCACCGTATTGAAGGACTGTTACAAGTAGTCGTATTTCCCACGGACAGCTTACCGTACCGACTGAAACTCTCAATACCGTACGACATAACACAAACTGCAGACCCTACCCACTTCAAGAATACGGTCTATATACACCTGGAATCGCAGTCATCACAGCGCAGTGGACCTCCTAATGTGCTTGACCCCTACTGAGAGGTGTTGCCTGGTATCATACAATTTGGCTTTTAAAGCAAGTACAGCAAGTGGATTTTATGAATTGCTTACTCTGGAGACATCAGGTCTAATGCACGAGAGCTCGAAGATACAATTTGGCTTTTAAAGCAAGTACAACAAGTGGATAATGCACGAGCTCGAAGAAAAGGGCCCCAGAAAACAAGAAACTAGGACCACGTTCATGCCATGCAATCCAAGACCACTTGGGCTTGTCAAACGCAGTTTATACAACTGCCCTTAAACAGTGAAACAAAACGATAACATACGTTTAACCAGGTCCCACCTGGAGTATACAAGTGTAGCACTGAACCCCATCCACAAAGAACGTATCACCAACATTGACGCCGTTCAAAAAAGAGCCGCCAGATTTACATCTCTCACTTCAGAAATAGAGAGACATTGATAGATAAAAGCATAATTATGCAAATGAAAATATTGTAATCCATATTGCCAAATAACTGGAATTTGGAAGTTATGTGAAGGTGACCATGTTTGAATATGAAATATGCAAATGAGGGTCTAATTTGCATAATTGAGCAGAAAATGCCTACTTTGTTAAAATAACACTGTCATACTTAAGACAACTTCTCCTATTTCGGTGGAAATGATGATCAACTGATATAATTTATGCAAATGATGACCTTATTTGCATGATGGATGAGAAACACATCATTTGGCGAAGATATGAGGTCGTGGAACTCTAGTTTGTATTTCTATGTTCGTGCGGATGGCTTCTATGAAGAAATTCAATTCATTTCGTACTCCTCAACTTCTAGTCGAATGTCGTTAACAGCGTTTCGGATCTTGCGGCGAACCGTGGCCACACCTTTGCGGTAGATTTCGTTGCGGAAGGCGTAAACGATGGAATCGGAAAACGTCGAGATCTGCATGATGAGAAAACATATGTCCGCCGCACTGGCGGATTCTGTATCAGTTGTGAAGACGTTGAACTTCGTCAGGATTTCACCGACCATGAGCGGAATCCACGTCAG
This sequence comes from Branchiostoma lanceolatum, assembly GCA_035149815.1. Taxonomy (NCBI): domain Eukaryota; kingdom Metazoa; phylum Chordata; class Leptocardii; order Amphioxiformes; family Branchiostomatidae; genus Branchiostoma; species Branchiostoma lanceolatum. The sequence continues at coordinate 15,207,413 of CM068871.1, read as the reverse complement.
CCACTGCACCACCACCACGATCCCCAGCGTCTTGGCTGCTCGTAGCTTCTTCTTCAGCTTGTCTGCTTGAGCCTGCCAGGCCAGCTGCTGGTCGTGCTTCGTCTCGCTGTCCCAGGCCACTTTCCCGATGAGGCAGGCGAAGCCGCAGCTGATGGCCACGCCGAGCAGGCACAGCACCGCGACGGCGGCACTCTCTGGGCCGCCGGGCGTGCACGGCATCATGAGGCTGATGGGCTCTGCGATGTCGACTGAAGCCATGCTCATTGACCAGGTGTACACCGTCCCAACACGAGCGAGCCCTACCAGAGGAGGTGCCAGGGCAATGAGGAAGCAGCCTGCCATGGCACCGGCGAGGCGGCCTCTTGTGAGCATGGACTCGAACTTGTACGGGTGCGCAATGTGGACATACCGACAGATCCACAGACAGACTTGCAGGTAGATGGAGAAAACTGTCAGGAACGACATGAAGAAGGCTTGGATCCTGCAGGACAGCCCGCCGGGGTGGTTACCTTGCACAAGGCTGTGAATGGCGATCGGCGTGTACGACAGCGACAGGGCGACGTCTGTGAGGGCCAGGGCACAAAGGAACATGTTTCCCGGCTCCTACAAGAGGTCGATTACAGATGTGGATTAATCCTCGAAATTTCTTTGTTTGGATTCGTATTGTATTGTATTACAATTCAGATACTGAGGTGGCTTAGGGGGACCTCCTTTTGATTTGTGAAAGACATTTGCAAATTGGTGCATTGAAATTTACATGTGGCATAAAGTACCTGTGTGTGTGCGCGCGCGCGCGCGCGTGTGTGTGTGTGTGTGTGTGTGTGTGTGTGTGTGTGTGTGTGTGACAAACGGGGGTGGGGGTGGGGCAAAATGGGATCAGCACGCATTTGCCTGGCCAACAGCATATCAACAAGAAATATAGAAATAGCAATATCAACAGCACGAACATGATTAATACAATTTACAATTCCCAAGTACAAAATATGACAGAAAATCGTACAGAAAAGATGCAGAATGCAAATATAATAGTTGTTTGCCGTATATTGCGAAAAATATCGAAAAAAAGTATACTAATATCGTAGAATGCCGAATTCAATTCAAAAGGTCAAAGAAGAATTTTTGTGAAAGAACAAAAACAATGAATTCATTATTTGGTATACCATGCCCTGCATGTGTTCAGTAATTTGTTCAACCTTACTGTCCACGTATATTTCAAAATGGAGGAAACTTTTTTTTGACCCAGCCTTTTTGTCTTGGCAAGCTCGAATCAGTTTTGGGGTGCCCAGAGGATGTCATTCATAATATTAAATCAGTGTGATGCGTCTTTAATATATAATGCCGGAAACCTACAAAGATATCCTTGACGTGGAAGATCTAACATTACGTAAACTGCCAATGATAATGAACCAGAGAAGAATCGAAGGTTTCAGTTTGTTTGGGCTACGCCAACACAGGGAATCACACGCCTGAAACGTAAAAGCAAAGACTTGAAAATCACTTACCCGCATTTCTTTGTTGGTGGCAATGACTACTCCCAAACAAGCATTGCCGAATATTGCCCAGGTGGTGTAGCAAAGGAGTATGATGATGAGCAGTGGTTGTATGGCCGGGTAGCTGCCGTAGATGCCACATGCGGCCGGGTCGTAGCTGGCCACGGTTGTGGTCACGTTTCCAGACGTGACGTTGGTTATGACGATTTCGCAAAGTGTACCGTTCTCTGTTGCTTTCATGAAGCTGGTGACACCTTCTCCTGTGGCATTGGTGATTTTCTGTGCAAGGCCGTAGGTGATGTTGAGATGGGATGTCACAAAGTTGTATAGGAGGTCCCCGAAAAACGTTTCTGTGGCGTTCGTAACGTTTGTGAAAACTTCCAACAGACTCATGTTTAAGGCAGCTTGAGGCGACATGTTGGATTGTTTTGTTGTGATCTGTCAGGATCTGTGGAAATGGAATAGAAACTCTTTAGGATCCACGTTAGGTTTGATATCCAATAAAATCCACAAATACTGAGGTACCAATATTTCCAATATACAATAAAAATCGGACCGCTTTGGGAGAATTACGTCCTTCCCACACCGCATGGTTCCTTGGGCTACACATTTGTGCAAGCACTACTGCAGGGGATATAGCTAAACAACTCTACTGTATGTTTAACTTCCATATTCTTTCCTACATTAGTGCTGAATGCTAAGCAGAGAAAAGCAGCATGTAACGTTACAAGGATGTAATTAACCTAAAAAGATGTATCTGCCTAATCCATCCAATCCGAACTCGACTCATATAAAAGGTTTAAGCCGAGAATAGCTTGTCTGACGCATTTCACTCGTGCCACAGGAAATCTCAGACTACCGTCGCTACCGAAGCAAGGTTAGGCCACACTGATTTGATCAGATGGATAACATCCTCTGTGTGCTGCAAAACGGATGCGTGTGTACGATAAAAAAGTTGGGTAAAATTGCCTTCTTTCTTCGCAAGCTCAGAAAAGAACTTTATCTATGTTCTCTGTCTATTTCGCAGACAAACAAACACACACTTAGGGCAGTAGCTAAGTAAATCTAATTGGTCGGGAAAATTTTACAAGTGACTGAACTTACAGAACATGGTAAACCAAGCAATAAATTCTTTATTTTTGTTCTATAACATTTACTTGGAAGACTCGAAATACATTTTGTGCAAGTATCAAGTTTATGACAAAATCAGTACAATTACGATAGGAAAAGGGGCATTGTATGACATAAGTGTCCGTTTTCCTATATGTTTTGCAATTTACGCCATATGTTATTTGTTCTTTTTGCATTTTCTTCGAACTATTTACAGTATATAGTTTCGTCCGTTTGCGACCATACCATGAGTACGGTCGCAAACGGACGAAACTGGTGCGGGCAAATGTCATCCCATATAATGAAATGAACTGAACTCAAGTCAGTCTGACCTTTAAGATTTAAGGGATAGTCAGGCCCAGAAGATGATGTTATACATTATTAGATATTCATATTTTCTCAGATGTTAGAATTGAATGATATGGGCTATTTGATACCTGGCAGGACACTATCTACTTACTGTCTTATAACGGGTGGTGCCCTAAGATGTCACGCGCCCTAACATGGCACGGATTTTTACTGATCTTATTTGGCATAAGCACGCCGTGTTTGTGACCACTGACTACGCTGATAAGGAAGGTTAATAGATCAGGTTCATGCACATAGTTGTCATTTTCATTTAAAACATATATGTACATATTCATTTCTTGTTTCGTCGAAAAATAGCATTTTGACAATAATGATTAGAGGCTGAGTAGAGGGTCACTGCGTAGCTAGACGGCCTGGCGCCTAAATCTACGACCTTTTTGGACGCTCAAATGACTTCAAATTTGATATCAGGTGGTGAGGCGATTTACAATTAGAATTAAGAGTGTTTTCTTTAGTTTCGTTGCTAAAACCAAGCTATTAGCGCTGTGAAAATAGATGAACACGCATAACCCATTGATACATTTTACGCTTCAGATATTACGCAGTTGTCCACCCCACCAGTTCGGGCGTCACCATGGGCCGGTTAAGACGAGGCCCTGTGGCACGGATGTACACACCGCCGCGACCCCCACGCCGACCAGGATGTACCTCATCACTGCCATTGGCAGTATGGATGTACCTCATCACTGCCATTGGCAGTGATGAGGTACATCCTGGTCGGCGTGTGGGTCGAGGCGGTGTGTACATCCGTGCCACAGGGCCTCGTCTTAACCAGCACAACCTACCAAGGTTCAGTCAACACCTTTTACTACACGTATACGGAGTCTTTGTTTAGCCCCCCTCCCACTGGACCCGCAGCACGCTGGCGTCGTCGCTGCGGCCGATCGAATTGACACTCAACGAATTTCATCGACAGAAACGAATCTTTTTTAGCTTTGTGTGTTTTGTTGTCTTTTTGGTCCTACTTGTACGGTTTTAATCTTATTCCTATCATAAAGTCAAGGGTAACCCAATTCCAGTTTAGGACGCAGCGACGCCGCCAGCGTGCCGCGGGTCCAGTGAGAGGGGGGCTTTTTTGGCGTGTCTGTTTATGTTGGTGTGTGTCAGTTGAGTGGCATGGCCTATGGTGTTAGTGAGTGGAATGATATCCACAAAGTCAAATTTGCCGAAGTTGCAAGAAGTAGACTTCAGGAGTGTTAGAGCTAAGTCATTAATCGGACATGACAGTCCAGGCCATGGGGTCAATGAAAAAGACTAATTAACGGAGAGGTATTTTTTGTCTGTCTGGTTGTCTTTTTTTCGCAGTTTGATGGAGTTGAATAAATTTCGCTCTGTCTGCAGGTGTCAGACGGCCAGGTCATGACAACCTGTGACGAGGTCTGGCCAGGACCCTACTGCCACGCTGGGTACGCGCTCAGCCTATTTGCCACGAGCTACCTCATCCCCTTGTCCGTCGTTGCTGTGTTGTACGTGAGAATAAGCAGGAGACTCTGGTACAGACCCACGCCTGGAGCAGGCCGAAACAGAGCACCAGCCGTGAACAGTAACGAGCTTTACGTGTCGTACAACTCCCGGTCAGACACCGTCACCACCCACATACCAACTGCCGCACAGTCGCAATCTGTTCACCCACAAAGGAAACTCCATGTCATCAGGATGTTGTTAATAGTAGTGGTCGTGTTCGCGCTGTCCTGGCTGCCCTTACACATCTTAACGGTTGTTTCCTTCTTCGCCAACTTGACAGGCGACACTGTCGTCATTATGTACCACTACGTGTTCCCAAGTATACACTGCATTGCCTTCGCCAACTGTGGCATAAACCCGATCATATATGGTTATTACAGTAATAACCTGCGAAAAGGACTTTATCAGCTTTTCAGAAAATCATCGTGAATCAAAACTGTATAAATGTATAGCCGTGATGAGGGGGGTATAGACTCAGTCACGTTTGGGACCACATCCCTCAGAAATAGATGATAATCGTTGCATTATTTTTTGATCGATAGTTGTTTATGTGTTACACTTCTGTACGTTTGGGACCGCATAGTGATGTCATCCCTTGTGGTTGTACATATGTAGATACTTTGGGAATGCATCTCATTAATATGTGTAAGCAGCATCACCTGTGCTGAATTACTATGTGAACCAGAATTGCCTTGAAGAAGGTGACAGGAGGTTACCGAAACGTCGGTGGAATAAATCTCTTGGTTGTGTGAAAGGAGTATTTTTATTCTGTATGAATGTTTGCAAGAAAGTATATATTATCATATAGCTTGTATATACATGATCATACTTACATATATATGTGTGTGTATGTATTTATCCTTACTTTGTGTAAATAAACCATGCAATGTAATCTGTCGGTAACTTGCAGTCGTGTGAGGTATATTGTTGATCCTGGTACTTGTAATAGTGTACGCTGAATTACGTCAGACAAAAGGGCGACAGTTCAGTCGACAATTTTATTACGTTCCAACAGTAGAACACTCAAAAATGCACGTTGTTTAGAAGAGAAAATGTATACACACTTGTGTTAGATCAATAAAGATCAAGTGTTGAATGTCTGAATCGATCTTCAGTGTTTAGACAGTGTTGATAACTTAAAATTGGTAATCAAGTTACACTTTGATGAACGTTACGAAACAAGGGCATGGCTATTGGCAGAATGTTTTTGTCGATGGTGCAAAGTCTTACCGTGACAGGAGGCACAGAATAGCTTTAGATCGGTACACACCCATTCAAAGAATCAGTGCTCAGTTGCTAGAGTGGTCGGCTAATGCAAACAAAAGCCAAGGGTTCGATCCCGGCCAGGGTGTTATTTCTTTAACATCATTCAAATCAATTATTCTTGTTCAGGAATTCGTAAATATATCTTATTTTTTTCACCATCTTACAGGATTATCCTCAGGGTTAGAGTTGATATGATCACGAGGTGTTATTCAGAAGGAATACCCTGTCAATAGCACCAACAAAATCCTATTGTCAGGAACATCCTGTCAATAGTCCTACAATTTTGCTATTGACACGAACATCCTGTAAACTGTGCCATTGACAGAAACATTTTGTGAAGTGTGGAAAGCATTCTCAGTAAAACTATCCTGTCTGCAGGTTCGGCCTTCGAGCAATGCTAGAAGGCTTCTGGGTACGTGACGCACAGAACTTGAGCTGGCTTATTACAAAACTAGGCCTGGAACAGCCTGAGGCACCCTATGGTATCAAATTACTAAAGCTATCCTGATTAGCCTGGAATTATACTATTTGCGGAGAGGAGACTCGGGAGCTATAATAGGTTTAGATTTCAGGCTAATCAGCGGGTTCTGCCTTCGAGCAATGCTAGAAGGCTTCGGAGAGACGCACAGGAACTTGAGCTGGCTTGTTACAAACCTAGGCCTGGAACAGCCCAAGGCACCCTTTGGTGTCTAATTAAGGTTTCCTCCCTGGCTAAATTGGCATTTTGACTTTTCATTATTTCCTGAGATTAAGAAAGAACTGTAGCTGTACTAAATATTCACAGCTGGTCATGAAACAATTCTAGATCTGACTTTTTGGATCAAATGGATGACGTGATTTTATTGCCCTTAATATGATTTTTTTCCAAAGATAAAGTTAGTTGAGTGCCGCAAGGTTGGGGATCCTCCCCTTTTACAACAGGATCTCGACGACCTCGGCAATGGTTAGCCGAACAGAAAATGAACTTCCACCCCAAAAAATGCAAAGTTATGTTTTTCTACTTCTCAAGATCCGTACCACAGTTACCCCCGCTGAAAATCGACAACTACCCCCTAGTTCAAGTCAAAGTGGCAAAACTTCTGGGTCTCCACATACAAGATGATCTAAAATGGACTACCCAGGTCGACCACATGGTCAAGAAAGGGAACCAGAGACTTTTCTTTCTGAGGAGACTTAAATCATTCGGAGTAACCAGAGAGGACCATGTCACCATTTATACGAGCTTTATTTGTCCGACCTGCGAATACACAGTACCGGTCTGGCAACCTGGTATAACGCTGTCGCAGAGACTACAACTGGAGAGGATACAACGTAGAGCAGTCAGAACTATCCTTGGGACCCACTATACAAACTACTCGGACGCTTGCCTCACACTGGGTCTCACGACGTTGCAGCAAAGACGCGACTACCTCTGTGAATCTTTCGCCAGAAAGCTACTCCATTCTACCACCTTCTGCGACTGGCTCCCGCCAACCCGACAAGAAGTCAGCGGCAGAAATACGCGTAGTAGTCAACAGTTGAACACTATTAAAACCAGAACAGCACGTTATAGAAATAGGCCGATACCATTCATGGTATCATTACTGAATAAGAGACCTGTTACTGCTTGCCACCACTGAGCAACATGCTGCCAACAACAGCAAAAAGTACCAGTACCGTGTGTTACTTAGTATTTTATTGTCACAGATTAAGCACCGATGCGGTTTCTGTCATGTAGTTGTATTGTATTTTGAGTCATGTTCTGTTTGTGTATCTATATTGTTAATACAATGTACCCGGATATAATGTCGTATTGTGTAAGAAAAATTCTGTCAGTACACTTTTTTAATGTTCTGAAAATGTCGTATATATTAGTAAAGGCAATTGTAGATAATTTTATGAAGCTAAATAATGTCAGGAGTCAAACCGATGTTATTCCCAGTGCACGCGACGCGTGCACTGTGAAACTGTGATATTTTTTAATGATATGAAATAAACCAAATCATTATCAAAATACAGCACTTTGGTACATAACACTGTTTTTCATGTGCATAATGGTCAAAGCTACAAACGTACGTTCGCACAAATTGATATCTACTTATCATCTGTAGTTATTAAAATAATGGTTTTTGCCTAATTAAAAAATTTCTAATAACTATGGTCACTTCATAGACATCATTTTGTGCGAACGTTTGTAGCTTTGATCATTAGGCACATGGAAAACATAGTTTTATTGCAGTACTGTATTTTATCTTTGAAGATAATATGTATGAGGAAATACTGCAAAAAAAATCTTTTCCAAGATAAGACTTTCATACTTTGAACAACTTGTGGTATTTGGGTAGAAAAGATGATCAACTGATATAATTCATGCAAATGAGGTCCTTATTTGCAAAATACATGTAAAAGAATTGTAATATGCTTCCCGATAAGGTAATCATCAGTCGGCGAGTGTAGGGGGTCGTGGAACTCTAGTTTCGTAATGATTTTGTGAGTCGGGCCGCATTCAATACGTACGTAAAAAGAAATTCCCAACTTGAATTGCATTTGGGATTTGTCCTTTTTTTTACCTCCTAGATGCTTAGACAGAAGCAAAACTGTTTTGATGGGGCATTTAAAATCAGTACCCAGCGATACGCTATCCACAGTCTTTATCTTGAGCAACATACCGTCATACTAGAAGATTTAAACCCTATTTTGCCTTTATCTACCTGACATGAAAAAATGTCAATACTATTTGTGTATGCGTCTATCTGTTTGTGACGTGAATTGATTCAGATTCCCGAACTATATATTATATGCAGTAGTATGAATATGGATACATGAATTCTACATATGCAGGGAAAATTAAAAGTCAGCCATGTTACACCGACTCGAAGATGCAAAGCTGTCGGAGAGTTGAGCAAATGAACTCCACAATAGATATTTGTGTCTGTTTCTTACCTCAAAGCTTTAAGCTAAACTGCCACCGTCCAAACCTTTAAGCCGACACCAGCAAGTACTTTAAGCAAATTTGTTTCAAAGTGTTTCTTATCTGGGAAGACCGTCGGTGACGAGACGGGACGTAGGCGCCGTGTAAAGTCGCGTCACGTCAGGCACTCGCGAGGCGCGTTAATGTTGCACGGATTCTTCACCGTATTTGGTCGGCAGATAGTGTGGAGGTGGTGAATGAACCAATCTTTTTTTTTCAACGAACGCAAGGCCGTAGGGGCCACTCATCAAAGCACTGAACTAATTCTTACTGTAGCAGCATCTCTTCGCCCTAGGTCAGAAACATCAATGCTCGAGACAAGCATGACTTCATTGACCCATTAGGAGAAGCAGGGGTTACGATGGCTGCTCGGGAAATTCCCAACCACATATAGGCCGGAATGTTTTGATCCACTCACACTACTCTTTTTCGAAAGATGTGGTGGGTTCTTTTACTTGCTCAAGGTGTGACTCTCGTCAAACACGGGACCTCCATTTAACGTCCTGTCCGAGGGACGTCCCTAACCCTAGATGAGCTAGGTACTCATTTACACCTGAGTGAAGTAAGGAAAGTCGTGTTAAGCGCCTTTCATGTCAATCTTACTTTTCTAGGCCACACAAGGCTACTACAGGGGGTACTACAGGGGGTAGTCCACTGGTAGATGAGACTTTACAGGGATCCTCAAATGTTTTTATGATCGCAAAAGAGACGTGTTGATTCAGAACGAGTTCTACCAACACAGATAACTTTCACGCTAAGAGACCTATTGATTATGATGAGGACAGGGTTGTTTTAACCAGGACACCCGCGCAGTGTATCTGGGCTCGGTATCTCTTCCATTCAGCAATTGTTGATGATTAGAATTTGAATCCAGTCTTTCACAAAGCTTAATCACGTGTTTCCTTGGCCAACAGGAACAACAAATATTCATAACTACCTGCAGCCATGTAGCCAGTGTGTCACTGAAAACTAGACTCATGGTGATATTATTGGTTTGTCGAAGTTAAAAACTGAATAATAAACCAATATACAATTAATCAACACGTTAAAATGCTAAAAGTAGACATCAAAAACCATCTTATCAGGATATGATGTGTCTAAGTGTGTTGCCTTTGCTTTGCGGTGTTGAGTTTGTGTGTATTTCTGGTACTTCTACCTGTGAACTGCGATGCTACATGTGGTAACTAGTGTTCACATTTAGAGTTAAGAAGAGACGCAGCTTCTCATAACGTTACCTACCAGCAAGAATAGTAAGGCCGGCTGTGCAGGTGCAGCTGTATATCCATAGTAGGCTAGGCGCGGCCCATGATGATTCGGCAGGCTCCTTTTAATTCCTTCCAACTGGTCAACATTTGAGGGCAGATATGTATCGTGTACACCACCAATAGTTCACTGAACATTATGAGACGTTCGTTTGAAAATGGATAGTTTCCTTGTTGCTTGTGATTACATAGGATTTACTTGCTGTTCCACGCTTTTGAAAAAATGCGATACCATCAACCAGCTACGCCTATTTGACGACTTCTGTAAGAGCGGTTTCTGGAAGGACCGTCGGTGATTGCGACAAGGCCTAGTGTCACGGAGTGAGGGTAGATATACATATACATGTAGTATAATGTAGGTTTGATATACATATCTAATCGCATTTATCTTGACACTGAGCAGGTGAACTAATAGATAAGGTCACTCAACACCAAATACAAGTGCGTTGATCGCCGTGACGAACAAAGGAGGTGTCTTAATCGCCATGACGACCAAGGAAGTGTTTTAATCATCGCAGACAGTTGACACCAATTTCTGGACAATTTCAAGGCCTTAGAATAAGATCAAGGTGGGCAGATCTAGTTGTTGACTTAAATGGAAAAGGAACTTAAAGACAGTCTTGGCTTGGCTACGACCAGGGCAGGCTCACTTGTTGAATGCTCCTCAAATAACCTTAAAAAAGAACTTCCACATCTCCTACTTTTCTTTGTGTACGATGCTTCACATCACACGGAACACCGTAAATTTAAAGAAGAAGTGTGGAGATTCGTCACCACGTGTGATTGGCAGATAGTGGGGGTGGTGTATGCATACCATGTCATATTTGCATAATTTGGTACTTTATGGCATACACAGATGCTGCTTTGACGTGAAAAAACACAGCTTTATTATAGCATGCGCTAGGATTCGTGCCATGTGGATTTGTGCATTAAAAACAAAGCTCCATTGACAATTGACACAACAAATATGTCATGCTATTGACGTCAAATTGAAAATGTCCGTGCTTGTCTTTGGCATGGGTGTAGTAGATTCACATGAGATCAGGATCAACGATCATCCACTGCAAATTGAAGTTGGCAGGTACAACCAGACTCCACCAAATAACAGAATGTGTACATTATGTGGCAATGATTGTATAGAAGATGAAATACTTTTTATTTTAGAATGCTCACTATACGCAGACACGCGCAGATCCCTTGTAAGTTCCATACAACTAGACAAGAAATATGCGCATCTTACAAATAACGAGTTATTCACATGTATCATGTCGTATAAAAACTACGATATAATTGAAAAACTATGTGAATTTGAGTACAAATGTTTCAAGAAGAGAGAAGAGACTCTGTAGATTTAGATGGAATATAACACAATGTTCCTTTTCTTTTACTTCATGTTACCTAATGCATTTACATGTAGCACATGTTGGGCATGAATATGCAATAAAGCTCATTGTCATTGTCATAAACTTTCGTCTATCAACAGTATATGCGGGACATGTCATTAAAATGATACCCATCTTCAGTACTGTCTTGATATGAAGGACATCATCTATGTGTGGCTAGTATATTATGATACCAATCTTTTTTCCTAACAGTATGAGCTGATGATTCTTGATTTGGTTATGTTAACTACAAAAGTTTTATGACGGGACATGACATGGCCGTTTGCTGCCAGACAGGGATTCCAGACCTTCTCGATGTTCTCACGGCGTCCTGTCCACCTGTAGGTGCACGGTCTTTGTAGTTTTTCCGCGATAGTTCACCGCCGTGCAGACGTAGTCTCCCGAGTCCCCAACGGTGGCATGCTGGATGGACAGCGTACCGCTGTTTTCTATGTCAATCACTTCCATTCTCGGGAACCCCCATCCCACCGCCAACATGTCACCTCTTGGTGTAGTCCAGAACAGCTCCGCCAGGGGGCAGCCCGTCACCCGGCAGTTGAGCATGGCGCTCTGGCCTTCCTGGATGTGGTCATCACTGCCGCTGGTGTCTATGGACGGTGTCTGTTCATGTTCACAGTCACATGTCAGTTCGCTCAATGGTATGTCAGACAGATATTTGCCGTTCAATTTTGGCGGGCTGGCGCACAGGACATCCACGTAGGGATAGGAATGGGGTTTCCTACTCTGAACCCAAGCGGCTAGATCTTTCAGCTGACAGTCGCACTTGAATGGACAACCGTCGATAGCGAGGCTCAGCAACTTAGGAAGCCCCTCCGCTATCTTACCAGGGAGGAAGTGCAGTAGATTTCCCTGGTCCAGCATGACTTCAGTCAGATTTGAAAACGACTCCGACGGAAACGCGCCGTTTTCTATAATCCGTATTCTGTTGCCTGCAAAGTTGAGAAAGGTGGCGGACGTGACCCCTGGGAACGAGTCGGGCCCCAGATACACGATCCTGTTCTCGTACAAAGCTGGGAAGTAACGTGACGAGGGTCCTGTGAAAGCGGGAACCACGTGATCAACGTTGGTGAAGTTGTTTGCTCCCATGTCCAGAAACGTCATTTTTTCAAACCCGTCGAATGACTTAGGTTGTAGCCTGCTAAGACGGTTGAAGGAAAGATCTAGACTGTACAACTGTTTCATCCCGGTAAACAAGCCCGGTGGGACTTCTGTCAGCTCGTTGTACGATAAATATAGGAAGCTCAAAGTTGGAGTACAGGCGAAAACGTCAATAGGCAGAGTTGAAATATTGTTATGTTTCAGGGAGATCTTGTCTAAAGCGTCACAACCACATAAGGCTTTCGGGTCTTGTAGAGTTCCCGCTCTTCGGATGCTTGTGATGTTGTTAAGATTCAATTCGGACAGTCTGAAAGGAAGACAAGTAAGAAATAAGTACATATTTAATAAAAGCGATCGTTTCATTGACACAAACAACCCAACGGAAACACCATCCCATTCCAAAACGGCCCATCCTTCTGTATCAACAAACATGATAACAACTTGTAACAGTAAGTCACAGAGATCGCCATATTTGAGGTTCAACCGTGACTTCTCACACTGGTACTCACCTTCTCAAAGCAGAGAACTGCCCTGCGCGCAGGGGCTCGTCGATAGGATTGTTGTTCAGCGTAAGGGTTTGCATTTGTTTACCAGCGTCCGCCATCTTGGTTGGAAAGCTGTCAAGAAGGTTGTCACCAAGGTCAAGTTCTATAAGAGAACTGAGCCCAGCTAGGGTCATGTGACGGATAAAGTTGTTGGCCAGGAGGAGATATTGAAGAGCGTCAAACGTAACAAAGGATCCGCTTTCAAGAACGCTGATTTTGTTGTTCGAAATGTCGAGAGAACTGAGAGAGGGAAGCTGTGTGAATGTGTCATTGTGAATATTTGTAATATGGTTGTTCGGCAGGCTGATCGTTACTAACTTCGGATGGTTGTGGAACAGACCGTCAACTTTCGTGACTTTGTTGTTATCAAATGCAACACTTTTCAAATCTTTGAGTCCAGAAAATATGTCTTTATCGATATTTCTGATACTGCTAAAACTGCAATCCAAATATTGTAACTTCGGAACTCCCGAAAGAGCAGATATAGAGAGCGATTCAAGTTTGTTGTTGTGTAGCTCTAAGGTAGTTAGATTTTGGAGACCAACAAGACTTCCAGGCTCAAGGCGGGAGATGTTGTTCCACGACAGGTCGATGAACTGTAGGGTGGAGTGGTTTGTGAAGACCCCGGATGGAACCATGACGAGGTGGTTGTGGTTCCCGTCAAAACTGGTCAGCTGGTCCAGACCGCGGAGCATGCCGGGAGGGAACATGGCGACGGAGTTGTTGAAAATCAAGAGGTCCGTTACTGTCGGCAGGTTGTCAAAGGCCCCCACCTCCACCGAGGTCAGGTTTAGATTCCACCAGACCTGCAACCGTTTCAAGTCCGGTAGATCCACGAAATCGCCTTTGCGAAGCATTTTTATTGGGGTGAAACCTGCAGATACATTACAAACTAAATCAAGTAACAGTAGACACTGAATTTATTGCCCTTGAACAAACATAAAAACAATTTCATACAAGGATTTTCAAAATGTCCTAGCATAAAACCACACCCTGTCAATAGAAATTTGATAGAGGGATGCGCATCATTTTGAAATGCAGCAATTTTTATACAACGGTTACTTCACAGGGAGAGAAAAGAAATGAAAGCAAAGTTGTCAGAACCTTTTAGAGGGGTCATGAAGGGGTCATGCTCACCTATGATTAGAACAGTCGTGTTCTTCGGTACGTCCCTGGGTACTGCGGTGATGTTTGGGCCCTGGCAGGTGACCCAGTACTCCTGCTGACCACCGGAGCGGCAGTCGCAGTACTTTGGGCACGCCGTGGTCCCGGACAGGACCGCCATCAACAGACAAACAACGAAAATGCACCTCCCTACCATTGTGTCGAGTCCAAAGATCTGATAGAATATCACAAGCACAAATAAATCGTGAGGATATGTGTCCCCATTACGTATATATATATAGTCTCAGCTGAAGACATTGGTTATACAGTACTTCCATGTGGTAATTCTTTGTTTGACGAGACATTCGGTGAGATTCTAACATTATACATTTAGAATGTTGTATACAGACATGTGGATATGTATCATGTTATACATATGGAACCAGAACAGTATAAAGGATTGGTGTTTGCCTCACAGTTAACACGTAAAAATTCAATACTGTGCCACAGACATGAGCATTAATGATAAGCAAGCTTACTTCGTCGAAAACTTTTGAAACAGCTTATGCTACATTTAACTAAGCATAAGAGCAAAATATGTGGCCCGCGCTCAAAGAAGGTAACATTTTCACCTGAGAGTGCCACCACTTCCGCAGCGGACTAACGTTAAATGAACTTTGACCGATGTTTGCTGAGTTGTGAGCAGGTGTGTGACGACCACATGACTAAAGGTTATTAGCAGTCATGGGTCGGGTGGAGAATTCGCAACGCCTTAAATGAACGCATGCTTTTTATCTGTCATCTGTTTTGTCTTTTTGACTTATCAAACCTTCAGCACTGTACCATAAAATATGCAATTGAAAAGACCTGAAATCAAAAACGCGGCACAGATGTCAATTTATGGGTGACTCTGCTTGCTGTTTGTCGTGTAACATTCCTGAGTTTAAAGTATCTGTAAAGTTACACATTTCGATGTAGACCTGTGTGTATTTAACACATTTTGGGTGACTCTTGTACCAGCGCATGTTGTCAACTCTCGACAGTCTCTGGACAAGCCACCTTGCGTAGCTGCAATCAGATACGGTTTTACACATTTCGAAACCGTCGAATCCAAGCGGACTAGAAGAATGCAAGTCCAAACATTCCAAAGTGCACCAAGAAGACTAAGCTATGTATCTGTGTGATAGAAAGTAAAGTATGTGTAGGAATTAAATCAATCGATAGTGTGGGTACTGAAACACTTTTCAACTGCAAATTCAACATACAAGAAAGGGCCTTCTTCATTAATGTGTTCAGTAGATTAAAAGCTTCAGAATAAATTCTACCGATACAGATGAATGTCGAAATCTGAAAATGTGTGGGTACCCTCACAGCTGGCGGTATGTTTGTTACCTCCTTGACGTGAGACGTAAAGGCACCAGTCCTAGCGCCTGCAGTCGGCACGAAGCTGTGTCTTTGTCGTCAGAACGGTCTTTGTGAATGTCACGAAGGGCCAAATTTGGTTATGAAAAAAGTAAACGAGCGTATGAATGACAGCAAATGGCGTCAAAGGATGTGGAGATACGCATTTCACTCAGCAGGGTGCCTCACATGGCTTCATCGTCGC
Source organism: Branchiostoma lanceolatum (assembly GCA_035149815.1). Lineage (NCBI taxonomy): Eukaryota > Metazoa > Chordata > Leptocardii > Amphioxiformes > Branchiostomatidae > Branchiostoma > Branchiostoma lanceolatum. The sequence goes on along the minus strand of CM068871.1, from coordinate 15,191,746 downwards.
AGCAGAGATCTAGACGTGTTGATTCTAGACCTGTGAATGCCCAGGGTATTTTTACCTGCGCGGTGTATCTGGGCTCGGTGTATCCGCCGGCATTCACCAATTCGTGATGAGAAGAAGAACGTGAATCCAGTCTTTCCCTAAGATTAAGTATTTGTTCCCTGGGCCGACAGGAACAACCAAAACATGGAAGCCCACGTATACATGGCATGTCATAAACATGAAACTTTGAAACTTTATTCTTCAAGTGCAACATCGAAAACACTGTGTCTGAATTGTGTTGCCTTTTTACAGTGGTTTGTAAAACATTTACATTCATACTTCTTAAAATCGTAAGAATTGACATATTTGACATGTATGAAGAAGCGCTATGGGGGTACGAACGACATACATACGAAGCTCCTTCATATATCCTGAGCTCCTTCATAGATGTAATTAGTATAACCTCTTCTCACCCAATCTCTTCTTACTTCAATTTCTACTTGCTATAATTCTTGCTGTTATACACCGCTTTTGTACTTATGAACCAAGGTAAGTCCTTTTTGTGGCAACACACCAGCTATGCAAAGCACGTGTTAACGACTTGATATATTACATCAAACGACATTTTAGGTGTAACGTTACTCCTTACATCTGCTCTTCAGTTGTATCAAACTATTATAGCAAGGCCATAGCCTGTCCAGGACAAAAGACACAAAAACTGGAACTTCGGTTCTGCTGCAGAAACAAGGTCACGCACTAGTAGTCCATGGGCCAAGCAGGTTTTTGGTACCAAACAGAGGGACAAAGGGTGACTTACTTTTTTGAAAAGGTTGATTCCTCTACTTTATAATTATGCATGATAACAATGTCAAATGTCCAGCTTTTTAGGAATTATCACGTGATATGGTGACGTCATTAAAATGGACCTCGATTTTTGGGACTTAATTCAGAGGACTGGGACAAAATATCAAACATCAATAATCTTCGGTGAAAATCGGTTTGTAGGCAAAAGATACCACAGGAATCACGAAATAGCATGTTTTTGGTTGATATCTTAACTCTATAAGAAGCTATGAGTCTTTGAAGTCCATTTTTTTGGGTAATTTTGTGTAAAAAATGTATTGTTTACTTTCCAAAATCAGGCATTTATTTGGACCACCTATGGGGTCTTGTGTAATACATTATGTTAATAGGCCATATCATTTTCTGCATTTTGGGCTTTGAACCAACAAGATCCGTCAAAAATATCAGGAGTTATAAGGATTTTAGGAATTACACCAAACGGCCATGGTATCGAATCGCCGCAATTATCTCAATGCATCATGGGTAATTTTAAGAGGGTCTATCTGTAATTATACTTTGTAGCAAAGGACAAAATGTACATTTTTAAAAAATTTTGGGTGGTGGTAAGAAATTGTAGAAATATGGGTAAGTGTTGGGTTAACTGGTGGTCACCGGTTGCCATCGAAACGGTCATTTTTTTAAAGATGACGAATTTCTATCCGCAAAGGCTCAATCTCGTCCAGAATACACAATCTTTCTCCTACAGAAACGCCACCTAATCAACATATATTATAAATGCCTGTAACATTTACTTAACATCTTTATCTTAACAATAATTAGATAAATTTGCATAATCATATGTTTTGATTGATTTCTAACATTGACTTTTGGAATTCTTAGCGCTACAAGAAACAAGCGCATGAACATTCATGAATATTCATGGTCGGTCCATGAACGTTCATGAACATTACTGAAAATTCATGAACATTCATTAACGTTCATGAATATTCATGAATTTTCATGAACGTTCATGAAAATTCATAAATATTCATGAACGTTCATGAATATTCATGAACATTCATGAACGTTCATGAATTTAATATATATTCATGAACGTTCATGAATATTCATGAACATTCATGAACGTTCATGAATTTTCATGAATTTTCATGAATTTTCATGAATTTTCATGAATTTTCATGAAAATTCATAGATATTCATGAACGTTCATAAATATTCATGAATGTTCATGATTTTTCAGGAATGTTCATGAAAATTCATGAACGTTCATGAAAATTCATGAAAATTCATGAAAATTCATGAATATTCATGAACGTTCATGAATTTTCATGAATTTTCATGAATTTTCATGAATTTTCATGAATTTTCATGAATTTTCATGAATATTTATGAACGTTCATGAATATCTATGAATTTTCATGAAAATTCGTGAAAATTCATGAACGTTAATGAAAATTCATGAAAATTCATGAAAAATCATGAAAATTCATGAATTTTCATGAATTTTCATGAATTTTCATTAACATGAATTTTCATGAATTTTCATGAATTTTCATTAACGTTCATGAATTTTCACGAATTTTCATGAAAATTCATAGATATTCATGAACGTTCATAAATATTCATGAATGTTCATGATTTTTCAAGAATCTTCATGAACGTTCATTAATATTTATGAATTTTCATGAATTTTCATGAATTTTCATGAATTTTCATGAATTTTCATGAATTTTCATGAATTTTCATGAATTTTCATGAATTTTCATTAACGTTCATGAATTTTCATGAATTTTTATGAATTTTCATGAATTTTCATGAATTTTCATGAATTTTCATGAATTTTCATGAATTTTCATGAATTTTCATGAATTTTCATGAATTTTCATGAATATTTATGAACGTTCATGAATATCTATGAATTTTCATGAAGATTCATGAAAATTCTTGAATTTTCATGAAAATTCATGAAAATTCATGAAAATTCATGAATTTTCATGAATTTTCATGAATTTTCATTAACATGAATTTTCATGAATTTTCATGAATTTTCATTAACGTTCATGAATTTTCACGAATTTTCATGAAAATTCATAGATATTCATGAACGTTCATAAATATTCATGAATGTTCATGATTTTTCAGGAATCTTCATGAAAATTCATTAATATTTATGAATTTTCATGAATTTTCATGAATTTTCATGAATTTTCATGAATTTTCATGAATTTTCATGAACGTTCATGAACGTTCATGAATTTTCATGAATTTTCATGAACTTTCATGAACTTTCATGAACGTTCATGAACGTTCATGAATTTTCATGAATTTTCATGAATTTTCATTAACGTTCATGAATTTTCAAGAATTTTTATGAATTTCAATGAATTTTCATGAATTTTCATGAATTTTCATGAATTTTCATGAATTTTCATGAACGTTCATGAACGTTCATGAATTTTCATGAATTTTCATGAATTTTCATGAATTTTCATGAACGTTCATGAATTTTCATGAATTTTCATGAATTTTCATGAATTTTCATTAACGTTCATGAATTTTCAAGAATTTTTATGAATTTCAATGAATTTTCATGAATTTTCATGAACGTTCATGAATTTTCATGAATTTTTATGAATTTTCATGAATTTTCATGAATTTTCATTCATAAAAATTCATGAAAATTCATGGCAATTCATGAAAATTCATGAAAGTTCATGAAAGTTCATGAAAATTCATGAAAATTCATGAAAATTCATGAACGTTCATGAACATTCCTGAAAAATCATGAACATTCATGAATATTTATGAACGTTCATGAATATCTATGAATTTTCATGAAAATTCATGAAAATTCATGAAAATTCATGAACGTTCATGAAAATTCAGAGATATTCATGAACGTTCATAAATATTCATGAATTTTCATGAACGTTCATGAATTTCCATGAATTTTCATGAATTTTCATGAATTTTCATGAATTTTCCTGAACGTTCATGAAAATTCATGAAAATTCATGAAAATTCATGAACATTCATGAAAATTCATGAAAATTCATGAAAATTCATGAAAATTCATGAAAATTTCATGAAAACTCGTGAAACTTCATGAAAATTCATGAACGTTCATGAAAATTCATGAAAATTCATGAAAATTCATGAAAATTCATGAATTTTCATGAATTTTCATGAATTTTCATGAATTTTCATGAATTTTCCTGAACGTTCATGAACATTCATGAAAATTCATGAAAATTCATGAAAATTCATGAAAATTCATGAAAATTTCATGAAGATTCACGAAAATTTCATGAAAATTCATGAAACTTCATGAAAATTCATGAACGTTCATGAAAATTCATGAAAATTCATGAAAATTCATGAATATTCATGAACGTTCATGAACATTCCTGAAAAATAATGAACATTCATGAAAATTCATGAAAATTCATGAAAGTTCATGAAAATTCATGAACGTTCATGAACATTCCTGAAAAATCATGAACATTCATGAAAATTCATGAAAATTCATGAAAATTCATAAATATTCATGAAAATTCATGAAAATTCATGAAAATTCATGAAAATTCATGAAAATTCATGAATTTTCATGAATTTTCATGAATTTTCATTAACGTTCATGAATTTTCATCAATTTTCATCAATTTTCATCAATTTTCATAAATTTTCCTGAACGTTCATGAAAATTCATAAAAATTCATTTTTATGAAAATTCATGAATTTTCATGAATTTTCATGAATTTTCATTCATAAAAATTCATGAAAATTCATGAAAGTTCATTAAAGTTCATGAAAATTCATGAAAGTTCATGAAAATTCATGAACGTTCATGAACATTCCTGAAAAATCATGAACATTCATGAAAATTCATGAAAATTCATGAAAATTCATAAATATTCATGAAAATTCATGAAAATTCATGAAAATTCATGAATTTTCATGAATTTTCATGAATTTTCATTAACGTTCATGAATTTTCATGAATTTTCATCAATTTTCATCAATTTTCATCAATTTTCCTGAACGTTCATGAAAATTCATAAAAATTCATGAAAATTCATGAAAATTCATGAATTTTTATGAATTTTTATGAATTTTCATAAATTTTCATGAATTTTCATGAATTTTCATGAATTTTCATTCATAAAAATTCATGGAAATTCATGAAAATTCATGAAAGTTCATTAAAGTTCATGAAAATTCATGAAAGTTCATGAAAATTCATGATCGTTCATGAACATTCCTGAAAAATCATGAACATTCATGAAAATTCATGAAAATTCATGAATGTTCATAATTTTTCAGGAATGTTCATGAACGATCATGAATATTCATGAATTTTCATGAACATTTATGAATATTCAGGAAAAATTATGAATGTTCATGAATGTTCATGAATATTAAGGAACCATGCTCTTGAGCCTGACCTTTTGTCATGCAAGTGAGTATTTTATTGAAATATAAATCTTCCTTATTGATTGTGCACATTATGCAACCATGTTGTTCGTCTTCATCAACGTACCTTACAGGTAGAAATTTATGAGCATTCATTCGTCCCTTTTTGACTTATCCAACTAAATAAAACAACTTATCCTTCCTTGTTCGAAACGTAAACACCAAGTGAAGGTTAACATTCTCCATTTGCTCGCAAATGTTGTCCCTCTTGTTAGGACACAGCAAGTTATTTCTATGGATGACATCAGCGCGCTCATTAATTTTCACCTGATTTCAAAATAAAAAACAAGAAATTTCATTGCCCTTCGACGGTGGTCAACATGCCAAAAATGGGCAAATATGTCGTAAACGTTGATAGTCTAAGGTGTTTCATTGCATATGAATACCCAGTGAAGTTCCTGCCCATGATGGTATGACCAAGGAGGTTTTATATATCTATATAAAACCTCCTTGGTATGACAAGCTGCGTTTGTTCTACTTAATTGAGCTGTGTACACATCTTCAAGAACAGTTTAATGTTGACAGTCTAAGGTGTTTCGTTGCATATGAATACGCAGTGTGGTTCCTGCCCATGATGGTATGATATCAAGCTGTTTTCTGCATTTGTTCTAGCAAGGACATATAAATAATGGGGGGGGGGGGTCTAGTTAATTGAACTGTATATACAAGGTGATTCATCGCATATGAATACCCATTGTAGTTGGTTCAGATGATGGTACAACAAGCTCTTTTCTGCATTTGTTGTACTGTCTATTGAGATGTATACACATCTACAAGGACATGTTTACTGTTGAATCAAGGAGGTTTTATATTATATATGAAACCTCATTGGTTGAATACAGGAATAAAAGACCTGTTGGTCATGATATCATATTTCGTCGCCTCAATTCTTGTTTAACAAGACTTATGATCTAAAAATGTGAAAATATAGGAATCTTTTTTCGGGGGGCCCGCCTTTTGTTTTTTTCGCCCTATCTCATTAATTTTGGAGTCTGCGGAGGATGTCATCCATAAAATTTACTTGCTGTGGCCTTAGGTGGCGTTTCTGTAGGCTAAAGATGGTTTATTCTGGACGAGATTGAGCCTTTGCGGATAGAAATCCGCCGTCTTTTAAAAAGTGACCGTTTCCATGGCAACCGGTGACCACCAGTCAACCCAAAACTTACCAATATTTCTACAATTGGACCAAGGCCTTACCACCACCCAAAATTTTTTAAAAATCGACATTTTGTCCTTTGCTACAAGGTATAATTACAGACAGACCCTCTTAAAATTACCCATGATGCATACCCAGTATCATCACAATCCATCCATAGACACACACACACTTAACAATGGCTCCACTTTTCATGGAGGTTTCATGAAGTAAAGAATCTAGTAAGAGTAACGTATTCTGATGATTAATTTACTTCTTAGTAACGTATTTTGAAAATTTCTACAATACAATAAAGGACATTCTAGTTAATTGACTTCTTTATCAAAAACACCCGTGTTGTTTACTATTTCTTTCGATTAAGAAAAGGGAGACGTTGTCTTCAATTACCTATTCTCCAAGCAGAGGCTTCGATCGAGAGGGGTAGTTTCTGCTCCTGCTGGATGCTGACATAATTCTAACCGTTTGGGGGCGCTTTTCTTAACCGTGTCATGGGATGCACTTTCTCGGCATAGCAATTTTGATGCTGTTTACAGTTACGTCCACATTATATTGACGAAAAGGCTTGCGGAATTCATTTAATATTGCGGTAGATAACTTTAGCGGTTTGGCGGAAAGGGAGTTCACTGCATTTAATTTTCTAAATTCTGGAACAAACATCACTGTCTCAAATGTTAGTCATCAAACATTTGCGATGATGACATTTTAGCGGTTGACTAGTGACCGTCAAGGTAGCTAAAATTAAGTACCGTTAACAAATCAAGAATAACAGGAGCATGTCCAAACAAGGAATGTGTTTTTGTGTAAACAATGAATCATTGAGGAGAAAAGGAAGGCACAAGGAAGGAATATTCTGATGAAGATTCATCCAGTAGTTCCTTCCAGCAGATCAGAGAGTTGCTGGGAGTCCCCTCGCCATCCCAAGACGTTTATTTCGTGAAGAAAGACGTCGGAAATGCCAGCACAGAATATAATAGGCCAGCACAGCACCTTGCGTATGGACTATGGAAGGGCGTGTTGTAATACGAAATAATGTCAAAAGGGGACGCTGTTAAACCATATTTTTTTCACAATCAAATTTTCTGGTGTGTATATATACTCGTAAGACCAGGCATGTGATTCTGGTGTGATTTTTTAAACAGGTTGCTTCAAGATATGAGTTTCTCAATGTTTCAGTCACAGGTAAAAAGAAGTTGCGAATGTGCAATGCATTGTACGCTAAAGTGACTGTACTGCCAATAATACACACACACACACACATACATGCACGCACGCACACACACACACACACACACACACACACACACACACACACACACACACACACACACACACACACACACACACATAAGTTAGTTAGCACACACATAAGTTAGTTAACTTGAGTGCGCCACCACTACGTCTGTAACTTGTTTCTCTCACCTGAATAAAAAAAAGATAGCGGGTACATCCGATATTTAAACATGGGCTACAGGTCGGGGTACATACGCTACAGGTTGGGGTACATACGTTACAAGTCGGGGTACATACGCTACGAGTCGGGGAACATACGCTACAAGTCGGGGTACATACACTGTAATACGGGGTTAATATTTGGGTACGCCGGACCTTTCAAACTACTTTGGCTCCTTTGGAAAGGGCCATTCAAACGCTACATGTCGGGGTACATACGCTTCAGGTCGGCATACATACGCTACAAGTCGGGGTACATACGCTACAAGTCGGGTTACATACGCTACAAGTCGGGGTACATACGCTACAAGTCGGGGTACATACGCTACAAGTCGGGGTACATACGCTACAAGTCGGGGTACATACGCTACAAGTCGTTGTACATACGCTACAGGTCGGGGTACATACGCTACAAGTCGGGGCACTCCCAGGCATACGCTACAAGGCGGGGTACATACACTATAATTCTGGGTTAATGTTTGGGTGCGCCGGACCTTTCAAACTACTTTGGCTCCTTTGGAAAGGACCATTCAAACGCTACATGTCGGGGTACATACGCTTCAGGTCGGCATACATACGCTACATGTCGGGAAACATAAGCTACAAGTCGGGGTACATACGCTACACGTCGGGGTACATATGCTTCAGGTCGGGATACATACGCTACAAGTCGGGGGGTACATACGCTAGAGGTCGGGGTACATACGCTACAAGTCGAGGTATATACACTTCATATCGGGGTAATGGTTTTGGGTACGGACCTTTCAAACTACTTTGGCTGCTTTGGAAAAGACCATTCAAACGGTACAAGTCGGGGGTACATACGCTACATACCGGGGAACATACGCTACAGGTCGGGGTACATACGCTACAGGTCGGGGTACATACGCTACAGGTTGGGGTACATACGCTACAAGTCGGGGTACATACGCTGCAAGTCGGGGTACATACGCTACAAGTCGGGGGGTACATACGCTACAAGTCGGGGTATACACGCTTCAAGTTGGGGTACATACGCTACAAGTCAGGGTACATACGCTACAAGTCGGGGTATATACGCTTCAGGTCGGGATACATACGCTGCAAGTCGGGGTACATACGCTACAAGTCGTGGTACATACGCTACAAGTCGGGGTACATACGCTACAAGTCGGGGTACATACGCTACAAGTCGGGGTACACACGCTACAAGTCGGGGTACATATGCTACAAGTCGGGGTACATACGCTACAGGTCCGTAGCCATACCACAAGTCTTAGAGTAGCGCTGCCTATTCCTTCACTCGTCTCAGTATAGAAACCACCTGTACCACCGTGTACCACTTATACCACAAGCCTTAGTGGAGCGCTGCTTTTTCCTTCGCTCGTCTCAGTATAAAAACCACCTGTACCACCGTATACCACTTGTGCCACGGGCCTCAAAAGAGCGCTGCCTTTTCCATCGCTCGTCGATAATCGGCACGCAGGTCTGCATGTCGCCGTGTGTCTGGGTGCATTCGCCCACGATTTCGGGATGTCGACCCACACACTTCGGGCCACATTTACGTGCGAGCAAGGGACGTTCATAGCGCCGGTATTCGGCACGCAGGTCGGCATGTCGCCGTGTATCTTGGTGCATTCGCCGGCGATTTCGGGATGTCTTACATGGAAGCTCCGCCATTTAAATGGATTGCGCACCAACTATATTACCGTTGCATCCGTCATGTGATCAACCCATTTCGAATCATGGCGGCACTGGAGATAGACAGAAATGTGGCAGCTCCCGACTTTTCGTCATACAATATCGTCAGTTTGTGCTGCATTGAGAAGTCATTATTCCTAACATGGGAAAGCCTTTAGATTGCTGTGTGAACCTGCGGTATTGTCACATATCTGACTACTTGCTTGCGGAATGTTGTTTGTCAAGCTCGGAGTCAAATGTAATAATTTTTCCGCTTCAAGAGTATCTCTAAAGTTACACCTTAAGACGTAGTCCTGTAAGTGTTTGATATATTTTGGGTAAAAGTTAACTCTTTTATCAGCGCATATTTGCTATCAACTCCCGACAGCCTCTGGACAGGCCACCTCTCGAAAATGCAAACAGATATGATTTTACAAATTTCGTAAATATTGAATCCGAGAAGGCAAGAAGACATCTGCGAACCACCACTGACACGTTTATATACAGCGACATAGCTAATATAATCGCGATTACAAAACCGATTCGGATTTTGCTGGGTTGAAAAAAAATCATGCAATAGAGTCTACCGATTCTCACAAACCATCCTTGTTTTCCAAGTGTGCATGGAGTGCTGCAGTAATCAACACTATAAAGCCCCTCTCTCACTGGATCCGGGGCACGCTGGCGGCGCCGCTGTGCCTAGCACAATTATTCAAAACGCACAAGTAAGACCAGAAAGACAACAAAGCCATTAAATTTCAACTATTTGTGTCAAGCTTGGGTTGGTCAACAAGCCAGATCATTATTAGAAATACTTCTTGATGACATCAACGATGAATTCATCTGACTTTTTTTTCTAATTTGGAGAGTGGGGGAATTTCTTATGGAGTCATACCCTTGTTTAAGCATGGACGCTTATGTTTGATGGTAAATGTGTCGTACGCGTTGTAACAGAGTTATCCATTCAACCAAGAAAAAAATAAGAATACGTCTGTGTCAAATAACTTTAAGTTTGTTACAATAATCTTGTAAGCGGAGTTATTGAATTATTTGAGAAGGTGCCTATGAAAGACTGGAGCATGCAATGTATCCTGGCAGCTCAGTGAACTTCATCCATCTTTGACAGAAGCGGTACAAGCTGAGAATGTCTTTGTTCAATTGAACTTCCTCTTGTTACAAAGTAACTCACTTGAGTACTTTGATTATTGGATAACAACAACCAAGTTAGCGGTCAGAATGTTGATTTGATTTACAATTAAGGAGTTTATATCGGCTGAATCATGATTAGTTTTAACAGAAAGGGACGTGGGACCAACGGATTCATGTGACGGAGACGAAAGAACTTGATCCTATGACGTATTCAGAAAATACACGCCATCGAAGTCACGTTGCCTCATGCTTAGACGTCATTGTGATAGTCCTAGGCAACTGTCTCTCCTTTCCCCACTTCTTCTCAGGCAACAAGGGCACCTAGCTAGTCGAGCTAGTGAAATCTTGTACAAGCAGGACGTTCAAAAGAACTGGAATACATCAACAGGTTAAGAAATATTCCCATCATATTTGTGTACAAAAAGCAAACAGAGTACGTTTTAGAAATTGACAAAATTAGCGTGAAACACAGGGGGAAAGCTAACAATCGGGCCTGTCGCATGCTCTATTAGGAACACGGAATGCCCCTAAACCAATGAACTTGTACTTTACCCTGGGAAAAAACCCACGACAAAAAAACTACTGATGCAAATGGGAAAATCTACTTATTATGTCTAATCCAATATCCCCTTTCCTTATTTCATTTTGGAACCCGTCCTAGATACCGAGATTCCGTTTTCCTAGCAACTTATAAGGTTTAAGGCAACGTCTCTCATGGTCACACAAAAAGTCTTTAAACCAAGAAGAAAACTTCAGACATAACAGACGGCGGAGAGACGTGCTGACATACGTAACGCCCCCCATTGCTTAACTAGAGTCTTCGAGTCACACAGGGTTCTTCTTAGACTTTCTGCTGGCACAATGTTTGCCATGCAGGGAGGAGGCTTCCTCTTCTTGGCGGTGGTCGTCGTGCTGGGTCCTTACGCAGGTGAGTACGTTTTACCAGGCATCGCAAAGATTCGTTTTTATTCCCGAGGTTTTTTCAAGCATTTCAATCTCAAGCCCACAATCATCAAGGAGAAAAACGGTATCAACGCATGATCGACAACAAAATCGCCCGAGGGTTGGTACCCTGAATACCAGACCCCGAGTCTCTAAAATATCTATATTTTAAGCCTACGCAGCGAGGTCGCCAACGCGTCGCGAGTCCAGTGAGAGGGAGGCTTTAGAGATTGGAGGTCTGGCATCCAGGCTAGAGGGTTGGATGAATTACGGCCAAAGACAAAGCTTGATAGCAATCTATTTAAAAATGAACTCACGTAAGAATGTTCCACTGCTTGTGATACTATTTGGGAATGGAAAATTGCTCGACAGGCTTTTGTAAAAAAATGCGTATGTTGCAAAACAAGGATTCGAGATTTTTGTGTAGCTCGTTAAATCGGAATGAATGCATATACTTATATCTGCTGAAAATTGCTCGACAGGCTTTTGTAAAAAATGCGTATATTGCAAAACATAAAAGAGTCGAGATTTTTGTGTAGCTCGTTCAATCGGAATGAATGTATATACTTATATCTGTCTATATGTTGATGAAAGTTACGCACCCAGGTACATAATACGTGTTACAAAATTAATCAAACAGCTGAAGAAGGTCAGACGTTGCATGCAGACATCATCTTATTTCTTTAATCAGTGAACTCTGAATTCGACGTCACTTGATAAATCCGAAGTCCACCGATATGAAAGACAGTGTCTGCTGTCCGAATCATCGGACGCTTCTAGCTTGAATAAACAAAAGACCTCATGAAGTTGTCTGATTTATTTTGTCTTCCCTATGGTAAGAAAGTCGGACCTGAACAGTAAACGGAGTACCGTGCACATTTTACCCTTGCCTAACTCTGTATTATTTGTCTCTTTATCATGACCACGCGACATGTTGTTCTTCTCAACCAACGTATTCACCGTTGGCTGTTGGCCTGGGCGTTCACGCGTGTGATCGACTACCAACCCTTCTTTCCTAACAACTACAGAAGGACAGCCCACTGCAAACGCTGAACAAGGTCATAAGTTCATTATGCATCGTCCATACTATAGGTATGGGCGATACATATTGTTTTTGCTCATGTTTCTTTCTCCTCCTGTCAAATTTTCAAAGCGATTCATGTCGGTCGTCCCTTGGCCAAATGGGCTGACATTTGGTATACAGGTAGAGTTAGCTCATACCCCCATATGGTTTTTCATTTAATTGATAACTGCCTTTAAACTGAATTTTATTGAGGATTTTTGGCCATTTTCATACCAGAAACGTACATTTGGGCCTCCTGTGCTCTGGAATTACATCCAAATGACCTGAACTTTGCTATGGGAGTACATTGAACAAATATTCAAAGAACCCCATTCGCACTTTTGGCATACATCACTTCAAAATACGATTTTGGGGGGTATTTTGGGGAGATGATTGGCTATTTTCCTCATATGACCATATATGGTGTTGCCATATATATATGGTCACATCTTTATTTCTATGGCCAGCTGGACTAATACGGTCAGCCAATGAGAGAGCGCCTTTCATAATACGCACGGATTTATCAAACTCGAGTATATTGGTTGAAATAGTTAATTCAATTAGGAGCACTAATCTGCCAGGTGCAGACAGGCACAACTTCACTGACCCTTGGCTCCCGTCCTTGTGTTGTTAATGTTGTTTACTACTGAAGTTATGTGCAATTGAAAAGATTCAAAATCTACGACTTCATTAACAAAACTTTTCTGGTGGTGTTTTTCGATATAAATGTATTGCTCTATATTCCTCTCTGTGTGTACATATAGCAATAACTTGTTTTTACTTAACGTTACACCAAGAGTACGCAAGAGTAAAGCTGTTAATCGGCATATGTTATTGACAGAGTAATGCGTCTATCTGCAGCCCGATGTGTGGAAAAATCTAATTGTTTGAGACGTACATGTAACTAGTACTTGACTACACGAATTGATATATCTAAGTCTGTGGGAAAAATGCCAAGCTCTGCTCTACAGACTGAATTACATGAATATATAACAATATGGGTTATATGGGTGTACCATTGTCGTACAGCATGCGGATCGTATTGGGGCGCCACGGACGTGCAGGGCTCATCTGGCAACATATCGAGCCCTGGCTATCCTGGCCCGTACCCATCTAATGCAGACTGCGCGTGAGTAAACAACATTCTACGGACATAGTTTTTTTATGGTTTTATGTTTTTTTTATAGGATTCTGCTATTGCTGCTATCACAGCTATCTAGCGACTGAAGGTAAAGCCCCTGTCACACATGCAGGGCCTCCCCCCGGCCTTCCCCCCCACCAGTTACCAAACCAAGGTGGCGGTAGATTGGAAGCAATCAGCCCTGTTCTTGGCCACTCCTATCTTTCGAGACGACCACGCCCCTACCACTGCTGACTTACTCCCAAGTAGTTATCAACCAGTTACCAGCCCATTTCAGACCATTCGTCCACTACCAACCATCCTCGAATGTTGTAAATATTTTGAAACATTCGGCTTGCGCAGCCGACCAGCAGACAACTGCTCCCGACCTCTCCCAACCGACCCCCAAACTACAGCACACTAGTCTTGGGAGGGTTGGGTGTGGTCGGGAGCCATGGTCAGCTTTGTATGACAGGGGCTTTCACTTCGACATTTTCGCAAGATAAAGATTGAACCTTTTTGAGGTCGTATCAATCGATAGCTTTGTTCGGTTTCTAGATGTTTAATTCAACGTAGAATTATCTCGAAAACACCCTTGCTAACCCCACTCCCCTCGAACCCCACCTTCGAAACATATAGCTGGAACCGTTGGACTAACATTAACCGATGACGTATTGACTGCCCTTCCAACTGTTTCCGCCAGGTGGAGGATCATGGTCGAAGAAGGGAAACGAATCGTTATAGTCTTCAAAGCGTTGGGCATAGAGCACCACGGGGCGTGTAGCTACGACTACCTCCAGGTGAGACAAATAAAAGCTTAAGAAATAGGCAAGAACCAACAGTAGGACTTACTGGAGATGGTGGAAAGAATCGTTTCAGTTATGGAGCTGATGAAATGTTTAAAAACTGTTACTGTGTCTTCATTTGGATTTGTCAGGGTAACCTCCCTGACCATGTACCAGAATTTGATATCATATGAATGAATGACTATTCTATTTTCGTGTCCTGCGACTTAATAAAGTCTCCCAGCCCATACGGACCTATAGGACACCAATTTGAGTACATAAACTTGACATAGTGTTGGTAGAGGTTACAGTGATAAATCATAATAATCATAAATAATCATGATAATAACAGAAATGAATAACACAAAAAATGATATGAATATATTACAGTGACAACACATAAGGAACACACCTGGTATATTGTATCAAATCAATTTAAAGAAAAGTGGTACCTATGGTAAATGAACATAAATAGATTTCAAACCAAACGTTGATGTAGGTAACAACACGTTTATCAGCTCAGTATATAACAGTCATATTTCAGGCCCCTTGGTGTACCAGGAGTACTGTGTTGTGCTTAACGCTTTTCAAATTAGTATGCTGAATGACAACACCATAAACTAGACAAACGACCGTAAAGCGGCCACAATTGGATTTGTGTAACCCTTGATTGGAATATGATGCAAGATAGAGTCAATTCCATTCCACATTACCGTGTGGGAGATTGTTGCCTTGTGTTCTAACTTTTGTAACGATCTGAGGCAAGTAACAATTAAGAGCCATTTTAAACATTTTTGATGTTGTAAATATTTTCTACCGTGTTCCAACAACTTAGAAAAATTCTAACGTTGAACACGCTGTTGCAACATAGATTCACCATTTGTTTCAACATGTTCCAACATTCTAATAACATTGTGTAACTGGGTCGGTGGGCTTACTAGATTCATGACGAAGCGTATATGACCGCCGCTTCCTTGGCCAAGGTGTGCGGTAACACGCTCCCCCCCTCGGTGACAAGTTCAGGGAACAATGTTCTCCTCATCTTCAGGTCAGTGTGGCGACATGTCGTGTGTACGTCCCTTTTCAAACCCTTGAAGCAGATCTACAGATGTTACAAACAAAATGTATCCAAATGTTATAAGTATCTTAGTGTGTAGCGGTGAAAGGAGTGTGAGGAAATTAGGTTTTTGACACGACCTCTTTGTTTGATTTGATATTTCACTCAATAATGTACACTTATGTAGTGTCAACCTTTACTGTACTACCACGTCTTTTGTACTGCAGATCAGTGTCCTAAATTGTTGTACAAGTTGCCATACGTTTTATCACAAATAATTGTCCAGCAATTAAGTTTCTTGTTAGCAATGATATGCTTTATGTTTGGGTGACCGTTGATTCTCGTCAATCCACATATAAATTCTTGTTCATTCTCGTTCATTCTTTTACTTTCTCGTGACATTTGTCAGGTCTGACAGGTCCGTTGGCGGCGTGGGATTTGACATAGAGTGGTCAGCGGAGTGCCTACCTGGCCTGATCTCCTGTGGCGACATCTGCATCGGCCAATCAAAGAAATGTAACCTGACCAAGGATTGCATCGACTGGGAAGACGAAAGTGAAGAGTGTTTGGAGCAGGGCCTTGGGGCGAACGCATCGCTCAAGAACGCCGGTATGATACATAAACGGTCTTAACGGAGTTTATTTTTGAGATCTATGACATATAACTCATGTTTTGCTACTAACACATCAATGCCTCTGCATGTGTAGAACTGCGGGGAGACCTGCACTGTAACTCCACCTCCATGTCTGTGACGTTCAGCAGAGATGAGCTGTCTGGGCCAAACGTCACAAGTCTGCGCTTGCGTGACCCATCATGCACCGCGGTTCTCAACAATACTCACGTCACTTTCAGCACTGCCCTTGATGAATGTGGAACAACTGCGCAGGTGCGAATATTTCTAACAATATTCCGAAGACCGTGTTTTTTTTGTTCGTTCACTACACTGAGTTTCTCCCTACAATGTTTGCTATTGAAAATCAGGAAATATGAAGTATCTTACAACTTTTCATCATATATAACGCTATGAAATGTTATTGTAGATGTGCACATGCACAGGGTCTATAAACTTTGGTGAGATTCATGTCAATGTTCTCCAAGCAGAGGTTTCGGTCAAGTAGGATAAGATTTTTGGACGTCTCTCTCCCTTTACCAAAGAGAGAGAGACGTTAAAAATCCCGGACACTTCTACCCTACTCGACCGAAACCTCTGCTTGGAGAATATCATGTCATCACATCATTGCCATGTTGTTGTTTTTCGTCAGGAGAACGGCACATCCAACAAGATCATCTTCACCAATGAAATCACGACTGGTGTCGACAGCGACCGCATAATCTCCAGGTCTGGAGCGGTTCGCTGGACATTCAGCTGCCACTATGTCCGAGACGACACCGTCTCTACCGGGCCTCTGTTTCCTGTCCCTGCTCCAAGGTGTGTTCAACTTCTGATACTACCTAACGTTAGTAGTGCGCGGTACATGTGCTGTAGCTGCCCAATTGAATACTGTATCACAAGTTCGGAGGTTCGATTCCGGCGTAGTCGTCAGTATACTGAATCTCGACATGTGCGCTACTGGAATGGGTTGAAGTCCTTCGGATATTCAAACCGGAGGTTGCTTTTAAGCTCCAGTAGATCTATTTTCTTCTGTCCATAGTGTCATCGTCATAAATGGAGAGGGCACGTTTACCTTCAGGATGGAACTGTACCGGACAGATGGGTTCCTGCAGCCTTACTCCCAGGGAGAGTTTCCTGTAGAGGTAAGGGATACCGTAAATATAGGATATTGTTTAGGATTAGGAAATTATAATCTACCATCTATTGATTTGCTGAAGTAACCTTTTTGGTGTGCTGTCTTATCAAATCAAAGACCTAGCGTGAAAGTCCATACTTTCACTCGCAAATCAATTTTTGATGTACGTTGATGAAGGTTAAACATCCAGGTACTGTAATAAGATACGCAAAAAATAGTTACTTAGGCAACTGGATACAATTTTGAAACAGTCAGACGTTTATGACAGCATCCGCTATCTTTCGTCAGTGACTAAAGAAAGATCTGGCAAAACTAGGTTTTATACCAAAAGTCTGAATACAATTTAAGATGGTTCAATAGAATTATATAGTAAGTCAAGACAAGGTTGTATGCTAATGAATCAATTTGCTCCTGTTGCTATTTTGATGTATACCAGTTTATTTTGAATGTTCCCCAGGAAAGTACTGAACCTTCATCTTAACCTTAGTTTCAGCCCAGTAAAAACCTTCATCTTAACCTTAGTTTCAGCCCAGTAAAAATCGTGAATGTTTGACCCCTGATCTCCCTAACGCACGAAATAGCCGGCGGCTCTAATAACTCCCCTACCTTCAGGGATTTGCGCGCTACACGCACGCATTGCTGTTTTCTTCCCGGGAACACCCTATCCCGGTTATAACCGGGCCTGGCAGCTTAAGGGTTTTAAGATAATTCGTAATCTTTACATTTCGATAGATAAGCGTCTTGGCCAGCGGTACCTTATGTTTTAGTATTGTTTATGATGCATCGACATCTAATACATAGATATCTTACTAAATAATACAGAAACAGACTTAATGTGAAAAAAATGTTAATGCAATGTCTTACACCCTCAAACCAGGTGGGCGTGAATGACCAGGTATATTTCGGCATCACAGCGGAGGCGTCTATTTCCGGTTTGGTTCTGTTTGTCGAAAACTGCAGGGCAACCCCGACTTCCAACAAGGAAGACCCTACACAGTACTACATCATTCAGGATGGGTATGGATCAATCTACCATCTACCCAATCACTCAATAAACATGTACCATTGCGAAATTAGTTGTTTAAGAATGTGTAGCTACGAGCAGATCAACATGATCGAATCCTTGGCCATTTGTTCAGAATGTTAAATAAAGTGTACAAACAGTAGTAACACCGCTAACGTGTGCCTCTCAGAAAAGTGTATTACGTAACGAAAACTTGACAATGGATGAAAGACGTAGCAACAGACATTGTACAGTCTTAAATGAATTAAACATTTTCTTTTGATTCGCACGTTTCTTGATTAATCATATGTGAATATTGTTCATTTAGATGCGAAACGGATGACACCCTTAGGGAGTACCCCTCCGAGGAGTCTGCATCCGCCCGATTTGGGTTTTCAGCCTTCAAGTTCAACAACAACCCACAGGTACTATGTTTGTTGCTTTCTTTTTCTTATGTCATTTCCACATAGAATATCGCTGTATTCTTCTTGTACTATACTTAGTCTAGTATTTCAACTGATACGCCTAAAGTATGTCACATATAGCACATGTACTAATCTAAAATTTTTCTAAAGCCATATGTGTACCTGCATTGTGACGTCATGGTCTGCCTGGAGAACAATGGTGGATCCCGATGTGACCAAGGCTGTGTGGGAGCCAGGCGCAGGCGCAGAGAGACAGCAGGGGCCGGCATAGAGGGACGCACCAGCCTGGTCCAGGGGCCAATCGTGTTGGTTCAAGACTCGGACACTAACGGTAAGAAAATGGAATGTGTTACACCCGATAACCTTAACACTTATTGGGAAAATATCTAATTTTGCTGTTTTTACTCATTTTCACCATCCCTAATGTTAAGTGCTACATTTAATCCATACGGACAATTGCTGAGTATAAAATGATCTATGTGTTATATAGGAATTTGTATCTTATATGGGTCAGTTTGGATGGGCTATATGATAATAACCTTAATGACCCGCCTGCTCCTCGTGTATATGGTGTCATAATGCATGGTTATTTGCTATAATCACCTCATAGAATCATTTTGGTTGTAGCAAATGACCAGGCCTTATGACACCATATGCATCTCGGGCCGTCAGTCTGAGATGTCTGTCTATACTAAAACAGACATTGTTACAATACTGCAGGTGCTCTCAACATCTGGATTGCAGTTGTAGCTTCCGTTGCGGTGGGGCTAGCAGTGGTAGTCATGGCAACAGTTGGGTGTCTGTGGCTTTGCAAACGACAGAAACCAAGAAAGGAAGTCGAAGGTCAGAATTACAGAATTTTTCGGTGCATTAACTCGAGTTTGATGTCTCAGTCACCGTTTGCTCCTGTAATCTGCAAACTATTTTGAAAACGATGTTGACCAGGTCATTCCCAGCTTGTGTTGCACCAGTTTGACATTTTGGCTTCATCGTGGTCAATGGTCAATTTTCTGTAAGAGGTTTAAGTGAAATTTGTATGTTTTCTTCTTCCATATTGCGGTCGCCAGGTCACAACAATTTCGTCTGCACGCTGAAACGTGGTGGCAAGGTTGGACCTGCAAATAGCGCCCCATATTAGGACTGTGACAGCAAGTTCTACGAACACTGTTAGGAGGGAAATCGTCTGTAAATACAGATACAGACAGATCTGGGTGGTTTGTGTGTTTGTGTGCCTCTGTGTGAATATGCGTGTTTATCATCTAATGTCATAACGTTATATATATACATCAATCTTGCAAATGAACTTTTGTACTCGGAAACGCCTGACTGTTTAAACTTCAATGTACTGCGTATGAGAACCCGAAAATAGCATTGGGTTTTGAATTCTGATAATCTGCACGTAGATGAAATCTTGTTTAAAACCGTGATTTTGTTTAAAACATTGTACACGATAATGTTTTTTTTTGTCTCGAAAAGAGTCTTTGTACCACGTGTTGTTAACTTGTATCACTTTGTAACACATCTTGTGAGCACAATAAAGAGAGAGAACCACCATTTTATTTATTTAACGACCTCTTGTTTGACAAATATGAATGAAATTTAGATGTGGTAGTTCTTCAGAACGTTACAACTCACAGGACATGTACACTTTAACCTTATATCCAATTGTTTCGTCCGTAAAATGTCTGAAATATTGTAATTCTAAAAACAAAGTCAAACTAGAGTTCCACGACCTCATATCTTCTCCAAATGATTTTTGACTGACGTATCATGAGTGTTTCTCATCGATTATAAATCATACCAGTTGATTATCTTTTCTACCAAAGGTCGATCTTGAGAGGTGTTTACAGCGCCACACACGATCCAAAGAGGCAAAAGCTGCTAAGGCTACCCCCAATCTTCGCTTTATGTCTTGTTCGGACTTACAGTCTGATGTGATGAGACTTCACTTTTAGGAAAATGAAAGTTAAAACTTTGATGCAATAAATTCTTGAATCACCAGACTGCACACCTTCTCCTGGGTTCTAGCTGATTCTGTACTTGTACCTAATCATCTCAACTCGGCACTCCTGAGCTGCGATACCTTCACCCTTCACTATGTGGCGCTTCAGCATGGTCGTGTCACGGTCAGGTACAGCCCGATTGTGACGGTGGGTGGAGGTCAGCCGCTGCAGTACCTGCACCTATCACTGGGCGGCGCTTTTTAACACCGTGTTTCGTTTAGGTGTGGCCCGTTGAGTTTACGACTATGGATAGATGTAGCTGTGTTCAAGATCGGAGGAGAATGTAGGTTAGTACACAGGAGACAGAATGTTAGAAAAAAAGTCAAAGAGAAGCGTTTTAGAGTTAGCTTGTGAGCTTTCATACTAAATGAGAGTCATCTGCAAACGTGTTTGACAGTACGTCAAACATACCGCGACGTTATGTGTGTATCAGGTACCATAGTGAAGGTTAAAGATCAGAAAGTTCAGGTTTGTTGACGTTAAGCCCAGGTGAGTCCGCAGACGTGTGTTACCTGTGCACGTCTCAGACAGGACTTCTCGATTCCGCGGCTTTTCGATGCAAGTTTAGAGGACCAGGTATGCAGGTATGTATCTTGTTGTTCCGGTTATGTTGATACATCGAGAGTTATGCAATGCTAATGCAATGTCACTTGTTGTGGATGTCTTATTTTGTATGTTTAGAACGATTTGTGGTTGTCCGACTTTACGTTTCAATGATATGTGGCGCCTTTTTGATACCAGAACAGTTACTGGCTCGTTTCGTAAATATATCATGAGGCAGGGGAGAGGAGTTTGTTCTACTGTTAGTTGTTATTGTTCTATCAGCATCATCTGGTCGTGTTTAATTTTTTTTGGCATTTAACGTTTGATTATTGTCTAATGTCAGTAGTAAATGATGGATAAAACTATGGTAAGGTGAGTTATAGTTCCTTTCCCCAGTTTCTGCAGTGCTGGTCGCCGAGCTTGTCTGGGTGAACCCACAGCCAGAGCCGACATCTCCCTTCTGCTGGGGGACCAGCAGTCCGGAACTCTACTAGTAGAGACTGGAATTCCAATCTCTACTAGTAGAGTTCTGGATTCTACTAGTTGAGATTGGAATTCCAATCTCTACTAGTAGAGATTGGAATCGGGATCTGAATATTGGGATTCCAATCTCTACTACGAGGAGAATTCCAGATTCTACTAGTAGAGATTGGAATTCTACCAGGACAATCTCCGATTCTAATAGGTTTACTTAGAAATGTTTTGGAAAATAGACTGAATCATTTCACACCTAAAATTCCAGCATAGCTAAGCCTACATTCACCATTACTATTCTAGGTGAATCACTTCATGTTTTAGATATCTGATAACTTTGACATAATCTTTAGAACTGGCTTAGCAGGGGTAAATAAGGTTTTATATACCCAGTCACTAACGAACTGGAAAAACTGGTTGAGCATATTGAGTCACTAACTCATAAGGGCCGTATGCAAATGTCTCTGATTGACATATCAGTGGCATTTACAAACAGCCATTGACTAAGGTTGGACCAGACGGCTATCCCTATGGTTACAATGTGTCTTGACAGAAGGTCTATTAGAGATCTAAAACATTAAGTGATTCAATCGTTGAATGAGTGATTCAACTAAAATAGTAATGGTGAATGTAGGCTTACCTTTGCTAAATTTTAGGTGTGAAATGATTCAGTCTATTTTCCAAAACATTTTGATGCAACCCGAATTTCTCCTATTAGAATTGGAGATTGTCCTGGTAGAATTCCAATCTCTACTAGTAGAATCTGGCATTCTCCTAGTAGTAGAGATTGGAATCCCAATATTCAGATCCCGATTCCAATCTCTACTAGTAGAGATTGGAATTCCAATCTCAACTAGTAGAATCCAGAACTCTACTAGTAGAGATTGGAATTCCAGTCTCTACTAGTAGAGAGTGGAATTCTAATCTCTACTAGTAGAGTTCCGGACTCTACTGGATTCCAATCTCTTCTGTGACATATATATATCTCATTGTTTCTTATGGAAACTTGAATACGAGAAAATAGAATAAAGAATTCTGTAAAGGAGTACTGTAGAAACTTCATAATTCACCAGGATAACAATTGATAGATTCAACCTTAATAACGATCACATGTGTAAGAAAAGCTTATCAACATAATTTATCCAAATTGTCTTTTGTGTGTTTGGACCACAAGTGAAAGATGCATCCTGTGGAAGTAGTGTATCTCATTAGAACACGGGCTATGGAATTAAGTTGTAGTTGATCACTCGTCAACTTTGCCAAAATAAGCAAACCTTTTGATAACAATTGTTGATGTGTTAAGCAAAGAAGTGTAACAACGTAGGCTGTAGTATGTTATGTATCAAGTACTTTTGTTTGCAAGTTAAGCATAAAGATAGTCAGAAATTGATCGTTTTAGGTTTTTTTACCTTATATAGGACATACCAACGTACATTTCATCATTTGGATAATCAGGATTGATTACGACTTTTTTCCGACTTTGTCATCAGTAATCAGTAAGGAAACGGTCAGGAAACGGTAAGCATTAAATCCAATGGTTTTGACCGATTGTCGCAAGCACGAACGTCGGGAAAAACCTTTGGAGGTCAAGACTTCGGTAAGTTTAACGTTACATATCGGAGGTAACATACACGGCTTAAAAGCGCCCCGCAACGGTCAAATATAATATTACAGAAAGAACGTCATTTCAATCACTTTTATCTTTGGTTCTAATCAGGGGAATGTCCAGCCAGTTAGACTGAAATGTCCATGTTTTCAGAAGATTCCCGTCTTCTGTACACACAAAACAGCAATATCTTTTTCAGACTGTCTGCCGACTGACCGGTGATTCATCGTAAAGATGTCGGCTGCAATAATATTTTTGTCCGTCATGGGGCGCTTTTGAGCCGTGTGGATGATGCGAGGTCTTTATTCTCCGATTTTGATAGTGTACGGGGACACGTACAGCTTCAGGTTTTAGACAGAAAAAGTTCAGACTTAGGTCGTACTTTTGAATGAGATTTCCGGACATATTTCCAATGGAAACACGAAGATCATACAGAATCATAGGATGTTTTTATAAAAGTTGGAAAATAGTCGAAGCATAGCCTGATGATCTAGATAGTGCACAATGTATGTTGGTCAGACGAATTGTCCTTTGCCGTGATATCCTCAGTCACAGATTAACTACATGTATCTCTAGTTGCACGTTCTTGCCAACATGGGCTAAATGTTTCACTATCACATGAAGGGCTAAATGTAAAATATCATTACTTGTAGCGTTCCTAGTGAACAATGGGACAAACAAAACAACTAAAGCTATGCTACCAACGAATATTTAGTCTACAAAACAGTCATATGAAGCTATGCTACCACTAAATTTATCGTTTACTCTTCTATCTTTTAAACAGGTGTATACGAATCCACAAAGTTTTGTCATTGTGTCATTTAAACATAGTGATGTTTAAAGCAATAACATGATGTGCTACAAAATCCAAACATTAACAATTCATTCATTCATTCATTCATTCATTCATTCATTCATTCATTCATTCATTCATTCATTCATTCATTCATTCATTCATTCATTCATTCATTCATTCATACTGCCCTTAACTCAATCTTGGCCAATCCTCAAAATTTTCCATTTCTATCAATTTTTTCAGTCTTAATCATGATCAGCTGGTACAGGTGTACATGAACATACTTTACCCACATTGATCAATTTTATGTCCGATGTTACCATATGAATACAGAACCGGTCGAGCGTCAACTCTATGGCTTCATTTTCTATCTATTTTTCTTTTATTGGAGACTAACAAGTAATTTTGGTTCCCGATAATATCAGCATAGATGTATACAAAGCACACAGCCGTACGGCGGAGGTGCTACTCTTTTGGAAATGCAGGAATCGGGTCTTCGGTCTATGTATCCAAGCCATAACCAAAACTGCTCGCTAACGGAACTGCGCTTCATGGGCAAACTACTGTACAGTTCACACACGCCCCTTCCCTCCTCTGTTGCTGTGTTACAGGTGGATATGAACATAATTTACCCAAATGGACTTTTTAATGTCTAGACCACGAACGAAAGATGTATGTTGTTTAGGTACTGTAAAGATTTGCGGGGGTGTAGGTGGGGCTGGGGTTACAAAAGGTCGCAACAACGATATTAGAATGCCATGCAATATTAAACCTTGCATTGAGGGGAGGGCTAGAAGAGTCTGGGAAATGGTGGGAAAATGAACTTGTAATGACTGATCTTTGTGATTGGTATAAATATTCCCGTAATGCGGCATCGTGTTACGTGACGTCTTGCGACACAGCCTGGCATGGCCAGACCGGCCTTGAGGGCACCGCGGAGGGCCCTAGTTTTTTGAGACACTAAGTTCCCAGACAGAGAACTAGTGATCTCCTAAGCCATAGGACAGCTCAGCTCAGCCGTCCGAGGCTCGCACATGCCCGCCCACTTGGGCTGACATCTTCTCCCGAAACTGGGAGGCCGTTATTCCAAACAAGGAACGACGTAACTCGGAATTATTTTGTCTGAAACCCCGGAGTAGCTCTCTAGAATTTTTATTTGTGGTCCTAGAACTGAAACGTTTCAAAGGGTACGTTTGATTCCTTCCCGATATACGGGTTAATTCATATAATTTGGACATCTTAGAAATGAACAATACGAATGATGCTTTTTTACGTATAAAAATCATGCCTGTTGTTGTCTTGCTCCGATATATCACATAATCTAGAGCAGACAGAGCTATTTGGGTAAATTATGATAATGTCCCTAATGGCATGTTGGATTGGGGTGAACTCACCTGGATTTGGGTTGGTTCTGGCGGGTTACACGGGGCCAAATATCATACCAAATATCATGACGATCCGTCAACCCCTTCTTGAGTTATTCCATCATGGTATTTTTGCCTTTTCTAATTGATTATGCAAATTAGGTAGCTATTTGTATTATTGATATCTATCGATACCTCTCTCTTGTTCAGTTATATATGTCACATGTTTGATAGTCCTATCATTAAATGCAGCGGATTTATAAACTTTCCTGGTTTGCATAATTAGTGTTCGATTATGTAAAGCATCAATCAAGCTATCTACATACCATATATCAAGACGATCCGTCGACCCCATTTCTAGTTAGTCATGTCCGAAGGTCAAAACAAATCAATCAAAAACACCCACTGCAGTTCTAAACAAGCCGCTAGGGGGCCCAAACGTACACAACTTACTTTATGTGGCATGAACAATCTACCACTCAAAAATCATTACCGTAGCACTTGCAGAAAATTTGACCTCAAACTTGGATGCTGGCACACCTGCAATGACAGTTTTAGCCGTTTGGTGGCGCTTTCCTTGATCATGTCATAGGATGCTTTTTCTTGGTAAAGAAATCTTGAAGCCGTTAGGTCCACATTGTAATGACGGCTTGTGGAAATAACGAACATGTCCAAACAAGGAATAGGTTTTCCGCGAAAACAATGAACTATTTAGAGGAAAAGGAAGGCACAGGTAAGGAATATTCTGGTAAAGATTCATCCAGTAGTTCCTTCCAACAGATCAGCCAGATAGTTCCTGCGTGCTGGGAGTCCCCTCGCCGTTCATTTTGTGAAGAAAGACATCGAAAATGCTAGCACATAATCGCCAGCACAGCACATGAGACGGAAGGACGTGTTGTAATACCAAACAGTGTCAATAGATGGCGCTGTGAAACTATCTTTTGTCACATTCAAACTTTCTGGTGTGGGACCGGGTATACGATTCTGGTGTTAGTTTGTTGCAGCTTGCTTGAAGATATGAGTTTCTCAACGTTTCATTCACAGGTAAAAAGAAGGTGCGAATGTGTAATGCATGTATGCTAATGTCACTGTGCTACCAATAACAGACACATGCATAATCTCCAAGCAGATCTATCGGTGACAATGACAGTATCCAATAATACTGCTCTTTCCAGTTGGATACTCATCGCCACCGATAGACACACACACAGACACACATACACAGACACACACACCATTAACATCCAACATCATAGGTCACGGTCTTTCCTTTTATTTACTTGAAATGCAGTGACAGTATACACCCACCACCGGTCTATCCATTGACAGTCAAATTCATCAGTCCCAACATTGCATAAATATACACAGAACATACCCAACACCACACGCACTCACTTATTTCTCCTGCCAATAAAATACATCACCAAAATGTCAGAAACCTTCTGACGGAATATACAGTAAATGTTACCGATAATTCCGGTTGCAACTACAATCATCTTCTGAGATTTATACTTCCAATTTTTCTGTAATATTCCTAACATCTATTGATATGCATGGTGGCAACTCATCACAGTAAAGTCCGTTTTATGACTTCACAAAATTTTGTTCCATGTCTATGTGTGAGGCACATGTACAAGCCATGATATGTGAGGGGAGCAGGAACAAGTGCTTGTGGCAAAGGCATTACATTACATATTTTCAAATTGTTCCTTCGTAGCTAATCTACATATTTGTGATGTGTGCATGTACAGACCTTTGCAAAGTGCTAAAATTCAATTTCATTGATTATCATTATTAGCAAAAGTGTCCGCATGAAATAATCTTGGCTTTGTTAAGTCTAACACTAAGGGAGCCACAGCTATAAAATTTGTTCATCACACTTCAACTAGGAACACTCCAAAACAAACTAATCAGAAAGTACAGTCCTTGATTCGCTACACATTTACTTAATTTAAACTTAGGACATTCGCTTCCACTTAAACTATGTCCAACAACATCTTCTATTTCACAAAACGTTGCACAATGACCCTGTATGATGAAATGTATAGCAATGGAATGTTTTCCTGCTTCAAATAGCAATTTTATGGAATGGCTGTAACATTTTCCATCTTTTACAGACTGGGCTCTATTTACTTCATGCTAAATTTCTAGGAATTATGTACATCTTTAAACCCTAGTTAATAATTGTGCAGATACTTTCTAGAGAAACTCGTCTTGTACACTTTGTTTAACATCTTCTCCAGGACAAAACAACATAAGATTGTCACAATTATCTTCAAAAATTACTTGCACTGATAGCTTATAAGCATTACAAACACAACAATGAAAGATTGCAAATAACATTTCAGATCTACATATATTCTCTCCCTAGGTGTACTACTGTCCTTTTGCAAACTTTTAACCCCTGGCTGTCTTTCAGCCATCTTTTTCAAGTCACAAATTTGCTTCTTTTATCTGAAATTTTCATTGAGTCAAAATCATTCAGTTGCACAAGTACGCTTGTACCCCAGGATCTAGTCATTGAAGGAAGTTCAACTTCACACAAGTTCACTGTTTCTGGTTATCTTCCCTATCGTTACACCACAGAAAATGCTGTGTCATTGGTACAGAGCTACAGGTATTTTCATTGAGAAATTGGGCTACTTACAATGACAGAATGATGCACAGTATTACCCTTTATAGTCTAATTCAATGGGAAACAGCAAAGTGACCATATTGCAAAGTCTGATGATTTGAATTATACTTTTCATCAAAATCACTGTCCAAAACATCCCTTTCAGAAGCTAGTGGTATTTGGAAAATTCAAACAACTACAGTGAAATCATTATTTCAAAGATGCATTTGTGTTATTGCATTTGCCCCCTTTTGATATGTCAGCATTCTAGAAACATTCGGAATAATACAATGATAATGAATAGGACTTATATTGGGCCATTACAACTTTGGTTTGAATGAATCTTATACATATATAGATGTAATTTTGAGAAAGACCAATGTCTTGTGCCTACTAACACTCATCAAAAGATTCTTCTGAAATTCTTCAATCTATTAAAGGATCAGCCAACAAAAGGCGTGTAATAACCCCAACAGTGCGTAAGCACATCAACTGATGATGATGATGATGATTAAAGATACTGAATTTTCACAATTTCTCCATCAATTAATTTCTTTCCAAAGTAAATTTTGCTGTAAGTTAACTCAGATAATATATATTCTAGTTTAATATGCTTTGGTACAGATTGTCACAATGATCAAACTTTATATGATATCATTATCTCACTTAAACACAGATTTGATTCATAACATTACTTCAAATGATTTGCACATTTGGCCTGTCTTATTTCTACTATTTCACGAATATCATTAAATGTTTACTTCAAATTTACAACTAAGAAAACAGAAATTGCTTCTCTTACCATAATGATAACATGAAGGAAACTCTAAATTTTTACAAGGATACTTAAAAGGTCATAAGGTATATGCTAATCCAGTCTGTAGTTTGGGGGTTAAGTTACATTGTAAAGGTATCTGTAGCTAAAAAGCTGTTCTTTATTTGTGCCAACATTTGATAGATGTC
Organism: Branchiostoma lanceolatum; assembly: GCA_035149815.1. Classification (NCBI taxonomy): domain Eukaryota; kingdom Metazoa; phylum Chordata; class Leptocardii; order Amphioxiformes; family Branchiostomatidae; genus Branchiostoma; species Branchiostoma lanceolatum. The sequence goes on along the minus strand of CM068871.1, from coordinate 15,162,571 downwards.
ACCATCATGTCTTTACATACATCATCGCTACAGATATCTGTCTTGTGGAATGGAGAAAAATTGGAATACTGTGAAATTTCTGTCTATTTTGACAAAAATGTTATTTTTCAGTTCCTATGTATACAGTTCCTGTATATGACCTTTACTTTATCATAATTGATGTGCGAATACAAAAACTGTAATTCCACAAATTCTGGTCACCTATAGTTTTGAATTCAGTGCTTCATTAATCAACAGCTTTTCTTGCACTTTCACAAAAATCAAAATCCTCCCCCCTCCCCAAAAATGACACAGCAGACCTACCCTTCAAAATGAATCTACTGATCCAAATTGTACACGTTCTTGACTCAGGTTGTCTGATTTTGGACCGGTGCATTTGTGTAGCGGGGGTGTCCAGGCTCTGTGTGTGTGTGTTCAGCACCCCGTTTCCCACTAGATGGGGTACTTGTCCCTCAGCTAGTATCTGGCCTGGAACTCATAGTGCCACCTGTTGAAGTCAATGTTGAAGGCTACCAGACTGCCTGATGACAGACCTACTAGTACAGTTCTGCAAGAATACAAATGGTGAGGTTAGCTTGACACCGATAGTTGACATGTATTTGTGTAGGTAAAAATCATCCTGAAGCTAAGTTGAACTACAATTTCCAATACAAAAATTAGACTCAACCAAAAGTTTAACTCCAACTCCAGTGAGCAGTCCAATGTAGAAGCAGTGGATTGCTCATTCCTTGACAAAGAGTTGGACAGAGGAAAATTTTCTTCTGAATGAAATGTAAGGCTATCAAAAATCAATTTTTTTAAAAGAATTTCATGCGCGACTATTGAGTAGGAACACTCTTACTAGTTGTTCTTCCAATATACCGGGGTAGTTGTGATGTAGCTGAGTGTTACTCCCATATAATTATTGTCTACTAATACACAAATGTGTCTACGACACAATGTATGCATGTGAGATAAAAACATGACAAGACCTACCCACTCTGATACTGTGTAACGTTACATGTAGTTCCCATATTTTGCCCACATATAAGATCCATTTCTTTTTTCAAATTAAACTGAGATATTAGATAAGTTAAACTGATGGCAAATAAGAAAAGGTGGTTACTTTTGGTCGTGAGTGAGGTCAAGGGCCCGGACACTGCTGTCCACACCAGGGAAGGTGTAGAGAAGTTTGAAGTTGCTGGTCTGCCAAACCTCCACTATCCTGTTGTCTCCTCCTGTCACTAAGTACTGACCATCTGCACTCAGCACCATCGACTGGGGGCACAGAATAAATACATGTGGGATGTTATATGGTGGTCTTGTGAGAGCCACACCTCAAGAACCCACTACACTTATTGATAGAAGAACTTTATTGCGCAACAATTGTAACGGGTACAATGTATGGCAATTTGTAGATACATAACAATCAACTATTTCTAATATTTAACAATTTCAAAGAAATTGTCTATAACATGAATAACAATCGATCTAATAATGTGCATTCTAATGGCTAAAACAGTTTACAATGTAATGATGACGATGATAGTATTCTGTGTCAGGAATGTAAAACAATGTCTCGTTTTGCATAGGTTGTATATAAATTGGCCTACATAGGTAGATATATGAACAGGGCAGGATTTTAACAATTTCTCCCGGTTATTGTCATAGGTTGGACGACCCATTATGAAGTGGGGGTCCATCCCGGTGTGAGTAAATCAAATAAATCTGTCTGGATATGCAGCTAGTACAACATGGTGTGTTATGTCACGAGGAGGTTTACCGGGTATGCAATACAAACCAAAACCATTTCATCATGAATCATTACATGGATAACAGATGTTTGTGTCACCTATAAGTACATATCATCAGGAATCAGGAGATGGATATGAGATACTTGACTACAACGGTGTTTGTTAAGTTGTATCTCACCAGTATGTTGTCGTTCAGCTCCATGGCCCTTAAGAACTTCCCGTTGAAGGTGAAGAGGGAGAGGTGACCCTTGTCGTAGCTGACCACCACCTGACCCTCGCACGACATCTTGACCAGAGTCGGATTCACGCAGAACTCCGGGGGATCCAGCGACCGCAGCAGGTCTCCGTTGATGGTGTGCACCAGGACTGGACCACCTGGACAGGAACAGGGACGTTTAGCAAGGGCTGAGGAAGATTCATCAGTACCACATGCCTTCATGTACCCGAGTTATCAACCAAGGATTGATGTCTTCAAAAATCTGTATTTTCCTACAACTATATGATCATAGAGCGGAACTCATTGCCATTAAGTTCTGTAGGTAGTGCTGCGTACCTAAACCCCGGACCTGGTCCGGACTGGACCTAATGTTTAGGTTCAAGTAAAAAAAAACCTAAACGTCAGGAAACAAGTCCGGACTCGAAACAAAAAAATCTCTCACTTATGTATAGTTATACTCCCTTTTTGTCTTAAGCCTTCATAAACCTTCCTTAGATCGTGACATTTGCAATGAAAAAAATATGAAAATATTGCTGTTTTTGTGTTTTATAACTGAACTTTTGTGTTTACTACTGACTGTATATAATTTCGCATAAATAGTTTTCAAATTGCACGTAAGATATATGTCAATTTTTGTAACAGGAAAAAAAATATTTTAGCACAAATATGCCATTAGCTCAGGTCCGGACTTTCAAGTCCGGACCTGAACCTAAACCTCTGGACTCGAGTCCGAACCTAAACCTAAACTCTGGTTTAGGTACGCACCACTATCTGTAGGTATGACAGGTTGTTCAGTGCAATATAACCAGGTGATGCTATGCCATGTTCCGAATCCATTGATAACGTTTTGAGTTATCCTGTTCACTGACAAGCCAACCAAACATTGCTGGTGAAAAGATAGCCTCATGGATTAGGTAAAGCCATTATTGTTAAGGTCTACAAGATAACAGTACTGAACACTACTGACCTCTTGAGCAGCTGATGACCAGACCCAGCTCTGCGGACACACAGGCACTCAGAACCTCCGTCTCATGGCCAGTCATGATGGTCTTGGGAATGGCACGCTCAACTGATGGGGAAAATATGGATCAGTTTGTTGTAGACACCTTATAAGGGTTCACTTATACAAAAGAAACACATTGTAGCCAAAAGCTATCTGGGATCAAACTAATAAGCAAGATGATATTCAGTTGCCTGCTGCGCACATGACCGATGATGATGATTCAGGTGACATCAATTTTTAGGTAAAACAATAAATTTTGACAGATTTTACTGCAATTACAGTGTTGACTTCCATCCAATAGTCTCCATCTTTGCAAATGACATGAATTTTTTCATGCTACCGGTATATACAGTTGTCTCGTCATACTTAACCTGGTATGAGGCACAACTACGCTGTCTATAGATACAGTTCAATAGTTCTGTGCTTTAAGCATATGCTGGCACAATAACCACCTCTACCTTCCACCCTATGCCACCATTGGTGACTGACTATGTTTAAAGTCAGCTAATTTAGGGGGAAAACAAGTCTGCAAAGGCGAACAGTTTCAGAACATACATTTTTCTTAAAGCCATGCATTATTGCCACCCTAACAAGTCTGAGACCCAGACTACTTCCTCACCCCTGTTGCTATTGTGAGGCTCTCCGGTGATGGCCTGTAGCCTGGAGCTCCAGAACCACAGCAGCAGCGTGGCGTCCCTGCTCCCAGACACGATGTAGCAGTCCCCGCCGATGTAGCACTCTGACCTGGCCAGACATGTCACCACGTCCCAGTGGCCATACACAACCTGCAGCAGCCGGCCTGAGGGACGAACAACCTTGTTGTTAAGCTAAGAGACAAGGCGTAAACTATTTGTAAGCTTAAGATCAGCAATTACGGTCAACCCTAACCATATCTCTGTCACTGTCATCCATATTTGAATTTGAGTGAGTAGAGTATATCCTGAAGCTCTTGTCCCAGAATCCCCCTCATTTACATAAATGGGAAGTCTCCATGCTTGCATAACCATAGTAACCATAGTGTATACATACCTGAGTCAGTGGAGTATATCCTGAAGCTCTTGTCCCAGAATCCCCCTCATTTACATAATTGGGAAGTCTCCATGCTTGCGTAACCATAGTGTATACATACCTGAGTCAGTGGAGTATATCCTGAAGCTCTTGTCCCAGAAGCCACAGATGAGGATGTGCCTGTTGTCGGAGGTGAGCCTGCAGCAGCAGGAGTTCAGCTGGATACTCTGGTCCAGGATGTCGTTCACTTGGCGCCGGTGGACCCCCGTCCCCGCCACTGGAGAAACATGTCACAATCGTACAAAATACATCGTGAGCGTTCAAAACTAACACAAATTCAAAACTGGCACCATTTCTTTTCTTTTTTTTCAATTTGTTTTGAATGTAATGTTTTATCTTCAGTTTTTGTAACAACCCTGAAATGGCAATTTGGGAAATACATCATCATCAAAATTCGTACGAAAAACATCATAGCTAGTCAATACTAGGACAACTTCTTTTTTCAATTTCTTTGGAATGCAATGCTTTGTCATCTATTTTTGCAACAAGCCCTGCAATGACAACTGGAGGAAGACATTGTCACAATTTGCACACAAAACATCAAGATTGTTCAGAAATAGGTCAAATTCCTTTCCAATTTGTCTCTGGTCCGCTGAAAATTTTCTTTTGAAATGCATTGTTTTTTCATCAAACTTTGTAACAAACTCTGCAATGACAACTCTCCAAAAGTGTTCAGAGCAACCGGATGGTTGATACCACAGTGACAGCATTCAAAGCTGCAGTTCAGTTCGAAACAGGCAGGTGGAACTGAAGCCATACAAAGACCAGGAGTCAGGGAAAGCAACACAACCATTGTTTACAGGACAGAAAGTATCAGAAGGTGTGTAGACAGCCCTACCTTATCATAAACATGGCCAGAATCATACCCAAAACCCACCTTGCAATAATCGCTTTGAATTCTATCACTATAATTGCCTAACTACAAATGATTTCTAGCTTGCAATTCTTTACACACTCCAAACACCACTTACATATGAGGGGGTCCACCTCTATGGCATACTGGTTGGGCTCCAGAGAGTACCCTGGTGCTCCTCTAAAGGTGGCTGGAATAACACAGAATAACGATTACCTTGCTACACCACACAATAGCACAGAACTACACGCTACCCTGAAGACTAGTCTGTATAACATATTGGTTTTCAGTACTGGTATAGCTATCATACCATACTTTGCTAGGGACTAGGTTTAACACATGTACTTTCTACTTAAGGTATATACTGTAAACATGTTTCTGTTCACATTCACTAACTATGCAATTTGGATTTTTTGAATTTCAAATCTGGGCATTTTTCCTATTTTGTCACTAACAGAATTTCCACATATTCCACGGGGAAGAACAAAACAATTTTGTATTCTAAAGAAAACATGAAGATAAACTGTTTAAATCAGCTGGGAACTTGACTTATCATATTTCATATAATCAATAGTACATATTGAGTTGATTTGTGAGAAGTGCAAAAGAATGCAAACTTGAATGCCATGATAATTAAGACAACAAACTAAGTGAAATCAAGTGTGGTGTGCAAAGAAATGAGAAGTGACAAAGAAGAACAGGAGTGTTCTCTCATAAAGAAAGTGATAAAAGAAAGTAACAAACTAGTAAAAAAATTGCATAATGATCCATCTAAGCCATGCGATTAACTTGTCCTCCAAAATAGACATATTTCCAAATAAATTGAATGTTGTCAACATTGCTTTTGTAAATTGTGGCACGTTTACATACTGTCATTATCCTAATGAAGGTACAATGTTCATGACTGTACATTCAAACCTGTATAAGTGACCACCTGACCAATGTGAACATCTTTTGGTGGTCTTTTACATGTAGATAATATCTGCCATTCAAACAAGCATTAAAAATCCTGTCCTGGCGACCACCTGTCTACTTAGACCAGACTTTATCGGTCCCTTGAGATACCCTTATTGGGCAGTACTGACTGTACAAAGATGTGAAAATTCCTAAACTGATGCAGTTGTAACTCTGAGGGTACAACAGAAGTACAATAGAAGTTATGAATGACCATTGAACTTTATAACTTGCACTTATGACCATTTCAGCAGCCACATGTTTCCCACGTCACTTCGCAGAAGCAGCAGTAGGTGGGCCTTTCTGTGAAAATTTGGGTAAGTCCCAATCTTCACAGTGTTGGTATTGTAAAGTTCAATAGTTATTCATAATATTTCCCAACACAGATGAACTTTCATGTTAAGATACAGTAAAAATTGCCGTACCAGCGCTGGCGTTCCACTTGTTGATGGAGAAGAGGAGGTTAGCGGTTACCGTGGTGACGGCGGGGATGGGGACGTGGGGGTGTGTGTTGGCGGTGAGGTGGATGATGGGAGAGTTGGAGGGGAACTTGAGCGCCACCAGAACGTCGTTCGTCCTCATGTCTGTAAACATCATCGGGGTCTGCAACAGGAAAATAGAGAAGGGTTTTAAAAACATAATGGCAACATGTACTGACACATACATACTGGAGTTGTTACATGTACTGACACATGCACTGACTGACTTACTCATCCTCACTCACTATCCTATCTACTTTATCATCCGTTGTTCCTCGTCTTGCAAGGGTAGGTTATAAAGTACTTCAGATATGAGAACGGCTGTGTCGTTGGTGGATCTCAGCAATCTTTAAACTTACACTGAACAAAAAATGTCAATTGTGTTTCACTACGTCACAGCTAAAAAAAAATATTTCAATTTCTTTCTTCCAGTGTCGATATGACAGCCAAACGAACAATGTCAGGTTGATTCTCACGTCAAGAGTAACGAGTCTGAAAAAGTATAGTGTATGAATAGATTGCGTTCTTGAAATGCACATTTATAGGCTTGTGATTTGCTGGCAGAGTAAAATTGACTGTAGAGCAGTACCAGATGCATAGCTGAGCTGCGGGGTGGGTGTGGCTCGGTCAGCAGCTGGCAGGGGGTCACACCAAAACTCTTAATCTGGTCCTTGATGGCCTGGAAACAAAGGGCAGGTGTCATTTCTCTATAGCTTTGTATACAAGCAGATAAACTATTCAAATCAGCATCATTTCAGCATATATGTTTTTGGTCAACTGTTGTATTGTATTGCAGTCGCACAGTTATAGCGTCATACACATATATTAAGTGCCTTAACATGCATGTAGCAGCAATTCAAGTCAAACATGTATAAAACTGACTGTGTTATATTTGTGTCATATATCAGCAAAATTTTCAGACAGTTATTTCTTTAGTACTGTTTTTGTGTCTCATACATGTAACTTCTTTTCACACTTTCTCAAGCAGCATACAATCTTTCCTGGTCCATCTTTAAGGTGTTAGGAATTAATTGCAGGGTAGACAAACCTCTTTCATGACAGGATCTGAGATGGAGTCCAGGTTCACACTACCCTCGTACGTCAGGTAGTAGAACATGTTGGTTGCGCGGATGGCTTCAGGTCCTGCAATTGTTAGGATATATTTCCCATTATCAATTATGGAGTAATTGGCCTTTGTCAATACGATGCTGAACTTTGTATGAATGTTCTCAAAGTCTGATACAGCAGCCAATGGTTATATCTAGCATTACATTGTGTATCTAGGACTGTATTTGTATTGTTTAGCATGTTCACCAAATTGAAACTCCTTGCAACCAAGGATTGATGCTAGTTTGCATGTAGTTTAGCAGGTTTATTAGTATGCCAGTAGTACCACCCTACATGTACATTGTATAAAATGTAATGGACTGCTTCAACTGTACAAAAGATTTGTGAGAACAGTTATCATGTGTTATTTCTGAAGAAGACCTTACCCTTCTGTTTGTATCCAAAAATGAGGTCTATCCACTGATGAAGCTGGCAAGATACAAATTCAGATTCCAGAGCCTGGAAAGAAATTGAAAGAAATGTTGAAAAGCCAGGTACATCTTGGCAATCATTAGACAAACCAGTAATACTAGTCAATACACACAAACAAATATACTGCAACTAAAGATCATATCCCTAATTTTGGCAAATCCATTATGAAAAAAAAATCAGTTCTCTCACAAAGAAGACAATATCATAGGACTGGAAGGGGATTTCAAAGGAGATTAGAATATTTCCCAACTGCCCCCTCAACTTTTTAACCTTCAACCTGCTGCAGTACCAACTTTTAGGCACCAACTCTGAATTGGTTATGGGGTCAGGCAGCAGGGAGAGGGTTAAGAAGAATCTTACCATCCTGTTTAACCTAATGAACTCCTCAGGAGTCCTCGCCCATGCTGGTAGCACCACGTGGTCCACTGGCCGACTATCCTCCATTGTGCCCATGTTGTAGCCGTTCATGTTCATTAGCATTTCTGGCAGGTAGTAGAACTCTGGTATGAGCTCCTACAAAACAGACAACAGTGGCTGAATGTTATGTCTGGTGTTGATACTGAAAAGGTATCCTAATAGCATTTCATATGCAAGGCGAAGATAAGATGACACATTTTCTAAGTTCTTGTCCTTGGTACAGAAAAGATATTTCCTTAGCATTTCTGTCAGGTAGTAGAACTCTGTTATGAGCTCCTACAAAACACACAATAGCGACCGAATGTTATGTCACATGTCTAGTATGGGGCCAAGATGGTGCCAAACACATTTTCTAAGTTCTTGTCCTTGTCCTTGGTACTGAAAAGATATTCCATTAGCATTTCAGGAAGGTAGCAGAACTCTGGTGCATGTATGAGCTCCTACGAAACACATAATAGCGACAGAATGTTATGTCACATGTCTAGTATGGGGCCAAGATGGTGGCAAACACATTTTCTAAGTTCTTGTCCTTGGTACTGAAAAGATAAACCATTAGCATTTCAGGCAGGTAGCAGAACTATGGTACATGTACAGCTGCATGCAAAATTATTCAACCCCCCTTGCTTTTTGGACATTTTGGCAAATTGTGGAACTTTACAACTGCATAATATTACTAAATCATATAAGTGATGAACAGATATGTTATTACAGTCTGATACCACAGCAAAAGTTAAGATTTTTTTCATAGTCCATCCAAAATAGCAACTTTCACACAAATAGTATGTTGCAAAATTATTCAACCCCCTATGAGGGGTTGTCTTTAGTACTTAGTGCAGCACCCCTATTTATCTAAAAGCTGAATTCACTTGTCCTGGATGCTTGTCACTTGTCCTGGATGCTTGTCCTGGATGCTTGTCACAAGCTTCTGGCAGTGCTCTTTGGGAATTTCAGCTTATTTCTCGTAGGTAATGGTCTCCAGCTCAGCAATTTTCCGAGGTTTACGTACCGCAACTGCTGTCTTCAGATCCAACCAAAAATTCTCAACTGGGTTTAAGTCTGGAGACTGTTATGGGTACTCAAGAACCTTCCAGGTTCTTTTTCTGACCAAACATATGTGGATGTCTATGTGTGCTTGGGGTTATTGTCTTGCTGGAATGTCCAATGGCGCCCCAGCTTCAACTTTCTAACGGAATTGGTAACTTTCCTGGCCAGAATATCCTAGTACTGGTTTTATTTCATGATGCCTTCAACACGGTGGATATTCCCAGTGCCATTAGAAGCAAAACATCCCCAAAGAATCTCAGACCCATCACCATGCTTCACGGTAGGCAGGGTGTACCTCTCTGCGTATGCGTAGTCTTTCCTGTGCCAAACATACCTCTGACACGAAGGACCAAAGAGGACAAGTTTTTTTGTTTCGTCAGTCCATATAACAGTGTCCAAAAACTACTGTGGCATTAGTAGGTTGTTTTGAGCATACTGGAGGCAACTTTTCCTGGGGCATGGCTTCAGCAATGGTGTGGGTCTTGGGGTTCTGGCCTTGAGCCCTTCAGCATGAGGTGTGCAGCGCACTGTTTCCACTGAAACAACAGTTTCTCCTTCAGCCAAATTGTTTTTCAGGACTTTTACAGTAATCATATGGTTCTTGTCCACCTGTCTTCTAAGAAATATCACTGTGGCTGCTGAAATTTTGGCCAAGAATGTCGCCAGGTCCGTTAAAGAGTTGAAGCTGGGGCGTCATTGGACATTCCAGCAAGACAATACCCCAAGCACACATCGACATCCACATGTTTGGTCAGAAAAAGAACCTGGAAGGTTCTTGAGTACCCATAACAGTCTCCAGACTTAAAATCATCACTTGAAAGTTCATCTGTGTTGGTAGAAGTCATTCTGAATGGAGTTTGAACTATAAATGCCAACACAAAAATTGGACTTACCCAAATTTTCGACTGAACAGCACCAGTCTTTGTCAAGGAATGAGCAATCCACTGCTTCTGTGACGTCACGTTATGCAGATGAGACACGTGACTCGGACAGCAGTGGATCATAGGTTGCAGAAAGTCTATGGCGCCCTCCGTCTCTGTTGAGGGATGGTTGTAATGCCCGGATGTAGATGGACTCCTTAATCCCTCTCGCAAAAAAAATTCCGATTCTGTGTCCAGAATCTTAACCTTGTCCAATGAAACCGAATGTCCAGGCGACTCTAAGTGAATGTGTTTTGAAACTTCAGAAGAGGTTGTGCTCGGACGCTTGTGTTCGTTGAAGCGGGTTTTCAGTGAGCGTTCAGTCTCTCCAATGTACGTTTCTTTACACTGGCCTCTAATGTTTTGACCTTGACAAGGAATGAAGTACACAACTCCGCTCACTGAAAACCCGCTTCAACGAACACAAGCGTCCGAGCACAACCTCTTCTGAAGTTTCAAAACACATTCACTTAGAGTCGCCTGGACATTCGGTTTCATTGGACAAGGTTAAGATTCTGGACACAGAATCGGAATTTTTTGCGAGAGGGATTAAGGAGTCCATCTACATCCGGGCATTACAACCATCCCTCAACAGAGACGGAGGGCGCCATAGACTTTCTGCAACCTATGATCCACTGCTGTCCGAGTCATGTGTCTCATCTGCATAACGTGACGTCACAGAAGCAGTGGATTGCTCATTCCTTGACAAAGACTGGTGCTGTTCAGTCGAAAATTTGGGTAAGTCCAATTTTTGTGTTGGCATTTATAGTTCAAACTCCATTCAGAAAGACTTAAAATCAGTTCAGAATTTTGGGTTGGATCTATTGAAAGCTGTTACCGTACGTAAACCTCAGAAAATTGCTAGCCGGAGACCATTGCCCACGAGAAATGGGCCGAAATTCCCAAAGAGCACTGCGAAAAGCTTGTGACAAGCTATCGTTCACGTCTACATCAGGTGAATTCAGCTTTTAGATAAATAGGGGTGCTGCACTAAGTACTAAAGACAACCCCTCATAGGGGGTTGAATAATTTTGCAACATACTATTTGTGTGAAAGTTGCTATTTTGGATGGACTATGAAAAAAATCTTAACTTTTGCTGTGGTATCAGACTGTAATAACATATCTGTTCATCACTTATATGATTTAGTAATATCATGCAGTTGTAAAGTTCCTCAATTTGCCAAAATGTCCAAAAAGCAAGGGGGGTTGAATAATTTTGCATGTAGCTGTATGAGCTCCTACGAAACACACAATAGTGGCTGAATGTTATGTCACATGTCTGGTGTGCAGCCAAGAAGTTGGCAAGTACATTTTCTAAGTTCTTGTCCTTGGTACTAATAAGGTATCCCAATAACATTTCAGGCAGGCAGTGGTAGTATGAGATCCTACAGATGATTACATTGTATGTCACAAGCAGAAATCTGGGGTGAACAGCTACCAAATAGCAACAGCAACTTAGAGGAGTCCAAAGAAAAACAGTCAAATTTTGTTGTTCAGTGAGAATCTAAAGAGTGCTTCCAAATACACAGAAAACTGTATTTTACAGGCAGAACTCTGCAAACCGACAGCCGCAACAATGAACTAGTACTTATCAATGAAACTCTGTGGAAAGAAGCAATAAAACAGAAACAGGAAAACTTGGATGCGAGCCAGAATGATGGAAAGGACATTTTTCATGTTCTTGTCCTTGGTACTGAAAAGATATTCCGTGTGATTGCCATCGGAATTTCTGCATATGGATGAATGCACAGAGATTGCAAGATTTATGGTTGGTACATAGTTACATGTACACATACAAACTGCAAAATGTGGCTTGGAAACTACAATTCAGTCTGCTATCAGTCTGAATGTTTGTGTAAATACTGCAGCATCAGCTTTATGTCTTGTTTGCTGTACCTTGACATCAGAGGTGTCTCTCTGGCAGTTCCTCCAAGCCTGTAAGATGTTGGAGAAGGTCCGGTTGGCGTGGTCAAACTTGTTGCCTTGGAGATTCAGGAACATTGTGGTGAACGGCTCCTGGGGGAGGGGGGCAGTGAGGTGTGTTAAATTTGCTACATTGTCTTATGACCATTATCATCATACTACAAAGTCAAAATAATGAGTCAAGAAAAAAAGCAGACAATACAGCTTTATGGTACACTGGTACCGGGTAGCATTTGTTTTGGAGACCATGGATCAAGTGTACAGAAGTACAAAAAATGTAAATCATCACCTTTTTGTGAGCAACAAACTTGTAGTACACAAAGCTGTATGCACATGATAACAGAACTGTTGCTTGATTTAAAGTTAGAGGCAATTTCTTCATAGAAAGAGGCATTTGGATTCTGGAGAAAGCTAGACTTACCAATCTGATGAGGAAGTTCAGAACAAAGCCTGCAGTGGAGTAGTGTGTCCCGAAGTGGAAAGGTGCAATGTCAGGGTCATCCCATGCCTCGTAACGCTCTTGGAAGAACGATCGGCGCTTTGGGTTCAAAGCTCCAATGGGCTGTTTCATCATAAAAGATATATTAGCTTTGCAACATCAAGTAAACTATTAATGTTATGATATGGATAATGACACGCACAAACAATATCGTATTTGCCGAGTGCTGTCAATGGTCTCCCCTAAAGTTCACCAATATAATGATGCCATCTAGCTGAATTCCTACGAACTGCACTATACCTTACATGCTCTCCATATTGTAGAACACATGCACTTCCTTCTTGCTATCTCATAACTCATGGAGGTAACTTTCTATTAATGATAAATGATTTATCCATTTCTGTGCAGAGTCTTTGCCATTGCGAGGTGATGCCTAATACTGTAAATGCATTTAAGTTTGCGTGGTTTTATTTTGCGGTAGGGAGAAAATGGAATGTTCGCGGTGGTTTTAGGTTCGTGTTTGAAACAACAGTAGCGCTACAGTCATAGATGGGCAAAAAGTTTTGTGGTGGTTTTAAGTTTGCGCTGAAGAGTTCACAGCAAAAACCGCGAACATAAAAACACTGTGAACAATTCTATTTATAGTAGTATCTCATTTTGGAGTAAACAAATGATTGCCTTGTCTGATACTTTTAGTAGAGCAATAGATGGAACAGCCCAAAACATTAGGACTTCAGTATTTTTCCTACTTGATGTGTGTTTATTGTACGACTTCAGACATGAACTCTGACCTTTGACAAGTCACGGAAGTTGCTCGGCAGTGTGAGGTCCAGCTCCTCTGACTCATAGTTAGTCAGCACCCACGGGAACACCGGATACTGGTTCAGATCGTTGTACGTTCGACCTGAAAAAGACAACAGAAGCTGCTCAAAGAAAATCCTACAATTCACTAATGAACACCTTTTGGGAACAGCTAGTCCTTCCAAGGTCTGGAGATGCAAGGAATTTTATAAGTCTGGCACTGTTGAATCACATGAACAGTGGGGTTTCCCAAACCTGTTTTACCAAAACCTAAATGATACAGATGCCAAATAAGAGCTTTGGGCAACCATCACAAACAGGTAGGTACTAGAATCTCATGTCTCCAAAAAATAGAAACATGCAAAAATATGCTGTCTTCCCTAAAATATGCACGTCATCCTAGTCAAGGTAACTCATCATTTGACAACTGCTAACTTCAACGTGATTTCATGATGTCACTGATGTCCCTACCAGCTATCGTGCTGATGAACATCAGGTACTCAAAGTTGGAGATCTCGCGGCGTTGCCAGCGGGCCGTCATGTTGGACATACGGAACAGCTGCTTTGGTGTTGCCAAGGATACTCTCCTGTAAACAAACATCAACAACATTACACTTACTCGTGATGGAGACAATCTATTGTTGTCATTTGTAATAGTGATATTGAAATGTTCAATCAAATCCTGTTCAATCAAAATGTCCACAAATCAAGTAGGTAGCATTTCAACATGGGTTGAATTGACCTGTATCTGTATCTATATAATGTATATAGTCGGTATAACTGCCCCTTGGCATAACACACCAGCTTTGCAGGCACTGGTGTGGCGGCAGCAGCTGGTTATATTACTAGTACACGGAACGACCTGTCACACCTAACCTTTGCATATCTAACTGCAAACGTTGTCTAAAGCTATCTAGTGACAATGCTTCTACAGTACTTGGTGGCAATGATTTCCACTCTACAATAAGATAGAGTCTTGTGATGACTTCTGTATGTTACCTGGCCTGTGGCAGCCCATAGTTGACTCCCACCCCTACCCTGGGGAGGGCATACACCACTTTTTTGACTGTGGCCTGGTCAGGAAAACTGAACATCACGGAGGCTGCAAAGCATCAACATGGCAAACATTAAGTGTGAAGTTAGGAAGATAAAATGATAGTAGAAATATAACAACTTCTGAAACTTACATGCAACATTTCTTGGTTAATCAGTAACACATCTGAGAAAAACTATCCAATCCTGTTATTACCCCCATGAAAAATGGAGGTATTGTTCTTGGTGTGCTTATCTGTGTTTCCAGTTTTTTTGTGGTCAGCACAACTTAAGATCCACTAGATAAGATGAAACAATAAATCTACAAAGGCTTGAAATATTTTAAGGAGGTATGAGGTCTCCGAACTCTTGTGATTTCTGTCTTTTTTGTAAAGCCAGGGAAGATGACACTGTTGTGACATTGCTGGTGTCCCAGTCATGGCTGGATTGTTTTGAGTGATGACATTTGATATCAAGTGATTTACCACGATGTCACCTGTGTCACCTACGAGTACTAGGTTGTCATGGAAACTGCAGAACCCGACACCCACGCTAATCCCCATAAAAACCCAAAAGGCCTGTCTGTCATAACTGTCAATCAAACCAGCAGGAGCAGTGGATAAAGGGGAGGCACCAACAAGGAGAGATTCGGGAAGGTCACAGGGAAAAAAGAAAATACTCAACATACTAGTACCGACACATGTCTTATTCTATACTTCCACTTTGTGTTATGTTAACGAACTCTTGCCATACTTTGTACCATGTACAATTGTCGTGCAATGAAGTTCTTCAGTATACCCTCCAGGCAGAGGTTTGGCACCATGCAGCTTGTTTCTGACATCTTTTTAGGCTTTCTATTGCGTCAGGTTTTCATTTTATCAGCCATTTTGGAACAAACTGGAGTCGAACCTCTGCTTGGAGAGTACATATGTATAGCTCAAACATCTATTACATACAACATGCATGGGGGATTTCTTGGAACCTTCCGCATATTATTGACAATAAAGTTAAATCAGGATATGGCCTTAAGTGTTTTATTCATTTCACTTACATCTGTTTGCAAAGAAGATCTCCAGTGCTGTCCTCTGGTGGAGATAGTTGCGTGAAAAGATGGCCACGATGTCATGGAAGTGCCACTTGCCATGGATGCTCTCTGTATACAGCAAGATCTGGAACACATGAAAAAACAATAGGTAAATATAAGATAAACCAAAGAAAGATAAACAATTTTCAAATCACAATCAAGATCTGGAGCATACAAAATGAACAATAGGTAAATAAACATAAACAAGGATAGATTAACAATTTTTAAATGACAATCAAGTCTGAAGTTGAGGAAACAGCATATGATATTGTTATATGATGTCCAGAAATTTCTCCATAGGTCATGGCAATGAAGCTGGATGGTTGATGAGATGGTGCAGTTGCATGGCCACCTACTGATTCTATCCAGAACTGCAAGTGGCAGAGATGATAAGGCTTGACCTTCAAGCTTTACTGCTGAACTTTGTTGTAACAATATTGGATAGTATCAGCATCTTGCTTATGTTAAGTCTCTATATCAGATTTCTAAGTGTAAGTGTTGTTCACCCTTTAGCATTTCCCTCAGACAATCTTGTTTGACTTTGATTTTATTTGGATCCACAATTAGCTTGATATCGTTACAAAATTTTACAGACAGCACTTCCTCTGTGGGTAAACATGGACATCTTGCAATGCCAGGTAGATATGAATTTGCTGAATACAAAGCTGGACAATTCAAATCATACTTCGCAGGTTGTCACATGAAACAATGAAAGCCTTATCCTTGTACACCCTTGTACCTGAATTATTCTTTTTTTGTATCAATATTATACCATATGTTTGTGGTGTGTTTGTGTAGACGAATTTATGTTAGGAACGTAACTGGAGTAAAAGTGACAGGCTGTGAAAATATATGGTGTATGCATTGAACACAATGTCTGTTCAAACAAAATCTGGGCAGTACAAACAGCGACCATACACACAATGGCTGACCTGCACACGTAATGGTCTTGTTGATACAAACGTGAAAGGCCGGAGAACAGTCTGTGCAACCCGAGGACCGTATCTCTGCCGGACAATCGTTTTATTCAGATGCAAATGAGCAGCATTTTGTATCCCCTCTTCACTCCCAATTTTCCACTTTCCAAGGAATGAAGTCTCATTTGCTTTGTAGCCTCGGGTCAAGGGTTAGGACCTCTGGGAGATGGCGACAGTGAACTTCAAAGCACCCGCGACTCTTGAGTGGCGTCCTACGATTTTGTGCCACCATTGTGGTCAGCTGTACTCCGAGACACCTCATGCCGTGTCTCACAAAGCATATGACAAACATACAATGGATGCAACAATGCAAGATAACAGTTGTTTAACCACTAGAATGGTGCCAAAATCTAAGACTTTTCCTCGGTATCTTGCTCAGTTTAGCCCCAGGGCCCTCTTACTTAAGTCTCATTAAATTTTCTAGCTCAGTAACATTAAGTACTTTGAGGAGTGACCAAGAAATCTCTCTGAGGTCAACCACCTTCCGAGAGGTAGGGTAAAACCACTTGGAATAAACGATTAAAGGGGGAATCTGTCATGTGAAATTATCCTGAATACTGCGGATTCCATGCAGGATTCCCACTGTTCTCCTTTGTAAGGGGAATGACATGGCGAGAGAGAACTGGAAAGGCTGGCTGAGACACATGGCTACAAATTGGAGGGTAGGCCAGACAGCTCTGCTGGTGACCAGACAACAAAAAAACCCCGCTGGGAACTGGCACAGTCCAAAAAACCTGACCAACCAGGAGGGGGCAGCTTCGTCTTTCAGAGCTGAAGGCGAAAGGGGGGGGGGGGATTGTGGGGATTGTATGAATGAAGAGAGAAGGTTCAATCTTTTCTTTTTTCATGAGTCACTATAAGCATAATGATCGAAAGTCAATTGCACAAAGCTGGGCAAAACCCCTTCATTGCTGATCTAGAACAAATGTGCACACACATTATTCTGCGCAAGACAATCAACCAGTAGTTTCAAGCTCTACTTATAACATTCAGAGGGTTGAGATGATATGTTACAATAGTTTGGAGTCCGTAAAGATCTGGGCTGTCTGGGGAAATCTTGGAATTTCAAAACATCCCTTTAGAAAATTTAAAAAAGATATTCTTTGTACATCAAACAAACAACAAATTGTTTCCAGAAGTAATAAAATGGGAAAAATCTTCTGTGAAGCCAACAAATAATACGGCAGCAGAGGATACTACATAGGAAACCAACAATTACATGTAGAACTCCTTTGGCAATAGAATGAGCAATCCCCTCACTGAGAGGCAATGCCAAACACCACAGGGGTTGGACATGCTATGAGTGAGCAGGTGTGATATGACTGACAGCCTGGATGTTGTTGTCAGTAGCAGTACAAGGTCGGGTCACATGACGAGGTGATGCAATACTTGGCTTACTGAGCACAGTAGCCCCCCCCCCCCTCTGAGCGACCGTACAGACCACAGACCAAACAGGGATTTGCATAAAGCTTGATTGCATAATTGGAACATGATGCAAGATGTAAAAGTATGATTTCAAAGACAACAAAACACGCAAAAAGTTTCTTTTATTAATTGTTCTTTTTCTAGGAAATTTATTTAGAGATCATCAAATCTTTGGTCGCTCTGCAGTCTTGGCAGTGGCAGTCTCTTGTGGAGAGGGGTGTTTGCATACATGTATATCCTGCTTTCTTGTGATTGAAAAACAGTGAAGCTAAGGCTACAGGTCAATTCTGAAGAACTTGCGTGATCGCGACCCTGTGTCCGCTGATTTGCAAAGGTTATCAAGTCTAAAGCTCAGAGTGAGGTACTCAGGTACCCCGGTCGCTTTCAGACCATCAATCTGTATCAGGTTTAGAAATCCTGCTAAGATCTCCTCCTGGTTTGGACCAAGACCTTCCGCAACACCATATGCTGCAGGAAATGTGATTTTGGCCAAAATCTAGGTCCCAAGGTTATGAAAACAAAAACTTTTGTACCACAATAATCATATGCATTGTTCCAGTTATATGTATTATTTTTCAACTGGCTCTTTGAAATGTGTATATACATGTATACACATTTATACCTATGTGAAAAGCAGTGTCAAACATTTGGCAAATGTGTATTTTCCAAACTTTGCTAACAGTAGACTTCAGACCAAACTTTGCTGGCATCTTGAAACACACATTTTCCCTGACCTGACATACAGAAAGTTTGGCTGCAATACTGTAATATGTGGGAGGCACCCTTCACTATGTAAGGAATCAACAGAATGAATCAGCTTTGACATTATTTATCTTAACAGTGTATAGAAGGAAAAGACAGGATCACAAGGGCCACCTCAACTTCAGTAGCCCCTGATACTTGAGTTACCATCCCTCCCGTAAAGAAGGTCCCTAACCTCATCACAACATGTTGAACAAATGGACCCTCAAATAAAACTAATCCCAACATCTGTATCACACAAGACCTAGAGCTCCCTCAAGCCCCACTAGATCCACTCACGCTGTGACAGACCAAACTACAGGCATCTCCTGGCCAAATTCCTGCCGAAACCTGCTCACAAATCATAACCCACTTGAGTGTCTGGTATATCAAAGAGCACTTAGCACCCTGGTGAAGGTGTGCCCCCCAACTGTGTGGAAAAATCCCTGTTTGTAGATGGAAGTCAAGCATGACTTGATGAGAGTACAATATGGGTCTGGTGCATATTAGAACATTGGAGAAGTATGTTGTAACTGGGTATTTTTATGACTACTAATAGTAGCAACGAGCAGTAGGAAAAACCAACAGAATAGTTTGATACATGTATATGTCCCATGCATGGTATACATTGGGAAATTTATCAAAGAATGTCTAGACGTAAGAAACTCCTCCAATAATTGTAAAATCCCATTGTCATCCCATACTACTACACTATATTGTATAAGATAGACTAGTACACCATATTGTATAAGATAGACGGATTAGCCTAGTAGAATGGTATCTATGTACCAGTGAATGCCATACTCTGTACCTTGTACAATTGTTGAGCAATAAAGTTATCATATGTACCAGTAGTGGTACAAAATATTAGGAGAACATGTCCATTCCTGTTCAAGAGAACGTCATGAAGGTGCATGTTGTCAGGCAAGAAATAAAAAAAAGCTGTTTGTGTTTTTCTTTCATCGGATCATTGATCCTGAAATAAGGGAGGAAAGAATGCATATTTTACATAAAGAGGTAGACAATCATATTTGGCCTGTGTCCTAGGGTAGATCTTTTATATTGATATTAATATTAATCATAAAGTTTCAAGATATTTAGTGCTTTCGATTTCTGTACACCTGCACCTTGTCATATATGCAATGTAGTTGTTATCATCTGAAAAATATCAGTTAAAGGTGAACAAAGCAAATGAACCCGGCTACCCCACATCGTTCTGATCTGATTTTTTCATATTTTCTCCCCCGCATTCAGCGAACACAATAACGTCTCTTCTCCAGCCGGATACTGACGCCAGGGTGTCTCTGCATGAGCGGCGTCCTCCACTGAACTTCACCGGGTGTGGTGGGATGATTCCCACAAGGTGGAATGATCCCATTACAGGTACAAAGGCATGTTTTGCAACCCTACTCCTTGCAGATGTACTAGTGCAAGGAAGGTTTCATATCCTTTGTTCTCTTCAAGAACATGATTCTCCTATTCCTTACAAGCAACATTAGTAATCTTTATCCCAATAAAAGAAAACAATTTTAACTGCAGTATCCAATTATAATATCTGTTTTGCTCCTATTCATAGCAGTGTGATAAAGATGTTTGTTGAGGAAAGTTGTAAATTGTTTCCGTACATTGTTTCCGTGACAACAATGAGTGCAAGGTAGTGTAAATAAACCTATACATTTATCCTGCACACCTCCGAGAGGGGTAGAGGTGTCCTACAAGGTGGAACGATCCTGTTAGCTCCACACAAAGGCAAATTTTGCAACAGTACACCGTGCACAGATGGTAGCGGTGCTCTGGTGGTGCATAGGGTTGATATATAGGTGGTATAACCACATGTGATATGGCCATTATGCTGGGAAGCAGGCACCTTCCACCCTGGCATCTTGGCAAGGCTACAGATGACTGGGCACAGGGGAGGAGGCTGGGGTTTGGGGCTATCCCAATTCTATTAAATTGGCATACTTACAGTCAATATGGGCAGTCTTAAGAATTACGTCTAAACAATCTCTGATGAAAGGTTTGAAAAATGTTCATGTTCCAACACTACATTTAGATAATGGAGTCCCAACTTACAATTTTATTTACTATCACTGTCCTCCCATCCCTTTACAACAACTTCCCACAGTGCATTTCAGAACTCATCCTGTGTTCATGAGATAGTGGGCCTGATCCTTTTTGCTGGAATCAGCCACCTTCACCTCAGCCTTGGCACAGACAACATTATAGCATGCTCCAAGGAGGTTATATAGCTCTAATAAAAAATAATGCTGATTGTGAATACTGGAACAAGGTTATACAATAAACATCGAGACTCTGAAACAAAGTGCATGGGAACACCCTGACCAACCCTCTCCCCGACACACAAAAAAGGACAGGGTAATCGAGAGCCTGAAATCATAGGTAAAAGAAGTTTTATACAATCTAGAGTATGCAAACCTTCAAATGCAAATCTCTGTGCTAGGGTAGATTTATATGGATATTGATAATAACTATAAAGTTTCGAGATACTATATGCTTTCAATTTCTGTACACCTGCACTTTGCCATATGCAATGTAGATGGTATATGAATATGCAACGTAGATGGTATATTCATAGTATTTCATACTATCTATAGAATAACCCTTCAAATGCAGATCTGCTCCAGTTGTGTTCCCAGTCACAATTCCGCCCCACCTTACGTACACCTGTCTGTCAGAGGGAAGGGACGCCGCCATGATGGATGGAGCACGTTCGGAGAGGGGGCAGAGCACAAAGGGGAGGACCCTCCAACAGGGTACCGGCTCATTAACTCAGGAAAAACTCCCAACAGAGTTACAGGATTATTGGTGGGAAATTATGACCTACCAGGATGAGTTTGTCATCTAATATGGAAACAAAAGGTTTTCTCGATTACACATAGAATGATTTAGCACATACTTGAGCTAGAGTCTCATAAAAGTTTTTCAATACTGATCCATTCTACGACAATAAATTGCTCAAATGAGAACTGGGGATTGACAAGATGAGATGATATACAAAGGAAATTTTCAATTATGATAGTTAAATGTCTAAAACAGACATGATTTAAAATCATCAATTTTTGGGTCTCTTTGGCAGAACCAAAAGTTTATTGGAGTGCAGTGGAATGAATTTATCCTGCACTGATACAAAGAGGAAATACAGCTTTAATCATTATGACATTGAGGTTTGTAACAGTTTTGAATCACCAAATGCCAATTTTCCAGAAATAGTTTTTAGGCCAACAAGGGGACATGATCAATGGTCTGGTGTCAATCATAACCAAGCTGCAAGCTACGGGCTGTCAATTCACAGGACACCGCAGTTATGAATGGTAAAATCAGATGGTTGAGGGCTTTAGTCCGAAAGTCTATTACTGTTGCAATCAATATCCAATGACAAATTTTCTACTGTACACTGGAGGCCCTCTGAGCAGCTGTAAAAGTGATGGAAAATTAGCACCATTTGTGTGGAGACTGTTTTATGGTGGGATTGATGGGAGGGCACTCTTGGGTGGGAGGATTAGAGAAATGCAGTACTTCAGTATTTAAAGGATTTGTGACCATCGATGGCACAACTGTCTAACAAGCAGGGCTGCGCGATGTGAATCTGAGTATACGAATGGCGCTTTAAATTTAACTTTACTGCAAGCAGTTTACTTTAACCTACTTACGGCAATAAAGAGGTAATTTACCTCTAATCTAAGGACTTCTGAGAATCTGACCATCGATGGCACAACTGTCTAACAAGCAGGGCTGCGCACCGTGAATCTGAGTATCCGAATAGTGCCTTCACTTTACTGCAAGCAAGGAGAGTCTTAAACCTACTTACAGCTAGAAATAGATAATGTACCTCTAATCTTAAGGACTTCTGAGAATCTGGCCATTGATGGCACAAATGTCCAACAAGCATAGACTGTGTCAATTGAATCTGAATAACTAACAAGTGCTTCAAGTTTTAGCAGGTGAGAAACTTAAAGCTGTGAATCCAAACTAGAAAAATTAATCAAGAACACAGCAAAGAAAAAATTGCTCTGGTACACAGAAGACATTTCTGCGGCAAGAACTCAAAAAGATACATCGAAATCATTTGGCTCAATGAAGCCCTGTTATACATTTGCATGTGCTTTTGAAAGTTTGTATTGAATTTTGTATATTGTTTAGTAACCAGGGCTAACCCGTTGTAAAAGATAGTTGGGTAGCCCTGGCTGTACTTTTTTTTTACAGCCAAAGAAGTAAATTAAATCAAATCAAATCAAATCAAACTGTTTCAGGAATAACACAGGCCTTCTCTGTTTTTTGGCTCAACCCTGTGCCAAAACTGGATCCGTTACTGCACAAGTCAAGGGTGTCACCTTTACAGAAATTAGGGTGAGATGCAGTGATGGCCTTAACGACAGTCTACTCAGTAATACCAAGCAGACTTGTCCTTCATTAAGCTCATCTGCAATGTCCTTTGACATTGTAATGTTTCAACTTGATTACATTTCAAGGAGAACAATTAAGTCAAGAAGGATGGTAACCAACTTGAACCCAAGGGAATAAAGCAAGGAAGAAACTTTTTTGGAAGAAACAGATAGTCAGGAGTGTGGCAATCAGAAGGAGGGAAAAGATGCAAAAAGGCATAATTCTTATATTGCATAGTATGTTACGTAATCTTGAAATCTATGCACTCCTAATCTAACTCTAACTTCTTGCAGATCAGCCAACATGAACTTTGCTTTCTTCCCGAAATGGGTAACATCTGCCTGGAGGCTGAGCTGCAGCCAAAGTGATTTGCACTGTTTCATGCATAAGTTATAAGCACAGATACTGCCTACAAACTGTTCCCCTGGGTTGGGAGTGCATTTTGTCACGTTAAGTCCCCGCGCTGACAATTAAGGGGTCCAAAGATAGGGGAAGGATACGGCGCTCGATTAGATCGCAATGGGGTATTCTCGGATTGCTATTAAGGTATCTCTCCACCAAGTGAACTTTATGATCCCAGATTGTATCAACTCCAAACTTGTGTGGCATCTGTAGGTGTAAGGTATCGTCTTTCCAGTTCGGCGGGTTTCCTTGTTTTTCTGAAATCGAAGCGACACTCCCATCACCTGCAATCTCCGCCTGCCGCATCAATTAGGTGGCAATTTTGGCAACAAAATTAGAAGTAGGGGAAGCAGAGTGTGAAATGATAAGCAAGGATATGTAGCAATATCGGCGCGGAGCCTTTGGAGACGCGTACAACCCCGCTGGGGGTTATCCATCATCCAACGTTTCCTATAACATGTCAGCATTTTCAGGGGGCTAATTTCACTCAAAATATTAAGGCATAGCATCGTTGACAGTTGGGCGTGATGAATTGTGTATCAACGAGCGAACAATGGTAATTCATCGTCCCCGCATCAAAAGCTAACCAATCTGGGGATGTGGGGGGTTCGCCATCACCTAACCTTCAGCCTCCCCTGCACTGCCATTTTACAGAAGTTCACGCGAAGGGCACATTTTCATATGAATCGGAGCGCTCGTGTCAGAATATATTCAAAATATGCTATTTGGGCGGTCGTGTAAATTATTAAGAGGCTTGTTGATTGTTCGTCACCTTGACGCAGACCCTATCGCACATTCAGCAATTCCGATATCTGCTTCCGTGCCGGGTCCTGGCAAAGGTGACTGCGCTTGCATGTACGAGTAAATCTCCAACACATATATCTTGGTCTCTGTATCACGCTTTCAATCAGCGGGACGAACCGTGCGTATCCGAGCTGCAATATTGAACGTCTAACACGTTTCCCTAAATGTGCTGACTCCATCCAAATGGGTCACACGCCATAACTTCGTCTGAAAACCGTCAGAAACTTATCTCGCTGTCCCATTCCAACAAACAACCTTGCCACCTTTATACATAATATCTATCACACTATCCACAGAAAATTGCCTTTATATACAAGAAGTTCTTATGGCCAGCTACGGCCAAACATTTCTAAATCATTTGGGGAAGGAAACCTGGTTAATGTGCTCCCAATCCAACATTAGGGAGGGCTATGTAAATGACAGGTTTACGAGACTGTGGTGCTTAAATGTGGCAAGAGGCAATGATGTCTCAATATCCATGAAAATGTACTGGTGAAGCCATTGGCGACATTTGTTGTACGTGTAGTTGTTTGTGATGTCTTTGCAATTGCTATAATATTTTCCAACCCAAAGGAACGGAAATAGGTCTTGCTTGCTATCACAAATGTGTCACCAAATGATGGGGTAACCAAGATCTTCAGAAAAGTTAAATTTCTATCATTATTTGAAGATTTCAACCACATCATTGCATTTCTATATCGTTAAAAAACTCAAATCCTTGCAGCACCTATTTCATAGTCTGCAATCTGTTCTGAAAGAGCGATGTGCATTCAGGAACCATCGGCAAGATCACCTTGCATCTTCATCCTCCACAAGATATGTGTCCCCATCATCCGTGCTGGTGCAAAGAAATGTCTCCAAAACTTTGAATAGATAGATAGATTACAATCTGGAAGTTAACACTCGCGGCACAGACTACGTACTTGGTATTCAGACGGCGACTTTCCAAACATAACACACTTCAAGATTGATGGTCCTCAAGATGCGATCTAGAGAGGGGATGTCTCTCCAGAGAAGATGACTGGTTACACCTTCAAAAAGATCTTAGCGGCGGCCGTGAAAAATTAGCGCTATTGTGTTTCCTGAGGAATGACTTCATCTAACATGTATTGGATTGAGTTGCCCCCATCAATATCCCCTGACCCATCTTTCTCTGGGAGGAAACTAAGGGATATAATGGTGTTCCTGAAAGTAGGTTGGGTACATGTATGTGTGGGTGTCTCAGCAGGGTACTTATCGTCCTCCCCGCTCCATTTCTGCAGGCGTATATAATAGCGCCCGTAGCTTCTTTCAGCACACAAAATGACTTTTCAGCCAAACGTCAAGATTGGAACGGCAAGGGCTATGCATTTGAAGTGTGCGTAATATTTTAATATACAGGGATGGGAATAAATGGCAACCCACAAAGGACCCTCTTTGTATCTATTACATGAACAGAGCCGTACCTGCTATGGACTGTCGGTTCAACAACAGTTTCATGTTTCTAATTTACCACAGCGTTGATGAAAGTGTGAAAGCGAGAGGGTTTAACGACATGTAGGATTATTTCTGCTCAACTGACTCTGCCCACAGTCACAACAGCCGGTGCTTTATTATCCACAGTCCTAGCTTCTTCACCTTTTTATGGAAATGTGTGCTATCTATCAGAAACATGGACACGCCATGTCCTTTTGATATTTCACAGTTTCTAATTGGGTTGCCTTTTCGCATCAGATACTTTGCTTCATCATTTTGGTATCAAACCAGCCAGAAGGAACCGGAATTTGCATCCTCTGATTAGCATGTGAAAGGAAAAGTGGAAGTATGATATATTCCCAAAAGAATGCCTTTAAAAAGAATTATTAACAGTGAATATTGTTTTTCACACATCGGGGGAGTCAACTGTCAAGATCAGATGCACGTCTGAGCGCGTCAGGATCTGCGAAAAAGCCATTAAGATTGTTCGTAAAATTGAAAACCGAATATTCGCATTCGCTGCAACGGGGGAAGAACCCCCAATAGATACATCAATCAATTAAAGTAGACTAATGGCGACATAGTGTATCCAAAAATTCATTGCCTACAGAAACAGATTCCATAATTTTTGCCCTTTGCAGGGGGATGTTTAATACACAATTCGCGGCTTAATGGCTGTTTTAATAATTAAAGTGTGGAAAATGTAATAGCCTTGGCTGAGGCTAATCTCATTACATGGGTGAAACCCAATAAGTTTTGCATGCTGCCAGCAGGCATGCTGCAGGGCCTGCCATCCTGCTGAGGGGTTTGATAGGTTGTAGTTTGGAATGGCCAGAGACAGTGCTGGGTAACTTTATCTGAGGGCACTACACTACAGGTGCCTGCCAAGGTTTGAGCCAGTAATATGGAGGATGGGGTTAGATGGATGGCTATGGAACATCAAGAATCGGACTCCTTCGTAATACTTGATAAGGCACACCAGTATTGATTTATCCAAAAAATTCAACGACTCCTGATTTAACCAAAGCCTAATCCTCTGCATGTCCAGTGCACAAGACGTTTGGATGGGTGGAATCTGAGATATCATCCTTGAAACTCTGCATCGCTGACAAACTGTGCAAGTTTGTAGCCACTCCCTTAACATGGTGGTCGCATGCTCTATAAAATGCTGAAGTTTTACGGCACCTGGCATACAGACATAATTGATGTCCCCCCCAGGCAGAATGTGAGGTGGACACCTCCAGAGGAATAATTGACATTGAGAAATTTCCTTGCTTATTTTCCTTGATGCCGGGTCTGCATGTTATGGATGAGCAGATGATTTTCCGAATACAAAATGGCTCCCCTGACCTTAAGTCATGAAGAAACTCGGCTGGTTGGAAACTTTAATAGCATATCAGATGGAGACCACTCTGTCTTTGTCACAAAGACAAGAGGTGGTATTAACCTTTTCTTCGTTCACTCAACTGCTCTCTTATTCATTGATTCATAACACGATACATCATCTATATGATTCTTTCTCCTTCAATACACTGCTGTGTAAGGAAGGAGTGATCCCTTTAACATTTCTGCAATATGTAACGTCTACACTTAAGCAGAAACATATACAAGTATCTGTTTTTGTTTAAATTCAGACTGTGTTTACGCTATCAGGGGAGGCGCAAATTTTCTCCTGGTGCAGTGGCCTATAGGGGCAGGTCTACCCCCCTACTGTTTCCTGAACTGTTTCCCCTTGTGAAAGTCTGGCAATGTCAGAACAATTTAGATCATGATAAAACAATTTTTGCATAATGAGATACATTATGCATAGTTACACCTGTGATACGGGTGACATTAAAAATTGGTATCTGATGTATTTCACTAGAAACCTAAAAAAGCAAAAAGTTATTATGTCTATTTTTAACATTAAACGATACTGATGCATGTAATACGTTGAGCAATAGACCAGCCTAACATGGGTTGCAACCAGGACAAAGAGACTGGGCTACCATAGAATACGGGTGTCATTATGGGTTTGGTCAACCCAAGGTTTCCCTTTCCACAGGCTAAATGCTTGTGATGGAGGCATGGAGGTTTGGAGGACGGGATAAAGCACATCGCAACAGTCTATTATTGTAAGAGTTATGATGCTGGTGAGGGGATTAGGCTCTGTCTGGCGAGGTTCATTGTGACAGAGGCCACTAACGTGAAGAAGCTGTGCTGATCACCTGTAGTAAAACTGCCAATCATGCCCTTTACCGTTGTTCCTTTAAAGTCAAGCGTAGATTGCCAAGACAATTATTTGAGGACAGACACTGGTCTATCTGATTAGGCCTTTCTGGGAGTAGAATTTGTGACTGCAGTGGAAACATACTGTTTTCCATCCAGTATTCTTTCCTCAACTACCTTTAACACTTCAAATTTTCTCTGTTAAGAAAAAACAATTAGCAGTTCTTTTTTTAAGAAAAGTAGTTCAGGTCTGAAGCCAATGACAATAAAGGTTTTAGAAAGAAAAGGAGCCAAATTGGGTCTTTTGTGAGGTCTTTAAGTTTTCCCTTTGTGTAATCAAAAAAGTCTCAAAAGGCTGTGTCTCATTGGATAGGCCTATTAAGAGGGTGGCATAAATCATGCCTTGGTTAGAAATATGAGATTTAACAGTGTATGAGGATATATAAGGGCGCCTGTCTGGTTTCCGTGACATCTAATCATATAATAGTATCACTGCATTCCAATCACATAAACATATGTCTAAGCTGATAAACTGATTAGTGATCAATACTTTTGAAATTGTATCACCTGTGCAGTATTACAATAAGAGCCAACTAAGTGACGACAATTTCTTGTTCTCTCACATAACGGTGTGAAGAAATACTCTTACAAAGATACCGTCATCTTCCGAAAAATAGCTTTTTCTTTTTACACAAGATGCGTGTTTCAAACGTGCGTGTATCTGGTTTTGACAGACACGTACACGTTTCCCAATCGAGGGCGAAGGGCGATCCTTCTTGACTTTACCCTCCTAATGGTGGAACAATGTCCTTCGGAAATGGCCTTTCAGATGAAGAGATGACTTTGAACATGACTGTTGTTTCAGTAAGTGCCACAGGAGGTCAGGATTCTCCCTAATAGCATGATTTCATGAAATATGCATGCCTACTTGAAAGGAATGCACTCTTAAAAGGTTACATCTATCTATCTTAATATAGGAACGAATCTGTTTTTGGAGAATCCCATGTTCAAGTACATGGGGGCCAATGAATCAATGTTAAGTTTGATTTCACACTGACATTGATCCACTCACATTAGCAGAGAACATAGATGGAAAATGACAAGAATGTTTCCATACCGATTACGCACTTTGAAACGTCCAGACATAGTCATAGCCTATATACATAATAATCAAGCTACTAGAAGCTCTATAGTGTTAACATTCATGGAACAAATCTGTTTCCTACTATAGTAAGTGCTGGTTTAGATAGGTATCCTTGAGGTCAATGGGCACTTGTGAAGTCTCATTCATTGCTGCTTTATGTCTGCTTCATTTGAGGCTAGCTATACAGACAAAAATAGGCCACATTGGCAACGTAACAGAAAGCTGAAAAGACTTTTAATTGTTGGGTACATAAAGACTTCTTGTTTATTGTACCAACAACATCCCCGCCTACTTAACGGTAGTGGAACAATCTGTTCCATGAGGGAAAATGCCACTTAGCTGATTTTACATTTGGGGGATTTTAAAGCACTTAACCTGTGTATTTGCTTGCTTACTTATCTATTTGTTGTTACATGATGGCAGCTGTCTGGATTAACGGATCTGACAATGTCTAATATATACAAGCATAACAAGCAACCCAAGGGCCTCTGGGATTTGCAATTCCTTTTATCTGAGACAATAAGATGGTATAAATCACATTTTATATGATGATTCTGACATCTCCAACATTCCAACATATATGGTGACAGTCTAGCCAGTGAATGCTGAGCCAGGGACTGATTTGTTGTATGTTTTTTCTTCAAGAAAATGCAGGTATATCATTTGCAGATATCCTACACTGTACAGACTTGGTTGTCCCTTGGACAGAATGTCCAGATGACCTGGCTACTTTCAAGACAACTAGCTTGTCAAGAGCAGTCTTTCCAGCACTGATAATTCAGGCAAAATCAGTTCAAGGCTATGCATTTCATGAAGCCCTTTGTGAGTTTTTTTAAAGACCATTTTGGAAGGAAAAGACAAGATGTCCAAAGTGTGCGAGTATCCCTCAGAAAAACCGAATGAGAGCGAATGTACCAACTGTATCCCAGAGATGCCGAAACTTAGTTTTGAAACATTATCAATCATTAGGCGTAACAATACACAGACACACTTCAGACCTTTGTCAAGTCATTCATTCAGGCATGCCAAAGACAAGACCATCATGCAATCATTAACAGGAAATCAATTTTCCAACCTGCTACAGAAAAAAGGACGTCTCTCCATTCACCCAAGGACACAGCCATAGATCTTAGGGAATGATTTGTGTGACGGTTATCAGATACCTGGTGCCACATTGTTCCCACTCAGCATAACACTGAACACATGCCTCGAGAGTAGAGACCACGGCTGTCTCCAGCTTTAAAGTTTTTTCCATCCCACTCATTATATTGTTTGGGAGCCCATGTTGTTAACTTTCGTTGTTGAATCTGTCATTTTAAGCTAACAAAAAATTAATTTTCATCAATTTCATGTCATGAAGTTCATATTGTTTGGACAGACAGAAAATTTCTGTCTCAGGATGGAGGGATGGGTCCTGGAGACTGCCCTGGTACTACTGGCTGGTAAAGACACACACAAACACGCACCAATGTGGGAAATTCTGCAAGCTGGGAGTTGGAAAATCTATCTACCCACAAAATCCCTCCGTCCCAATCCCTGGGTTCTGCCGCATTCAAACAGCCAATTAAGGGGATTTGGGCACCCGAACATGTTATTACAGAAATGGATATTGCAGATGACAATGTGGGCTTATGGTGTGCAAATAGGATAACAACAAGATAATGGGTGCCGACAGTTGGCAGAGCAGGAGGCTCTTGATCCTGCCCCTCCCCCCTCATAGCAGGCGACATTCTCATGTTACCTCCTGCACCACTCATAGAGGAAACAAAATGGAGATGTCGGAGGGAGGATCTGAATATTCAGGCGCCAAATATTCTGTCTCAGCTTCATTCTTTTTAAGACTGGCACGAGACACAAAACAGATGCTAACAAAATCATGATCGTGAATGTCTGTTGTTACAAGAAACCTCGAGATACACTAAAACGCTGTGAAGCGAAAATGACGGCCGTCTCGTAAACTTTACTTTACGTTAATGCCCAGCTGTGGTTGGTTAGAGGAGAGATTTTTTCTGCTGAGGTTTGCCACCCTCCCCACTTCTGCTCTAATTACCTGATATTACATATCCTCACAGCTGGTATCAAAGACTCTAGGGGCATGGGGAGCTGTACATGTGTACTTCCTCTTTAGTGTGTGATGTCTGCCCTGATGACTTTACACCACACTATTACACACATGGCAGCACAATCCACAGCCTTGTGAACCACGGTCTTTCCTTCCAGTGGCTGGGCCCACAATTCACACGTCAGATGCACGAGCATTATTCCACCATTACTCATCCGGCCGCGAACCATGCGCTGATAAACGAGCTCTTGCCGGGCTCGAGTGGGATAACAAGGGGACAAGCACGACTTTTTGTCGTCTAATTGCAAATGGAGGACATTGATTTGTGTAGGATGGATCCTGGCGCTCGTAACTCAGGACTGGAGAAGAGGGCTAATTGGGCTGGGAGGATGGCGGAGTCGAGCGCACACGAACAGGCGCTGAGAGGGTGATGGTGAGATTCAGCAGGGAGGTGGAAAAGATCAGCTACAGAATATAATGGTCCAAACCCCAAACAAGTCTGTACAAGGCGT
Source organism: Branchiostoma lanceolatum (assembly GCA_035149815.1). Lineage (NCBI taxonomy): Eukaryota > Metazoa > Chordata > Leptocardii > Amphioxiformes > Branchiostomatidae > Branchiostoma > Branchiostoma lanceolatum. Next base: position 15,130,930 of record CM068871.1, on the reverse strand, counting down.
AAAAATTCACAAGACATTGCTGACTATTCTTTTCAGTAAAGCTACTACCTACATACAAAATGGGTTAGGTGGCTTAGTTCTGTAATACACCTGCTGGTACATCCTACTAGATTGGTTTTAGTCCGACATGGAATATCAAAAATGCTTGGTTTTATGTGTAGTTTTAGATATGAAATTGATAAATTATATCTAGAATCCTCATTGCTGTACGAGACAGAATGAAGAAATCAAACTTTTTTTCACCAATCAGCTGCAGGAACTGATAATTTTTATGAGTCATACTATACATTACATCATAGAATAGATACCTGCATAACAGTCACTTTAAAATGGTCCCAAGTAGAACAGCTAGAAATAAATGGACATCGAATCTGACTGCCTTAATGAAATATACTTCCATGAAACAGGGAAAAAATCTAAAAGGAAGTGGGATTAAATATTCCTGATAAGTTGAAAATTAACTCAACATGAATTAAAAGAAGTAAAAAAAATATGAGCATTGTTTTTGTCTATCTAACACTGGTCTATTTATGTCATGGTAGGCAATGGTGTTCTAATATCATGTGTAATCCCTTAACGCCACGTAGTGAGAATACCCTTCTAAGTTCTATCATCAAAGAAACCGCGAGGGGCCCCTCTACCCCACACCACTGCACTTTGGACTTCTACACTCCCCTCCCACCTATTTCATGACATAATTGCAAATCCAAACTACCGCCGCCACCTATTCTGCATTTCTACATGATTATGTCCCACCAAAAGATGACACTTAATACATTTAGATTGCTTCATTTTCCCATAATGTCCGTCTGCTTGATCAGATTTCGTGGAGTAAATCCTGCACAAACATTGAAAGAGACATCCTAATCAAATAAGTCGTCTCACTCTCTCCTCCCTTCCCTTTTTCATCGATTGGATTCGAGCCGAGCCCCAGCGTACGGATTGGGCTGCCATGTTGTATTTCTCAATCGATACATTAATGCCGACTTCTCATACAAAATCGTGTGGAATGATCACGTAAGGAATTGTTTGGAAAGTTCAATAGTGCATGTTGAATTGAATTTTTAACTTCATGAGGAGGGGAGCGCACAATGCCGTTATTGTTGGTGATGCTGATTTATTCTGGTTTCATGTGAGGACTGTCTCCATTCTATCCAAAGCCATTAAAACCTGCACATGGAATAGGACATGAAATGCAAACAGACAACTGCACACTATGGCAATGGTCAGGACGTGTATGGAGGAGTCAGGTTCCATGAGAAGGGAACGGACTGATGTCCAATAGGTTATGACAGTGATGGAGGTAGTGGGAGAGATGGAGCAATGGCGTGTGGGTAGAGACACATCAAGTCAATATCAGCTAGGAGGAGGATGGGACATTTAGAGAAGAGAGAGAAAACAATGACCGTTATCGTCCTGTAGCTGTATAAAGGAGGGAAAAGTATGAATGAACTAGCAGGAACAAGGCTCTAGAGAGACTTCAGTATCCAACAAAACTGAGGGGGGAAAGGAAATATCAAGTGCAAAGACAAGCCTGGTTTCAGACAGATACAGTAAGCAGGACTCTAAACCATTACCACAGACATTTGTAAGGGAGCATAGTGACACTATTTGAATTGCCTGGCATGAGAATTCCCTGTATCCCTGCTCCACATCTCCACAGAGATCTGCTCTCTGCAGAAAATGCTTCTAATGAGTTCTATTGGCTTGCTATGACAACTAGGCCAAAGCTATCCTTCCTACTGTATCATCAGATGACATCTTCTGTTACATGTTGTCATTACTGCTTCAGTCTAACCTCCAACAACTTCCCAAACATGCTGTCTTCCTCGGGAAGGGATCGGGAATTCTACAACAACACGGAATCCACCTGTGTTTGACTGTAATTAATCAGAGGGGAGGACTTCCCTTGGAGCTTGGCTGGCCTGAAACTTTTCAAAATTCCTTGGTCAACAGTTTGAGGTGCCCTTTCGGTAGAGAACCATGCCAAGTATTGACATGTCAGTGGTGATTACACCTCCTTCCTGTCTCCCTGGTCTTGAGGGGGTCAGCCTGGGTGACCCGTGTCCAATTAAAACAAGCTACCATCCAAATATCACGTTTCCTAAATGATTTACAAACAGACTAATCAGGAGGAGCAAGCTGGTGTTGCTGCTGACTGGATGTGGCAGGTCTGACAAATGTGGTTGTGTAGGCTTTGTGTAATGCCAACCAGGGCCAGGCCCTGGCAGCTCAGGTGAACAGGGACGCTCGGAAGATGGTCCAAAAGTGCTCTGTTCCACGCAGAGTCTCTCCAGGATCTAAGTCAGAACAGTCCTGTGCACTATCCCAGCTATATCCTGGGGCAGGGGTCAGAAATCGGGAGTGTATCTGACCTGACTAAAAATGAAGTCAAGATGGTAGCGGTGGGTAGGAGATGGGGGGTTGATAGACTAAAAGGTGGGTTGAACAAAACGCCAAGAGCCGCTCGGAAGTGTTACTGCAACTAAGCATTGATCAGCAGCTTCTCCGATACTGTTTCCAAACCTCCATATTTTCATACGATATGTCAAAGTAGCATGATTACAATGCAGCATCGTGTAGAGGCGGAGAATATGCACTAGATTTCCCCGACATTCTGCGCCATCTGAAGACCTTGCCAAGAGCCTCCAGGAGTCCTAGGGTTCAGTCTTCCAGCAGCGGACCACTGACTACGGCAAGGGCAAAATTTATGCTATTTGATTTTAGGCAAAACAGATGTTTGGTGTAGTTTTCTTTGATCACGCTGTCATATCACACATAGGCAGGCCTAGACTGCTGGGGACCTTTGCACCCCTGCTCTCCATGGAAGGAAATATCGGGTATGAAAGCAGGCCAAAGGCTCTCTTTGATTCCCAGGAATACAAGACATTACTGCCAAGTCTTATCTCGCCTCCAAGTCTGTCTGGCCTGGCGAGACCTTTTCTCGGGCGATCATTTTCAGCTTATGCCGTGATATCTGTCCCAGTAATACTGAAAATATTTTCACCTTTAACTGGGCCTGCGGCCATTCTCTGGGGCCAAGGAAGGAATAAAATTCCTCCCCTATCTTGATTTTTCTCATGTTCCAATATCTGGGACAGGGAAGCGGCATTGTTTGTCATCAAATATCAAGAGCGGTAAGAGATTTATCTTCATTAAAAAAACATCAGATTTTATACACCAGTATCTTTAAACGGTAGCATTTCTATAATGCGTGTCATTTTTTATCTCACTGCTTTTGTGCAATAGTCAGAAATGCAGTTGAATGGTTGACATTTCGGATGTAAAAAAAATCGTCCCATTAAAATTAGACTCCTCCCATTAAGTATTTGATGTTAAGCAGTACATATGTTTTGGTGATTATGCACTTCGGGAGTCCATACCAGCCAGATGTTAGACGTACCCCGAGTGTCAATATTTATTAGCCAGAGTTTGGAATGTTTAGAATATTCTTCCTGAAGACCCCATTGAACAATACCTTGAAGAATTCAATTGTGGTCAGTTAGAATTCTATGATGGTTATAACACACCACACTGTGCACTGCCCACGCATGCTTTTAACTGTATCGTCAGGATATGCCAAAGATGAGGTAATCACGTAAGGAAATGACTAAACAGAGGACCTGACTAGGTTAAAAATAAACAATCTCTATTATAGTTTATAAACTATAAAGATATCAAACAAGCAAACGTATTGTAGTAATTGAGTACAGTGTATGTGTACTTTACTTGTTCCCAGTTAAGATTTTGACACTATTTCTTAATACATGTGGTTAGAAGAAATGACTGTATTTTGGATTTGAAATAAGGAATAAGCTAGTTCGGAGTTGCTACTACGCATGTGCAGTGTCAAAGGTGGAGGCCCCCGCGACGGAAACAGTGCTCGCCTCCACATTGTCTTGATTTGCATAACAACGCCCAGACGGGTCTTGTTTTCGTTGCGGGGGCCTTCACCTTTGACACTGCACATGCGTAGTAGCAACTCCGAACTAGCTTATATCTCCAGACTGTCTCCCCAACTACATTGTATTCAAATTGGTTGTTAAAAAATGTCACAAGCCACCTTGTCCAATCAGATAATACAATTAATTTATTTCATTGAAATTTCACAAACACCCATCACACAAATTGCATCATGTCCTCATGTGGAAATTGAACATGTATGCTGCCAAACATGGAAACCACCTTATCTAAAACATGTGCAAGTGAGTGTGATTCCTCCACCAAACGTTGCCGGTTGTGACTCTCCGTAATGGCCAAACTCTATCCTGAGGGGATACAATGTCTGTTCCAGATTGATGCCCCCCTCTAGTGCACCTGCACCTGTTTACTGTCTTGATAACCACAACTCAGATTAACCCTCCAAGTTTCGTGGCAAAACAACAGGTAACACTACACCATCGGTAGGGACCTGCCAGGTTAACAGAAGCACAAAGGCACAGTAAAACTTCTTATTACAGAAGTCAGAATGGGGATTTCAAAGGAGTGTTTATGTTCTGTCTTGTGCCCTCTGCACTGGTATAGACAAGTTTGAAACCATTCTGTATTGGAGGTTTGTGTCTTTGCCAACTAGGAAAAGAACTGTGGCGCCAGTGCAGTAAACGAGGCGGAATATGTTACAGTACAAATCATGCAGTTTTACAGAAAGATGAAAGGAACTGGCAGATAGCCTCTTGGCATGTCTTTAACCTGCCAGCGTGCAGATAATTTTGATACAGTACTTTTTTCCTGTGAAAAGGAAGAAGGAAACATGCCTATCTAAGAAAGCAAAACTACAAATCGACTTGTTGAATACTGGCCACTATTTTGTATCACACTCACCTACTGGAAAGATGAATATTGTCTATCTCAGTAAAAATAACGTGGATTTCACACTCTAAACATATTTGACAGTTGAAAGAGATGGAACAGAAAGGAAAAGGGTGAAGCGTCCCCAAAGTTGCAGTCAAGTTTTGCCCTGCTATTTCTCAGCGGCTTTATCTGCGCACCAGGTGATCCTTGAGTGAAGTTGAAAGTCTGTTCAGGTAACATTGATGGATGATGGTATTACGGGAGGCTTTGTATGCTTACGTTTGACATTAAGAAGCAAAAATATCAGCGACGTGTTTCGATAATAGCATTGGTCAGGTGTCACAGAGGATGGTTGAAATATTGGCAAGCCTTTGGCGCGGTGTGGTACACCTGGAAAAATGGCTCTGCTTATGGAAAGTGACAGTGTAGGGGTCACCAGGAAAGGGGCCTCGCTGGAAATTACACCAAAGCCAAATAACATCTCAATTTGATTTCCTGGGGCTCGCCGTTTATCGTATTCTCTCTCGAAAATTACAACCAGGAGGCAGGGGTGATGGAGAATCTGCATGCAACATTGACTTTCAATATCAAAGGTCAATTTCCTGGTGTCAGCAATGTCTGACATTTGGTCGGTGTCATTCAAGATGCAAATGCGGAACCCCTCTCCCACAGACTGGGCAGTTGCGGGGTTCAAGCAGACTCCGCAGATGAAGGCCGTGGGCGAAATTGCAGACGGGCTCCGGATTCGAAGAAATGGATTGCCAGCTTTGCGTGAGGACACAATACCCTTGACATCAAAGAGGCACATTTATTCAAGGATTTAGACTGCATTTGAGGGTCCGAGTAAATACCACATCAACCCAGATAAAAGTCCGTGAATAATTGCCATGGGAAGTGGACCATTCAAGTCCTGAAAAGGATTTAAGTTAGGAGAGAATCAAGTGACTATCATCAAAAGAATGCCTACTATATATTGCATAAATGTTGAGCATAATGGTTCAACTTTTAGTGATTACTTAGCGATTTATCTGACCAATAACAACAAAAATGTTGGGTACTTTCAACCCCTTTCCAAAGCATAGATAGCATCGTACATATTCACAAAAAAATAGCTTTTTATGATGTCAAGGTATTAAAAACAAAGTCCATCAAGTCTTGGCAAACAGCCCCTCACACAGGGTACCTTTGTATTCTGGGACCATAAAACTGATTAATGCACCTATCTGGAGTCCATAAAACTGCCTTCTTTTGTCTGCCTGCAGATTATCCCCAGGATAAAGATAACAGGACGGTTCACTGGGGCAGAGGGCTAGAGACTTGCCCAGCCTTGTGAAGGGCACAATTATGGACCGGGGGAGATAAACTGAAATTCCAAGCAGACTATTATCTCTCTTAATGGCAGAGACCTCGTCCCATCCATCAAGTCTTGTCTTCGCCTGAAACACCAAGTGTGCCGTCGCTTCTGCACATCTAGGGCACGCTGCGGAGAGAGGTCTGGGAAGGGATCAGGACGAAAGTGCCTCCAAAGTCCCCGACAGCTCCCTGATGGCTCCCTTGGGGATTCCCACGGAGGCAATGCCCGACACGGCTGCGGCAAAGTGGGTAGAAATTACCCCGAAGAGGAGGAAAACAATGGTGGCACGCAAAATTTGTTGTACGTCTCCCCCGTGCACATTAGGTGGGCTTAATTTATTAGAAGAGCCATCCTGTCATTGTTCACGCCCATGCTGGTCATTATTATTTTACACCTCTTCAAAGGCCTTCTCGTGCCCAAACTCCCCCCTCCGGAGTCGCCAGCACAATATCGATGGGACCAGACTTTCGCTGAGGTTGGCCGCCGTCTTTGTGCACTGATTGAAATGACATTTCTGCTCAGGTGCCAGTCACTGAAAGCTGACAAATGACGAAGGAAATAGCATGTAATGTATGCAGCCATTTTGTTTCGGCTATTGTCTGCCCGTTTCATTAAAATTTCATCAGCTCTGACACACAAAAGAGTCCAGATAAGATGTTTGGTGGGGCACATGGTGCTTAGATGGCAATCATGCACGTGGTGCAGTAATTCTGGATATTACTTCGAAATTACATCTTCCATTTGTAACATTACCACAGCAGACTGCACTCATCAACACAACTCTTTATGCCATTTGTACATTTTGAACGCAGTTTATACACTGTAGTCCAGCAAGGCTTGGAGGCTCTCGGCAGTCCTAAAATATGGGCGACGCGGAAAAATAATTTTGCCCAAAAGTGGACATGTTCGCTTGATGCAGCAGCAATTAAGGATGCGCTGTAGGAGCATGGGTGGAAAATGGGGTCCCTGTAGGGTTAATGAGGTTGTGTGTAATTAGCAGCAATTTAGGGCTTCCAAATGGGACAGGCAAAAATATGGCAGTCGAACCCCGGCCACACACCATCAATTGGGGCACCTCAACATATTTCCCCATCCCCCACGTAATTATTACATCAAGAGAGGTTGCAAGGTTTCCATACCTAATTATATCATTAAGGTAATGATTCAAACGTGGTCTCATTTTTCTCTCCTGATGGCTCAATTGATGGGCTCGGGTACAGTAGGCATTAGTCTTAAACTTGGTAAATGAAGATAAAAGGGGCATTAGCCTGACAAAGCTAGTTTGGTATTCTGCGCGGCACGTGCTACAAGTTTATGAACTGATGATTGGAGGGCTACATCTGCACCCGCAACGTTTATGGCTCCCAAAGAAAGTAGCTTTGCAAAAGTTTAACAACTCAATTTATGTTCGACACGTCCAGGCGCCGTAAATTGTGTGTTTGGCAAAGAGGGAACTCCTCCTATGCCTATTAAGTTGTGATTCAGGGTATGTAGGGCTATCAGCGAGCAAAAAATGGCTGCCAAAAGGAGGATGAATTATTTAGGGCCGCGATAATGGGCAAAGAGGAGGTGGTTATTTGCAAGGTGGTGCAGCAAGATTACTGTATCATCCGTCGGTCTGTTTTTCCACCGACTTACTCATTAATCACCAACTCCAGGAAGGACAGTGCCAATCACTGGAGAGATGGACTTGCATTTACCGGATGGGATTGCCAGAAGACCAACCCTGCGGAAAAAAACCTCGCACTAATGATGCAGCTATTTTCGGCTGGTAATACCGGTGCATTGTCAGTGTTGATATCCCTTAATGCACTTCAGCTGCTATCTCGGAGGGATGAGACAGAATGAAGTCGCCATTAGCGGCGGTGTAGCGGGGTTCTGGGAGAGGCTCTCAACTTCTCACACTGCCGCAGCGATTAATCAAGTCCAGTTCACTCTTACCAGCTCTCGGCGTTGAATAATTAAAGATAAAACTCTCATCATACTCTTGGGAGACTCTGAAGAGGAGGACACCCAAATTAATGAAACAACAAGCAATTAGTGCTAATGGCCGTCATAAATCTACGGTGACCTGTCCTAGCCGTGTCAACGTCTTCGGTCTACCATTACCCTCCTCGACCGAGGGGCCCCCGGTGTCCGCACTGCAGCAGAGCCGACCGCAATATTCCCGGAAAGGCCATTTGCAGAACGGCAAGAGTTTTTTCGTTTGAAATACAGGTCGAAGACAGGGAGTCATGTTTGAGAAGCACTTATGGTGCGTTGAGTACACTCTTGACAAGGACTCAAGAGTCATCAAATGGAATGGGACTTCCAGGCTCCACAGGGAGCGACAACCATCACCTACGCAAATCCTTGCTCGAGAATATCCTTAAATTGAAATACATAGCACCTTTCTTGGTGCAGGAATATACATATAATCTACATGTATGTTCACGGTTACATGCACAAACCTCAGACATATACACTTTTTGAATCACTTTTGAGCGACTGAATCAAACCCTTGATAAGGCGTCATACCACACCATGCAAGCTAAGCCCCACTTATATGTTTGTCCAATATTATATCATAATGGCTTACATAAGAGATTTCATAATGTTGCTTACAGGAGTCTCCTTGGACGGAACAGAACAAGCACCTGTTGGGAAGTAAGTTGGGCAATGAAGGTTTGTGCAAAAAACTAGAATTGGTGGCATTTTGTGACTACTAATTAAAAATGCCTCTAAAAATGGCCCTGTCTTTTCTCAAAGTAGTTGCACTAGATGAGAGTGCCTGATGCCTATCTAGAAACCATCATCATTGATGACATATTTGTAATGTGATTATAACATGTGTTATGCAGATGCAGTTACAAGCCATGCCTGTCCACACTAAAATATGCATGGTGGATTTCTAACCACATTTGTCCTCCACCTAGCTTCACAGGCCATTTCACATCAGACCCCAACCATCAATTATATTGTGAAGCGGAGAAGGACATGTAAGACAGGTGAATACTGGTACAATGTAGATGCATGCTATCAAATGTGTGACATATTGGATAACAATTGAATGATGTAAAAAAACTTAAAGAAGCCATGCGTAAACGTAATATCTGACTCATACAAATGATCTTATAGTTTAGATTGTCGAAGAAATTAAGCAGATACCCAAAACAAAACCATAAAAGTGATATCGTTTTTAATTGCGGCAATGGTTTTCACTGGTTGAGATGACAAAAAAGACTACCATATTCAGTAAAAAAAATAAGAAAAAATAAAGTCAAATCTTAAGATACTGTACAGAATGTAGAGACGAGGGCCAGAGAGGCATTTGGAGGTAACTTGCTTCTGCAGCCATTGTCTGCAGAGATGACAGTGGATCACCGGGAATCTCCAACCAGATGTAGCAGTCAGGCTTGTTTTGAGACGCAAATTGAGTGTATTTGGCAACTGGTGCCAGTTGGGTAAATGCAAAAAGTGCAAACCCCCAGAAAAGCGTACAAAAGAAAAACTTAGACACTGCCAAATACCATAAAAACAACGGCCCGACTGCTACTAGCCTGGGTGCCATCCTATTTAGAAGCCCCGGTAGAAATAGGATGGCACCCAAGCTAGACTGCTACATCTAGCCTGGGTGCCATCCTACCCCGGTATTTCTACCGGGGCTCCTACACTCGGTAGTGTAGGAGCCCCGGTAGAAATAGGATGGCACCCAGGCTAGCTACATCTGCTTGGAGATTCTATCAGTGAGAGTGAGGACAGGTGTTGTTGGCATGACCACCTGTGAAGGGACAACCCCCCACCCCTGCTGGGCACTGTTTAACTCCCCAACAAACCTTCATCACTCAGACAGACCCATTACATCATTAGATACAGACTACAACAGTTCTACAAAATATTATCTCCACTTGGCATCTGGGAAATATGTCCTTTCATCATAATTGTGTTAAATACTGTGTTTATCATAGATGTCAACCAAGCACCACGAAATCGTGATGATGATATGCTTTTGGCAAATTGTCGTTCACAAATTAGGAAAATGTAGGAACATTTCAAGGGATAATATTTGGTGTACTTCATAACCTTGTTGATTTCATGAAATACACCTTTTCCTGTACTTCTTTTGATTTGGTAAGATGTGTAAATGTGAAATTTTCATTGAGTTTTGCAGAAAAACTAGGCACTATGGCATATGTCTACCACTGGTCTAGTGTGGTAGTGTGTCTACCCACAATGGGGAGCACCGCAAATGAGCTGGTTCTTCTGTCCCAAATTATGGGCGGAACAATGCCCATTTGTTCCCCCACTAAAGAGGACTGTTGGCAAGTGTGGTGTCACTCCCATAGGAAGGGCCTCCTGAATCATCACCATTTTCTAGTCCGCTGCACTCCTCCTTGTAATGAGGACCACTGCCTCTCCATGAAAGTGTCGCTGGACTAAGTGGTTGTTTTCTCGCAGGGGTGCATCACCACAGACAGATGGGTCTTTCTGTAATTTTCCGTTGTTTGAAAGTGATGGTCACAGCCTATAACAAATGCACAGGTGTTGGACATACTGGGCTTTGACCATTATTGTGACAATTAGGAAGACATTTTCTTCTGTATCTTTTGTATACTTTACATGCATCTAAGTTCGCTGGGATTTCATTTTGCGGGAAGGAGAGAATGGATTGTTTGCGGTGGTTTTGAGTTCGTGGTAGCGCTAGTTTAGTCACAAACTGCTGCTTGAGTGATGGAAACACTGGCGCCTTTGTGGACAGCCAATCGGAAACAACCAAGTAGTGACTTGGAAAGGGTGCTACAGACAACATAATCGTCATGCAACAAAAATTACAACATTGCTTGATATCTTTTGAGAAAAAACCCCCCTCAAATTTGCCCTAGAAGACTTGGTAGGAAAATAACATCCATATACACTTTCACATAAATCACCCCACTCGTGTGCCTTGAATGTTTAATTTGTTTTTTTAAAGCATATAGTGCCAAATATGCATAGATGAAGCTGACTTGACAAATGTGCATTCATTCATATCAAACCTCATTTTGATATCAATAATTCTTTGTTCCCTTCCCACTCCAATCTAATCTTATGGCACTTATCTTGGCTATCAAGCCTTTCTTTCCTCTGCCCTCCTCCCCCCTTCCCAAGAGCGCTAGACTAGTCTAGAGTTATCCTAATCTTTCCAACCTTGTCCCCCTGCTTTACCTAGTCTCCCATCAGAGTGCCTCCAATTAAACCAAATGTCACCCTACATGTAGTACTGAACAAGTATCTGGCAGGAACTAGATGTCAGGGACGTTGAGTTCCCTTTTCAATTTGTTCAAGATCATAATCATCATTCCCTACCTACCCTGCCATACTGGCACAAACTGTAAGCATTCAATAACTGTGTTCAATATGACTTTATTTTTGTTTTCTGTTACAGAAATCATGTAAGCCCTTGTATAGTCTTTAGCTATGTTTATTGTACATGACTTTCACAGTATGCATAAGATATAAACGCTATATATCATTACCAGGCTCCATCATTCATTAAAATGATAGGTTCCTAAAATCCCCACTTTTCCAATATAAAAAAAATCTGCTATTAATAAAGTCACTTTTCTGTTCAGTCAATTAGTTCAGAAAAGATGTATTCCTTTTCTATGATCTTCTAGTTGTAAGTCCCCCCAAAAAGTACCAGTGTAATGACTGAATATGTGTGTGATATGCCATTCTTTGTCACTGAAATGTTTACAATCATGTATCATTCTTTTCCTAATGTTTTCTAAAACATCCTCTATGACCCTGTCTGTACATGTCCGACTGCCCCAAATTCTCTCCATCCTTTTATCATTAGTTTTGATCAGAGTATTTTGATATCGGGTGTAGCCCTTGTGACTACACTAGTCTATTCTGTTTGTCCTGGACAGGCAGAGTTCTCCTTTAGGAAATATGACTACCCCATTAACACACTGATAGGCAGGTCCAGATTGGTAGTTAAAGTCATCCCAACCATAGCATGCTTCAGGCACACAGCAAGGTTACACAGGCAACCAAAGGGCACGGGTTCTAATCTCACTTGATCGCCGAGCACTTGAACATGAAAGGCAGCGCAGACCTTGTTTTGGCTTGAGCCCCTAGACTTTTGACTGTGGATCATCAAAGGTGTCAAAACTGAGCCTTCACGACGCCAGTGTGGGCACACGATACTACCTGGAGAGTCCCATCCCAATAAGGCACCACATTTCCCGGGCAGAACCTAGTTTGGGCTTGTTAGCAAGTGACAGTGCCAAGTAAGGACCAGTTGGCACAATAGTTGATACAGTGTCTCCTTATCTGTGACGCAGCTTCAAAGAGGAATCCGAAGTATTAATCTAAACTGTCGGTCTCTTTGGTGAAGGTTGTGGGAGACTTGACATTTCTTAATCAGGAGACACTTAATTGTAAGGGGTAGATAAAGGTCTGTGACCTGCTGTCTACCTTTTAAACCGATCTGCAAACCTTAAGGATCTTCCGACATCGTCTGGAGCGGTCCCGACTTCGTCCAAAGGAGGTAACATCGTCTTGGGGACTTGAAAAATTCAGTAACCCGCCGAATGTTTTGATAGGGCGGCTGCACGGTACTTGTTGAGTACCCGAGACAAAATGGGGGGACGGGGCAAGTGTTCGGACCGTGAAGATAAGGCATTAATTACCTCCACAAGGCTGAGTGAGATTGACGGCTTCGGGGGGAACTGGCTGAAGCTGGGGGACCAAGACGCCGAGGGCCGTGTCGCTCGCTAAGTCCGAGGGAACGTCCTGGCTTCGGGCCGGGTCGGAGGCCGACTCGCACTGACGCACCCGACGTGAAGCCCAATAAAGCCGAGATTTATAGGGTACTTGGTAGTATGTAAGGACGTCATCAGCAGCAGCTATTAAGGCGTTGGTTTAATGAACTTTTATCGATATTAAGAACAGACATGTTCTGATAAGGGCGAACTCGAGCCCCCACTGCGCTACTCGCCTGAGATACGAGGTGAGATAAGACCAGACGAGAGTCTCGCCTCGCAGAATTTTTTTGCAGGAGGAATGTGACGGCTAAATCAGAACCATATAACCCTCCCTGTAGGAAACAACCTGCAGATCTGGGCAGGACGAGTCTGTCGCCTCGGAATCAGGTACCGCAGAAACTACGCAGCCCGCGTCGGACCCCTGAGAAGACGAGTTCTAAGAGCCCGCCACGACCCGCTTTTCATCATGTTCTCGTCCCTTCATCCCCCGGCGCGCGCACGGTGATTGAGTGGCCTGGACCGCGCGGCGCATGTCTGCGTCCCTTCTTTGATAGAAGCCAGCTCCGCCGGGGAAACGTCGTCTTGGGAAACATTTCAGAGACCTGCCCGCATCGTACAGCGTGTAACAGTATGATCTCGGGCGGCTAGACCAATCAGTACTCAAGGTTATCAATCAGCCATTACCAATCCGGGCGTGGGGGTCCCACGGGACGCATGGAGCCAAGTGTGTTTTATACTTTCGCTTTTCGTTCGCTGTTTACGCTTGATGCGCTGAAGGACTAATCGGACATGTCGTCGGCTATATCGTTTACACGTTAACTGCGTGGAGAGTTCCCCATCGACAAGCCAAACAAGTAAACACTTCTGGGTGTGAAGCGCACGCTTCCGAAGCCCCTGCCCACCACGAAATATAAACACGGAGGTGCTCGTGGAGCCGTAATAGGATCAGCTAAAATAACAAAACTGGCGAGCCTGCTGTACATGTTTAAGCTGGTAATAGTGATAGGGTTCTGCTACTAGTTACCGCGGCGGCGCATGCATCAGCCTGTGCGTATGCAGAACTGTCAGAATGTCATGCGCTCTGACAAAAGGCGCGAATACGCGATGTTCGATCGCCCCAATGAACAGCCTGAATGAGGCAATGGCTGAGCGAGTTTGGTCAGGAAAATACGCGGGGATTTTTTTTCAACCCAGCTAACGCCACCCCTTTATCCACGTCATATGCTCCCCCCTTAGGAGGAGTCCTGTCGCCAGAGTAATAAAATTATTGCTAATTAAGAAGATTACGTCTGGCAAATGAGCAAGCAGCAGCGCTCTGATTGGTCGACGCGGAATACTTAGCTCCATAATTAACACTTCGCCGGCGGACGACTGACAGGTATAATTGTGTGGATGGCGTGCCGCGATAGCTTGTTTTTGTTGACATATTTCTTAAGGATGTTTGAAAGATAAACAGAGCGCGAAGTGCCCCGTGCCGCGAGGCCTGGAAGATATTGACCGGGAAATCGCCTGGAACCACCTCAGTTTGTAGCTGATGTTCATACAAAGCACATCTGGACTCAGACAGCGGAGCTAGTGCCCCCGGCCCCCGAGCCACAGCGCCACAAGTCCCGGTCCGGTACGGAGCAGCGAGCGGTCGCAGTCATGATGGCCGCACAGTCCAAGCTCCTGTACCAGCTGAACAAGTACGTACAGGAGAAATGTCAGTCGCGAAAGTCCGCCATAGCAAAGACGATCCGAGAAGTGTGCAAGGTTGTCCAGGATGTTCTTAAGGAGGTGGAAGTGCAGGAACCGCGGTTCATCAGTTCCTTGTGCGAGGTGGACGGGCGGTTCGACGGGCTCGAGGTCTTAGCGCCGACGGAGTTCGAAGTGGTGCTGTACCTCAACCAGATGGGGGTCTTCAACTTCGTGGACGACGGGACGATCCCGGGCTGCGCGGTGCTCAAGTTGTCCGACGGCCGTAAGCGCTCCATGTCACTCTGGGTCGAATTCATCACGGCTTCTGGTTACCTCTCGGCCCGTAAGATCCGAAGTCGCTTTCAGACGCTTGTGGCACAGGCCTGCGACAAATGTAGCTATCGAGACATTGTCAAAATGATCCCTGACACCTCGGAAGTAAAGCTACGTATTCGGGAGCGCTATGTCGTGCAGATCACGACTGCTTTCAAGTGCCAGGGCATTTGGCCTCGCAGCGCGTCGCACTGGCCCATGCCACAAATCGGTTGGCCGGGCCCTAACCTAGTCGCCGAGGTGAAAGCCGAAGGTTTCGACCTGCTATCCAAAGAGTGCTACGCGCTGCAAGGGAAGCAGTCCTCCATGGAAAGCGACGCCTGGGTCTTGTGCTTCAACCAGGCGGAAGACAAGCTCCTGCTCGGGGGCTGTCGTAGAAGGTGTCTCAGTATCCTCAAGACTCTGCGCGACAGACACTTGGAACTACCCGGGAACCCGCTGAATAGTTACCACATGAAAACTATGGTGTTGTACGAATGTGAGAAGCACCCCCGCGAGATAGACTGGGACGAAACGTGCTTGGGCGACCGTCTGAACGGGATACTACTGCAGCTCATCTCGTGTCTGCAATGCCGGAAGTGTCCCCACTACTTCTTGCCCAACGTGGACCTGTTCCACGGCAAGGCGCCGTCCGCGCTAGAAAACGCCGCCAAACAGACGTGGAGACTAGCTCGGGAGATCCTCACAAACCCCAAGAGCCTAGAAAAACTCTGACACTACCGGCCGAGGCACTAGGTAAAGCTTCTCCTCATTGACTCTGTGTATTCATTATGGAAAAGGAGTATCCATGTAGAGTGAAGCAAGCTACCCCGTCATGTATGTACATTTGAACTGTATGACTTTGTCACAATGTACCTATACCTGCGACTACAGATGCAATGTTTACTAGGTCAAAACTGTCTAATCGTTCGTGTATTGTTAGGTAAAAAAGGAAAACTAGTGTCCGTTTAGATCATTCCTGTCCTTCGCCACGGATTGTAACATTTGAACGTGAATTCCCATACTTTAGTAGACGACGTGTCGAGTTCGTGTAGTAGAGAGTAGATTCAATATGTCGTCTCTGAAAGAAGAGACGTAAAATATGTGCAACTCCAGAAGAGATACAAGTATTACTTATACAAACCGAGACATGTATCGGCCAAAAAATTATTCGGAGATGCTTAATATCTTCTCAAAGAAGTCAATGTGTTGCTACACAACCATTATAATTTAATTATAAGTGAGCATGCGATACCTTTGACAAATCTCCGAGAGTAAAGTTAAATAAACATGGAAGTGACAATTACAACGTACACAGGAACATTTCTTGCCCGAGTCTTTATTTAAGAAAAATTGCCAGTTCGTTTCAATTTTTACTACAACATCCGAGTTTAGCACGTCATCACAAGGTCTAGACCTGTGTAAAAATAAACATAGGGGATTCCGTAGGATAAAGGGGGACATCCAAATGTATGGGGAGAACTTCAGATGCCACGCGGGTTCGAGGGTACATGCGAGCCGCCCTGTTTCGCCATGTCAAACGTTACAAACCACAGGCATCCTCTTTCATTATATAAGCACCTCTCAGACATGTAAATTATCATCCTCACCTCTGTGATTCTTGAAGATGGTTTGCTTTAAGAGGGAGAGGTGTGAAAGTGTGCAAAATTGGCTTCCGCACGCGCAATTTGTTGTTCTTTTCGCAGGAACAATGCTGTTAACAAACACCGCATTGTGTGTCACATCATCGCCATACACACGAAAACCTAAAACCAAAATGGTATAAAATCGTAGGGTAAAACTGAAAAGAACCGAGTAATTAAATATTGATATGATCGTCGCGACCGGCCAAGTCGGCGTTTTTCTCTACCTGCCACTTGAAAGGGGGCCGTGTATGAATTGCTAACATGTAAACACCTTGTCGGGTGTGCTCGAACAGCCTGTAAGCATGCATTTGTAAAGGGGTTGCAAAATTGAAACAGCTTCATAAAACATTTACAGAACACTCGTGGAAATTAAAACACGGACAATGGCATGGCTGTCATTAAGTTCTTGCCCTCTAGCGTGAAAATTTCGATGAGAGATGCATATCGCGACGGCGCAAAGTACCGGTGGTGTAACACACGCACACCGCTAGCGGAGAGACGTCGTAAATAGAATTTGTATTTACATTTACACAATTTTCTCATTTCTGGAGGAAAATGAAATTGGGAGGGAAATTGGTGTATCGCTTGCAGACGATAGATCGCGGGTAAATGGCGGGAAAATGTGTGCTAATGTTCCCTTAATGTGATTGAAAATCGGCGATCTGGGACGTAGGTATGACGGTAACATGGCGGGGATGATGAGATTTTTTCCGCCGTACAAAAACGAATGATACCGCAGCTTTGATCAAATGTTCATCTCTACAATCTAAATTCTAATTTCGGCGGCGTTGGTTGGGAAGTGCCATCGCCAGCAACAGTGTCCACATTGCCCCCAGCTGGTCGCGAATAATTCATGCCCGCCATATCGCTATCAATTGGCGATGAAAACGGTCTGTATAAATATTTCATTCTAGCAAGCTTGGCCTAAATTGCCTTGCCCCTTTATGACAATGTTCAGCCACATACAAACTCAATCATTGGAGTGTTTACAAGCTAAAGACTGTATAGGTAGAGTTTCAAAGTTAGCGGCCGCCGGGCTAAGGTATCCCCAAGACGTACTGAAGGGTAAGCCCATGTCAGAATGTCTTGCGGTGTGCTAGTGATTAGATCTATGGTTTTATAACTCCCGTTGTTTCACGGTAAGCTATAGGAAAGAATGAGTGTAAAACGCACGGTACGCTGGAAATGAAATATGACGTGCGAAGGATCACATTTGAAGCTCAACAGCACGGCGAAAAAGCCGTCCAATTTTCTATCTGAGTAGGTCTAACAAAAAGGTGAGATGAGGGCAGTTTAGGGAAACACGCGATGATGGGTCCAGGAAATGGCGGCATTAAAAATTCAAGGCAATGGGGTACAAGTGAGACCGTTAAGTGCCATGGTCCCTTGGAAACTGAATCTATCCCTTTATTGCTTCCCGATATAGCATGGACAACGTTTAAGCGCCCTTTGATCCAAGCCAGATACCAGCACACAATTCGACGACAGTGTATAATCAGCACACAATTCGGCGACAATGTATAATCATCACACTACCTCTCAAAACAATTCAGTCTCCGCCTGCAGACATGCATGTTGGAACAAAATATACCCACTTCAAATACTCAGACGCCGATGACTGACAGGTATGTGAATAATACAGAAGTAGCCACCCTCCCGACATCTATAAATATTTGTTTGGAGCTACAAAGGATCAAACGTGGTGATCTTTGTGCTATCAACACTGGGTTATTTATTACGGCTTGTTTACATGTCGAGCTGTGGTCAGAGAAATTTTCCACAACAATTACGACGGATCATTAATACCAAACGAAAGCCGACAGTATTTGACTAGTGAAGTACAACACGTCGACCATTTTCAGAAACGTCAGTATAAACAGCATTACGATCTACCACTCGATACTTGGTATTGACAATAACGAAAATGTTCATGATCTGAGAACAACAATAATAGAATTATACCAAGGATACACCTGTCTATTGCTGTATGGAATTTAGAAAAATGTGATATGATGGTATAATCTTTGCTAAAATGTGTAGCAGAAAGGGGAAATAAACATTTTTCTTACAAATACTGGTACCTATGTCTTCACGCAGGGCAAGATATATTTGCGATATGAGAATCTGAAGAATAAACATAAGCAATATAGTATAATAGCAGGTGGAACAATGTTTGAAAACACAAATTTGTGTAACGAAACCAGGTGTATAACAGAAAGAAAGCTCAATCAGAAAGTAAAAGTACGTCGTATTGTATTTCTCTATGTCTTTAACAACAAGTCACATACTTCATCGTCATTCTTATCGTTTGGAGTGGTTCTTTCTGAAAGATTAGGAAAAGGCGTTATCAGAAACATACTTGACTGTGTAACACCCGATACTGTAGCCTGCTGACGTTAAAAGGAGTACGGTGGATGTAGATGTAATGTTGAGTGATGTGGCTTGTATAGCCCATCCTGTGTAGCGGGGATAAGGGGTAAATACGCCCTGCCTCTACGCGCACTCGGTCCATAGATGGATGGGTACTTAATGGCCACCTAAATGATCACATCGAGCCCCTACTTAAGGTAAAAATAAACGAGTAAGCGTTATTGGAGAGCGAGAGGAGCTGACGCCTGTTTTTCACACTCTTCAAACCTCCGCTAATATTCCTGACCCGTTTGCGACCCGCGCGAAATGGCGGGAAAGGCTCCTGGGAAAAGCGAGAAAATGGCTTTTGCCGCGGTAGCTTTAGCTCTCAGCTCCCGCGGTTGGATGTTGTATAAATGACAGGCGGTACGGAGTCTAATAGCGTTAACAGATATAGCCACTCAACTGCAGAAAGCTAGCACATATACAAGGCTCAATACCAGCCCATTTCCAAGTCTACGACTAATACAAATGACCTTGCCAAATGCGTGACTCTTAGCTCGTTTCCTCGATACTCCCCTTAACTTCATCAAGTCGACAAACCCGCCAACTGAAAGAGTGAATATAATTTCACTATTCTAAAGGGCTGTGGTGGAGAAAAAAACACTTTCGGATTAATCTCAGGTGAGCTTCAAAGCAAACCGACAGTTCTGTGTGTATGTAGCAGGCCCGGTGGCGGCATAGCGCGGCGGTTATAACGTCGAATCACCGGGAGACCCATAGCTACCCGCTCCTGGGACCAAGCGGCTTAGAACGAAGCAGAACTAACTTGATTGGGCTTCTTCTATAGGTATAATATATTAGGTTACGCCAACAAACATTCCATAATTTCCATTCCGTACGAGCAACCGCCTAGACGATAGATGATATTTTGTCGATTGTCGAAAAGCTGAGGAAATGTGTAAATGTAATTCTGTGCGAATGTCTGCATAAACATATCTACTGGAAAAATGCTCGCTTAAAACTGTGACGTGACTAAAACATTCCTCTGAGATTTCAGTATCATCACCGGTCTCTTACTGTCTTGGTTAGGCGATGGGTTTGTGGTTCCTCAGTATAGATTTTATTCTAGTTGAATTGTGAGTTTAAAAGAAAATTCTTCTTGATATTATACGGGGAGCAAAAATAAGACGTTGATTTTCCTTGTAAGACAACAGGGGAATTCCTTGTCCCCTACCCACATGTCCCTTAGAGAACACTAATGACAACTAAAAACAACTCATTACATAACTAAACGAGCGACTGACTTACAAAATAACATCTTTTTTGTTTAAAGTAGTACCGTCATAATAGTTATAGGTAAGATTATATTGCAGTACCAAGTGTTTTGCTACATACTACATACGCAATACACCTATGCTACGCATTAACATCGTAACTACGGCGGAACACTACTGGTATATCACATTTTATCAACATTTACTTCTGACTGTTTGTTTACACACACTGTTGTGGTTTTCTGTTTTAGTCTGGCTTTAGATTGGAATAAAGATGATCACACACTGAAATGACATGTTTTACCAAACCGTAATTATTGTGCCTGTTGTTGTCTGAGTGCTTTAGTCCAGTAAGCAACTACCTTATTAGATAAAGTACTTCTGAATACTTAAAATACAACGTTTGCTCCATGCCCTATTTTGAAACGATATATAAGTGCAAGATATTTTAGTAATAACCTGGTTTGGTTAAGTAACGTAAATAAAACATATCATAGCACAATATTGCAGACAGCGTTAACTGTAGTTTTTAGATTTGACACAGAATGAAAAGGAAACGTTTTAGTGTAAAAACTCCCCACCTCCCACCAATTATGAAATTAGGTCCTGAACTTTTCAACTCATTACAGTGAGTAGACTATGGCTGGGCAAGAATTGGCAATAATTAGCAGTGCAGATTCCAGTCTTTTATTCGAGCAAGCCCCAAAGCACAGGGCACTACAGGCGCATCCGTGCGTGAAGAAGTGAACTCAGGTTTTTAGGTTTTCCACCAGGCTATGTATTAAAACATTCCAATAGAAAAATAGTTGGACACACAGACATAGAAAATGTCGAAAGTGATGTACTTTGGTCTTTATGCGTAAACCTGTTTCCAGGTTATTCAAACAAACGCCACTAGGATAAAGAGTTCGCAGAATAAAGGAGGACATTTTCTATTCCATCACATGGACAAATAGTAAAATTTGAGCACCTTTACTGGATAATACAGAACCGCGGGGGTAATTTTAATATGCTCGGACAAACTTGTTCGGAGGAAGGAAAGAAAAGAAGGGCGTCCCTACCCGACAAAGGGGTCCGGGACTCCCCCCACTCGCTAGACAGGCGCACAACAATGTACAGAAAGAGACTCTTTGAAACCTTTCAGTGGAGCGCTTTCACGGACGTCTGTTCCGAGGCGACGCTTTTTGGGAAAAAAGCAAATATTTTGTCTAACGATGACTGGATACGGAAAGTCAAGGGTGGTTTTACTTCAAGCACGTTAATAAGTACACGTCTTCAAAAGGAGTCGGTACTTCAGTGTGGCTGAGAATCATTACAGGTCGGAGTTAGGGTCTGGGGAAAAGGAGACGGCAGCAGAGTTACAGTTGTGTGAATGTTTCTAATTCCAAACCCCGTCGGAGTGCAGAACCTTTAATAAACTGGTCCTTTCAGCGGGCTGCCGAAACAGACCTTATAAATAGGTCTCACGCTGGGATATTGTTATACGAGTATTGTATGTGGGCAGACAGGCCCGGCCTTCTACTGTAGTCCCCCGATGCCCGGTGCTAAATGAGCGAGAGGTATTTTTGAAAGATGGAAACTTTGCGGTGTGTGAAAACTCATGCAGGGCTCGCTGATTTGAATCAGGCCAAGGTTTGAGGTAACACAGGGGCTACTAGAGACCTATGCGACACCGCAGCCCGGCCTGGTCCGACAGCGCGGTTCAAAAGCGGCCGCGGGGACCGAGGGGGGCGTGCCAGTCACCATCGCGGGCTGGCTGTTGTGTATACTCTGCCAAGGATGAAATGAACAAGTGGCCCAGAAAGAACTATGCAAATCAATAGCGCGGCCCCCATATCCACCTCCCGTTGCCTTCCCACCTGCGACCGACACCTCACCGCCTGGTGTCGCCTTGCCGAAAAATCGACCCCTATTGGCACGACTTCTCCCAACACGCAACCTTCTCTCTATGTCTACTTATTTACTTATCTCTTGTAATAGATACGGAGAAGGGATGTAAGCAACATCAACAACTAAGACTCGAACAATGCCGAAAAGACGGCGTGTTGATCCCTTCGAAGTCGTCCAGTCCACCGAGCGGAACCGACGCCTCGGGCGGGCTATCACCCTCTGCCCTCCGAGGGGCTGCGACAGAACCAGCCGACCATTTCACGGCACACACTTTGGGTTAAATATTCATGTCAGCAATTGAAACGGGCAATCGGGGCTCTCCATAGACGCGACCGGGATATAATTATTTTACAACCTTAACTGCACTTTTCCTACCACGGGCCTGGTGCGCGACGATTATGTCCAAAGTAAACACACAGTCTACAAATCAATTGTCGAGTGTGTTTTGGACGGATAAAGGGGATAAAAACGTTAGCACTTCCCCGCCTTCCTCACACTAGAGCCTAAT
Source organism: Branchiostoma lanceolatum (assembly GCA_035149815.1). Taxonomy (NCBI): domain Eukaryota; kingdom Metazoa; phylum Chordata; class Leptocardii; order Amphioxiformes; family Branchiostomatidae; genus Branchiostoma; species Branchiostoma lanceolatum. The sequence goes on along the minus strand of CM068871.1, from coordinate 15,108,395 downwards.
AAAAGAGATTATTAGGCTTACCGGCTCAGAAAAGGCATATGACACCAGCGACTCGGTGGACTATGGAGGTAGTGTTGTACATGTACAGATGTACGTTTAGTTGATATCACTGCACCTATATTACCGCACAAGATATTGCAACATTCTTATCCAAAAGATATGTTACACATTGTTACTTGAAATAACTTTGCCTCACAATTTTCTTTTAAAAATCCGCAAACAAACACGATGGCGATACGACAAACGTTCGTTTTCCTCTGTGTGACGACAAGGTAGGGTAAGGTTGTACTATAAGATTCAATGTTAGTTTTAAGTGGTCTATATTCCACCACTTCCCACTCATGTAGTCCGACGCGGTTACAAAGGACGCCGGTGCTGTGATCCGGTCACACACCCATGCCCCCTCCCTCCCAGGGACGAGCGGCCCGTGAGATGCGGGGCGACAGGCGGCCAGTCGGCCCACAAAGAACAGGTTGGGCGCAGCGGCCACGGACGGACTTCCCGCCGACCACCGAAGGTCAAAGGACCTGCTAAATAACGATAATAGCCCCGTAGTGACACCGTCTTACACAGCGAGACGTGTGTGTGTGTGTGTGAGAGTGTAATGCGTGCGAAGTCTGGCAGACATAGCTTGGTCAGATGCCGACACTGCACGACACTTGGAAAGGCGCGCCATTGTTCAAGGCCAGAAACACAAGAAACAGAAGAAAACAAGAAAACCTTATTCCAAATCCGAAATGCCGTTTGCGTTGATAAACATACAGAGAAAACCGAAAAGCTGTAAGACTGGGGGAAAAGAGAATGGTGTGAAATTTGTTTGTGATATACCGCTTGGTCTGTTACCAAAATCTATACAGATGTAACAAGTGCACAATACCTGTATGAAATGTGATATATTAATAGAAAATAACAGAAGAAAGTCCAGATTATGAACATTTGACCTGACAAGTCCTTGCCTCCGGTAGCCTGGATAAGAATTTCCATTGACCCTAACATCTCCACTTCAAGGAAAAACAAGTGGCGTAGGCTATTCTTAGACGTTACCATTTTCAATCGAGTAAATGGCTATCAAAGCGAATATATCCAAAAATACAAATATTTTTATACATAGTCATAGTTGCACTCGAGAATTTGTGAAATAATATCATGTTTTTTTACGATCAGTAGTTGGGAACGCAAGCCTCTTTTTGCAGAATGGAAGGAAACTAAAAGTATGTACTCTCTGAAATTATGGAAACGCCAGGAGACTGAAGGTACAATAGATCGAAACAAAATTTGTCGAACTAAATGTAAAATGTCAATTGACAAAATAACTTTGCCTATTCCTTTTTTGTCGAAGGCAGTCTTTTTTAAAATGTGGTAACAGAAATGACCTAAACGTTTAATTTTTTTGGCAAAGAAAGTCCGCCCAGTCTGCAGACGTCGTTGCTCACGTCGCGGCGCTAATAAGAAGACATGCGGTGTTGATATACTCGGGAGAAGAAAGGGCGGGTCATGTTCCCATCTCCATCTTCAGTAAAACAGAAACCCGGGCGCTTCAAGGTCTTAAATTTTCCTCGTATCATCCCGGGATGTGCTGGCTGAAGTGACTAGTGTATCCGCCTTAAAGGGAGATGTAAAAGAACTCGCGTATGTGCTGATCTCTGAGTGTCGGACAATGATTCCACGACAATGTCCCATAGAAAACAGCTGACACAACAGCACAACAGAAAACAGCATTAGCAGAAAGACTATATTTCTAACAATCGGTGTTTTTTATTATAAAACAGAACTTTAACAATGATAGTGCTACACATAATGGTTCTGTATGTTCAGAAGGCGTAGTGTCGTTACAACGGCAGGGATCCGCCGCACCACAGGGGTGAGGCGGTCACGAAAAGATGACAGAACGTCCCTCATCATTTGTCATCGACACCGGCGGACGAAAATGATGCCAATTTATGCCCGCATGTAATATGTGACAGACAGGCCCACATGCTTTGCCAGGCAATCCCGCGACAAGCCATGAAAATCCCCAAACACTTACGGGGAAAGGGGAGGACAATGTCGGCGACAACTGGGGACATCTGTTTGGAGATGTGGGTGGGATTTCTCAGCGGTGACGTAGTCAACGACACTGTGTCACATTCTACGAAAATACCATATAGCCAATTCTCTTTGTAATTTCCAGCCCATTTCTGTATCAGAAAATATAAAATATCGCACAATAAGATTTTTCTTCTAAACAAGATGGAGTCAAACGCGAAAGCGAAACCGTGATTTTTCAGAACATACTTCCCGTACGCTCCTCAATATTCTAAGAAATTTGATCTTTCAACATGTTCAATGGAATCCTAATCACTGAAATGACTTACAAAGCGTATTTTTCCAAAACAGAAGACGAAGCAACAACTGTTTCAAGCAAAGAGTCCTCGTAGCGTTCGCGCTGCACCGTCTGCCGTGCACGGTTACCACCCCACCTGCATCAGGAGTGACCAGGCCACCGGAGGAACGTCTACCACAACACGCGCCGTCTATTGAGAGACGCTGCACAAATAAACGCCGCGCGATGTCAAAATACTGGAAAGGCGCGGGCGCACAGAATGATGTTCTGCGATCTGTAGCAGGTGGATTATGTAGTACAAGTTGTGAACAGTTCTTGTGTCTCCTTTAAGACCCCGGGAACGTCTTGAAGGGAGCTATTGAAGGAGTAGATTCAGGTTTAAGATGTATGGGTACGAGGCAGCGGCATCAAGACACCATATACTAACTCAGCATGTGCGCAAGATGCACATGAACATTACAATGACTATTTCTGACTACAAAATGACAGAGACTAAGCGCTATGAACTGTCATGTGAACAAAACTAGAATATTTCATTTCCTATCAGCTTTAGCGACTGCATACGTTGCGTAATTCTAGATAACGCACACTGTTACATATATATATTTGGATATCGGGAACTAGAGGTAGCTCTTTTCCTACTTCGAAAACGGTTCATGATGAAATATCGAATCCAGCAGGGTTCCAGGGAACGAAAATGTTCATAGTAACAAGATAAGTACAAATCTAGAAAGGACAGACAAAAGACATTTACTTTTGTATGAGCGAACTTGAAGGCCATCTGTACAGTATGCAACTGAATCTGATTTCACATGAATTTGAAATATGGATTCAAAACGCTGTACATAATTTCAATTTCTCCCTTCAATGTATCAAAGTGCGTACTTCGGCTTAGCAAAATCCTTTTTGTGTGAGACAATAGTATGCACAGCATTACTAAGATGACGATTACTGTTGTCTCAACATTGCTCTTACCGCTATCACTTGTTGTACTGTATTTATCTCTGATAAAAACTTAAGAGTCTGAAATTTACCCTCAGGCCTGATCTGAGAATAAACAGACATGGGCTCCGATGGAATGTATGGAAGAGTTGGAATGGGCATGCTTTTGGAGCTTTAAGAGGAGAGAAATTGTTCACACAAAAGCTGGGGACGTAGGCGGCGACCGCTCGGGAGAGAGAAAATGGACACGAATATGGAGCGAAAATCGATGAGTTCGAAAATGGTGTCTTTCCAGTGTCGTAGCCGGGTCGTGTCCGAGCACACGGCGACCACAGGTGCCGCTGTCACGTGTCACTTGGTGGGTTCCGCACCTTACGCCCACCATCGATCCTCGGTCGGAGGAACACGAGAGGTCACCGCCGTGTCACACACCGAGAGCCGCCTGGGAACGGCGTCTGACCAGACTCCAGAGCCGCCCCCGATCCACGTCTCGAAAAACATGAGACTTTCGACGAATAAATAGTGGTTACTTAAGTCAAGATGTGATCATAACAAGGTATAGGTTAACGAAAAACCAACGTTTATATAACACTGTAATTATAAGAGTATAAAACATCAGAAGGCTTCTCAGTAGGTTGGGCTATGTTGACCAGTATGTCTCACATACAGGTGGGTGTGCAACACATGCCACAAGAAAAAAGGCGCTATAGCTATAGTAAAATCTTTAAGACTTTGAAAATGTGATGGCAAATGATCAGTATTTTGAGCTTTGGTACATGTATATCCTTTTCGGTCGAAGCTCTAAAATATTGCACCTCAATAACTGTCAAGCAAAAAACATTATCCGTGAACGCAATGCTATTGCCACCATATTGGGGTTGACCCGACTGAGATTGTGTCCTGTGGGCATACTGACCAGGATCGCAGGTGTCCACTACTGGAAAACTGGACAGGGTCATATTGACCACGTTAAATTTCATGGCGGGGTCGTGACAAGTGGCTGACCACATACAGATTACCTCCGGCCACTGACCAGGCTTTGGTCAGCAGGTGGACGACTGTAGCGTGTGGAGGACTGCCAGCCATAGAATAAGGAACTGTTTACTTACTATGTTGACTGTCACTAAACCACGTTTGTGGTTTCCTCACCTCAATAAGTATTGTACTTTTGATATTGTTTGGTACGTGATATGTATATTCGTTACTTGTTCAATTTCGAAAATTGTAAGCAAACACTGCAATTCAGGGTGTTTTTCCCCTGCTCATGTACGTTTGCACTTGGTGATAATGATAAATCGTAAACCGAATGTGATTCAGTGATGCTAGTTTTGTCTGCAAAACGTACTCTGAAATTCATGGTAAAAAGCTAAATACGGTATAAGAGGACTGTATGTATATTTACTTTACTACGTTTGAGGAGATTTCACCATATTGAAAATAACATTATGCCGCGGTTGCAAAGGGCATCGTCAACAGACGTGTTCTGTAGACCAGGTATGCAAACTACAATACGGAACGAAATGAAAGTTGCGATAAGGTCGTAACGGTCCAACTGTCGGCGCTGCTAATGTCAGAACCCACACCGTGAACAATGATCGATCGTCATCTGTGAACTTTGACCACTGGACCGTAGCACCATCGTAGCACCACAAAAACTTTCACTACATTTCAAGGTGACGTAATCACGTAATGTCTTTCCTCATCTACACGTTTTATCCAATAGTATAGTACTTTTCAAGAGTGTGCTGAAAATAGCCAATTTTAAATTGGCATATGTTGACCGGGAATCGTGCGGAAGCGTCAGAAGGTATCTTATGATATAACTGTATAACGTATATGCTACATGGAAAAGCTCTAGGTCCATGTAAGGTATGATGTGCGCTTCTACAGCATCTATGTCCACGAGCGACCCAGCCTGTCGAAGCTCTGCCGTGTCTTGACCATTACTGATGGGCCTATCTGTTATTCAAATACCAGCGGCATAACGAAAATTGGAGGCGCCCTAATATTTACCCAACCTTGCAACCCCATCAACAGCTACCCCGGCAGAACGCCATCTGCCACGGGAAGACCACCGGTGAAATGTCAGGCGCATCGCCGTTTGGAGAGTCCGGCAGATGAGTAAAGTTGCATGAAATTGGGTTGCCATTTAAAACCTCGGTTCGCGCCCTTTCGTCCGGATCGAAATACACGCATTCGACTTAACCCGCGCCTGCCCCGGCGATAACACTCACAGCGCACTGCCCAATGCCAACGACAGAGAGTTATGAATTATGACAATGGCAATACAGCCACACCAGCCCGACAACGGAGATTCTATAACGTCTGATTAATCGCACCGCGTCCAGAGGAGAGGGCAATACGATGTGGCATTGCTGCGTCCGTACCGACTCAATTCCAATGGCTGCTGAGCGATGTTGATAATAAACGCCACGCGTGGAAAATATTAATGAAAACACAACAAAGCCTTATCAATGGTAAAGCACGGGCTTAGAGAGGGGCATTAGAGGACCGGACTAATGAACAGGGCAGGGGTAGAAAGGTGTCGGTAGGGCGTGGGCTTCTTTGTAGGCAATGAAAACCACGTGTGCCGTCTGGGTACGGTGACGAACCGGGGCCTAACCCGGCGTGGTAATGGGGTGAAATGTGAGAAACAAAGTTGCATTCTGTCATTATAAACGGCACTTCTCTCCACCCTAGCGTTGCCACAGGATCCTCTGGGAAATAAGACCTCAAAACGATACGCCCGTTTTAAAGTAATTAGGCGATGTTGGGCCCGTGAAAAATGGGCTCCCCAGTCATCGAGAATCAAAGTTTTTCCGAGACCAGGGGGAAATTTGACCGCGCTAATGTCCGTAAACCGATACCTATTAGCTGATGGAGACCCGTGGAGTAATCAGGTGAAACCCAGTCAAATGACATTAGAACTGGAATTGCTTGTTGCCCATTATTGGGCGGACACTGGTCTGGGATTGGCGATCTGGGGCCGCTTGATGGCCGCAGAAATGGACACTAACACGATTAAAGAATCATCTTGACAATTTCATTCGGAGACGATAACCCGCCGATAACCTCAGCAATTTACCAAGGGGAGCGGCCGCCTGTCCGGAATGAACCCTCCGTAATCCCGGCTCACTCTAATGCCTGAAATATGTTCCGTGGAAAAAACGGTCAGCGGAGTCAAGATAGGTCCAGAGGGCGGCCGGAATCAATCGGGCTCGGTGCAGTGGGTAAAGATGGCCGAGGGATTAAGGGGCTAGAGATTGGGTCGTAGAGTCCAGAATGACCGGCGAGCCAGCAGCACTTTCCCATCGATCGATGACCACACCGAGAGGGCAAAGTGCAACCGTAGCAAGCCCGGACAATCAATCCCGCCGCGGCTGTGGCCACCGTAATTGTTTTCATATTACAAGAATTATGATTTGTGCCGCGGAGTTATGAATTGCTTAATCTTAATTCGTGTTGGCTGGTGGTGGGGACCCTTTCTGCCAGGTCGACCCCAGGAGCCCCGAACATGTGCACGCTTCAGACGTAATTTGCGTCAAGAATTCAGGCTATCGCAGGATCGGACCCACCATCTTTATACACTTCTTTCTTGTCCGTTACACCATTATAGAGTCCTTAACCTCATCGATCGACCAGAGGAAACAAAACGGACATGCACTAACGCTTCCCGCCATATTAGATCTCCCCCGCCACACAGTCTAAAGTGTTCCTACCCAGATTACGACGTTATTAAGGCAAGCTTGAGAGGGAGATATCGTATCGATTTAAATTTTTCATACTGCAGGGCTATCCTGACAGTCAAATGCCCTTTAATCAGCCCATAGCAGTCCCGGTGGTGATCACCCCATCACTCATCATCGGACCTGCCACCAACGCCACGGCCCGGGCAGTCTGCCGGACACTGGAGGACGGGTCACTCCTCTGTCCAACCCTACACTAATTCTGAGCGTATTGCTTCCTTTACAATAATCCCATACGATTGCTATATGACAAGAATGCTGTTGTATACTTCACCGTCTTCAAAAGACGAAATCGAATCACCATTAACGTAACGCTAACGTAAAGTTTACATCTGATTGCACTGGAAAGCTGGACTTTCCGTGAGAACCGTCTACTGCGTCTTACACGAGACAATCGGCTGTCTGTCATATCTACACGCGACGTTTCAACGGACTTTCAGATAAGAGACTGACCATCCGTACTTGCAATGGATATGTTCTTGCACAGATTAGACTCGGCTTGTTGCATACATCGCTATATATAGATTTGGACCATGTTAATCTTTAGATATTTTGGTTGGTCAGACGAAGAGCATAATCGATGTGATTATCATCGGACCACTGCCCCAAAATAAGTTCAAGGCTGGCGTTAGCATGTGAAAAAGTCACTTTAGGTGGGGCGTAATACCAGTACATAGTTTAAGGCTTAGAAAGTTCTGCTTCGGTTGCTGTGTAGACAAGACGCCTCGGTCCGGAAAAAAGTCGAAAGTCAATTTGCGCGAGGAAGATTTTCTCTCAGGACCTCATCCATCAGGCTGTGCGTAGGTTCCTACCTGGTAAAGCTCGTAAGCCGTATTAGCGAGCTGAGGAAAATTAATTGATGACACTGTAAGAGTAAGGGGATTATAAAGAATTAAAATAAGCAGGGCGTGGTGCTAATCCGTCAAGAGAGTGGAGGGCTATCACGGCAAACTCGCGGACTTCGGGCGAAGGAAGTAATTCCAGAGTTTCGGGGAACCTATATCAAGGTGGTAAAGATCGATATGGTTGAGCTTAAGATCTTACTCCGGGTTTACACATTGGGACAGGAATTAAGGCAAGGTGTGGAGTGATCAACCTGATGGGCGATAACGTACACGGACGTGTTGATCCGTACGCGGGCTGGGGGATTGCGGGGACCGATAGAACGGGGCGGTGACACAGGAGGTGGTGCGGCAGCCAGCGCCGCGGTGCTCGCCAAATGAAATTCTAAACCTAGGTGTGGACAGACAGTGTATCATAGCGGTTTGAGTGTTAAAAGTAATGTAGGAATGTAACATGTTGACAGATGGTATGATTTCGTCATTGATCTTCACAGCTTCGGAGCTTGCGATGAATTGTTTTGTTGTGAGTTTTAAGGTTTGGGGGAAATTCTTTTTTTTTTCAAAGCCAGAGCTATAAGACGCTTTATGCAAGTAATCATTAAAAGATCAGAAGAGCAAGTCGTATTAAAATCATTTACTAGGCAGGGAAAGTTATATCCATGTAAATGCCATCGTCAGAACTCTAATCGGCATTACAACTATCTCGTCACGTTATTTGCCCATTTGGTTTGTACTACAATGTTGTTTTAGCTCATGTTAAAGCCATCAGTTGGTGCCTTGCAGAATATGGTGGGATAAAATATCGAAGTGACAGACGGAAAAATATGTTCATTTTCGTCGGTGGCGTCGTCAAACGCGTCCATATATGTCACCCGAAGATGAAGTCATTTCGACTAACTGTCAAAACCCAGCAATAAGCACGGAACTGTCAGCGACATATTACCAGGTATGATTGGGAGATGTCGGCAACCAGAAGGAAATGAATTCGTCCCTGTAAATATTGGTGAGCGGAAAATTACATTTTCCAGGGAACGTCACGCGAAGATTATTCTTGCCAAGTTGATATTAGAAGGATATTGCAATTTCAAGGGTGTCTGTTGCAAGGGTGATAAAAACCAATTTGATGTGGAGTGACGTATGCTTTCACATTTTAAACACGATGTAGTTAATTCTAACATACTAACAGCGAAGTAAATACATATTCAAAATGTATAAACGCATAAAGCATATAGGATATATCAATCTAACCTACTTTCATTTGTGACTTATACAGAGGAGTACATGTACGCTGAGGGAATTTAATGTTAGGGTCACATTTCCAATGCGGGGCCCGGCCGGGCAGTCTTTGGGAACGAAAAGTATGATATAAAAGACAACAAAAACACAAAACGTACCCAAAACTATATAAGAGCATAGCTTGTGCGAATTTTTTGACATACACTTTGATTTTTCGTTTCCTCAAACAGCCCGGCCAGGCCCCGGTTAGGAAATGTGACCCTAGCATAACTGTTGTTATCCATGCAAACGTGTTTGTTTTTACCATATTGCCTTACGGGCGGGGTTTTACTTTGAATACGTACCTACGCACATGTCCGTATGTGGTTTATTTTCTGATTTCAAAGTTAGTGGGTATCATGGAGCTCAGGCACGCTAATTCCCTCAGACAAGGCGTTGGACCTTTTCCCAACTCTACATATTTGTTTGTGGAAAGTGCAAAGTTGATAGTACATGGGGCACACTGGGACGCTAATTCCACCAGACAGGCAGCCTCTAATAGCGGGAGGGGGAACCAGGTGGTCGGCGAACTTCTGCGTTGCCCACGTCACTTCCGATGTCTTTGCGGTCAACTTTCTCGTCTAATGGGAGAGCGAGCGGCGCCCTGCATCTTACGGCAGGTGAGGCTCACACAGGTGAAGGACGAAGATGAATGACCTGTCAGATAACGTTACCTGTAGCGGGGCAGGTGTTTAAATCTGTGCCAGTCATTACGGTGACGTCGACTGGCCGAATGGCTAGGCAAGCAGACGCGAAATAGAGAGGTTTCGGGTTCGATTCCTGGCTAGACGCTGTATCCTCGGGAAAGGGCACATTATACATGACTTTCCCCACTCTACCCAGATGTAAAATGAATGTCTAACTTCGGTTGGGGAAGTGGAAGGTACGGTGGAAAGAGAAGGTTGGGCTCTGCCTTCCAACATCGTGCCCTAGATACAGTGGATAGTCATCCATGGCCACTGCCCCAACAGCCTAAGGGTATCGACTACCTACCCACCTAGTCATCAAAAGTCGATCTAAACTTGTCCGAACTTTTGCTGTTTCGTACAAGTCTCGTTCTACCCCCCATATGCTTTCTATAGATGGTAAAATGATTGATCACTTCGTTGACAAACAAACGTCTAGACTTTAAAAGAACTCAACCGTCGGCCTTCACGGGATAATTGTCCCAGAACATCACCTAAATACATATCATCATGCCACACAGTGCTGTTGACAATGAGAGCAATTTGCAAACTTAAAGCAGCTGCGAGATGATACAGTATGGATAATAACGCAGCATCACAATGTTATCGCGTAATGAACGTTAATCCCATGTTATGATGTGCAGAAGAGATAGAAGCAGGTGATAGATGAGACCACACCGGAATCCGGCCTTGGGTGGGTCTACTGCTTGCCACAGGACGGCAGAACGCGTCATGACTCATTTTGCTGCGGTAATGTTCACCGTTTTAATAGGGAATGACATGCGTATGAATGTGGGTCAGACTTCTATGATTACACAAGGGCAGGTGAGCAAAATAAAACGCACAGGTGCCCGGCGAAGCCCACAATTAGCCTTGAACAAGGTTGTTAGACACAGCGGGAGGCGGCAGGGCGGCACGTCATTTCGGATCGCCTTGTGGTCACTTCGCACGCAGTATAGATAACGCGGACTGACATGTGTAGGTATGAGCTCCATTCGGAAGGCAGGGAACATAAAGGTCACTGCGAAGCTTTGTGTAGAGGTTGAATAGGCCTTGACTCAGACGCGTGTCTCCAGAGATGAAGCGGCACCACGTTGTCAAATCACATCTCATCTCGCGCAGTGATACACTAATGTCGGAGGACAGGCTAAATGCAAAGCAGGATAATCTCCGGTGTAAGAATAGTGATCGTCAGCAGCTGTACTTCGGAGGTGAGGGTTTGTATGTAGCGCACTGTCACATCGTTTTTTCTCACTATAGATTTGTATGGTTACGTGTTCAGTCAAACGGAAGGATACTTTGGAAAATGTTTGCATGAAACACAACGATCAATCGTTTTCTAAAACCACAAATACGTGAGGTATAAAGACAAAATAAATAAATAAAACATAATGATACCAAATGAAAAATTGAAGAGTTGATATGGGGAAAGCCTACATACTTATCATGAATCGTGGGGAGTTTGATTAAGACCCGTTTTACACGCATTTATTTCCTGACTATCATAAGTAAGAACGTCGATTATTCTATGAATTTGACACTTTAAACCTTTCATAAAACAACGAAAAAAAGTTATCAAGTTGGCGAAAATAACCAATCCTTTGTCTTGACAGGATGCAAGGTGAAAGTTGTGCCTTATGTATAAAAATAATCACAACCTACATTTTTCAACATCCTAAAACTCAAAAGTACTGGTTCTCTGCAATGGACAAAGAAAGGATTGAGGTCGCAAGATTTCCCTCACTGAACGCCTTGTGAAAAGCTGTTTCATTTCTTAATTGCGTACAATTTACACCATAGATAATAAAATCATTTATCTAATTGCATAAAACTTTAGATCTCCAGTTAAAAGTAACGTGGTTTTCATTTGTAGATTCGGGCGTTTGTAAGCAACATGCCGACACAAAGACCATCGAAAGTGTTGGTGGGCTTAAGGATTTGCCTGCAAATTCATGTATTAAGTTTACGTCGCTAAATAAACAAAAGTTCAAATCTTAATTTCAGTAGGGTTCCTTCAAGGGGAACTGATGTTCACTGACAGAAAAAGCTCGTTATCTGAGGGGTAGGACAGATGTGAGGGCGAGAGATGATAATGAGCCTGAAACATGCACGATGCACACACACAGGAAAGGTTAGGTGTCTGGAAGAATTACGATCTTCGACATGACGAGTGCGCCGTGTTTCCTTCTAACGAGATCTGCATAGCGTCTGATGAAGATCCAAGAAAGAGAGTAGCTTCATGTGCATATGTTTGTGGACTTGCACATTTCAATTTTGAATAACGATTCGATAAATTTTGCCTTTTGAAGAAATCATCTTGTACATCTCATCAACTGGAATCTGGTTAACGATGACGCCATTGGTCATCAAACGCAATGTGTTAGTGCAACCTGACATGAGAAATTACTGTGCAAGACGCTACATACAAGAAAAGAACAGATGTGGAATAAGACAAATTACTTAATTACAGCGTTGCCATTGTCAGAATTACCTTGAAACCGGGAGTCTGCATAATTGAATACCAGCTCCGATAATAGCTCACGGGGATAATAGCTTTTACCAAAAGAGGGGGTCAATGTTATGAGAGATAGAAGGTCGTGAGAGGAAGCCAGAGGCTTGTAGTTAACGCTTGAACGGAAAAACATACACAAACAGGTGAGGCGGTGTCTGATACCGGACAGACCAGTTTCCTTGGAAGTACATGTAGGTGAAGGCCGGATAAGTGTTGCACATTGCCACTAACGCGACAAAGGCGCGATATAACTGTAAAGCCATGTTATTCTACAGTGGATGTGTCCTACACGGAAGATCAAACCCCAAACACGAAAAAAAAACGGCACATGAAAGTTTTCGTGAGTCCCAGACGACTAGTCCACAGTCCAATTCATTCAAGACTTTCCAATATGCTGAAAAATGTATTGCTGAAATTGCCTAGAATATCGGTCATTAAGAGCGTTTACAATGGCAGATTTTCAACAAAGGCTGCATCCTTGGCAATTCAAGAACACCCTAAACTGTTTCGGTATAATGGTCCACAAGATTACCGCACAGGAAAACTAAATGACATTGAAACTTCCCCAATCCAGTCAATGTCTGCTCACGGTGTAGCTGAAAGTGTATATCACAATGCCCGTTCCAAACATTTCTAAAGTCGTTAATTTCTGCTTGACATCAAGAGGAAATTCATCATCGTGAAATGTCCTTCACTGCCTGGAGCCATGCGGCAATCCACCCTTGGATCCGAGTAAGCATTGTGCCTAGAAGGCTAAGGTAACTAATGAGCACAGTATTCAAGGCTGGGGCTTCTTTAGGCCGGATATAATCAACGAAACCTAGCGAAACATACAGAAGAATCTACGTGCAAAATGCCTATTAAAACAGCCACTTACTTCGAGTTGCGGGCAGTTTCATTTGGTTTACTAGAGCCGTTGCAAAGTTAAGTACCATTTCACGTGCTTAGCTCCTCTTTTATTCATTCTGGTTAATGTTGCCTCTTAACTTGTTACTGCTACATTTATCTTCTCATACCTCTGCAAAGGCTTTGAATACCTCTCAAGTCCAGGATCTATACAAATGTACAGGAGATGCAGCAAAGTGCAGGATACACAAGCTCAACCATCATCTGTACAATGACGTGTTCTTTTCTTTCACACGGTATATCCAAAGTCAGGGATCTATAAAGATGTAAGCCACACTAATTTAATTTGTTGTTTCTCGGATTTTTTTCAGAAAAAAATCGGAGCGACAGGGCAAAAAAAAATACATTTTTGGGCTGATAGGCTTTGGTGAAGATAAGGGTTCACATATTAACATAAAGAATAAGAGGATTATTAAAGTTTCAGCTTTGTATGGCTCATTTTATGCAATGCACCCCTTTGCTATGTAATATATGGATTGATATTGAGAAATAGTTTTAATGAATGCAAAATTAAAACTTATGATCAATGTGACCACAATTTTTAAGTATGTGCAGGCCTTTACAATCTATTTTGGTGGCTATCGAGTTTTACAACTGAACAGATATCGTCAAATTGGGAGTTTAATTTTGTGAATGGGAATAGTGACACAATTTTTTTTTAATGGGAAAAACAGGACTGGCTACTTCGAGAAGCAACAAAATAAATTGGCGTGGCCTTAGTATAGTTTATAGTAAAGGTACAGTAGTATAGCTCTCCACAGTACCATTTATCTATTGGCGGGGGAAGTACAGAACAAAAGGACATGACAGCCTTGTTCTAAATATCTGTTCAACAATAGAAGCCCAATCAAGGTACCTTAACATAATTGAAATACGGCAAAGAAAATAAGGAGGAAACAAAAGTGTGAGCCTGAAAGTGTAGTGTCCAGTTTTGCCCTAGCTGAAGAGGCTGTAACCTCATTATCTTAATTTTCTCTATTTTTATTCAGTAATACATCATGAAGATTAAGATTTCCCGATAAAGTCCATCATCAAACCATTATCTTGTCTCCACAGAAATATCCCCACCACAAAAAAGTGATAATACTCTTTATCACCGGCATCTTAATAGCACCGGTGCATTATGGCTTGGGGCGGTCAATACCGCGCCGCTGGCCGCCTGATGGACCGTGCAGCCGGATTTAATGAACTGGTGCCCACAAGGAAATAGTGGACACTAATTCAGATGCAGGCCCACACCAAAAGCTGCGAACGCATCAAAGATAAAACCATGTCCAGTTACGCTACCATCAAGTTCACAAGGCGAAACCATCAAGCTATTTTGCCGCTGAAGTTGAAGGATAGGTAGATGTGAAAAAGCTATTACGTCGAAGAAGTGCCCAATAGATCTGAAAATGCAAACCGTAATTGGAATGGTACCTACATAACAGACCTGGCACAACATGGGGATGAGGTAATCTGCATTCAACAGTGTTTTAGAAGTGATTCGAAAGTGAACTTCTTGTGCACCTGCGTTAAGCTGAAATGTGGACGGGTTTATCACTGAATGGCTACCAACTATGAATCCGTTGTGGAAGCTATAATTGTGTTCATGTTTGAATCAGATGATTATTTCATTGCTATGTGTAAGAAATGGAAAATCTACAGTACAAGCAGCAATAAACATTAAGTATGGGACAGGAAATAATCTGGATTATTTTGTGTTACAAACATTTTTTAGCCCTTGGTACTTTTGTAGCAGTTGGCACTTGGTAATGGGCCAAGTATTCACCATCCTAAAAAGGGCCATATGAGTTATACAATGCAGATACAGTAGCTCATTTGAATTTCAGTCTGTATTGAAAAGGATTGAATTTTGTATAGTTTGTGTTCCAATCACCAAGGGTGGTCCACACCATAAAATCTATGATATGATATAATCAGGTCGGAGTTCCAGAGGGCACATTATTGATTCTAATATGAAGATCCTGCCACATTGAATTCAAAGGGAATCATTACAATACTTGTATCAAATTGCTGCGGTTATTATATCTGAAATGAAAGTCTGGGCCGTTGATGATCATATTGCACAGCGCATTGATTCTGTGATTATTACATTGGTTGCAGCAGAGGTTAATTGTATACATCCCCTCTCTCACCTATGTCAACCATCCATCCAGGGGTCCCCGGGATATTTATTCAGTGCATATTGTGATCATTACGAGTCTCAGCAAGAAATTTCAGTCAAAGTTTCACACGATGACCAAGTTGGTGACTTGTGGTGTGAGAAATGGCCTGTGAGATGCAATTGGGCACTGCACAATAAACCAATCCCTTCCAATGTGGACCAATGAGCCGCATCCCCTAACTAGATTTTGCTAGCCCGTATTGACCAAAGTAATACTGCAGAAAAATCGTCTTTTGCCATGCAACACCAATCACTGTCAGGGCAATGCACGGCTCTATCCATTACCCCCCACACCTGACACACGGGGAGCGTTTGCATAAACGCCATTAAGAAAAGTTACTGGACAATGCATGATTCGGCACACCCTCGACATAAACGCGCTGATGAAAAAATAAGTCATAAATGCGGCGCCCTGCTGGACGTCCGTCTGGTTGATGCTCATCTCGCGGTCCGAGTGACCCCCAACGTGATGAAACTCCCATCCCGATATTAACGGCCTTCTTGATATATTTCCGAGTGCTGACCCGCTATCCAACAGCAAACATCATTCGTCAGGGAACGCAACAAAGTGCTCTTACCTTTTGACAGCGCGGGTTTGCAGAGCCTGCTGGTCACTCTCTCCCACTCATACGTTCCCTCGCCTGTATATTCACTTACCAGGCCTTAATCTTCCCTTCTGTTTTTGTTTGCAGCACAGTTTTCTATGCAGCAATTTGCTAAATCCTAATCTAAATGCAAGAAAACCCGCACTCTCCTACTATGATATACTTGTAGCAGTGTAATATATCTGAAGGTGGGGACTTGGTACTGAATATTGCAGGGGTGACATTACAAAAGATGACATTTATGGTCTATAAAACACCCAAGTTTGGTAAATAAAACATAGTTGTGTCGCAGAACATCGTGCTATGCCCCCTTTGGGCCTGCTTTAGCCAGGAAAAAACCTTGTAACACTTTAGCATGCACACAAAGCCCGCAATGTGACAACAGTGATAATAACAAGGACACCACGCCACAACACATTATGGACCATAACATCAACACCACAGAACATGAAATGTTTATGACAAAAGTGATCACTCTGCACTCTTGATGGCACTTTCTACATTAAGCATTTTGTAAAACGGTATGAACAGATTATGTAGGTGTGAAAGGATGTCTGTGTATAAAGGTAATATCTGAGGTGTATATGTTTGTGTGCACGGCTTTATGAGTACAGTATATGAGTACTACACTCATTCAGCCTACCTAGATTTCTTTCAGTAATCTATCCAGTAAAATATCAAAAATAGGACCTCTCCTTACACTAGACTGAACTTTAAGAATGCTTGATTCTTCTGGACTTAAGGCTGAAAACCACTTCTTTTGTTGCTACAATTGTGGTCTTAGCCAAACCTTCAAGCACTGGTTTTGCATATTGTTCTCGTTGCAACAAGACAGAAATTTAAAGTTTGAAAAAATTGGTCTTTCCTCATCTGAAGCATGTAGCATTGACTTCCACACTGTATATTTTGTGAAATCACAAATCCATCCCAGATTATTCAGTAACTTCTCCCTGTCTTCCTCCCTCACTTTCTTCTCTCCTCGGCTGAATATATAGCGGGAATGAACTCCCTCATCATACATTAAGAATGAACATATGTAAGGTTTTGCAGCGATATCTTCTGCTTGAATCCCTGTATGTCACTATCCAGCTACCGTATTGATTGGGTGAGTCCTATCTTGTGTATACCCGGTACTTTTTGCCAGCCCTCTTGCTGAAATATTCAGCGCCTTAGGGCAATCTACCATCTGCATATTGATTTGGACACATGAGGGTACCGGTATGGGCTATGAGCTGTCAGTGGAAATCCTTGATAGAGAAGGAATGGCGCATACTGAAATAGCTGGAAGGCCTACGTTCATGCCTCATTGTGCTTATTTTATTGAAACTTTACTCGGGTTTGAAGAGAAGGAAGGTTGTGGTTTACAGTGTTGCTGACTAAGCCATGAGTGACACTTCGGGATTCAGTGCCTGAAATTATCTGATTATTGATTAAAACATTAATCATGCTACTCATAGATGTTATCTTTAATGTTGTCTTTAACTGTGTTTGGTGAAGGGAAGATGATAGTGTTGCATTCTATAGAAAAGGTGTAGATGTTTATTCAAAATCGAGTTGAATGAACTTCAGGAAGCCATGAAGTCTGAGAAGTGCAGACAGTGGCTTTCTAACGGTTATTAAGTAGCGACTCCACCGCTGCGACAGTTTCTATCAGCCTCAACCCTCACAGGAGCCATCTATCTCACCACACATTTGCATCTTTTACCTTGGGGTCCAATTTCTTGTAGCTGGGATCTTCCTCGTCCACTTCAAAGTACAGCTCGGCTGCGGTGATTGACAGCGTTCCCTTGGCAACCACCGCCGGAGCTATCAGGCTGCAGGGAGTGCTGAAGGCCACGGGACCTTTCGGACGGGGAAAATGTCGGAGAGTACGCCATTAGTGCTGATTTATCGCAGCTGGCCGCTAATGGTGGGAGTAAAAGTCAATGAAAAATTGGCGGTGGAAACTCCACAAAGGGAGGGGGGCAGAAGTTAGATGAATGGGATTATACTGACGTTCTTTCACGTACAGAAAGGGCACGGAAGTTTGTGAAATATAGACACACGGCGCTATCAGAAATAAGCAGGATAAAGCCATAGGCTACAGGGATGAAAGAGAAATATGGGAGTGCAGTGCCATGATTGCACAGCTAGTCCCACTGCAGCTGTGGCATAAATCAAACAGTCACAACTTTGATTTTCTTTGCTGCAGGCAATGGGAAATGTATGTGGGACCGGCATTATTGCTTTCCCCTCTCAGCAAGGCTCTCTGAAAATTGGCAGGTTTGAAAAGTGGCCGTCACACCGAGAATGCCTGCACACACAAGATAAAATAGGTTGGGATCAACGAGTAAAAAGGAAATTACCATCTAAAACATAGGTTTCGGGTTCTTCCTGAAAGCTTTCACTTCAAATGGGCAGGAACGGGGACACGCAGATTGCTGACAAAAATACTAGGAAGGGAATGGGCAATTTGGTTTCCTCCCCAAGGCAAACATTTCATCAGCACC
The DNA here is from genome assembly GCA_035149815.1 of Branchiostoma lanceolatum. Classification (NCBI taxonomy): domain Eukaryota; kingdom Metazoa; phylum Chordata; class Leptocardii; order Amphioxiformes; family Branchiostomatidae; genus Branchiostoma; species Branchiostoma lanceolatum. Next base: position 15,089,902 of record CM068871.1, on the reverse strand, counting down.
AGATAGACCTATACATTTCAAAAACATTTCCTGGATAGGTTTTCGCCTAAATCTGGGAGAGGGAGCCTTTGTGTGCCAACAGAATACTGGGAGAATTGATGTGGTAATTACCAGTTATCTCATCCTGCTGCCATTAGGGCTTCCTTGGAGTCTTTCAGTTCTCCATTTGAGAATCCGGGATATGTACATGTAATACCCTTGCTACAGCCTCCCACTTCTAGAAGTTAGTGGTGGGTAGTACTGGAATGTTACAAGGACAGTAGATGGAGACTGAACTAGAGGAGAGAACTTGCAGCTCGTAAGGGTATCTTGAATGTGTTCTCAAAGTTTATTACATTTCAATCATTGGAATGATGTCTTTTCAGTTTTAGAGACGATCAAAATGCAGATGAAACTGAGGAGGAGTGGGCATGGTGATGAGAACATCCTTGCTGACATTCGCTCGGTTGGTATAATGTCCCCCCATTTTCTACGGCCAGCATCAATAAGCATCATCTTCATAATAAAGAGCAGGATCGATGGCAGAGAGGTTTCTAATCTATCTGGTGGACAATGCCGCCTGATACAATACCGCTCCCTGACTACCGTGAGGCCAAAGGTCGCTTGCCCACTTCCAGCACTGTCTGCATCAATTACCGTGCTAGTTTCTCAAGGGCGCCCTTTCTGCAGATGAAATCCAGCCTGTCTGTGAACATAAAGCCTTGTCTGATGAACTGTACGGCACCCTGACCATTCGGTGTTGAAACCTGCTACAGGCTTCTGATTTCTGATTGTGGCAGAGAGAGAGAACAGAAGCTAAGGTGAAACATGTCGTGTCAGTAACGGAACAGAAATGCAAACGTGCGCGGAATAAGGAGCAAAGAAAAACAGCGGCGGAGTCATACTCTACTTGCAGAAATCAATGAGAACAGAATGTCGCTTAAAATATGAATGAAGCCATTTCTTGTGTCCCCTGTAAAAATTTATGGCTGCCATGGTTTTCTGACAATTCTCCTGACATGCAATTATACATCTTTCATGGCATTTCTGAACAAAAACGATTCTGTCTTTCCATTCTGCATCCTGCTGATTCAGCATTTTCTACTTTGATCGGTGAGATAGAAAAAAAAAGTACATTGAATTATTTACTGCAATGGCAAGCAAAGATGCTAGATGAAGACTAAGTGCCTTTCAGATTGGACTGGGATGGTAGGAAATCATGCCATTAAATTTTGATGCCTGAAAGTTTCCCGAATGGAGCTCATTCATCTATGTCTGTGTGAAACTTCCAGCCAATGGGGTTCCCTCGAGGGACTTTCACTTCATTTTATTCATTCTTCATTTAGCCAGGAAACCACATATTGCCAATTTGGCCCTGGGTAATTCGACAAAACATACGTTCCTATGAAACAGAAGTTAACGGAAAATAACTGGGGAGTAGAAATAACTTGTGATGCCTGTAACATTCTACATTAGAAATGAACAGCGTATGTTTTTTTCAGGCTCCAGTACTAGTTTCTAAGCTGTAGGAAGATGTCATTGCCATGGTAAACTACCAGCTATCTCACATAGTTCATCACATCTGTTTATTTGATCATCATTTCAACTTGCAATTTTCTACAGTGATGCAGGAGGATGCGGTTACCATGGTAACCTACCAGCTAACTCGTCGAGCTCCTTCTCCTCCAGCAGCAGCTCCTCAGGGTCCAGAATCTCGTAGTCGCGCCCCTTCATGGCCGCAACCTCCTTGTGGAAGGCCTGTCTGGCCTGGCTCACTGCATCATCTGGGGCACCTAGAAGGAATTCATTTATCTATTTATTGTGTTGTTGTTCACCTAGTAGTGCCTAGTGGCACACAGGTCAGCACGTTTCCTTGCTGTTTCAGTAGCAGGGTATATTTTATAATTATAACAGCATTTGAAATGATCTATATGTATGTTTGTTCTAACCTTTTCCTGCCATGATCTGATTTGAACTACATCATGCATAAGATTAATACTTTTAATTCTTCAACATTAGCAAAGACATTTTGGTATCTTGATAATAATAGAGCAATTTAGTAAACAGCTTTTAATCCACAAAACAGTGATAAAACAGTCTCAGATGAAGGAGAGCATGCCACTCGAGGACAGGACTGTTCAGCCACCAGAGGGCCTGTTCAACCCCTTCCCACTAGTCCTCGACAACAGGGAATGAGCCATCACAGTCTCACCATGTTCCAGGGCTGCCTTTAGCGTGGCCTCGGGGTGCGTGGTGCCGTGAGGGTTCCGCACCAGCCTGCGCCGCCGCCTCAGGTCGTCCTCCCAGTAGTCCAACTTCCAGAACTGACGCGGCCTGGCAGAAAACACAGCGTTCTAAGTACTTCTTTCTAAGTAAACACATCATTTTGAGTATTTCTATTTTTGAGATTTGCATGTTTTAAATAGTGATCTATTGCGCTATTCTTATTGTTAAGCCTTTAGGATGCGACTGTATTGATACAAAATAGAAAACCATTACTACTACATTCATTATCATACTACCTCTCTACAGATATCTGTAATGGAGCAATTCACCCTAAAATTCTATCCAAATAGGAATGTAGAAGTATGGCATCTTTTTGTGCTCTGTAATGCAGCGACAAGTTTGTACTCTTTATCTAACATTTAGAAAGCTACGCTACTAAAAGACTATGACAAATTCTTAACAACCTTTAATAATTTCAAATTCCAATGATACTTGACTTTTAACTGCTCATGTGCTCATGACTCAAAATCTAAGGTACTGTCACAATAGCCTCTTCTATTTGCTGTAATACCATACCGGTATATAGAATATTTCCTTTCATCATGACACTACAGTGGGTCAGGTGTGTTCAGCTTACTGTTTATGAAAGCCCTAGGCCCCTTGTTTGCTGGAGAGTATGTTCATGATCTTCATATAAACCTATTTCCTACAGTGAGTCAGGTGTGTTTGTTTGTTTGTGTCTTTATTTAAACTCGATATTTAACTCTATTGGCCATAAGGCCACTTTTCGTAGAGGTCGAGATTCAGGAGGAGTGTCAAGGGGTCAAATACTTGGTCAGTGTTCAGCTTACTGTTCTTGTTTGGGGGAGCCCCAGGCCCCATGCTTGCTGGTGAGGATGTTCATGATCTTCTGTCGGAGCTGCGTGGCGGTGACCTGGTCCCGCCGTCTTGCTGCGGAGATCAGCTGGTCGCACATCTTCTCCTCCTCCTGACGCTCCAGAGCATGCTGGGCACAGATGGACTGAGCGAGGGAAGCAAGAGGGGATGAATAACTGAATGAATAAATGACTGAATGAATGAATGAGTATATGCTTTATTAGTGTGTCTTATGCGGTGCACAAAGAGGGGATGACTGACTGACTGACTGACAGACTGACTGACTGACTGACTGGCTAACTGACTGAATGATTATATGCTTTATTTATTTATTCATTTATTAAACTTCACAGAATGAAATCTGAGAGGTGTTGGCAACAGGATCGATGCATCCTTTATTATTGTGTCTTGTGCGGTACATGTAGATGCGTGGCGCCATGGTCTATATGGGAAATGACTTGCCATGGTGTATAGCTATTACCTAAGACTGTATTTACAATTTCATGCCTGAAGGCTTAATTAACTGCAAGTGAACAAATAATAATGACACTACATTTATGGAGAATAGCCTCCTACTCTTGGGGTAGCTTGTTTGTACATTGTGTAATATTCTATTCATTTTGCATACAGCATAATATATAAGCTGCATAAGTCAGAAGGGATTTGGCTTGATTTGGGCAGTCGTGTGTCTAGCTAACTTTACTGTGGACGACACACTCTTCAATAGCCTGGTTTGTAAGTTAGTGTGTTGACAAAATCTTGTGGAAGGAAGTTATGTAATCATACATGTTTCATGATTTTGGGTATGGTGCAGTTTCAAGTAAGATTGGATGTGGTATACGAGTTGGTACCTCAAATTCAGCATGTTTCTGGACATCCTCCACCCTCTGTCTGTTGAGGATGAACTCAGCTTCATTTGCTACTCGGACCAGGTGGTCTTTCATGGCGTGGGAGAGTAACCTGTAGATGGGGGAGGGGGGCACAGAAGTGACAACCACTGTCATAGATATACCTTGAATGACAGTCTCAATCATAGTACAGACAATCTTAGGTAATAACAGAAGAATGTAATAATCTTTGCAAGATGTATTCTGTTTGTTTGTATTGCAGGGATCTGAAACTATATCTTAATGCCCCAAGGGTTGTATATATCTAGCTTGTCTTCTTAATTAAAGTCTCCAGTGATTTATTACATCTTTCATTAGAGTATAAGTCCTGTGTGGCTTAGTAGCCTAATCCATGGGCTGCTTGATCAAGATTGAAAAAGAAAAGGTGTGGATATGACAGACATCCCTCAAGCATTGCTGAGAGACAAGCCTCAACTGTGTTATTTGTTATTAAATAGTTCTTGGGGAAAATATTTCAGAAACCGCCAATGTCATAGACAAGGCACCTATATTTGCAGACAATTATGTCAAGTTTTAGGGGTATTTTCTTTCTGTCCTATTTCTGGACTAAGAAATTAAGAACTAAGACTAAGAACTTAGAAAGTTCTTCTTTAAAAAGATTTTGATTGCTTGATAATGATATAAGTATATTGCCAAATTATTTATCCGCGACATTACATCAAGGTTTGCATTAAGAAAAGCATCTGCCAGAAATGATCTGTTTTATTTGATCTAAATTGGTGTCCTTGTTTAGCTAAGATCCTCACATACCACTTTGTATATTGTATGTTGTCTTTAATGATTTTAGATGCTTGCAAATTATATTATGATTGCCAAATCCTTTGCCAGCAGCTTTATATTAAGGTTTGCATCAGGAAAAGTATCTGCCAGAAATGTTGATCTTGTTTTTATCTGATCTAAATCGGTGTCCTTGTTTAGCTGAGATCCTCACATACCACTGAGTACAAATAAAGGGCATGACCTGAAGCAGTCCTGTCTCGCTTGTGTGAAAGAATGTAATCGAGCAATCTATGAAAGGTACCAGTGGGGCAGCTAATTTTATTTGCACTCATAATTGGATTTGTTTACAAAGAATGGTAGGCATGATGACCATGTTTTGAGATAGGCTTAATTTTCTCGTAGCAGTTGGGGTGGTAGACATATTTCTCGGCCCAACCAATAATTCTTGAGTTGAAGATGATTCACATTTCAAATTTGTTATAAAGTTTCTAAAATATCTTTCTCTTGTTTCTCAACCAATAGACCATGATGAAAGGTGCTGGATGACAATATTCAACATTACATTTTTACAACACTTAGAATATACATGCTTATATACATCAATAGCTAGTACATGTATGTGTAACTTATTGAAATACCGTGGAGTACCAAAATATGTGTACTAAGTATGTGTACATAGAATTCCTGCCTTTTTTATTTACATGTATAGAAAATGTATACAACCATGAAAGTTTAGAAAAACATATCTACAAGACAAGTAAGAAGACAGACATTACTATTATTTGCATACATGAAGAAACCAACAAGATTCCGTTGATTCCTGCTGTGTGCAGGTGTTCGAGACGTCGACCACAAGCCAACGGAGCATTCCTCCTTAATGATACTTGTCAGCCTGGAGGGAGTCCAGGGAACTATTGTCTGGGAACACCCTTAAGTGATATTTCCAAACTCCTTTGTCGGACCCAAGAGAAACAATTAAAGAAACCATTCCTTTGATGAGGTGGGTTTGATGGAGCACACTGGGGACTACTTGAGGCTTGTGGGAAGGTGATGTGGGATGAAAACATGGTTCTGCCTCTGGTCTTCAAGACTGAGTATATCAATTTCAATGGTCTTCATAACATTTTGGAACATTGTCTACACTCTTGAAGAATACACAGTAAAGGTTTTGCTCTAAATTCATCACTGCTATCTTTCATGGTTGGTTTTGTCACAGCCAAATCTTCCGACATCAAAATGGTCCAAAGGCCTATGATGACTGTGAACGCCCTATAAGATAACATGACCTTTAAGTCATAAAGGTGAATACAAAGTTTGTTTTCTGAGGGATGTTAAGGTACCAGTGAGGTACAATGATGCCTCTGAAGAAAGTCAGTTTTTGTTGGCACATTGTATTCCCAAAATGCTGGGCAGGTGCATTTTGTGTTGGAGTGAGAAACATTGTCAAAGAACAGTATAACACAGGATGATGTTTGAAGCTATAGTATAAGATGTAGAACACCTTTTCCAACTGTCAATAAACTCTTTTTGATGTTTTCAGTGGATATTGTGCACTGAGCATAAAGGTTGAAGCCTCATTCTTTGTGATTCAATCACAACATAAGGTTACTGCAAATTGAACATTTGGTCAAAGAAATTAAGATACAACTAAAGTCAAGTGACAAGAGTACCTTTCTGAACATGCTATTATCTAATCGGGGAGACAGAGAATGAACTTCTCATCACTTGCAAGCTCTTGAAATTAATGGAACAGAAAATGCTCTCGCTTGAGCACATGATCGCTGCAGTGGAAAACTCTTAAAGGTTGAGGTTTATGGGACCCGACAACGGTGGCGGATAGTCGGTGCAAGTCAGATGTCATTCCTTCCATCATGCACAACATCAAAGTGACTTACGAAATCGCGGATGCTACACCGATGCACTCGGATTTGTTGTTATAACAAATTTATTTTTCATATGTACGGTTTGCGGTGTCGTCATGTTTCAAAGTTAGGATTTTACGACTGCAGTTTTCGTGGTATTGTCAAGGATTTCGACACAAGTTTACTACGCCAAATGCCGCCAACATGACTCCAATGCTAATTACGTATCGCAGTGACCAGCGTGACCCGCAGAAGGGAAGGGCCAAGCTGTTCTGGCAGACCTTTTGTGCTGTTAGTGGGAAAATCCACTGAAGGGGACAAATTAAGACTTTTGGGGAGACGTGACGGTGGTACGGCTGCATTTTCGGAGTCGGCTCATCTTTGAGCCTCTCAGCAGGGAAGTCGGCATAAATCAGCGGCGCTGACACAGGTGAGGGTCCTCGGGGCATGGCTGCCCTGCGGATGGTCCCCTACTAAGTGTTTGCCATATCGATCTTTATTGGACGACAATTACCGTCCAATTATCTGTTATTAGATACCCTTTGAAGAGTCCCGCATCAGCCGCGCGGCGGGATGCGGCACAGTTCCGTAACCAGTGATTAAGTGGAGTCTGACAGGGACTAGCTCCCAGCCAAACAAACTTCCAAAAAGAACAGCAGTCAGCGACACTCCCGCCAGGTGCGAACCGACCCGAAATTGAATGGAACGCCGATTTGTGGTGACAGGGAAGTGGGGCACCTGTGTGAGTCGGCACTTCTCCAGGACATTTTCCTTCACTACAGGTAGTTACAGTGTGACATGCAGGAACACCCAGCTGTAACCACCTCCAACACAGATGATTCTGACAACTTGGGGTGCAAGAGTTTAAGATACACAACAAGACAGCACTACGTGATATAACGTTAATCTACTGTAAAACACCCATCTGTCAAGTTCTACTTTTCGGTAGCTCAGTCTGGCATTCAGATGCAGAGTTTGCTGGAAACTTTGATCCTGTCACCAATCAGCCCAACTCAATGATGAATGTTGCAACTGATTTGGCCCAATTGAAATTTATAAGCCACCTGCTCAAACTGACGACTCCCATTGTCCCACAGTCCCCTTTACTTGTAACATAGGAACAAAGATGTGCTTGTCTCTGATGGAATATTTACTGCCATATTCAAATACTTGAATGTGAGATAATTGATGTCTGAGTGTGAAATAGATAAAAGAAACAATGAGAAAGTTGCCAATCCATCATTAAATTTTCTTCTGCTTTTGTACATAAGCAGTACATAAAGCTTGTTGTAACATCTGACCTTCCTTTAACAAAGGTGAAATGGTTTAAAGTTATGGCATGTACAGCTAGCTATAGTCCATTCCCCAACTGTTGCTTATAATAATGAAGAAGATGCTCTATTGACACAATGAAAAGGACAGAGACTTTTGTATGGTCATCTACAGACTTCAAGTAATCAGGGCAGAATAAAAGGATATCCTGACTTCTTTGACACTTAATATTCATTTTCTACTACACTTATAACCATAGATTCATGAGCAAAGACGTCATGCAAAAACTACTTGTCGACTTAAGATGCTATTCAGGTTGTAGAGGATAAAGAAACGCCATGTCATTTTGTACATCAAACATTCAGCATCATGTTCAAAAAAGATAAAGGAATGCTTCCTCAAACTTTTGCAACAAACTTTTGATTGTGTCAATCAGAGAGCATCACACAATTGTAACAATGTTGCGACTTCTACAACTGGTACTTGAATGACCTAGAGGTCAAAGTCATTACTTCCACCTCTCCACCTGGCCCTGATATTAGCAGACAAGAGGGATTTTGGAAATCTTGATAATGGTGTAATGATTCAATTACAAAAAACAGCAGGTGAGCAGGCCAAAATCACCAGTTACAATTTCTTTTCTCAGTCTGTGCCATATGCAACATTGTATCAACTTTGCACAAAAGGCAACTAATTACCCGACAGAGAGGTCAAAGTCATTACAGGTCTTTTGCACCTGGCCTACATGCTACCAGGTTAGAACAAACTGACACTTCCAAAAGTCTTTTATCTACAAAATATCTGTGTTGTTAATTCTGACATTGACAACAAACATTTCATACCTAATGTCAAAAGAGTAAACTTTGATTTGTTGGAAAACAAGTCTGCTTTGTTACTTTGTTGGTCGTAGCTGGTTCCTTGTCCAAAATCACTGTTCCAATCCTTTGAGTATAATCTGTGATGTCACTACTTTACTAATGTCACTCACATACTTGCTGTACCTCACATACATGCAGTGCATTCAAATACCTTTAAATAAAAACTATCATCTTTCTGTGATCTACGGGCAAACATTCTTTAGAAAAAATTGTAGTCTGCAAAGCATTGACTTAGTGTCTGTATTCCAAACTTCTATTTTTACCGGAATATTTGCAGTACTATAATTCAGTTAGAATGGTGGCTGGCTAACAGTTGTCCTTCGGCAATAGATAATCATTACATCCAACAGACATTCTGCAGGCAAAACCAGACACAAAGTTATGCGAGCTCCAGAACAAAGGTAATTATACCATTGTTTCTTTGTAACCTAATAGTCATTTGCGGATTATTATCAAGCAATAAAGAGGATTAAGAAGATAAAGGCTTGGTGCCATCTTTAGTTCCGAGGCAGTCACACAGATAATGGTGTTGCCTTTGACTAAGGCCACCTGCCCTTCAACCTAATTTATCTGGCGTCAACGTGTGCAACGAAATCCGTTTGATGGGTTGTCATATTTCAGCAGCTTATAAACTTGTCAGGGTGAATCATTAGGACGTATCACGGTTTAGTCGGATGGAAGCGACCGACCACACGAAAACGCGTACGGAGGGCCAGGTGCGAGCGAAATTCCTCCCCGAGAGTTCAGCCAGCGATATTTCACACCTCCGATAACCTAAGGAAACCCCAGATTTGCTGCCATTTTGTCGAAGAACGTCTGAACAAAAGGAAAACATGCAGGTACAACCACTGATATAATCTGGGTTCTTCACAGGGTGAAGGCTTCAAAGGGGCGCCGCTAAGTGCCTGGAGGGGGGATGAGTCTGCCGCCAAGACACGGACAATGGGTCTCCAGTTACCCGCATGTTTAATGAATTTAGACAAGACACAGAGACGACATGTTGATTTGGTATGAACGACCCAACAAATGAACACATCCCTGGTCGTACAATCCACTTGTTTCGGTATTTGGTATCGAAAATGTTGTACACTTGGCTATCAGTATGTGGAGTCAATTAACAAATACTATAAGGGAATGAATAGCATCAGAACAATGTGCCGTGACCTGTGCAAGATGGAAGTATTGAGGTGTAAGATGACTTAAAGCTGTGTCAGGCTTTTAATGACCTGTAAATGAGAACGCCGGCCTTTTCAAATGATAAGCACAACTAGTACATATAGATTATTATCATAAAGCAAAACAATGGAGAGAGAGGTTTGCATTTAACTAATGATGCTTGATAATTTTGTAAAACATACTATAGTATATGGAACATAAACTTGGAGAGAGTAAAGCAATGAAACTAAATTTTAACTATTTGGTGCGAAAATATCCCAACAAGGGCACAAATTGTGTGATCATATCATTGCAACTTCAACAGGTGACCTTGCCATAGTCTAATACTTTGCCATAACTTTGTGCAGTAACTGGCAATAATTGACTGTAAGGATGAAGAAGATCTGTTTCCCTCTACACAAAGAGGCAGCAAGAGAGCAGTTTTCCTACAACAGAACCATTTTGTAATGTTAGGAGTTCTTATCACCTGTGTGAACCACAGACACAAGACACAAATAACTTTTTAGGGGGATATAGATGGGACAAAATTTGCACAAGATAGACAGGGGTGGAGGAGTGCGGCAAATTACAAAATAGATTGGGAGGTGGAACAAACTTATCACTTCATGATAAAAGACAAACGATAATGTGTAATCTCTGGGATTAGCCAAAACTACAGCATCAGACACACAAACACAGAAAAGGATGGGTGAATGGCCTAAAAAATCAACCAACAGGAACCAAACAACTTGCAAAACAGGCCTTAACAGATCCTTATCTGTTCAACTGTCCTTCAGATAATGTAGTGTGACATCAGATGAGAGTTAAGACAGAGTTGATCGGTTACAACAACATTTGAAATTAACTGCCATCTCAGTTTAAGATCAGTCTCAATTCATCACAGAAGCTGGCACTGTGGAGTGCAGTTCCATTATCAGAGAGAGGCTTGACAGTGATGGTGTGTGTTAGGGTTGACCTTTACCTTGGCTTAACATTGACCAAGTGTTGGTGAGCATATTAATGTCTTTATAAACGGAATCAGAGTTTGGGTGATAAAAGTTAGAAAAGTCTAAAAATGGCTTAACGAGTAAGTACTCGTATAACAATACTGTATATGTTACCCTTATAATCTTGCATTGACCCCTTAAAATATGTAAGTTGTTAATACATGATCTGATAGGTTTATTTAGAAATATCTCTTAACGTTTATCTGTAGCTGTCAATCAAATTTTACAGATACTGTACCAAGAAAACCTATCATTTTGTTTGGACTTTATTCGCTAGGTGCAGTTATGGAATCTAAGCTGTGGGGTCATTCAGGGGACAGGTATAGATAATTACTCATCATAAAAGTTGTCCTTTGGCGAAAGTGGATAATTGTCGAGTCATAAAAGTGACACATCGGTCTCTTTCTGCATATTTTACGACACGCGGCAGAAGGTCATCGAAGGATCAGATTTCAATGCTGAGAGACAATCGTTAATCTAATTTTTTTACAACTTGCTGTTAACACATTTTAGCACTCTGTTCAAAATTTAGTTGCTTTGTTCTGAAGGTAAATGTATGTGTCAGACAACATATACCAAATCTAAACCCACTGCAGGAAATCACAGTGTAAATTTTGAACCTAAATTAGTCTAAGAAAGCTCGAGCAGACTTTTATGACTCATTAAGAGAGTTAAGTAAGCATATGATGCAGTCTGGTGTTCATTAGGCATTCAGTGCCTGCAGGTCAAGTCAGACGGGTATGACATTTTGTTTGTATGTTTGTTTGTTTGTTTTGCATACCCGGTTAACTGCCTCATGGCGTAACACACAAGGTTTGTACTGGAGTACAAGCTGTATATCCGGACGGATTTATTTGATCCACTCACACCATTGAGCCCCACTCTTTTCGATAAGTATGGTGGGAATTTTTACGTGCTCGAAGTGTGGCTCTCCTCAAATATGGGATCACCATTTAATGTCCTATCCAAGGGACATCTCTAACAAAAGCTAGATACTAATTTTCACCTGAGCAAAGTGAGGAAAGTCATGTTAAGAGCCTTTCCCAAGGGCACAACATCGGTGGCATTTCAGGGGATTTGAACCCAGGACCTCTGGGTTCTGGGCCAAACACCCTAACTGCATACAACATGCCACAACATCTGAAAGTCCCAAATTAAAGACGTTCCCAAAGAGAAATATTATTGTGAAGACATTATGTAGATTATGTTTAATATATTTACAATACTGAATGTATATACACATGTACTATATAGTGTCTTAAGAATTTGAGTAGTTGACAGCACTTATGACGTACCTTCCCTCGTTGATGAGCTCGATGAATGCCAGCCCTGCATGCTTCTGGATAGAGTTCTGCCACTCCTGCAATATACAGCAAAAATACAGGACTGAAACTCAACAGTAAACTCAACAGCATTATGCACATGTGTACATGTTACTAACAGGAAAGACAACAGTTACAATGTAATGGTGCTGCACTTTTAAGGTGCTTTCATCACTGTGGATTCAGATTAACTGCTTCAAACATTAACTGTTTCCACCAATTGTGAAGCATTGGATACTTCTTGAAGGCAATGTTAAGTGGTACCCAAGTATAAACAAGGCAATCAGAGACTTCAACCCATTACTCATACTGCCTTGCACAAAGATGTATGTCTAGCAATGTTGTCTGTTTATTTTCATAATTTCTATTTTATTATATACCTAAGGCAATCACTTTTATTTTCATTCCAGTAATGTTGTATGTTCTTTTTAAGCAGTTTAGTATTCTATGGCATAATTTGGTAACCTGGTATATGCAGTTATTCGAGAGAATACAGTACATTCCTTCTCCCAAGGAATATTTGAAATTGGTGCTATGGTTCCCAATATATCACTGGCAATCTCCAACCATCGGGGCAAATTCGCATTCCTGTCTGCTCCCGAACAGGAGACCACAGAAATCCTTGCCTCAGGCAAGGCTTTACTTTGGCTTCTTATCAGAATTTCAAGGGGAAGTTGCAGCCCATTTTTCTATTTCCTTCTACTGGAGGCCACTGTTGTAATTCTAAGAACAGTAAGACAGGGAGAAAGTCGGGCTGCCATTGCAAGTTGGAGCTAGACACTTCTGCAATAACAGTATTCAACATAATATTCAATGCAAATATTCAACATAATTATGAATGCCAACCAGCCTTGTAGAATTACATGTTATAGGCTACAAAACTGTTCCAAAGAGGCCAACCAAATCTCAGTAGTAAATTCACCAATTGGTGTGGGAAATAGTATACTGCATAAACTGGGTTATATCGCGGTGTATTTGTGTCGTTACATACTAGTATCAGAAAGTGAAAAAAGTAGTTTGTAAGTTTGTTGTAACATCCGTGAACTCTGACCTGTTATGTAATTAGTTTATTGATTAGATAGAGGAACTGGCTTGGCTTTGAGTTTATATAATGCTAATATAGACGATAAGACCCAAATTCCATGAATATTACTGTAACATTGTTTAAACAGTTTGGTTCCTACACCAGCTAGCTTTCAAATATGTTTGGATGTCATGCCAAGGCCTGTAAGTTCCCTTCACGGGCAGTAGATACAGTTCATCTGGATTGGCAATGTCTGTCAATATTTGTATCTCACTAACAAATCTTTCAGTACCCTTAACACAATTAAACTTCTTGAACTCCCCCACGATCATAGTGGAATAGTCCCGGGCCTGATGTATCATGACATTCGTATGGCAGGGACGTTGCAGACACAGACAATACAAGATGGTTTCATCATCAGACAGCCGGTTTACTTGGACAGAAAGTCGATGACTATTCCATTCTGTTTGCACAGTCGTTTCGACATTCCAGAAAGGTGTGTGGTCCTCTTACGCTGGGGATTCTCACTCACTGTCCCACTAGTTGCCAGTGCGCCAATGATTTCCGTCTTTCATCGTCGAAAGACCGCTGGATTACGACACCCTCCAAAACAAACTTGAACGAAGTTTGGAAAACTTTCGGCGGAGTCGGGGGCTTGCGCTCCCGTGTCACAAATATTTAGACGTTTGATTATGTTCGCGACAGATACAAATGATCCAGAGGTCGGAGGTTATCAGAAAGTGAAAGCTTATCCTCATTATTGTTTGCCCTTGATGTTGATCGTGGCATTGGGTGACACAGGAGGAGGGGATTATGGCAAATCTCAGGGGAAATACCTGAAACACTTGCTACTCTATTTAACAGGTTTTCCTGAGATACAGGCACAAGTGTGCTGAGTCTGTGAGGGAAGTATTGCTTACGCGTGGGAACTATAAATGCTATCTGAGAGAAGATATGCATGATACACCCTTAAGAGGTAGGAGGCCTTAAGTTTTGTGATGGAATTTAGAAAGTGATTGATAGTCTTCTTGACTTGACCTTGATAAGGATGGCAGACACATATATCCTACTTAAAAGATAATAATCAAGATATACTGCAGGTGATAAAGTAGTAGCAATAATGCTCTTGACCTGGAACAGCATTCAGCTTTTGGTTGACTTAGTATGAATGCTAACAAATGCTACTATGTTGACATAGTATGAATGCTAACAAATAAATGATTAGGATACTTCATATTATCTTAACACAGACTCTAAAATGTGCACCCTATGATGTACAAATCTCATGTATTGACCACAAATAATGATCGTAACCTCTGTAGTAAATTCTGAGCTTAATACAGAGGGCATGGATTGGCAGCGCAGGCCAATATTCATTTCCCAACAATGCCTGATGGCAGGAACTCCTTATTGAACATGACAGTCTCTTACAACCCTGACGCCAGTGTCAACCCAAACTCCAGTATACATTCGTCTTTCAGCACTCTCCCTCCCCACTTAGCTCCACCGCTTATTTAACTTGGCAGGAATAACGGAGTCAAAACCCAGCAGAACCAGGCCGGGAATGAGTGACGACTTCATGAAAGAAAACTTTCTCCTTACACAAAATCACACCTCACGAAAATGATTCCACGTTCAACGAATGCTGCTTTGGGGATATCCGATTTTTTCCTCTTCATATATACATACAGTAGAAGCCTCACATTTCTATGTGTCTGGGTTGCAAGTATTGAGGTCTGGATGCCTTTGTCTCGCCATGTCCATTGCCACGGGGAATAAATACTTCTGCGGTCAATGCCATTATACGCCTCACAGAAAACCCAATCATGCTGGTACCTGGATGGAAAGGGTTTAACCTTTAATTCAGGATCCCAGTCAGAAGTGTTTATTTTGTCTTTAAACCTAATCCCGCCCCAGTCCCAACTGTTTAAGATAGCCCCCAGGAAGATATTTATTCTACCTCTGGTGGATTGTGGCATCTGTCAGTGCCAGGTGAAGAGTGGGAGAGAGCTGTTCCCTTGTGCTCAACACTCCTGTCCCTGCAACTGAAGGTGCCAAGTTATGGAACAGGGAGGGGACGGAGAAAATGTCCCGGCTGTGCCCTAACACTTACACGTCCAACTCTACACAACCTAAACAGACTGAGTTAGATTTAAAGTGGGATTACGGTCATGTCACATAAAGTCATAACTTAGAGCTTAAGCGATTTCCCTTATTGTAAATAGTGGGCTTAGTTGACATTCCTTGATGCAAACAACACTAGGATTAGCCACTATTAACGTCTGCAGAACTGTCAATCACACCTCAATGTAGCCCTAAGTTAGTTTCCGTTGCTTTGATGTCGCACAATTTGGCTTTATGTGGACAAAAACTTTTATTTCAAACTACAGAATCTGATGCAACTACGGACACCAAAAACAAACAATTGTAGCACACTGTTTCAAGTATACAGGGTTAATATGATATAATCATTCTAACATATCAAAAACGAAAGAAACGGACCAAGTGCAACGTAACCGTAATGTTAGGGTTATCTTACATGACCCAGAAACATTTTACAGTTGCTAGAAATTAAAAAAAATCATTTTCTATCTTTGAATATTCTTGAATGAATGCTTGTCCAGTTTATCTTCTTTTTTTTCAATTTTAGGACAACGTATTGGTATGTGTATATTTTTATTATGACTAATTATCACAAATAAAAGGTGGGGAATTACAAAATTTATAATTCATTACATAATGCTTTTACCATCATATTTTGCCATCCATCAAGTCATCCAAACTTCTATCCAAGAAAAAAATGACAACTGGGATCCAAACAAAAGCTCTACTTGTAACAAAACAAACATTAAGTATAACATATCATTGCCACAGCTCTTATGAAACATGTCTTACGTGCAACTGATACCAACAAGTGATCTTCTTGATCACTGGAGCAAGAAATTGGTTTCTTATCTTAAAGACTTCCCCACAGACAAGGAAAACTTGTTTTAATTTGTAAGAAACAAAACAAATGTAGACCTTCAACCTAGCCTGGTGGGAGTTTTAGTGTTGTTAATTGAAAATGGTTGATAAGATCACAACAAAAACTTGTAAATGTTTATTGGACACTGACTCTACAATGAAGGATATTCTAGATTCTTGACGTGTCATTAACAGCTTGAAGAGATGCACTTGAACTACAGATGACTCTGAGATATGGTATGTTTCAACAACCAACAGCAAACTTCTGTTTCTCATGTGCCCATTGGCTGAGTCTAATTCATCTTGACAAACTTGTATTTACGGTGCAACTCTGGAGACAGATATGCACTGTGTGGTCTTGTTTTGCCCTATGAAGAGCATAGTACACTTCTAGGGGTGGATACCGGTTCGCTGGACCTTATTCGGACCTTCATAACATTCAAGAACCGAGTCCCAAAAAACTGAAAGCCTAAAACCTGAGTCCAAAAAAACCTGAACAAAGTACAAATATATGTTTCTATTTTGTTTGATAAAAAGTGTTTTGAGTCTCCCCTCTGACAAAAAAGGCATTTAAAATAAGTGCAACATTCAAATATCAAACACTGGTTTGTCTTGAAAGTTTTCTCACCAAGAAACTTTTATAGTCGTGCGTGTCAGTATTAATTCTCTATGCTTAATATTGGCCTAATTAAACAAAACATCAACTGGACAGGATCAGGTCCAGGTTCAGGTCCGGACCTGAACCTAAATCTCTGGACCTAAACTTGGACTTGGACCTTATTAAGCCAAACCGGTTTCCACCCCTATACACTTCCTAGGCCTTTTGACATATTGCTCCTGTAGGTGAACTTGAAAGGATGGAGATGTGAATACTGTATGCTCTAGGCGGTGTTTTCATCCTTGTAATATAGTAGGTTTAATTAGACTGATACACAAAGTTTATTGGGAGCACATGGTGTGACAATTTTGGGTCTATCTTACCCCTGAGGAACATATGGCAAATTACTTACGGTGTTTGATACTGTTCTGGAATTGAAGATTAGAACACTGCAGTGAGGCAGGAAGGATCATTTAATTCAACTGACAGATTTGAAACATGAAACCTCACTATTGCTTAATGTCCTGCCATAGGTTGATCTTCAGTAAAGGCATCTATCATGTACTAGTATATGTATTGGCAACATCCTTTTTGAAGAAAATTATTACAAGTACAACCTTACTTTGCATAAAATAAATGTGCCATGATAAACCTTTACCCATGTCATGTATTCTAATGATACTGTTTACATTCTCTTGGCCTTTTACATGTTCATCACCTCCATGGAAAATGAAGGTATTGTTTTGTGTGTGTCTCTGTGTGTGTGTCTGTGTGTGTGCATGTTTGTGTTTCCAGATATTTGAAATCAGCATAACTTAAGAACCACTGGTTACATTGTGATGATACAACATGTACTTGGTACATGTATAAGGGTAGGTCTTGTTGATCAGGTCTATAGTCATTCTTCTTTGGTCTGTTTTGTTTAATCTGTAGCAACGCCATTATAGAAATGAACATGTCTTCAGAGATGGCAAAGTCATTCAAATCAGAGAGGACAGTTTCCATGACAACAGCTGTAACATGTATGCACACCTCCATCATGCAAAATTCGAGCGCTCCCTGTTTTCAATTTCTCTACTTCCATGGGGAGTCCGTAGACACCCTGCAGCGACAAGCTATCGTACAGACGTGGAGAGGAGTGCCCTACCCGCGAGCACCTCCCTAACCCTCTCCCTAACCACTGGTTCAAAAAACCACAGCTGATAAGACATTCACTTTTAAATAAATTCATCAGATAGCTTTGCCGTGTCAGCTTTCTCAGAGAACATTGAGAGTCTTTAAGAAACAGTACATCCACCTGTTGCAACATAGGATGCCTTTGGCAAACACATTTTTCAGATGAGAAGTAACGTTTTGACAGAAAATCGTCATAGGATATCATAGGACGTGACATGATTACATGTACATGTACGTGTATGTGGCTTCAATCCAACAATCCATAGAATAATATGTTTGCTGTATGATAAAATTCTACTGGGTTTCTGTTTCGCATAAAATTAGTAGTTTTGATTTATAAAAGTGTCTTTTTGGTATTACTGGCACAAAGTGTTTTTAGAATCTATCTATTCTCAACACTAGCAATCCACACAGCCAATATAAATGAGCGTATCTAAAAAATATAATATAGTCTCTCATTTGACATTCTTGAGGTAGTGCACTACCAGATGTTTATGCATACATTAACTGCAAAATCACTTAAAGACATAATATCCTATTGGAAACAACAGACATTACGAGGGTTTTGGAAAACAAACTCTAGGTTCTAGGTATATTGCTAATTTTGGAATTACAAAAGCCAGAGCAGAGTGATGTCTGTCCTACAGCAGTTTCATGGCTGTCCATCATAAAAAACAGTCCACTCCTACACATGTGTACATTCTTATCTTTACTGTCCGCTAAACCAAAACAACTGTTACACCTAGAGGTCTGACACACATTTTGCTACTATTCACGACTCCTTTGAAACGTAAACTTTATGGATTTGTGCAGAGAAACAGGACAAGTTTCTAGTTTACAGTCGACCCTGCAGGGGAACAGGTGCTGCTGTAAATAACGTAACGTTGTCTTTAAAAACATCTGTGACTAACATTGGTAAGTAATATGGGATTTCCCAACATTTACTGTCGCCATTTCATTCGAGGATGTTATGGTCTTTGGGGGTTCAAAGCAGTTCCAGGATGCAACTGGCAGCGAGAAACCTTGATAATGAGTGCCTTACGGGAGGG
Source organism: Branchiostoma lanceolatum (assembly GCA_035149815.1). Taxonomy (NCBI): domain Eukaryota; kingdom Metazoa; phylum Chordata; class Leptocardii; order Amphioxiformes; family Branchiostomatidae; genus Branchiostoma; species Branchiostoma lanceolatum. The sequence goes on along the minus strand of CM068871.1, from coordinate 15,070,886 downwards.
GGGCTTGTTTGTGCCAATAACCGAGTCCATCACTCATGGGTTAATGGATCTGATTGGGTGCTCCGTGTGATTTCAATCTGATATGGAAAAGCTATTCCAGCCACGGGTAAGATTCAGTCAAAACCGCCACGCCTCACAGTAAAATTTTGCGTTTGCAGACAATTTCCAGGTAATGTTTATCATTGAGCGGAAGGGTAATGTACGGCAGGTTCAGATGGCGTACGCAATGGCTGGAAGAGCTGATTCAACGGAGTAGGAAGAATGGAATGCTGTCGTTAATTAGATACAGGCAGAAAGCCAGACGTAGGTTCAGTTCGCCCACGTACAAATGGCGCCAGTGACGGCAGCGAGACTGCCGCTTTGGCAAACCGAAATCACCGGGTTGGTCAGGTCATACATACAGGAATTTGAATACGTGCAATTGCATCTGACGTGTTAACATTTTCGATAGCCAAGGCGTAGTCCAGACGCTGTTTCAGTTCTCCTACGAACAACGACTACATTGTCAAGTGACTGCAGCATCGAGACTGCTTTGGCAAACCAAAATAGCTGGTTCATCGGGGTTGTACGTGCAAGTATTTAGATATGCACAATTCCGTCTGAAACATTTTGCACTGGCCAATGTCTTTGTTCAAGAGAAGAGCTAGAATATTAATCTTTCTCAAAACTACATGCATAATTGTTGGCCCTCATTATGAGTGAATGTTCGTAAAATCTCGGTGTACAAAACAGCTTGTACCTTTTAGAAGCTGTACAGTTTTTGGGTATAATGAGTAGGTTATTTTTGATTGCCCATAATTTGATTGATGAGCGCTGTCTCCTGTCACAAATTCAAATGCCATCCATCTTTATAATCTTATCAAAGGATGCCTGGATGTAAGTGGTCTGTGCAGTTGTTTTTCCATAACAAAACTGAATGACGGAACCTCTGAAATTCAGAAAACAGTAACTTGTCGTTCCCGCTGTTATCCATTTCCCTCCATATATTCCCATCAACAGGGCGTGATCTGTTTGAACAAGATGGCCGCCATGTTTGCGTGGCAGTGTCTCCGACACATCATAGCCAGTTTAAGAGCACAACCTTTCAATTGGCACTCCACTGACAACGCATCAAAACACCAAACACAGACTCCTTCAATCTGGACTTATGATGGACTTTAATTGTGATATTTGAACACCTAGATAACACAATTTTGACAGTTGACAGTCGGTGTTGAGTGTTTCTGTTCAAAATGCCTAACTGATTCTCAATGCCTAACTACGTCTTCCTACGACATACACAGTTAGGTACAATCTGGACTTAAGGTTGCATATTTGTGTTTAACTCCTAAAATGGACAAATCATTGGTATCGTAGTTCTCACTAGCTAATACACTGATTTCTGTTAAAACATCAGTACAGTAAAAACTGCCAGCAAATCATCCTCAGCCATGAATTTAATGTCACAGCCTGCCAGACGGGACTCACACTTCATCAAGAGGCTATGTACACCACCTGTTGAACTTTGAGAGAACTGCAGATAGAATCACATGCATCCACCTGGTGGACCAACATTGCAATACACTGACCAGACTTGAAAGAAAACTATCTTCTGAAATACATGTAGTAGCATAGTAATTTCTGCTAGCTTGACAACTTACCTGTGAACACAGCATCATGACGAGTTCCACTACGGATGTGCTGGACTTCATGCACACCAGACCTGCACAGAAGGAGAAAGGGTGCATTACAGATGTGGAGATGTAGAGGGCGCTAGTGCACCAAGAGGACTGAATAACCTTTAGCAGTTGACAGGATTTTCCTGACAGCCAGATTCTGGTTACTATATCTACATGTAACATGCTGCATGTAAATATACCACAGCACTTCAAACCTCTCTGATTTGTAAGTTTCATTTAACACCTATTTTTTCCTGTTTCTCATCCAATGATCTTCATTTAACCTTTAGCACACTGAAGTAGCCATTGTTGCTTACAAAGTTAGGCAGCAGGGAGAAGATTGAAAATGTATAGAACAATGGTCAGGTGAAGCCAAAAAACTCAATGCTGTGTTTCAGACATATATTTTCCCAACTTAGATCCAAATATCTAGTTCCCTAAATCACATATAACAGAGATTGATTGAATGAATGAATGAACTTTATAGGTCAACAATCGTACATGGCACAATGTATGGCACTAAATTAACAACACTATAATACAGATTGAGGTATAGAAGTTTACGAATCTGTGGCTAGTGTCAGTCTACCTTCAATGAGTAGCTCCTGTCCGTGGCTCCCCACGAGTGTCCTTGACAGAAACTGGGCGAAGTCCAGGAAGATTTCCCTCAGCAGGGGTGCCACCGTCTCCAGCGACCGCTCCAGCTTGGACGTCACCGTGTCGTTATGCCTCTCAGGGAAACCTGATGTAGCAAACATCTTATTATGTCTTATGGAATTTTGAGAGACAATTCAACTTCTACAACTAGGCAAGATATGGACATCCATCACTCTCCTTTGAAGAAGAGACTGAATATTGTCTTTTAATATTTCTTACTTATCTTGTTGAATTGTTTGAAAATAATTAAAAGAATTCTAACATGAATTTTCTTATCATACTCTATTTCAGCTACCTTTCTGTGAATAATTTCAGGTCTAGATATCATCTTACAAAAACGGTGGATGATATTGTCACAGTTAGACTTCATTCAAACATGACAGAATTAGGTCTTACTGAATTCTTGGTTGACCTTGACACAACACTACATGTAAGTACAAATACTTGTGTATGGTCAACCTAATTTCTACAGATAATAAGTAATAATGCTTGGGAACTCTCCTGCAAATAGAGCACAGGTCATGTATCAGTTACCCTTAAAGTGTTAATGACACCAAATCTATAACAAGGATACTGGTAGTATCATTTACAAAAAAAATCATACTTCCAGCTCTTGATGTTTGCTGCCAGGTCAGCAGATTAAAAGTTGACTGTACCTGAGGCTGTGATGATGTCACAATAACACTTTAAAGGCAACCAAAGCAATATTTGGGACCAATAAATGGAAATAAAAAAATTCTGTAATCTTTATTGTAGTGACATTTATTAACACTGTCTAGCACATTTGTGTAAAAACTTCATACTTTGAGTATTTTCAAACCGTGCAAAAACATGCCATACGATGATCCCCTTCGTAAGCCTACAAAAACCCCAGCGACGATTTTAGTGAGTTCTCACATTACAACGAAGTCATATTTTTGCATCATGAACGTCACTTTACATTGTGATAGTATTGTTTGAACTAATGATGTATAGAAATGACTAAATAAATTGACTTTCAAAATCCGATTTTCGGGCCCTAATATTGCTTGGGTTGCCTTTAATGTGAGGTACATTGTGTATCTGAGTACGGTCATCTGAGTACCTGAGTGGAAGCTGTGAGGCCTGGGCAGCCCAGAGCCAGGCCCAAACCCAGACGGTGTGGACTGGGACCGGGTCCTCATGCCTCCTGCCACGCCCGTCTGAGGGGGCGGTCTGGGGATCACCACTGCTTGGTCTGAAATAAAGGTATTCATGACTTGTAGGTCCAACATTACAATACAGAAATCATCTATCAAACCACAATGTTATGCTTGTACAACCATTGTCATCATCATCTGGTCATGAAAGTCTCACAATTCTAAAAAAATCTGCAATATTCATCTTAAGACAACAGACATGAAAATAGATATGAGCATGTAAACTGTAAATGATAAAGGTAAATAAAAAGTTTATCATAACACAGCTTTGATGCAAAAGAGGCTGTAACATATACCCATCCAATCACTGTTCATGGTACACATGTAAGCTTCGTAGGTCTAAGGATTACCAACAACTTTTTGCAGGATGAATCTAAACAAATATCTTCTCTTTGGATTAAGTATCATTCTACCTGATCTTTTTTTTGTGTGTGTACAGTGATTCTATAAATTCCAGTGCTCATAACTTTAACCTATCTTTCTTTACCATGCTCTTCATAAAATTACCATATACTTAAGCACCTTATAACATTCTTAAGAGGAACCCCTAGTCTAAACTATGTGCAAGAAACAATGATTACTAGTATCACAGTTGATTAGTCAGAAAGATGCAGATGTTACTGAACAAAGAACTGACAGACCAATAGAAAGGCTGAATACTTTAACTTTAATCTGAACCCATCAGTTGTCTCATCACCATCATCTTAAATTCGGATTACTCCGGAGAGGTATAAGAGATAAAATCATTCCAGTACTACTACTCATGTGATGTCTACAACAAAACAAAAGTTTGATGAGCTGGTGAGAAGAGAAAGTAGGAGGAAAGTAAAAATGACTGGATGGGGCGCGTCACCTGCTGATTCAGTCTTACTTGAACTGATGCCGTTTGTGTTCATGACTGGCGGCTCGTGCCTAACGATGCTCCTGTCAAAGGAGTTCCACTTCACAGGCTTGGTGTTGACCGCAGGTTTTGTGTAGGCTTCTTCTGTCACCTCGTACACCACAGATGTGGGGCTGTACTGGGCCTAGAAAAAGAAAAGATAGTTAAGGCCACACCAATTTAATTTCTTGGTTAACGGATTTTTATTTTCCAAAAAAAAAAAAATGTTAGAAAAAATAAATTCATGAAAACAGAATTTTTTTTTTTTCTAAAAATTTTTTTGGGGGAAAATAGAAATCCGTTAACCAAGAAATTAAATTGGTGTGGCCTAATATCTCATCTTCAATCTCTCTTATATACTTGAGAAATCTTTTGGTTGCAAGTAATAAATTTATAATCAGGATTCTTTTGTTTATCTAACTTTATTTCATTGTTCATCCAAAAATCATCTAAATCTCATCAGACCCATTCAATTTTTGTATCATTATACTGGTATATTTCTTGATACAAAAAGAAAAGTTCCCAATGAAATAGAAAAAATAATTTGCCTGAAGACAATTTGTCAACCCAAATGATCAAAACAAAGAACTTATTCCAATAAGAGATGCTTGAACAGTTTAATTGTACCCATTCAGTACTGCAATAGCATCCCAAAAAGTAGGTAGTCTCTGTCTGCAAAACAATCACGGAGAAGGGACGTGCAGATTGTGTGCATTGGTCAAGAGCTTCCAGAACAAATCAACCCCTGATGTTGACCTTGATCAGCTGTTCCTGCCCGTGTTACCTGTATGACCTCCTCGTCGGGTTTGTCGTCCTGTTCTGCAGACATGGCCTTTAGTTTCCGTAGCAACGCGGCCACGTGTGACGGGGTCGGCAGGGAGTCCTCCTCCTCTTTTTTCTCATCTACACACTCTGTTTTCACCTACATTATGCAGTGGTTAAAGCAAAGGGAGAGAAGAGAAGATAGAAGGAAGGATGGATGGATGGAACTATAGTGGCTACAAGACAATGGTGTAAGGACTGTGTGCTGATTTTCAACACAATAGCATCTTTTTTCAGAACGGTCATTCCATACTAAGCTGTTTTAAAAAACTTAATTGCTTTTAGACTGAACCACATTTACTGAAATCTTGATTTCTTTTTCTCCTTTCTTAAACAATTAGAATGAAGCATCCTTAAAGCAGAATTCAACTAAAAGTTGTACTAAAAGTTATTTTCTGTATTTGAAATACCAGTAATAACAATGGTAATTACACTTTTGGGGTACTTTTAATTTTTTAACCTGAATTTCATAATGGTATGATAATAAAGACATCACAAAAATACAGATGACTCGTTTTGTTTTTAAAAGATATATAATTTGCTCAATCTTAAAACAATCACATCACAGAAACATTGAATCCAAAAAAAAATTGTGAAAAAAACCTGGCATTATAAAATGAAGGACAAATTCTAACCTGCCTGTAGGTTAGAATCACAAGGACTTACAAACACAAACACCCAAAAGAAAAGAAAAAAGACTGAAACTGAGTAAAGCCCCAACCAACAACATAAGCAAAGCAATAGTAAACCACCACCTGGGGAAAAAATGCTTACCTCCGTGGCAGTAACAGGTGCTGCTGCCCCCTGTTCTTCAAGTGGTATCTCCTCAAACTTGTCTTCTTTAACAGGCAACGGTTGGTCTTGTACCTCCTCAGTTGTTACAGTTGTTTCAGACTTGACTTCTGTTGGCTGGATTGGTGGCTCTGCTGGTTTTGAACTTTCTTTGTTATCCTCCTTCTTTTTGTCTTGTGTGACTTGCGTTACATCTTTTGGTGTATCGTCTTCCAGCATGTTCTCCTTGGCGAGTAGCGTTTGCGTGTTTTCACTGGTGAAAACATTAGTTTCGAAATCCGGTCCCTCGTACTGTGATTCTGGGCTTGGGCGGGTTTCTAGGACACTGTGTGAAATTTCTTGCTTTGTGCTTGTAGCTGTTCCTGCTGTATCTTTTGCACTTTCTGAATCATTTCTTGCATTTGCTGATGGTTGTTCTGGTGCTGCAGCTACATCTTTTACCTCTGCTGTTTTCTTTATTGCATCATTCTTCTGTTCTAATCTGCTGTTCTCCTTTGTGTTGGCTGCTGCTGATGTTGGCCCTCCCTCAGGAGCTGCCCCCACCTTCCCAGCAGTGGCACCTTCCATAACCTGTCAAAGTCAAAAGAACTTTATTAGCATGTGGCAGACAATCAGAAGTATTAATTATCGCTAATTTACACAGCACATTCATTTAAAACATTCATACTTTTCAAAAGAGACGACTTTGAAATTACAGAAAACAGCTATACAGTTACAAACATTAGATAAGTACAGTATGAGTCATTAAAAAAACATAGATAATATAATAAGACTACTTGTAATCAATACAAAGATATTCAACTTATTTGTGAAAGAGATTTCTTGTGGAGCAGCGTCGCTTTGTAAATACGAGATTTTTTTAGTCTCTCTGATCTACATTTTGGCAGCAAAAGATGGTTATGGTTACGAAGTGTCCTAGCTATGGGAGAGAGTGAGTGAGTGAATGTCCTTTTAGACCTGGTGGTTTGCAGCGTGCATTGCTCTCCAGCTGGCATTGCTGAAGTTCGCGGGCTGTCCCGTTGGCGAGTTGACGGCGCTGCGAGTGCGACGGTAGGGCTCGGACGGAGACAGGTCGGGGTGCGTGGGTTCTAGGATGTCGCGATATTTTGACACCATAAGGACAGAGATGAAATACACCACTGCCAGGCAGAGGAACTGGGCTTGCTTGCTATCCTCCTGAAGATAGAAATAGGAAAACACATTATTTCCAGATTGGTAGTCACAGTATTTTGACCATGCTATTTATCATATGTGAACTGGACTTGAGGTAGTAGTTTTGTAGAATAGTTGTTTTTGTAGAATAGTAGTTTTTGTTCCTTCCAGTTTTCATGCTGTCCAGCCTGTCCTTGGTGCTGAACATCTCTCATGTGGATATATACTTTTTAATTTGGCATCAAAATGGTAAAAACAACAGTTCTACCTTGAAGCTCTCTCCTAAATTCAAAAACAATGCAGCTGCCTTTGAATTATTTTGCATCTTTCCAGGTTTTGCTTAAAAACGTTGTTGTGAAATAGTACACAATTTTCTTAGTTGACACTACAATCATCAGACACATATTACAAGTGTTCAATGAACTCTCCTGAGTACTTGCATTCAACATGTCCTATTTTTGAACACAAACAAAAAAACAATCGCTTTAACTCACGACGTCTCGATAGACCACAGCCCGTAGCCTGTTAATGTCCATGTCTTGTAGCAGTCGCTCCGGATCTGTCACCATGGAGACGACGCCCGGCAACCCCGACATGTTCTCCACCAGGTTCTGCACAGCCAAATTTGTAGGCTAAGCAGGCGTGTAGAGTTAAAGGGAGACACTCAGAGAGAGACAGGAGAAGACAGAGAAGTACGATAGACAAGGCATTACAAGTGAGACATGGAAGTTTGAGTGAAAGGTAGTCATGAGTCTTACAACACATGTAGGCTGCATCAATTTCGTTTGTTGTTCTCAGATCTTTACAAAGTATTAAACATGGAGTGCAAGGGTGACATCTATGCGTTGATGCACTAAGTTTTAAAGAGTGAATACAGTCAGATCCAAGTTTCTTCACAGACTCCTTTTGTCCGTTTCCATGTTCCAATCTTAAATTGGTGCAGCCTTACAAAGGTATAAGAAAAGTCCAGAGTCAGAAGAGTTAGAGGATCGGTTGCATAACAGACTGATAGAAGAACAGATAAAGACACTGACCCCAAGAGCGATCAAGTTGATTTCAGGGGTTTTACAACAACAAGACCAACAAATGCCTTCCAGACAAACAAAAGCTACAAATGTCTTTACAAACATAATATGACTTTAACCATTTTCATGCAGAGTACTGAATGGAAGCATAGGCTCCCCCTCATGATGAAAGTGGTTAAGCAAACAAACCCCCTACTCTAAGACATGACAAGGCAAGAAAGTTTTATGTCTGTATAGGAAAGGACATATCACAACAACAGAGGAAGAGACATGATCAATTACCACAGTACACCTTTTTAGACACAGAGTTGAAAAAGTATGACACCTTTTAAATGTATTTGAAATGCATAGTGCACAATTGAGCAGTCAGGAAAATGTGACCAAAAATATCTCCAACTGATGAGAAAATAAAACCATCCATAACTGATGTGGGACATGCCGTGGACCCAAATTAAAGTTTTTAGTAAGAGACAACTAACAAAGGACCATGCATAAAGAGGTGAAAGCTTTGGACACACAATGTAGAAAGGCAGAGTGGAGAGATTGTATTTGTTAATCAAGAGTGTTATTTGTTGAAGGAGAGACTGGAAAAGGGAACATACATGATTGTTGGGGCCCTGTGGATTGAGAAACTGAAAGTTGGTGGGACTGAACTCTGAGAATGGAGCAGAGGGGTCCCTGGCAGTGCCGGCACCCTGGAGTGACATACACTGACAAATCAACATCCTCAACACATCTGGCTGCTATGCAAATTATGACAGGCTTCTAAGGCATTGAAATAAGAGCAAATCTCATTGGTCAGCATGTTCCGAAAATTGTCATGACTGGCAGACATTGACAACGACGTACATCAAGATGCTTGTTTGACATGAGCATATAGTGGCAATGAGATGCATATTTGGTGCTGACGTAACATCATTGACAAAAAGTGGAAAATCCTTTGCCAAGATGAATAGAGCCATTGATGAAACATGGTGAAATGTAAGGTTAGTTGTGGAATGTTGTTAGTGAACAAACGAGCATTAGTACAGGCACACGTACTTGAAACAAGGACAGAGACGTAAAGAAAGAATACAGCAATACAAAGATACAAACACTGCATGAAATGTGCCTGATCAAAATACTTGTCAGATTAACACACCCCAATTTCCAAAAGTTCTATCCGATTTACTGCAAAGATATTTGTTGAATACAAAAATTTCCAAACACCAGCATGATGTACATATCGCAACCAAACCTTAGCGATCTCCTGAGCTCCACGCAGGAGGGACTGTAGGTTCTTCTCCCTCAGATCAGCGGCAGCGATGGTGGCCCCGTTGGCAGATGGTTTCTCCTTCTGACGACACTCCAGCACGTTCCTCACTGCACAACAACAGACTGGACACAACAATCAGGATCAGTCAGTCTATCTCATACATGATGAATTTAATGCACAACAATATTGTACAAGGTACAAAGTATGGCATCTACTGGTACAGAACAACAGTTCGATAAGGCTAATCTACCTAATACAAAAATGTATAGTATGGGATGAGAATGGGCTTTTACAATCATTGGAGGAAGCTCTAACATCTAGGCATTTTTAGATATATTTTCCTATGTTTACAATGTAGGGGTTGTCACATGTCAATATATATTTAAATTTGCTATTCAAGTCCCTTCCAAAAGATGGGTGCAGCCCTAACCGAGATACCCTTCCCATTTGAGCCAGGGTCTCCCAGTTACCAACTAATTGGAACCAGGAGCTCATCTGTGAGCCTGCTACTAGTTGAGCTACAGGGGAGGAAGGGATCCTCTAGAAAAGAGACTTGAGAGTGCTTACTGATGCGGAGGCACTGCCTGAGGATGCCTCCTGATGACATGTTCTTCTCGACCTCCAGCTCAGCGAAACTTAGCGAGCTGGCGAACACCAGCACATCCACCAGGTTCATCAGACGGTGGACGAACGATATCGCAGCCTCGATGGTCAGGCCCTGGGATGGCTCAATCACATCCAGCTCATACTGTAAACACAAGAAGGTGGATGTCAGGTTTGAATGAATGTAAGAAGATTATCTTCCTATACTACATTAATGTGTATGGTTATATAAAAAAACATAGAATAATGATGATTACTCTATAGAAAGATAGAAGGAGAAGAGGCCGTCCATACTTTACATTAAAGATCCTTATCGAGTTGAAAACTTGTTTAAGTGGGAAAGACTTGACTGAAATAATGTACAATAGAGAATACTGGAAGCTACACTTTGTGTACTCTCCAACTTGATGAAATTGATACTAGCTTTGGTTAGATAGCTGGTTGCTTCAAATTGCTCACACTTATTTTCCCTTTCTCTCTCTCTCTGAAATACTATCTTGAAAAAAAGCTAGCCTTCTTTTAGTCACCTTTCTGCAGCAAGACATGTTCAACAGCTAGAATCACAAACAAGAAGACCTTACACATGTGGCATAGTGTGGTGCAATCGGTAGGGTGTTTCGCCCAGAACCGAGAGGTCCCGGGTTCGAAACCACTGCTATGCCCCGATGTTGTGCCCTTGGGAAAGGCACTTAACACGACTTTCCTCACTCCACCCAGGTGTGAATGGGTACCTGACTTTGGTTGGGGAAGGTCGTATTGAGGTCACTTGCTGGCGCCAAATGGCAGCCTCCCAGACCCTTGCAACAATTCCACAAAGTGCAAGTGTGGAGCAAATATGTATCTGTTGTGTATTACTAAGTAAGTATGTGATTGTAAACCCTGCAGCAATTCAGCACTGGTGCCATTGTATGGGTATTTTCTGACCAATAAACCATTATTATTACTATAAAAAATATAAAAAAATAAAAAACTTACAGACGGTGAGGTAGCAGAGGCCAGCAGTGGCAGGATGCCCCCGCAGGCGATGATGAGGTTGTCACACAGCTGGGACACGAGGTGGATGGTGTTGTGCACAAAGATGGCATTCTCACTGGAGTTGACAAAGTCTATCACTGTCTTGGAGCTGTGGCTGGAAAATAAAATATGCACAGGTATTAACATATGGGAATATATTTTATCTGGGTCCAAAACAGCAAAGATTTCCTTTACCTTCTAGGTGTGATGAATGGCAAAGCAATGTCTATTGAGCCTTGTATGAAAGAAATTATATGTAAATCTTTGTTTCTTTACATATACAAATAAAAGTATGATATCCTTGTAAGGGTAATGCAAGCTTGAAAGGTAATGACTAGATGTAAAGCAACAAAAATATTCTGTACATGCAATATCAACAACTCAAGGCACATCAATTGCTATAAAGATTACTTGTACTGTATTTGTAATTTCTGTGAGTTAAGGATGTTAAGTACCCCGAGAATTGACAACTACATGTATATGTAGATTATCCTCTAATTGCAAAATTAATCAACTGGACATCACTGTTTACCTCCTCCACACTTGAATGTCTGTCTCCAGAGAGAACAGCAGGTCGGACAGCAGCCGTTGGTGCATAGGTGACCAGGAGAATTCTGGGATACGGAACATGCTGGTTCGTGGCCCTGGGCTGAACTGTTGTCCCGGGGATCCCTGGGACTTCTGCGACCCTGTCCCCGAGGCAGGGCTCGTGGGCTGCTGCGATGGAGACACTGTAGCTTCTGCTTGAGTGCCTGCAGTGGATGCTGCAGTGGATGCTGCAGATGCTGCAGTGGATGCTGCAGTAGAAGCTGCTGTAGTGGCAGCTGCTGCAGTAGTGGTGGCAGAAGCTAGAGAAGTGGTAACTGCTGCAGTAGCAGTAGTAGCTGCAGATGGAGCTGAACTAGCTGTAGTTTTGCCTTCCTCACTAGAGGGAGCTGCTTCTGCTCCATTGGTCTCTGCAGGTGTGGCTGCAGTTTTTGCTTCTGTGCTAGAGGGAGCTTCTTCTACAGCAGGTGCACTCTGTGACTTAGGACCATCAGCAGAAGCCTCTACCGATGAGTTCCCTTCATTTTTAGCATTGTCATTACTGTTCTCTACTTCTGATTTCACCTCCTCTGTCTTAGCACCAGTATCTGCTACAGTATCCTCCTTAGCTTGCTCTGTAGAATTCTTATCATTTTCATTACTAATAGGGCTAGCTGCAACTGTTTCCTCTTTGGTCCTGACTTCTTCTGAGGGAGGTTTTTCATTGCTTATGGCACTAGTGTCAACCCCTTCCTGCACTGTGTCTGACGCTACTGGGGGTTCTGATGTGGTTTCCACATTGACTTTGGGCTCTGTAACACTTTCTACCCGGTCGTCTGCTACACCTGACTGTTCTGTAGTTCCGTTTTCTGCCACACCATCCACTTTATCAATTGCACTTTTGTCTTGCATAGCTTTGTCAGAAATCTTCTCGCTACCACGGCTTTGTTTCAATGCAGCCGCAACTTCCTTCGCGACATCTTCCGTAGACAGCTCCTCCAAATTCTTCCCTGAAAGCCAGTCCGTCTCTGTGGTCGCTAACCTTGCCACCACGTTGTCAATGACGGAGTTCAGGAAAGACGCTGCTTCCTTATTTGCTGGAGCCTTGGTGGCCTTATTGTCCTCTGCTGGCAAGTTCTGTGGCTCTGGTTTGCTACTGACTCCACTTCCTTGACTTCCCGACCCTGCTATGCTTTGAGATAGAGTTATGATGCCTTTTTGTACAGGGCTAACTGGGCTAACCTCCCCATTAACAAGAACATTTTCATTGCTACTATTTGTTGACTGGGTGGCTGAGACCACTGAGCTTGCTTGAACTTTTGCTACTTCTGCTGTGTTGTCATTGGTTGCAGCTGCTTTGTCATTGGCTATTTCTGTTTCACTAGGTGATTTAATGCCTGTTTCACTGGGTTGGTCTATTCTCCCATTTGCAGCTGTATCTCTTTTGTCAGTACTGTCAACATTCACAGTGACTCCATTTGCTGTCCCACCCACGTCATTGGCCTGAATATTGCTCCCCTCTGTGTTGCCATCTGCAGTTATGGATTTTGAGCTAGAGGGAGCTGCTGCACTACTGTCAGCAGGTGCCTGTTGGTCTGCCTTCCCAGAACTGCTGGTCTTTGGAAAGGAAGTCACAATTCTCACTGGGCTGACACCTGGGGGTGTGCCGGTCCCTTTTTCAGACATAGCTGTGAAGAAAAAACAAAGAAGATGAAAAATTACACGTCTATAACAAGTAATAACAGCCTAATATCAAACAAATTACTGATACTTTGTGGTTGAAGCAAACTATCAGCATTGGTCCAGCAATGCATCAATAAGAAAGAGTCTATTACACTGCACGAAATCCAATCTTTAAGTGTACCTTAAAGCATACGTAAAGATAGCACCTATTCATACCTTATGAACAAACTATCATAATCTTTATGAATGATTTAAGGTATGCTTTTAAAAAGATTGGATTATGTGTTACTTCATCGACTTCCAAAATGTGATTATCTTGCCCATCACTATTGCCATGATCACATTTGTCAGTGTTCTACATACAATGCACATGTACTGGTAAAGGCAAATATCCCATATCAAGTAGAACACACACACCTGATATGCTTCTGACTTCTCCATGCTCCAGATCAAACTTCTGGTACTGCTCATAGGCTTTGGCCAGCTGGTTTTTGTGGTTCTCAAATGACACCTGTAGTAGAGTAAAATACATAAACATGTTTATAAAACAAACCATACCTTCCTGTGCATGTGAATCTACAGAGGTTGACTGTATTACAGATTTTTCACACTTTCCCTTAGATCCTTTTAACCACTTCTAAAAGGGTAGATTGGAGGAACAGGCAGCTCATAGTTAAAAAAAAAGAAATGAAAAATGTATATCCCTCTATACCTTATACATCTTCACAGTGAGTACAGATTGTTTCTTAATGGAAAGACTTCTAAAATATGTAAGTTTCCTTGTCATTTTTTCATAAAATACCCTTGAAATCTATCTCTACTAGCTTTATGTAATATGTAAGACTAGTTCTAAGAGTAGCACATCTGTACCTTGGAATGTGCGATAGGTTCTAACAGTATCACAGGCATATTCTGTACCTTGGAATGTGCGATAGCGAGTGTGTCGACCCATACACGCCAGCCTCCGTACTCGTACTTCATGGCGTGGTACAGCAGCATGCGGAACAGGGAGTACACCATCTCTGTCACCTTCTGCTCATCCTTGTTGGCGGGGTGGATGTAACACAGGGAGAACATCCAGTCCTGCCACACTGAACACTGCAGCAGGGTCCTGCAACAAAAATACAACAACTGAGAAGCTTGCATGCATGAAACATGCTGGTGTGTTATACCAAAAGGTAGTTATACCAGCTATACAGATACAAATGTTGATTTGATTTGGGGTAGGGGTAGGGGGTAGGTTTCTACTGTTTGCATATCTTTTCTTCTATTGTTCTGTAGTTTTTCTGTGAAATATAGTTCATAGCTGTGGAAATCTCTTGGTGCAATTTTCAGTTTCTTTTTCACAAAATCCCCTGATATTCCCTGGGTAATCATGATAGAGGAGTAAATATGTACAATTCTGTCATACCAATAACAACAGAAGAGTTCTGTAAGAAACAGGAGACTGAACTTCAATGATAACATGAAATTCTACATAATTCATAACATCAGACATAACATATTTTTCTACACTATTGAATTTCTTTTTAACTTGGCTTATCTCTGCTGACAAATATTAAAGGAATAGTCTGCCAATACAATCCTACACGACGTCAAAATGACTGATTTATTGTGACATGTCTGTTCCTACCGTCTGTTCTCCCTGCTGTTGTTGAAGAGTTTGATCATGTCGGACAGGAAAAGTTTCTTCACTTCCAGAACCTTCTCTGTGGCTCGGGAGTTCTTAATGAGCCGTGCCACCACCTGCATAATCACTGTACACAACATGACACACATCAATATCCAGGGCAAGTTAATTTCTTCAAATGGAAATATCCAGGTATTATTGAGATTGATAAAAGTTTTTGCAACAAAAAAATAGCTGCAAAATAAGTCAAAGTGGTCTACCAGAACATACATCAAAACAACTTCTTTCAGAGGTATGATAACTTCAAAATACCTTCAAACATACAAAGTTGTCATCTATCATAAGTCAGCTTGAAATTTCTTCACTTTCCCCCTGGTAAGGTAGCCTTTTGTACCAAACCTGCCTTAGTTGCAAGCTTTGGCGGCAGGAAGAAGGCAAAGTGTTTGGAATAAAGTACAGCATTTTCAAAAGAAACAAGCGAACTGATGAGCATAACCCCCATTAACATTAATCCGCCGGGTAACAAAAATCCACCACATTGAAAAATAGTGAGCTTGAGAGATCTGTAGCGCAGCATCCCCCAGGTATGCACAGTTTAGATATACAGGAGTGCATCATACTGGGGGACGTTAGGTTGGAGGTAGTTTGGAGATATTTTTTCAGGGTGGCGGAATTATGTACCCTGGTAAAATCATAGTAGATGTTACATACTTGGGTTGTGTACTCTGCAGGAGGAGTCCGGCTCAGGGTGGGGCACATGTAACACCTGTGTGCACACCTGTTCTGTCAGGATCTGTCAGGAAAAAACACAAACATGTCACCATGGCAACTAGTTTCTATATAATACACTACAGACTAAGGGCTTAAGGCTTTGATGGTGTCACATGAGCATTTAAGAAATCTCAGCCACTTGTCTTTACTACAGCAGCATGAATTAGTTAGAAAGTATATGATCTGCACATACAGTATATCCAATATGCCACTCCTAATGCTTTCTTTCTCAATATTATCGCACTGTGCCATTGAATTCTTCTAAATGAAAGGGACTGTAAATGGATTTTAGAATTAAAGTTGGAAGGTGCAATCTAGCAACTGAAATGAAGGGAAAGTAAAAAAAGAATTCTGACTAATCTTAAAAATGGAAGGGACTATCAGATTTCACGTGTTGTATTTCAGATACACCAAGACCCTTCACGCAGTTGTTACAATCAATGCACAATATAAAAGTTATTCAAGCAACTGAATAAGTTTTGTAAACGATCAGACATTTCAGAAAGCATCCACTATCTTTCATTCGTGACCCATCTTAGATAGCATTGGCTATCTTTTGTCAGTGACATCCGCGGTCTTACATCAGTCACTGGAGAAAGATAGCAGATGCTATCTGAAACATCTGAACTGAACAAAACTTTACAAAACTTATCAAATTGGTTGAGTAACTTTTGTATTGTGTATCTTATTACCAGGATGTCTAATCTTCAACGTCAACGACATTACAAGGAATCTTACCATGAATGAAACTTACCTCATACAGAGCATTATATGTAGTCATACTGAGTGTGTCTGTGTGTAACATCAGTCTGTCCCCCAGCAGGGTGAAGAGGCTGTGGGCCTGCATCAACTCATTCTTTCTCCTGTACAAAAAACAATAGGTTCATGTTGATATCAAGTATGCAGATTACATGTGTCAATGGCAAACATGGTGGGCTGTCATTACAAACCATTGTTGTACCCTGGTGCTTAAGATTGGACATATCGTCCTTGCCCTTGGTGCTGAAGTTATATCACATTAACTACATCATCCCTGTCCTTGAGACTGAAGGTGCATCACACTGAAAATACCATCCCTGTCCTTGGTGCTGAAGGTGCATCACACTGAAAATAACATCCCTGTCCTTGGTGCTGAAGGTGCATCACACTGAAAATACCATCCCTGTCCTTGAGACTGAAGGTGCATCACACTGAAAATACCATCCCTGTCCCTGGTGCTGAAGGTATATACACTGAAAACACCATCCCTGTCCCTCAGGGTATATCACACTGAATACACTATTCCTGTCCTTGGTGCTGAAGCTATACAGGCATCTGAATACGTACTACTAGAGACAAGATAATGCCTTACTTTGCATTGGTGTTCTTCAGGAAGTATCCCATGACTTTCAGAGCCTGTACCCGGATGCCTTCACTAGCTGATGCCAGAAGCTTGAAGATTACCCTAAAGGGGAAACAAAGATCCATGAGCAACCAGCTACAAAATATGCATGTCACAGACACATTCTTTTACTGAGCAATACACTCCAATTCCAGAAATGTGATAAGATCAATTCTTCAATGTCATTCCAAATGTCTATCTTCATATTGAATTATCAGGCCATTAATATTAGTTCACCAGGTTACATAAATCCACCACTTAAGAAAACAGTGGGTTTGAGAGATCTCTAGCGCAGCATCCCCCAGGTATGCACAGTTTAGATATACAGGTGTGCATTATATTGGGGGACGTTGGGTTGGAGTTCTGTTTGGACGTATATTTTCAGGGTGACGGAATTATGTACCCGAGTGGAATTATGTTAGTAGATGTTAGGTACAACAACTTCATAGGTTGTGAAAGTGTTGTACTGTAAATCACTTAAATATAGCGGCAGGAAAATATAGCGTTTTGTGGAAAATGTAGTAGGTCACGGCACTTGATTTTAACGGTGGGAACAATCATTACTGTCTCAAATATTAGTGATCAAATATTTGCAATAATGAAATTTTAGCGGTTGACCAATGACCGCTTAATGAGCTAAAATTAAGTTACAGTTAACAGATCAAGAATTACAGTATGTTTACCTAACACCATTCCTCTTGTCAAAGGCGGGGATCATGGATGTGGGATGTTCAGACATGAGCGCCACCAGCAGCTGCAGGATGTCATGCAGGTTCTCATCCTGGGGAAACATGTTCATGTCAAAGGTTAAATGTCAAGGGTCAAATGTCAAGGGTTAAGTGTCAAGGGACAAATGAACGAATGAACTACAGCGATTTTAACTAACCATGCTATACATCTGTAAGAAATGTAGCTCAATGACAGTAGATTACTTTAAAATCTCATTTTGGTTCTACAAGTACAAAACATAACTTTTCCAATGGAAAACATTCAAGATCATGTTATTATCTACATGTACATGTATGCTCACTCAATTTTCCCTGGTGACAAGTGTCTATACTATGTACGTGTAACTGTTACTGGAATGAAAAAATGCACATTGTCAACTGTGGTATGTACCATGCATCTTTATCTAGTAGTATTAATGTATACTTTCATGTTTACTGGTCTTAACAGTCACATAAACATACATTGAGGTCAAGCTACTGATAGAACTGTTCATATTTTCCAGTTTTCAGATCTATACCATTTAGAACATGACTTTACCTCATGCATAGTGAGCAGGTAGTTGAGAATGGCTTGGAGTTCATCTTCATCCACTCCTTGATCCTGAATGGGCAAGGGCAAGGGAGACGGGTGCTTCTGAAAATCGTAGGGAAACTTTAGGAGCAGGAAGAGGTCTCACAAAGAGACCTGAGCAAGCAGTAAGGCATGACAGTTCTACGGAAATGACATGGCACAATGTCTCACAGTCACAGAATGTTTACATACAGAATGGACTACGTAGAGAAAAAGTCATGTCTACAAGCAAGCAGCAAGAATTGAACTTGAGATTCAACAGCTTTAGAACAGAACAGAACAGAAAACAAGATTTTGTAACTATACTTCATGTAGGTAATTCACAAGGAAGATTAATTCTATTCCTCTGAATGTGCACTTCTTATGTCATTATAACATAAAATACACAAAAATATTTTCACAAACTGGGCTGTTCTAAATAATTATCAAGTTTTCATTCTTCTTCCTTACCTTAAGTATCAGCTGTTTCATGAAAAGTAACATGAAGGCTCGGAGAGATTTCACTTCATTCTGTGTGGGCCTGGGGCCATCTGGAAATGAAACAGCAGGCATAAGTCAGGGCTCAAAATGAAATACTGCATCCCATCTGCAGGTCAGTGCAGGTAAAATTGTATTTCTAATGTCAACCTGCAAGAGTCCGTACACTGGGTATACATTTTACTGAGAGTGAAAGGTATGAGAAAGCCATGATGCAATTGAACATAATATTTAGTTAAAAGTTAGTTAAAATCCTCCCACACCGTGAGGTGTATAGGGCGGTGCCCATCTCCGTTTCATAGCCTTGGGCCACACTGTGGTGCAATCACTGCAGCAGGGGGCTAGTCCACTGGCAGTGGAGTGTGCTTAACTTCCATACTGTTTCAGAAGTATGTATCATTTTTATAAAGTCTTTGGTATGACTCAATGCGCCTCTTGTCCAGAGGTGTCCTACCCGGGAGACGAACTCGGGCTTTCTGGTCAAAGTAATTTGAACCAGATGTGGCAAGTAACAGAAGCGCAGACCACTACACCACAGGGACACCCAAACATAATATTTATGATATATTATTTGAATAGTTTTGTAAGACACTGACCCATCCCCTTAGGTGAGATGCCGCTCCTGTCCTGCGGGTTGACCACCCAGTAGAAGTGCTTGAGCGTGTGCATCAGCTGCAGTACTGTGCTGACCCGCCGGATGTTGTTGTAGATGTTGGCTGACTGGACAAACTCCGTGGCCAGGTACGTGTACAGGGCCATCTGAACCTACAACAGTGTATTATCACATACTGTAAATTCAGAAATGTTTGCGGTGGTTTTATGTTCGCGTTTATTTCTGTGAACTCTTTGCTCCAAACTTAAAAACACTGTGAAAACGTAAATTTAAAACCACAAGAACACTCCATTTCCTCTCTACTGCAAAATTAAATCCCCTCGAACTTAAATGCATTCACAGTAGGTTAGATAAACATCAATCTATCATACTGTGTTCATGATTGTAACTCTTTACCCATTCATGTAATTGGCTTAGTTGCTCAAGACTTACAGCCAGGTCTACCCAACTTGACAGTGTAATCATCATGTCAGCTGGTTGTTAGAACCATTTGGAAATGAAGCTGAAAATTTACTCCATTGCACCTGTATGTATTTAGCAATATTGCTATGCTTGCCATTAATGAGGAGTGCTTCTTATGTGCATAATACAATGATCTTCGACATGAGAAGTGATGGCAGTTGAATGGGTACAGGAATTATTTCATACAGACTGCACACATTACTAAGTACTTTAATTAGGGGGCTCTGCATAGCATTTACCTGGCATGTGCATTTCTCCAATACCACATTACAACAAAGGCAAACAGTCTGATTGTTATTTCTTTTGTACCTTTACCAAGACGGATTTTCCTACGAACAAGGCCAAAATTCACAACCACTCTCCACAAAGGAAAACTTCGCTTCCATACAACTTTAGCAATGCCACAATACATCACTGTTTTCCAAGTGTTTCCCTTTCTCTATAAGAGGTGACTTGGCATATCTTCGCACTACCAGGAGGCCTATAGGATAGGCCATTAGCTCTTGGGCCTGACCCAAATGTCTGCCAAACGTACTATGTTACCTAATGGTGCTGCAGCGGTATTGATCTGCAGGGGAAGGTCATGTGCTAGAGGTACTGTATAACCTCTAGCCATGGCAAGATGGAGCACATACTCAGAAAATGACAGTCGTAAAAACCGTGGGCAGAGGTCCAGAAAAGCACCTTAGCTATTGTCTCACGTAATGTGGCTTGAGGTCATATAAGCCAAGCTTCGCTAGTATACTGCGAGGCAAAGGTAAAAAAGCACTTCAGTAATTGTTTCCAACAATGTGGAATGATTTCATTTCAAACTAAGCTTCCCTGCGTATGGTTAGAAGTCTTCTACAGTCCCTGCATTATCAATTTATTTTCATGTTCGGCAGTAACATTAAGATGTAGCCTCAAAGGACAGTATTGTACACTCCAATCAATACTACATTGTACACTCCAGAAAAATGAAAGTATAGACATGATCTGCTTATGATAATGTGTACATTAAAGGGAAAAAATACCAATACACTAGTGTGATATTTCCTGAGGAAAGGGACAAATAATATGAACTTCGAAGCATATTCCAAGTGATTTTGTCATATGCTGACTGCCCCGGTTTCCCCTGACAAAAGGAGTCTCCTCAAGTGTGGAAAAGTAATGGATTAATTGTACAAATGGCACCCGTGAGACCCGTATCCCCCAGGCTTCTGTCACAAATTGATGGCTCTTGCCTCAAACCTATCTACCTCACACCTCCAGGGTGAACGCAACCTTCGGCACGGTACCGACCAACCAACTCCGATATGCAGCGAATTGGCGCTGTCTTGTGAACCGTGGAAGGAAGGTCAGCACAAAGGGGACTCCTCAAGTCTTGGCATTGACAACATAATGGTGCCTTTAATGGTATTTCTGCTGCTAGACTCGAGAAAGGTGATATGCATACCAACAACCTGAAACAGGTATCTGTCAAGCTAAAAGGCTGTCTGGAGCAGAGTGGAAACATGCCTTCTTATAGATTTTCACACATGGCTTTGGGAACAGTATTGATGGTAACATGATTTTGCAGCCTGCTGTATTGGCTCTCAGGCTTTATACCTGTTTGGGTGGTCCTTATTCTAAGACTGGTCAGAAATCATTGTTACCAAAGGCTCTGGTGTGAGTCAGAGTAGGCATCATGGTATCATCATTCAATGTCTCTAGTAACCTCCATACACCATACATAGACAGTCATACACATTGTGGTTGTCACCAAAACTTCATAGATGTACATAATATATATTGCTACTTTGTGTATTTGCCTAAGTTTGTAACACAGTCTTCAGTTTTCACTTTTGAAAATATAAATCCAGCCTGCAAATTCATGTTATTCTAGGTCAAAGTTCTAACCTCAGGGATCATTGAAAAGCGCCAGTAGGTGGCATGTAAATTCTAAACTAAACTAAACTAAACTAAACTAAACTAAACTAAACTAAACTAAACTAAACTAAACTAAACTAAACTAAACTAAACTAATCTAAACTAAACTAAACTGGACCAAACCAAACCAAACCAAACTAAACCAAACCAAACCAAACAAGAGTCTTAGGACCCAAAATCTCCATGAAACTTTTTTTTTTATTAAACCTGTTCCCCCCATTCTATATCGCTCAATGGTATGACCCCCGGCCACATGTTGGGGGCTCAGGTTCCACAGTGACCCACTTTCGCTATCAATAGCTAGTAACAGCTGTTAGTAGTGCTACAATGGCCAAAACTGCAAATATAGATTTCCCCATTACTTAGGCAACTTAAGTCCAATTTGCATAAGTTTCATTGTATACAACCCTCTCTAAGCTACCTGCCAAGTAAATAACATGAAAATCTGTCGCTCCTTTCTTCAGTTATTCTCCTTTGAAGATTTTGACAAATACGCCATTACAGTTCCAGTGACACATACCAGAGGGCCCAAAATCGACCTTGACCTATCTCCTCCCCACACCTACCCACATACCAAATATCATTACAATCCATCTACACGTTCTATAGTTATGCTGATTTTACGCATTCGGTGACACAAACATACACACACGGTGACCAATTCATATACACACGCGCACACGCACGCAAAGACACTAACTTTGCATGATTTGCACTTCAGTGTGTACATCTCTGTCCAACCTACCTGCGTACCAAATAACATGAAAATCTGTTGTTTCTCTCTTCAGTTATACCCCTTTAGAACATTTTTACAAATAGGCCATTGCAGTTCCAGGGACACAAACCAGGGGGCCCAAAATCGACCTTGACCATTCTCCTCCCAGCGCAAACCCACATACCAAATATCATTACAATCCATCTACACGTTCTACAGTTATGCTGACTTTAAGCATCCGACGACACCCATGCAAACGATTTACCTCCTTACTTATGCAAATTCGGTCTCATTTGCATAGTTTGCACTTAAGTGTGTACAACTTGGTCTAACCTACCTGTGTACCACAGAACATGACGATCTGTCGATCCACTCTTCAGTTCTTCTACATTGAAGATTTTAACAAATACGCCATTGCAGTTCCAGTCACACATGCCAGGGGGCCCAAAATCGACCTTGACCTTCCTCCTCCTAACACCCACCCACATACCAAAAATCATTACAATCCATGTACAGGTTCTACAGTTATGGTGACTTTAAGTGTCCGGTGACACATACATACACACAAACACCAAACACAAGCAAAACAGTATCTCCATGAAAAAGCCTTTTTTCATGGAGATAACTAAACCAAACCAAACCAAACCAAACCAAACTAAACCAAACCATACAGTTTAACCCTCCACATACCTTGGCAGGTGTGTATATCCAGATGGTGGGGTTGAAGAGGATGTGGTCCAGCAGGTTTCGCAGCAGCGGCCCACCTGTGGGCAGGGAGGCCAGGTACTTGGCCAGCTGGAGAAAACTGTCCAGCACCTGGATGGTGATGTGCTTGCGGGTTGCCTGTGGTAGAGAAATGCATGTATGTAAGGTTTATGCAAAGTAACAGTTACTAAAAAAAAACTGGTAACTCCAGTTCCTCGTCCAGTCACTGAAAAAAGACAGCGAGATGCTGTCTGAATCGTCTGACTCCTTTTGTGCAAGTCTTTCAATAGACCTCTAACAAAGTTACGGGAGGATTTAAGGTCTAAGGTCTAAGGTGCACTGCTTGTCATTGTAGGATGATAATGAAATGTTACATTTGCAAAATACTTCACCTTCTCCAGTAAATATCCGATGACCAGGAAGCCTTTGGCCTGGATCATCTGCTGCTGGGTCCGCACCGAACTCTGCAGGAGGTCAGACAGCAGGCCCAGCAGCATGGAACTGTGGGCAATGGGGGAGGGGGGCATCATAAATAGTGAGAAAAAAAAACTGGTTTCCACTGTGCAGCACATACATGTATCAGGTCTGAAATTATACAAAACCTTCTGGATAAAAAGTGTCAAGATTTACATTGAAATACCCCATAAGCAACAGCCAATAAAACAGTTAAAAGCGTATTAATAGCAGTGTTTTAAGTCAAAATGTATGGTACTGATATAATGTTTGTTATTGTTACAAGTTATCCTTACTGTTTTAATCTGTATCATGATTTTGGACAACAAACCTTAGTAAAACAGTACAAAGAGGATTGTGCACAACCTTGCAAGTGTTGCAGAAATGATGCCATGTTACTGTTATAAAGGTTAAGAAGCACAAGGCTTCCTTGAAATGATTACAGACATGTTAGAGACAAGTACATGTAGGGTGCGTACCACACACTGTAGTCCAATTCTCCATTCTGCTGCACATGATCCAGTTGAGCAAACAATGGGAACAGAACCTGCAATAGACATGCAGACTGATGTTGACATGAGGTCAGGATTGTAGTGATGTTAGCATTAATACCAAATTCAAAGGCAAGACATTGATATCTTGTATGCATGATACATTCAGAAGGGCAGTGAGCAAAATTTGCATTATGTAACACGAGTATGAAATTATTGTACAATGTCATGCTACTGTATTAGATACATATACGATGCATAGGTTATAGATGATATTTTCTGTCCCACTGGATCAATATTCCAAGAGGATCTTAAGGACTATCCCAGCATAAAACAAGAACAACTGAGTTGCAACAAGTAATCTACTGGTTGCAATGTTTATGCATTAGCTAAGCTGAAAATATTGTATCGCCTAGTTCAGGAACAATTGATGGGGTCTATTGCATGGCGTACATATTTAGAATGTATCGATGTGGATAATAGACAAAATGAAGGTTAACTAAAGGTAACATCATGTTACCAACCAAACTTGTCTTACATGAAGACTGAATTAGTAATACCGACCTGGATACCACCTATCGAGTGTAGAGCACTGTGGATAGATTGGGTCACTATGGCTCGAACATCCTGGGTGAAAAGGGCAGGACATTAATATAAACACAATTACAGCCTGGTGATAGGTCAACCATCAGAACAGTTTGTGCATGTCTTAAATCAACCAAAGTCATTTATTACCAATATAATATAAAGACACTTCTGTTACAAGCAACTCTCTTTAACGTAACAAAACAACAACAGCAGTTTCATTTGTTGCATAAAATTTTATCCAGTTGCTTGAGTAACTGTTCTTTGGGTATCTTATTACCTGGATGTCTAACCTTCATCAACATATCATTTGAAAGTTTGTTCCTTTGTTTATTTATCAGTTCTATTTCTCCCTCTGTTCATTCGTTATCTCATTTATTCATTCAGTCATCCATTCATTCAGTCATCCATTCATTCAGTCATTCATTTATTCATCTCCCACTCACCAGCACGACCTTGGACGCGGTGCTGACGGCCAGCATCAGTGCGTGGGGCGAGTGCACGAAGAAGGACGGGTTTCCCCGCGGAGACGACTCCAGACAGAGCTGTGCGTCCGTGGCCTTGGGGTTGTAGGTGAACACGATACAGGAGGACAGCTTTCCGTCATACAAACACTGCGGGAGGAAAGGATGATACAGTGTTCAACAGTTCATATATCAACACAGTTGTAGGTGAACATGTTACAGGACAGCTTTCCGTTGTACAAACACTGCAGGAGGAAAGGATATATTTAAACAAGCAACATTTCGGTGACCATCTGTCACCTTCCTCAGGGAAATTCTGACTGGTTCAGGGCTTACCAACCTGATGAAACTATTCACGGAAGATATATTTAATAGTATATAACAGTTCATATGTCAACACAAAATATGAGAGGATGGTTTGGATTTGTTGAGCTGTCTCAATCCAAGTTTGCTTCTTTCCATGTTAAGAAAATTACATCAAAAGTCCATATTCAAATCAACTGAAAGTTTCGCAAGAATAAATATTTCAGAATGATTCAGGAAACATTTACAGCTATATTGCAAACTACAACAACATAACATTTCCAAAAGGAACAGCTTTTCACATCAAGAACATATACATTTGTAAAGTATCAAAATACGTCTATTTTTAGTACTTACCTTTTTGTGGGTTTCTGAGAGTAGCAGGTCACTCTCTGACTCAAACCTGAACTGGTTCTGAGGAGGAATAAGTGCAAATATTTGTATCAAAGTCTATTAGATAAAAAAAGTAAGGAGATAATTAATGAAATGGCATAAAATGAGACACAAATACAAGGAATATCCTGATACTGGTGTTATGAGAAAAGAGTAATACACAACATGCTTCACGTACAGAAATAATTGCTTATGGCTGATATAAAAATTTATCATCAAACTTTTAAACAATTGGCAGCTAACAGTCTTATCAGTATCATGCGTCATGGCAACAAATTGATGCTGGAAATTGATAGTGAAATATGATAGAGTGATGTATTCTTATTCTTCTTAGGCTTGTTTTAAATGCTTACTTTGCAATCTAAGACATGCTAACTTACCATGTATCCAGGTCCTAACTGGTAAATAGCTGACACCTGGTGAGCGCTCAGTACCTCCCCAAACACGTACACAGCTCCCATCTGCCCACAGAACACGCGGTCCGCATCCGCTGTCTCCGATGAACCCAGGAAACACTTGTCAAATGTCTGCAGGAAAAAATAAGATGACAAGATTAAGCATTGAAGAATTTTCAGGTCTTCATGTTTTAGTTTACATTAAGTGCGATCAAATAACTGAATGTGAAAAAACGGGTTGACCTAAGAGGGGAACAGGGCCTAGGGGCAGAGCGCCCCCATGCCCTGACCATGTGCCCCTTACTCTGGGGAGCAGATCCTCTGACAAGCATACAATTTTGATTAACCAGGGACGTACTAGGTCACATGTGGCCACAGTCCTCCACTGTGACCTGTTAGACAGTAATCTTGCCCCTCAGGAAGCCAAAGAATGTCCCACTTTAACTTAAAATTCTCTAAACTCCGTACGGTGGAAGGGGAAACCTCCCTTCAACATCCCCCCACTTGGTCACTCTGCTCTCTTGCAATTCTCCCCCTTTCATTTTTCTAGAAAAAATCCTGCATAAAGGTCATATCAGTTGTCAGAAGTCATTGTTCTCAAGCACCTATTCAAACTTTGAGTAGGAAACAGGATTGTAACATTTTAACAATCCTCATTGTTTTTCTCGTTGGTGATTGATGTAGCTAATTCCTAGCATGTCAATGCAAAGAAATGTCATGTAAGTTTGTGTTTTATTTGTAATTTCCTAAAACACACAAGACCCAATGATCAGGCAGTGAAGAACAGCATACTTTCAGCACCAAGGACAGATACCATGAAAATAGAATTTCATTTTGAACAGGAACAGTAATTTCCATGACTATCTTTGTATTACAACATTCTGAAATGGCCACATTCTATCATTGCCAACTGTTCCACACATCTATCTACATTTCCTAACCACCCCTTCCCTCCCCCACACAGTACATAACAACTGGATTAATTCCAATCCTTCCCGGAAGCCTATGGCTTACAAAAATCCATTATTAAGCATATCATGAAGTAAGGTCACACTCTGACCTTTCCATAGTGTCAGGGACGCCATTGTAAATTGTCTGAGTTAGCTCAGAATTGCTATTTGTAGTCTGGCCTTTATTCTCACTGCCCTCTTGCTTCTGACATTTTCCATTGGGTGAACAATTACACATAGAGAGGGGGGGTGTAAGTGG
This sequence comes from Branchiostoma lanceolatum, assembly GCA_035149815.1. NCBI lineage: Eukaryota > Metazoa > Chordata > Leptocardii > Amphioxiformes > Branchiostomatidae > Branchiostoma > Branchiostoma lanceolatum. The sequence goes on along the minus strand of CM068871.1, from coordinate 15,043,388 downwards.
TAATTCCCTGAAGGCTACCAGGATGGTACTTCTGTCTACCTAAGCAATAACATGCAATTCAAGTAGGGGGCAGTCCATTTAATGATAGAGGGGTGTTATCTGCAGACTTTCCAGCAACATACTGTAAATGCATTTAAGTTTGCGTGGTTTTTATTTCGCGAAAATGGAGAGGTGGTTTTATGTTCGCGGCAGCGCTATAGTCACATACTGCTACAGTATAGGACAAAAATGTTTGCGGTGGTTTTAAGGTTGCGGTGAAACTTCGCCACGAAACCGCGAATATAAAACCACTGTGAACATTTCTGCATTTACAGTATTTTCTGCTTAACTAATCATTCGAAGATATTGAATTTTCTCTGTTAACTTTGTGCTGTAGATGTTGTTGTGTTCATTTTCATTTAATTTTTGATAAAATCCTAATATCTTGTCCCTTCTATACCACCCTTTTTGGTTTGTGCCAAAACCCTCACATTAATGTTGTTACACCATCCACAAAACCTGGGTCTCAGCAATTCAGAGTAAACTACATTCATCCCATGCCCTTTAAGGGTATTAACTGGATGCTTACTCACAGGTTTGGCCATTAAGACACCGTTAATCTGGCTCTCCTCATGAGAACAGCCTGATTTCTCAAGACCGTTCCTCAATTACAATTGGATGCACTGCCTATTCAAAGCATTAGGATTCATGTGTATGTTTTTCCAATTTTCAATACAGAGATGGAAAATCACCAAAAGTTTAGACCCAGAACAATCAAAAGGTTCCTTGAAATTAGCAGTCTGTTAGTACAGTTTATACATATCAAGTCCTTTCATTTGAGGCTATTATGTGGGTAACAATGTTTATTCAGGGCAAAAGGGCATCTGTCAGCTGACATCCAAATCACCCCACTAACGAGGCGTCCCGTTAGTAAGACCCTATCCAGCCTTATCTTAATAAACCTTAAGGTAATGGTACCAACAGTGTGGAATTTCACACAGGGAATGCTTCCTGTAACAGGATATACTGACTGTTCCCAATAGGTCTGGGCTGTGGAGTGCTGAGGGCAATGATATTTCCCACTACATGCCATTATCCCATTGATTTTTCATTCCCCAGGTGCAATAAGTAGGTTAATCAGCATTGTATACCTGTATATATCATCTGAATTACATGAGTGGCCTTGGTGGCTGTGAAGTGGCCTCGTGTTGAGCACAATGACAGGGTATATAGCACAGTGGCTGAGACATCATTTTGGGTCCATTTTTAGGCAAGAAATCAAGTTTACGTTAGAAAAATGCAAATGTATCCGGGCTACATTCAAGCATTGATATACCTCTAAAATCTACCATATGATTCTGATATCTGTAAAACATCTAATTTTCCATGAAGCTGAACATGGGTTTTAAGAAACACATTTTAAAATATATTTAAAGAAGTGATGTAAAACAAGTTCTGCAGATAATTCCTCATATTGTTCAATATCTTTAAGTGCTTTCATGGTAAACGTTTCAAACCAAAAAGAATTATACATAGACATGTACTGGCGCACGGTCCCAATATTAAAATTCATTTAGGCGATATTGCAAGAGGCACTATCCGTATCATAGCTTGCAATATTGATGTTATATTGATGCTATCATGTCCAATCCAAACAGCAGTGACAGATGCAAATTCTCGTTTGGATGTAATCAGTTAGAAGTTCCTGTGGCATTCACCGATCAGAGACAGGAGATCGCAACTGTCACATGCAATAAACCGGGACAACGCCGGCAATTTTCCATCCCACAAACCCATGGAAAATCAATCAGGCAGTGCACATGTCATGTTAATGGATGCTGCATACCAGGAATTACATAGTTATACATTGGGGAGATTGGGGATTTAAGTCAAGTTATCTTCTTTCAAATAAAAAAGTGATATATTTTGTGACGATGGGATAAAATGTGATGTCATTGGTCTGATGACATCATTTTGGGAAGTAACATGGAGGCGTTAAGTTTGATGAGGTTTCATAAACTCAGATTGGATGTAACGTTTTACTGGTAGGCCATATAGATGTGACAATTTTTTGGGATGGCCTACAGATGACATACTCTGTTATACAGTCATTGATAGAGGCTGTGGCATAGGTATAAATGGGCACCATTCCTCACTGTCCTAGGCACATATGTCGGATAACATGGGGATTATTATAAGCTTTGGCTACAACAATTTTATTTGTTGCTTCTCGGATTTTTTCAGGAAAAAATTGGAGCGACAGGGCGAAAAAAAATATAAAAAAAATTTTTTTGCAAATAGTCTGGGGTGAAGATAAGGGTATGGCTCAATTTATGCAATGAACCCCTTTCTTTGATTTAGTACTATAATTTCAGTAATAAAATTACCTTTTGCTGTGTAATATATGAATTGATATTGAGAAATAGTTGTAATAAATGAAAAATTATGACTTACGATAACATGTGACCACACTTTTTAGGTATGTACAGGCCTTTATAATCTATTTTGTAAAATTGTGAGTAAAAATTTGTGAATGGGAATAGTGACCCCAATTTTTTTTCTCATTTAAATGGGAAAAACAGGAGAGGCTTTCCCAGAAGCAAAAAAAAAATTGGTGTGGCCTTTGCATGATGCTATAGAAAATACAGGTACTAATGTTACAAGTGCTGGACAATGTCGAACTCTGTGTACAGTTGATGTTGATCAGAGTTTTTTGGTTTATCCAAAGACAAAATAGATGTGACAAGTTGACTGTGAGATTGGATCAGTGCAGCCTTATTTTCACAAATTGCAGCATAAACATGACGACAATTAATGTATGTATAATTTACATTAGATTTTGTACCTCTCAAAGGATCAGATACTCGTTTTCATAAAAACAATCAAAGCAAAACAATCAACTTGAAGTAATCCTATTATCTTAAAAGCAGTCTCTTAATAAGATTCACCAAACATCTATTCCTATTCAATTAGACTTACATCGTACCAAGCATATGTCTGTGGGTTGAGGAGCTTACTTTAAGTCAGTAAAATATCCGTGCTGGCCTCTTATCTACATGTAAGACCAATGACAGATTAAGTAAATGTGTTTCTGACAAGATAATGCACACCAATATGTAGACAAATGGCTTTCTGTTATGCAAGCAAAGTGGGGAAAAACAAATAGGAAAAATATTCTAAATGGATACTTTTGTGTTTGGACAATTTATCCAACAACAGATGTTGGATACATCTGTTACCATGTTTTGAGGTCACACCAATTAATTTTCTTGCTTCTCTGATATTTCAAAGCACAATTTCAACAAGAGGTCAAAAAGAAAATGAGGCTTGGGAAGAAAACTTACATCTAGACTCACACCCAGAAATTGAGCGCTGTCGGGTACAAACTTTTCCATTTGACTCTGCTTTCATGTTGCTTTTGAAGTTCAGCATTTCCCTCCTTAAGCTGCCAGAGTTTCAGTCCAGTAAAAATAGTAAATGTTTGATGCCTGACCTCCCTCACGAAACCCACATAACAGCGGGCGGCCCTAACTTTCCTAACTTTCAGGTTTTGTGCACTACACACGCGCAATGATGTTTTTTTTTTTGGGGGGGGAATACCATATCACGGTTATAACTGATAATTGGTGGGACTTTATGAAGTTAAGGTTGTGTCTTTGTGACTCTTGATTACATGTACTTACATCGCTAGTGTTGACGTGCCAGGCCATGTCGCCAAACGACACCAGCTTCCCGTTCACGTAGCACTTCAGCTCGCTGTTTCTCCAGCGGTTATAGATGTGTGCAATGGTCACCATGTACCACTGTGTAGGAGAAGAATAAGAAATAGAATAACAGTTATAATCATTTCATTAGGAAACAATCTATGATAGCTGTATAAAACACAGTATAGATATGCAAAAGTTTACTGTGAGAAGTTGTTCAGTGTAATAGAACCAGCTGCTGCCGCACCGCGTGCCTGCAAAGCTAGTATACCAGCTATATACATGTACATGTGTACATGTATACAGATACAGACTTAAACAGCACATCTGTTTGCCTCAGAGAAATGCATGTTGATAACAAAAAGAGCAATGTTTAACCTTGCAGTGTCCACAAATAATGCAGAGTTTTATAGCTTGGTTAATGCACAAGATGCTTTATTCCAGTTCAGCATTAACAGAAGCAATCGTGCAACAGCACTGTGGGGTCAGAAGTCATGTCTTTCTTCTATGACACATGATAGAGACCTTCTTATCCACATCATTGCCTGACAAAATTGTCATTTCAAGAATGAAAATATTCTTCTTAAGGACTGCCCTTTGGCCATACTCAAATAAAGCTGGATAACACATAGGCATGCATATGTGCTAACCTTTTAAACAGTATCACTTTTAGATGTCTTATCTTACTCATCTTCTTAAAAGGACAGAAAGGCTCTGAGGAGAATTCAAAATCAGAAAACATATTCTTGACCTTTTAAACGATCTTTGTCCTACTTTCTAAAGTATTGGCATTCTTAATGAATTTGACAGGAAAGCTATCCCCAAGGACAACTATCACTGCAAGCAAGGTGCGAAAATCCATGAAACATGGAGGAACCACTGCTGGGAAATTACTGCCATAAAACTTTTATGGGGTCAACCAACGTAGAACAATCTCAACATGCCTGTGGCAAAGAACAAATGTATACAATACAGACACTGCTGTCAATAATGACAAAAATTGGTTTAATGTAGCGGAAATGTAATGATTTTGCACATAATCAGAAAAGTACACTAAGTTATGATACACATGTATGTCTTCTATCACTTTTTCTATATCACCATCAACTACTATAGATTCTGTTATCTTAAATGCATTCTAACTATACTGTACTTGCAGACCTTCCAATTCAAATCATTCAACCCTTCACATGTACGTTCTGAATTACATGTGTGTTGTTTTGCAAATGGAGTGACTCTTTGAACGATTCACGTTCAGGAGAACAATTCTACTTGGAAATAAGTTTCTGGCATTCTTCAGGGATCCTTTAATTTCTTGATTCATAAGTAACCTGTTTGGGACTGATCCAACTGTTTCTGGAGTTTGTTTTAACCTTCTGCATGCCAGGGTTGGCTCACTGATCCAAACAGAAAATACAGTATGGCATGGGTTGAGAATGGGTCAAGATTACAACTATCTCAGATTCTGATGAAGACTTTTTGAATAAAAGGTCGAAATCGGTACATCATTGTGTCTCAGCCGTCATCCTTCTGACGCCCAATCGAATATGTCAAGTGTACCTCATATAAAGTTTATAAGATTAGGCTGGAAGTTTGGGGCTTCCCCCTTGCCCCCACCCCTACTTTGCCCCTGATGAGTTCACACAGGGGGAGGTTGAGTGTCTTCTTGAGTTGAAGGTTGGGTGTCACCTTGAGGGAGGTTGAGTGTCTTCTGACTACCTCTGCTAATATTTGGAATGGTTCACCACATTTTCTGTTGAACTTCTAAGACTGACCTTTCTCGGCTGGAAGTCGTACTTCACACAGTGCTGGAAACCCTTGCCCTTGGCCTTCAGAGCTGTGACGATCAGGCAAGACCCGACAAAGTGCGCCGAATATCCAACCCCTTTACTGGTCCGGAAACTGGAAGAAATAGTAGACTTGCTTATGCTCCAATGCATATCAAACATTCTGTTTCATACTGCCATGTTACATATAGTATATTTCAATCAGTAACACACTCAGATGCTTTCTTGTGAATTCTCTTTCTGCCATTAAGTAAAGTTATGCTCCAGTGTCATACACTGACTGTTTTTTCTTTTACACAGCCTTTTTCAATATTATAATGCTTACACTGCATTGCCAGCAAAATGTGGACTGCAAAATCATTCTTGGACACAAATATTTTCTTAACCTTCTCACTGCTGCTTAACTCTGTAACCAATAGGGAATTGGGTGCCAAACAGCTATTTCAGAGTGCTAAAGGTTAAGACATGTGATATAGTGATGAAACTTACCAGTACAGGTATGGTCTCTCCCTGTCCACGTTTATGGTGTTAAGCGGATCCATGCGAAACCAGCTGTTAAAGGTGAAGCCGCTTTGGTATGGCCACTTGGCCAGTGGTGGCAGGGCAATAGCCTTGTAAGGACAGATGCAAGTCAAGATGCAGAGATGAGAAACATGATTGTGACTCAAACAAATCAATGCAACACCATGCCAACCTGTGCAAGCAATTGCAGAATTGTTTCCTTATTAGCCCATTTTGGGATGCTTCAACACTGACCACATCCAAACTTGACAAAAATACTATTCAAGCAGTCAAGACCATATTTTATCTTATCTGCCAAGCCAAAAATACACATATCATACACACACCTATCTGAAGTGCCAGTTAACAAAAGAATAACAAAAAGAAAATATATGTATTAAGGTTTTTGCTTACAGAGCCATGTCTCCCAGTGAAGTTGAAGAAAGTGTCAGGCCCGTGTCTCTGTGGCATCTGTCTCAGAACCTTCAGCAGTTTGACTGCATGTACAGGCTTGGTGGAGACAGAGACAGAAACAGGTCACAAAACATGTACAAACTTAATGTAACACAATCTTAAACAACAGGAAATCTACATGCATTGGAAGCCAGACTAAATGCGATATAATTAGGACTGCTCTATTTTGCCCTCAACAAACACCTAGAAAACATGGCAGTAGCCGCACAAAACGGCAACCCCTGAGGGAGAAACGAAGAAGTCTTTTGCAACAAAGTTCCGAGAGGATCTAAGGTATTTCTAGGGTTAAAGATATCTCTGTACAGTCCAGCTAAGACATTTACCATCAAATTATCAATGAACATGGCAGAAAATTACTCAACTTACCCAGGTGCCCTTGTCCCCCTTCAGCATACCAAACAGTATCTTGAGCTCCTTGACTGTGATGCTGTAACTGGCCAGCACACCCAGCAGGTCTACCAACAGGTCTGTGGGGAGGGGGGCAAAGTAGAGGTCAATGTATGCAGCATCAAGGTCAAATTTCTTCCCAGGATTCATTTCTGTTGATTTGTCATGGGAGTCAGGGTCAGATGTTTGAACCTCAGAGGATACCAGGTAACATGAAAGTCTCACTAAGTGGATTTCGCTTTCAAATTTTTGATAGCTTTCATTTATTTAAACCTGAGACATAGGCAACAGAGTTGATATGCTGTGAGCAAATCAATCTGAAACTTTGGTTTACATACAACATATGCCATTCTCACATGGTGTTTAGAATTGTGGTGACTGTTATTAATACATTAATCTGGTATCCAAACCTATCATAGCTCCCGAGTCTCCTCTCTGCAAATAGTGGATACCAGGCTACTGATATATAGCTTTGACCAATCATGTTAACACCATATTAAAGTTCTTTCCTTGCTTTGCATACAAAAAAGACTGTTGGGATGACTATGGCTTCAAGGCTTATTGTTAATTCACAGTGATGTCAAAAGTGGCTTCCAATTAATAGGAGTGATTCAACGTAATTAGATAACAAACACACTGCCAAATTGCCATTTAGTCCTTCTAATTAAGTCACCCTTATCTATAATGCATTGTAATAGCAGTTGTTATACTAAGTTAAAATGGACACAGCGTACCACAAGCGTACCACAAAGTGCTCGGTAAACCCGTTAGTCAGTGTTGCTATCACCAGTTTTAAATACAGAATTACAAATGACTTGCACATCATTCAACGATAAGAGGGCAAGCGCTTTCCTTCACAAAGCAAACATTATCACATTTTGGAGTCAGTTGTAAAATAATATCATAACAATGTCTATGTTAGGCATTTTAAAAAAAGGAACCTTACCTTGAACCCAGATAGTGAAGTACAATTTTACCTTGTATCCGTTATATGCAGAATATTGTTACCTTTAGGCCTCCAGTGTTTTATATATGATGAGCAACCTTGTACCCAAGTTACCCATAAACTAGCCAAGGGTGCGTTACCACCTTACAAGGGAGGAAACAAGTATGGCTCATCACTTACTACTTGAAGACAAGAGGTAAAAAGCATCTTTACATTCCCACAATGCACCTGTGACCCTCGGACTACAGGTTGACTTTACCCATTTGCTGAACTCTTGAGAAAGAGGCTGATTTTGATAACAGGGGTAAATACATCAAGCCATTCTTCTGTATCTCTCAAACATCAGTGTACAACTGCATAACTTCCAGCTTCATTGTATCTTAGCCTGTTGCTTGGTGTAAAATTTGGTCTGAGCAAAAAATGCCTCAATATAATATCAGGAATACAGACTGGGTAAGCTATTTATAATCTTTTAACACAATATTAACAATTTTGCTGCTCCCAATTCTTGCAAGCAGATATACTGAATATTATGTGTATACTGCTTTTCACACCAGTGTTTCATCTGGAATAGAATTTTGTTTCAAAAACAGAAACATTGATTTAAGTAGAACAAGCTTCCCCCTGCATCTTTGATAATGTAATCAAATTTGTAAGCACGAAGGCTGAGTTCTAACTCCACTGAAAGTTGGCTTTCTTAAACAAGATTCTGTGGAAAATGACAAAAGAGCAGAGGAACTTGTCTACGTACAGAACTTGTCCTCACCTGCTATCATGTCGTCGGTGCTGGGCAGTTTCTGCAGGATCTTCTCGATGAGGTGGACCTCTGTACAGGCCTGCAGGTTACGGGTGCTCTTCCTCAGGATGGCGTTAAACATGCTCCAGATCTCAGCCTGCAAAGGGGCACCGCAGGTCACATCAAGTAAGTATTGTACTCTATTTTAGGAGCTGGACTACTCATTTACTATCTGTTAGTGTGTTTTAAAGCTGCTTCCCAAAAGGACATAGCAAAATGGAGGATCAAATCTATTCAAGGCACAGGCATGAAATTTAAAAGTGGGAGGTATAAAAGTGTAAACTTGTTTAAAAAGTCAAGACATGGCTTGCATACATGTATCTTTTCTTAAACTACATGTACTTTTTGGGTTGCATGTAAAATTTGCATTTTCTACAAATTTTATATTTCCTGTATTCATCACTTTTCCAGATGAATATACATAATAAATAATAAGGGTAAATCTATATGTCAATAAAATATATCCATAATTCTTCAAAGTAACATGAAGCATTTACAAATCAGTCAGTATTCTGGTCTTTGTTATCTTGATGCCAAAGAGTGGTGGCAAGTTGTGATAGGTGTCTGTAACTATCATCAGAACTATTTGTTAAGGTTGTACTTTGTAAACAGTCACATTGACATCAAATGCACAATCGTTAAAACCAGTACTGACTTACAACGTAATGACAAGACTGAAACAACCAGAGGACCATGTCACATGACCTTACAGATTCAAGACATGATTAACATGACAATATGAATGTACACAAAGAAAAGAAGATTCTGAAGAAGGGGGTAAGGAAGCAGACTGAAGCACTTTGTATTTCTGGAGACAAGAAATAGCTAAGAGTACAGAGTTCTAAAGTCATAGAACAGAAGTGCTCTTTATGGACATGGATGATGAAAACATTTGTTATAGCATAAAAACCCCTTCAAATGGTTAAGTCTAGAATAAAGTATCTCCAAAGTATTCAACAGATCAGTTACTGGCAAAAGCCTTATCAGTTTGGGCCGGAAATATACAACAAAATATTCTGAAAACATCAGACTGTTATTCATTTCAAAGTTTGTCTTTCCATGCCTCAAACATGAAATCTCATTTTCATCAATCCCCATACCCAGTCCATCAAAATTTCATATTCCACAACAGATTAATATTGGGTTATGAATGACTGATTCAGGCAGAGTGGGATAGAAGATGGTTGCTGGAAACAGGTGCTGGAAACAGGTGAAGGCAGTTAGAAACAGCTGCTTGAAGCAGGTGCTGAAAGCAGGTGAAGGTGGTTAGAAACAGGTGCTGGAGACAGGTGCCAAGGTTCAGGTGCAGAGTCCACAGACGGGACACAGCAGGTGGGGTGGTCAGTGGCGATGGAGACAACGTCTGCTGTATACGTACCTGCTGACATGTGGAATGAGCAGCAAAGAAAGAATGGAAGCAAGTATGGTTGACTGTCATTACATGTACATATACATGTGTGTCAAGGTTTATCAAGAAATCATAAGAAGCAATAAAATGTACCAGTCTTCGTGTGACTGACTCTGACATGATGCAAATTAATTCTACAGATAAGAAAATAGAATTCTACAGAAAAGAATATACTATATAGTTTAGAGATCTGTTTGATTATTTGATATTCAACTTGGAAGTGCTATGATTTGCCAAGGTGTTTAAAATTGAAGATATTGATCAGTGACATTATTTCATTGAGAGGACATTGGCTCCCCCAGTCTTAAGATGTAGAATCAACTGAAAACCACCTTAATGTTGATGGCAATTGTAAGATATGAATGAAAGGACTAGGAAGGATTGAGGGTGTGAAAATGCACAAATTCCTCTAGAAATTGAGAAAAAGATGCATGAACTACATTTCAAGTGTCTACCTGACACCTTTCGTCAGTGAAGGAAATAACGTTTACTTGATAAAGACTTATGGAACATTGCGACAACATTCTACAACAGAAGAATTGAGCTCCTTTGAAGATTCACATAAACACAATTATCAATAACAGATGGCTAGATATACAAATGTACCTAATTCATGACCTTCTGTGAGCAATGAAATCATTGTAGATACTGAAACTCAGCGGGTCATATAAAATTAGGATTGGCAGCAGATGGCTCTTCTAAATAAGTTCATTGACAGTCTGCTGCTCATCCTCAACCCTTTTATCAATCATCAAAACCTTCTAACTCCTTGTTTATCTGACAGTAACTAGCTGACATAAATCACATGATTGCTTTCCGTTTTTTACAGATTCCTAGTTGTGAAAACCTTGTGACTTTCATGTTGAGTGCAGCTGACTATAAAATATTGCAGAACCCAAGGTCAATGTACTGTATAATGACTGAAGATCTACATAGCAGGACACGTATGAAGACAGGCAAAATGTTTCTGGTGAACTGCGTCAGTACAAGAGGAAAATTGAGCTCCTGCCTACTGGGCTGGAAGATATGCAAGAAAACAGTTACTCAAGCAGCTGGATAGATTTTTGGAAATGGTCAGATGTTTCAGGTGGCATCCGCTGCCTTTCATCAGTCACTGTCAGATTTGTAGATCACCAGGTTTCAATTTAAACCAAAAACTATGAACAAGGCTGGAAGATGTTTTGAACTGGAAGATATTTTCATAACAGATAATGGCATAATGGTCACTCCCTAACCCCTACCACCTCCAAATGTACAGTGTTCAATCCCTAATCTTTACCAGCTCCATTCGTATAATGGTCACTCCCTAACCCCTACCAGCACCAATTGTACGGTGGCCATTCCCTAATTTGGTGACATACTAGCTCCCTCTATATAATGGACGTTCCCTCTTCCCTACCAATTCCAACTATATGATGAAGAGTTCCTAATTCCCCTACCAGCAAGAAAACATCTTCCTCATCACCAGCACAAGAGAGCAGCCTTGCCTCTCTATTGATTAACTGAAGGTCAGACGAATCCTTGGGATGTGCCCTTTCACATTCCATTGCACATCGGGGCATTGAGCGGCATCTAGGAATCAGAACTGGAACATTCAGCAAATTGATGGAACTTGGCAGGATTCCGTAGTGTCCCATTTCTGGGAGGATAAGTGCTGAGAGAGGCTCAGCCGTGATGGGACGTTATTTGCTTCATTGTATGAGGCCTGTACCAAGGGCGAAATCTGTAACCCAAATGCCCCCATTTTGCAAAGTAAGACCATTTTATCTGTGACTGGAAGGGCATAGATGTAATCAAAGATCTTGATACATCAAGGTTCATGACATGTTTCAAAGGCATTCAATTACATCTCCCAATGATATACATTTGAGGGCTGCATTTGTCAGAATTGAGGAACAAAAGAGCCTATTTGGCTGTCTACTGGCCCAAATGACATTGACCCTCCTCTCCCCAAAAAAGCTGTCAATCTAATATCCACCCAGCCATAGCCTACAGCACAGCAATGGAGAACGTCCCCTATGCTATACTGTACATCCTGAAATGATGTTCAAATAAGCCAAGAAAGCCTGGATTTAAACCTGTCAGCATGTATTGTTTCTGATACATCTAATATACTGTGGTGACCCGAATACACAGAAAGGCAAACATATCAAGTAACTGTAATGAAATGTGACAACCATTCTGGCAAAAGAAAACCTATCTACATTTAGTTATAATTCTTTTGCAGGCAAAAAAAGTTTGAATGACATAAAAGTAGCAGATATAGAGTACATTATTGTGAGATTAAGCCTGTTGTTGACAGTGATTTCTTTCCAGACTGGAGAGTAATGTTTTCTACCAATTTTCATAAATATTATCAGTACAATAAAGTAAATAATGTGTAAAGAGGATCCTATGGTTGACATAAAGAACAAATTATGTCTAAAACTAAAAGTACGAATATCATTCATTCAAATTATGGAATTTCTTCATTTCATTTGTTAACAATTACAACCCGGGGGCCATCCTTAGGTTTACGTCTGCTTCAATGTCTATAAAGCATCTTCCTACATTTACAACACTGACAGTGTCGGCCTTGTTTCCAGTAGAGTTACCCAGAATGCTCGGCCTACCTGCAGTGTGGTGGAACAGTTATCCAGCAGTTCCAACATGTGCAGGATGCTCTCAGGCTCCTTGATGATGAAGTTCACCTCAAGGTCAAACTTTCCTCCCACCAACTGTAACAAAAAACAGGAATGTTAAGAACAGATATACAGATCAGACACAGCATCATGTAATCACATGGTTAGCATCATTCATAACAAGTCGTAAGAATGTCATAATCCAGACATGTTTTTCATCATGTAATGATTGTACTCTTCAGTCTTCACCTAGGTTTGAAGCAAATCTCACAAGCATGCAATACAACCGTACTGGTCGCTTGTTTTGTACATGCACAAACTGCTGGTAATCTCATTTTCACAAGGCTGAGCAGAAAGAAAAAATAAGAAGAACAGCAATGCAACATCCAGTTCAGCACCAAGGACAGACACATCAATGTTCAACACCGGGTGCTATAAACTGTATAGAATAGCAGAAATCAGAATACAAGGCTATAGACCTAGACATCCTGCTGTGTTACATGTACCTGCACTGAAATGAACAGCACACTGCAACAGGGAAGGCCAAGTCAGAAGGTTTTATTCTGGCATTGTATCAACATAATGTTCACCATCATGTGGAGTAATACCCTTTCAAGACACCCATTCCATGCCTTCCTATTCTCCCACATGATATTAATGTATATTCCCCTCAGATATCAGTGCCTCCATTAAAGAAAGAGTCTGCCCTTAGGGCTTCCCGTCCTTTTTTGTCTGGGAATGGGAGATCCCCTTGGGACAACCGTAAATGAAAACAGCGCAGGAAGTGGAACTGGAAACACCCTTAAGTGTCTGAAAGACAAGTTATCACCTTGTGGTCTCAAGGAAAGCCATTATGAACTTCAGCAATGTCTATAAAGGTAACAACAAATGGGTTGTTAGGTTTCACCTCAGGCAACAGTTGGTAAAAGACTTTTTTGTTCTGCTGATAGCAAGAAAATAATGGTAAACAATCCAAGAGAAATTCTTGTTGCCCTTGTTCCAAACATTATGAAGTACATGTTTATCTTAATCTTCTCCCTGCTGCTTACCCCCGCCCCCCCATAAACAATAGAGAATTCGAAGCTACCAGGCTTCTTCAGTGTGATAAAGGTTTAAGATACTGTACCACCTACTCACATGATACATATATTCAGGAGATTATTTTCATCTGTACAAACACACATACATGTTTACCTAATGACATTTACATAATGGCACTGTAAAATGTAGTATGCAGTCGCAGTGGTCTCCTGTGATATACTGTCCTTAGAATTAGATTCCTATTTAAAGCATGAAATAAAGGTCTATTGTTCTGTCTATTGTTCTGTGTACAGGAATATATGCTAAAGCATGGCCAGGGTAATCCCTCTGCTGCCTAATCGCATATGTAAACATGTGTGCCCAATACAAATTTGATGCCAAAAAGCGACTCAAATGAGGAAGAAGATGAAATTGAAAATTAAGACATGTTTGCATTTACATATAGAAAAAATCACAGCTAAGATGCTTCAAAGGATTAATCTTTCAGTGACAATAAGTATGTTAAAGGAACGTGGTACAACTTTCTTAGTTGGTGGATTTGGGGCATTTATAAGAAGATTGATTGGAATTCATTACAAGAGCAAGAAGCTTCTAGAAGGGGTTAAGCGGATGTATCATTAAACCATGATTATAATTGGCTGCTACAAACTAGCTATATACCATTAACAATGACATGTAGATAGAGTTGGCGTAATTGGCCAAATATATCAAAGCCATATTCTGTCTGACCAGAGATCATTCCAGCTTCTGAAGCTTGAAGCTACTGTGAGCCAAAACTGAACCCTAGAATAATACCAGGTCACCAGAGGTCAATCCTACAAAATGGGACACCTGCTACACAGCAGTGGGCGGAGCCTGGGGAATCCTACTGAGATTGACAGGTCATGACATTGGCCAAGACTATTAATCTCCAAGCAGATGTTGTTTTTTTTAGGCTTTTTCTACTTCTTTCCAGTGGTCTTATTTATTTATTTATTTATCTATTAATTAATCTTTAGGGTGGTCCCTTCAGTTAAACTTAATTTAAAGAGAAATGCAATCCTGTAGGTAAAGAGAAGTCCAAGCCACTAGAATGAGACATAAAAATCCTTTAAAAAAACATGTCAAACATTGAGGTGGACCTTACATCTGCTTGGAGATTAGACGATTAGACCTTTGGATCAAGAGCACATGCCACACATGTAGGTGCCCTTCTCTCACCAGTCATTGGCTGAATTATGATTTGACTAGCTATCATGAATGAATGACAGCTGCATGCTTGCCTCCAGTGCAATCGTCTTTACTTCTTCTTATAGTATGAGTAGAAAGCAAAACACATCTGTTTAAGAAAATTGAAGGTGGCAGGTGAACATGGTTAACTCACTAATTGGCTCCAATTAGAATCACAAAACACGTCAAGTGGTACAGCACCAGCTGCCTCCAAAGTGTGGCAATACATGTGCTGGCAAGATGGGTTTTCATCCAGAGAAGAAGGGGGAAATAAATGTGGAGTTACCCGTACAACATAGGAATCAAAATCCATACTGGCATGGGCGACCAGACACAAGTGGGAAGGGATCCGGACGGATATGAAAGAAAGAAGACTTGGAATAATATCAAATTCAACTAAAGTCTATCTCAAGAAGTTCATTGAAATAAACTTCAGGCATATTACATACACGTACGTAAAGCTCCGAGCCTATGGAACGTATGGCTAGGCCTCAGATATTAATGGTATACTCGGCCTAGAACTGAAACGTTAAACCATTGACTCCAGCAGTTATATATTCCCAGCTTTCTTGTCTTCATGGTTGAGTGCTACAGAAACAATATAAAGCCCATATGTGGTAGGAATCCTACAGAGAAATACTGGGAGATCTGCCAGCTTAGTGGACCATGCAGAGTTAGCGAATGAAACGGAAGCTTGGATCAAGTGCCTAAGCTTGAAATTGCATACATGTAACGTTACCGTTAGAGAAGATCTCTCGGCTACTATTTGTTACAAGTAGAATGTAAGTGCTGTACTGTGAAATGCCTACATTTTTGCCGGTGGTGAAATATAGAGATTTTATTAGTTCCACTGCATATCGTCCACCTTATTTGCTTCCACCACACTGAATGTAACATGTCTTGTTCTGTTCATAATGGACCCTCTTGCAATTGGAGACCACACTTTTTTAAGTTGAAGGGGCAACCCAGTTGTCTCGAGATGAAGTGAATAAATAAAACAGCAAAAAATTATCACAGCTAGAATAACTTTGAATTAGAATCATCACCATTTTTTTCTGTTCCTTACATTGTGGTTATTATGATATAATTTGATTCATCTTTAAAAGTACGTAATATGAATGTTTGGTTCAACAACAAACGTATTCATATTTCTAATCCCTTCAGTCAGACTGAAGTTAGTCACTTTAACCTTCCCCTTGCTACGCACTACAACATTCACTAATATTGTATTGGTTACAGCTTAACTCGTCATTCTGAATGTTAAACGATGGCTTCCTTCCTTGTATACAACAAGAGATTTTCTGCATGAGGAGTAGTGAAATTGGCTGGATCACTGGGGTGTGTAATCTATGTATACCTATTGACCATGGTTCCTCAACACTGGAATCTCCAAGGGCACAGGCTTATATGGAAAGGAAGCAATTATGGAAGCTATATCCTGGTCCAGTTAGTGGGTGATACTTGAGATTCCACACAGATCCATCAGACCAAAATCTTTCCAGAGATATGGCCTTGTAAACTTAGGGCTTTAGGTATTGATTGGTATAAAATTTGCATCTAAAGTTAGCTCTCCCTCATAATACCACTCTTCTGAAACTGTGCATCTACTGCAAATTATGGCTGTGTTGTATAACAGGGCTTGAAATTCATTTTTGGAAAAAGGTGCACTGGTGCACCCAACCAAAAAAATTAGGTGCACAGAAAAACTTTTGGGTGCACCACATAAAATAAAGTTGAATGACAGCAAAACTTAAGTTTGACGCTATAAGTATACTGCCTCTCATTAAGAACTTCAATCTGTAATTCTATCCAGATTTCAAATTTCAACCAAGCAACACATCTAATAAAGTACAACAAAAGGTTATATTGCTTTTTCTGATACTTACATTTCAAGAATATTCTGTATGCTAGTGTACAAGAGAACCGTTACCCAACAGAGTGCAAAAGAGGACAAAAATATCTAGGTGCACCAGTGCACCCACAGTCGAAAATTAGGTGCAATTTTGGATGCACACAGGTGCACATGCACCCACTATTTCGATCCCTGTATAATCTTGCTCACAGCTTGACCTCACACATGCACAGTTCAAAGCATGAACTGTGCATGTATTCATACCAATCATATTGAAATCAGTTTTTTTTCTAGAAAAATTGAATAAGAGGGAGCACACACAGTCAAGGAAGCAAATTCTATGTATTTATGGAAGAATCAATTGCTGAGTGAAAGCTGTATGCTGGATATTAAGGTAAAATCTGAATTTGACAAGGGGGTGCAGGGCTGAAACAAGCGGGCGCAGCGCCCCTCTTTCCTGATTTAGATGAACCCCTGGAAATAATGCATGTTGGTTATGAAAAGTCACTCACCTGGTACCTTTGCAATTTGCCTTTCTAGTTATTGCCATTTAGCTTCAATGAACAAATACCATAGTAGGAATACACAGGAATACTAGTACCCATATGATAAATTGCCAGATTTATTAAATGTTACAGAAATAAGATGAAAATAGAGAATAATATTCCCCCATAAGCCTATGAGTGAAGTGTATCTTTATCTGTATCAATCAGCCAATATAAACACCATTAAGTGTAAATTACACTGTGCCATAACAGCTTTGCAAGCATCCATTGGTTACTGATTATATCTAAATTTACAGGCTGTCGTTAATAAACTTTGCATATTTTGTATATGGAATAAATGTAGCTTGCTGCAAGCTGTCACAACATACATGTCAGTTTTGCGCACTCAATGGGCATATAGATAGGTACACCATTGGCACTGTTGTACACCCCTGTAGTTCAGTATCAGTGGTTCATTCCAACCATCCCAACTAAAATTACATTAACAATTCAGACGTATATAAAACAGACTGAACCTCAATATGAACCACCATGTTATGATCTGGCAATGGCCCAATTATGCAGTGTGAATATCTATAACTGCCTTGTGTTACTGACAGCTGGTGTCGCAGTTATCATTGAGAATGGAAACCTCCCTCTCCATAAATTAATGAAAGCAAATCTATTGGAAAGTATCTTTTTCGACAAGTTATAGGTAGCTTTTAAGTGGTTGCAGGTATCATGGATTTATATGCTTTGTAAGCAATGGATATGACAGGGACTATGCTATGTTATGATATTTTCTTTTACATGTACATCCATAATATATATTCATTTAATATGTCTCTTGGAATTTTTATTTTATTTTCTTATCTGCACTATCATAGTTTTCAAAAGTATTAAATTGCAATTCCAATTTTGTCTGGAAGCTGTAGGTGGCATGTGGCCATTTTATTTCTGTACTCCAAAGTGTTTTAACATCTTAAAAACATACATTAGATTAATATCATATCCTACATATCATGTTTCTCTGCCAAATTTACAAAGAAGTGGACAAACTTTACAAAGGAGTGGACACCCTCTAACCACTTTCAATTACAGTCTACAGGCTACCAAAGTCCTGCAGGATTCCTGCAATAGTAACAAACAACACATGAAGCAATGATGGCTTCACTCTTTGCCCTTCTGCCCTGTCCATTCACATTCCTTACACTGCTGTTAAGTTTATTGATTTTCGAGGAGGCCAACTCAACTCGGACACTGAGGCCAAACAATATGTAATACTAAATCCTGGTAACTTCAAGAGTGGATTAAGGTAAGACTGATGAAAACATGGGGTCGGCCTAATTAATCCAAGGAATTGGGACGTAGGTCTCCTGACTTGGTGGTGAGGTATGCGTGCTTTAAGGCATCTTATTGGTTCAGACATCGGAGGCCGAAGTCAATGGTCTCAAGCGGGTGGGACCGTAGGGGTTGTGGACCAGACAAATTAATCTCGTCTGCAAGCCTGTGTAATGGTTAATTAATGCAGGTTTTAAGTGCTGACGGTAAGCGGAAAAGATGATGACAGCACTATAAATAGATCTTACTTTTTTATACCCCTTACTAAATAGTCCTTCTCTACGTACGTTATACCAAAAACTACAGAAATGTTTAAAGATATTATGATTTGCCAGTGAAAATATAATTGTTTTCACAGCAATCATAGTCACATAAAATAACTTAGCAAACATAAACTACACTAGAATGGCAAATTTTGACAATTGTTTTATTTTGTCAAAAATGACAATTTTCTATAGATAACTGACAGGACTAGGTCATGTTGATAAGAAAACGCACACGATAATCTGGAAAACGTCTTTCCCATGAACAAAGGTTAAGCAATTTGCTTGTCACTCCCAAATTGCAATAATCTAGTCTCATCAACTTAAAACATTTTACAGTAAAATACAGACACAATTACAGTATGCACCATGTTCTACAATGTACATTAATCAAACAACAATGTTTCTAAGAATAATAGCTCTCATACTTCATCCACCTCATTATGTGTCACAATACATATTTCATAGCAATAAAAAGACATCCCTACAAGGAATCAGGTTGCAGTTCTACAAGCATTTCATCATTAGCATACAGAAGGGTTTACAGAGTACAAACCTTTCATCTTACATGACAAACGTTCCTATTACCAGAAACTTTGAGAGAATACGAAAAGATATTCATCAATAACAAGTCACTGTATCTCAACGTTTGAACAAAAATAATAATAGGTTCCTGTATAGGACATACGTCTAACCAAAAGAGTGTTGTTTGACTTTGTGCCAGACCCTTCAAACAATTGTGAACAATGAATGTAATATCAAGTATATTGGATGGCCTTTGAAATGGTCGACCTAGATGGAAATAACCTTTTCAATCATAAGCAAGACATTCTGTTATCAACAATGATACTATATATGAGAATTGGTATAGAATTATCTACCTTCTTGGGATTTTATGTTTTTGTAGAGTGTTATTTCACTTAGCAAATTATTCACTTTGATTTGTTGGCAAGTTTTCTTTATTGCAATCAACTATAACACAATAAGACAACCATGCCGGAATAAATAGTAAACTTTGATACTGCTTTCCAGTAAATCTTTTTGACTCACATTTCGATATTCATTTCTTTCATACGACACTGATGGTATTGCATCAAACCTCTTGCCAATTCAGAATTGACAAAAATGATCATTGCAAGTCAAAGCACAACTTTGAAACAGTTCCAAAATTTGAATTATCCATCATGCTGGCTTCTTGTTGGCAGCTCAGCCAACTTCACAGGCAAGTGTTAAAGTCGGCAGCAATTATCAAGTTTGACAGCCCATTATCTTATCAGGGTGTCCGTGGCATGATAGGACCACGCTTGTCGCTCACTGTCACAAGGTACATTTGTTCCCACAGAACATCTTGTGACTGAATCTCCAGAGATGAAAATCAAGGACAGGGCTCGAAATACCACTGTCTTGCATGTGCAAGTTTGTGCATATAAAATTGGAGCCGTGCATGTAAGTTCAAGAAGATCTGCACTGGTACAAGTTACCACCAGTAGAAATGTATCCCCTTTTACTCTCATACATTTTCACTTATGTACCCCTCTGAACTTTTATTCAATCCGTTTTTGCAAGTTTGCCTGTAGGGGATAGCTGAAGCAAGGCAGCATTGTTGGACAACATATGCATCCGGAGGAATTCATATAGAATTGGTTGTTACCATCTATATTCATGCAGAATACATAGTGTTATTGATTATTTTACTGTAAAACATGAAGGTACCTATATATATACAAAATGTATATAACATATGTACTGTAAGTGATGAAAATAAAACATATAACTCATATACATGTAGTAGCTACTTGATACTGACAAAACACACCCAATCTTTTCAAGTGATTAAGAGAAAGCAGCTACTTTCTTTCCACTCTGTTAAGTGCATGATTAATAGCTGCTAACAGTGTATTGGGTTATCACTTCTTACAATCTACTGTCTAGACAGAGAAGCATAAAATATGGCCATGGGTCCTGTCAAGTTGTGGACAGCAAGTCATTCAGTATTCTGGACATAGAGCCTAATAAATTCCTTGATGAAACTATCATTTATCTTTTATATTTACAGTTGGCATTCAGAGTAAGAGTAGAACATCTTAACAAAAACTGAGGTTTTCTTTCTGAGGTTATTGGAAATCCAAACATAAATCATATGTATTCAGAATAAGTTCCCCAAAATCCTACCTTTCAAACAAGTTTTGATGTATGACTCAATTTTAACACTGCGCTGTAAATGATCAATTGACTGAGTGTGTTTTTACATTCTACGTCTCGACAGAAGACCTAGAAGAACTGAAAGGAACGGAAAGCTAAGAACACCTTTTGATTCAGCACCAAGGAAAGACCACACATCAATTCTAGCCGGGCTTTCAATAACAGTTTACTGGTTACAGCTAGGTCAGATTAACCCTTTACTGTCATACAAGACAAATTATAGGCCAGAAACACAGAAAAAGAAGACTAGCACTCAGAGCATACAGTATACACAACACTGCCTATGCTTTTACATGTTTGGTCTATGTCATATGAATGGATATCATTGTGATACACAAATTAATCTGATGTCCTGAATTTAGTTCTTATCCTAATACAATTTAAGAGACACATACACAACATGTACATTGTGTTCCATTGTAGGGCTCACTTGTATCCTATGTCTAGACAGAAAGGGATTACAGAGATGCTTTCACTACATGAAGATATCAGCACGTTCAGCACCAAGGACAGGTCAAGGTGCTAGTAAAGGTCTTGATTTTTCAATCTCCACTTCATGACATGCGGGAGAGTAACACTGATGACATTGCATGGAAATATTGAGTTTCAGAGCTACAAATAGGATTGGACGATACATGTATGTACATAAATGATCACATAATACTACAATAACCGAAGGAAATCTCTTTACACCACTGCAAGTCAATCTTTATCCTTTAACATTACGGCTGACACGTTATTTACAGCAAGTGTCAAACACAAGCAATAATCTCCACTGAGGAAAAGGCCATAATGGGAAATAGGGAGCCTGAAATAGGTGCGGAATTTGATCCCTTGTTGCCATTAAACACATTTATTTCTGCAACCCTGGGATTTACGATTAGTGCAGAGAGACTGAAATATTCTCTTACACATGGTACGGTTCGTAAACCTCATTGTAGAAATTGGATAGAGTCAGAAAATACCTCATACTTTGATGTAAGAGCAAAATGGACATCTTTTATCTCAAGGCTCAGCACACTTTAATAAAGAATCCCAGCAGCTAAACGTTTATTTGATGATTCTGAATATCATTCATATCCTATGAAATAAAAAGAAATGATTTCAAGTTCTTTATTGGATTAGAGCCCAAGCCTTACCCTGCTCTGTAAGCATCTGACTCAAAGACCTTTCTGTAATTTCTACATTTAGAACTAAAATGTTGGCTACCATCCCAGCTTTCAGCTGATACCCTCAGAGAGGCTATACTAGTTAAAGTCATATGTCTAGATCATGTGTGATACCAGGACCATATCTGGACACATCTGCACTTAAACTATGTGGCTGTCAAATGAACATCATAAATGCTGATAAAATGACCACTTTCATATGGCAGCTTGCAGTAATATACACATGGTAATATCATACATAATATTCCTTACATTATATTAATGGTTTCTAGGTTTATCTGGTTCAAATAAAAACCCATTCACATTTGAAGACTCTTGCTACACAAACAGCTCTGGAAGTGATATATACTGCCTAAATGATCAATTTGAGACAGGCTGTTCTAAGAGGTCGGGGTAAGGAACATGAATAGCTTCCCCCCTGCTGTTTTATCCACTTCCTTCCTCTATGGATGGCACGCCATGGTTAGAGATTACCTTAGGCATTCATAAAGGTCTCCCAATTTTACAGCTCTAGACATGGCAGATAGAGAAGCATTCACTCCTTTTCCACAGAGATTTGCATTACTGGTGGTGCAACTTATGATGTCAGCAAGCATTTTCTCCTATGCATAACCCATGGTAATGCGCAGGCAACCCATGCTTTGAAAAACTTCAGAGGGGCAAATCACACATCACATGATTCCCTGGGAATAGGCTGACTCATACCCAGGTGATATGGCACCTGTTGCCATGCCGACGGCATGACGGCCTCTTGGTATTCTGGGAAATCAGCACTGGGGTCACTGTCGGTCAAGTTGCAATGCTCACTAACTGTCAGAGTAACTGTATAACGTAATCAATGAGATACAGTACTTGAAGTACATTATTTCTACATTTTGATATCTTCAACATTCTTTTATATGAGCAGTTTTAAAATTTGGGACAAGTACATGTATTTTGAAGGTATTACAATAAATTCAACTTATATGTATATAACAGCTTCACATGAATATTTCAACACATGATCCATGACATTCTGCTTCAATTACTTGGATATTTGAAGGTTCCTCGTAAGATGCCGCATGGTTTCCAGCATTTACTAAGCACTGAAGGATCATCATTTTGATCCTTTTCATTTGATTCTTAGTCACAAAAAGTAGGGAATTTTTGCGACTTAACTTGACAATCTGCTCGAGCTCCATTCAGACAACTGTGTATATTCTGGTAGTGCAAATGTCAAGACCCAAAACCAGTATGGAATATTCCTGAAAAACAGACACTTTCCCATCCTGTGGTGATCATGACATGAAAGGTCAGATATCATGCCTGGAGAAAGGATCATAGTCACACAAAGCCATCCATCTATGGCACTGGTCTTTTGATATGTGAAAAACCACTTTGGCAGCTGACATCTGTCTTCACAAAGTGAACCTAGTGACTTTTTTGATCATGGAATTAGATTCTTCTGCAAGGTGAAATGTGCTTCCGTTCTGTGTTGTCATATGGTAGCTATCCATTAGTTATACATGAGGATAGGCTTTGCTTTTGAAAAGAACATGAAAAGAAATTATCTACAGTACAATTAAAGGCATGCCACAAAAATGTAATCTGCTCATGTATTTTATTACACTACAATTAGGAATTTTGCAGCAAAATAATTTGTCATACAAACATATAACGTTGTGTAGAAAACACAATGTCACCAAAAATAATACATGTATTTAATGTATTGCATGGATAAAACTATAAGCGGAGTCACCTTGCCTGCAATGCACTTTGCCTGACTTCTGACTACACCTGACTAATTCATCACATTAATTGTTTCTACGCCTGTAGGATGGATTCACCAACACATTGAAACCTTGACTAATGGAATGGAAGTAATTACAAAAATATGCATAGATTCATATTGTGCTGTTTTTAGCATCACACATGTATATGTATGTCGCATATGTGCTAGCAGATACGGGAGTGACCTTGAGACAGCGATTAGGATTTGCATGCTGATTAGTAAACAAGGAATGCCCTGAAAGTAGAAATATACATGTAAACAGCCGTCCCCTAAAAATCTTATTAAAATGTGAAATTTATTTTCTGTAGTTTGGCACCCTAAGCTGTATTACACTTACAGATACTTTTTACACCCCAAAAATATACCTTACATGTAAACAAACAAAATCATCACTTTTTGACTGCTTCAAAATCAATGTAAATATAAAGCTATGCCGCTACGTGCATCACTGGGCGCATAAACATGAATAATATGCTTTAGGCAACTGAATATTTATATGGTGAAATCATTATAAATCAATGGAAACTGCCATGGTAACCTCCCATTAATACTAACAATGATAAGTCTGGCCCTGCCTTATCCCTTGGTTCATAAGTGCTTCCTGGATTAGACCAGACTGATGTAAAGATAGCATATCATTAGTTAGACTGACTTCATCATTTGTAAGTTTCCCAGCAGTAATAAGACATAGTTAGCAGTGCAGCTGGGTTCTTCATTGCCTTTTTACGTAACCTGCAGTTCTTGCCATACATTCAAGTGTCTTTAATATTTCAGGGAGGCCGGAGTTAAAGGTTGCTTTTTCTTGTCTAAGCCCCAATTTGTGGGGAAGAATCTTCTTTCAGAACTCATTTTCTTTTTTCTAGAAGTATGAGAGTGAAAGATGTTACTTCATGGTTGTAATGATGATGATGATGGTTGTAATTTTAGTCGTTATGCTTTTTCAAGGACTTTATCTTACACCATAACATAAAGCCTTCTGATTTTGAACAACAGCACGAATATGGATTTCTTTGGTTAGAAGTGGCAACAGCTGTGTAGCCTCTTCAAATTCAATACACATGAATACCTACATCTAGGACTACATTGTACTATATAAAGCATTTCAAGCTGTCTTACTCTGACATATGCATGAACTGAAAAACTGTATTCAGAATTTATGCATTTTGTATATATACTACAAGCATACAGATGACCAATTCAAGATCAGTCATTCAGTGAAACTTGATATGGTGCAACACTAATCCCTAACACACCACTAGTAGTACAATCAGTGATTCATCCTTCAGTTCTCTCAAATAATCATTACAGATATTTCAACACTAACAGCAAATTCCAAACAAAATCCTGCAAAACGAAATTAATCCGTATAAACCCTTTCAAAACAATTCTTCATCATCTCACCACTAAGCCAGATTTCTGACACTGAGTACTCAAATCTACTTATCTTCAGATCTAAGTTATAGAAAAATACCACCTTTCAACATTAGACTTCACTCACACTATACTTTTTGGCATCAATGTCTCTTCTGCAGTGCCAACTTGTCAGTACCACCCTGGCAATGATGTTAGTTCTACCTCTGACTTGTGGTAAATAGAATTGGCATAGCTCCTGCTGTTCCACAATTGGATTAGATGGTAAGCTATACAGCATGTAATCAAATTGACATAGTTCTTCTGCAGATACTCATTTAATATGTGTCTTGGAATTTTTAGTTTCTTTTCTTATCTGCACTATCATAGTTTTCAAAACTATTAAATTGCAATTTTTTAATTTTGTCTGGAAGTTGTAGGTGGCATGTGGCCATTTTATTTCTGTACTCCAAAGTGTTTTTACATCTTAAAAACATACATTAAATCAATATTATATCTCACATATCATGGTTCTCTGCCAAATTTACAAAGAAGTAGACAAACTTTACAAAGGAGTGGGCACCCTCTAGCCACTTTCAATTACAGTCGACAGGCTAGCAAGGTCCTGCAGGATTCCTATAGTACCAAACACCACATGAAGCAATGATGGCTTCACTCTTTGCCCTTCTGCCCTGTCCATTCACATTCCTTACACTGCTGTTAAGTTTATTGATTTTCGAGGAGGCAAACTCAGCTTGGACACTGAGGCCGAACAATATGTAATAGTAAATCCTGGTAACTTCAAGAGTGGATTAAGGTAAGACTGATGAAAACATGGGGTCGGCCTAATTAATCCAAGGAATTGGGACGTAGGTCTCCTGACTTGGTGGTGAGGTATGCGTGCTTTAGGGCATCTTATTGGTTCAGACATCGGAGGCCGAAGTCAATGGTCTCAAGCGGGTGGGACCGTAGGGGTTGTGAACCAGACAAATTAATCTCGTCTGCAAGCCTGTGTAATGGTTAATTAATGCAGGTTTTAAGTGCTGATGGTAAGCGTTTTGTTTCAGAAAATATGATGACGGAACTATAAATAGATTTTCCTTTTTATACTCCTTACTAAATTAGTCCATCTTTACGTACGTTATACTAAAAACTACACAAATTTTGTCAAGATATGATTCGCCAGTGAAAATATATTGTATTCACAGCAATCATAGTCACATAAAATAACTTAACGAGCATTAACTACAGTTGAATGGTAAATATTGACAATTGTTTTATTTTGTCAAAAATGACAATTTTCTATAGATAACTGACAGTACCAGGTCATGTCGATAAGAAAACACACACGATAATCTGGAAAAGGTATTTTCCATGAACAAAGGTTAACCAATTTGCTTGTCACTCCCAAATTGCTATAATCCAGTCTCATCAACTTAAAACATTTTACAGTAAAATACAGACACAATTACAGTATGCACCATGTTCTACAATGTACATTAATCAAACAACAATGTTTCTAAGAATAATAGCTCTCATATTTCATCCACCTCATTATGTGTCACAATACATATTTCATAGCAATAAAAAGACATCCCTACAAGGAATCAGGTTGCAGTTCTACAAGCATTTCATCATAAGCATACAGAAGGGTTTACAGAGTACAAACCTTTCATCTTACAAACGTTCTTATTACCAGAAACTTTGAGAGAAGACGAAAAGATATTCATCAAGTAACAAGTCACTGTATCTCAACGTTTGAACAAATAAAAGGTTCCTGTATAGGACATACGTCTCACCATAAGAGTGTTGCTTGACTTTGTGCCAGGTCCTTCAAACATACATGTATGAACAATGACTGTAATATCAAGTATATTGGATGGCGTTTGAAATGGTCGACCCAGGTGGAAATAACCTTTTCAATCATGAGCAAGACATTCTGTATATATGAGAATTGCTATAGAACTATCTACCTTCCTGGGACTTTGTTTGATTGTCATTTTACTTAGCAAACTGTTCACTTTGATTTGTTGGCAAGTTTTCTTTATTGCAAGCAACTATAACACAATAAGACAACCATGCCGGAATAAATAGTAAACTTAAGAACTGCTTTCCAGTAAGTCTTTTTGATTCACATTTCGAAATTCATTTCTTTCATACGACACTGATGGTATTGCATCAAACCTCTTGCCAATTCAGAACTGACAAAAATCATTGCAAGTCAGAGCACAACTTTGAAACAGTTTTGGCATCAATGTCTCTTCTGCAGTGCCAACTTGTCAGTACCACCCTGGCAATGATGTTAGTTCTACCTCTGACTTGTGGTAAATAGAATTGGCATAGCTCCTGCTGTTCCACAATTGGATTAGATGGTAAGCTATACAGCATGTAATCAAATTGACATAGTTCTTCTGCAGATGGGCATGTTCCACCGGTGCAGTAACAGCTGTTCACTCTTACAGTGAGCAGGGTTCTCACCGGGATTTTTTTATAGGGGGCATCTTAGTGCAACAAAACCATGTGGCAGGTGAGAGGGTGAGGCTGCAGGCACGAGTATTGTAGAGGGGTCCGGGGGCATCCCCCCTAAAAATTTGGAAATTCATAAACCTCAGAAAGCTTTTTTACCTAAATGTAAAAAACATAAAAGCCCCCTACGCTGATTGAAACACAGCGTAGGGCCCAAATCACAGCGCTAGCGTAGGGGATTCAAAAATACAAATCACTGCATAGGGGCCCCCTACACTCAACTGCGCTGTGAGAACCCTGAAAACCTACCAAAACCATAAACACATATGTCATGCAATGTAGTTACACTGTATTCTGCATGTAATCATGATCACCCTAAATTAAAGCGTAGCAGATGTTTTGCATACTGTTATTCAAATAAGGACTTTGAATCAAATAAAAATATTTGTCTGTTACTTTTATTATTTGAATACAGGCTTTGAGCTTTCCCTACATATTTCTTTTGAAACTATTCGTCATATATGGATAAATACATGTTCTTAGTTATACTTTCAGACTGACTAGTACTGTTTGGAAGTCAGAGGAAAATAATGCACTTGCTGGCAAATGTTGCCTTTCTTCTATTGTAATAGATATCTTTGTATTCAAACCAGGTGGAAGTCATATTAACTGGGACATGTTCAAAGACAGTGGAAGTCAAACTTCATTGAGAAATTTATCAAGTATGATAGAACCAATATGCAGGCTCTTTCCTCTGGGGTCGAAGTCATATGCAGAAGAGTTGCACACATGCCAAGAGAACAGCAAAAAGCTTTTAAACCTATTACAGTACAAGCATCACACAACTGTGGCCCAGCTAACAGGGCATTCAAGATGCAAGTTTAGCATAAATTTGGTTAAATACAAGGGACAGACGAAAAGACTGGCATCAGGTAGAACGTACAGCCTGAATATTTCCAGTAGGACTATTGATTTTGTTGGGAAATGGAATGCTACTGCACATGGTCGTACCAAATTTCCAGTATTTCCTTCAAGATATAGTCTTACGTCTTAGTCAAGTAACATTGATAAGATAAATCTGAAGCTATAGAATAATTCTTGCCACATCTTCCGACTTCCGTAACCTTATTTGACTACTGTAACTTCATTTTTTGATAACTCTGGTGTATCATTTCTAAGACTGATTAGTAGAAGTGTGCTTTTGTGAAGGAAACTACATGTAATTTCATAATCAAGGGGCACTTATTAAAAAGAATATTAATCTATATAATCATAATTTGCTAAAAGAAAGAATTCATTATTTTTCAGGGAATCAGAAGTCCCTTCACAGTTTAAACACATACTAGATGTAAGAGTGTCGAGTAAACTTTGCATTGATTAAGTTAACAGTTCCATCTTGAATATGTGAGTAGTGGCACAATATCTGGGGAAAAGTAGAGAATCAACTACATGCCTGGAGTCACCAATGTCAGACTAGTACAAAATACTATTGTGAGCAAAATCCTTCATCACGATATTGTGAATGATTTGATTAATATGGGTCAGGCAAAATTAGGTAAAGATTTATTTAAGAGTCTTTTGCAGTGCTCCCTTCATAAGTCAATGTCACCTATCTATGAAATAGCAGGTCTCAGGGTATTATGGCACAGACACAAAGTCTGGTTTACTGAAGGAAAGGTGCTACAAATAAATGCTCTCTTCCCCTCCTCTAGAGGAAAGCGACTTGCCTAAAACTTTCAAAGTGTCAGTAGAATTAATCACAAACTAGTGCTCATGAAAAAATAAACAACCAAATGGCAAATTTGAAAACAAAAATTATAATTTGT
The DNA here is from genome assembly GCA_035149815.1 of Branchiostoma lanceolatum. Classification (NCBI taxonomy): domain Eukaryota; kingdom Metazoa; phylum Chordata; class Leptocardii; order Amphioxiformes; family Branchiostomatidae; genus Branchiostoma; species Branchiostoma lanceolatum. The sequence continues at coordinate 15,013,810 of CM068871.1, read as the reverse complement.
CCTATAATTCAACATTTTGCAATAGAGCATGCGTATATTGATGGACATAGAAATCTTGCTACTGTAGTGCACAAATTGTATGCAGCTTAAAATACCACCAACCTATTTGTCATTTTTCTATAAATAGATCAAAAATCAATCTCATCGACTTCTTCATACAAAAATGAAACATTATCTACATGTATCATTGTATATCTGTCTCAATCTATGTCTCCTTCATTTTCACATTTTTAGCTTGTTTTATCCCTTGTATCTAAAATATTAATAAACAGTCTGATTAAAATTCTATTTGGCTGCTTATTAATTGTTTAATAGGTGAACAACTGGATTGCATAGTTTGAACATTAAGCACAGCGTGTGCACGTCTGTTGGAGTCTTTGCCTTGTAATCAAACATTTAGTGACTGTCACAAGACAGCAAGAAATCATCTGAAGTAATTTTGCCTGCAGCTTCTAGCTGTGTGTAAGGATATGGGGCAAGGCTATGTCATTTAATCATTCATGTCCAACGTAAAAAATGTGATGGAGGGAAAATTTCCTGTCACATTATCAGCAAAACTACCATAACAGACTATCGTTTTAAACAGCTTTACATCGTTTTTCATCAATGGATAATTATGTATTGATAATGATAGGTTTTGACATTATTATCAACTGTTACTCTACTGTATGGACATGTACACATGATGTATGTACTAGAACTGGTGACATGGTGTTACATGTAAGCAATACAAACATGCACATATCGTCCGTGACTGCAGTAGTTTTAAGATTTTCACAGCCACATTTCCATGCTGCTTTCCTGCCCATATTTCCAGTATAGCAGGGCAACTTCATTACGGCGCCAACACCACTATGTCATGGGTCCACAAGGGACTTCAACATCAAAGACCCCAGACAGACCCTACTATAACTACCATTCTTCAAGCCAAAATTGCTCTTCAGCCAATCAGTGCAGCAGGCGGTAGTAGAAACGACCCCTCATTAAAAATTCATCCCGTTCCCCGTGAAAGGGCGCCGGATAGTTCCGTAATGCCCCCGGCACGACGATCGCTCAGCGTGTGATGGAAAATCCATGGCCATTCATGCTGATACGTCATTACGTCAGGCCATGAGGCCGTGCAGACCCACCATTTTCTACATCATTTCAAACCCTACAAATACAGCCGCAGGAAATTCCCTCGGCTTTCTTTTATAGGCTGATTCTACTCCACTCCATACGCATTAAACCGTTTAAGTCATACATTCGACTGGATTGCAGCTCGCTGTACGTCAGCTGCACATGTTATCTCATTACTGTATTCTCATCAATCCTTGCTGACAGCCGGAGCTGGGATTATAATCCGTTCATTTAGAAATATATCATCCTTCACACCCGAGGGGAGTCGATATTGCCAGATCCCAAATCCCCTATTAACGAGTCATATGTGACACTAAGGGTGAGCCATACGAAAAATAAAATTCATCGTCATATGAAAGCTGAGCATTAGCGTGTGTGTAGGCAATCTAGCTCGGCCAGCCCACCTCTCTAGCTGTGCATCTGTCACTTCGTTTGTCCCATTCTGAGGGCAGCAACTCAATAAGCAGTGATGGAGGGGATAACATCCTTCCACATTACATCGTAAATGCGTAACAAAATTTTGCGGTAAAAATAACAGATGGTCAATGGAGATAGAATGCCTTATCTCATTAGGACTCCCCGGTTGTGCGATTCCCTTCAGACTTAGAGGAAAGGGAAAGCAGAGAATAGATTGGGCAACTGGGAAGACTGTTAGCTTAGGACGTGATATCTCCATTGACTATCTACATGTAGTTAGTCTTGTTTCCAAAGAGATAACACTGCCTGAAACGTCCTTGCATTTTCAAGCATGTGGGTTATACGCAGTGGGCTGTATGGATTACATCACTTCGGACAGTATAACTTCATGTACGTCAGATGAGGACTTAATCTATTTTATAAAGTCATTGTTAACAATCATATGACAAGTGGGCTGGAAAATATGTGATAAGCAATATTAGCAAGTAGGGTTCTGAAAACTAACAAAAATATCATTTGGTAAGCTGTTAATTCGATATTTGGGTGTTCTGGGCTCTCCCTGACTGAAAATTAAAACATTATAAAGCTTGTAAAAATGATATCTCCATTGACTATCTAGTTAGTCTTGTTTCAGAAAGAGATAACACTGCCTGAAACGTTCTTGCATTTTCAAGCATGTGGGTTACACACAGGCACACTGTCGCGTGGGATGTATGGATTAGATCACTTTTGACAGTACAACATCATGTACGTCAGATGAGGATCATCTTATGAAGGATTAAAAAGGCCATGTACATGACATAAGTGGGCTGGAAAATATCTGATAAGTAATAATACTGGATAAGATGGACAACAAAGTATAAATCTGAAAAATAACAAAAATTTGCAGACAATAATTCATAAGCTATCAATCTGATATTTGGGGGTTCTGGGTCCCCCTGACAAAAAATCAAAACAAATACACTTGTACGTTTATGAAGGTAGACATCCAGTTTAACAATATTTAAAGACAATTCATTCTCTACAACTGGACAAGATTCGGATATCACTTCCTGACGTTTTGAGTGATTCGCCATACTGAAGAAGAGTGATGGATGTCACTTGAAACGTCCAGAAGTAATCCCTGAATATTATCCAGTTTTGGAGATTGTATTGTCTTTAAATATGCACTCATAAAAATAGTAGTCTATGGATGCTGTATCGCATGACTTTCTAACCCAAGACTGTTAAAGGACAAGGCCGTTCAAGCAATTTTGTTGTTACCAAAATATCTGACTTACAGGGTTGAAATAAGAGTCACAGTTTCATTTCCCAAGAGACTAATTAACAGATGGAGTAGATGTAACTGACATTCTGATAATGCAGATTACTACACTGCACTGATGTATATTGCCTATCAAGTAATTACTGCTGTGCCTATTAATACAATATGCTGACTAACGAGATTTCCAGAATGTGCAATAGAATATGACAGTTTTCTCAAATTATGCATTTTTTATAAAAATGTCACTTGTTTTCTTAACCTCAGAGTCATGTCCAACAATATTGTTTATAAATGCCACAAACACTTATGATACTATGAACAGGATACAACTTATTCATGCATGCTATTATCACAATGACTGGAATTTGGCTTGTTTTATTTAAAACATACAATGGTTACCAGCTGCTATTTCTGAGATGTATTAGACAAAGGTATATGGTTCTTCAGGGAAATTGCAACACAATACCACCTGTACAGGCAGCGAATACAAAACATATTCAACGCAACACTAAATGCGAAAAGCAATGAATACAATCAATACAAGAAACATGTACTCTTCTTACAGCAAGAAACTTGTATGTTTTTATGATTTCGAGATTCTAATTGTTTGTAGTAAGAACATTATCATTCAATTGTAAATAGCTAAAACCTGAAAGGCATCAAAAGTTATACCATGTACCATGCATGCATTAAATCATTCAGATCAATGGATAATTTTGACCTTTCTCTCCTAGATACATGTACAGGTATGAATTATGTGAGAGAGACAGCCACAATAGCAGCTTATGGAATTATTCACCATTGTGTCCCTTTCATACAAGTGAATCTAATGACACCGTGTTATGACAAGAGGGCACTCACTAATAGATGAATTTAAAGAATGGGGGGAGGGTGGGTGTCCAGCACAAAAAATCCATTAGTGAGAAATCTAAATGGGAATCTGGTAACGGAATCATGGCCAGTTATTTTCAGTTTGACCTTGGTTGTTTCCAGTGGGAATAGGGAGAATGGACAGGGCACTTTGTCTTGAAACAGCTTGTTATTTATCAAAGGGGCCATTTGTATCATGGGGTCTCTTCTAAAACACGGAAAGGAGAAAGAAACTTTAGATAGATGTGGATATAAAGAGGGGCTACAGTATGGGGACAAAGACTCATTTTTTAATACCACAATCAAAACATTTTATGGACACTTGTACGGCATCTTTGAACATGTTCAACAATCATACAACCAAAGGATACATTACTATTTTTGGCAATATTGTCTTGCTGCAGTTGCATCAAATATATACATGTACTATATATCTATAATCATACTGTACATGGCTTGAAATACCTACATTGTACTATAGCACCTGCTTTTGGGATTGCAGAAAAAATACAAACAATATGTAATTTGGGAAGCTAGAGGTAAAAGGATACAAGTCTGACATTATGAATCACATATCACAGAAACAGAAAAAAGTATTTGGAGCCTTTACATAAGAAGGGGAAAATAGAATTATGGGTGGGGGACAATAGAGTTATGGGTGGGGGGTAATAGAATCATGGTTGGTGTTGCTCTGGCTGTTAGTGGGGGGTGACAATCTCAAAATGTAGCTTTTAACGGCCTTTATGAAAAAAAAGCTGGAAGGGGAATGAATGATTGAATGTTGCAAATGTATATAGAAACTGTTTTATCAACTACATTGTAGACCAGAGACTGCAATAAGAAAATTGGCGTGTATACACCATCCATCAAAAATATCCACAGAACTGACAATATTTCAATCGAGGGATCCATCTTGCAATAAATGAGGTCACACCAAATGTCATAACCTGAAAATCAGAAAGGAAAAAATTGATTTATTGATAACAACTAAAATGCTACCGTATACAGATTCTGATGTTTAACATATACAAACACAAAAATACAATTATTATTCTGCATTCTGTGGGAGATATTCCCAAAAGGTGACTGAATTTCGGTTAGAAAAATAAGATATTCTACCATAAACCACTTACCCTAGATATAGGTTCGGCAGATTCAATTTCTAAGGCTGATTATCCTTTCAAATCTATTCCAGCTTACAAGGGACAGAATATCAAATGGGGCTTAATTTCAGAGGCATCTTGGATATGATTCAATAACTCTACAATAAGATGACCAGCACAACAAAGCTTGGGGTTTCCCTGCTCCTACAGCCTTTGTGAAACACTCAAAAGAACATTAATGCCCTTATTGCAACATATACAGTACGTAAATACAATATATGCATGCCATGCAGGGCTTGAAATATGTTTTTCTCCTGTTTCCTACAATTTGTGGTTTATGATACCAAGCCTGAATCTTTCTACACTGTTTCTATCTTATTCTGGAGGTGTGCACGTGGGCATTTCAAGCCCCATCAAGGTAACTTCTGCAAGATGTGAAAGGATGCAGTAAAAAAGACAATAAACACAAAATGATAGTAATAACATGCATCAAATGTTCATGCAATAGGGGATGATAACAAGAGTATATAATGAGACTCTAGCATCGAGACATGTATTCACAGTACCCCATTCAAAGGTAAAAACAAACTTTACAAGTCTTCATTCAACATGCAATATTTTCATTTTGGTAAGCAAAATCTTTTCCCTCTCATATACATAATATCATCCTCAGTCTGAGGTTTGACCTCTGTACCTTAATATCTTATACATTATTATGTAAGAGCCCATATACACTATTAGTACTTATCTACAATCTTTTCCATCTACTATTTAATCTAAAACTTTACTAAAAGCCTATAGCCATAAAACGTATCCCATCATCATCACCATCAATTGAAATTGGTATAAAATATTAAACATGCACAATAAAGACATCAAGAAAATCCTACCAAAACAATAAATGGTTTTCTACTAATTCTCCTTCCAAACGGCAGCGGTTGATTAATACGTGAAAGCACACATGATTTAATTTATGACCATATCTACTTGTAATCTAGATTACCCAGCAAGCTACACCAATATAGAAATGCACAAAGAGCAGTAAAAGGGGGACCAGAGGGACGTATTTAGGTGTAATCTACGGGCTATGTGAAGCAAAGTGTCTAATGGTATAATTCCCGGACTGTCAGCGTTACTTAGGCACAGGACGTTTTGGCCTAATAAGGCTCTAATGCACATCTGTTGGGAGGGTAGACGCACATATGGGTACTTAGTGCCGGGAGAAGCCAAAACACATTTGACCAAGGAAATTCTGCCGCAAGTCAGTCCTTCTAGTTGCAAATCAAGAGTCATTGAATGTGTATTAGATTCTGTACACGTAAGAGTTCACAATGCATCCAAAACACAAGTTTATAATATTTTTTTCCTATTCAAATCCAGTCTCCTGAATTGTAAAAATAGTCCAATTATAAGTGAAAAATCCTCTATAACAGAAAATATAGCACACACATTATATAAAATCATAGAATAATGCAATGAAATTGATGTGGTCTAAATACTTCATACTAAACAATGACGGCATGGAACTTCAATAGGATACTTCCTCTCGGCCTTGGCTATTCCCCTACAGTTTCCGAGCAGGAATGCGGGCCATGAGGCATGTTATTATCCGCAGTCATTGATTAATATTCCGTACAATGGCGGAGCGCATGGAAGGGCAATAGGAAATACCACATGTCCAATTGCTGCCTGAAGGTGCAAAATTGATTGATAAACGGAGATAAATAAATGTTGGCTATACAGTGGTTTTAGTGATATATGCCACTGTACATGTATAGCCTATACATGTACATGTATACATATATAACTCTTCAGATATCATGCAAGGCATAACCATGCTAATATCTATAATGGGATACACTGGTATGTTGAATCTAAAAGACAAATTTTTCAGATGATGATGCCTACATGTACATACATTTCAACATTTTGGTATCTCTCATTTTACATGCAAAAATATTGGATCCATGAAATACATGTACTTAGCCTTTCATGTCGTAAACAGGGCTCAAAATAACCACCTGCTACATGTAATTTGCACAAAAAAATTTGACATAACTTTCGATTTTCCCAGCTAAAAGAATACAGGCTAGTATATGGTACATAAGGAATCACACATTGCTGAACATAGAAATTAAGTATTTCCAGCCTTGCATATCATATGCAGCTCATGCTTCTGAAAAGGTTGAAAAGTGGGTGGGTGGGGGGTGACATAGAAGTGTTGATCATCAAACAATACTGCATTATGGTTGCAGACCACAGTATTTCTCCTATAGGGATTTATATAGTTAAGGATCCCAAGGTGAGAAGCTTCGACGCCTGAAAATTTATAGAAAGGTGCAAAATTAGGGTACCAGATTTTCATATGCTTGACTTCAAGGTTCAATCTACAAAATATCTGCAAAATGAGATTAAATTTGCCGGCTCGTTCTCTTTTTAAAGCCACTTTGATATGACCCCAGCGGAGGTCACCGTACTGCAGGCGACTTACAGTAGTCGGGCGGTAACAATATCCAGGCGCGAATCCAACCCGACCGAACAAACATCGTAATCAAACTCGTACTGTCTCAAAACTGACGTATTCCTCTGCCATTCACCACAGTTTCAGCCTCGCTAACGTGCACAGAAAAAAAACTACGGCCTTTTCAAGCAATGCGACGCACTACTTCGTACCCGAACTACTATTGTCCACGGGGGTCGCCCATTAATACTGTGTTCTGCGACCTTAAGACGACCTTGACCTTGGTTTTCTTTTGTTCATACAATGTAACAGGTTTAGTTGAAGAAATGTACCAAAGCTTTTTGCAAACATCCGAACGGTTGCCGAGATATCTCCAGCTTTGCACTTCAGGACCCGGCATAGGGGTAGACCCAGGACAAGGCCAATATGACGGGCCAATTCGCGCTCTCATTATCTAGACAAAATTTGCTATTCTGGTGGGATTTTTTTCGTGGAAGGTATCATTAGTGTATATTCTTAAGTTCTGAGTGATTTTAGGTCAGGTTCATGGTTAGTTACGACGCAGGGGGGGGGGGGGGAAGAAGCGGTGTCCGGGTCCACACCAAGTCCTATGGTTAAGGATAGGGGGCGGTCTTAGAGGCCGTTGCCATGGAAACGGCCGGTCTGGCGGCAACAAAAACGACCGATTTCAAGTGAGTCGACGTCAATTACTGATACACCAGTAAAATTTGACCGAATGCAACGTTTATGGCCAATCCCCGCTGGGGGTTAAGACGACCTTGACCTTGGTTTTCTTTTGTTCATACAATGTAACAGGTTTAGTTGAAGAAATGTACCAAAGCTTTTTGCAAACATCCGAACGGTTGCCGAGATATCTCCAGCTTTGCACTTCAGGACCCGGCATAGGGGTAGACCCAGGACAAGGCCAATATGACGGGCCAATTCGCGCTCTCATTATCTAGACAAAATTTGCTATTCTGGTGGGGGTTTTTTCGTGGAAGGTATCATTAGTGTATATTCTTAAGTTCTGAGTGATTTTAGGTCAGGTTCATGGTTAGTTACGACGCAGGGGGGGGGGGAAGAAGCGGTGTCCGGGTCCACACCAAGTCCTATAGTTAAGGATAGGGGGCGGTCTTAGAGGCCGTTGCCATGGAAACGGCCGGTCTGGCGGCAACAAAAACGACCGATTTCAAGTGAGTCGACGTCAATTACTGATACACCAGTAAAATTTGACCGAATGCAACGTTTATGGCCAATCCCCGCTGGGGGTTAAGGTTGCAGACCACAGTATTTCTCCTATAGGGATTTATATAGTTAAGGATCCCAAGGTGAGAAGCTTCGACGCCTGAAAATTTATAGAAAGGTGCAAAATTAGGGTACCAGATTTTTATATGCTTGACTTCAAGGTTCAATCTACAAAATATCTGCAAAATGAGATTAAATTTGCCGGCTCGTTCTCTTTTTAAAGCCACTTTGATATGACCCCAGCGGAGGTCACCGTACTGCAGGCGACTTACAGTAGTCGGGCGGTAACAATATCCAGGCGCGAATCCAACCCGACCGAACAAACATCGTAATCAAACTCGTACTGTCTCAAAACCGACGTATTCCTCTGCCATTCACCACAGTTTCAGCCTCGCTAACGTGCACAGAAAAAAAACTACGGCCTTTTCAAGCAATGCGACGCACTACTTCGTACCCGAACTACTATTGTCCACGGGGGTCGCCCATTAATACTGTGTTCTGCGACCTTATCTAACACCGGGGGTAAATACATGAGTAATTCTGTAAACAAGTTGCATGGCGACCATGTACATGGATCTTTAAAGCAAATTAAAGCAAAAACCACTGGATTGAATGTTAGGTTGTATTCTGCAACTGTCCATACAATTCTATTGAATATTCTATGGTTACATGGAGCGTACGCATCAGTTATGTAATACGTCAATGACAGTTAGACATCCAGGTATCAAGATACGCCAAATAGCAGTTACTCAAGCAACTGGATACAAATCGATCAGAGTTCATTTGACTGTTTCCAAAATCATATCCAGTTGCTTGAGTAACTGCTATTTGGCGTAAGTTATGTAATGCACATACACCTGTAAGTTTAACCTTTACCATCTTTCAAGGACCTGGTCATTAGAGGTCAAGGACCTGTGGTATGTTGACCTATGACCTCAACTACAGGTGTGACATACTTTCACACAATATATCAGGCTGCAGCAAATGAGAAACTTCAAACTTACAAATCAGGACTAATCTCAATAATTTCCCCTATTGGTATACTAGAGCAACATTCAAGAGTGGACTGCAGGAGTATAGTCTGCAGTAATACACATTCATTTCTCAATATCAGTTCAGATGACACACAGTATAGATCAATGAAGTCCGACTTATAAAAAATCATACTGTCACTGGCTTTTGACAATTTTACAATACTTGATATATTCTCTGTTTCACAGGGAGGGGCAATGAGACGAGGGCTAATGTATAACATTATCATCCTTTAGTTACATTACTAGAGATAATCAGTAGAACACCCACATGTACACATAGACATGTACACACATACACATACACACACACATGCACATGCCTGCACACACACACATGTGCGCACACACACACAAACACACACACATACATACACTAACAAGCAAGTGCGTGCACACACACATGTGCACACACACAAACACACACGCATGCACAAACAAACACACACACATACATACACATGCACACACAAACACGCACGCATGCACACACACACACGAATGCACACAGACACACACTGACACCTGCGCACAGTGGTTACAATAGCCTGATCAATGGATTAGTGGATTTGCCATCTTAGATAACTAAGAGTCATAGTCCCATCATAGGACAGACCAACTGCATATCATATATCTGTCCACCTATTCTCCACTGCCGTAATGCAGAGATATCCCTTCTATAGATTCCTGCATCACTATGATTATGATAGATGGGTAGAAGGTTGTATCCGTGATGTCACAGCCCTGGGTCCCCTATAGCACATCAGCCCCTCCATTTGGTTTTATGACGCGCTTAGCCTGGTCCTCATGCAGACTAGAACCAATCGATCGGGCGGTGTCGGCTCGTGGGGTCCCCAGGCACCCTAATTGCTATTGTCTTGGTCCAGAGATTGCCAGGTGAACACATAATGCAGTGTCCGAAGCTGGGACGTCCCATCGCGACTATACATCAGTCCCTGCTATTGTTATTATGCACCTGCTGAAATATACATTCTACAGCTTGACTGGATAATGTGTGAGTTGTTGGGTATATATCTTAAAGAGATTTAGCTTACCAAGTTCAGCACAGTCTCCAGAATGTCTCGGTTGGACACCTCTCCGACTTGGATCAGTCCGATCAGAACAGCGAATTTCATCTTGGTGGTTTTCATCTGGACGTCGGTCGCAGCGCCCGACCCACCGCCGCCGGCCTGCAAGCCGAGCTGCGCGGCCAGACCCGTCACCGACGCCGCCTGGGTACTCATCCTCCCCGCCTTAAAAATCCAAGCGGATAGATCTCAGCGCAGATCTGCACTCGCGATATATCCCCAAACTATTACTCCGGTCTGTACGAGGGAAGAACAGCAATCAGGAACCATAAATGGGCGCCATCTTGTTTGTATCACCTGCCGAACGCATGCGCATGACGAGGCTTTTCATTGGTCAGGAAATCGATCCGCCGAGAAACTTGAAAATGAAAGTTCCGCCCAAGGGGCAACGCCCCCTTACCTGTGCTCACCTGAACTGTAGGCCCACCCAAGTGCATATATACCGCCTAAACTTGCCTTTTCCCTCAGCAGTATGATTTTACAGGACCTGACACGCGATCGGTGCTATCTGTGTGGTAGATCTTGACATGTCTGTGGGAGTTAGGGGGAAGGTGCGTTCAGATAGACATCACCGCGGGATTAAAGTTGACATGGAAACCCGGGCTTTTAGACTGGGGCACGAACTTTAGGTGACAGGGGTTTGCTTAACATGATTTGGATCGACCGTGTGGGACATGCATGTTTTCTCAACAGACGGGGAAATTTCGTTTCCGGATGTGGGACCGGTGGCAACAGCATTCATTTATTTATGAACACAATAATCCTCTTGTTTCCCAACATGCAAACGCGGGACAAGGCACAACCACGAAATTTTCGTTCATAGAAATCGCAAAGTATGAGATTTGAAATAAGCGCTGACCATTTCAAAGACCCCAATGGCTATCTATTGCAGAATCATTAAACCATTGTTATTGAAAAAAAGTATTAGTTTGAGTTTACCAAAAACTCCTATGCTAACATAACGTACTGTAATATTTCATATTTTCCGGTCCTGTCAACAACGTGGCGTTACGCTATTCATGCGTGACTTACCGTCTAGATGATAATGAAAAGCGTGATAAATCACCGTGGCGTCTCTAGTAATCAACTCGACCTTCTAATGCTAAGATAAGAACTAATGTAATTAATATGCTTCTGTTGTGAATATATAAGTGGCTTAAATGCCTGGCGGCTGTCAGGCGGGAATACCAAAGTTCCGCGGATGTGGTTTAAATCCGGAGACTTTTCTCGTCGATAGTTCATCACTGCCAAGCCTAAATGCCGCCCTGCGTTCTTAAGTCGATACCAAACTAATTAAACAGCGGTGTGAACTGAATACGTAACCTTTTGTCTTATCCAATCTTTTCATTAGTGACTGAAACAAATCCTTTCCAGAAAATTCGTCTCTACAACGTATAAAATATCATCTGATAGTGGAAAGTAGAAACGTTTATCTTAAAGCTTTATGAAGATTATTTTTATTTGGAACCTTTGCTACTATGAGATTGTGACTGGTAGGATCGACGAGATATGTCTTTCCCTGGAGGTCACACCACATGCAATATCTAATGTAAAATCCCTCATACTCGGTTATAGTGACCATATTGCCTGTTAATGCTATTTCAAACCAGGTCAAACGTTATTAACGGAAGTACATCGATCCGGATATCTGTGTTTTAGCGCGCCAGTCTCTAATTCGTCGCTAGGTTCTGGGTAATGTCAGAGATGGTTGAAGCTGATAGTTGTAGTTGGTGAAATAACCGCTGTGCGGCGCTTTAATACAGTTGTCCAGGTGTTCACCGTGTGAGATGTGTATATGTGACTTGCTTCATTGGTTGAACTTATATCCTCCCTTACGAGCGATTGTTTCGATTCACAAATTTCGGAATACATGTAACGCTTTATCTAGGTACTCTTCAACCGCATCATTTGTCGCTTCGTTCACCGTTCAGGTAACATGTAAATAAATCTATCTAGAATCATATGATGACTTCACTTGGACCACTACGGTAACCGCCAATCCAACATGAGTTAAATATCGTTATGTACTACATGCAGTCGTACTAATCTACATACGTTAGCAATATCTGCTTCAAGGGAAAGTTTGACGATTTTTGTAAAAGCCTTATCCGCCATCTTTGATGCTAAAAATAAAATGACCTGTGGCGATGTCTAACAATTGGTACCTGACCTTCACAAAAGGAAGCGTTTAACCAACATTTGATGATAGTCACCTCCCCAATGGCAATGCTTGTAATTTACAACGAGGTCTCGTGTCCCTGATAGTCTGATAACAAAGTCGGTTTGACCTGGAGGCCTTTCCTGTCACCCTTTACTGTGACCACCAGACATGGCTGGTGCCACCAGCCATTGTCTGCAACCACAAGGACACCATGACACCAGGACAACGATGATTAATGACATTCTTTCTCTTATCTGGAAGGTTATCTTGCTTTGCGGAGACCTGCGCGGTGGGTTATGTAAACAAACACGAATGTGTACTCTGACATTACAGCGGGTGAAAATGAACTTTCAGCTGTTGGTCAGTGTGTATTTGGGCCATGTGTTAGCATTATTGTGTCATAAAGACGGCCACGCCCACCTGAGAAAGTGTGTCCGTCGCCAGCGGCTGTCTCAAGGCGGTGTTTCTCATGATGACAGGGCTGGACCTTGAACACCTGTGTAATTACCTGTCTTCTGTCCAGTTACCTGTGAAATTGTCTATAGAAATACCACAGGAGCAGTAAAAAGAGCACCACTGTTTGTGACACCTATTGGAATTTCTGGCGGTCAAGACATCATTAGTGCAATCATAACTTAATCATGGATGACAAAAATGTCTGGTCAGTGAGCAGCGTCCTCTAGCGGCACGCGCGCTCTGATGGCTGCAGTTGTCATCGCTGCAAACAAAAAATGTACCACCTTCGTGGTTTCAGATTTCCAGATTCTATCTTCGCATGGTCTCACACTCCGGTCAAAGCATGGTGGAATTCGAAACATTTTGTCGGCGGCATCCTAGAGCCTTTCATCTTCTTTTTTTCTCACCTGGTCCGAGGTGAGATCGGATAGCAGTGTCACTCGATCACAGTTCGATCCAGCCTATATTACAGCTTTCTTATGTGATTTCCATGTCAAACATACATTCCAATATTCTCCAAGCAGAGGTTTCGGTCGAGTGGGGTAGGAGTGTCCGGGATTTGAGGAACGTAAAAAAAATCCCGGACACTCCTAACGTAGGAGCGTCCGGGACTCAGTCCTACCCCACTCAACCGAAACCTCTGCTTGGAGAATAACATTCCAACACATTTTCTCAAGTCCATGTTTGTCTCACAAAGAAGATTATAGACATCAGTCCGTAGCTTTCGCTCAGAAGAGAAAAAGTGAGAGAAAAACTTTTGCACGTTCATTTAATTATCTTACCATATTAATCTAAAATAATGCTACTGTAGGTTAATGTTATGCAGTTCGTGAAGCAAGTCGTGAACAGGCGTTGTCAAGTTTTTTCACCACAATTCAGCAAAGTAAAAAAAGAGCAGTGCGACCAACTATTAATTGGTTTCCAAAATGTTTAATTTCACCCTGTGTAATGTTTGTATGTGTGTATCTACCATCTATGTACACACATCTCAGAAAGCTGACATCACCTTGGCATGAACGCCAATACCTGTAGATGTATTCCACACTGTAGTCGGCACTCTTAAAATTGTATTGCATCAAAATGTAGTAAAACGCAAAGTAAACACAACAAACGCGTGATAAATGACAAGGGCAAGTCTGTGAAACAAAACATCTTTAACAGTAAACCAAAGAGTGATAACGAACGGAAATGTCTGTAGTACTTACTGAATACCACACTTATCTTCTGGGAAGTAATCGTCAGCTGCGGTAGTCTGGACATTTTATTAGCACCTTACGGAAAGCAGGCATTGCAATGCTTCCGGAGTCTTTGATATACGTTTAGAACTTTGACATGTGTTGCTAAGAGTGCATAAATCTACCTCTCTAAAATCTGATCTTTCCTTTGTTTGCTAAATGTATTGGTTCGGGGCAGGTTGTAGAGTCCTGCTCTAAATGCTGACTCTAATCTGTCGACAGCTAACTAAGGCCGCACTTCAAAGTCGACCAAAATAAACATGGCTGACCCAGAACATGGCGTTCAACAGGCGACAGGTGGTGACGGGATTCCTCTTCTTGGGTCGGATGAAAGGTCTGGATCGTAGATGAACGTTTATGGCGACAGAGAACAAGCATACTACACTCTTAAGTGCCAATTTTAGGCTTTAAAAGCCGAAGCCATAGATACTAGCAATGAGGTTTAATCTGATTAAACCGCCTTGATACTAGATTTGCTCAACGGGAAAAAGGGTTTAAAAAAATTAGAAAAGCAATACCAATTCTCTGAAACATCTATTTGATCAGGATATATTTTAAGTCCATGTTCAAGTGCGGAAGAAGAACATTCGAAGCTTATTTTGTGTGTTTCGAACACATCAACATTTTTAGTGATGTTTTGAAACGTACACGCATGTTCAGTATATATGAAGACGCAACTCATACTAGTAAAGGAAATCTAACCCGTAATCTTGATGTTGTTCTAGTCACATGCTTCATCCTTTCAGGGATTGTATGGACTTTGTCATTAGCGTCTAGAATGTAGCATGTATTGGGTGCGTGCATAGGCCCGATTTACACTTGCAGTCGGTCAGAAAACTCGTGTGTAAATCGGCGGGCCATATTCTGGCAAAATGACACAATGGGGTATGGGGGGGGGGATGGATGGAGAGGCGGGTAAAGAACTGAGATAGCGCCACCGGCAAAACGACCTGCTTGAGGGCCTGATATGTAGAGACATGTTTCTTCCAGCAGCTCCAGAACACATATCGCTCGTTCTCATTTAAGTGTTCACATTTTGTCATTTGCGTTACCGTTTGAAGACGTTTCTGACTTAATTAAGATATGCCACATATAAGGTGCCAAACTGTCGTTTTTAAAAGCTAGAAAAGTCATAAAAACGACAGTTTGACACCTTATATGTGGCAAATCTTAATGCCAGGAACGTCTTACTTCAAACGGTAACAGAAGTTACAAAATGCGTACATTTAAATGAGAACGAGCGATATATCCACTGACCTTTACCTGCTGTTCAGCATTTGTCATCAACCCGGTTTTGTGGCGAGATTTATGCACGCGTAACCCTCTGGTACTGTCCCAGCCAGTCTGGTGTCAGAGAGCCCGACACGTCACTCACCCGTCATAATCGATTACACTTTCCCTTTCAGCGAACAGCAACAATAGCGTTTTGTTGTGGTCTCTGCCATGCCTCTGGCTTTCTCCCCACTGTCGCGTGTTCGTGCGGTGTGATCCACATGTTGATACTGATATTAATGTGACTTATCATCGTTATTACAGTTGATGGGTGCATGTCAAGTTATCATAAAGGTTAGATCATTAGCACAGAGCGAAGCTAATGAGGTTAGAAAGGAGTTGAAGGATTGAAAGTAGAGTACTTGATTATCAACAACCTAAATATTGTTTTATCTTATACAAATGTAGTAACTTGTAAGGATTTGATTGGCCACTTCCAGCGCATTGCTTGCACAACAGTAAAGATGTTTAACAGATTTGTAGCGAGTACAAGAGGAAACGTTCTAGATGAAAATGGGTTTAAAATCAAGCCCCATTGTCTCATTAATTCATTCCTTCACCCCCTCCCTTCTTCTCTCTCCCTCTCTCCGTTCGCCTCAAGGAATTCTGACTATACCAAGCAATAGTTCTGCTTGTTGAAATAAAAAGAAACTAGAAAATCTTTTTTTTTTTTTACAAAATACTAAAGCTGCATTTGCAAACTGTCGAATTTACTGTTAAAATTAATGCAAATTTAGTTATACATGTAATTTCTAAACCGGCGTTTTTATAATAAATTCTAAAGGGAAACTTTTTTCATCCGACAGCAACAGAATCGTTCAGGCCTTACTGACACAGGAATCTCCACAAAATGACATCTCGGTAATACTGTAGGGAAGAATTAGAGACGTTATAAATCTTCTTGCAGGTGTTGTGCCGTAGGACATGTAACATCGTTCCATGCTTCGCGTCACAAGCTTCAGATGCAGTTTCATACTGTTTCACCAAAAAAATGGAACAGACGGTAGACTCCAGTGGTAAACAAACGAGCGTTATCAGATGTGTTCACAGTCATACATGTATTGCTAATCTAGCTTTTTGCACAGGTGTGTCAGCTATTGTTTAGTAGACAAATAAAGCGTGAAATTTATAATCACTTACCACCCTGGGCACTGTGCCACAGTTTTCCCGACTGACCTAAAAAGCCAAGGCTAAAGACTCTATTATCTTAGATTAAAGTATGAATCCCATCCGGATGAAGCCGTGTGGAGTGTACGGGGTGACATCGGGGCTGTCCGTGGTTTGAGCCGGTTGATTCCCGCCATGCAGTGTATTTCAGTCGGCCAAGTAAAGGTCGGGTAGCCGCTGGCGACCTTCCGACACCGCGTTAGCGAGCGACGAACCGTCTTTATTGTCGGGAGAACGAAAGGCGTAAACAACACAGATAAGAACATGCCTTGTGAATACATTTGAACTGTTGTATACACACTGGTGTTTTCTTAACCTAGCTGTGTTAGAGATTGTATAATCCATGTGTTTGACAGATTGAATTGAGCACTAAGCCATTTAATTCGGCATTTCCGATAAAGACAATCGCGCGTTAAGGTGTTATCTTTAAGTGTCGCCATTGTTCTTCGAATGACAACACTTAAGGGCTAAGCACTTGCTGGATATATATCTGAGAAGACTCGTATGTAATGGCTACTTAAGTGATAATTGAAGAAGACTTGTCGTGAGCATTATTTGTGTGTGTTTTGAAGGGGGCCAGGGGGAAAAATGACGTCATCTTATTGTACTGTCTGCTCGTCTGCCAGTGATAGAAATTTTTTTTTTTTTTTGCTTGTTTGTTTTGAGCTGACGTTTTGAACGCATGTTTCTACACGCAAAGAAAACAACCGTTCATTGGGTATATCTGAACTGTATTTTCATCGAACAGAAAGATTTTAAAACAAGATATAACAAGGCTTTTGAAAAGATTTACGTTTTCTGAAGATCACAGGCACAGACGATATAAAGGAAGCTCTGTTTTCTGACCAATTTACGCACCTCAGACGACTTCCGAAACACCCTTATCTGAGTACACAATCATCAGAACCATGACCTCTGGACCTTAATTATAATTATGAGTGAATACACCTCTCTTAACGGATTGTCCTCAACCTGACTGATTTATCTCTGCAAAAATACATAAGGCAAGGACTGAGACCAAATAATGATGAGCTATACCGCAGAAGTTGTCATTAACTGGTTTATGTAGTGAGACGAGTGGAAGAGGTTGGGCATTAAAGCGTCTTACATAGCTTGAAGAGACAATGCTTCAAGAGCCCGTAGGCAACGGGTTACCTTTGCCTCTCCGCTCTATCAACCATATATGGAGAGCACTGTCATCGATTAGCTCAGGTCGTTGCGTGGATAATTATAACCCAAAAGAGGTCTGTTTCGCTAGACATGTCAGAAGTATGTACAAAAGACAGGGGCAATATGCTGTAGAATAACACCACATAGATCAAAGGTCTCGCGTGTAGCTATTTTGCAATCTACTTAGCATTTAGCGATATTTGGCGGTGCGGAAGGTGTTACATGCCTGGTTATCTCACTATCTTGGCTTCGGTCACAGAGCAATAACAAGCAATGACAAGTACCGTGATTGTGCGTGCCCAACAAGTTTTCAAACGATTTTCTTCCTTTACTCGAGGGCGGCCATTTTGTTTTTTTTCACCACGAAAAGAGATTAGAACACTTTATGGCGCGATTTTGAACGACTGCACGACGGTTTGTCACAGCATGAGAATGATATGAATTGAAATAGATTGTATACGTCTATTCTAGAAGTTCTTGTTGTATACATACTGGAATTTGTCTCTGTGGAGTTTCTAATGACAGAAATGATTAACGTCAGGCCACTGAGGGACTAGCCACGGGGTCTTACCTCGTTGAATGGCTACTTAATTACTGGGCAGTTTCGGCCGATTTCCTGGCTATTTTCCGTGGTGTGAATGTACAAATTGTACGGCTAACGAGATAAAGTATAATTAATAGGCAATATTTCTGTCTTTGTTGTCTCACATGACTGACTTAATGTTCGTGAGGAAAAGTTGGCTGTCGTCGGATACGGCCGTCAATCACATTGCAAGGTATTTACAGAATTGTTTATAAGGGAATGAAAGGATATACCTGGGATTGGGGTGATTATATGATTGGCTTTGCCTTTTGGAATCGCCTTCGCCTCGGTTTAGGCGTAATGTACAAGTCGTCGTACAAGTAATCGAATTCGTCGACATCGACGCCAGCTTGGCTCCCTTCGGCCGAGCCGTCCGTGTTCTCTTCGGCAGTTTCCGGCGGAGACCCGGGCCTGTGTCCGGGCGGTTCGGCGCGTTCCGGGTCGCCCTCGGTCCCGCCACTTTCCCCGAGTTGTTCCCGATCCGGACGCGGCACAGTCTTCAGCACCGTGGTGACGATCCACAGGAACTCCTGAATCTGTGTCTCCGTGGCTTCGTGTTTGACACGCAGGTCTTCCAATCTGCGGCGCTGCATCTCGTTTTTTTCGGCCTGGACCTGTAGTTCCAGTAGTAGCTGCTCGTTCACTCCTCTCATATGTTCCAGGTCGTTTGTCAGGGAGTCGACCCGGGAGCGCATGCCGCTCAGGGCCTGCCTCTGCTTGGTGAGCAGCCGTCTCAGTTTCCTCGTCTCCTTCTGAAACCCTCCCATGTTACCGTCCTGTGCCACCTGCCTCCTGGCATATTTACGGAGCGATTCCTCGTACGTGTGCATCCGTGTCGTCAAGTTGAACAGGCCGGTGCTCTGTGTGTTGAGTTGCTCGCGGTTTGCCAGTTGGTGTCTGTGGACAAGCACGACGTCATCTTTCAGACGCTGGAGTTCGGACGCGTCCAGGGACGGGCAGTTGGACGGCGCCTCCCGGGCAGTTTTGGTCGGGCTGTCGGGCTGATTGTACGGGGCGACGAAGGTGCAGACGCATCGATTGTCCTCGATGTGGCCAAGGCTGTAGACTTCCTCCTGTGTCGTCAGAGACACGCCGACGCCGAGGAGCAGGACGCAAACGACAGGCCAGGCCAGGTGCGGCGGGCTCATGGCGATCGTACCTCAGGTGTCGCACACAGGTGATAGATCACACATCGCACCTCCTGCAACCAGAGGCGAGAAATACACACGTCAGTCAGGTGAACCAACAGAACATCCTCACACACATGTCACTACCAGGACCCGCCCGGACAGGGGGACACGGCTACCCCAAGGTCTCCCCGTACTGATGTCCTTACCTCTCCGCCCTCACCTCTCCCAGCCGCCTGCTGTGCCCTACCGGGGCTATTAGGTGTAAGTAGTGCCACTGTTCCTAAAATGATCGCTAACAGCCCGAGGCAAAACCCCAACTATGACCCTCCCAGACTCCGTCTGACCTGTGGTCGCGCGATTTTACACTACAGGCTAAGCACGGAGAAAGGAGAGGCGAAGACCAGGTGACGGTATATATAGGGCGTCGGTACACCGTCCTCTGGGCTTTGGTAAACACCCGGCGGCAAGGGACCACGAAACATAACCTCTACAGACATCGTCTGACATAGCACAGGTTGCCATGGTAATGCCCTTGGGCTTCCGTCACCATGACAACGGCTCAAAGATGAGTAGTATCAACGTTAAGATGATTAAGGGTCCGGAACCTAGTAAATTTTGCATCAGGGATCAGAAAAGGTCACAGATAGGTTCACCAGGTTCACGGTCGTTACATTTCGCATGTCTTAAACGTAACCGAGTGGAAGGGCCTTTGTTCACGAACATTTGAATCTGATCGTTACATAAAATGAAAACTTCACCTGTCAAAATTTACTTCGTTGCCGAGATTTCCTTATTTTTCTTAAAACTGGTAAAAATTCAGTACTGTCAGATGTTATCTGTTAGATATCTATATATTTTCTTCCCCAAAATGTTATGCGTCGTACACTTATGACGTAAAGGCCTAACCAAGAAATCTGAGTATAAGATCTTTAGACTGACAATGAGGGGTTCTCGAGAGATGTTCTTGGGAGATTGAACAAGCTGAATAAAAGGACTTTGTGTGCAAAGAAGGCATATCCTCCACGGCCCAACCTGATCCGTGGAGGCCTTACCTCATGTCCTGTGTGTTGATACCTGTCACAGCCGCCAGACTGTCTATACCTGTAATTAACCTTTTCAACAACCCGGACCAGCCAACGTTAGGTCATGTCTTTATGGGCTTAGGCACAACAACACACACATGATTCACGTCTGAGGAAGGGACAAACCACTGCAGATCGTACTTTTAAAAACGCCAAGGCCACGCCTACGATTTATAAATTTTGTTCAATCCCTATCTGTATCAAGATATAGCATTTCTTTTATGCGTACGTCGGTATTGTTCTATGTATTGAGTGAGTGTATGGATACGATATACCGCCAGGGTGCGCGCTGGGAATATGGACCACTACACAATAGAAATATGATACCACACAGAATGCGTCCAATAAGCTGATGAATATACTATGTTACGACTCTCTCGGCGACTTAGATAGAAGAAATATCTATCTTGCTAGGGTTATATTACGTCATTTGTGAACAACGCATGTATGTCTACCAATGAAGAGGTCGGTTACATCTCGCATTAGATATCAATCTTTAAAGTCGAGAGCTGTCATTTTTCCAATGTATCATTCTTTGTGTATCTTAACCCCCTATTGCTCTGAAGTCACTGGCTGAAACATTATTTGAATTCTTTCGAAACTCGTTGACATGAGCTTCAAATTCACGATAGATATGGTTTTCAGTACTTAGTCCATTTCCATAATCCATTTTGAATTCCTGTGTAATATGAAGTAATCCTAACGGCTTGCGGTGAGGTCAGCATTTGGAAGTGATCACAGAGAACACTCCATTTGCGCGACCCAGAATGATTCCCACTGGAGACTAAAAAACTGTTTCATACACGCTTTTCACTCCATTAGGCAAAAAGCAACACCACGGAGCGCTTAAAATGGCATTTTTCTGTCAGGATCGCGCTAAATACTCCGGGTTTTACCTCACATGTAGGTCTGCGACACGCGGTTGTGGAGGTTTTCACCTTGGAGGCTATTAGGCATTCTTGACTGCCCAAATGGACGACATGCGGCGTTACGTTACGGTAGCTAAGTAGTTAAGAGGACCATTTGGTAATCGTCTTACAAGACAAATCTCAATGTAGGATTACAATAGATGAGTCTTAAAAGACGTTCCTTTTGAATCAGATACTCCAACAATTACAGGTCTACAACTGTCTGACGTCTGACACACAGACACAGACACAGGCACAGACACACACACACACACACACACACACCTTAATTTTGGAAAACCCTTCAGATGGAGGTCATTACTTCTGTCAACAGGTATCCCACCTCCCGTCAATTTCCCCACTTTACGCGGTTTGCTCTGTTGAGTACACAGGCATGACATTTTTGGCCACGACTAAGGGGACGGAGCCCTTCTCCTGTGCCCTAACGCATGCAGGAATCACGTATCTATATTTCCAAAAACGTAATTACTTACTTGCCAAAAACCGAGACAAAAACGCAGTTTTGTATGATCCGTCACACTTTAGAAATGTTAAGTGCTGTTTGGAACAAATGTATTGCAAAACGATTTCTGACAATGACAAACGATTTTCTTATGCAAGAGCACTCAAGAGCCCAGCCAAGTTATAACTCGTGAAACTGAGGAATTCACCACTATTGTTTCTCGCCTCTTTGAAACTGTTTCGACCGAAATAAACAAATCCTTCACCTGTTCCAATCTGACCATATGTGCCTCTTTAAATTATCTCCAAACGGACAGGTGTGCCATATGGTCGAGCTGGGAAGCTACCTGTCGTTTGATGTAACCGGCGACAGGTCTTGAAAACGTTAAACATCATCAGAAACGTATTTGCAGAGAACGCACTGTATTTACAAAGTAAGACTACAAATATCACGCTCAGCAGTTCCGATGCACTTTGTCACTTATCAGTATAAAGATACCTGAATCAAAGTTTGCGTTAGAACTCTCTGTGTGCCTTTGGTTAGTTACAGATGGAAAATCATCTTATCGATCATTACGTAGCTCAGTCTCCTGCACTGTCACAAACGTCGTACAACATGGGTACGACAGTAAGTCAGTGGGAACTTTCTTGAGACGAACAAGATTCAGCTGTCTTGCGACTAAAGAAAGGTTGTCATGCACCCTTGTCGTAGCCTCGCTGAAAATCGCAGCACAAAATATCGTACGGCATTTGCGACGACGCTTTAAGTGAAAAAGTGCAACGGGACGTCAACAAGTTCTAATTAGCACCCATTATTTTCTACCTCCTGTGTATCGTGCAGCGACTCAAGCGATATTTAATTCCTTCTCTGGTGGTGGTGAAAACGCGAACAAACTGTGCTGTACACAAATACACACTTAATGACATAGTGAGGATGATCCCACATGTGACGAGGTGACCTGTCCGCTGACCTCTGCACACCTGTGCACACCTGTAGGAGATACCTGCTGTGCTCCGCAGGTGGTAGTGATGAGGTGGGACCATTGGTCATCATTACGCGATAATGCTCGCCCTCTAGGGGGTCCTGCAGTGGCAATTTGGGGGGTCCGAAAAACTAGGGGTCAACTCGTGAGAGAGCACGGGTCAGAGATCGCAGTGAGAGG
Source organism: Branchiostoma lanceolatum (assembly GCA_035149815.1). Classification (NCBI taxonomy): domain Eukaryota; kingdom Metazoa; phylum Chordata; class Leptocardii; order Amphioxiformes; family Branchiostomatidae; genus Branchiostoma; species Branchiostoma lanceolatum. Next base: position 14,990,423 of record CM068871.1, on the reverse strand, counting down.
TCGATGTGGTCAGTTTTGTGAAAATAACTGAACTTCTAATATTCATTGAAGTTATTCTGGAGACATTCGGGACTCTATTCTAATCGTGAGGAAATAATACATGCCCACAAAGGAGGAATTTCGTGCAGTACAGTCTACACACAGATAAACGTGTGAACATACTCTAAGAACGACAGTTTTCAGTCTGATTAACATGAAAATCACTGTTCACAAAACGATATCTCTCTAATAAAGGACCACTGAATATCAAAAAGGTCCATGATTAAACCTGTGAAATTGTAGTCTTTGAGCAAGAAATAACGTCAAAAATAAGGCATTGAAAAGTGATATCTTAAAAGTTTAAAAAAAGCATAGGCGTTTTCATATATAGCAGGTTTCTACGGTAGCTTCTTTGAACAATCTTATTGTGTTTAAAGATAAGAAAGACATACATGTATGACATGCAAACTTACATCACACAGGTAAAACCAAGCACGATAATGTCCTTGCTATAACAGTAGAGCCAACGCCTTAAAGGTGTGAGTTCTAACCACTCACCTGACTGCCGTCTTGAGAAATCACATCCCTCCATCACCTTGGCATTTCTTAAGAGTGTGTCGGACTAATGGCACTTAACATAAGACTTAAAACGATTTACACGGTGTATGGCTTCTAAACGTACATCTGGAGTTCAGACCACACACGAAATATGTTCCCATGACCATGTCCAGATATTTCCAATTGTCGGGTACCGCCCCACTCTCCAAAGGTATAGGTTGTTCCATTTGGAAGATTCGGGGGGTGGGGGTACTGCAGCTCGAAGGATGCTAAGTAATATTTTTACTGTATTACAATGATACATTCTGAAGAAATCCACAGTTTCAGTTTATAACGATATCTCTCTGTCATAGTGCAAAAACATCAACGACAGCCACCCTTCCAAAATACTCAAAATGAACTGGTCCAATTGCACTGGGGAGATCTGCAAAAAGGCAGGTGTCCGGCAAAACCACTCCTCCTGTCACCTCCAGGATAAATGTACAACACGAATCATTAATTATGGGGCAAGTAGGTCATGTCAGCATACATCAGACACTGCCCTGTCTTGTTTCGAACTCTTATGGGGTCTTCAATGACAACAGCTCGGTCAGCATTTAAAGTTTAGTTTGGTAAGGGTCACGTTTGTTCTTGAAGATGTTCTTCCGATGACGGTAAATCAAACAGCTTGGAAGAAAAGGAACATCTTGCAGTCTGTCTGATGGTCCGAGCCTGGCCTTCGGTTGTTCACGGTTGGAAGAACCTTTCGCTTGAAACATCAGAATGGCCCAAATCTAGTGACGCACATGTAGCCAGATGCGGTGTTTAGAGAGTAAAAATGTAGTCATGCTACAACTTTTTGAATCATCAAACTTCTATTCGATAATCTTATACCTAACACATTGTTTCTACCGAAGCTGTCTTAATATCAGCATTTATGTAAATGGCTTTCTTCTTCTAAGTACTCCACTATCGATGTAATTTACTTGGGGAAAAAGTAGGGTAATTTGACCTTGGCGACTCCTTTATACGAGTTTAGCCGAAAGGTCATTCCACCATCGTAACTCTTTTGCTTTTCTAAATGAGTTTACAGTAGTTATCACAGAAGCCGTAGCAATCGCACAGAAGAATTCTGACATTTGTTTATTCCAAAAGAAACAAAAGGGCTTAGTTTAAGACTACTGCACTTGACTAGATGGCGTTCACAGTCACTGAAGAACTTCCGGACAAAAGGGGTTCAGGAAGTCTGGAGCGATATTGAGACATGGCAATCGTAATAGCTGGGGAGGGGGGCAGGGGATACTTTTAGGTCCGAACTTGAAGGAAGAGAACAGTTTGACCGTATATTGAGTGTAAACACACTCCTAATAATTTGAGAAGCGGGATTTTAACTGGTACATTCTTAATTGAAATCATAATTTCCGAGGGGAGGGAACTAGGCGAGTGGAAACTCGGTGAAGGACTTTTTGAAGGTTATCTCCTTTGTCGTACCTTCACCCCAAGCTGACCTTAACTATGTACTCTATGTGGCTGTGATTTAATTAAAGAGACCGTGTTACAACAAACGGTTTCAACACCCGTGACATATGGCCTGGGAAATATCGTCAACCACCCAACAGAAATAGCTAACAACTTGTTTGGCAAGGGTGTTGGAGATTAGGCGAAAACTTGGAGACGACGTTTGAAACAGAAACATGCTCATATCTGCAGATTTTGAAACAACGTGTAGCAACTTATCACTCAACAAACAAACAATCATGGCGGTTTCAACGTGTTGGTCACTGAGTGAAAAGCGTGTAAAGAGATACTGTCCAGTTATTCTACCTGCAAAATTGTTCTTTTTCTTCAAGCTGTTCTCTACAAATTGTTTTGGACGTCTTAAGCTCCGGTCTAAAACGTGGAACATGCAAGAACATGACAGGATCAATGTTGCACAACTGTAAAGTAAATGCAATTCGCCATTTCTTTTCAGGAAAATCTTATAGACATAACTACAAGAAAACCTAATGGCACCCCTCTCATAGAACTACAGGCCATATGCCAGCAACCACGAAGACCACGTTCTCAAACCTCTACATACCCCCAATAACATCCAGCTACCCCAGAGGTTTCAAAGGAGTCGGAAAGTAATTACTTATCGCAATTGGACCATACAGAAATAACAACCAATGGTATGTGTTATCATGGTACACAGCAAACCACCCTGGTCTTGTGTGTTGTATCTAACACAAGAATTTTACGCGTTTGGTAGACCAGGTGGTTTCAAATTCCATTTCATTGTTTCATTCAATATGCGGCCAGATCGGTAGTTCGTCGGAACTACGGGACTAGCGACGATCATTTAGTGATAAAGCAAACATCAGGTATAGAAAAAAGAAAATTCCATTGTCTTCCATCCACCAAGGCTTGCTTATACTTTCAAAGATCCCTATGTGACCCAGGGTAGTTTGGGGAACATTATAACGGAGAGCCGTAACATTAAACTTAAAGGCAGCAAACAGAAAGAGACACAAACGTTACCTTGCCCAGATCTGGAACAATCTTGATAACGATCTTCAGCAGTGGCCACTCCTAAGAACTATCTTCTCTTGCTCCTTCCCACCTTACTCAAGACGTGGTGTAAGTACTTTCCCTACCGGTGAATATACTCCTTCTTCTTACTAACCTGAACAAAGCAACACCCGAGACCAAGAACCACCTGAAACTCCGGTGAATATACTCCTTCTTCTTCTTACTAACCTGCACTAAGCAACACCCGAGTTAGACCACCTGAAACTCAATCCTACACAAGTGTTCTTCACACAAGTCGGACAGCCAAAGATCGGCGCGTCTCGACCAATGACAGGAGAGAATGATGGAGAAACCAGACTTGGCCAGGTCTTGACCGAACGATTTTTCAAGCACCACTCTTGATAAATCTCTTCATGTTTACTTTTGACTGTAATGAATGTCTTTGATGGCCTAATTTTCTCTTTCGCCCCTTGACCAACATATTTGGTCTTTTAAGAGAGATACGGTAAGGCGCGATCAAATGAAATGGTATTGATAATGTTTTAGAAACACTTTCGTTAAAAGGCTGTTCAAAATTAAGAGAAAACAAATCCTCCATTAAAGTGATAGCCGTCAAGAATGTTATCTCTTTTTTTCGCCGTGCCAACACGTCATCGAATATTTACAGTCCATTTAACGTTTTGCAAATGAACTAAATTTAGAAAGAGAAACAATAGGGACGCCGAGTTGGGACTCAAAAGAAACGTAACGTCCCGTTTCTGCTCCAGTTGCTAGGAAGGCGCAGAAAATCTCCAGGGATTACAAGTTGATCTTTTTAAAGTCACGGTGCTCTCACGGTGGACTGGATCAAACGTCGCACCTTGCGCCTGTGTCAGCACTACAGCTTTTACTCCGACCGGGCCGCACCACGGGGTATTAAGGAATGTAAATACACGGCAGTTGTTGGTCATAGCTGGGGGTGGGTACAGGTAGTCTCTACTAGACTAACTACGCAGGCTATAGGGAGAACATTTGCCAGGGGAGTTCGGTAACTGTAGCGTTTCATTTGCCGGCGTAATTCTGTTCGGAGGGGAAAATGTTAACCTTCCCGTGGACTGACTCTCCTGGCTAATTATCAGTCCTTCTTTTGACCGAATTCTACCATCCATACCCCGTAGGAAGGCCTGGTGGAGGCTAGGGTACAGGCAGGAGAGACAGGTGGGTGTTCTGGGACAGAGATACTGGGAACGACACGGACAAGCCCCGTTAGGTCACCCCCTGCAAATAAATCCCGCCACACGTCGCAGGTTGTACGGTAAACTAACACAAAGATTGTTTATTTGGAAAGGCAGGGATTACATACTCCTGAGTGTTTTGTGGCCCCAGGGGTTTTAAGGAAAGAGAAATATTGTTGGAAGGTCAACGTGGGTTGGTCTTTTTCACCTATTCGTATAACTGCCACCTCACGTATAAAGTCTTTTGGCGAAAAGAAGAAATGGAGGAAGAAAACTGGAAATAAAGGAGGAGAGAGGGGTGCCAGGAGAAATAGAACAAGTTGAAAGAAGATAGGGGCTAGGAGAGATTTTATTACGTCTAAGTACTAGTGTCCAAAGTAGACGAGTTAACATTGATTTAAGAAATTGTGCTATCTTTACATGTTAACGGATGTAGCCATCTCGTATTAAGGTTAATACTGGGTAAACACAGACACCTGTTAACTGTCGATACTGGTCACAGCTGGGAGTTACAGCGTCACTATAAGTCTCTGACCAAACATCTAGCGACAGGCCGGCAAGTTTGTTTTAGCTATTTCTGTGTTTTCTTGACCTTCTTATGTCGGTGCCCCATAATGTCATTGTCCTCTAAAATAATGTTGATCGCACATTTATGTCTTACAGCTTCCCCGGCTCTATCTTGAAAGGAAATCAATATGGTCAATACAATTGCGGATGCGGATCAGTCGTCCCAGATTTGTTTCTAATTTTCTAGCAGATGTCCGGAGACAATGTCGTTCGTTCCGTTTGTACCCTCCCAGTATCTACTTGGAGATCAATTTGAACCATCATAGTGGCTGTACGTAGAGAGAAGGAGACGGACTAATGATTCAGGACATTGGCAGATGCGTTACACCTTTATACATACATATCATACGTTCATATATTGGGAACATCTCTATATATGTTTCAATACGTCTGTATGAGGTATAAAGTAATGTACGCTAGCACTTCAACCAGCCGCGTTTTCGCTAGAAGCGAGACAGTAGCACTAAAAATTAAAAGACATGAACAGACAATAACACACGACGAAACAGACGACACAATACGACCCACCACAAAGCAGAGTGTCGTCCTGCTCATCATGAACAGCCGCTTAAGTGGTAAGACTAAGTGAAGGTGTCATCTTAAGCATGTCTTAATAAGAGGCACCGACACCAGGACAAATAAACGGAAGAACTCACTCGTAACGGTCCTCGGTCGGCCACGTCTGTCTTCCGTCGGTCTTGTGTATGACGCAATGTTTTGGAGCGACTGGTCACTGCTGCTCAGTACTTCCCACCGTTCTGCGGTACAATAATGGCGAATTGTGATTCAACACATTGTACCGTGTGAACCCTTAAGTAACTTAAGACCAACAGAGAGCACATCTGTTCCCATGGGAGACACACGGACAGAACAAAAATCACAGAGCAAGATGTTATCAAAGATCACTGAGTCTGTTTTGATTTTCATCAAATCGGTCCATTATCTGCTTTTGTCATTGTCAACAGATAGACTGATCTAAACCTTATTTGCAAAACTGTACATCTCAAAGTGAATGACACTAAAATACGAGCGCTCAGTCGTGACGTCACTAGTACTCGACTAAACAGTGAAATCGAGAACAGCAGAATGTATAACGCCTCTCGTTTGCTCAACTTTGAAACCATTCCAAAAGAAATAAACAATAAATGCACCTGTCCTGATAACCTGAGACAGACCCGAACAGTGTCAGTAATGTACCCCCCCCCCGTGAATCACCTCAATTCAGTTTTGATTGATAAAGCTCACATTGTAGAACTGTTGTTGTATATCTAGATTTGGGACAAACCAGGTCAATACACATTTACAAGTATCACATTTTCGGAAGTGTTCCGGTGATTTCGTGATACGATCTTTGCCGTTCCCTGAATTTAGGGCAGCTTCACCTTGGAAAGCCAAGGACACTTTCATGCAAATGGCTGAACTTTATGCAATGTACTGTATGCTGATGGTTTCGATTTTGAAGACGCCCAGGTAATTGACTTATAAACTTCTACCTACTCTCCAAGTTGTTGAGGAAGATTGTGACCCTCTTAGCATGTGTCCCATTTTCCGTCCGCGGGCCCCAACTCTAGATCTGCGACACGTATAACAGCTAACCGTTGTCGTATCAAACTTCACTTTAATACCGTGTAGAAGTGAATTACTATAGTTGTTGGGGCCTGGGCTGTGGACGGCAACCGGGCATATGATAAGAAGGTCACAATCTTCCCCAACAAACTGCTTGGAGATTAACTTTTTGTTACTTTCCATCGGCCAGGCGTAGTCTATCGTACATGATTGGACACGTTCTACTTAACAGTTCTTTGGACAGGTCAAAGGTCTGGCAGATCTCGGACATGTTTATTTTGTGTACGGCAGAAGTATTTTATCTACACAACTCTTGACATGTACTAATCCTGTAACTTGTCATACATGTCTGTCTGTACAGATGTAACGTCGTAAACTGGATGTAGGTTTAGTCTCGAGCCTATCGTATCAGATGTTTTACGGATATGAAAACCAGTGTTCTTCCTGTTTTTGACTTACTACCTCGGTGGTTAGAAAGGCCACATGTACTGTAATAGGCGAAAATCGACCAGTCTCCACCCACATTCAAGAAAGCATAGAAGGCGCATTCTCTCAAAAGTATTACATTTCTCGTAAACGACACAATTAGATTTTACCTTGTGGATCTTTCACAAATTAAAGTTGTTTACATCTTCCCGAGTAGTAAAATTTCCCTATCTCATTAGATCTCTTACGTACTAAAACTGTTCAAAATGTAATTGTTTTTTTGTGACAAATTGACCATTAAGTAGAAGAAAACCCAGATCGTCTGGCAGGGAAGACAGGTTGATGACATCCTCCAAATGTTGCACTTAACAAGACACGTCCATCTGTTTCATCTACAAACAACGTCTCAAAAGGCCCCATAGGTGCAATCAAACATGTTTGATGATCACAGACTAACCGCCTTTACATTCTCACGGCTACAGTATCTCAGTGGTGATGCAGTTCTGTCAGAGTGAACCCCTACACGAGGATACAATTGATAGCTGCACAAACCTGCCCACTTTGCTGAAAACAAACCATTAATTTTATTTCAAGAATGGATCAGCTACCTGTTACGAGCAGTACACAAACACACCGTGCAATGGGGAAAATGCTAGCTTCCATTCTGTTCTCAAATACAAACATACAACTGACGTACCGTAGATGGTGGAGAATGGATTCGGTCACTTCGGTGGTTCTCTGACGAGGGCTTGACCTAAAATAAAGACGAAATCAGTCCTTCGTTATAACGATACTGGGTTTATCAAGCGTTCCCATTCCCACGGTATTCTATCTGCATAATTACATTGCGAAACTGTCACTCACCTGATCCGTGTTGTATTAACTTGTAACATTAAACCTTCAGAACAGCACAGGAGCTCCCAGTCGAGGCGTAAGGGCACTGTTGTAGTAGCCGTGTAGAACTCGCGACCGCTGACCGCAGGAACACCACTAGCATGTGTAGAGATAACAGACGCTTCTCAAGGGCCTGTTCACCCGGCTAGTACTGCAAGGATACGTTTGTGTATGCGCGTGTGTCGTTGCACACAAAGTCTGCTGACAGAAAGACATCTCTCTGCGAATGAATCACTTGCGCCCCTTTTCCATCCAACGCGCCTCTCAAACGATCGTCTGCGTTTATCTCAGGAACAACTGCGACATAACAAACACTGGCATATTTCAGATAAGGGCCGGCTTACTCTTAGCGAAGCTCATTTTTAAAATGATTAATATTGTGTTCAAATTTCCTCTTCGTGGGAAAGGATCGGCAGAAATTCGTCTTCGCAGAGGAACTTGAATCCGACAGAACGTTGTTCAACAAACGCAGCAATTTGAGAGACTTTCTGTCCTTGTTTTTTACACGCAAGCTGCAAAACGTAAGGTCATGTTTTTAACATCACATTTGTTCATCCGGGAGCGTTTCAAAAACATGCCAGTTTAGAAAGACAGTCGTATTGGAGAGAGACGTGACTGTTAAAATGTCACGTTTTCTGCAGACCTTTGTATTACATTCGATATTCGGTTTGGTACAGTTTTGCTGAGTTTAGATATAGAGTAATACATTACGCCACTATATATTCTGCAAACTCACAATGCTACATCTTATAACACTTCGTCTATTGACACATCAGTACATACGGATAGACCTTCTCTCTAAATTAAACAACTGGACTTTTCGCCAGACATGTTATTGTCAGGGACACGTGGAAAAATGTACAACTTATGAGTCATGGCGCGATGTGGAACTAGTCCAACGCACCTGTCAGTGTAAACCCAGCAGAAGCCTGTGGGCACATTGCGGTGGGGGTGGACATCGTATCATCGTCACAGATTAATAGCAAACCTATAACTTCATTTGAAGGCATGTCTCAACGTGAAAATGTATGAACGACATACATAGGGGAAGTTTACTTTCTTGGTAAAATTCACGTCGTTTTCTTCACATTTTAAAACTACGAACTACAACCCTCACACCTTTTGCAGTTCACAATGACAGGTGCGCAAAGTGAGCGTGACGCTCCCCAGACGTCGAGAGTGAGTATGTAAGTACATCAGGCGTGTGAAGTTGTACATAGATTTGTTGAGTCTTTGTGGGAGGCCCAAATGTCGCACGCTTAAAGTAGAATCCGACCATATATTCCAGGTCGAGTGTTTAAACATTGGGTAAACATGTTACAGCGGCACCATACATTTATTTGAGGCAAGTGTGTGTGGGTAGGGAGGCTATCGGTAGAGCACTTCTCTGAACGAAGCCATCCTCGCCGAAATCTAGCAGCAGTCAGCAATGGGCATTCTGTTGAGATAAAAGGATTTATACGAATTTTTCTGGAATCCAATCACCAAAGTTATGCAGTAAAACTAAACACGAGACGCCCGAATCTGGGCTGAGCACCAAAAGTTTCGATAAAAATGTCAACCTCCACTTGTCAAACGACAGTTTCCAGTTACAGAACTGAGATACCAAAAAACTACCTTAGCAGAAACAGTGGTCCTTTTCAGAGAAGAATTCTGATGCAACATCAGAATGGTTTCAAGGGCATTGTGGCAGTTGAAGTCTAAAAGCGTAAAATACCCAGGATTCCGTGGGATCGTCAGCACAAAAGTCTCGTCCGAGCTACCTGCCAATCATTCTCTATTTGAGGCGAGGTGTGGTCTGTGTAAACCGCGGGCTAGAGCTGACCCTAGGCGATTTGTGACCTTACACCTGGCAAGGGTCGACTATTAGTCACAGAGCGTTTGGGCCTCTTACTGATGTACCCTCGTGATCCAGTTCTTTGAGAAGGTAGTACGTTTCTAAGTTAATGTTTTACCGAGGACTGCATCGACTGGTGGTATATCGGTGGTTTCGTCTTTGACTGCTCACTTCTCAATACATCGTCGCGCTGATAGGCAGCATGGAAAGGCAAGTGATCATATTAACAACTGTCGCTGTCCTTATCATCGCGAAGTCTTCGGCGTGGACGGTTAAGACCGATCGTCGACACAAGAGGACCTGCGAATGTAGCCTGGTTCTCCCGTACAGTCCTTCGGAGCATCTCAACACCCGCGCCGAGAGCAAAACGTGTTCGGTACGGTCAGACGAACTGGTGGAGTTACGGAAAGATGTGGGTTTGCTACAGAAGGTGCAGATCGGAGAAAGAATGCGGTGTAACAGTTTCGCGGGACAACTCGGTAACGTGACAGCCCTCATGTTTCAACTAGAGGACCACGCACATCAGCAAGAGACCTATCGAGCATACTACGAGAAAAGACTAGAAGCGTTCTCAAAAGAAACCCTGCAATTACACCGAGTTCTTACCGGGCAAGGAAACTTCATCAAGTTTCTGGAGGATCGCGTGGGGGTCTTGCAAGGTGACTTGGGGAAAGTTAGTGATCTAAACCGCCGCGTCGAGGCCTTAGCTCGAGAAGAGACCGAAAAACGAGAGGAAACGTCACAGAAGATGGACGAATTCGAGAGAAGGATACAGGTCGCTGAGGAGAGCACGAATGCCTTCTTGTGGCTCATGACAGAGACTCTGTCGAAGATTCCAGCCGCTGAAAGGAAGATAATGCAAGAGTTAAAGAAGACGAAAACGCCCATAGCTGGTTCAGCGCCCTCACCAGAACGTCTGAACCCACAGAAGCCTGGGTCAGTAGACTGGGTGTCCCGAGAACATGTTGAGGTAGAAGATGACTACATATTGGATGTAAGACCAAGATGAACTTTGTTTACATAACAGGTTTATGTTATGATCTATCGCACCATATGGATGACCCCATGTTTGTTGTGGCCTTGTACGACATTTTGGTATAAATGCGGTTTCCTTTGAGATGGTACGACTGTATGACAGGGTTGTATTTCCCCCAACAAAACTTGCAACATCTTGTCAACAAATGGAGGTCTTTGTAAATATTTACCACACTGTCTTGGACAAAAGGTACCCTAGAAATATACGCGACTACTTTGGATAAGAATGTTGAAAGGAAAACAAATAGTTGAGTTGTACTGTGCGTTTTGTGTGAATGGTAAGTCTTTGTCCATAGAAAGATGTATCTATTGTCTGAAGTAAAATCTCCGTGTCTGTATAAAGTACAGGGTGCGTGCGACGGTGGCTTTGCGGTTGAGCCGCGCGCCAAATCTGGATGTACCGCCGTAGAAACAGGGCGGGCTGTCGTCTGTCTGTAAACTGTGTTAGTTTACATACGGGTCGGCTATTACCAGAAACGCGACGTCCTGAAAGTGTGCACTGTTTGTTTTTCTTTGGCGTCTGTAGCTACAAAGCGAGGGCCCTTGGTGGCTGAACTGATGGATACCACTTGTTTGAGGCACCGTGTTTTATGTTTAAACCATTTGTAACGTCACAACCGATTCACTTCATTTGTGCAGAAGTGTGTACGACAAGAGATCGAACACTTACTGACAGCGGATAATCACATGAAATCCTGAGGAGGCGGGATAGGTGGAATATAAGCACAGTACACAATGTACTGTGAATTTGTCATCTGGATCATTTTTTTGCCATTGTTATGGAGCCTCTGTTATCAGTATGTATAATCACAATTGGAAAGGGGATATACCAGACTGTTGTACACGCCTTGTGGTGATGATGTTATCGTACATAAGAAGACCCCTTCTACGTCCTCTCAGCAATTAAGGCGAGCTTACTCACGCATGTCGCCTCCAAGTCACTAGAACACAATAGGACACCTGCAAACTACCTTACATTAAGGTGTTTTCCAAAGATACAAAGTACATGAAGAAACTTCACACAAAGAGAACTTTGATATGTATTGTATCAAGTATCATCTTATCATAATCTGGTCTAGATATTCAATTACAGAAATGACTTCAACCTTTAAAGAATGTCTTTTTTTTTCGAGAATGGATAAGCTTTCCAGTTTTCTAAAGGTGAGTTAATGAGGTGGTTACTAAAAAGGGTATAATTTAGTTGGTTTTCTGTAAATGCTTTAGAAAGCTGGTAATGGCTGGTCATGGACCAACGCCCGTCACGAATGTCTTTGATAATACTCAAAGTTGTCCTTCTTGAAAATGACGTATGCGTTGGCACAAAGACGAACAAATCAAAGCCTATGTAGGCGTCTTGACATTATAAACTTTAGGCTGGTAAAGCCCCACGCTGCTTAGATTGGATTTCCTAAATTAAATCTGTTGCGTGCCAAAATTAGGGAAGAAATGGCGACGATTACGCGCCTGGGCGATTCCATTATGATATTGAGGTGGTCCTACAGATAGTAACTTATCTACCATCATTTTAGCCTAGGTCCTAGGCTTTATAAACAAACATATAAACATATCTATAAGCTTGTTAGAATCATTAACATGACTTGCGTTTCGTCGAATGGAACTAACAATCTCTCCTGATTACAGTATATCACGCAAGATCATGCATTACGATAAAAAAAGTCTATATCAACATTTCTGAACGATAGAGACCAAGTTTCTATGTTGGCCCCGCTGTGTGGATGAAAGGTCCTAAGCTTTATAAACAAACATATAAACATACGAACAACCTAGTCTTGTAAGAATCATTAACATAACTTGCGTTTCTGCAAATCGATCTGACAAGCTCTCCTGATTACAGTATATCACGCAAGATCAGTCATTACGATCAAAAAGTCTATATCAACATTTCTGAACGATAGAGACTATGTAAGCACCGCAGTGTGGATGTAGTAGTGTGGGTGGCAGTTGAGACATGTTCGCGTGAGACTAACGTTATAGGTGACGAGACAGGTTGTACAGAGACAGTGCCTCAAGGGATTCAGCCTACAAAAGACAGAGTTATTTTCCAGACTCTATTGCAGAACCCACATCGACGGGAGGTAAACAGGAAAGGCTACAGGAAGGAAGACGGCGGGACTAAGCTATAGAAATATGATGAAGCATATAGCTCAAATATGTGTGTGTGTGTGTGTGTGTGTGTGTATGGTGGAAGGATCCCGCGCGCGCGTGCGTGTGTGTGATGATCCCGTACAAGACCATGCTATTTTCTGTCCCTTTGACCAGGTCGCAGGTAACACCTGTGAAGCGGCTGGTTCAACCTTCTCACTTCAAGGAAGTAGGAGGAACCATCGAACACCCTTTATTATCAGTTCTTAGATAAGAAATATAATGAATGTGGGGGCATACCTTACCCACTTTTAAACGTGCACATTTCAGTAAAAACCCAGGGGTAATCAAAATATATATGGTGGGGAGAGAAACTGTGGGTATGTACCGTAAGAGTTACAATTTTTGCTAACATAGGGTTCGTCGCATTAGACAAGTTGCCTTGCAAAATCTATATGCCCCCCCCCACACCTTGTGGTTTCTAGTTCTCACATTTCAATCTTACGGTCATGCTCTAGTTCATAAGTTGGTCTTAAAGATTACGAGAGAGAGAATGCTTCATAACTCTCCCATGACTTTTTAATTCATCATAGTTAACTACTTTTGTCTGGACTTTCGGTTCCTCATTTCATAAACTGAGAGAGATAACCAAGGTTGATATATCATCTACCATCTGCTGCAAGAATATTATGAGAGAAAGAAAGTCTTTTATAGCTCTTTTCTGTGTTTATTGTTGCCTGTAATTCATAAAGCATACAGGTGACCAGACAAAGCTATACAGCAGTGCAGCATGGCTATTCACATGTTTATACATGTTGTTTGGTCAGCCATTGGAAACGGTTGTAACTAAATCATACCATAGACACTAAACAAGTGTAGTGAAGTGAATCATCCAGTATGTCCAGCAGAAAGGTACATGTATTTAGTACCTTCACCTTCACATGTTTTTATTACGTACATGTAATTTCATGATCGGTTTTGTGGAGCCATTAGCAAAGAAACATCCCCAAAACTTGTTGGATAAAGATTTGGACGGGAAAGATTTGTGTTGAATGGGTTTGTGTCAAAATGTCATTACAAATGATGTACATGTAGCAAAAATGACATCTTTATAGCCCCCAAAACCAACAACATGGCAGCCCTTTTGCAGCAGAGATTACATCCATTAACACTGTAAGCTTCCTACTCAGCAGTAATTTAGCTTCAGGTACAAGCTTGAACATAATGGGATACATGTACACTGATAGAGGTCTGACCCATGAAATTCCAGTCACAAAGAGATATGACTCTCTATGGAGGAGGATTTTACCAATGACCTTTTTTCAACCTTACATGAGAGAAGCAAAGGTACAAGCCTACAAAATGAGAGATTCTAGATGACTGCATTCTTCTTAACTATTTTCCATTTTCTTTTTAATGGAAACAGCGTCCACACACAACCATTGGCACTTTGAAGGCTGCACTAACTACAATGGAACCTTTTTTCTCCTATATAATTCAAGAAAGGAAAAAATTACTGCCAAGTCCTTTCTTCAATAGACAATAGGAAAGCTAACCACACGTTTGAAAATACACCATGGATTTGTGGTTGTCAGAGAAGCCATTGACAATAGATTTCACTAGCTTTAACTTGCCAGACAACCAATTACAATCCTCCCATAAAGTCCTAGCACTAGCTACTCTTTTCAGCTATGACAAAGCCGACTCTCCAAAATGGCATCCATTAATTTCTTTCACTGCAGTGCAGCAAGGCTTGTTGGATGTTTAAAATGACAGTAGAAAGTCTAAAGGTAATACCAGAATACCAGGCATATTCTGAGCACCTTGGAATGAAATTGCCTGAGAAAGAAAAGGACATGTATACTTATAAATGAAGGAAAAAAGGTACAACCTTCCATCAATAGAAATGGCAGAAAATTTCTTATTTTGACTTAGAATGTCATTAACAAGAAAACATCAGACTGCAAAAAGAATGATGTCACAAAAGTTAGCAATATTGATTTTTTCTTCATACACATGTAAGTGCAGCTTTAATATATCATGAACTGTGCTTCCCAGGACAATAATGTTCATAATATTCCCTAACTACTGTGAGATATGACAATGATGCCTGCCCATATAAGCACCCTACATCGTGACTTTCAGTTGTGGGAATTTTGGTCCACACCAAGGTTGTTGATCGACACTGACATCAACGTTTCAGATCTTTTGTGAAACAGCAAGGGGAAAGTTCCTCCTCAAAGTTTGCAAGCATTGAGAAGGTTTCCATTATTCTGGCATGTAGCAAATGATATCAATCCAATCCTCTATCTATCACAGACTAACACAAGGGAAATGTGAAATATATGTAAGTGGCAAATAGACTTAATGCTGTCAATAAAGTAGCAGATCTTTTGGTATACTACAATGCAATTGGAACTTAATGTTCACAACATGAATACTGCACTGGACATGTAGTTCTGTTGAAAGGTGTACACAATGGTGTGGAGATACAGTTGCTAATGTGGCCATAATGTCCCCCTGTTCAAATCTCACTCTAGCCAATCTTTTTCCTTTGTTTTAACCTCTAGCACACTGAAGTAACCGTTTGGCACCCACCCACTATTGGTTACAGAGTTAGGCAGAAGGGAGAAGGTTAAAGTGGAAGAAACTCTTGCATCTCTGCACACACACTTACAATTAGCTGTCTGTGTGACAAATATGCGTAATTCTCTGCCCTTTCACCTTGAAGAGGATAAAACAAAGTTGAGTGGTGACTAGATGACAAGGATGTGTGCATGGCACGGTGCACCCTGTGACTGTGCTGTACCATCCTGAGCAGCAGACGAGGGGCGACAAGGCAAGCTACATGATCTGGAATATTTTCTTCAGCTCTATCATGAGCTGCCAGTCTGTCTTGGTCATGTCCTCTCGGAACCAATCCTTGATGGCATCGATGCCTTCTCTACTTATCTGTAAGTGGAGAGAAATGAAAGGTGAGCCACAAGAGAAGATAATGCATTATTTGAATAGTGGAATGCATAGGTGTCTCTTGGCAGTTTTGCTAAATAAGTAAATGCCCTAAAGAAATGACTAAGACCCTGTTCATACCAGGCTTTGTAAGTCTGAATTCACCCATGCATGGGGATAGATACCGTTTTTCAAATTCTGGTATAAACAGTCAAAATCTGGCTCAGAGTGGGGTAAGCTGGATCCGCCGAATCAGGATCAATCCTGTACCTGCATGAATCCAGATTTACAAAGCTGGGTATGAACGAGGTCTAACATAGGGTACAGTCTGTACTTGTACGTGATAAAGCCTACACATAAACATATAAACTAACTACATGGAAATGCCTCATATTTCATCCACTAGCCTCATTAGACTTACCTTGCTAAGGAGAACATCTGTTTCGTCGAAGTGTCGGCCGAACAATTTGGGTGTATCTCCAGGAGGGTTCTCTATTTTGACACAGACTTCGGAGCCTTTCCTGGCCATGTCTACCTGCTTGTGGTTCACCTCTAGACTTGTAACCACACCCAGGTCAAGAACCTGTACAAACAATTTGAAAGTTAGTTGTGCCTTTGTCTTTACAACAACGTTTTTCTTAAATGAAATATCAGTTGCAAGCTTAAGTCACTACTAACACAAAGGGTAAAATCAGACAAACAGATTTGAAAGAGCCCTCTAGCTTGCACAAAAGAAAACAACAATTGGCACATGCGTGACAGTGGAATCATGAATTAATAGACAAATTGATAAGTATGTGTACACCCCTAGCAGGGAACATATTACTATGAACTGTATAAGATTGTGAAACTATTTTTTTTCTACCATTTGTAGACTGTGTCAGTCACAAATTAGCATGTGTAGACTGTGTCAGTCACAAATGTACTACGACAGTGATTCTATAATCTTACCTTGTCATCTTTCTTGACACAGATGAGACTACCCTGTCTGACGACACCGGCTTCAACGTTCACACCTACAACTATGGGGTCCCTGGAGTTAAAGACACAGTTTGGCAGGATACGCAGCTTGCACGGGAAAATGGCTACATGTCGTAACTCCTCCTGTAAACAGATGAACACAGAAAAACACTGTTAGATAAACCAAAACCCTACAGTAGTCTTTACACAAATTTTTGCTATACTGTACTCAAGTTAGCTAGTTTAAGTCCTGCCACCACCAGATGGTGCATAGGGTGGCATCCATCTCCAGAGCCCTTGGGCCACACAACTTTGTGTAATCACTTCAGCAGGGGGCTAGTGTACTGATCATATAGTTGTGTGTGTTCAACTACCATACTCTTTCCCAACTGCTGAGTCCTAAGCAGAGAAAGCAGTATGTACCATTCTTAAGGCTTTGGTATGACTCGAACTCAAAACCTACTGAATGCAAGGCAAGCACTCTACTGACTAGGCCATTGCACTGGTCAACTGAACTCAAATACTGGTCATACTGTACTCCAATATAGCAGTAAAGACTGAGCTACTAAATTGTCTGTAACAAAAGTGTAGCTTGACCTGTTTTTGTTTCTTCATGTCGTCCCTGTACTTCATGAAGCTGTCGAACAGGTGGTAGATGATGTCCGCGGTGAAGACGCGGATTCCCAGGCTGTCCGCTAGGTCCTGTGCGTCACGCTCCACGCGAACATCAAACGCTAGGATCACTGCATATCTGAAACAAAAAGTCTTAAATTTGAGACCTTGTTCTCTATCCGAGAGTCGCACAATATGTTTTTTTCATTATTCGTCTTCTACTTCCTCCAATGAAGAGTACATCAAATGCTAGGATCACTGCATATCTGAAAAAAGGGTTAGACATTATTTTCTATCAAAGATTCGAAGAATTCATACCCATCAGAAGTAGATCTAGATCTTAGTACTTCACTCTATTCGTATCTCACAATAGCTATCCTATCACTGCACTCATTATTTTAATTCAATACTACATTGTATTCTGTATGAATGCTTGTTGACTTACTGACTGTCATGCTCCAACATAACGGAGGCCTTCATCACATCTCTCTTGTGGACTGGTCCAATGTTGATTCCTGCAAACTGTTGATAAACCACACATTAATTAATCAACTTGCTAATCAGCAAGACTGTGCATACACATTTAAGTCCTCCCTTCTTTTGTCAACACTTCTTTAAGAGAAATATTCAGAGTAAATTAATGAAATAGTTTCTTGAATTTTCTTACTGTGACAAAGTTTAAGTTTCCTTGCTGTTTCTGTAACAGGGTATATCTTTACAGAGAGGGGTTGCTAGCCCTTCCCCTTGAACGTATTTGAGGCACCTCCTCAAAGACAACTCTTCGAACATGACATTACCATTTTATGTCCCTTCTGATCGAAAGACGGGTGCAGCCCCAACCAAGATGTCTTGTCCCAGGATTTGTACCGGGGTCTCCCAGTTACCAACTAATTGGAACCAGGAGGTCAACTGTGTTTCCAGTACTTACTGGAATTTTAGAAGTCTTGAGGAACTCCAGGAGTGCTTCCAGTGACCCGAGGGTGGAGGCCTGTACGTACACGCCCCTCTCCTGCACACGGATGGTCTCCAGGGTCTGCTTCAGGATACGGGCGACCTCTTCCTACAGGGCAACATGGTACGCATGAAAGATACTCAAATGACCGTTTCATTTGCTGAGTACTTTTGTCTCTTTAGATGCTTGGAAGGCATGTAGCCTTAACAATTAAAGCATTGTCAATGAAACTTGTCTGCTGGAATTGCTTAAGGTCGATGCTTAACTTTCTCTTTCTACCAGCTATGTTATGTTGTAAATTAAACACCCTCCATTCAAAGAGGCTTGAAGGTTACCTAAAGCCCTTCAGTTTGGTGAAACCCCTTTCCCTAATACACAAATCCAAAACATATTGCAATGGTGAACCCTTACTTTTGAACATTTCTACAACTTAAATTTGCAATGTTTTTATGATAATACATGTACAATGTATGTCATGTACACACCCTACAAATGTCCACTTCGTCTTCCTTGTAAGCCACCATGAGTGGAGTCCCTGCCAAGGCCCTGTCCAAGTCTTTAGCCAGAACTTTCACTCCCTGGGCACCGATAATCTCCTTGTGGGTCTCATACTTATTCTGTAACAGAATATTCATGTCACAGAAGAGCACAGTTGAGAATATATGGAGTACTTTGTACTGTAAATCCTGAAACTTTCGCCATAACTTTTATGCTAACTTTTGTGGTAATCTCTCCACCTCAAATTCATGATGCAACAAATATGTCTGCCTTGCATGACTGTTTCAACTGCAAATTCAAAACACAGCAAAAATCTCCTTTTTCCTCCTAACACAAAAAAAACATTGCAAAAGTAAAGGAATTTACAGTGCGGTATATAGATTATCTGTTTTAACTAACTGGTGAGCTCAATCAGTATCTTATTTGAAAGTTTCAGAAGGCAGTCCGTAACAATTTACAACAAAATCGTGTCAAGCTACATATACATGTAATAATTACACCACAAAGCAAAACCCAGCGTTACCTTGACTCTGAGCTCCTTGAGTGGCTGTGGCATGAGCAGACTTCTGATCTGGGTGACAATCGGGCCCTCCTGTCCTGCAACGACTATCGTCTCCCCCTCGTGTAACCTTCCGTTCACCAGGATAACGTCTATCGTTGTACCCAGACCCGTGATCTGTTTCACCTAAGGCAAAGAAGAAGCAGAATTGAAGTACTCATTTTGTCAAAATGCTGTTTCTTTTGTTCTATGTTTGTGTAATATAGGCAAGAAGTTCACAGAAAGATGTAGCCAAGTTATGCCAAAACATACTCTAACTGAACCTGTCTTAAGGACACATTCAACAGGCAGGACATTCATACGCGTAGCAATCAGAACTTGGAATGGGCTCCTGGACAGCATGGTTGGTCAAAATGGCCTCCAAGCTTTTAAGACTCCTACATTCTTAAGAGGCTTGGCAGCTGTGAGTCATTGATAGTCACTGAACAGGAATACTATGAAAACCCTCTGTAGGCTATCTTAGCAATTGTGATTAGATCTTTGGCTTTTGTTCACCACAGCATGTTAATAATTGTTATAGAACAAAATGCTAGCAACCTTGGTCAACAATCTTAATTGTTCTTTTCTTGTGTTCCAACAGCATTCTTAATGTGATCTGTGTGAAAGAGACTGATTGCTAACTGTTAATACAGTTGCCCCCCTTGAAGGAGTTTTCTGCAGTGCATTAGTAAATCACTAGGTGGCAGTCATAAACGGTCCCAGGCATTACCTCTAGTGTTGTACACTGTAGGCTCTCACTGAAGGCCAGTCTCTTGGCCAGTAGAGTCTGGGACAGCTCCACGATCAGGCCCATCAGATTGCCCATGCCATCTCCGGAGTGTGCTGATGTCGGCACCATGGACACAAAGGTTTTGGCGTCTTTGTTCTCATAGAACAGTGCCACATTCATACTCTGTGGCGGTACAAAAGGCAAAACATCAAAACAGAACACAAAACAGTCCACTATTATGCACTCACTCACTCACTAGCAAGTTTATCGTCTGTTCCCCGTACGTGTCTTGTGAGTGTTAAGACATACTTGTAAATAGATAGCCAAGTGCCTCCATCCTTGAGATTAACACTGTGTAGGTTGAGGAGGTGAAAGTTTCCCTTATGATCCTCCACATGGATTTTGTCCTTCTAGTCATGTAATTTACTAGACTTAGAGTTATGCTGAAAACTGACCTGTTCTGCAAACTCTGTGACAGCGACTTTTACCCTCTCATCAAACTCATCCTTAGTGTTTCTCTTCTGTTTTTTTATCGTGTCACGAACGTCGGTGTTTGGGCTGGGTTTCCACTCGTACAGACGGTCAATCTATGCAGGGGCGGAAAAAAGGGAAAAGAAAAAAGGAAATCTCACAACTGTTAAGAGCAAGACGTCTAAAAAGATGCCTCCATTCATGCCGAATATCAATATTAGTATAGAAGTAAGGCGGAAAAAAGTATGCTTCACAACTGTTCACAAGATGTAGATATAGAAAATTTTCTCATCTACATGAGACTGTACATGTTTAATGAGATACCCCCTTTCCTGCCAAATATCAATATAAGTATAGAGAAAAGGCCTACCTTGTTCAAAGCTATAACAAAAGGAGTCTTCCTGGCCTTGAGTAGGTTGAGAGACTCGATCGTCTGTGGCTCCAGTCCGTGCATGATGTCCACCACCAGGATGGCGATGTCACACAGGGACGATCCACGGGACCTCAGGTTACTGGGTAACAACAATCACAAACTCTAATGTTACATCTCTTCACTTGTGTAACAATTGGATCATAACATATAAATAATCAATTGTGCCGCATATGATTTCTACCAGCTATAGCTTCTATAACTAAATACATGTGTATCTTCTGTCAATCAAGAACTGAATGTAGCTTGTACATTTTCATATGCTTGAGTCAACTCTCTATCCATGTGGGTCAACTTGCAGTTCAGGTATGATCAGACAGGTGTCTCACCTGAAGGACTCGTGGCCAGGTGTGTCGATGATCAACAGCCCAGGAAGCTTGATGTTGAGATCTGAGAACTAGAAAAAAAAATACTGTCTTTAATGTCAATCCTATTTTTTTCCTATTCCATTTTGTATTCTAACGTACGATTGGTCATAATCAGTTAGTGTAGCATTAAACATGTTACATAGCATACTGTTGGAGAACATCATAAATAAGATACAGAATGACTTGAGTGAATGTTTCGTGATGGAGAGTGTCTGTGTTACCTTCCTGACCATCTTGGCCTGTTCCCTGATAGCCTCCACAGGCACCATCGTGGCTCCGATCTGCTGTGTGATCCCCCCTGCCTCCCCGTCCTGCACGTGGGTGTGTCTGATCTGGAACCAAAACACAAACATCGCTGTTACATGTATGCACAGGTTCAGCTTATTTTGCTCTAAAAATCTCTTAAGGAACAGCATTACCCCAGCAGGGGTCGTTAAGAGGGTATTACTAGTAAGAAGTAGAAGAAGCATTAACACAAAACACAGAACACAAACCAAGTATATAATATCCCACCTTGTCTAAGATCTTAGTTTTCCCCGTGTCCACATGTCCCAGAACAACCACCACAGGAGAGCGCAAGAGGTCAGTGGTCTTGTTCTTGTCTGCCTGCTCTTTTCTTTTCTGTAATAAACACAGAAGCATTACCAAGAAGCCAAACCTATATGCTAGAGTATGATACACGTATGTACATTTGCAAACATATCTTTGTGACCAACACTTAATTCCTTCGAGTTCAACAAAACCAGCTTTTTCCACTGACCGATCTATAATCTAAGCATACTATTTGAGCTTACTCCACAGAATAAGATCCTAGACATAACAAACTTCACAAGGAATGCCACCAATTAAAGAATCACACAGAAGGATACTATGTTAAGGTTTAATTTTTTTCCCCACCTGTATTCTGGCCTCTGCCACCTCTCTGGGAGTTAAAGAAGCTTCCCAGAGGTCTTCCTCACTTCCTGACTCTGATTCCGACTCTGATTCTTCTTCTTCATCATCATCATCATCATTATCATCCTCCTCCTCTTCTTCAGCTTCCTTGCTTTCCTGTCTTTTCACTTCAACAGCTTGTTTCTCCTGTGACAAAGATGGTTATGTAGAATAGTTGGATAAGGAATTCCACACATTTGTAGAAGCTGAAAACACCAATATGTTGACATATTGTTTACCTTTTCAGCTGCTGGTGCTGCTTCCTTGGTATCAGGAGCTTTTTCTGCTGTTTCTTTCTGTGCCTTTTCCACTGATTTTTCCTCTGTGAAAAACAGACAAGAAAACCACAACATTAGTCTTTTTCACTGTTTATTTCATTTTATTAGAATTACAACAGTGCAATACACGTGGGACACAGGCAGCTATTGCTGGTGTCGTGACCCACACACATAATATACCTGTTTTTACACTTGGGTGGAGTGAGGAAAGTCATGTAAAATGCCTTTTTCCCAAGGGCACAAGATCGGTGGCGTCAGGGGATTCGAAACTGGGACCACTGGGTTCTGTGCTGAAAACCCTGCCGTTACGCCACACGCCCCCACACTTTTTCATTGTACAATTCTATAGACTGAGGAACTTTCCAAACTACTGTGCCCCAAACAATCTTAACTTGTATAAAAGATCAGAAAACCCCACCTTTCTTTGCCTCATCATCACTGAGCATCTCTTCCCAGTCATCCAGCTCTTCTTCTTCCTCCTCCTCCTCCCCCTCTGCTGCCTGCTCTTCCTCCTCCTGTACTTCCTCCCCTTCTGCTGTTACCTCTGCTGCCTCCTCCTTTACTTCCCCTTGTTCCTTTGCCTCCTCAGTTGTAACTGTGGGCTCCTGATTTTCAACTGTAGCTACAAGAAGACAATATTTCAGAACATTTTTAGTAACATTCATGATCATAAAATCAAATACAACTCAAAGCAATAGGATTACGACTGATATAATAACTGTCTACACAAAAATGCTTTGCTCGACCAGAGCTGAATTTACTCACAACGTTCAAAGACCACTCCCAAATGCTACCCACTGTACCTTACAATACATTTAATGCTACAAATACAAATACAACAGCCATCACTTATGTCACAAATCTTACCTTTCTCCTTCTTCTTGTTCTTGCCCTTGGAACCGTATCTGACTGGTTTCTTCTGGATTTCATCCTTACTGGGAACGTCAAAACCTGAGGATAGGAGAAGGTACCTTAAAAAGATGCTAAATGAATTTCTGGAAAAATGAAAGGTTTATCACTTTTTGAGAATTTAAAATTTCAGATGTCCATGTACTACTAGTATGATAGTCTTACCTTGTGCTCTCATAGCCTCCAACATTTCCTCGGCACGTTTACGCTGCATTTTCTGTGCCGGTGTCAGGAGCTTGCCTTCCTTCTTGAGACGTTCCTTACGTTCCTTTTCTTTCTGTTTCTTCTTCTCCCTCTTTTCTTTCTCTAGTCTTTCCTAAATGATGTTACCCAAGTATACTCATGGTTAACAAGATTTTTACCTGCATATTTATTGAGACATATTTACTTACAGAACAAACATATCTAGTCTTTATTCTCAAATGGTTCTATATTTTCAATTTGACAGTTGACAACTACATTTCATCATCACTTAACTATGAGAGGATTAAGGGACGCAAGGTCCTGATCAACGTACGATTGAGGAACATCATCACCAGAAGTTTACCTGTGGTGAGCTCATATATATACTGAGACATATGACTTACAGAACACAGTTAGCTCAAACAGTCTTCATTCTCAGTCATAGCTCTACATTTTGTCAACTACATTTTCTTCATGAACTACCAGAGGTTTAAGCAAATAAAGTCAAGGTCCTCATCAACATATGATGGAGGATCGCCAGGAGTTTACCTGTTCTCTCCGTGCTTCCTCTGCTTCTTCCAGCTTGCGGATCCGTTCCTCCTCCTCCGTCTTTAGTCTCTCTTCCTCCTCCTGTTTTATTCTCAGGGCCTCCTGCATGGCCTTCACCATGGCCTTGCTGGGACCTGCAAATTGGTTAGAAAGAAAGCAGAAAATGTGATTTAAGTTCCATGTCCCACTGGGACTACATGTAAACCATTACTTGGTATTCCTAAGCATGCTTTGTATCTCTTTACTTCAGTTTAAGATTACGTACCTTTTCTTTTCTCCTCTTTTTCCTCTTTCTCTCCCTTCTTCTTTTTCTTCTTCTTTTTCTTGTCAGTACCTTCATCTGCTCCATCTCCCTCTCCTCCTGATGATGAGAAACACAAAACATGTTTCAACGAAAGTGCACAGACCTAATCATAATTCTTTATAAATGCATGATACATACTTGACTGATAGTTTAAGGCATGATATCATTTAGATGGTTATTTTACATTTAATCAAGCATCATTCCATTATACTTAATAAAGCACATCTTCAGATAAATTACACACATTGATTCAAAACTGCAGTATACGTTTATACTCAACTACAATACTGTTAAGCTGTAATAAACAAAGATGAATATCAACCTTCCTCCTCCTTAGCAGCACCCTCATCTGGAATGGAAGTCTCAGTCTTGTCTTCATCCTGTCCTTCTTCTGTTTTCTCAGAGTCCTCTTCCTTCTTCCCTCCAGCCTTCTGAGCAGCTGCTTCCCTTTTGGCCTTTTCTTTCTTCTTCTGCTCCTCTTTCTTTTTCCTTTCTCTTTCTTTCTTTTCTGCCTTTTTCTGGGCAGCTGTTTTTACAGTGGGACCAGCATCTTCAGCTTCTTCTGTGTCCTTTGCCTGTGGTTCATTTAGTTCTTCCTGGAGACATAAAAACACCATCATGACATCTAAGCATTCTTAGCTATTTAAAGCTCTTTGGAATACAATGTAAAGACATCTTGAAAGATATCAACTTTGTAGCTATGTCAGTACTGTATTTGATAAACATGTATGCAACACTTCTTTGAATTTTAGAATACCAAGGCTAATAGGCAAGTTGATTAATCATATCCACATCAATACCTATAGTTAGACGTCTGTGGGAGTAACGAACAATTTATCTACCGGTATGCTAAGTTTGCTTGAAATGACTAAATGTAAAGAGACATACGAGAAGCCAGTAGCTAGCTTTACATGATCAAGGAAATGATTTTGAATACATTTATTGACCTAATAGGCTCAAAAATGCAATGCTATCAAACAAAAACGTAATACAGTGTAGAATACTCATGACAAGCAATCTCTTGAATACACCTTCCTACCTTGTCCCCCTCATCAGGTGTGTCTGTAGACTGTGGTACTGTTCCATTAGGCACTGCAGTTTCTGAGGGTTTCTCCTCCTGTGTTTCTTCCTGTGCTTCTTTGGGCTTGTCGGCTGGTTTTCCAGTCCCTTCTACCCCCATGGAGAGGGCTTCCATCTCATCTAACAAGTCATCCTCCCTGGATGAGTGTAGAATAATCAGTTTACAATATTGTACTTACCAACTGCTCACAGGGGAGTGTATGAGAGACTCTTTTGAAGCATCTTAAAAGTATGTTAATAATGTTATTCTTTTGTACAAATTTAGTGATTTACCAATAAATGAATTTAGAAGTAGAACCTTTTTTCACTTTCTTTCAAATGATCACGAGTTGCTTTAAAAAAAAAAGAATGGATGTCTCACAATCTGAAAATGCTTGAGCTTTTAAACAATAATAGCGGTAATAGTACAACACAAATGAGTTCATATTTTGTATTTCTAAAAATCATTTTTCGTCAGCAAAAATTACCAGTCATCATCCTTTTTCTTTCCCTTTTTCTTGGACTTCTTGCCACCAGCGGCCTTCGGTCCTGAGCCCTCGATCTCTGCCACCAGGTCATCGATGTTATCTTCCGCCTTCGCACCTGGACCCTCCTCGCCAACATCGCTGGATGAAGTAGAGACAAAACAGTTAACCTTCTCTTTGCTATATCTGTATCTGTATAGCCGTGATAAAATCAACTGCCCTTCTGCATAATAGACGGCAGCAGCAGCTAGTTATATTACACTGAAAGACATGTCAGCCACACCATACCTCTGTACATCTAGCTGTAATCGTTGTTTAAAGCTGTATCTAGTGAGGATGCTCCTTCAGTACTTGGTGGCAACGAGTTCCACTTTACGAGAGTAAACAGATTTTTGATCAACTCAATTCTGGGTTGATAACTAGATGGTACTTGAAGGTATGACCGTTTTTTTGTCTTTTTCAGAGCTGGTACTTATAGACACTTAATAGTTGTTACATCCACCTGTTGATCAGTCATTTTATACATCACACATTTTTCTTCTGTCTTGGTATCCACTGTAGATGATTCTCTTCAACTCTGTATTGTAAGGGTTAGACGAAAGAATGTTCAGCAGGCCCTTCTAGAGATCTACACCTACATTTAGATACCCCCATATAGCCCCATCAGGGGCAAAGAAGGGGGGAGTTGAGGTCCCGCGCCAAGGCGGGCAGGCCTCCAGCCTGGCATGGAACGACTGAATGGTGGGAGCCGTCACAACCATGCCAGGCAGGGTATTCCACTGGGGAATAGTACGGGGGAAATAGGAGATGAATCTGAATACATGAAAGTCTGAAGAGCATATGCCCAAAAGTGTTGGAAAAAGAACTGTGAGTGTGAATTTGCCCATAATCACAATGGAGATGCATGGCTCTAGTCGGGGTCTTTGTTGTGGATCTGTTTCTGAAACACAGTTACAACTTACATGTAGTACCTTTTATATTTTAGGCAGTCTGATACATAAACCTTTGGTTAATCAAAATTGGACCAAAATATCTGCTTCTTGTTTCTACTCGATCTCCTACATTGTCCAAGTACTGTATTGTTTCACAGAATATTTTTTACATCACAAAGTGTTTTTGTTCCTTGGCCATATGCACAGGTACAGATAGGTTCAAAATCTCCGCAAAATGTCATATTGTGTCACAAATCGTTAATGCTAGTCAAGCACGTCCAATCTTGACGAATAAAACTTCCTCTTTACATGTTCCAGCTCAGATCCAAGCGACAGTACGGATTCTAACGTTACCCCCCTCCCCATGAAAATGTATGGAGAAAACTTGGCGCACTCAGGCCACCTCTACACTCACATGTCCTGGTCCTGGGTCTTCTTCCCTTTCTTCTTTCCCATCTCTTCTCAACATGTACACAATTTATATTGTACAAATAAGGGGACAGCAAAAGATCTGACGTGAAAATGCCGTTCAAAATTGCACAATATGCTAGTTTTTGTGAGAAAATGTGTTCGTCCGTAACTCACGCATATGTTGCGACATCCACATGTGTCAGCCTTTTGTTAACTCTACTGTGATTGGCTGGCCGTTGCGACGTAACTTTCAAGATTAATGGTGAAATCCATCATCTAGAATGATTTTACCCATGAGATTTTTGAAAAGTAGATAAATGTAGACCATTTTATGAAATATTTGTGGAGTAGTTGGTGATACATATCAGATTTTACCACGGCGTAATATATTCATGTACACCAATCAGCACCCTTGTTACAACATCAGCCCCTAAGTCCCACCATCCACTGCGAATTGTAAACTTTAACCTCTGACCTTTCATTAGACAGATGGCGGGAAAATTTGACTACCGTCACCTTATATTCGTAAGTGTGAGTGTAAGTACTGAGAAGAGATTAAAACAAACAAACGCCAGGACCTTTTAGATATACTAACGTTAGAATTACCAACCAAAGATTGTAGTGTTGAAAAAAAAAGGCAATTCTAAAGACGGCCATACCGATTGAACAATATATATAAACCAGTAGTACAGGTGCTTAACAAATATTTGGGTCGTAAGCCAAAGGGCAAATACTAGTTAAACATTCATACCTTCATATGTCACGATGGCTGCGTACCGCAGGCTAACTGCCTTCTGCGTGTTTTTCATCGTTTGTGCATTTACCGCTTGTGATTGCACTGAAAATGGTAAGTATGCCTTGTTTACAACGTCTGTATAAAGAGCATTTAACGTTACACAAAGGTGTGCAAATAATGTGGGCAAATTGAGCTCAAAGCCGGCGTCAGTCCATGGCTTCTGGACTTTGATCATTATCTTAAGTGCTGTTCAAAGTAAAAATAATCAGTGTATATCAAAACTAAGTTTACAGAACACTCCGGCTTTAACTTTGATGACACTCGGGAAAATGTTGATTATCTTAAATACATGCATATGGTTGAAGCAAAACATTACAGAAAGACAGATGACATTATGCTCCCACAATTCTTTATCTACCATCGTTAGTGCATCAGAATTCATCAATAGTGTTCTGAAATGTCTACTATTTTCACTAATGTGTAGGATATGTACTTTCGACTTTCTTCATTACTTATGAGATAGCCAGTTAACCCTAAAGTAGGATTGTCTATAACAATATTTGTGTGAATAACTTTCCACAGACGACAGTATGATAGAAACAGCAACATCGCATCCAAACGTCACTTCCACAATAGTCCCACTGGTAACGCTCCAACCCAGTAACTTTACCAAGGACGAAGCGTACATAGGGTTCATAGCGGCCACCGTCGCCTGTGTGTTCTTCGGGACCAACCTGGTACCTGTGAAGAGAATAGATACGGGTGATGGTAAGAGTTTTTGTCACTTATTTACCGTTCAGTATGTTTTCAGAAATCGGCAGAACGTATACTATTTCAAAATAGAACAAAAAGATCAAAATTTGTGGAAGCAAAAACGCTACTTTGTTTATCCTAATCAATGTCTAATATGGAAGTCTGACATTGCAGTAATGATTGCCTTTCTCTATTTGCAGGCATGTTTTTCCAGTGGGTGTTCTGTTCGGCAGTCTGGTGTGTAGGTCTGGTGGTGAACGTTATCCAGGGTTACCCCAAGTTTTATCCTATCTCTATGCTGGGAGGATTTATATGGTGTACAGGTAAAAATAAATATTCCACACTCTAGGACACTCATGAACTCTCTTTTGCAACTGCAATGGAATACAAGATTGTTAAATCCATTTGCTCTTTTCACATCTTTAGGAAATGTAGTCGTGGTACCAGTCCTGAAGACAATAGGACTGGGTATGGGCATGTTGTTCTGGGGTTCTGCCAACCTTCTGACGGGCTGGTTCAGCGGGAGGTTCGGCTGGTTCGGACTGAGACCCCAGGACAGGTTCACCCGGCCGGCGCTGGACTATGTCGGGGTGGCGTTAGGTTTTCTCAGGTGAGGACTATAGTCCATGGGCCAAACAGGTTTTTGGTACCACAGAGAAGGACAAGTGCTGCCATGGATTTTTTTGTATCTGCAGTAGCCAAAGTTTATTCTAAGCAATGATAACTAGCTTCCATGAGCAGCTTTCCTACTGTAATCACGTGACCAAGTGACGTTATCCAAATGGAGGAGAAATAGTAGTGATGAGGTTGTAGGCTCTCATGCCTCGTGGATTGGAAAGAGCACGCCCTGTCCATAAGTGATTTCTATGTAAAATGTATCCAAATTAGCACACGGTTTAGTCCAAGTGAGTTGCGGTGCGGACAATACATCTGGTGCACCACTGATTTTTCCTCTCTTCACTTTGATAGACTCGTCCTGTTTTCATTTGTGAAAAGTGACGTAATGGACAGACCAGTGGTGACGGAGCGTTCCCCACTACTGTCAGGGGAAACAACAGAGGTGCTGCACGTTACATTGTCTGATTTTAAATGAATAAATCAATTTTGACTATTAGTAAAAATGCTTACCTAGAATCATTAAAACCATTAAGTTCAATTGGCAAATATAGTACATTTTCATGATGTATCTATTATTAGCGAATAGACCGGTTTGTATGTCTTCAAAATTATGAAGTTTGTGTCAAGGAACATCTGTTTTTCCCACGTTCTACCAGGGCACTATTAACACCAAATATGAAAGGGACACCACCTTTGCACGTGAAGAGTCGGATCACTCTTGGGTAGACAACCTTTCTCCTGTGCAGAAACGAATACTGTAAGTTTTGCGATACAGTCCGTAAACATCATGTATTAAGTGTACTAATCGATAGACTAAACTACAGGAGTGGTAAATATTTTGTTGTTCTGTCATTGAGCATTTATTTGCACCTAACGTTATATCATGTACTACCACCTCTCTTTATAATTGCTAATTGTTGACATTATGTAATGTAGTAACTATATAAATACCTGATTAGTTGATCATAGTAAGCATGTGCACATTCAATAAACTGTAGTATTAGATATACACTGTTTCCTATTACCACAGGGGCATCTTTATGGCATTATTTGCTGGCTGCATGTACGGTCTTAATTTTGCACCGGTACTTTACGCACAACAGCACTACGATGGAGCCACTGATAATGGTACGGCATTGTCTCGTGTAGTGTTGCATTGTGTTATGTTATGTTGCGTCGCACTATCGATATCAAGATAGATGAATTAACGAAGACCTTTATTGTACACATATACCGACTGGGTTAAGTACAGGCCACAGCAAAAGTAGTACACAAATACATCAAACATTACATATATTGTGTAATGCAATCTGTGTTCTTCAATGACTCAATATCATTGCAGGAATGTTTGACAATTGAAATTTGCCGGGAATTTCAAATTGATGGAGTGATTACTGTATTTTTTTGTAGATTATGTGACGTTTACTCTGACTCTCCCTTCATTTGCAGGGCTGGACTATGTTTTTGCCCACTATAGCGGTATCTATGCTACATCTACTCTGTATTTCATCCTGTACGCCATGTACATGAAGAATAGACCTAAAGTGTTCCCTAGAGCCATTCTCCCTACACTTCTCTCTGGAGCCATGTGGGGGGTCGCGCAGACGGCCTGGTTTGTGGCCAATCAGAGGCTACAAGAGAGCATCAGTTTCCCCATTATTACAACGGTATCTTCTCCTTTTTTTAAATCTTTTAAAAATAATTCGGTCAATTCTTTATCAAAACAGAGTGACAATCATACAGTCAAATGCAAATACATTTAAGGAGAGTAGATCACATCAATTTAACATAATTAAAATGCTAACAATGTAACAAAGTACGCAACAAGAGCGAGGAAATCATACAATACAGATAAAACAATCAAAGCAGATGTACAGTAAGTAGAATAATACAACGTTGGAAGGAGCAAATGCTTAACATCTATAGTATTTGCTCCCTCCAACGTTGCATTATTCTACTATATGGGGTAATATGGTAATTCAAGTCAGTCGGTATATTCTTTGTTTACAACCGTCATCATGCGAAAATGCACACGTCTTCTTACACTACCGATCGTGTCTCTTTGTATTACAATTTTGATATTGCTTTAACGCGTTTTTTTCATGTGGTATCTTTCATAGATTGTACGTTTTATCGTTTAACGCATTGTCTATATACTTTTCAGGGCCCAACTCTTATCGGGGCGTTATGGAGTGTTTTATACTTCCGAGAAATTAAGGTTAGCCTTTAAGGATATCTCCTATCTTTGGTATCCGTAAGAAGTACAGGCTGCGAGAGCAGTTAATCATTCATTGAATACATTGCTATATTGTATCATATCCATAACGTAATTAATTTTGTTACGGCCATTTTGATGTATTAGACGACTTATGCGCATAACATCTGTTCCTCAGCAAAAGACAAACGACATCATGTCAATGGGATCGTTATCATTTATCACTTCTGAAAAAAAAAGAACCAACGCTATACAAATACAGTTCAAAATTATAATAATAGCCAATGTTCATTGAATCAATGAACATTGGCTATTATTATAATTTTGAACTGTATTTGTATAGCGTTGGTTCTTATAATATCCTCCCCTCCTCTTGTTCTCAGGGCACAAGGAATTTACTAGTACTAGCGGTGGCAATGGTTGTGACAATCACCGGTGCTGTGCTGACTGGACTATCTTACTAAGACATAGCAATGAGCAATGCCAGTATAACAGAGTATTGCGCACAGTTTCCATAATGGTTAAAGGTATCGAGGTGTGGAATGAGCAACTGGACTGACGAGCCAAGCAATACACATACAAAATGAAGCGTAATAAAGAAACTTCTTTTTGGATTTTGCCTCATAGTAATATTGAATTGTGTCTGTTAGATTTTTACCGACAAAGGAACTGCTCAGGACAATGTAGTATATGGGTAACACGGAGAAAGAGAGAGGTACGCTTTTAAGCAAGTCACAGATCAGGCCGTAACTTGATAAATACCATATTACCATAGCTTTCATGGACGTAATATGGACATGTATAAACCTCGATATTTTATTCATATGTACTATAATTCTAAAGACCCGTTCTGAGTGCTGCTGACCTCTATTAATCAGTAATACTTCCACAAACAACTATCACCTCTTTCAGCCTTTAACCCTAACCCTACATGTAAATATACAAACATGGGCGGTCACGAGTGGCGCTTTGTTTTTAGTCTCGTTCTGTGTACATGTGGATATCTATGCATTTTCGTTCTTCCGACGACCTGTCATGGCAAAGAAGGTAGGTGTGCTTGCTTAATTAGCTCCGGATTTAGTTCTTTTTCCTAGAAATACAATTGTCATTAACACAAGATCAGCAAGTAGCGAAGTACCGATTTTGCACAAGATTGTTGGAACCTGGACTTTGCTCATCATCGATGATCGTCCACCTGTGCGTTTGCGTAATGAGGACAGTTGCAAGAAAGTAATAAAACACATAAATATTGACTAAGTTGCAACTTTACGTCTAAGACTTAATTGGCTTAGGAAAAAGACCACACATTTTTTTGCTCATGGGATCTCCTGAAATCGCGGCTCTTTTTCTTACAGACGAAAACTCTCAGACTGTCCCGTTACATTTACTGCCGTCACATGGAAACGACACTACGACCATCTCAGCAGGTACCTTCACCGCTGCTTACATAGAGCCAAGTAACTCCACCAAAGACCAGGCCTACATCGGGTTCATTGCAGCAGCCGTGTCGTGTGTGTTCTTTGGGACCACTCTGGTGCCCGTGAAGAGGGTGGAGACGGGAGATGGTAAGACTGTCAGAAATAGCATCACCGGTGCCTCTGTCTTTAACTCTCCAAGCAGAGGTTCGGCCCAAGCTTGTTTTTGACGTCTTTTTAGGCGTTTGCATCGGGCTTCGTATTTTGTCAGGTTTTCATTCTGTCAGCAAGTGAGTAGGTTTATAGGGCATTGATTCTTGCGTCTGTGGGGAGAGGTTTGGCTGGTTGACAAAAATAAAACCTGACAAAACAAATCTCGATAGAAACTAATTAAAAGGCGTCAAAAATAAGTCAGAGCAGAACCTCTGCTTGAAGGGTACCTGGTACCTCTATGTCATTCGAAAGTACTTCTTTCTTTCAAATTAAGTTATCGGAGGCGTTTCTTCAATTAGAACCCGTGTTTTTTTGCTGATACCTTTCTTTCCCCGAATGCAGGCATGTTCTTCCAGTGGGTGTTCTGCTCTGCGGTATGGTGTATCGGTCTGGTGGTGAACGTTATTCAGGGCTTCCCCAAGTTCTACGCCATCTCAATGATTGGAGGAGCTCTGTGGTGTACAGGTATACCATATGGATTAATGCATTTGTTCTCGTTTAAGTTGCTTCTTAGTATTGAAAAATATGCAGCACACCGATATTCATCATGGTTGATATGCTGGAGAAATAGACAGATGCTCTTTTGCAACGGTTATTTTACTGGTGACTTACCAGTGCTATTTGTGTCCAGGCAACGCAGTCGTTGTGCCAATCCTGAAAACAATAGGGCTGGGGATGGGCATGCTGTTCTGGGCTTCTACCAACCTCCTGATGGGCTGGTTCAGTGGAAGGTTCGGCTGGTTCGGGATGCGGCCGGACAAGTTAACCAGGCCTGCCTTAGACTATGCTGGGGTGGCCCTGGGCATTGTCAGGTAAGAAAAATGACTTAGTTACAACACGTTACAATCAACTACATTGCCATTTGAACCATACGTCTTTTGTATGTGTAACTGCCAAGAAACCCACATCTTTCCTGATGATCAAACATTCAATTCGAAGCCCCTTTTCTACACATCATTATAGATATATAGCCAAACTTGTCATGAAGGTAGATGGAGAAAACACGTGCTGTAATCACTTCTTTTTACCTGTCTTTTAGGACGATAATACTGTCCTTTGTGAAAAGTGACGTCATGGACAAGCCTGAAACTGATCACGAGCCATTGCTGGAAGAAGACAGAATACGTGTAATTCCATTACTATCATCGTATTTGACCAAAGAAAGAGAGAGTTAGTAAATACACCCGAACAAGTAGATAGATTGTGTTAATGAAACGTTTAAGAGAATTTCCCGGCACACTGCACCACAAGTGGTCGAACATCATTTGCCAATGGCATTTGTTGAAATGTATAATTTTACTATGCAGTAGGGAATGTTCTTGTAGACGTTTGTCGTAATATGTGTGACATAACATATACTTGACCTGAAATGTAAAAACCTGTTATGTCTGTAATTGAACAGGGTGTCGTCAACAGTCCACGTGAGAGGGTTCCCTCATCAGAACCTGATGACTACTCCTGGGTGGATAAACTTTCTCCTGGTAAAAAGAGAATCACGTAAGTGTAGCTGACTTAAAATTGAAAGTACTTAAGTGGGAATTTATGGTTACAACTGTATGTTCAGATGTCTCTCTTCCACTATAATGAATTGTGGATTTTCATCGTATCGCAGCAAGTCTGTATTTTGTGTTGGTAAATGAAAGCTGTGGAATGAACATATTGATATCAACCATCGTACACTGCGCCTATCCCCACTCTTACTGAGCCCCATACGTTGATCTGAAGTGTATTTAGAACCTTGTGTTATCTTTTCCCGCAGGGGAATCACACTGGCGATGTTTTCTGGCTGCATGTACGGTCTTAATTTTGTACCGGTTATTTACGCACAGCAACACTACGAAGGAGCCACAGACAATGGTAACGTTTACCATTTTCAATTTAAAACCATTAATAATGTAATAACTTGTAAAGACTTTATAGAAGTATTCTACAACTTCTTAGATTACTATATTTTTGACTGAATAAATCAATATGTAAACATATTCTGCACACGGCATTATGAAACAAATGTCCGATTTATGTGTACGGTTTTTCTTAAGTCAGTCATGTCTTCTGTGTTTTATTTCAGGTCTAGATTATGTTTTCGCTCACTTCAGTGGTATCTTCGCGACATCTACGCTATACTTCATACTATACTGCATGTACACGAGAAACAAGCCTGCGGTTTTCCCGCGAGCCATTCTACCGGCCCTACTGTCGGGGACCATGAGGGCCGTAGCTCAGGCTGCCTGGTTCGTGGCCAATCAGAGGCTACAGGAGAGCGTCAGTTTCCCCATCATCACTACGGTAACTTGCCGCTGCTTTTGTTCGGGCTCAAGATACAGGTTATATGTTGAGTCAGGGATTTAATTGAGTCAGGGACTTAACTATGTGTTGACAGAACTTTGAATTTTTGAATAAAGTAAACTCTTCTTCGTCCTCACAGTGGACAAGGGGGCCGTATTATGTGACTCTTTTGAACCTCTCGTACATGATATACTTTCTATATTTGTTTGCTCATAATAGGGAAGAAATGTTGCTTTGGTTCGTTTAAAGTAAGACACATGGTTAATATTATGTTTGTGGTTACGACGTATTTGAATCTCAGTGGAAGAAGTAAGAAGAAATGATTCGTACATCTTTCTCTTTGTAGGGCCCAAGCCTCGTTGGAACGTTGTGGAGTGTTTTCTACTTTCGAGAAATCAAAGTAGGTCTATACATATTATATGTCATATAACGTTACATTATGACATCTGAAATTTACTTGTATGTTGTTCGATACACTTTTTCGTTCGTTCCTTAAGATAGACACTTCCCTGGGAGACTACCAGTGCAAATCTTCCATAATGATTTGATGTTGTTATATTTTGCACTTGTCAGTCTCAATATGATTGACAGCTGTAAACGTAATGTTCTCATGATTTCAACTCCTCTTTTACAGGGCACTAGAAATGCAGTAATCATGGTAGCAGTGTTTGCTGTGACCATTACCGGGGCTCTGCTGACAAGTTTCTCATTTTGATATAGCGACTCAGTGGATCAAAAATACCTAAGCTCTTTTACCCAAGAAAGCCTATCTATACTTATAAGTCAATTTACCGACAAATGTAACCAACCGTTAATAAAATTCTACAAGTGTCCATGCATCTGAGTTTTTTTTTTTTTTTTTTTTTTTTAAGATCTTCCCATGGTCCGTAGCCATGGACTTTATTCTTTATTTACGATGATACAAAGAATCAAGAAATACCTCTCAGTACACACTCTTGCTCAAAAAGTGACGTTATCGTTCCGACATATTTTCCGTACTTATACTTTGAAATAGTGAGTTTTCCAATCAATATCAACATATTTATGTGCTGAAATTTGACATGGTTATCGAGTTTATAGCCAACAATTACATGATGCAAATCTAATGATAAAGATGTGCCATAGTTAATCAAGTACAGTTTTTCAATATGCGCCCACAAAGGCTTAACACATTTACACTCATATAAGAAGTGTTCAACGTAGTCCACAGAATTACATGACGGACATTTGTCCGTGTCTGTGATACCTTGTTTATATAACTTCACCCTTGTAGGGTATACATTATGCAACACCTTCCACTGCAAGGATCGTATTTTTGGTTCTGTTGTAATGCAAAATAACGATTTCCATATAGATTTCCAAGTAACAACTTGAAAGTCAAATTGCTTTAGACGCTTTTCCCAAAAGCTTTGCCCTGTAGGCACAACTGCTTTTTGTGAGACTAAAATATTTTTGAAAAACGTGTTGCTTTGCAAGTAAGCCTCTTTTCCAAGCAATTTGTTCGCTGGTGCTTCACTTTTTGAATGAGGAAATCCTATCCATTTGGAAGGAATAGCATTGCGTAGTGCATTGTACTGAAATAATAAACTGGGGTGATCTCCTACAATGCTTTTCAACTCACTTAAAGACATCAAATTTCCATAGCAATCAATAATATCATTGATAAACAAAATATTTTTCTTAACCCAATTATGGAAATATAACATTTTACCTTTATAGGTGACACATACATTATTCCACAAAAGTTGCCAAGGCATATTCTCCTCTGATACATCGTCTATTGTGTTAATTTCTTTAACTTCGTACCAAGTTTGTATTAGTTTTTTATAAAAGTCAGGTAACGACTGTATATAGCTACAGGGTTGAAGTTGTGCCATATTACAATTACACCTAAAAATACAAACATTGGGACCAAATCTATGTAGATAACTTAACTGGATTTTTTTCCAGATAGGAGCATTTGTATTGTCAGTCTGATGTAATAATTTCTTAACCCATTTTAGTAAAAATGTTTTATGTATGATTTTTATATCAGGCATCTTTAGACCACCTACAGAGTAATCTTGGATTAATACATTACGTTTCACACGATCTTTTTTCCACAAAAACCTGTAGAACATGGAATTAACATCGTTCAGAAACTTTTCAGGTGGAACAAGAACACTTAACATGTAGGAGAGTTGGGATGCAATTAAGCTTTTAAGTACTAATATTTTGCCTAACAAACTTAAGTTTCTTGAAGCCCAGGAAGCAAGTATCTTTTTCATTTTACAAAATTTTTTGTTCCAATTGTCAACTATTTCGGAAGCAGAGAGTGTGGAGGAAAATATAACTCCTAAACATTTTACCCTACAAGTCCATTTCAGTCCGCCTAACGTTTCAGAACTATCAGCCCAAGGGCCTAACCACATGGCTTCCGTTTTCTCTTTATTCAAACGTAAGCCAGAAAAGGTAGAAAACTGTTCAACTAAGTCTAAACTTTTTATAATTGAAGCCTTATCACCCAGTACTAGCTCTGTGTCATCTGCGTACTGGAAGATACGGGCTTCTACTGTGTGGTCATCAAATGACGGAAAAACAAATCCTTTGATCTCATCAGATTGACGAATTCTGAGAGCAAAAACCTCCACTGCTAGTGTAAAGAGGAGAGCGGACAGGGGGCACCCCTGTCGTACTCCTCTTTCAAGACTGATCCAACATGACAGGTGTCCATAGTGATTGAGGCAGCTTTGTGCGTTCTTAGTGTAAACTTTGACCCAGTTTACGAAGTCTGGACCTAGATTGTATTTCTCTAGAGCTTTTACAATGAATTCTTTGGATAAGGTATCAAATGCCTTACTGTAATCTAAGAACAAGATTGCCCCGGGTACTTTCCGGTCTTTAGAAGAACAAATAACATCATCAATAGCACGAATATTGTTCAATATAGATCGGCCCTTTATATAACCTGCTTGTTCTTCACCTACAATAACAGTGATTACCTTTTGTAGTCTGTTTGCCAATATTTTAGCACCTATCTTGTAATCAGTGTTTGTTAGGGAAATAGGTCTCCAATTTGACAACTGATCCCTACTTATATCGTTGTTTTCATTACCTTTAAACAGCAGGGTTATCACACTTTTGCGCTGTGTGGATGATAGCTGACCTTTGACAAAACCTGCATTCAGTGAATTCAAAACCATATTATTAATTTTGCTCCAAAACACTTTGTAAAAATTAACTGTCAGACCGTCCAGACCCGGACTACCATTTGTCATGGCATGCAGTGCAGCTGTGCATTCCGACATTGTCAACAGCCCTTCACATGATTCTCTCTGTGTTTCTGTTAATGTTGGGAAGTCTAAATCCTTAACAAAATCATCATATTTATCATCATCAAAGACATCAGACTCTTTATACAGTTCTCTATAGTATCTAACTTGTTCACTCAACAATTCACCTTGTTCAGTTATAACAGAGCCGTCAGGCCTCTTAATACTAGTAATCACATTACGGGAGGTACGTGCTTTTTCTAATTGTAAAAAGTAAGCTGTGTTTTTCTCACCGTTTTCAATCCAATTAACCTTTGACCGAATCTGTGCTCCACGTGCTTTATGCAGAGCCAGTATTTCAAACTCAGTCTTTAGTTTCCTAATTTTTTCTTGCAGGTTTTGATTGTTTGGATCAGCTGCTAATTGTTTTTCCATTTTGTCTAGTTTTTCTTCGATACTTTTGTGCTTTGATTTTCTTTCAAATGCTTTTTGTTTACCATAATTAATTGAAAAGTTCTTTATTTTACTTTTACAAAAGTCCCACATCACCTGTTTATTTGCTGTAACATTTTCACTTAAATCTTTGTTTACATTTTCAATAATGGAGTTAACCTGATCAAGAAAAACTTTATCTTTTAAAAAAGAATCATTAAATTTCCAGTATGAAGAACCTCTTTCTAGTTGTCTTGATGATGTTTCTAATAGAACAGATCTATGATCTGAACATGGGAAAGAGCATATTTCACAAGAGATAACACTATCAAGCATACTTTCATTGACAAGGAAGTAATCTAGTCTTCTTGCGACAAACGGGTTTCGTTTTGACCAAGTATATTCTTTTTCATCTGTATGTAAAGTTCTCCAAGGATCTCGGAGCTCGAGATCATGAATCAAATCATTGAAAGCTTTTACCTCTAATTTACTATGATCTTTCCCAGCAATGTTGTCTAAATCATTGTTAACTACAGAATTAAAGTCCCCAGCTAAGATTAGATGTCCTTGCTGCCAATGATGCTTTTGTATATGGTCTGTAATTTGTGAATAGAATTTCTTTTTACTTACAACATCGTTGGGAGCATAGACATTAAAGCATACAAATGTTTCATCTTGACTTATGAATTTTAACCCAATGACCCTCTCAGATATATCTATAAATTCCACATTTCTAATGTTGGAACCTTTAGATATCAAAATAACTTGTCCTTTACTATGACAGGTACCAGGGTGTGCGTAAAGCATTCCTCCCCATTCTGTCTTCCATGTTTCTATATCAGCACTGCTGATGTATGTTTCTTGCATGAAAGCAATGTCTATCTTCTTAGCTTTAAGGTATTGAAAAACCGTTCGCCGTACCTTTCGTTTCCTTAGACCTCGCGTGTTGCTGGTGAGTAGTCGAACCATAGGTGTTTATGGAAGATAGACCTAAGTACTATCCATTGTTATCATGTCTCGTTAAGGCATGTCATATCGCCAACCATGTATGTGTGTGTCCACGTTTGGGACATAGCTTGGGCCATGAAGAACATTGTAAGTGTGAGTGCGGATAGTATTCAAACAGCACAATCTTTGTTGTCCTAGCATTGTACACAAAGAGGGGTCAGCGCGAGTGGTGCCCCTTGGTGGGAATCAACTCTCGCCCACGTTTAATGATTAAAGATGGCCGGACAAAAGTGGCATCGAATGTTGGCTCGTACCCTCTATATCGGACTGATTCTTTACGCCTTCGTTGCGGCCTGTGACTGTGGATATGGTGAGTTTATCTTTCTTACATGTCACACGTTTGGGCTAGAAATTTCGTTAGGCCCTTAGAGTGACGACAAAACACTCTGTTATATATACATATATAGTAAAGTTGGACAGGTGCACTTTGGCCCCTCACAAGACAAGTCAACAAGCGGTTGTTCTAGTGGGTGGGGGGCACACAGTACGAGCAAAATAAAACCCGGAAACCTTGATCTAGGACGAACATCCAGATATGAACATCCTTTCGCTTCATCGCCGATTGTGTAAACTTGTGTAAACGTGTCACTGTTGATCGTTTTTCTGCTGATATTCTAGACTTCAAAATAAAACAAACAATTGGGGCGATGCCAAATTCCCACGACCTCTCAAGAATTACTGATACAAGTTATGGCTCGATTTAAGACTTGGGACAAACAAGATTGCAAGCCACGTTAACGTTTCACTCCGATGATCTAAATTTAATGTAGGGGGTTTATCATCTGTAGAGGAACAACAAGAAGTTCATCCGGCGCAGGGGGTACGGTTACGCACGTAGCCGGTGAAATTGTTATAAGTATTTGTCAACTTGAGAAGTTTACTTCCTTCAAATTGGGTCATCAAAACTTACATATATAGTCCTTGATTACTCTTTAGTCCGGAACGAAGAGGATACACCGACAAGGCCACATCAGGACAACGCGACAACCGAGTCATCAACGATAATTATCCCGGCAACGCTAACGCCGAGTAACACCACCAAAGATGAGACCTACCTGGGGTTCATAGCGGCAGCTGTGTCCGTTGTGTTCTTTGGAAGCAACCTGGTACCTGTCAAGAAAGTGGACACGGGCGATGGTAGGCTGCTTCAGGGACTTATCAACCTTTGAATGATGACTTTCAGCGACAACAACACACTACATTACTGATTTAGTGTTAATATCCTACGTGGATACCACATAGTAATTCAGTAAACAGGTAAATTCAACTTGTACTTCACTTGACAGCAATTTCAAAGTATGTTGAATGATAGATTCCAAGGACATTAAGCGTCATGATGAGTTATGATATCTACTTTTACAGGCATGTTCTTCCAGTGGGTGTTCTGTTCGGCCATCTGGTGTGTAGGTCTGGTGGTGAACGTTATCCAGGGTTACCCGAAGTTTTATCCTATCTCAATGTTGGGAGGATTTCTATGGTGCACAGGTAAATTATTATGTTTTGTATCCTACATTTGAAGTGCTTTCAACTGGTCATTTTTTCAACCCTCAACCAAGGCCATTTCTTTCGTTAGTTCAACTGACAATGTCCTCGGACAGGTGTTCTAAAGTGACTAGAAAGACGAAACTTCTAAAGAAAAATAACATTCTGTTACTAAGAATTCCATACAGATAGCCATTGCTGTAGTAAAACAAAACGATTTGGACGCAAAACCTTCATGACGTAATTTGCTCGTATCAGGAAGGAGTACTTTTGATCAGGTACGACGTATTTGCGTGTTCCCTTGTTTTGATCTCATTTCATTTTGGACATTGAATTCTAGGTAACGCGACGGTGGTACCGATACTGAAATGTATAGGCATGGGCATGGGCATGCTCATTTGGGGGTCCTTCAATCTCATGATGGGGTGGTTCAGCGGGCGGTTCGGCTGGTTCGGACTGAAGCCACAGGACAAGTTTACCCGCCCGCCGCTGGACTACGCTGGCTTTGGGTTAGCCGTTCTAAGGTAAAAAAAAAAAACAGTTTCAAAACGCTTACTAGGACACACCACGCGGAGTTGTCATTTGTCGTATCATATCAGTCTTTGATAAGGAAAAAATGCAATTATGATAATGCAGGGGCAAAAAAAAACAGCAATAATTCAAGAGTCAAGACTGAGAATACCACACAGAAAAGTCTTTCACAAACTTTCTTTCACGTCCAAAGAACACCACGGCTATCTCGTCAAACTTGAACATGTCTGTCTCTATTTTAGTGTTGCCATGTTTCTATTT
This sequence comes from Branchiostoma lanceolatum, assembly GCA_035149815.1. Taxonomy (NCBI): domain Eukaryota; kingdom Metazoa; phylum Chordata; class Leptocardii; order Amphioxiformes; family Branchiostomatidae; genus Branchiostoma; species Branchiostoma lanceolatum. The sequence continues at coordinate 14,948,002 of CM068871.1, read as the reverse complement.
GTGAAGAGCGAAGGAAAGAGAACACCCACGGCAGAAGAGCAGCGCCTGTTGGTCAGCAAGGTAGATATATTTCTTACACCGTATTGCTTTTGAATCAAGGATAGAACTCTACCCCAAGACAACGTACGGTGACTATGCTTTTTTGTCCAAAGAAGATAAACGTTTATCTCCTTTTGGACAAAAAAGCAGTCACCGTACGTTTTCTTGGGGTACAGTTTTGTCCGTGATCAAGGGTAGCCCCCTTCGCAGTCTTCTAGGAGCGTCGGCGTTCTTTTGGGGGGGGGGGTAGGGCGCTGATTCGCGACCCCAAAAAATAAACGACGGGGCTCCTAGACGTATGCGAAGGAGGCTAGATCAAGTGATTCACCCACAATAATCATGATAAACAAAACGGTTAACCATAATGTTTGCATTTATTTTAGGAGACACTCAACAGCCGTTACGGCACCAGTTCTGCCGCAGCAGTGGAGGAGTCGGACGACTCCTGGGTGGATAGACTGTCTTCCAACCAGAAGCGGCTAGTGTGAGTTCACAACTAAGGATTTTTTCAATCAGTCAATATCCACCTGTCTATAATGTCTATATAAGACGTTTCATGGAATCAAGGAGGTTAAATATAGGGTATAGGATTCTTTTTACACAACCAGGTAATCTCACCAGACACCTTCATCAGAGCTTCTGGCTGGAGTACTGCTTCTCACCGCGTTTGGGACAGTGTTCTCACCGCAAAAGCGCCACCTACATCCACTACTTATAGCGGTGAGAAGCAGTACTCCAGTCAGAAGCTCGGAAGAAGGTGTCTGACAGACACCGAAACGTTAACCAGGTGAGATTACCTGGTTGTGTAAAAAGAATCTCCTATACCCTATATTCTACCAACCTGATGAAATCATTTTCGGAGGTTAGATATAGATATGTATTTAACCTCCTTGATGGAATCAACAACAAAATCAAGAACTCTGGTCTTCTTATCAAGAACGCATCAGAAAACTTCAGCATACAAAATATTTATACCTAGAAGTTAACCATTTGGTATTCTTTTCACTCCAGTGGCATACTGCTGTCTGCGTGTGCAGGCTGTGCGTACGGGACGTCCTTTGCGCCGGTAATTTACGCACAGGAACATTACACGGGAGCCTCACAGAATGGTATGTGTCATATTGTAGACATCTACTCGTATATATATAAGTGGATGATGCACTGATGATGTATGGCAATTATTACGTTCACAGTGCATATTAGGAATCGCAAAAGACACACACATACACATACACAAGCCAAAACTTTACCCGCCTTGTAGAAAAGTAACCAACACTTCTCATTTAAATTTTCCTCAATATGTTTTTCTGTAGGACTGGACTATGTTTTTGCTCACTTCTCTGGTATCTACGCTACATCTACTCTGTATTTCATCCTGTACGCCATGTACATGAAGAACAAACCTAAAGTGTTCCCCAGAGCCATTCTCCCTACACTTTTATCTGGACTTATGTGGGGCATCGCAGAGTCAGGGTGGTTTGTGGCCAACCAGAAGCTTCAAGAGAGCGTCAGCTTCCCCATAATCTCAACGGTATGTTAACATTTCCACATCTCTTACACACCACAAACTTTTACATTGTGCCACAAGGGATTACCCAAAACAAAGCCCTACATAAAACGAGAATTTCTGCCCTTTCACACTAACGTTGATCCTATTTCATCCATACGTTGATGAAGGTTAAACACCCAGGTAAACAATACTAACATACAGTTCAAACTCTACTACTGGGTGAATTATGGATATCAATTTACGGTATTTCATACATAGTCTTGTTTGACATGTATTCTGCAGGGTCCGGGAATGATTGCAGCACTCTGGAGTATTTTCTATTTCAAAGAAATCAAGGTATGGAACTCATTTTATTTTTCACATCAAAGCAGCTAGTTGCCTGTCTTTTATTATGCTAAACATTGTTATCTTTTGTCATACTTCGTATATGTCAGGATAGAGACTCCGATCTGGTAAATCAGCCATTTTGCCGGTAGAGATCCTGGTCGGACTTTCTGTCGACAGAGACTCCAATCAGGATCTCTGCCAGCAGAAACTCTGATTGACAGAAAATCTGATTAGCATCTCTACCGGCAGAGTTGACAATTCCACAGTGTAACACCGGAAACTTTAATCTGAAATGGCAGTAACTTAACAATGCCTAAAATATCCTAAAAGTAAAACATACAATTACGCTACTTATACCGGTATCATTTGAATACATGTACTACTGTGTTACCATAAAACAACTCTCATTCTGGTGTTGCAGGGAGCCAGGAATCTATCGATACTGGCATTGGCGTTTGCAGTCACCGTAGCAGGAGCCTTGCTGACTGCTTTCTCCTATTGAAAAAAGTTTGCAGCGTGCACACAAATGTCGCCATTTTTCTTAATGTCTATAGAAGCAATATCAGGTCAATTTTACATTTCAAGAAATGTAACATTCATATCTATTCACATAAGTGAGTTTATGTTTTCTATGTGAACATACATTCAGAAGAATATCTGCTTGGAACAGCTGACCTAAGAATAGAATAGTTAACATATTCTAGACAATTATTGTCACAGATGATATGATGACAGATGGTATGATGAAATAAGAAAGCAAGTACATGTATGTTATCATCATAGATGTTCACATTTTTTAAAGGCACATGTTATCCTATATGTGGTCACAATTTGTGTTTAACACTTCTCAGTAAAACCTCTTGATAAAATGCATTGTCATCACAATAAGTTTTGTCCTCCTCACACTGATTGATATATATATATATATATATATATACAGATTATGTTCTGTGTAAAATACATGATCATAAAACGGTTAACCTTACTTATGAATAATTTTTGCTTTCATTGCATAGAAATAACAATGCAATCCTTATCGTAAAATATGGACAGAACAATATACATTATTACTGTTACATTTAACAGCCAATCTATGTTACTCTCAGTTAATCTCCAAGCAGATGAGTGATCAACCAGTGGCAAGACAGTCTGATCCATGGGCCAGAACAAACTTGTGATACAGACCAGTGTCTTGCCACCGGTAGACCTGCTTGGAGGGGGCAGTTGAGACTCATCCCCACACCCCACCTCTGTGGCAATGGAGTAGGCTGTGGTGCTGTGCCAAAACCTGGAAAGTCAAACCCTCAGTACTCAGTCTTTTAAGATGCTGAAGTCCTTCAGCACCTGTACTGTAGATGCAAAAACCTCCTCCTTAGAGCCGCTTGCATTAACCACCTGAAGGCTAGGATTCTCCAGCCTCAGATAGGCTTCAACCAACCTTAAAGAGAGGAAAGTCAATAGGTACAAGTTTAAACCAAAACAAAGCAAATATTTCTTACGAATAGTAGTAGTTAGTAGAATGATTTATTTCTCTAAAATGACAACCAAGTTGCGGCCCAAAGGCCAAGTACTGTTATAACATATAAAGATAGAATAAAAGCAGGTGGTGTCCCTTCTGCAGCTTTTACTTTATACAATACTACACATACATGTTCTACATGGAGACAAAAGGCTGGAATTGGGTATGGCTACTTTTGGGCAACTGTTGGCTTCGAAGATAAAGTCAAAGGTACACAAAGTGTTTTATTCTTGTATTAGTGCATACCTCCTTCTAAACAGCACACTTTTCTCCAGTCTTATCTCCTCCTCAGTTTTCCCCATCCCCCTGCCTGCCAGTCGAGCACCTCTGCTTGCCTCGTTTACAATCAGTAGCATGGCCAGGTGTGGCTTCAGCAGATCCGAGGGCCAGGTATAGACACTGTGTCCTCGTGGAGGCAGCTGAGACTCATCCCCACACCCCACCTCTGTGGCTATGGAGTAGGCTGTGGTGCTGTGCCAAAACCTGGAAAGTCAATCACATATTACATTCTTTACACTTGGCACAGCCACACAATAACTCAACACCTCGCCTAAGCACACCTTATAGGTACCCTCCTCGCTGGATGTCATAATGCATTTGCATCAGTGGAGCTACAGTACTTATATCTACACCACATGAATAAGTCAAACCTAGTCACCATACATGTGTGTTTAATCATTAACTATTGACTAATGTGTGGATTTGTGTGCTTGCATCTCAAGAACAAAATGATATTCATATCATGAAGCTATTTGAGTACTCAGGATTGATGGGAACACACTCGAGTCCAGAGCTAACAGCTACGGATAACTGCTGAATTGCAAACAATTATGTATAAAGACATTTCATCATCATCATGTCGGGCGGCTTGCCCGGACTATTAAAGGCTACTCTGTCCCTCCAGACGACACGGTCCACCATCAAGTTCTCCAGATGACACGTGACAAGACAAAGACATTCAGTGCATTGTAATGATAATAACTTTATTGCACAACAATTGTACAAGGTACAAAGTATGGCATTCACTGGTACATAGATAACATTCTATAAGGCTATTAAATTAGTCTATAGATATGTGTCATACCTGTCTATGACCACAGGCCGTGTCTGTGCCTCCTCTGCTACCTGTATGGCCAGTATGTAGTTCCCAAGGGTGTAGTACGCTCGCCGGATCAGTTCTGGCTGGGAGTCGAACACTTCCCGCAGGTGGCGGATGGGTGGAGGGGGGGACTGGAGCACAGGGGCACTCAGCATCTGTCCCAACCTCTCTGTCAATGTTGTTTTCCCTACATTTATTACAACAACAACAAATGGTAAAATGTTCATAATGACTGATATTACCATTTCAATCATCTGTGCCAGACATGAGAACTACTTTATGCAAATGTCAATGTTAATCCTGATACAGGAAAAAAGTATCCTCCCATCCCAAAGGAACTGTTCTTGGATGTACAATCAAAATTTAACTGGCCAAGAGGACCATTCTGAGGACTGATAAAATCCTATCCATGTAGACAGGTGGTCACTATAGACAGCATTCCTAATGCTTGCCTTTTGTCAATGGGAAAACTCATTTAAGGGACCACAAAGAAGTCATATTGGCCAGATTGGCCTTATTTAGAGGTGATCACTAGTACAGGTTTGAATGTACAGAACAAGGTTGCCTGGAATTTATATAAACAAGATGAGGCAAGGAGACATGTTATACTTATGAATGCAAGACACAAATTACCTGTAGCATCAAGACCCTCCAACACAATGACAGGGTGTTGACACTTCTCCTGAAGAGATGCGACATTAAACGTTCCAGGTACAAGAGCTGATGCTACAGACAGCAGCTCTGAAACCCCTTGGATATCAGGACACTGGAATCAATACAAAATAGAATTAATGTAGATATCGCACCACAATGACGCAGGTAAAATCAGCAAGAAGGGGGGGGGGGCACAAGGCTTTGTCAGTTACCCCTTTTGTCTTATTTTTTCTTCCCGTCTAAGCATTTTTATTTATCAATGATCACTAGCCTTGATGTCAGATTGCAGGCCAGCTCCTTGGCTCTAGGGCCGACATGCTTCCAGGGAAATTTTACCACAGCCTATCCCTAGCCCCTCTGTCATCTGGTCAGACTGTTTCTCAGAGTCTAACTCAAATAAGACTCTAGCTCAGGGGATGGGGCCGTGGTAAAATCTCCTTGGTGGTATGTTGGCCCTAGAGCCGAGGACATGTGTAGGCTCTGGAAACAGTCTGGCATTCAAGCTACGTGATCACCACAAGAAATATGACTTCACGATGAACCTTTAATATCTACCACACACTGACACAGCACTAATTGTGGATAGTAAAAGTACATTAGCACATTTACCTCTCTCAAGATATTCAAGGCTCTGTTGTAGGAGTGGAACACGGCATTGTTATCAGGATGGAGAAAAGCAGGATGACAGGGAGGAGGTTCAACTGTCATCATCTCCTCCTCCTCGTGACGAGTCCGACCGTCTGACACCTCCACTCTGGTCTGCAGAAGTTTCCCCTCTCTCAAAACGTGTTCAAAATACTCAGGCTGTCCGAACTTCACCGCCATTTCTCGTACAAACCTATCGAGAGGCTCGTTCACGGTTGGGCTGGGAATGAAAAACTGTTTTCGGAAACTGTTTGGTTGTTCTGGGGTGAAGGAAAAGCCATGCAAAAGCGCGTGCTCCGGTCCAAGGTTGTTTCCTATGTCAACCAAAAGTCTTGAATTTGCTCGTATATCATTTACACGGGGATTTTTCGACCTGTATGCGCTTACAGAGTAAAATACAGCAAAATCGGGAAACTCTTTAGGTGTGCTAAAAGAAGCGGCATCTTTCTGACTGATCTGAGTCGCCCTAGAAAAATAAATGGGACCACTTTCCGTCTCGATTGCATGCACCAACTTTTTGTCCTGGTCTTCCGCCATTTTGAATTTGGAGCCAAAACGTCGTCTGCAAGTCTGCGGTAGTTTGTACCAAATGTTGCACGGCTTTCTGAGATTGTACCTTACAAAACGCGAAGGAAAAGCACCAACGCTCATTCCCTGGTCATATCGCGCGCAGGTGTGATTGAGAAAGGTTTGAGGCTTCCAAGAAACCGTTTTACCTGGTGCGAAACTGGGAGGCTGTGCTGGGCAGGGCAGGGTACACAAAGATCATGTGATAAAGACGATACCATTCACTTCAATACAAGGGTAGTGCGTTGTAGATAACCTAATCAGAGCGATTTGTGGCGTTATTACAAAAATTTACACGGTCAAAATTTTCGCCTTTAAATAAGATTCCCTTTGCATGCCTTTGTTTTACATCAAAATAGAAACTTCAATATTCCTTGTCGTTGGCGTCATAAAGGTGAGGTGGTGAGACCTACCCAAGAAAGTTGCTGCCGTCTGAGGCGCTCCCTGTCATAGTTTCGGTGTATTGCAACCCCTGTGCGTCATACCAATTTAAGTTTCGGCCAACGAATGTTTACCTAACGTAACCACCCAACCCCCCTGGCTACGGGCATGCAAAATAATATGTCAATAAAACAGTTCATTTTTTTCAATTCTTGCATTGACGAATGCTTTATTAATCTAACTATAATTTAGGTATTTGTATGATTTCACATTTTCTATGGCGTTACACAGTTGGCTTCCATGTCACGTGATTTCAGGTGGGCCCTACCGTTGCTATGTTTAGTCATGACGAATCTGGGTCAGCGGGGAATAACGGTAGTTTCGGCCGAGGGTCGAAACCTTCACCAGTGGCACAGACAAGGACACAGAGTCGTCTGACAACCTTATTAACGTGACGCAGTTTAAACCCGGATCCACAATAATCCTCTGGGGCTCTAAAATGGCGGTTGTATTTACGTGTACAAACTTCACCTTGCCATTGGCTGTGATGTTCGTGGTTGCCCTTGCCATAACCTTCAAGAGAGTCAAGAAGTTCGCTCGGATCGTATGGGATGCCCTGACTGTAGAATGCAGTGTCGTCGCCTTGACACAGACCACAACCCCACCGCAAGGACAGAGCCAGTCAGAGTCTCCCCCTGGTACAGTCGTCCCTACCAGCGTGAACTACCACTTCACGCGCCAGTGTAACTACAAATGTGGGTTCTGCTTCCACACGGCCAAGACGTCTTTCGTCTTGCCTCTTGAGACTGCCAAGAAAGGGCTGAGACTTCTCGCCGAAGCTGGTAAGTAACCGGCCGAACTAAATTTTAATAGGATCAAGGACATTATAGATTTGATAATGTCTTTTGCAGTATCGTATGTAGGTTTATTTCAATCGAGACGCCCCTTACAGTTCTACATACCTGCACACGGTTTGATAAAATGATGGACCAGCAAACAGCACAACAGTTCTTTCGCAAACTTTCTCTGGTAAACATTATGACATGGCGTTCGTTTGTTTTATGGGACACTTTGTTTATATAATGTTTTATAGACCTTACATTGTTTATAACGTTATGAAGGTATAACATATATTGATGGGAAATTAGGCTGTACATAAAAAGAAAGGCAAGATGTATTTTTGTAAAAAAAAAATTAAAAAAAACACACACACAGAAACTGACATATTTTCATCTTTTAACTGCGTGGTTTAATGAATGAATGAAGACCCTTATTGTACATATATACCCACTGGGTTAAATGTAACAACAAAGGCATACTATACAGATACATTGTCAAAGTACTACAAGAATTATAAACTACATGGATTCGACTTTAACACCAGGCATGGAGAAGGTGAACTTTTCTGGCGGGGAACCGTTTATCAAGGACCGCGGCAGGTACGTCGGACAGCTGGTCATGTTCTGTAAGTCCGAGTTGGGACTGCCCAGCGTCAGCATCGTCAGCAACGGCAGTCTCATCACCGAGGATTGGTTCAACAAGTACGGTAAGAGAACACCAGCTTAACTATCATCATAGAATGAAGATACGACATGAAATCAATACAGCCTCGAACAGTGCTGCGTACCTAAACGTAACATCAGGTACAGGTACCGGCACAAAGGTTAAGGTACAGGTCCTGTACCTGTACCTAAACAATTTGAAAAATTAAATGTGTTTTTCTGAACTTCTTCAATGACTGTTTTCAACTTGTCAGTATCTTTATTCAAAGAACATAACTAGGTTTCCTACAGCCTAACTCCCTTGGCCTTGCTATCAAAACTCCCTTCCTGCCTGAATGATCTGTTGCATATTAGTCACGCTGTTCCAAGGTGTCACTTTGGTCACGTTTGGTGGTGCATGAGGCCATGAGGTTAGGAGATCAGTCAGAAAATAAGCATATGTACTTTGTGTAAATCTATTTCGGTACAGTACCAGTACTTCATGATCAGGTATTTTGGACCTGTACCTAATCCATTTTTACGGTACAGTACCGGTACACAGTATCGGTACGCAGCATTAGCCTCGAACATGTACAAATGAAAAGAAGGATCCCCATTAGCTACATCACTAACGTTACATTATTCTATTCTACGAAGCTTTAGACATGTGATGATAAGGACAATGTAATAATGGGGGTACCGAAATGTTTTTATGGGTGGACTGGCCATCATTTGTTGGTAACGTTACATGGTAGTTGTATCTACCTTGGGTATTTGCTAAAGACCCCAGCAGTAGTATATAATCACCCGACCCTTCCGGTATAAATTCAGATAACAAACTACCAGACTTCAGTATGCTACTGGTATCTGTGCAGTTCACATCGGTGGAGACCAGGATCAGTAAGACAGTTAACCAAGTACCAGTTACTCTTCGGGACACTTTTAAAATATAGGAACAACATATAAGGAACTGAAGTATAGCACATAAAGAAGTTAGCTTAATCTAACCCAGAATATAAAGTAATGACAATAGTAGATAGCCATGTTCTTTCTACCAGTCTCAGACGATTAAATTATATGTACAGTTCTACAAAGCCCAAGGCTATACTTGTTTCTAAGACTCCAAGTAGACACCACAATTACAAGTCATATTTTAGGCACACAGCTAATTCAGCTGTGAGGAAAATATTTTCAAGCTGCAAGTGCAGTTAGACACTTAGATACAACTTTGAAAGGGCTTATTTAAAAGCTGACATTTAAACAAGGTTGATTTTACAAGAAAACTGAAAGTTGCAGGTGGAATTAGCGTATGTACCCTGACTTGTAGCGTATGTACCCTGACTTGTAGCGTATGTACCCTGACTTGTAGCGTATGTACCCTGACTTGTAGCGTATGTACCCTGACTTGTAGCTTATGTACCCCGACTTGTAGCGTATGTACCCTGACTTGTGGCGTTTTTCGCTGACTTGTAGCGTATGTACCCTGACTTGTAGCGTATGTACCCTGACTTGTAGCGTATGTACCCTGACTTGTAGCGTATGTACCCTGACTTGTAGCTTATGTACCCCGACTTGTAGCGTATGTACCCCGACTTGTAGCGTATGTACCCCGACTTGTAGCGTATGTACCCTGACTTGTAGCGTATGTACCCTGACTTGTAGCGTATGTACCCCGGCTTGTAGCGTATGTACCCTGACTTGTAGCGTATGTACCCTGACTTGTAGCGTATGTACCCTGACTTGTAGCGTATGGACCCTGACTTGTAGCGTATGTACCCTGACTTAAAATTGTCTTCCTTTTGTAACGTTGTCACAATTATCTGGGTCATTCTGCATGGTTTGATGATGTTACTTTGGAAACCAGTACAGAAAAATATTTGAAAAAAAATTGATCAGTGTTATGTTAATGTTAATCTGTTCCTACTGTTGTTTCCATCGGAAGACAGTCTAGGATTTTTACAATGTACGTGTTTATGTAGTTAGGGGGACCAATTCACCCCTCAAAATGAGGTCGAGGTTACAGGGGAACACTTCCTTATTGCTCTTACCCAGGGGAAGGAACTGGGTTAATAATTTACTACTTGTACATCAATTAAGTTGCGCAAAGTATCAAACAGTTACACAAGCAACTGGATAGATTTTGGAAATGGTCAGACGTTTCAGGTAGCATCCACTGCCTTTGGTCAGTGACTTCTAATGTAGTTGATGCTACCTGACTTGAACGTCTGGACGTTTCCCAAATCTGTCGAGTTGCTTGAGTGAATATTACCATGCGTGTCCTATTATCTGGATGTCTTACTTTCATAGACGTTCAGATGAAGTTGGTGACAAAAATGTGGCTGATTTTTTTTAAAAATGCAGGTGAGTGGCTGGACATCCTCGCCATCTCCTGCGACAGTTTTGATGAAGAGACGAATCGTCGCATCGGCCGCCATCAGACAGGGAAGGACCACCTGCGCTGTCTGCGTCAGGTCCGGACATGGTGCCAGCAGTACAAGGTGGCGTTCAAGGTAAGACGATACAGATATAACGTTGTCTCCTTTGTTAATAATTTCAAGTCTATAGAAGAAAACATTGCACGAAAACAAGCTAATCAGTCACTACAGAAAATGTGGGGATCTTGCAAATGCATTCACTGGGTAGCCTGTGTACTTAATTCAGTGTGTGTTCTCTTATACATGTATATGTTATTTTGTTGGCCTTTGTTTATGCTCTTTTGTTATGCTGAATAAAGATTTTCATTTAGAAAAATGAAGATACATACCTTTAAGTACACCACTGACGTGTCTGCTTTTAACAAGGTCACGAAATAAGTGGGTCAGTATCATCTGAAGAAGATTGAACGGTCGAAAGTTTGTTTGGAATGTGCAGTATTTGCTTTGTAAAGGAGTTGTTAGAACAGAAAAAAGCATGACAAACCTGTAAACCCCTAGCATATTCGTAGCAAACTCCGTCATTTCAATATGTAGTAAGTTTGCTCATTTTGTTTTACAGATAAACTCAGTGGTGAACAGGTACAACATTGATGAGGACATGAGCAGTGAGATCATGGAACTGAACCCCATCAGATGGAAGGTGAGTTTTTCTCCCACCGAGTAGCACTGTATATTCATGTCTTTTACGATTTACATAAGCATAAAGGCCTAAACGTTCATTGCGTTAAAGCGTAAACGGGCCTTGGTTGATTGCATGCAGCGTGGACTACTTCACTAATTCATAGCTTTGTTATACCTGAATCTGCAGCCGCAAGATGTAGTCATTTTGTAGTAGAATGAAACTAACATTTCAAACAATTGTGACTCATGCATGCATCATTAACCCACCAAGATGGCGGACGCTGAATTACGTATTTATATCCACATGCCTGCTGATACTCTAGCCTGTGTCTACACAATCTCTAGCTGGTGGAGGTCAATGACCCCCTCCCCGAGGGGCGGTAACCGTTGGGTCGGCCGCTAGGAGCGCGATTTAGTCAGGCTAGCAAACACTATAAATCACAGAAAAGGTTATGCGTGAACCGTTTTTCCGTACCAGGTGTTCCAGTGCCTGTTGATCGGCGGTGAGAACGCGGGTCCCGAGGCCTTGCGTGACGCGGAGGACTTGGTCATCACTGATCAGCAGTTCGACCAGTTCGTCAGGCGGCATGGACAAGTGACGTGTCTCGTGCCGGAGTCCAACGAAAAGGTCAGCAGAAATGTTGTACGAAATCGCTGCATGTTACGAACTAAATGTGGTTCACTTGAGCCAAGGGCTTTATCTATGGTTGCCATGATTACTGTGATTTAGTACATAGGGATGGAATCTTGAGACGCACTTCCCAAACTTTCACAATATATCCATGATGTCCCTGGCCTTTCATCTATGGCCGACACTTAAGTACTCAATGCCGCTGATCAATTACAATATTGTGTTTCAGATGAGAGACTCTTACCTCATTCTCGATGAATACGTAAGTGGCAGTTTTGCTTTATTACTGTACTACACTATTCTCCAAGCAGAGGTTTCGATGGGGGGGGCACTGCACCAAATCGGATATTTAAGCATGCTTAATGAGATTCGTAAATGGAGCTTAAACATTGGAAGAAGATTAAGCAACATTTAAGTCACATTTAAGACGTATTAAATGCCACAACTATGGGTCCATCTTTACACTATCTTTACGAACAGCGTTAAGGCAACTTAAAAATGTATATATCTTTACATAATCTTTAATGTCACTTAATGGTGCATTAAATCTAATGCCCCCCTACATGCGTACAGCATATATTTACATTAAGTTTACGAACAGCGTAAAGTCAACTTAAAAATGTACATATCTTTAATTGATCTTAAATGTCGCCTAAGTATGCATTAAATATAATGTTCCATAGTATGCGCACAGCAAACATGCCAACAGATTTGAAAATGTGGTGGTGTCGTTTTGGCAAAAGTGAACAACAATTTAGTCGACTAATGTAACACATCACACTTTCAAAAACCTCAGTGTACTACGGGTATTTCTCAAGGTCTCCCTGGTGTACTTTGAAAGGTTAAAACGCAAGCAATTTTTTCCCGCGAGCCGTGTGCCTTCGATCACCGCTTGTTTTCAGGGAGACAAAATTCTTGCACGAACAGTTTCTGTTTTCTTATAAACATTGCGCCCACTCTGTAAGAACCCTAAACCTGAGTCTTATATCCTAACGTAACATTCATTTTAATTAAACATTGCCAATTTGGTAAAGCGTGTGTTTTTTTGAACTCGAGATAGGAATAAGCAACCATCAAATTGTGTACAACTATCGCACAAAAGTTCCTCTGAACGCGCACAGCATGTACCAACACGTTTGAAAATGCGGCGGTGTCGTTTTGGCAAATGTGAACAACAATTTAGTCAACAAATGTAACACATCACACTTTAAAAAACCTCAGTTTACTACGGGTTATTTCTCAAGGTCTCCCTGGTGTACTTTGAAAGGTTTAAACGCAAGCACTTTTTCACGCGAGCCGTGTGCACTCGATCACCGCTTGTTTTCAGTGAGACAAAATTCTGGCGCGAACAGTTTCCGTTTTCTTATAAACATTGCGCCCGCTCTGTAAGAACCCTAAACCTGAGTCTTATATCCTAACGTAACATTCATTTCGATTTAACATTGCCAATTTGGTCAAGCGTGTGTGGTTTATTTAACTCGAGATAGGACAAGCAACCACCAAATTGTGTACAAGTATCGTACAAAAGTTCCTCTGAACGCGCACAGCATGCATACCAACGCGTTTGAAAATGCGGCGGTGTCGTTTTGGCAAATGTGAACAACAATTTAGTCAACAAATGTAACACATCAAACTTTCAAAAACCTCAGTATACTACGGGTTATTTTTCAAGGTCTCCCTGGTGTACTTTGAAAGGTTTAAACGCAAGCACTTTTTCCCGCGAGCCGTACGTGTGCACTCGATCACCGCTTGTTTTCAGTGAGACAAACTTCTTGCACCAACAGTTCCCGTGTTCTTACGAACATTGCGCCCGCTCTGTTGAAACCCTAAACCTAAGTCTTATATCCTAACGTAACATTCATTTCGTCTTAACATTGCCAATCTGGTAAAGCGTGTGTGGTTTATTTAATTCGAGATAGGAACAAGCAACCATCGAATTCCGGCACAAAAGTTCCTCTGAACGCGCACAGCATGTATACCATGGGTTTGAAAATGCGGCGGTGTCGTTTTGGCAAATGTGAACAACAATTTAGTCAACAAATGTAACACATCACACTTTCAAAAACCTCAGTATACTACGGGTTATTTCTCAAGGTCTCCCTGGTGTACTTTGAAAGGTTTAAACGCAAGCACTTTTTTTCCCGCGAGCCGTACGTGTGCACTCGATCGCCGCTTGTTTTCAGTGAGACAAACTTCTTGCACCAACAGTTCCCGTGTTCTCACAAACATTGCGCCCGATATGTTAAAACCCTAAACCTTAGTCTTATATCCTAACGTAACATTCATTTTGTCTTAACATTGCCAATCTGGCAAAGCGTGTGTGGTTTATTTAACTCGAGATAGGAACAGGCAACCATCGAATTGTGTACAAGTATCCGGCACAAAAGTTCATCTGAACGCGCACAGCATGTATACCAACGCGTTTGAAAATGCGGCGGTGTCGTTTTGGCAAATGTGAACAACAATTTAGTCAACAAATGTAACACATCACACTTTCAAAAACCTCAGTATACTACGGGTTATTTCTAATTGTCTTGCTGGTGTACTTTGAAGGGTTTGAACGCAAGCACTTTTTCACGCGAGCCGTGTGCACTCGATCACCGCTTGTTTTCAGGGAGACAAAATTCTGGCGCGAACAGTTTCCGTTTTCTTATAAACATTGCGCCCGCTCTGTAAGAACCCTAAACCTGAGTCTTATATCCTAACGTAACATTCATTTCGATTTAACATTGCCAATTTGGTCAAGCGTGTGTGGTTTATTTAACTCGAGATAGGAACAAGCAACCACCAAATTGTGTACAAGTATCGTACAAAAGTTCCTCTGAACGCGCACAGCATGCATACTAACGCGTTTGAAAATGCGGCGGTGTCGTTTTGGCAAATGTGAACAACAATTTAGTCAACAAATGTAACACATCAAACTTTCAAAAACCTCAGTATACTACGGGTTATTTTTCAAGGTCTCCCTGGTGTACTTTAAAAGGTTTAAACGCAAGCACTTTTTCCCGCGAGCCGTACGTGTGCACTCGATCACCGCTTGTTTTCAGTGAGACAAACTTCTTGCACCAACAGTTCCCGTGTTCTTACGAACATTGCGCCCGCTCTGTTGAAACCCTAAACCTAAGTCTTATATCCTAACGTAACATTCATTTCGTCTTAACATTGCCAATCTGGTAAAGCGTGTGTGGTTTATCTAATTCGAGATAGGAACAAGCAACCATCGAATTGTGTACAAGTATCCGGCACAAAAGTTCCTCTGAACGCGCACAGCATGTATACCATGGGTTTGAAAATGTGGCGGTGTCGTTTTGGCAAATGTGAACAACAATTTAGTCAACAAATGTAACACATCACACTTTCAAAAACCTCAGTATATTACGGGTTATTTCTCAAGGTCTCCCTGGTGTACTTTGAAAGGTTTAAACGCAAGCACTTTTTTTCCCGCGAGCCGTACGTGTGCACTCGATCGCCGCTTGTTTTCAGTGAGACAAACTTCTTGCACCAACAGTTCCCGTGTTCTCACAAACATTGCGCCCGATATCTTAAAATCCTAAACCTTAGTCTTATATCCTAACGTAACATTCATTTTGTCTTAACATTGCCAATCTGGTAAAGCGTGTGTGGTTTATCTAACTCGAGATAGGAACAGGCAACCATCGAATTGTGTACAAGTATCCGGCACAAAAGTTCATCTGAACGCGCACAGCATGTATACCAACGCGTTTGAAAATGCGGCGGTGTCGTTTTGGCAAATGTGAACAACAATTTAGTCAACAAATGTAACACATCACACTTTCAAAAACCTCAGTATACTACGGGTTATTTCTAATTGTCTTGCTGGTGTACTTTGAAGGGTTTGAACGCAAGCACTTTTTCACGCGAGCCGTGTGCACTCGATCACCGCTTGTTTTCAGTGAGACAAACTTCTTGCACCAACAGTTCCCGTGTTCTCACAAACATTGCGCCCGATGTGTTAAAATCCTAAACCTTAGTCTTATATCCTAACGTAACATTCATTTTGTCTTAACATTGCCAATCTGGTAAAGCGTGTGTGGTTTATCTAACTCGAGATAGGAACAGGCAACCATCGAATTGTGTACAAGTATCCGGCACAAAAGTTCATCTGAACGCGCACAGCATGTATACCAACGCGTTTGAAAATGCGGCGGTGTCGTTTTGGCAAATGTGAACAACAATTTAGTCAACAAATGTAACACATCACACTTTCAAAAACCTCAGTATACTACGGGTTATTTCTAATTGTCTTGCTGGTGTACTTTGAAAGGTTTAAACGCAAGCACTTTTTCACGCGAGCCGTGTGCACTCGATCACCGCTTGTTTTCAGTGAGACAAAATTCTTGCACGAACAGTTTCCGTTTTCTAATAAATATTGCGCCCGCTCTGTAAAAACCCTAAACTTAAGTCTTATATCCTAACGTTACATTCATTTTCTCTTAACATTGCCAATCTGGCAAAGCGTGTGTGGTTTATTCAACACGAGATAGAACAAGCAACCATCAAATTTTGTACAAGTATCGCACAAAAGTTCCTCTAAACGCGCACAGCATGCATACCAACGCGTTTGAAAATGCGGCGGTGTCGTTTTGGCAAATGTGAACAACAATTTAGTCAACAAATGTAACACATCAAACTTTCAAAAACCTCAGTATACTACGGGTTATTTTTCAAGGTCTCCCTGGTGTACTTTGAAAGGTTTGAACGCAAGCACTTTTTCTCGCGAGCCGTGTGCACTCGATCACCGCTTGTTTTCAGTGAGACAAACTTCTTGCACCAACAGTTCCCGTGTTCTTACGAACATTGCGCCCGCTCTGTTGAAACCCTAAACCTAAGTCTTATATCCTAACGTTACATTCATTTCGTCTTAACATTGCCAATCTGGCAAAGCGTGTGTGTTTTATTTAACTCGAGATAGGAACAAGCAACCATCGAATTGTGTACAAATATCGCACAAAAGTTTCTCTGAATGCGCACAGCATGCATACCAACGGGTTTAAAATGTGGCGGTGTCGTTTTGGTTAATGTGAACAACAATTTAGTCGACAAATGTAACACATCACACTTTCAAAAACCTCAGTGTACTACGGGTTATTTCTCAAGGTCTCCCTGGTGTTCTTTAAAAGGTTTAAACGCAAGCACTTTTTTTCCCGCGAGCCGTGTGCCTTCGATCACCGCTTGTTTTTAGGGAGACAAAATTCTTGCACGAACAGTTTCCGTTTTCTTATAAACATTGCGCCCGCTCTGTAAAAACCCTAAACCTGAGTCTTATACCCTAACGTTACATTCATTTTGTCTTAACATTGCCAATATGGTAAAGCGTGTGTGGTATATTCAACTCGAGATAGGAACAAGCAACCATCAAATTGTGTACAAGTATCGTACAAAAGTTCCTCTGAACGCGCACAGCATGCATACCAAAGGGTTTGAAAATGCGGCAGTGTCGTTTCGGCCAAAGTAAACAACATTTTAGTTGACAAATGTAACACACCACACTTTAAAAAATATCAGTATTATTTCTGAAGGTCTAGACAATCTTTCTGCTAATTCTGGTGTACTTTAAAAGGTTTAAACGCAAGCACTTTTGCCGGCGAGCCGTGTGCACTCGCCGCTTGCAATAGTTTTCAGTTATTACATTTACGCCCGCGTAATTATTACGTTAAATGACTTAAAGAGTGCCAAAACGGAATACTTAAGCATGCTTTAAGAGTGCTTAAAGAGCCGATTTTGCGCAGTGAAGAGTTCCCGTGTTCTTATAACCATTCTATCTGCTCTGTAATAAATACCCAAACTAAAAGCTATCAATTTCCGTGCAAAAAAAGCGTCTCACTTGATTTCCCCTGCACCCGAACACAGGATATTCGTCTAAAGATTTTGAAATTCGGCGTTGTTTTGGCAAGTCTGAACAACATTTTATAGTCGGCAATTGGATAATTTGAAAGTCCGTCTTTGTGTCTGCTTTACGCTGTTTTATTTTTCTAGATGATATCAAAATAACAATTTCTGGCAAGTTTGTTTTCAAGCTATACGTGGACGATTACTGATAAACATTTTACACCTTTTTTGGACTGTAGAAACATCCATTGTCCAATTGTCAAATGCCCAGGAAGACCGTCTCCGAATAACAATAGATATAAAAAAGGCCATTGTTACAGTGTCTGCTAGCTATGCAAATCATGATCACAAATACACACTACTCGCGAATTGAACCAATCAACACTCATGCCGATATTCAAATTCTTTTTCCGTTGGAAATTCAAATCTAATTTCTCATTTGGTGGCCAAGCTTGGTAGTGTATGGACCTGTATGTTCTTGCTGCAGCTTTATCGTCTTACTCACTCGGGGACGGGCAGTACGACGGAACCCGAGTGCGCTTTGCCATGATTCTAAAACCAGACTGAGGAAAACTGCGCGATCAGTTGAAAATAGTCTTTACTACAACTTCCTGAACCCAGCCAGCAATAAGGAGTACCTCGGCGAGTGGACTCTAATGCTGCATGGATTTGGATGTGCCCCCCCTCCCCTTATAGCGGGACTTACAGCTGTATATCAAGGAATAGCGGTGGTTTTGTCAACTTGGAAGGCAGGCGGTGCCCAGGGACAGGCGAAAGAGCTGGCTGCTGGGATGGTATGCCCGAAGGAAACTACGTCGTTGACCACCCCCTCCCACCCTTCTGAAGAGGGCTACGGCGCCTGAGACTTCTGAAGGGATGAGGGCTGAGTGAGGAATGCAGATCTCAAGATAAAACAGAGGCGTGTTGAGTGGACCTGAAGACCTAAAAGCTGAAGACGGAGCTAAAATAGGACTGACTCAGCAGCTGGCGTTGGAATGAAATACAAAAATTGAAATGATACCTGAAATGATGCTGAACATTAAAGACCCAAGCACAAACACATGCATGTAGCATACACAACAGAATTAAAGGGAACTTAACTGAGCTTAAATAAAGTTTAAATATAGATTTTTACAACAGATTTACGACGACCAAAATTTGGTTTTAAGCTGATTTTACCGTCCTTAAACGTCACTTAAATGAGTGCCACTACGTACGGTTTACGGAGGCTTAAATACGGCGTTTGTCTCTAGATTTAAGTAAAGATTACGATGCTTAATCGTAGCGTAAAAGTTAAGATTTAAGCTAAGTTTACATTGCTTAAACGGTTGCTTAAATGGTCCCACTAAGCACGATTAAGCACATACCTAAAGATAGCGTAAATATAACATTTAATCCCGCGGAAGTATTACGTTAAGTGACGTAAAGAGTGCCATAACGGAATCTTTAAGCATGCTTTAAGAGTGCTTAAAGAGCTGTTTTCGTCCAGTGGGGGGGCGGAGTGGCCGGAGGGCAGCGTTAAAAATTCCGGCCAATACTGTCACCACCCCTCCCCGCCGATCGAAACCTCTGCTTGGAGAATAGTGCTACACTACTTTATTTTGTGTTAGATAAATTGCAGAGGTGCGTGCATATACCAAATTGGATATATGTTACGACGATTGGTGTATTTCTTTTTTCAAATAACATTGTTTATCTTCTTGTTGTTCTTGAGCCGAATATGACAACAACCCGACCAATGTCGATATGATTCTGTGTCGTATGCATACAGCATATTCTATGAAGTTTGAAAAGGATTTTGAAACTTTGACACCCCCTTTTCTCTTGGTCTGCTCCAGATGCGGTTCCTCGACTGTCGTGAAGGACGGAAGGAACCATCTCGGTCCCTGCTTGACGTGGGGGTGCAAAGTGCCATCCAGCGCAGCGGTTTCGACGAGAAGATGTTCTTCAAGCGCGGAGGAAAGTACACCTGGAGCAAGGCTGACTTAAAGCTGGATTGGTAGACAGGAACGTTCTGCTGTTTCCTGAGCATGCGCGTTACGCGTTATTGTTCGCACGTTAAATCGTTGAAAGCCGTTGGGTCGTTTCAAATACTTCAGATTATATATGTCACAGTAGAGATGGCGATTCAGGACAATCGGCGATTGTCCTAGGACAGATCGCGATCGCCGTTTGTCCTAGGACAGACTGCGATCGCGATCTGTCCTAGGACAATCGCCGATCCTACTAGTAGAGATTGCGATCGCAATCTGTCCTAGGACAAACGGCGATCCAAACTTATGATGCTAAGATATACTAATAAAGGAAACAGCAATATCTTGTATAATCCATGATTTTATTTAGTATTTACAAATTCTGAGATTGATATTTTGACACCTGTTTTAACACTTTACAATTGTTATTGTTTTCCTATGGTTGTGAATTCAATAGGTGTGAAACTGTGAGTAATATCTTGACACCTCAAAATTTGCAAACTGAAACATTGTTGGATCACCTTCTTCCAACTGACATCTTTCACACATTATCAAAATTTTGTCACTCAACTTTATCAGAAATTACTTTATCAGAAAACATACTCATTCATCCATTATAAAATATGAAGTAATTCACCTAAAATAGTTGATAATTATGAAATGTAGGTAGTATGCTAAACCTGATTGAAATGTTGTGCAATGATTCATTCTATTTTCTAAAGCATTTCCATCTAGTCAGAATTTGTCCAGGCAAGTAGAATCGCCGTTTGTCCTAGGACAGATTGCAATCGCAATTTCTACTAGTAGAATCAGCGATTGTCCTAGGACAGATCGCGATCGCAAACTTGTCCAAGTAGAATCGCCGTTTGTCCTAGGACAGATTGCGATCGCAATCTCTACTAGTAGAATCGGCGATTGTCCTAGGACAGATCACGATCGCAGTCTGTCCTAGGACAAACAGCGATCACGATCTGTCCTAGGACAATCGCCGATTGTCCTGAATCGCCATCTCTACTGTGACATATACATGTATAACCTTACATTCGGTTGTGTGAATAACAATTCTTCAACGTCAAAACCGTTTATCTTTGTTGAACTTGCTTATCGAACAACGACAAGGACAATGATGCAGCCAATATCAAATGTCTGACTGTGTGTTACGTTTCGTTTGAACTATACATGCATCAAATAAGACGAAATCTGAACCAATGTCCCTCAGTATAGCCAGGGCATGACGCTAAATCTGGACCAATAGACAAAATTAGACCGAACAAAATAGGACGAATTTTTCGTCAGGTCGAAACTGATACGTCAAGGGCGCCGAGACGCCTATCAAATACAGTACTCTATATCGGGATGCTCATGTGGTCAGAACACCATGGCACATGCACATCCCCATCATTCCGGTCAGAGATGTACAGTGAGACAGGTGCTTCGACAGTGAACTGACAAATTGGCAGCTTTTTGTATTCTCAGGTTGTATTGGTGTCTATTGATGATTCTGTGAGCGATTGTGCCATGTGAACATCAGATGAAATGTTAAAGTTGACGTCACGTATCAATGCTTTATATAATAGTTTTTATAACTGAAATATATTGTGCCATTGGAAACTAAATCGTCGTTTTCCGTACGCACAATGCTGTTTGATGTTTTTCAGGTATGATGCGTTTGTTTGTGGTTTCAAAGGTTACGATGTGGATTTTATTGTTGTACATTTATGATTCGATAGAGATTATATTTTTCAATTCTTCTACTTGATTACAGTTATACCGATTGATTTCTTCCTGTATTTACCCCATACGTTTTAAACACTAAGAACTATCTGTACGGAGACAGATATGAACATTACTTGGATTGTTGTAATGTTGTCTGCGTTTGAATTGTGATGATTTAAAAATGTCAAGAAAGATTAAATACGTTTGCACAATACATAAAATGCGTGACTCTCCATTTTAGAATACGATTGAACTGGGCAATATGCGAAGGTCGGAGCTGGTGTGCACCTTTTGTGCATCTTTTGCTTCCATTTCGTGGGGTTGGCTAGCGCTAGCGACGTTGGTCAGATTATCTAGACCCAGAGCTTTGATCCCCCACGAAGCACATTACCGGCAGGTGTAGCTGTTGACACACGTAGTTGACACACGCAAAAGAAGCCTAAGAACCAACCGCACTTGCCGTACTGTGAACGATTAGTGGGAAACCTCATTACACTATCAGCCATCTGAAAAGTATCTAATCCGCTTCCCATAACTAATGTTAGAGGACGACTGCTAGCCAGTATAAGTGTACCCCGTGCGTGCATGCATGGCAATAGTAAACGTGTTCATGACCATTTAATATATCTAATAACTGATCGTGTTGATAACGTGTTTTCCTGACATTGTTTTGACACATGCTATCTATTTTAAGGACCACGCGGCCAGTGGAAAATTACATTGCAAATTTACATAATTAAATGCCGACCGATTGCGCTTCGGGAGTGTACAATTTGAATACTTCATTGAAAGGTGAAACAAAACGCGCGGACCATAATATCAAATATTCACTATCACAGCAGTGCCGATTGTATTTAACGCCCGCCTGTGCCGGTTTTATTGTTAAGCCAGCACTACTACGGTGAATCGAGTGGAAATGCATTGATCAGGCTCCCCCAGGAATATTGATTAGACTGGCGTCGAGCCGGTAGCTAGTGACAGACAACTGCTTCCTCCTATGATTGAGCTCCTAAAACCACCGGTCGGCTCGTCGTGTGCGGAACAGAAGCGGCAGAACAGGGCGAATCGTGAGAGAAATGACCGTGACCCTGAGGAGCAACGGCAGCGTCAAGCGCCAGGACAATGACGTCAGCAACGCCTCGTTTCTACAGAATGGAATCGTCGCAGGTATGGAAGATGGCAATGGGGAGGGGCACGTGATGGGTCTGTTCAATACCACCGGCTACATAATCACAGAGTCAGTACATTTCAGCGACCTATATAAGACCATATAAAGGTCAGTCTTTTTATAGAATTACACAGATGCTAGCTATATCGTATTTCCCTTGCTCAATGTTAGATATTTTTCGTTATATAACTCATTCTCTTTCATTGAATGATTTCAGCTAGAATACATAAGAACGAAATGCAGGAGCATTCAGGGTAACGCTGCCGATCGTTGTACAACGTTATATAACGGCGGCCCCACTCCATTCGTATAATGAGGTCACAAACCCAAAAGGGCGTCAGGTCTGTGGCGAAAAGGCTTTGTGATCATTACTAAGTGGTTTTTCCGCATATTGGTTATCCCGGTACGTACATGTGTATATTGAATTCGAACGATTCACGTGCGGCTGAAATAAAGAAACCGACATTGGCACCATATTTGGAAGACGGGGTTTTGAATATTGATCGTTATGTCAGCATATCGGTCTGGGTGCCATGACGACACAGCTGGCATGAATAATGCATCTCTGCACCTGCTCGCTTGTACAGATGAGAAGCCATGCTGAACGGCCGTTAAATATCGACCCACTAGAAACAAAATGGGGTTTCCGTGTCCCCTCCACCATTATGGTGATGTGAGAAGCACTGGTAGTCAGACGTTACACTAATACCAGCTATGAGTGAGTTAGAGGTCATGAATGCAAGTATGATTACGAGCCTTGTGGTACCATTCGCTGCAATCTACCCATCGGGCTACAAATGTGTATTTCACCGTGTATGTATGATGTATGATAATAAACCAGTTTACTTACTTACTTATGAATACATTGAATTAAAGTCGGTTCTTTGGAGACATTATCATGACATATAAAGCAACATATTTATGTTACGTTACGCCCCACAGGCATGTTATCTACAGTCGACTTTATTGCCCATGACCACATCAACACTTGTGTATGAATACTATGATAGAACATTCTGAATGGAAGCGTACAGAAAAATGCCTCTCCCTACCTTGAGGAATAAAACTAATTTTATTGGCATGATTGCTTCCTTGGTAATTACATGTAATGAGCCGATAATTGACTTCCAGACGTATCTTATATGCATCGATCAACCGGTATAACGCCCCTCGGCGTAACAAACAAACCGTGCGGTTCTATTACATAGATCTTCACACGGATAAGGTTTCCATGGGGCCTAATAAACTACGTGGTTAACATCTGAAACGTCTGACTGTTTCAAAACTTATCCCAGTTGCTTGAGTAACTGTCAAATGGTTAATGTTTATACATGTCACCAGTACATGTACTTTTATTCACCTAGATACATTGTATTTGCAGGTTCTTGATGTATTTCCTTCAATGATATTTCTTAACGAAGCGTAAGTTGATTCCTGGCAGCTTCTTAATGTTCTTGATTACTAGTACCTCATGCATGCAATAACTAGATACTAAGTTGTCACTATAACTCAACCCATTACTGACATCCTTCATGTAATTGCGTTTAACCCAAATGTAGGTCCGAAGAGATTGTACACGTTAGAAGAAGTGTCGGGTACAAAATACTTCGGCCATAACCACATCCTGACAGGGTACCGTACCGGACTGACAACTAAAGAATGTCTGAGAAGGTAAGAAGCCTTAAGGTTATTCGACATGGTAATCAGGAAAGAAAACATAAGTTGTTTACAGATTTTTCATGCTTGAAAAAAGTCTGAATACTTTTTTTTTTCAACTGGACTGAATATATATGTACAAATACTGTCATCTGAAAATATAGTATACGTCAAAGAATATTCGCCAAAAATAATTACTCAAGCAACTGGATAAAATTTTGAAACAGTCAGACGTTTCAGACAGCATCCACTGTCTTTCGTTAGTGACTAACGATAGGACTGAGAACACCAGGTTTTATACCAAAACTCTGACTAGGTATGTTAAAAAACCTGGTGTTCTCAGTCCTATCGTTAGGTAC
The DNA here is from genome assembly GCA_035149815.1 of Branchiostoma lanceolatum. Lineage (NCBI taxonomy): Eukaryota > Metazoa > Chordata > Leptocardii > Amphioxiformes > Branchiostomatidae > Branchiostoma > Branchiostoma lanceolatum. The sequence continues at coordinate 14,923,371 of CM068871.1, read as the reverse complement.
TGACGAAAGACAGTGGATGCTGTCTGAAACGTCTGACTGTTTCAAAATTTTATCCAGTTGCTTGAGTAATTATTTTTGGCGTATCTTACTACCTGGATGTCTAACTTTCATCAACGTGTCAAAGAATATTGTCAAATTTACTGATTGTATTGTTAATTGGCGGTGTAAGTAGGCCATACTAAAATGTGCTTTTTCATACTTTATCATGTAACGTTAGTCTGTATAACGCAAACTCCAGCTGTCCGGGGATTTCTGTCCCCTCCCCGCGGCTCTTGGGCGGCTATGCGGTTACAGGACAGCAAGCCGTTACAGGAGCTTGATTGAGTTCAGGCTAATGTAACGTTATATAAACATATTTCTTTTAGATATCAGGTATATCGCATAAACATTAGGTATATCGCAGGAGTCGAAGAACGATGTAAAAGTTCGAGCACCTTAGGATGTTTCTCTGCTTATTTGCAGCATGTTTCAATGGCACAACGAGACCATCAGTATATGGACCCATGCCATCGGATTCATTTATGTCATGTCCATGCTCGTCTGGGAAAACTTCGTGACGATACCTCGTTACCATGGTAACTTCTGGGATCACGTGATCGTCAGTGCCCACCTCTTATGTAGCGAGGTAATACATAAAAGTTTGATAAAACATACGTCTCGTGTTAACACATTTTTACGCATACCTGCACGGTAATATGATATCATTTTGAGAATTCCAACATATGTGGAATAAATAAATCATGTTAGTCATTCTTCGTCAATTTGAATTATGATAGATTATCTATAAGGAAAATAAGAATGTCGTTTTTGATGTAGGTGACGCTACTGTCATCTGCTTGTTGTCACATATTCGGCGGCCACCGGTCACCAGAAGTGAGAGGCTTCAGTCTGAGGCTGGACCTGTTCGGTATCTTCATCGGAGTTCACGGATTTCAGTTCATTATACTCTACTACGGGATCTGTGACGAGGTAGGTTGAAGCTAATCTCCAAGCAGATCTGTCGGTCGCAAAGACCGTATCCAAATGGCAAAGGGAGTTTTAATCGCCACCGATCTTTCGCCCTTTGGATACGGTCTTTGCCACCGATAGATCTGCTTGGAGATTACGTTGAAACACGCTTTACGCCAAGTGTTATCAATGTCATCATGAAACATTTAAAACAAGCTATCTGCCACCCAAAAATCAAGACCATAGCACGTCCAGTTCAAAATATACGAAAAGTTCTGCTGCAGTACCAAGGTCACATACCAGGGGGCCCAAAATCGACCATGAATTTCGGCCCCACAACACCCGCCCACATACTGAATATCACCGTAATCCATCCAGAGGTTCTTGAGTTATGCTGACTACAATAGTCCGGAAACACACACACACACACACACACACAGACAGACATACACACAGACACACAGACACGCCAAAAACAATTTCTCCATTTTTCATAGAGATAACAAAAAAACTTTCCATTTTTCTGTTCTTCTGAAGATTACAACGGGACGATTTCTTCCTTAGGGCTCATATATACAATAGAATGATGCTACGAGAGGACAAATTGCGTTGTTGTGATGTCCTATTAAATTAGAGCTTTACTTATGGTAAAACTTTACATATGGACCTAGATTTGATGTTGTTCGTCGCCCGTGATGATGACGTGTGAGTTTTTGCTGTCTATGAGTTGTGACGTCGCACAATCTGTTTTGTCGTCACGCATGCAGTGGTACTTTTACACGCATCATTTTGTGGCTTGGTCGCTGTTCCTCCTGAACGTTGCCGTCGAGTTCAAGGACGATGAGGTCGGCCAGACACAGGACGCCGCCGTGCTGAAAAGGTTTGTACTGCAGGCTTCTGTCATTGTCTGTGTTTTCGTGATGCCTACATTCCTGGTGCCCCTGCCATACAGCACCGCCACGCAGCAGAAAAATGGATCACCCGAGGAGTCTGCGAGCTCTAAATGACATTTTCGGCAGTAATACCTCCGGCCAGTGTTCTCGCGTTCATTGCGCGAGATCGGCTGAGTGAGGTTCGCATTCCCCCGTCCAATGTGATGGAGTAAACTACGCACAAAAAGTTCGGAAACTTTACTTTGGTTGATCATATTTCCGTTGTTTCTTGATCAATTTCAATGCATTGTATATCGTTGGAAAGCCTGTGTAATTTTCTTTCCTATGATACCCAACTCATTATAATTGCAATCTCATGGAGCGAGCACCAGGCCTGCTTACGCGAGTGGGTTGTAGAAAAAAAGTGCCCAAATTTCCATGCTAGTGTCAAACAGTCAGCGCAGCGCCAAACCCATTTGTGGTGGTGTTGTCCACAACGTGAACGGAACAGTGTGTGGAGGAATGTTATGTTCACAGCTACAGATAAGAGTAGATTTATTTAGAATGTTGGATGGGTAAATGAAAGTGTGGGCAACGAGGAGAACCCTACGCTGACTGTTGCACAGATAGACAGTCGGACTGACTGATTGTTTTGTTGGAGTCAGTGCCATGTGTCATAGTGTGGGGCAGTACAACGTTAACTGCCAGAGGAAAAACCAGACTAATCATCCTATGCAACCTCGACGTGTCAAGACATAGAGACACCTTTCTCAATCCAGTCACATTTCCAAGATCCTTACTTCTGCAATATGCAAGATCTGCAAGATGATGATGCACGTCCATACAGAATGAGAGTCATTTTAAACCACCACCAGGATGCAGGAATACAGAGGATAGAATGGCCCTTCTGCAGCCCAGATCTCAACACAATTGAACACAGTCTCAGACTCACTGATCAGCTTGGGCGAGCTGTGCATGCAAACATGATCAACAGAGCAGCACTGGTCGACCTGCGACGACTCCTTGTGGAATAATAGCCAGGGGCCGCGTAACAAAACTTGTGACAAGCATGAGGAGGATGTGCCGGGCTGTGGTGACAGTGCATGGCGTGTGTACTCAGTATTAAGCCACCTTCATCATAACCTGAGGCTCCTTTACGCATTTTTTTTTGTTTGGATGAAGAATATCCTTGGCTTTCATATTAATGTGTTTTGTTGATTCAAGTTTCATATTACCCTCGTACAAAAGCCACGTGCTACCAGCAGAAGAAAAAATTACTGAATTGAGCGTTTGACATCAGTAGGGTAATCTGGGCACTTTTTTCATGTGACCTGCTCGCATAAGCAGGTCTGGTGATCGTTGTATTAATTCACAACCATATCAAGTTTGGTAGCATGGGAAAGAAAATCACACAAGCTTTGTTATGATATATAAATCATTGAAATTGATCAAGAAACAACGGAGATATGATCGACCAAAGTTAAGTTTCCAAACTTTTTGTGCGTAGTTTAGATTCTCAGGTGAAAAATACGCTCGAGTCTCTGGCGATCCTTCGGGGGTAAAAGATATGACAGGCAAAGCTCGTCGACTGTGTGACAGGGGCTTAAACAGATTCAGATTCATCATCAACAGGCCTGCTCCGTTCAGTGACAGATCTTACCCTGTTTTCCATACTGCAGACGCATCACGCTAACGGCCCTGCAGTGGGGATACGGCGCCGTGCCAATATTACACGCCATCTGCAGCAACGGAGGCTTCTGGCACCCCACCGGACAGGTACGGCACTTGATGCCCACTTTCACCGGCCACCAAATGCCGACTGGTTTATATATACTCTTCAATGAAACGTTTAAGTATGGCGTAATGACAAGAATCCACAAATAACGCATGTTTGTACTGGTAATAGCGCTTAACATATCGGCGTGAACAAATATTAGATAGCTATTGAAATATGGTATTGTAGTATCGCACATCTAATAGCTGTATAATAGCGCGTGTTATTGCTGAACATATCAGCGTAAAATATTGAAATATTGTATTGTACCACTATGTATGATTTCTTGGTAAAAATACACTATGAAGAGGCGCAGAAGAACAAAGAAGTTGAAACATGCAATCAATTCCCTACTTAGCCTGGTCCCAGTCTCTAGGGTCGGCCTAGGGGTTTTTACCGGGCCCAGTTTGCTTTATTGAACCATTTCTGATAGCCCTCCTACCGCTACTACTACTTCCGCTTGCCACCCTACTTTCCCAGCCGTCGGTGGCGACGTAATCTAATCTAAGGCCGTAAACACACCCCGAGCGGACTAAGCTGTCTGGGCGGGCGGGGGTCACTCACAGTGCCGCAGAGATATCGAGGAGCCCCCGATGGTATGGATTCCAGGCTATTCCCTACTGTGTGCTGTTTGTATCCTTTCTCTAATCTAAGTCTCATTCAATTCAACAGTACTTCTGTCAGCGTTTCTTGGGAGTGGTGTTTTACTCTCTGGCCTGTCTGGTGTCCTACACATCCCAACTACCGGAAAGACTAGCTCCAGGTAAATACAATGTCTCTTGCACTTGGCGTACCTACCAATAACCATTCAACGTGCTTATATCAAGGAGGTCCCTATCAAACCTCCTTGTCTATATATTCTACAGGAAACAACTTTCTTACAAATCGAGCTGAGGTGCACAATTTTGTGGGCTTAGGCTCTACTCTATATAAGCAGCTGCCAGTCAATCAGAAAATCGTCTAAATGTTTTCTTTAGGCAAAGCTGGTCCTCTGATTGGCTGACAGTTCGTTAGTGGCCACGCCCACAAAAGTGTCCCATCCAGAAAAGTAGTAGAAACTATTTTTTTCTAAACGTTAAATCGCGGTCGGATTCAATCACTATCAAAGTGCCAAAATTGTCAATCTGAAAACGTCTTTTGGAAGCTGACACCTTCCACCATCTCACTGGCGAGTTTGTTTGGTCAGATGTAGTCGTTAACATAAGTTAGAAAGCGATTTGTCGGGAAATGACTGATACGAATCTGAGTTTCAATGCGATTCACGTGGTTCGATTGGTCGGGGTGCCAAGGTATATTGTACAGGCCACGAAAATGACCGCAGTCTTCCTCAGAATTCACGTATGAAGAAACTGACTGCTTAGCTCCCGTTGTCTTCCCCTGTACAGGATGGTTTGACTATGTCGGGCAGAGTCACCACTGGTGGCACATGATGGTGCTGTGCGGCATCATCAACTTCAACAACTCCGCCCTGGACTTCATACAGCTCCGACAGAAGGTCCCGTGTTCTTAACGTCTCCTGTGACGTAGCTGCAATACATGACCACATCAGACATCAGTCTAACGACATGATGCGCGTAGTTTTATCTGTAAGAAAAATTAGCAATTGAAGAAATAAAACTTAAAACTCTATGAAAATGCGTGTATATACAAATTTACCTGGCTTTGGCAATACAATCATGTTCAAATTAAACCGCATCCGTAAAAGCAATACTGTTCACAACGGAAAAGCAATTCTCAACGTGAATAGAGTTATGTAACAATTCTTCGGTCTGTGATACGCGCATTTGCAAGAGAATGAGTTGAAATATAATCTTGAGTTCAAGAGAATGTAATTAGATTAATGTGGTCTATTAGATGACTTCAGATGACCGAACATAATCATTGCATCCTAATTCATCAATTCAATACGGATCGTTTTTGGATCAATTGATTTAAAAGAAAACCAGAAACTTCACACAAACGTTTAGGAAGAGTGGCACACCGCATGCGCTGTACGGAATGTAGTACGCATCACGTGCAGAGGATGAAATGGCTAACTTAACGTGATATTGTTTTAAATTATCTCAGGCCATTTAGCCCTCTAGGGACTCAATAAGATAACCTACCTCTTAACTTATATAGGATCACAAACTTACGGTAGTAACTTATTGTCCTATTTTATAAGGCGTATAGATACATCTTACTATACAATGTAACCAACGGAATTCAAATACGGTCCTACTTCTATTACCTCAATTTTTATCCTTTTTACTGTCGTTGCATCCAACAACTGGAATAACAGTGCATCATGTAATGTTGTTATTCTATATAGCGTTATGACTTGGATTTAAATGCAATAAGCCTATGACATATGTAACTCTTTCATAAAGATTATGCATATTCATGGTAACTTGGGGGGCGTAAATTTGATTGCCAATTGGGTTTAGTACTTACGATTTTGTAACATAACATGTAAACATAACATAACATGACATATAGATCTCTAACACAACATAACATAACATAACATAATAACATAACGTAACAAAAACACAATGTGGTACAATAAATTTTAGATTGAACCCCCTTTTCTATTACATGTACTACCATACAAAGCTTGACGTAGCATGTGATTAATAGATCCTTTAAATAAAAGGTAGTTCTTTGAAGCTCTTGGACCCATAATCTTATGATATATTGTATAGTCTTTCAAAAGAATGAAGATTTAAGGTATCTTTGAGTGCTGCATTACAAAGAGCTATGGGAACAGACCCATTCCATAGAATTATACATTGACTTTCACAAAGTAACGTTGACGTTAGATTTACTAACTTTAGACTTACTGTTAGGTCACAATACGAACTGTGCAATAAAGAGAAATGTCTATGTCATCACTAGTGTTATGAGTATAGCCATGTATTCAATATGTAAATCCTACAATACAAAACACACTTCACATTTGACAGAACAAATGTCCGTGATTGTATGGAGGTTCCCTCCTCTGTCAGTAAGAAGTGCGCCGTCTAGCGGGTGCTTAAAGAACTGCTGCGTCGACATATATCTCCAATACCGACATTTCAACAAAAATACTTTTGTCTACGATAGTTCATTACTTGTAAAAACGAGTAGAAAATGAACAGAGGGCTCTCATGCGAAACCAATTTACAGAAATCATGATAGAGAAATTATATCAAAGACGTTGTCTCTTATCTTGAAATACAATAAAGACAATGGTGCTACTTGCGACCAGTCTTCTTCAGAATACACGTGTGCGTAAATGTGGAAGAATGGATGATTGAAAACTGTATTTTACCGTTAGGTTACACTGGTTCCTTGTGATGTATTACAATGAAGCTACATCATTTTTCTGTCCAGAAGGCATTCCACTAAGCTGAAACCTAAATTAAGTTATCAGCAGAGTATCAGCTTTCTGAAAGTCTGTATACAAATGAAGAAAAATGACAAGAACAGTATTCTAATGGCATCTTTATTACAGTGAAAAGTGAGAAAACTGCGATAGCTTACTTTTCTTTTGAAAACAATTATGTGTGACTTGAAACGAGGCGATTAGCATGCGCATGACAGGCAAATGATATCTGTTGCTGAATACATATAACGTTACTAGTAACTGTAGTTGTTAACCGATCAGTTTATCGCTTTCTGTATGTGTAAAGAATTCAATTTTTGTGTATAGCTCACCAGTTTCCAGTGTTTGCGCTGTTTGAATCGCTAAATCTCAGTTAGAAACACTAATTTATTTCTCACAATGCCATTGTCTACGCACATAAAAATCACTTTAAGTTTTATAGTATAAATGTATGAGAGCGCGAATTGTCCATCATTTCGTTCTACGCCGGAGAGGTCGAGGTCAAGACGACCTGTACTGAAATATCAACTTTCTGCAAGTCTGTATTCACGAAAGATCGCGACATACTGGTGGCTCTTTATTCCAGTGAAAGACTAACATTGAAATTTGAATGCACTTAATCATTTATTAGAAAGCGATAACCGAATCGACTATACAACTGCTCCATGTAATCAATATGTAATGGTCGATTGTCAGGCACCAGTGTTTACGCGTTATTAGAAAAGATGATCATAAACACTAAACCTTTTTCGCACAGTTGCCCCCTTTCTAGGCATATCTAAAGCGTTACACCAATAACAAAGTATTCGTGGCTATTCAAAAGACTTAGCTCACTTTCAGAGCATCTAGGGCGCTTTTTTGAAACAATGAATCACGTGTAAAACGCGTACGCCCAGTGCGGTAACTACTAGACGTTGTGACAAACCGCACAACCATAGCGCAACCACACCGCTCAACGGCCCCAGATGGAGGCTTTGCCTGTAATGAAACAGAAAAGACGTGTTATTCAAACATTCCCACCTAATCGTTAGATTTTAGAATTTCAAAAAATGGTCATAAAGCTAAACGTAGAAAAATATTTCAACTACATAATACTGTCGACTGACAATGACGTAATTTAGCGACCGTCATGTGGGTGAGTGACCATCTTCCCATGTAGAGTATGACATAGATATATTAGTAGATAGAATGACTGATCAGTGATCACCACATTGGATCTATCCACTCTACCAATATTGCGATGGCGGCTATTTGTATCAGTAAATTGATGCGTCACATACAAACACATAGAAGAAGACAACAAGACTGTGACGCTTACAGTTGGTGGTGGTTCCCAGCCAGGTGCACTGGTTGGTGCACCTGTACCTGGAGCGGAACAGGCTCCAGGTCCCCTTGTTGCACCTGTACTTGCAGATCGTCCCCGGCACGTAGGGGGGAGCGCAGTTGTACATGGTGGTGCCTGAAATGCTCGGAGGTGGGGAGCTGCAAGTACCGCCTTCAACGTAGAAAACAAATGAAAAGCAAAATCGTGTTTTTATTGCCTTCTCCACTGTTTTCGTCTATGGAAAATGCAAACTACGCTGCCAATCAGTCAACGGAGAATCTCATATTCTATGGTAGGCAAGAATTAAAACAAACAAACAAATAACAAAACATACAAAATAAGTGACAGTATGAAAAAATATTAGCGCAGCAATTTGCTGTGTTCGTAATAGGTAAATGCATTAGACAATACCATGGTAACTTCCTGACGCTTTTCTTTTCGGTAAACGGAATTAGTGACTGAAGTACAAGTTGAAGTTTCTTACAGTTAGTTCGGCGGCGACGACGGCGCCACCACCCCGACGTGTTCACCACCAACAGGAGGACCACAAACAGCACCAGGCAGCGGCGCATCCTGTGGGACAACGAGTTAGGGGAGGGGTGCGTCAATGACACACAATATAGTAGCAAGCATGTATCCTTTGTTGCCCACCATCTTAAAAGTACTTCGCTTTGTTAAAGTCGTCATCTATATGTCCCATTCCTATTGGTAACAAAAACATCGGTAGCAAATACCCCGATGTTTTCTAAATTGTTCGACGCAGCTTGATTTTCTCTAGCCTTGAGCTAAAATGTTGACAGGTTTTCTGACAGAAACGAGAGAAAAATGCTCCTGTTAAGTCACGCAATCAAGCGACAGTAATTCGGCCTGAGGTCTTCGGCTGTGGCGCAGTTCTTTTTCTGTGTCAAAAAGGCTAAATGTATAACGTGTTACACTTCTCTTAGCGGTCACAAGTTAATGGATGGAAAGCAGTTCATGTTTTTCTTCGCACAGTTATGATCTTACAGTATGAATTTATTAGATGGAAATGTTTTGTAAGTTTGGAGTAGAGTCAAACACGAAAGAAAGTGATCCGACTGCAGTGGGCGTCTGTTCGTTTAGTACATCTAACGTTACTGCTCAGCACTTCAGGTTATATGATCAACCTTCAAGCTCAAATTCTATATTACGACAAAGTGGAAATCTCGTCAACTGAACCTGTAGCTAATAGTAGTAATAAAATGATACACTGACCAAGGCTCACTTTTTCAAATGGGTGAACTGTCGACGCCCTCCCGCCATTTTTATATCTAACTGATTTGATTTACTAGATTTTTGGTACAGGTGTTATAAACGAGTCGTAAACCACAAGTTCAAAGAAGACGTCGATCCACTTACCCCATTGTTGAACTTGAACTGACTGTCAACAATAGATCACAGCTAAGAATAAGGACGGCGTCTTTTCTTGACCCTTTTCTCGGAGATGACTTGTTTCCTTCTCGAGTCAGGACACCTCAGTGACGAACAATAGCACTTATCATACCTGATAAGGCTTAAGGACAAAGGGGGCGGGTCTACCTTACGTTGGGTCAAGGACCACCACATTACTAAGAAGACACCCCAAACAGGTTTGAGTGTGTTCATGCATGAAGCGATCAACATGCTTAAGAATGATGCAGTGTTTTCTGAGGAAATTTCGTTGCCAGTATCCAATTGAAAACAGTTTTCACGTACAAATTCCGCTGTGGATATTTATTATGGTGTTATCAATACTTGGACTTCGTCCGATCCCGGCGAAGGAAGTTTCGACGAAAAACAAACGCAATAGATTTCTACTGTCCCTACCTCACCGAAGATTTTTCTCTTTGATGCCACAGAAAAACATTTACCTGCTACGTGCGTGCAGATGAACACCTGGCTGAACAAATAAACAAAAAACATACACACAAACACACAAACAGAAAATAACATGAAAATCTGTCGTTCCTTTCTTCAGTTATTCTCCTTCGATTTTACAAATACGCCATTGCAGTTCCAGTGACACATACCAGGGGGCCCAAAATTGACATTGACCTTTCTCCTCCCAGCACCTACCCACATACCGAATATCATTACAATCCATCCACACGTTCTTCAGTTATGCTGATCTTAAGCGTCCGGTGACACACACATACACACAGGATAACACACACGCAAACTTCATGCAAAACAATATCCCCATGAAAAGTCTTTTTTCATGGAGATAACAAACAAACAACCCTGCTGCAATGGAGAGCGATTTACAGAATTTACCTGGACTACCCCACACACCCAGCGTGAACGTCTTCTCTACTCGCCATCATATCGTCACCAAATCTAGGCTAAATGTTGTCAGAAAAACGGAGCCGTCCTAGTGCGTCATTATTATCTGTCTCAACATCTGCTTGGAGAGAAGTCGAGCGCAAGTTGGACTTTGGAATCATCCTGCAAGGTGGCGCTTTTTTCCTGCGCAGAGGACTTGCGCAATACATCAAAACATCTCATCAGGGAAAGTGGTTCCCGGAGCGATCGATTCCCACAACCGTGAGCTCTGTTTCCTTCCAGCTTTCTTCTGACCTCGGCTCGTAATTGGTGAGTTACTAACACTTATCCTTCACTTAATGTCCGTCATACCTGAAATACTTGAGAGTATCCACAAGAGTATTTAGATACGCTGATGAGTAAGAGGTACCAAAATACGATGCTAGAGAGACCGATCGGAAGGGGGGGGGGGGTTCTTGAAGAAAATGGGTAGGTTGCAAGTTTGTTATAAATCATCGAGTATCATGTACAAACGTGAGTTGTGGTCAAGATCATGTTCATGATTTTAGACAACTCGGGAAAAAGATCTGGCTCTCCAGCAATTCTTACTTCGTTGTTTTATGCCATTGTACAACCAAGGAGGTGTCTGTTGTATGGGCACCGTTACAGACAATGAAGAGGGCACGGCCTCTTGTACTTCGTCGTTTGTTTATGTCGCTTTGGTTTTGGTGTATAAAAGAAGCACGATGTATTTAGAGTGTGTTGTTTGTTCCCTGAGATTGGCTTTGATAAATACCTCTACACTTCATTGAACTATATAGTGAAATGTAATTTTAGTGCTTGCAAAAATTACCGTGTGCAGCAAATTGTTTTTTGAAATTGATTGAATTGAAAAGTATGTTGTAGAGCAACATTACTAGTCAATATTATAATTGTGAATGTTATTTTGCTTTCAATGGGGTAGCATTGTTGGCCAGTGTGATTTGTTGAGTTGAGATATTGAATGATGATAATTACCAATGCATGTAATGTATACTATGGGCTGAGATCTAACGTTACATTTCCAGGACATATTTCCTTGTTAAAGTTGTTTATGCTTGTTGTATGTTACTTCCTGCTTGTGATACAGACCAGAACTATCTGTTACAGACGTTATACAAATGTATATGTTTATGTGTTCTGTATTAAGTCATGTTGTGGCTATTGACAGGAACATCCAGTCAATAGTGCAAAAAAAGTCTTATTGACAGGAACATCCTGTCAGTTGCCTCTGCCATAATGTTATACATGTCTGTACTACGTAGCACTTAGGGGACTGAGGGATTAGCTGGGGGTTATTCAGTTAGCTGCTCTACATGTAATACTGTCTAGATCTACATTTTTCCTTTATTATCCATTACTAAGGGATGGGTAACATTACATTCACATTTGGTTAATGACTGAATTTGTTCATTGGTGCTACAAATATAAGAATAATCATTCAGTGTTTCACTTGTCTTTGGCCTTGGGCATTCAAAAATCACTGTGAATATGAATCTATTTGTTATATTAAATCTAGCAGCAGCTAGGGTATGGGCATGTCCTAGTCAAGCCTCACTGTATGCTGCTATTCTCTGAGTCACTGCAGAACAGAATTGTAAGAGAGGTCACAAAATAGGCATTTAGCATTTTTGGGACATATCATCATCATCATCATTAGTCATGTTTTATTCAACTACCAATGGTTTCTATTCTGCTAATACTAATACTATAGACATGACCTCATAACATGTATTTTGACTAAAATCCAAGCAGGCTAAGATCTTCTCTCTGTTGTTTTTAGCCTGTTACATGTTGAAACATGTTACATGAAGAACACACGTGACAGGATCATGGCAAATTGTTTTCCACCCAGTGGGTATCAGCCCTGTGGTTTAACCTATAATTGTTCTGTGTCAATAGCAGGAACCAAACCCAGTCAACTGGCTCAGGTCTCAAAATGTCACCTAGAAAATCAAAGGTTTGACCGTATTGCTCGGTCATGGGTGACTCATAGATTGATTGATTCACAGAAGTTATGAAAAGAGTGCAGTCATATTGGATATCTTTATTTTGAGTTTTTAAAGAATTGCTTGGAAGAAGTATTCCATGTACAGTACATGATCATGCATTTGGTCATCAGGGTGTCTTATGAAGAATTGTGATATCAACCATCCCTTTACTACCTAGCTCTAATAGAATCCTTTGTTAGTTCATTCAGACCACTATGTAGTGCCTAGTGGCACATAGGGCAGCAGGTTTCCTTGCTGTTTCAGTAGCCGGGTATATTTTTACACGGAGGGTTGCTAGCCCTTCCCCTTTAAGTTTAATGTGCTCGACACACCTCATCGAACACATGGCCCCCATTTAACGTCTCTTCTGAAAGACGGGTGCAGCCCTAACAGAGATGCCCTACCCAGGACTGAACTGGGATCTTCCAGCCTCACAGTTGAGCTACATGTTCATGCCTTCAAAGCCTGCCTAAAACAAGTTTGGCTCCAAATGTAACCTGACTAGTGGCAGAAAGAAGGTTAGTGCATGGGTCCCACTATGGTGACATTTTTTATTTAATTTCTATGCACTACCCTGTTGGTGGTATTGTCAAATGGTGTTGACATTGTGGAACCTTGCAGTTAGTTGATGATTCATTTTCAAACATCTAAACTGTTACATTTGAATTTTACGTTTGTTTATTGATTAGAATAAACTTTAGGACATAGTCACATTATAGGAACCATTTACTTCAAATCAAATCATTTGTTATCAAGGTCAAGTTATGATGAAGAACAATGCTTAACCAACTTGATTTCTTTTTCTGATGTGCAAATCTGATATTTTCCATACAGTTTGAGATTATTAAGTGACTTTTAAGTTTTGTTTCCATCTCACTAAAAATAACTTCTGCAAAAGAGCATTTTATTACTTGAAGCTCTTTCTGATAAACTTCAACTTTTTGTCTAATACCCCTAGTGGTAAAAGTTGTATACAGGTTGAAGTCTACAGCATCAGCCATCAGTGTAGTGAATTGAGATGTTTTCTGGTTATTGGGACCCGTCTGCCCCATCATCGATTCTTGACGACCCAGACACCACTAGGAATAGTTTAATCAGTGAACAAGGTTGAACTTTGATTTGTCACCATCCATCGGAAAATCTTATTGAATTTTTCCTTGGCTGAAGCCTCATCGATACTGCAGAATTGATTTTTTATTACGTAGTGCGCTTGCAGATTATGTCGTTGTTAACTTTGGTCATTACGAGAATATAGCCAGACAATTGCATCCAATATGCTATATTCTATTCAACAAAATTTTACATTACGTTGTGTAAAGAGTGTACTTTAAATTGTCAAGCACCTTTTTTGCCACAGACAGTAGTTACCAATGTCAATGGCTAAATACAAAACGCTACCAAATTCAAAGCCCCAAGTATCAGAACCTATTTACTCTGACTTTGCCATACATGTAATGTATATCTCAACTCAAAAAGTAAGATACCATAACTTAAGAACTAACTGGTTTATTTCTTACTTCTTAATTCTTCATCCATGTGTTCTTCAAGCCATACTCTCTGAAAAGACTGACACATTTTGGGTTAATTTGTCTTGACAGCAGTACTAGTGGTATTCCCCTCCCTTTGGCCCTGACAGTGTGTAGTGTAGAGACCACAGTTATGTAGAACATTTTTCTCACAGACTCAGTGATGCTGTGAACTTGGCAGTCTTACCACATGAACAGTGAAGTTGCCTGAAGCTGAAAACAAGACGGAAGAGAATGTTGGTCAGTTTTAATACCCACAGCATTACTAGTAGGCTACAGACAACAAACTACTGTTTGGAGAGAAACAGATCACTCTTTTTCTGGTACTTTTGATGATTGATAAGAATCTCTGTAAGTTTTACTCCTACCGGTACATTGTATATCTATCTATTCACTCATATGTAACTGTACATGTACTCAAACTTACATGTAGTAGGAGTGAATGATAGGGGTGGTTTTCATGGTCGAAGCTGTGACTGTAAAACTGCTGGAATGATGATCTACCTACTGATTGGTTCATGTCTACAAATGGGGTTAACCACCATAAGGGGCAGACTGTCTCTCATTGTCAGTTTTACTGTACTCTATATAACGCCATCATTATACATCATATAGATCTAGTAGCACATGATAGACTCATGCACACCATATCATGGACTCATCATACATTGAGTGATAGACAGTATACCGCACCAAAATCTGATTTTTCTACAGTTATTTGACAAGAGAGCCAGAAAACCAAGACTTCATAGTTACAGGCATATACTTGCGTTATAGGGAGGAGACAGAGAAAGAGGGATAATCTAGGCAAAAATCGATAGTAAAGATGGACACAACGAGGGCTGAGAATTTAAAGGGGACATCTGTCTTATTGCAGTTTAATCTGGGATGCTGATGGGTTTTCAATCCCTACTTGTTGGTTGGATGGTTTCCAGACCAAGTGCTGAACATTATAGATGTGTAGTGTGAGAGGAAGGGTGTCCTGGGAAATAAGAGTTTGAGAAGATCTATACATGGGATATAAGGTTCTTACAGAATATTCGTCAGGAGAAAAGAGGCATAGGAATTAGCTGCAAATGGTTTGGACTGTTTGGTTTGCTTATTTAACCTCCTCAGTCAAGTTCCTGCTGCCAGACACTACAACTTACAAGTAATGCGAAGGTGATGCTACCCTAGCCTGAATTCAATCAAGCCTCATGTGACCGCTCGCCGCCCTGTAACTGCCTCACAACCCGTGGGGAGGGGAGAGAAACCCCCGGACAGCTGGAGTTTGCGTTATACAGACTAATGCTACCCCAGCAGGGAGAAGGTGAGAACTTTTGACATGTATATAAGTGAGATATGCTTGTAAGTTTTCAAGTTTAGTTTGTTACATTTCTGTGATAATCTCAATTCTAAAATTTCTAATGCTAGAATGACCATAGAACTTTTTAAACCATTAATACTAATAAAAGGAAACCTGTTATTGTTCATCTTTAGAAAGCTTTTAAAACACTGGGTGTATATTTTTTAGCAAGTTTTACATTCACTCATTCATTCATTCATTAATGTATTTGCCATTATAGATATTATTGATACATTAATAAATGATTATGAAAACTGGCTGTATTTTGTTACTTATAAAAGATCTGGGCTGCAAGTACTAGTACTGGACAGGTATGTTGTGTTACAGTGAATGACAGCACTGCAAATGTCATCACTTTTTGTCTTACACATAGTGGGGAAAAAATCAATGACAAAGGTAGGTCTCACACATTTGGCTGAAGGAACTAGCAGTTTATAGGAGTTATATAACATACACTGGGCCAAGGTAAAACTCAATTACGTTGAAGCTAATTGAATTTAAAAGCCATCCAGTCTAGTGCCTGGACACATAATTACATTAGTCATCATCCCACAAGGGTTCCTAAGGTACGGCAGCAGTTGATGTGCAATCATGATAACTGCTCAAGGGATCGTCCCAAGAAGTGTTACTACTACATGATGTACATGTATATAAAGACAATTCAAACTCTACAACTGGATAAAATTCAGAGACTTAATTCCGAACGTTTCGAGTGACATCCATCACTCTCCTTCAGTGTCACTAAAATGAACTGGCAAAACGAATACAAAGCTAGTAATTCTTAACTGGGAAAACCGGAAAAACTACATATTATAAATGCAGTATGGAAAAGATATCTGCCATGTTGTTGGCAAAGAGTTCATCTTGGCCATACCATCATGTTTTCTTCGTTCTTGGAATTGGACATATTTTAGTAACAATTCAGCAAGAGGACTTTCTGCAACCTATGATCCACTTTCTGCAACCTATGATCCACTGCTCTCCGAGTCACGTGTCTCATCTGCATAACGTGACGTCACAGAAGCAGTGGATTGCTCACTCCTTGACAAAGACTGGAGCTGATCAGTCGAAAATTTGGGTAAGTCCAATTTATTGTGTTGGCATTTACAGTTTAAACTCCATTCAGAAGAGGACAGGAGGAAATAGAAGAGTGTTGGGACGAAAACATGACTCACTCCCTGGAACTTCTGTAAGTGTGTAACAAGGTTGATCTTCCAGCTCTGCATATTGATTAAGATCTGGGAAACAACGCATGATTTTTCTCATTGCTGTATGTCAGTCAGTTGATAACAAATTTTAATGATTTTTAAACAAAATGCTTGCACATCAGGTTCCCCATCCTGGGACAGAAATTTGCTCGTTGGGACAGAAAAAAAATCACCCCATCCGTTAAAAAAAACACAATTTTATGACACGGAATTCCATTTTTGTAAGCCTAAAATGGCAGATTTAGATCTAACAATGAAAATTAACAACATTTACTCCCAAACAATGACTAGTACCCTGATATAGTCAAAGTTTATTGCACAACAATTGCATCAGGACGTATACCTATAGTTTCACTTGGGGACAGTGTGTGAATGTTTGAGACCAGCCCTTATGTGATGCACAGTAAGACTTCTAAAAGGTCGCCCAGGAGTGCTGTAGATGTTTAGTTAATGACATTAAGTGTGGAGTTATTTGCAAGGAAATGTCAGAGGACGTCTCTATATGCCATGAAATGATGTTAGATCCACAGCTAATGTTTGTAATATCACGGCAAACCTGCTGTTGAGATGTGTGATATTTCAGCAGTAAAACATATCAGAAGTACATGTATCTTCCAGAATGCTAAGATTGCAATGACTAGATTGTGACCATTTGCTTTGCAAAGTCATTGGAGTTTTATTATTTGGTCATGGCTTAAATGTAGTTGATGTCCTCATTATTCTATCATAAACATTTATGAATCTTAATGGGTACAATCATTAAATATCTTACAGAATATCTCCATGATGAATATGCAATCCTACAATGAATTGATACTTTCAGTCAATTGCATGTATATTTGTCTACAAGAAGTTAAGGATAACAAGTCATCAAGAGCATATTTTTTTCAACTTAGAAAGTGCGACCGACATGGTATCCTTATATGTACATGATTCCTTTGTTGACGAAAGCAAGTTGTTGTTGCCTGTGATATATTTGAAGCCTTGCTGACACGGTGTGTTTATATTGTGTTGAATGTCTTCAGTACAAATACAGCGTGCCAGCGAGAAGCTTTACCTACAGGAACGGGATGTTTACAGATGATTTACTCTGCCAGTTGGCTGAAGGATCCTCGGAGTTCCTTTTTTTTTCTGTAATACATGTACTTCTTTTGGATTGGAAAAGGGTGAAGAAGCTTTCTTAAGAGACCCATACTGACATTTATTAATGCTGCTACATGTATCTTCTCAACCAGAGACTTTTCCCTTTCCTGTATTATTTATCTGGGTCTCTATTTCCAGTGCGGTGTTGTCAGGGCTTCTAACAGTGTATTTACTGAGTCCTGCTGTACATGTTTGTATGTCCGAGTTCTAATTTCTGTGGAAGTAGGAAGGCATTTTGTGTATGCATGGTTAGTAAATATGCGGAACTTCCGAGGAAGAGAGATGCTGATAATTTTAGTACCGAGCCCGTCTTACATAGCCCTGTTACCATCCTGGTTAGCCTAGTATGTCTGTTCTGGTTGTTGCTACCCACCAATGACTTTATATCAGAGTGGACTTGAACTAGATAGAATGGACTTGCCCAATTGCAAGCTTCAAGGTATGTAAAGGAAACACACATATGTCTAGAATTTTGTTTAGAACTTTTCAAGATTTCTTTGTAATTTGTGAACTTTTAGAATTAGAGTACTGGATGTATTCCCAATCACTGTTTTTGAAAAAAAAAGTTGTATTATGTACACATATCTATTAAGATATCAAGATACAAAGTATCTCATAGGAATGTGTTCATTTGTTGCTTCATTAACAATTAATTTCATTTATCACCATTATTTCAAGTGTGACACTTGTTCCGTTCAAAGCCTTATTCAAACAGTTACTCCAACATGTCGGAATGCCTCGGAAAGTTGTTTTCTGCACGATACATTTATATTTTGGTCTTTGAAAGGCATGGGTGAATATTGGTGAGTTATATTGGTTGTGAAGACTGGTACATAGTTTAAGTGCTGAGTCAACATTCATGCCATGCTTATGAGTTGAGCTTTATCTTTGGTGATAGCGAAGAGATGGTCAGAATACTCCAATGACTGATTGCCAGATGGGGATGTGCAGTATCGCAGGGTGTCGGGTGTACTGTTTTTGGCGACGCCTCAGGGGCGAGCCAAATTTTTACTATATTGTGTGCAGATTGCAAGAATTCTAGGAATTGTACAGGAATGTGAAAGTCCATGGGACGATAACTCAAGAATGCCTGGATGTACTGTCTTCATATTTTGTAGGTGGGTAGGTCTGTGGGAGACCTTGTAATGATTGGATTTTGGGCCCCCTAGCGACTTTCTATGGTACTGCAGGGGAACTTTCACTTTTCAAATCTCGTCTTCTGAACATGCTATAGTCATGATTTTTAAGTGGTGGATAGCTCTTTGTAAGGAAAATATGTTCTGTAGATTTGGACCCCCTAGTGGCTTTTTTTGGAACTGCAGGAGCTGATTTTGACTCAAACTTTGAAAGAGAATAACGCAAGAAGGGTATGACGGATCATCATAATTTTTGGTACTGGTGTGTAGATAGCTTAAGTGATGATTTACATAATCATATGCCAATTATGCAAATCAATATCCGATTTGCATAATTAATGAGGACGGTTAATAAATCAGCTGCATTCTATTATAGGACTCTCAAACACATGACATATGTAACTGAGAAAGAGATAAATATCGATAGATATCAATTATGCAAATTGATACTTGATTTGCATAATTAATGACAAAATACTATAAATCCATAGTGGTAAATGATGGGGATTTAATTTTCGCACCATAAGTAAATGTGGCCACTATTAGACACAAATCTTGCATAGAGGGCCTCATTTACATGATTTATGAGGAAATGGTACGATATCTTTTTTTGTGAAAACAAGATTTTCATACATTGGACAACTTGTGTTATTTTGGTAGAGAAGGTGATCGACTGATATGATTTATGCCGAAATTATGCGAGGTCCTTATTTGCATGTTGGCTAAAAACGAAAACGTTAACAGAGACCACCGTCGCCATGGCAACATCTTTTTATGTTGCCAATCTTGTTATTCTTAGCTGGTCTCTGATTGAGAATTAGTCTTGTGTACCATTAAAGCCTTTGTGCATTTAAGACTTATACCATTTAAGCTTTGCTCTTTAGATTTGAAACTATTATACCGGTAGTAGTACTCTGAAGGCATGTCATTAATGCCCCTAGCAGTTCAGGTAGAAAGTGCACCTCATATGATATTATGGACAGCTACTGCCCATCACCATAGAAGTGAAATATCACCAGGTATATTTAGCTATTGCTGGACATGTCACAACAAACCTACAGGAAAACTTACTTTGTGGAATCATGATGCTAAGAGAAGAGTTAGGCATCGTTATGTTACCCTGAACAAACTTATTGAAATTTGAATCCTTTCTTTTAGTGCTGATACAATCCACAACCTTTGCAATATTCTTTATGGTCAACAGGGGGCTCTTGTGAGCTGTGTTTCTCAGTGTTGCAGACTAGAAGTGTAGCATTTCTCCCTAACTCTACCAATGTTTCATTTTTTTCTTTGTTTGTTTGTTTAGGTCCTTGTAGTGCTAAGTGGCACACAGGGCAGCAAGTTTCCTTGCTGTTTCAGTAACAGGGTATATTTTTTACAGGGAGGGGTTGCTAGCCCTTCCCCTCTATCAATGTTTATGGTATGAAAAATATGATGGAGCCTTTGCCTTGCTTATCACTGAAACTTATAAGCAAATTTGTATTCAGAGCTATAAGGAATATAGTGAATATAATGTAGTAAATAATTGATATCTTTAATTTGTAAACTACATTGTATGTATTAAAAAAGGGAAGGAAGAAGACCATGTATGTGGCGACCGTACAGTTTTTACTGCCCCCCACTTGTCGAATGTGTTCGTCTCATAAAATGATAAAGTCACCATACATGTGTAGCCTTAGGTGGAGAATATGCTTCATGGATCCACCAGTAACCCATAACGGAACAGTAAGAAGGAATTATGGTACACTTCCTCTAGCAGCTACAGGTCATATCACCACAGCCCACATTTTGCCCCGCAGGTCAGATTTTTTGTTTCAACTGAGTTGTCGGTGAGACAGACTGTCTACAGGAAGGGACCTCTTGGCCTGAGACATATGAATGGGTGCATTATATGATGGCATGTAGGTAGAGAGTGAAAAGGCCAAGATCTCTGCCAGTGGTTCTTCGTAATGGCTGCAAAGTGCAGGAGTTCAGAGAAAGCTTGGTTTATTTCACCAGAGGAAGATTGGAATGTCCAGTCACTGTGGTAAAGAGTGGGAGAGAAATCCATCATCTGTGTGTCCAAAGAAGTAAGCAAGACCGTCAAGTCCAACAACTTCAAAGGAAAAAGGTTCAACAACTTGGAAAGTAAAAGGTTGAGGGAAATAAAGTGCTTGTGCAGTAACGTGCACACACATGCACACACATGCACACACACACACACACACACACATGCGCACACACACACACACACACACACACACACAGAGAGAGAGAGAGAGAGAGAGAGAGAGAGAGAGAGAGAGAGAGAGAGAGAGACTGAGACATCATAGAATGCTTCAGGAATGGCCATGAAATTGCAATTTTTGCATGACCATTGCTGGCATTACCATGTGCTGATATGACTGCCTTGATCTGTTCTGACTTTTGATAGACACCTGCTTATACGTTTGGAACTATTTCTTAATAGTGTTTCAATTAATGTCTCTATCCTTGTAAGTCTTATGTAAATTTTGCACTCAGTGTAAAGTTTTATAGACCAGGTTTAGAAATGCAGCCAGGCATGAGTCAAAAGATGCATCGATCATTACCAGAGGCTCAGTAAGTTCAAGGTTGGGGCAAATCCAGCCCTCTGGCCAGGACTGTGTAAAGATGAGAGTTGTAGATATGCTGCCGGAAGCAAACTAAAGAGCTGGTCAGATTCTTCCTCAGGATCATATAATGGAAGGGTTTAATTGCATATTACACGGACTAAAGACACTGGGTTTTCACCAAACGAAGGTATTAAAGTTTCAGCCAGTGAATATCCCATATATGACATGCATACTACGGCTTCTTTGTCAAATGAATACACTTATGTCAAGTGATCGTGCCATATCCATATGTGGTTGCGTCCGCATCAAAAGCAACCTTTCCTCGGTAATAAACAAAAGTTATTTTCTTCTTTGAATTCGTACCAGAGGGTTAATGTATGGGCGGATTACTGTGATACGGCGCGTTGCTGCGTTGTTTCACCCATGAGATATTTATTGTCGGAATAAAAGAAACATGAGGGCAGCAAAAGGCAAGTCCCCGCTGTGCTGATTATGGCATAAATCTCCGGCCCGGATTGATACCTCGGCTGCTGCTTTAATTCGTTGTTTTTCATTCTTCCCGGTTTACGATGTCCCATAGCTCCCAGATGTAATATTCCAGGCACACGGCAGTGTTTTACAACATTTGATTACGCATACACTTGAGAGCTGTTTATTTTGTAGCTTTCATAGATGAGAGGTATCTATTGTTGTTTCATATCGTGTTAGAATAATGTACAACTCTTTGTCAAGGTATCATAGCTGCTGGAATACTGTAAATGCATTTAAGTTTGCATCGGTTTAATTTGGAGGAAAAAAATGAAGTGTACGCAGTGGTTTTTGTGTTTGAAACAATAGTAGCGCTACAGAAACACCGGCAAAAAAATTAGCGGTGGTTTTAAGTTTGTGGCGAAGAGCGTACTGCAAAAACCGCGAACATAAAACCACTGCAAACATTTATGCATTTACAGTAAACTGGGACAGGGCCATATACATGCATTTGATAATGCCTAAATGACTCATTCATTAAATTTTGATGAGACTTTATTTAGGTATGTATGTTTAGGCCTACATTTTTCACAATGTGCGACAGACTGAGAGTGATCTATGTACAGATCTTTACCATAAAGTACACGTTAATTACTGCCTGTGGTGTTTAATCAATAATTAATTTGATGTCCTGATCTTAATTGATATACACAGGGTTATATTAGAATGTATCTTTGTCTAGATTTACTTGATGTCCTATAGTTGAGGCCAAACGGTTGATAACATTAACAAAGCAAACTAATTTCCTGCATATCCCAGTCTCCTTATTTGGTTGCAACTTTAGCATTTCTACATTTCTTTTCGTTATTTTACCCCTTTTGTCATAAACAGTACTTTCAGATAAAGCCTGCTTTTTTTCTTTTCACCAGATTTCAGCACCTGCCCTTATTTTAGGACATGAATTTACTGTAAATCATGAAATACAGTCAAACCTGCCCAAGGCGACCACCCAGGGGACCGAGCAAAAACGGTCGCGATGGACAGGTGGTCGCCATGAAGAGGATTCCACTCACAACATGTTTCCAGGTTGAGGTGTTCAAATACAGTGTACTACGTAGATGGATGGAAAATTATGTGATTTTAGACAGTATGACCCCCACCAGGTTCAATTGTCATACACAAAAAGATCCTACAAAAATTATATTTTCCGTTATCGTTGTAATGTTTGTATATAGTTAACGTTACATCGTTTACAAATTTTCGTAATAATGTTGACAACAAAACAATGTTTGCCACGATGATCTCGCAGTGCCCTCCCGCACATTCAATCGAAGTTTTAAGGCCTTCGATAAATCCCTTGAAAACACCTGCTGACCCCAGCCTTTTTTGGGCGCCGACCGCTGGATAAAAGGGGCAAAAGGTTTTTGATCTGACAACTGAAGATGAACACGGAACGGTGTGATTTCGTCGCGCCGCGCCACACCACCAAGCTCTGTGCGACCGCATCGAAAGGTAAGTCAGTGCAGAACAGAACGCAAAGCGTCCAATAAAGTACATAAAGGTTTGTGAGATTCATGGAAATAAAAAGAAAATAAGAATATTAATTTTCATCAATAACGAAATGTTCATACACAGAAGCGTCGTGTTTTACAAAGGTCAGCGGTACGCCAATCTGGGCCGTGCCAAAACCAAGATGGCGTCGGGACCAAGAAACAACATGCTTCGCCCGATGCTTTGCCCGCCGCAAATTCATTTTTCGGCGGAATTTAGTAAGATACAGACACATCTTTGTTGAAAATACAAGAAATGGCTAGTAATTTCTGTGAGATCTGACTTTTTGACGCCATGCACTACGTACGTAATCGTTTTGAAAATTGAGTTTAAACCGAACCGAGCTTGCGGTAAACTATAAGATTACGATGGGCACACCAACATCGATATTAGAGTATTCACAAACATTTGTATTTACAATGTTTATAGTGGGAAAGTTTTATTAAATCACTCAATGGAGGAATCGATGCTAGTCCATATATTTTTGTCCGTCAAGGTCTTAAAATCATTTCCGCGAAATCCGACAGCAAAATGATCCGATGTCACCACACGCTTGGAAATGAGGCGGCCGCCATGGGCAGGGATTGTGCTCTTTGCGGTCCCAATTCGTGGCGGTCGCGGTCGCGTTGGACGGGTGGTCGCCTTGGGCAGGCAGCTTAATGCTTGTGCCTATGGGGAAAATTTTCGGGACCGAGAAAAAGCGGTCGCCATGGCCAGGTGGTCGCGTTGAAAAGGTGGTCGCCTAGGCAGGTTTGACTGTATTCACAGTAGTTTTATACTTGTATTATTTTTACTGTGCCCTCCCCATTGTGATATTATCACACCGCGAACATGTACACTTTGTACTTGGTCTTAAAAATCTATCTGCTTCCCTCCACATGCAAATGCCTTCTTTCTTCCCACTGTTTAGAAATTAAATCCCTGCAAACTTAATGAAGTTACAGTACTGCTCCCATTGCCACAGTGTTCCTGTGACTCCATCCTTACATATGTTTTGTATTCGTGGTGCTATGATTACAAAATGTACAATGTAAAAAAAGGAAATTTATATCATGTATATTATTAACATTTGCCACACAAGTTAGTAGAAGAAAAGTCAAAGTTTCAGTGGATTATGTATCCAGTGATTGCAGGTTTTATTACCTTGTGTTCTCCATATGGCATAGTCAATACCAATCACTTATTCATAACATCACCTGGAGACATGCAGAGCTTCCAGGGATCATACACCTGTATTAGAAAACCTGGCACAAAGAACTTAAGCTGTCGCAATGAGCAGGGCAGGGTTCACTTAGACATGTCCCTCAAGGCACACCTTGGTCCTGCTGCTCAGATAAGTCTCTACATCATCAACTTGATGGACACCTAGGGCCAGGGGTAGAGTCGGAAAGAATTTCAAGTAAATTTCCTTCACGTTTTCTTTTTTGTGTGCTTCAATGAGCACATTTAAGAAATGCCATATACCGTACATGTACAGTGTGTATAATATGAATGTTTGTATTACTGTAACAAACAAACAAACCAACAACATGCCTTACACCAGTGATTTATCTTGCATAAAAAACAAGCTTCCAAACAGTGATGAGAGAAGGGGAGACTGATTGGTATCTTGTACAGTTGGATAATTGCTACCTTTTGATGGGTGATAATCCATTTTGTGTTTATCAAATTCATTTATAAGTGTAATGGTAGATTGTGAAAGATACAAAGTTTTCTGCCACCTACAAAAGTGTAGAAATTATGATTATTAATTGTGTTGCACCACTTTTAGATTGAGAGATTTTGCTGATCTGATTCTGAATGCAGGCTAAATTGTCCTCAGTACTGGAATGGTACAATAGCCTTGCAGGTTGTGTGGGCCTGGTTTCCTATCTGCTTGAAGAATGGCAGCTCCGCAGTGAACAAGTTATCGAGCATGTCTGGAGTTGTCATCTTCACCAGGATCAGCACCTATGCAAGTCATCAACACAAACATTTAGCTTTTTCTTCATTACTGTTATGTGATCTGAGATATCCCCCCTTCAAATGTTCTTCTGATTTCAACTACTTTTTAAAAAATTCTTCTTTAAAATAAACAACCTGTTCATTCAGATATCAGTAACTGTTGCTATAGTTATAATTCTTTCCTGTAAAAAAAACAAAAATTACTCTTCTTTAAAGTATTACAAAAGATTCTTGAGGAAATGTGCAAAACTGTTATCTACAACAGAATGTCTACATGCACAGCATCTGTGAACTACAATGTACAATAGGTTTGCTTTGATTGTTAAAGATGAAAAAATATTGTCTTCTACACATGTACAAACTGTCTGATGTTTTTCATTTTGACATTAACCGGCATGATTTGATAACCTTTGTCAGGCATACTACTCATTTCTAAAGGTCTGTCTATTTCAGATAGCCCTTTTGAAATTCTAAATCAATACATGTAACTGAGAAGCGATACAACCCTTTACTAAAGTTTACAATGACACTCCCAGTATCTTTTGTCTTTATCAGTTGAGCATATACATTGTATACCTTCCTCTCTGTTGCAACCTTCCAGAGCTTGGCACCGCCTTGTTCCATCACACCAAGTGCTACAATGGCCTCCTGTTTCCATATCTTAAACAGTTCTTCCTGCGTCATACCTTGGAGAGAATATCAAGAAGAATCCTATACTGACTGCATGTATATTTTGTATGGTAAAACTAAATATGAATTGCTTCCTTGTAGTTGTAAATACATGTGCATTATTGATTGTATCTCACCGTAGTAATCCGGAATAATGATGATGATGATGTGCATTTCCCTATACCCTTATATCCCAGCCAAAACTTATTTTCTAGTAAATATACAGTAGTACCGGTATGTAAAAAATACATGTATGAAATCAAAAGTCAGAGATTTGTTCATTAATTGTTCAGAATAAGTTCCCACATATAGGAAGTTGCATAATGCAAGACATTGTTAAACTAGTAAAACAATATTGTGACAAAGTGGACTCCTTACCAGCATACTCGATGTCAACGGTTACACAGTAGAACTGGCCTGGAGCGGCCCACTCCTCGGTTTGTTGAAATGAAGTCTCAATGCCAAGGAGCTCCTTCGCAAATGTCTCGTAAGGACGAAGTGGGAGGCACTGAACCTGCACCAACTGGCCAAAGTAAGGGGCGGGGTTGGCTGTCAGGGTAGACTCCAGCTCTGCAGCATCCGTGGCTTGGACAAGTGGAAATGTTTATAAAGAAATGTTTCATTGACATTCAGAATGCTGAAGTGCTATGCATTTGTGGTTTTCTGAAATGTGTAGAAATGCACAGAAATGCAAAAGTCACAAAGTCAATACCGTTACACTGTAGTAATATTTAGAAGAGTTGCCTCACCTGCAATAAGTTTAGCTTCTGCCAACACCTTGGGGGACATAAAGATGCTGTTCTTTGTTATCACGACACATAAGGTAGATTAGAAGAAACTACAAGGTGTTGATTGTTCCAATACCTGTTAATTAAGGAGTCACAGATTGACATGCACACAACACTTACAACTGAACAACGTGTATTAACTGCACAAAGTCATGCACATGATGAGTACAATGGTGGGAAATCTAACACAGAGTACAATGCATCGGTCTAATACCTAAATTCTTTCAATCCAGGCAGATTTGTTTTCAAACATTGCACACCGGGTGTGCCTTTTACTGATGAATGTGATGGGTTTTCCAAATTGAATTTTCTTGAGGTGTGGTGGGATCTCCATTCCTTCCAAAGGACCGCAAGCCTACCAGTAGCATGCAAATCCATGTTCTGATGTAGATGGAAGATTGGTTAAACTGCTGCACCGTAGCATGCTAAATGCAAAAATTTACAGGGAAAGTCAACTCCAGAAGCGGGTGTTATTTTCTAAAAAACCCCATCTAGAGGAATAAAAATCAAATTTTTGAATTTTTTTACAGATGAACAAATAAATGAACCATTTATGATTCAGGAATTGAGTATTGCTCCTTCATGTAGACCTGTTGGGTGTGATGCATGGAAGTATAAATTGGTTCCTATGTGATGATTGCTAATAAAGTTCCAGGTCAATTTTTAGGTCAAAGCAATAAAAGAATCAAGTTGCTAACGGTGAAAATCAATGAACAACTATTCACACAAACACTGCAAACATTATTTTCAAGACCGACAGTAGGTGTCCTAAGACTAAACGCGCCCCTTTTATTGTGAGGGAAGGGATGATTGACAAAGATCAAAGTCCATTTTTGACCCAACGCAAGTGGAAAATAATTTTTGACCCAACGTAAGTGGAAAATAAATTTACCAATGCTATAAGTTGACACATCTAGAAATGCTGAACAGTGGAGGAGTCTTACTTTGAAGAGGAACAGAATTTTTCCGTTGCCCACTGCTGATGTGGCCTTGGTTAGAGCATCGGCCGTGCCTCTAACCAGATCTTTAAGTGTGCACTTCTCTGATGCCGTGAAGGTGTACTCCAGCCAGTACTGACTTGGAGGAGTTGTGCCGCTCATAGTGTTGAAGATTTTGCTAACAAGTCTGCAAAACAAACAACAATGGCAAATATTTAGATAGTCAGATAAATATAACACAGAGGGTTTTTGAAATTGCCTCATTAATTATGCAAAGTAAAATCTGATTTGCATAATTATTGCCTAATCATACAAAGCATCACTATGCTATCTACATACAATGTACCAAACATGATGATTCGTTAACCCCATCTTGAGTTATAGTATTATGCAAATGAGGTCTTCATTTGCATAGTTAATATCTATCAATATATCTCTCTTCCTCAGTTGCATATGTCACATGTTTGAGAGTCCTATCGTGAAATGCGTCGGATGTATGAACTTTCCTCATCACTTATGCAAATTAGATACAGATCTGCATAATAAGTATTTGATTATGTAAATCATCACTCAAGCTATCTGCATACCAAAAATCATGACCATCCATCAAGCCCTTCTTGAGTTATTCCCTTTCAAAGTCTGAAGCAAAACCTGCTCCTGCAGTACCAAAAAAGCCACTAGGGGGCCTAAACCTATACAACTTACTCGTTTCCCTAAAAGCTATCTACCACTATAAAATCGTGACCATAGCATGTCCAGAACACGAGATATCAAACCCGGAAGTTGCGCTGCAGTAACGTAACAAGTCACTTGGGGGCCCAAAATCCAATCATTTGGAGGTCTCATCAAGACCTGCCCACATACCAAATATCAAGACAATCCATTTAGGCCTAGGCCTTCTCCAGTTATTCTGCTTCTTTACATACTAGTACATACATACACACATATATACAAACGCTACCAAAACATAATCTTCTTGGCGAAGATAAAAACTGCAGGAGTGTCTCTGTCCTGACAGTTTGACCATGACAGTTAGAGCAATGTTAATGTACAGATTGGGATCCCCCAACGCGAAATTTTTAGGAGCCAGTCCTCCTATCCTATGTTTTCAGAATGGCATGCAGGCATTCTAATACATGTTATCATTTCAGCTCCAGCCCACCTTTGTCTAATTTAGCTTACTTCTAGGGTGCATTATGTTTAGAAAACACCATTTTCCCTATCTTCTAAGTTCTAATGAATGCACAAACACACATGTAGTTACAAAAATGGAGGTCCTGCACATAGTTAGCAAACACATTTTCAGCTAAGACTCAAAGACAAGTATTGAAGTGTACCTGATAGAAATCCTTCCAGTTTTTCTGCCTCAATGATTTCTGAGAATTGTCTGTGAAGAACTAGGTTTTTCAAGTCTGTCACACACCCTTTTGACAATTGCATATCTGTATATGTACAGTGTTGGGGTCAGGGGGTCAGGTGGTGTTAGCTGACCATGTGAGCTAGGGTTCAGAGTTCAAGTGTCTAATTAATGCATTTGAGCTGTCCCCCAAATGATCCCTGTTATCTTGCATGGTCTGCTGGCAGGATTCTACTGACTACAAGATAGTTGGAGTAAAAAAATGGAACTTACCCTGAAAATGTTTGATTTTGGGAAGTTTGTTGATTTAGTGTGAAAAGTAGGTCAATGATTTTACGGACTGTTGTTATATGGGTCAATCTACCTGTATACAAGGTACATGTAGGTACAATGTATACAGTACCCAATCTACATAGATATACAACTGTACTTGTATATATTTAAAAAAAATATATACATCTGCTTGTAGATTAGATGAAACCCAAAGACTCTCCTAGGAAAAACAAGTAGGGTGACATGGCATGTCCACTTCAGAGAACAGGTTCAGCCATGCAAAATGAACAATAGTCAATACAGGTGGGAAATAAACAAAACTATAATCCCCCTTCCCTTCTTGGTTCTTGTTTTCTTCTTGGACTGCCCATACTTATCCATAAATAGTTTCATCCAGGTTGGTAAATTCTCTCAGAGTATAGAGTTTTCTTCATACACAACCAGCAGTAATTTTGATGCTGGCATCTATTGTCCTATCATATATTCTACGTATTATATCAACTCTTTCCTAACCATAGTGAGCTTATAAGACCTCAGTCATCCTTTGATTACCAAGAATCGGGGAGCCTTACAGAACTGGATCAGCTTTCATTTTAACCATCCCTGAAAGAAAGGCGTGTTAATCATCTGGAAATGGGGCAGCTACATGTACATGGAGACAGGCTATGAAAGCAAGCAGAGAGTGCTAATGCCCTTGACTGTAATGAGCTCCAATTCTGTCAGCTACGATGGACTTTCGCCCCTGTACTCGATCAATATGATGTCGGATGGCCTCTTGTCAGCAGACTGTGGGAATAGGAAATAGCTGATGTAGGCATAAATTGTTGATAATGGCAGTAGTATGGTGTGAGCAAGGGAAGACTTAGATTTTGGGAGAGGCAAGATGTGATTCAGAAGTGGAATGGCATATTGGAAAGATATCATTCAGTGCTGTTGAATAGATATACATATACATGTACATGACAGTGAGGCAATCATGGCATCATTAATAGACGACCATTACCTAACCCTTCGAAATATGAATGTCATTAAAGGTTCTTTCAATATATGTATGTTACAACTCTAACTTCTATCATGATATCAAAGTGAATACATGTGTATCTGTCAATGTTTTAATATTCTGGTTTCCGGATGCTATATTCTGGCTGTCCAGATTCTGGCTGCCCGGATATCTTAATTTTTGTACATATACAAATGTTTGTGTAAATTATTTAAAAATAATGATATTATCCCAATCCTTGTTCCTGAATGACACACGCTTACTCTACTGTCCCTAGTGCTGAATGATACACATTTACGACTACTGTCTCTGTCCCTAGTGCTGAACTCACTCTACTCTACGAAAGATAGTGGATGCTGTCTGAAACGTCTGACTGTTTCAAAATTTTATCCAGTTGCTTGAGTAACTATTTTTGGCGTATCTTATTACCTGGATGTCTAACCTTCATCAACACTCACTCTACTGTCTCTGTCCCTAGTGCCGAATGATACACACCCACCCTACTGTCCCTGTCCCTAGTGCTGAATGATACACACTCACCCTACTGTCCCTGTCCCTAGTGCCGAATGATACACACTTACTCTACTGTCCCTGTCCCTAGTGCCGAATGATAAACACTTACTCTACTGTCCCTGTCCCTAGTGCTGAATGATACACACTCACCCTACTGTCCCTGTCCCTAGTGCCGAATGATACACACTTACTCTACTGTCCCTGTCCTTAGTGCCGAATGATACACACTCACCCTACTGTCCCTGTCCCTAGTGCCGAATGATAAACACTTACTCTACTGTCTCTGTCCCTAGTGCTGAATGATACACACTTACTCTACTGTCCCTGTCCCTAGTGCTGAATGATACACACTTACTCTACTGTCCCTGTCCCTAGTGCTGAATGATACACACTTACTCTACTGTCTCTGTCCCTAGTGCCGAATGATACACACTTACTCTACTGTCTCTGTCCCTAGTGCTGAATGATACACACTTACTCTACTGTCTCTGTCCCTAGTGCTGAATGATACCACTCACTCTACTGCCCCTGTCCCTAGTGCTGAAGGATAAACACTTACTCTACTGTCCCTGTCCCTAGTGCTGAATGATACACACTTACTCTACTGTCTCTGTCCTTAGTGCTGAATGATAAACACTTACTCTACTGTCCCTGTCCCTAGTGCTGAAGGATACCACTTACTCTACTGTCCCTGTCCCTAGTGCTGAATGATACACACTTACTCTACTGTCTCTGTCCCTAGTGCTGAATGATACCACTCACTCTACTGTCCCTGTCCCTAGTGCTGAAGGATACCACTTACTCTACTGTCCCTGTCCCTAGTGCTGAATGATACACACTTACTCTACTGTCTCTGTCCCTAGTGCTGAATGATACCACTCACTCTACTGTCCCTGTCCCTAGTGCTGAAGGATACCACTTACTCTACTGTCCCTGTCCTTAGTGCTGAATGATACATACTTACTCTACTGTCCCTGTCCTTAGTGCTGAAGGATAACACTCTACTGTCCCTGTCCTTAGTGCTGAACGATAAACACTTACTTTACTGTCTCTGTCCTTAGTGCTAAATGATACACACTTACTCTACTGTCTCTGTCCCTAGTGCTGAATGATAAACACTCTACTGTCTCTGTCCCTAGTTCTGAATGATAAACACTTACTCTACTGTCTCTGTCCCTAGTTCTGAATGATATACACTTACTCTACTGTCCCTGTCCTTAGTGCTGAATGGTATACACTTACTCTACTGTCTCCGTCCCTAGTGCTGAATGATACACACTTACTCTACTGTCTCTGTCCCTAGTGCTGAATGATACACACTTACTCTACTGTCTCTGTCCCTAGTGCTGAATGATACACACTTACTCTACTGTCTCTGTCCCTAGTGCTGAATGATAAACACTCTACTGTCTCTGTCCCTAGTTCTGAATGATAAACACTTACTCTACTGTCTCTGTCCCTAATGCTGAATGATACACACTAACTCTACTGTCTCTGTCCCTAGTGCTGAATGATACATGCTGTCTATGTCCCTAGTGCTGAATGATAAACCCCTACATACACCAGTGAATTTTATATGCATGTGAAAAATAAAGATATACATTATATGTGTATGTGAACTGTCACATATGTTACATATTGAGGCTTGTTGATCAACAAGATTTGACTGACATATGAAAACTATTCCATTGTTTTTCAGGTCAGCTCTTGGAGGGGGAGTGTCAGAGACTGTAGTCCAATATCTTGCTAGAGCCATCACATTGAAGAAAGAACTTGTGACAACATAGCAGGTAAATTCACTTCATTATGTAACAGTCATTGTAGCAGATAATGCACAGTATGTAATTATATCAAATGGGTGCAAATCATACTGTTACTAACACTTCTATCAGTCCTGAAAACTCAGTATTCTTGATACAGTTTATCTGAAAGTGGAGACATATATTCCTAAATTACATTATATTTGTTAGTGTTCGTTGATATTTTTCTGCTTTTTTCTGTCTTAACAAGTGCCTAAACATTTGTTCAGTATATATGACAAGAATAACCTTGAATCAGTTGTCAGATTTATTTGTTGATTTCTGCATTATCTTGCATGTCCCTGAAAATACTTTAGAATCCATTTAATGACTAAGTTTTCCTCTAAAAATACTTAATTTCAACATTACAAAGTTTTACTGTTTCACTCTACTTTCTGTTTGTGAATTATAATATCTGCATTACGTAGATAAAATAATACTTTGATTTCCAAGAGAAATAATCAAACCATTTCACAACTTGAAAAATGTTCTATACACACACACATGCATGTACTTGCCTGCATGCATTGTACGTGTAAAGTACCAGAGTGGCACAAGGCAAAAACTGTGCCATGTATAAAACGGCCAATAGGAAGAAAGACAAATGGTTACGGTCTTTGATATGGCTAAAAGGTCAACCCTAGGTCATGCTTTGTTGCATTAACTGCTTACTAAATGTAATAGTACATGTAACTATTTCCTGATTGTAGCCATTTTCTGAACCCTTGTCTTTAATATGTAAGTACTCTGAAAGGAAAATACTGTAAATGCATTTAAGTGCACATGGTTTTTATTTCATGGTAGGGAGAAAATGGAGTGTTCACAGTGGTTTTAAGTTTGCATTTGAATCAATAGTAGCGCTACAGTCATAGGTGGGCAAAAAGTTTCGTGATGGTTTTATAGTTTGCACTGAAATTAAAGATCACCATGAAAATATGGAACAAAAAACCATCGCAAACATTTCTGCATTTACAGTACTATATTGTACATGCATCCATTAGTTGTATAGATACATAAAGCAAATTTTCCAATGTCTCACCGCATTTTCTGAAATTTCTTCTTACTGACAGTATGAACAATCTACATGTAGGTTTACTTGTATCCATTCTGTTAAATACTGGCCCGGGTATGTACATTAATGCACAGGACTAGTCACACCTTGGGTCATAAAAATGGTACCAATTTATCTTTATTTTAACAAGGATGATGATTGATATGGTTGCTCTTGCCCTAAAGAAGATATATCAACATCATTACTGTTTTGTTATGGCTGACCATAGGCCCATCTTTGGTTATCATTAGTCTAAACAAGCCTGCATATTTCTTCATTAATTTTTCCTTTTTCTGAAAAGAGAAGAAAGTAAAAACTGACATGCTGAATGTGACTCTGTTGCAAAATACATGTATCGTAACTGTTTCAGCTATATTTTTCATTGGAAAAAACACTTGGATCTTGAGTTTTCTTTCCAATTCAATTCAACTCGAACGTTAATCTCAAATGAAAGACATGTAATATTTTGCAAAAGACCCCAATGTAGAAATTGCAACCATTATTTGAGCATCTTACATGTATACCTTGAGAAGAGCAACATTAATCATGAATAGGACCGCAGTGAAGTTAGACTACAGTGTGAAGCTGTTCAAATCTAGGCTTGATTTAAACATAGAATGTCGTGTCAGAGGGCCCAGATCAGCACTTTGTAATGATCTCATTTTCTGGCATGGCTGAACAAGCAGGTCAAAAAGGGAATCAATTTTTATTGCCTGAGACGGGTGCATAATGTTCAAGGAAGTTTTAATACTTTTCCCTGCTTTCCATTGTTTTATTATAAGACATACACACCCACACCATGGCACAACCAAAAACATAACCTTCTTGGCAAAGGTATCATTCGTAGCTCTGGGACAATGACAGCACTGAGATGGAATCCGTCCGGTTTGGACTATATTGGTCTTTATCAAGAATGGCAGAGATTGGACCACTACTCCTTTTATACTTTCTCTGTGCCTCCCTAGTGCAGGGTGCGCTAACTCTTCTTGGCAATGATATACATTTTGCCCAATGTGCTTGTTTTTTTTGTACTCAAATAGTTTGTTGCAAGTGTCAGTCTATCAAACAGACACATAATCTGATGTTGCCATCAGTTTGTTTCAATTGTAAGATCTCAGATCGACTAAGTGAAGTTGAATTGACTTTGAAGTTATCAGTTTGAAAGTGACCAGGGGGGAAAGAGAGATACCGGTAATGCATTTGAAGATATCGGACATCAAACAGAATGTTCAGAGAGTAAAGGTTGCCCCAAGATGTACTCAACTCTACATGTATGCTTTTAAAAGTTCAACAACGTCTACGCAAGCTGCCACGGGTGACGTGCATGTCTCGCCAACCAGCATTAACTGATAAGCCCCAGATTGATTCTGTCACCAAAGCTACAGGTTATGTTCTCAGCAGCCCAGCTGCAGACAGCTCTATATATTCAGCAGTCTACAACATGCAATCTTTCTCTTCTTACTATAAGGTTCTTAGCCTAGTGACTGTCATACAGCATTCTTTGCTACCCATTTTGAATTTTGGTATATAAGTCAATCAGCATGCTTACTTCTTTAAGGGGACTTGTTGACATCTGAGTACAGTTACTCTAGAAAATGAAAAAAAAATACATGCAGGGAAAAGTTGATGAAAGTAGCTTGAGATGTGCTGTGATGCTACATTTGTCAACAAATGGTTATGTCAGCCCTTAAGGGGCGGTATAACCCCGGCAGTGCGTCAGCACGTCGACTGATGATGATGATGACTACATTTATAACAGTTATTCAAACTTTGTCAAACAGAATAAGATGCATGTTCCTGCCATTAAGGCACCGTGGCAACAAGAGATGGCAGACTTCACCCCCTTACCCACACTGCCTTGTCAGCCTTCCAGCCCCCCAGACAAAATAGCAGCACAAAAGATGCTTGGCAAGGCTGTATTGCATGTATTGGGAATCATCAAAAATACAGATACACACTGTCGGACAGACAGACCCATTGACAGGATACCAACTTGAAGGTTCTTCATTCACAACCAGGATCTATATACAATTTCCAACCTGGTGAAGTTATTCACGGAGATGCATATTAGACAGACAAGCCAAATGCAATATTTCATTCCTTTGAAGTCAAGTGATAAACAACACCAGACAGGTATTTCTGTGATAAAGATATTACTGACCGAGAGATAGAAATGATGCCTTCACTACAAAAAAAGACATTCTTGTTTTTTCTTGTTTTTTCTTTGTTGAAGAAAAATTATCTTCCAGAAAGAAAATTATTCTGTGTGCAAGAATAAGAACGAATAAGGAAATGTCTGTGAGGACGTAACAAATATAAACTTTTTCTTAGAATATTTTTCTCTGACCAAGTTGTTTTTTCTCACACATATCGACTAGAAACCTCGAAATAAATTTTCTTGTTGTTATGATTCTTCTATGGCACAGAATTTTTATCTAAGATATAATAAATTCAGAGAAAAATATTCTAAGAAAAAGTTTATATTTGTTACGTCCTCACTGACATTTCCTTATTTCTTCTGTCCTCAAGAATAAATTTCTTACACTTAGAATGAGTTTCTTGCACTAAGAGTGAGGTTCTTGAAATAGGAATACCTTTCTGTCCTTAAGAATGAATTTCTTACATCTAGAATGAGTTTCTTCCACTGAGAGCGAGGTTCTTGAAATAGGAATACCTTTCTGACCTCAAGAATGAATTTCTTACACCTAGAATGAGTTTCTTCCACTGAGAGTGAGGTTCTTGTAATAGGAATACCTTTCTGTCCTCAAGAATGAATTTCTTACACCTAGAATGAGTTTCTTGCACTAAGAGTGAGGTTCTTGTTGTACACTACCAAAAATGATTTTTCTTGTTTTTTCTAGTTTTCTTGTTTTTACTTAATTCGTGGACAAATTTTCTTGAATGAAGAACTTCCATGAAAATGATAAGAATAAATAAGAAAAGCACAAGGGACCATTCAAAGAATCTTGTCTTGTAAATTCTCACAACAAGAAACATTTTCTTATTTTTCTTAGATAAAGAAATAATTTCTAGAAAGGATTTTCTCTCATAAGAATTTTCTAGAAATTGAAGTTAAAAGTTCTTGTTTTTCTTGTATGGAGAATCTATTTCTTGCCGTGTATAAGAAAATACAAGAATTTTTTTTCTCCCCTATCTTCTTTTTCTGGTAGTAAGAAAAAACAAGAATTCAAGATTATGAAAACAAGCAACAACTAGAATTTTATTCTTGAGTGTTCTTTATTTTCGTATCAAGAAACCTTGAGAAAGAAATTCTTGATTTTCTTGGGATGTTTAAGAAAACCGAAGAATTTTCTTCTTGCCTTTCTTGAGGTATCCTGCTTAGAAAAACAAGAATTTTCAAGATATCTAAGCTAGAAGACAAAGTTTGAGTCATAACTAGAATAATATTCTTGAATGTTCTTGATTTTCGTATCAAGAACCTTTGAGAAAAAAATTCTTGCTTTTCTTGGGATGTTTAAGAAAATAGAAGAATTTTCTTCTTGCCTTTCTTGGGGTATCCTGCTTAGAAAAACAAGAATTTTCAAGATATTTAAACTAGAAGACAAAGTTCGAGTCATAACTAGAATAACATTCTTGAATGTTCTTGATTTTCGTATCAAGAAACTTTGAGGAATGCATTTCTTGTTTTTCTTGATAATAATACTTTAAGAAATACAAGAAATACTTTGAAATTCTTATTTGAACTCGTATAATATAATGGTTGTTTCCTGGCTAAGATGAGGCTATTGCAAGAAAAAGAAGCCAAGTTAAATTTTCTTTAAAAATCTTGATTGTTCTAGCAAATATCTGCATAAAATTTTGACCAATGGCAACACTTGCCGTGTGATCTTTTCCTAACTCCTGATTGGTGGTTTCAAATGCCACAGGCAGTTGACAGCAGGGCCAATTAGCTCTGAGAAGTTCATGCCTTCAAGTGCTGTTCACTTCTAGTTCTATTTTGTATTAATTGAAGACTCAAGTCGGTTTCAAAGTCAAAACTCAGGTACAAGAGAACATATACAAGATGGGGATCATGGTCTGAGCCTGCAGCAGATGCCAAATTTTGCACGGAAACACTGGATAGCAGTATGGAAAAGGTAAGTGCCCCCCTCCCCACCCGACTGTATGAAAATCAGCTCAACTTTATTTATCATATGAAAAAAAAAGTCAAAGGGCCCCTGGATAGTTTAATCGTCAAAAGCATCAAGCATTAGAGATAATGATAAGTATAGCCTCTTTGGGTCCAACTCAAAACATCTTTTTGGCCGACGAATTAATAGATTTTAATCAAAAAGCGATCCGCACACATTGGAAGATTACATTCCACCTCTGAGGGGTGGACTATTTTAAACGTATTGTTTCTGGAAAACATATGGATAGGTTAAAGAATGATAAAACATATGATGTGTTTTGTGAAGATATCAATTCAATTGGAACTTTCACATCTAGAAGCTGGAAGTTAGTTAGCTCAACTCAGAAAGTAAAAATGAATAACATAGTCTTCATTTTTCCCCCAGATGTTGGAAGATGCCAATGGGAATGCCAATGTCAACAGAAATGGGCCTGAAGGGTTTGGTTTCCATAGTCGAAGATGATCATCTGTTAACACTGCCAAGTCAGATGAGGCTGCTCTACACCACCTTCCAAGACGATAAAGAATTATATATTATGAAATATATCATATGTAATAAATCATATAGCATGTTAATTACATAGCAGTTTGTAATCTTTATGTCCTTTCAGTTTCAGTAGGCTTTTGTATCAAAATTAGTTTTGGTATTTGTACAACAATATTGTATATAATGTATATTATTATTATACCTATTATTTTTGAAATAATACACTGTAAAGCTTTGCCAATGTCATTTTTTTCATACCAGACTCCACAATTTACAGAAATATTAAGCCATCGACATGTCATTTTAATTGTAACTCTTGGAGTGAGATTCTTATTGTAAGAACATCAGTCTTAAGAGTAAGAAAACATTTCTAGGTAGCAAGAATTGTGTTCTTGAAGTAAGAAAAGCATTCTTGTTGTAAGAAGATTAATCTTAGAAGTAAGCAAACATTTCTTGACAGCAAGAATTGTGCTCTTGGTGGAAGAAAAGTATTCTTGGTGTAAGAATATTAATCTTAGAAGTAAGAAAAAAATCTTGGCAGCAAGAATTGTGCTCTTGATGTAAGAAAAGTATTCTTGTTGTAAGAAGATTAATCTTAAAAGTAAGCAAACATTTACTGACAGCAAGAATTGTGCTCGGGATGTAAGAAAAGTATTCTTGGTGTAAGAATATTAATCTTAGAAGTAAGAAAAAAATTCTTGGGACCAAGAATTGTGCTCTTGATATAAGAAAAGTATTCTTGTTGTAAGAAGATTAATCTTAAAAGTAAGCAAACATTTATTGACAGCAAGAATTGTGCTCTTGATGTAAGAAAAATATTCTTGGTGTAAGAATATTAATCTTTGAAGTAAGAATACATTTCTTGGTAGCAAGAATTCTGCTCTTGATGTAAGAAAAGCATTCTTGTTGTAAGAAGATCAATTATAGAAGTAAGAAAACATTTCTTGGTAGCAAGAATTCTGCTCTTGATGTAAGAAAAGCATTCTTGTTGTAAGAAGATCAATTATAGAAGTAAGAAAACATTTCTTGGTAGCAAGAATTCTGCTCTTGATATAAGAAAAGTATTATTGGTGTAAGAATATTAATCTTAGAAGTAAGCAAACATTTCTTGGTAGCAAGAATTGTGCTCTTGATATTAGAAAAAATATTCTTGGTGTAAGAATATTAATCTTAGAAGTAAGCAAACATTTCTTGGTAGCAAGAATTGTGCTCTTGATGTAAGAAGATTAATCTTAGAAGTAAGAAAACATTTCTTGGCAATAAACAATCTTTGCTCTTGATGCAAGAAAAGTATGCTTATTGTAAGAAGATCAATCTTAGAAGTAAGAAAGTATTTTCTAGGCAGCAAGAATTATGTTCTTGAGGTGAGAAAAATATTCTTTTTGGATAAGAAGATCAGCTCTAGAGGTAAGAAAGTATTTCTAGGCGATAACAATTTTTGCCCCTGAAGCGAGAAAAGGATTCTTGATGTAAGAAGATAAATCTTGATGTAAGAAAACATTTCTCAGCGATAAGCATGTTTGGTCTTGAAGTGAGGAAAATATTCTTAGTGTAAGAACCTAAATCTTGAAAATAAGAAAGCAGTTCTAGGTATTAAGATTGCAGGTCTTAAGTAGAGAAATGCATTCTTGTTATAAGAACAAAAAACTTGAAAAGAAGAAAGGATTTCTTGGCTGTAAGAATTTTGGTCTTGAAGTAAGAAAAGACGTGTTGGTATAAGAACCTAAATCTTAGAATTAAGAAAGTAGTTCTTGCTATCAAGAATTTTGGTCTTAAGAAGAGAAATGCATTCTTTTTGTAAGAACATAAAAGCTAGCAGTAAGAAACCATTTCTAGGCAGTAAAGTTTTGGTCAAGAATACCAGCCTTTAAGTGAGAAATTAATTCTTAGTATAAGAACCTCAGATCCATATGTCTGAATCAAGAATATATATAGAAAAAAAATCTTACTGCAAGAATTACTTTCCGGCAGTAACCAAGGTCATTTTTATAAGAAAGATTTTCTTACTACAAGAAAAAGCTCAGTAAGTAAAAAATTGCTTAATTCGTGGACAAAACCTTTTTCTTGAATACAGAAAAATTTGCTTGCATGAAGTAATATTTTTCTGTATGTAAGAAAAAACTAGAATACTAGAAATTGCATTTTTGGTAGTGTAGCTATATAGGAATACCTTTCTGTCCTCAAGAATAAATTCCTTAAACCTAGAAACAGTTTCTTGAACTAAGATGGGGGTCTTGAATCAAGAATACCATTTAATAAATCAATGATAATATAATGTAAACATGTTCCAATCATATTTATTATTATTGACCTAATTGTTTAATACACAGT
This sequence comes from Branchiostoma lanceolatum, assembly GCA_035149815.1. Lineage (NCBI taxonomy): Eukaryota > Metazoa > Chordata > Leptocardii > Amphioxiformes > Branchiostomatidae > Branchiostoma > Branchiostoma lanceolatum. Next base: position 14,882,586 of record CM068871.1, on the reverse strand, counting down.
TTTGGATTTTTATTTCTAACGCCCATTCTTAACCAAGGATTGCAAAGATTAACCAGTTTGCAATACAATTGTTTTGATAAATGTTTCACATTTGATGCTGTGATAAAAGCACATTTTCTCTGTGCTCATACAAATAACTAATTGTCCTTCTAAAATTGTCAGTTCTGCAGTGTTGTAGCTGTCCTTCTTATAATCAATGACTTGTTATTGTTGAAAGATTTTCCAAACTTCAGACGGGGGCATCTTCTTTGGTCCAACAGGTTTCCAAGTCTAGAAAAACACACAAAAACAGATGACGATGACTGTCATTTTCCTACATCGCCCCCCTCCCCCTTATACAAAATGTACATGCATGGGGATGGGGGCTTGTGCATTTGCTTTAAAATGTTATACTTATACTTTTTAGTACCTTGTAGGTATTACTGCACTTAACGTACATGTTCTGCAATTACTGGTTGGCATGCAACCACAAACACAACAAAAGTTTCTAAGCCTAGAAAAACACACAAAGACTAAGTGACTGTCATTTCTTATATCGCCCCCCTCCCCCGTATACATGTAGGGGGAGGGGGGGCTTGTGCATTTGCTTGAAAATGATATACTTTAACTTTTTTAGTACCTTTTAGGTATAACTGCACTAAACGTACATGTTCTGCAATTACTGGTTGGCTGTATCATGCAACCACAAACACAAAACTTAGAGTATCTACTTGGGAAATAAGTTATTTTCATGCAAGACAGGCTATAACATACCTGGAGCATATCTGTTGATGGCGTTGGCCTGAGGAAGCATTTTGGAACTTAAAACAAGTCATCTACGTTGTGTAGTGAGTCCCACATGATACCAAAAAGTGTCCTGACGAAACTAGCCGCATCTTTCCCTAGTATTGTAAGATCTAAAGCGCACATCAAGCAAATGCAGCCGGAGCCCAAACTCAACGGTCCACATTCAAAATGTCCTTACAGCAAAGGATGATGGGAGTATTGAATTAGCATAATTTATTTTCTTATTACAAGAAAAACAATAATTATCTTCTTGAACTTTACAATGTTAAGAAAATAAAGGAAATCATGCAAATTCGAACTTTCATTTCACTTTCCATCTTTAGATAACACAGAAAAGCAGGAATCATCTTTCTTTAACTTTGTGGAAAAGGAATTCGAACAGAAAAACACTTGGGAATTACTTGTTTTACAGTTTCTTGATTTTCTCATTTTTCTTAACTGTATTTGGTCAAGAAAATAACTGTATTTGGTCAAGAAAATCCTTACATCTTCTTAGATATTACTAAGAATTGCAAGAATCATATTTCTCAGACTTCCTAAATTAAGAAAACAAGAAATGTCAAGAATTTTTTCCTAGTGAAATGAAAGTCTAAAGAAAAATTCATGTATGGCAAGAATAAAAATCTTAAGAGTAGATTCTGTAAAATACTCCATTTGACCAAACAAGAAGCAAATATTGTGTGAAGAATAAGGAAGAAAGATTGACTAGCATTTCTAGAATATTCTTGCTGATAAAAAATCATACTAGAAATCCTATCTTCACCTAAGAAAAACAAGAATAAAACTCTTAATGTAAGATCACACATTCAAAGGTTTTGCGTAAGGTTTCTTGATTTTCTTGAAATTCTTTATGGAAGAAAATCTTTCTCTCAATAAGAAAAATCAAGAAAACAAGAAAAATAAGAAAAGGCATTTTTGGTAGTGTTGTAGCTGTTGCCATGGGTGTATCAGGACATGTTAAAAATTATCATTGCCAGTGGCAAGAGGTTGGACGTTGTGTTTCCTGTGCATAGTAGTGTGCATGCCCTGTGACTGACCCTCATGCATTCTTAACAAAGTAACTTGAGCATCCAGGCTTGAGGAATAGGTTATTGAGGAGCTGGAATTGAGTCACTGATATTACATCCTTTATGACTTTTTGAAATATTAATCGAAAGAAAATGGTGTGCACAGTAGTTTCAATTTCGAGCGCTCCATTTCCTTGGAAGTAATATTGCCTGGGATGATAGGCTGCTTTGAGGCGCCAATTTCCGGGGAATTGACGACCATCTATTTCTGTCACAGCGCTGGACAGACAGGCAATTTTCGCTGACAAAAGCAAGCTCAATCCTGCATAGCAAACTGATGGCACGTCGCGAGGAAGGGAATCCGAGGCGATGATTGATGCGGCTTCGGTGTTTAAGCCAGTGTGTTAGCCCTTATTTCAAAGCAATGAACGCGCTCCCCTTACATCCCCAACTGAACGGGTTTGGCACTTTTCCCGTTTGATGGGGTCTTAAGGCTTGAGAACTTCTTAAGTGCCGAATTCTCCCAGAATGTCACCTGAAAGTGGGAGAGATGAGAAAGGTGATGTGATGAATACCTGCTCGGAATCAAACTGCCAGGAGTACAAAACCCGCCGGTAAAATTGTAAGTGGATGAAAGGCAGTGGTTGGAACAACTTTCATGGAAGTAATGAAGGATAAGATATGAGTTTAGGCTGTGAAAAATTGTCAGTTTTATATCCTATGACTACCTTCAATGGGAGAATAAATCATGCATCAGTTACAGTCATGCCCTTAGCCACTGCTTTGACTGTGTCTCCTCCTTCGCACAAGGCACCAAGTTTCTAGGTCAGATTCAGATTTCATATCTATTTCTCTTAACTTGATATAATCAAGTTGTTGCAATAAGATACTTAACAGATTGCAGTAAAAATAGCAGTGTTTTAATTGTTTAATAAAAAACATCTGTTATGTTACAGGTGACAGGAAAAAATGTATATCATATTAATATTCTTTCCTCTGGACACAAACACACACAGACAGCATGAAGACCGAGTTAAGCATTTTTGCATTACTTCCTCATTAGTAAATCTTTTTCGTCTGAGTGTCACAAGTTGTTCAATAGAGGCCAAGAAGTTCGAAATCAGCGCAAAATTGAAATTCAGGATGTTCCTCCACTTAATGTATTGTGCTAACTGGTGTCTGGCAAATGTTATTCGCTTGACAGCATTCATAACCTCCCTCAGGGAAGCCCTGCAAACTGGCAACATCGCTGCTGATTGGAATTCAGCCGGTATTATATCTCCTGGAAAATTTGTTACCACTTCCAGTAAAAGCCTTTCAAAATGTGCATTCCCTATAGGCCGTTCTAAATGCCATGAATCTTAAAATGCAATACATACATGTACAATGTACTTGTAAAATGTAGTGTAAATTTGATATCTTTCACAGGTGTATAAAATATGTACATACAGTGACAGTTACTGCCTTCGGTGACGTGTTCCTTCTTTGAAAGTTTTGTTGATGAATTATTCTTTTCTGTAGACCAGCTAAACATGTATGAAGAGTTAGGACGTTCTGTGAAAGAATGTAATAAATATATCTCCACAGTGACAGGTCAATCATATCGGACATAGACACATTGTACATGTACATTCCTTTCCATGCATCTACCTTCCAGTCATATAAAGTAGCTGGACTGATTGTGGTAGCAGTTTTGAACTTCTGTTGGTATCTCAGAATGATGAAGCCAAAGCTTGTTCATCAAAACTTGTTCAAGAGCTACAGAAGTTCCAGCCTGCAGAGTCTGATCGATGTTATAAAGATATCAGACTATCATTACATCTTCTATGCCTACCAAGTAGCTTTGCTGGAATAACACCTTGAGGGAGGGTGACCTAAAGAAGTATGATATGCTGATACAATTTACATGTTAAGTACAAGGAAATGATAACATAGTGTGCAGGTTATGGTAACGTAACATGACCAGTTATCTTGAACTACCAGTTATCGTCCAGTTTGGGTCATGTCCACATGTCGAGGTGTATTTCGCCAAAGCCTGTTCTCATGAGCAATAAAGAACGTCATAAGTATGATCCTTAGTCATATAACTCTTCTTTATACACAGGATAGCCAGTATCTGTTAAAAGTAGCCGACGTTAAGCCTTTCTTTGATATTCAAACTATCCATGGCGATTCAAGGTTAAATACGTTTCTAATAAATTTGAAGATAATTGGTAAGGTTAAGTTACATTGTACTGTTTGGCTCACTTCTTCCAACTTCCACCTAACTTTTTATATGCAACAAGTTCTGTTATTGCATGGGCCATTTTATATTCCCATCAATTACTGTATCATTCAAGGAATAACAAAAACAGTTGTCTGTGATTGGATAGAGTTGCTTCTAAGTCCCATCCGTGCCTTCTCCTTGAATAGCTCTGCACCATAAGACCCCAGTGTGTACTAGCCAACAAATGTACGTGCTTTGGGGGGCCAATCTTGCCAGTGTTTAGGACATTCTTAACCTTCAGAGGTCAACTTTCAAAGCATGTTTTTCCAGAGAATACATCACATAGCATCGGCAGTTCCTGCTGTGGTATATGTTTTTGCTGTGTTGGAAAGCCCATTTTCACGAGAACATGCTTTGAAGTTGAAATTGTCGGCCAAAATGTTTGAAAACGGGTCCATGCCATCAATTTAGATGATATCCTATAAAGCTGCTGGAGTCTTTATGATTTATCAAAGCGGGGCATTATCGAGCCACGTGCTTAGGAAACTCTGGGAAAACAGCAGTAAGGAGTCATTTTTCACGGACTTGTATCTGCCAGAAAGGCTCTCCTGAAGGTGTGTGGTAGGGGAGCCAATTTCCTGTGCTGTGTCAGAGAGTGAAGGAAACGTGACCCAAGAAACAGGTTCTCCTCCATCATTGCCGCCCCTTCAGGCAGCAAGATCCTTACTTAAGCGACCCTATTTTTCTAACGTCTCCCAACTGTCACAATTGTAAGCTATCCTGACAAGAGATGTTTCCGCAGTTGTAATTCGAACATGTTGCAGTTGTTGTTGTTATTATCATCAAAACATGACTTGACTTGAGGCAGAGAGTTATAAATGATGTGTAAAGCTTATCGTCGAGAGAGTTGCTTTGCGTTTGGACCTGAATGCTGTAACTGATGCATGATAAAGTACAGGCAAAATCTCATACTAATATGCCAAGAAGTACTGGAAGGCAACAAAGTTTGTGTGAATTGACAGGCATTAACTCGGACACCAATTGACCAAGTCACTGAATGGCAACTAAGTTGTCTCTGTATAGTCATTGTTGATGATGTGAACAAGGAAATGTCTAAAGTATTTCTTGATGTCGTGTTAAACTCAGTTATATCCCAGATAAGTATTGTAAACTTATTCATTTGTCCCTATATACTGTTGATATCATATGGATCTTGTATGTAATTTGACATTATCAGAAACTGATCCATTACAGCTTTAAGTTATAGAAGATAGCAACTGTAACCATGACTGTGAAGTAATCAGATATCAGAAACTTCAACGAGACAGCTGCTTGATTGTATGATTATGGATTTGCATGAGATGGACATTAATCCAAAATACATTGTATTCTAGAAAAGCTTGGTACCTTTATCAAGTTTCTTGTTACAGGCATAGAAGAACCATCAATCATACTAGACTTAATCTGTAGCCGTTGATGAGTCTGTGAGTGCCATTAAACCTTATGGAGGTGTTGGCTTCAGTCCAGGAAAGCTGTCTGGTTCTTTTCGAGCATTGCCATTCCTATTGTGATCGCTGAGTTATGCTTAATTGATACCTTTCATAGCCAGTATGTATCCCAATTACTTCTGCTTTCCATGTGGTTTTCCGTTTCAATCCTGTTCATGGAGGATGGAGAAGTCTGGAATTGGACTTAAGACCAACACTGAATCCTCAAAAGCTGTGTTATGATGCATATGCATTGTACAATGTACTTCAAAAATTTGTAACTGCCCATTCGCTTTTTATTGATGAAGCTTTCCAATGATATGGAAATGTTATCAACTGAAAGCCAGTAACCAAGCTTTTTGTGTTTGGTTCTTATAATGGCCCCTCATTGAAAGTCACAACAGCTGCCGATGATGTCAATGTGTAACATCACCATTTTCCTCATCCTGTGAGACCGAAAAGTGTGTTTGACTCGGTGGCGAACACAAATGCACTCAGACATTGAAATGTCAAAATTTGTCCACAATACTGTGCCATTAGAGTCCCAGGTCCAATTTCCGATGGCATTCTATTTCTAGTGCTTTATTGCTCTGTCATTGAAAGGCGCCACAAAGTAATTTACAAGAATGTGATTATTTTTCAAACCTCTGTGGTACAGTTTTGTATAAGTACTACGTTGTTATGGATTTGACTTCCAGGGCTGTGTAGGGGCCGTGTGCAATTTTCCCAATCGGTAATCAACGAAAATGGAAGAGAATAGTGTTTGACTTTAGTGACCCTTTTAGCAAAAGGAAGGGTACATGTATAAGACAGCAAAATGGAAGTCATTTTGACTTTCATCTAGCCATAGAATGGGCTGATTTTGTGGTAAAAGTGAATGTAATTTTTCTTTCTGATGTTGGTTGTAGAATTCAGCCAAACTGCCATAACTTGACAATGTGTGAAACTGACGTCTCTGGATATGCCATTATAGTGCTTCTAATATCATTACTACTATTCCAGAAGAAATGAAAAGGTGGAGTTCAACGGCACCAAGAAATAGCAAAATGAGATGGAAAAGGGTTTCTGACCATTTTGAAGGTTTTATAGAATTATAGAAGTGATGTTGGGGTGCTACTGTTTCATTGTTGTCTTCTCACCTTTTTTTGTTTTTCATAGAACAGCCCTTCACTTGAAGCATAAGACTACAGAGTGATCATGAGTCATTGTGAATCAGAAACATTATGTCTGGAGCCACAACAGTACATTCATGTTCTTAGCAAATTACTCTACTTGTTGCTTTGTTCACTCAAAGCTGCCGTAATTGTTTGTATAATTCTACTGCCATATACATGTAAGATTGTTCTTTTACCGATGTATACAATGACAAAGTCACAAATGAAATAAACTAAATACACAATATGCAAATCAGAAATTCTAGACATGTTAGTCATTTTATTGCTAACAAAGAAGATCAACGTCTTAATTGCTATCATGCAATAGCACTAATAAATCTTATTTTTTCAATGCACTATCCTCTTTATGAGCTGGAATGTTTTGTAGTTTAGTCACAAATTCAGGATAAAATATTGTTTCAACCTATTAATTCTCTGGGCACTTATGGGAATGCTGTGCAGACTGGCATAACAAAGGAGAGCTTTTAGATCTAATGCATGGCCAAAAGACTTAATCTGCTATCGATTTATACATCTTAGATCTAGAGTAGTGCACGGGAACGTTTAATTGCTGTTGTTCCAATTGTGCAGAAACTGTCTTTGCCTTTAGAGGAGGAATGTTTCCCTGGGTCATTAATAATTGTCAGGAAAACTTTGGCAACAAGATGTGTTAAACATGCACAGTGTTAGACAGAATTTCAATGTCTTCTTTGCAATTTGTGTGTTTGTGTGTTCAGGACAGAGAGAGGAATGAGGAAAGGAAACAGGGATACAAGGATAGAAATGAAAGAAAGACAGGGAAATGACAGAAGGTAAGAAATCAGAGAAGAAACAGTAGCATTTACCTGCTACCTAACCCCATAACCGATGCAAAGTTGGTGCCAAATGGCTACTTAATTAGCAGGCTGAAGTTTAAAGATAATGTTTGGTACTAATCAATAACTTGCAAAAATGCACCGATGAAGGAGAATAAACAATGTAGTTCAAAGTGTTTTAAAGTAGTCTAAAGGGAATTAAGTAAATAATTTTGTAGACTACCAGTATACCTTAATGTGATTCTAACATACACTGTAATTCCAACATAGTTTTCATTGTAACTGAGCTGAACTGCCCAAAATGGGGACCGAGGGAGTTTGTTCAGCTTCATTATTCTGGACTCCATCCAGCAGTGATACTGTCCATTGCACCTGACTGGGGAAGCTGCAGAGAGGGACTATCTGTCCCACTTAGCCAGTGAAGGCAAACAGAAGTACCTTCTCCATTTCCTGTGACTTGGGCCGTCTCCTGTAGATAAGTCAAGGTCGGTCTACATCAAGGAGGGAAGTGAAAGGTCTGTGGAGAGACAGCGCTTTTATAAGACACACTCTATTGGCTCCCTGGTTAGGATCAGAGGAATAAGGAACAATTGTCTACGGCTCACTAAATGTCTTCGACTTCCATTAGGTGCAGTACTGACCACTTGGACGCTGGACGTGGCATCGGCCATTTGTTCTGATATGGGCTAGTTCATCCGCTAAATGTCATCAGGAAGGATGCGAGGCTTTACCAGACCACTGTGTCCACTCTTTAATGAAGATTACGAGAACCTGAACCTTTAAGCTTGTTAAGTCAAAGCTCTTTGTTCACCAAGCCCCGACTTGTCATTAACAATTCTCGATGTGCGGACTTCACCCTGGCTATAAGCGGCAGACTCAATACCCTTTCACGAGATAGTGTCCTGGGGGATATCGTCCCAATCTTCCCGCATGGCTGCCCACTGTCAGCAGCATCTTCCCAGCTCCGTATTGATTGGGGAGGGCGGGCGCTCTCGGCAGACTGACGCCACCGTTATTATGCCATAATGATACCGTGCAAGGTGTGATTGCTCCCGCTGATGGACAGTTGCCTGATCCGGAATGATCCAAACTTGGAAATGTCGTCTGCTTTTGTGTGAGAAGTGTTTGGACGTTCCACGGAGATGCTTTAAAAGCATGCTTTGGTCGTTTCCCAAAACACAGCCTAGCTAGTCATACATGTACTCTTTCCTTCCATTTCAGTCACAAGTGAAAATGTGTAGCTATTATGACTACTTTACAACAGAATCGTCCATAAAATTTTGTGGACTCAGTTCCCTCAGTTCAAATTGTTCAGTACTTTTAGTCCCCTTTATTTCAAATTCTCACGTCTCATGTTTTTGTGGAGACTTTCCCACCATTATTGTCTGGTCAATGATAAAGAAACAGCCGCCTTGCATTTTATCTTTTACATCTTTTTACCTCTCTAGTATTTCAGCTTTTGTCCTTGTATGGTTTTATTAACAACGGATATTTGGTCACCCATCTCTGAACTTTTACAATGTACTGTTATGTCTCCTCTGGGAGTACAAGCCTGTAAAAGAGTAATATGAGCTTTCCTGTGAACCCTGCACGATTCTGCCGTGACCCAAGATATGATAATGCCGCATCTGACTCTTCTATGAGTTTAATCGAAGGTGTACACTTACATGTATGTCTTCTGTGCAAGTAAATAAAGTGATTTTAAAATCATATCTGCATCTTTCAGGATATGGCCATGTCTATTTCTAGCTACTTACTAAGTTGCCAGCCAAGTTATCTACATGTATTTGGTTATCAAGATTTAGTATTCCAAGGGCAAGGGCGATGCTTTTTTTGCGTAATGCCAATCTTCTACTACCTGCTCCCCAAAGCCCCCTTATATCAGACACGTCCAGTGAGGGATAAACCCGCGAAGCACCTGCAATTATCCTACATTACATCCCTGTCTATTGTACTCATCACTTCCTTTGAGTGGAAAGGATATTGGACGTGATCTTGGTCGGTGAGGAGGAAATGGCAGCCCCCGGGACCTGATGTCACAGGAGAACAGGGCGGAGTCATGCCCGCTCTTCCTCTGAAGTTGCTCTTGGGAAGTTCGAAAGGTTGTGGACAGGTTTTATGGCTGAGTTTGTTTGATCTGAGGGATCGCGTTATTCTTTGGGAATGGAGTAACATGTAGTCTACTGGTGAACTACATGTACATGTACGTTTGATGAATGGTTTATCATTATTGCACAACTTTTTACAGACAACAAACAACAGCATTGCAGGTTTCCATAGTTTCCTGAACTGCGCTGGTGTTACAGTGTTTAAAATCGCAATTATAGTCAACAAATTGAGGTCATTCCCTTTAAAATACATTTACATATAAATCACGATCGCAATAAAATATTGATGTACAAGCACAGTCAATGATCTACCATAGATGCTTGTTACATTACATTAAACACAAAATGTCCGTGGGCGTTGCACTATCACAAGGAACTGGAAGAGTCGAAATTGTTCAGAAGCATGGCCATGTACAGGGCATCGGGCTTTTCTTAAAGTGCTCTGTTCTTGTTCTGAAGGAGTCAAGTTTGTGCAGACACGTAGCTTATGACATGTTCCCTCGTCAGTCTGTTGCAGGCTATGTTTTATAGAGACAGATAAGAGAGTGTTCTTATTCATCTTGAATGATGACTGTTCTTTGATACACTGTCTTGTATTTGTTGTCAACAATATATGCTATCATTGTAAGTCTGTCAGAACACAATTTCCCTTTAATCTCACAAAAGCAAAATTTATAATATGAACATCATTCAGTCCATGGAAATATTTACATGACATTGTATAGATCCTACACACAATTTATATACATTGCATTGAGTCAGAGCTACCCGTATGTCACCATTGCTTGATGGTTCCCTGGTTTGTGAGTCCAAATAAAATCCTTTTATCAATCCTAAGTCTAGGCAACTGATCTGTCTTGGATCAAATCCAATATAGTCCCCTGTTTTCTTTTTGTTATACAGTCTGAGCCCAGTGTACCATGAATGTGGAATAGATGCTTTTGTATTATGCATATCACTTTTACTACGGCAACGGCTATAGCAGTCCATCAATTAAGCATAGGTACTTGAGTTACATTCATGTTAGACGGAATGTTCAATTCTATTTGAACAGAACTTATGGAGAAGTCATGACTGCTTTATGCCGTGATTGGGCGAAAGCATGAATATTTCATCTGTGCAGTCAAGTGACACCAATATCCAGCGTAACCTAATCATGACGTATCAGTGATATTAGTGTCAATCTCTAGACTGATATGTGGCCTCAGTGCCAAGTTTAAAGGTGACAAGGGCATCAAATTAACAATTAGTTTTCCTTCTGTTATCAAACCTGCGCTAAAGCAATTTGTAAGTGATGTATGGTGGGGAGCAGTTTGTGCATTGATTATGCATGGCCTTGTCCGTGCCTGTAAATTGACTTTTGATAGAGAAATGGGGTGTTACCGCATGTTGTGGCAAGTTTCTGTGTGATCCTAGGCACCGCGTTGATTTGTCACGTTCGCGTATCGTGCCAGGAGAGACTGAGTACATGTACGGGCACATTTGTACAACCCCGCCATTCCTTACTTCCTGTGTAATGTGTTTGAAAGGAAACTTTGACCCAGTGTGGTCACATATGTGATCCTGATGTAGTGATCTTGCGCGCAAACTGTGGCTGTGTGTGCCCAAAAGTGTATATCCTTTGTAATTCACAATACACATTTTAAGGTGTCTGCCTATGCTTGTCACTGCTGTGGGATGATCATTGTGTATTTGTCAAAGGCACCAAAGCAGGTACAGGGTTGAAAATTATTGTTAGATGGATATTCTTCAAACATGCATTTTTTAAGTATAGCTTGCTAATGTCAGCCACAGAAGATCAAACTCTGAATGCAGAAGAGACTTGGACTGGATATCAGTGGAAACTGTATTGGCTTACCAATCACCGACATCCTCTCCCATCCACAGGTCCTAATAGAACATCTCAATGATGAACAGCCTCCATGCCACATGTGATTTTCACCTGGTCCCGTGACGTGCTTAACCTATTCTGGCCTAATAAGTTAACACCATACCCTTTCAAGGAAGAATTAGTTTTTAGGCATGATCTGCATACTAAAAGAATGGAGGAGGGCATACACAATGTATAAAGGAAACTAATTTGGTAAAGATAAAACAGTCATACTGTGAACTATACTCACACCCTAACATATGGATTCCTATATATCTCTAGAATAATGCTAATTAAGAACACTGTCAAATGATATCAAGCATGTGCCTCAGTTGAACCTTTATTAAGGACTCTACAGCCATTTGAACCACTTGTTTCCTTTCTGAAGTGATCTTTAAGTTTGTGACTTAATTCTGATTATGCAAAATTTTAATGCTCAATAACGTCATTCAACATATAATGCTCAAGACCTCCCGACCACCTTGTTGTCTTTGGAGCATTTTTCACAAATCATTACTGCTTGGATGGGTGCCAAGAGACACCATGGTGCTTTTCTCCTGCCCAAAGATTGCCTCCTATTGATCGTATAGATGCTTAAGTGTTGTGAAAGTCAGTGAAGCATATGCTTCCCACGGAGACAATCTATCCTGTGAACTTCACATTGATACCAGAAGCAGAGCTCAACCTGCCACTGGATTAATCCCCACCTCCAACCTTGTCCACCCCATTCTATTTCTCCCTATTAAGAAAACGGTATTAACGGACCATGTTTAGTACCCAGTATTGAATCACGACCGTCAGCTGAATATGCAGCCACTCAACCGTGCTGGTGTCCAATATTTAGAATGGACAGTCCCCTTTGTCTGCTGCGTTGTCGAGGCAAATAGCAGGATAATAGAATTAGGTGGAAGAACACAAAACCCAATCAGACCACCTCATTTTTATAAATCGTACATCCCTAAACTAATTCTGGCATGCACATCTTGGGAATATTGCGCACACATTGCCATATGGCGTAGCTTTGAGAGAAAACTAACTTAAACAATCTATTTGTCCATAAAGGATTTTGTATGGACTGGCAGCAAAATCCTCAAAATGGGTATGAGATTGTGACAAAGTGCCTCATTAAAGAATCAGTTGTATATTGGGAAGCAGATTTTGTTAGGAGCCAGAGAGATAATTAATCTGGTATCAGGGTGCCGTGGGAGTTAATTACATCAGCGGCAATGTGGACTTTGAGGTTTGGACTTTCCCAGGAAGCTTTTAAAACACAAGGCCAGGATTGATCTAGATAGAGAATCATGATGGTGCAGTGGGAGCACGCACCTGAGACTGGAGACTGCCACGATATCACGGTTCGGGACATTATGAGAAAAACGGCCCGATACAGCAAGATATGAGCTCATTAACAGGAAAATGCAACTCATTTGTTACCGAATCCAGGCCTGTCAGTTTTCTGTCCTGTTAGAGGGCCTGCCTCTTTACAGACCCATGGGTGACCCTGATCACCATGGCGATGGGCATTGTTCAACCAACTGAGAAATCCACTCAGAAATGCCCACGCTGTGGGTTGGAGAAGTGGGGGGAGAGTTATAGCTCGGAGGGCAGCAAGGTTTACCCCCAGAGTGCACGGGGTGTCACGGACGACTTTTGACGGGCAGAGGGTGATGGTCGGAAAACGCTCGCCTAATTGCCTGTTGTAGCAATCATGGGGGCAATTTTTCCCCGTCCGGATGAATAATGCATGTGGGCCAGCCCACTCGGACCTGACGTCACGCGCTCTCCCCATTTAGATCAAGATTAGGGAATTTCCGATGGTCAGGAGATCACAGAACTATTGTTACCCCTGCGAGGAGGCCGTCCCTTCCCTCCTTTGTAGGATTGCGTCAAGCATGCGTATGAGCGCCCAAACTGATGTCTAGGTAGTACTCCCTCACGTTGTTCATTCTGCTGGGGCTTTCCGGAGCACGAGGCTGCGTACAATATTCTGTGTGTACGCAAAGCAAGACGAACGTCCAGGATGGAGAGTGGCTGCAGTTTTAGCTTGAGTCCGACTCGACTCCTGCGCCTGCATAGCAAGAGAAATATGGCCAAGGCACGGTATCTCTTCAGCTCCAATAGCCGGTAAGTCCCGTTAATGCGTAGGTCCGGGCTCATGTCAGAAATCTCCACTATAGTTAATGCGTCTGGTGTTCTAAGTATTTTAGCACAGTCGAGTATGTATGCCCAAGGCCCTATACTGGCGAAAAGTTGACAGTATAATTGCAGGTTGACATAATGTCTGTTGGGTCAAGTGTCCCAGAAAGAAGCAATATTTTATCGCAGGGAGGTGCTTAATCTTACATAACAATCTGACTTTTGTACGCTGTGTTGTGCTGAACTAAATGCGCAATTCTGAAACAAGAATTATGATAGTCTTGTTAGAGTAGTTCAGTTAGGAAACTACCATAACTGTAAGCAGTGCCTTGATAAACAAAAATGATAGATCACATTTTGATGATTGTATGTTATGAATTTATGGATGGGATTGTTAGGTTTGTAGTAATCTCTGATGTGATCATGGCTACTCTACGTTTGATTTCCCCGGGTTATTTGGGGGGTCATTTCAGCTGCCCTTTTTAGAAGGCAGGTGATGTTGTTTTACTGTGGTTTAAGAATTTGTGAGCATTGCAAGTTAGTGTTGTCAAGGCAGAAACAGTGGCAAAATTTGCATTTTGAAATGTATTTCTGGGCCCCGCTACTGTACAAAATTGATTTTCTCAGAAGACTTATGCAGGAGAGTATAAAGCTGTGAAGTGGCTGCCTTGCCGCTGCTGTAATCAATGCTAATTCGCCCATTCCACAGTATAGCAGGTGGTATGAGCGATTGAGCTATGGCCAGTTCCCAGCTCAGATGGGGTGATAAGCCATCTCACCGATGTCTTCCTGATGACCATAGCAATTGATGAAAAGGCCTGGCAACTTTTCACACTGTAATTGATATCTCCCTTATCCTTTGATAGAAAAGACAGGAGCGACCATCAAAAAACAATCAAGACAATCCTCTTGTTCTGTTACTGTGAATAGATATTGGGTCTGTTACCGTGGAGTGCTGGTGATATGGCACTTGCATAAATTGTGGTAGAACAATGGACTGTTGGAGTCAGCATGCAAAACAAAAAGCCAGGCTTTCGTTTTGATATCCTTAAAGAATATCGTTATCTTACAGAAAATGTTATTGTTAAGTCATAATTATGTATTATGTAATCCCATATACGGCTGCAATGAATTCAATGCCCAGTGACTATAGAAATAGTCATTGACAATATGATAGTAGAATTCCCTGTTTGCTATATAACATTATCAGTTGCTTACCTTCCTTCTCTCTACATGTGCACTCTTATATGTCTTAAGTCTTTTCAGAATCAGGGACCCGTACAGAGTATCTAAAAGTCGGTAAATCCCCTACCCAGGGAAATGCATGTGTGAGCCCAGGTGTTGTATTATTACACCATCTATATTGAGTTAAGCACCGCCATGACAATACATTACCAGAAGTCAAGGTTCTGCCCATCTGTCAGGATGTACAGCAAAAGGTGCAGCTTAGTGATAACACTTACCTGCCGTATAATAAAGGTAAACAGATTACGAGCAATAAAGAAGTGCATGTGTGTCATTTGAGAAATTGCATTTTATAGGTATTGCTCAGAGCGTTGTTCTGCAAACAAACAAAAGTCATGCTACTCATTTCTTATCATCTTCTTACAAGTATAATTTGAATATTACTTCTATTAGATTGTTCTAGGCTGTGTGTCTATATTTTCCTGGTGAAAAAACTTGGTGAAGTTACTGTTACAGTGTTAAATTGACTTTGAGTGTATATCTTTACCGAATTATAAGATTATGCAAATTCAAAAGTGTTTTTAAAAATATTCTTTGAATTTATGATTCCACTCCTACACTGTGATTTCATGGTTAACAGAGTACAAACATTTACGGTTAAAAAATACAGGAATAGATGTATATCTTTTTCTATCTATGGTACCGGTATGATCGTTACAGTCGGTTGAACAGAATAGGATATGCTAACCCCTAGAAAATCCTCCAGTTCTTTGTTAGACTAAGCCTGTGTCTGTGAGTTTTCCCTGTGGTAATCTGAAGAAGACAAACGTCCCCCAGCCCTAACCCCGGCCATGGGCTGCCTAGCTCTAACCTCCTGTGTCCCCGGGATCTATTCTATTATTTGCTCTCTTTATCTAAATGGAACTAATGGCTGTATCAAGCGTGTGTGGTCATGTTTTGTCGGTATCCCAGCAGGAGGCAATGCGCTGTGTGTGCATTAGCTTCGGAGTGCCCACAGGAGCATCCAATGAAATTGGCATAATGTTTGTTAATAAGACAAAAGCTGGTGTGTAAAAATACAGATTTTTTGCCAGGGATAATCATGGATATGTACGCACTTTCAAATGCAAACCGGCTCAAAGTGTAGAAGCTAAAGATGGATCGTTAGAAAGGTACATGTTGAAGTTTTACAAGAATAGTCTTTTCTATTTCAATTTCGGAAAAGGCAATGCCAATCTGGTGTTATGAGCACTAAGAGAGTCATAGAAGCTGTTTAACATGCAGATTGGAAGGGTGCAATTTCCTAGAGTTTAAAGTGTCCAGATAATAGCACCCATTTCCAATGATGACATCAAGCTCTGTTCCAAACGATGGCATTATTCTTAACTTGTACATTGATTCAATTTTTGAGATTTTCGACCAGCCACATTTTGTGACTTTAGGTAGTTAACTTGGAGATTACTTTCTACAGAAATCGGTTGTATCAATAGGCCTAATCTCTATGCACTAACTATAACTGTAGAATTGATAGGAAACTAGTCCTGTATTTTAGCAATGTTTGCTTGGATTCCCTTGATTCATTTGACTGAAAAACGTTCATTCTCACAAGCAAAAAGAAGTTAGGGTTCTTTGTTAGTTTGTATCAAAATGATGAATTGGACCAAGGGAAATCAAGTTTCAGTAATGCAAGGAGTTTTACGGCCAATCTGTTGCCAAGGTTTGCTTCAGTAAAGATCGTATCTACTTAAAGTTAAGAGGCCACCTGTACAACTTTACAACTCCAGTGGCTCAATAAAAGTATTGCACTTAAGTCACCTACATGCGCATGTACTGATAAAACAGGGCAAAGACATGTATTACGTAGTCCTACAGTTTGGAGCAGATGCTGTAAATAATTGCACATGAAAAGGATGTCATTATGGTCATGCTTCTGGACAAAGTTTAATCATGAGCTGCATGCAGGTTTTGCAAATGAAATTATCATAAAATGTCCATTATGACTGGAGCATTTGCTCAGTAATTACATGGTCCAGACTTATGCAGCACATGTGGTCAGTTGTACACCACTGCATAGCATCTGTTAACCTGTTCTGCCCATTTTGCCAATTTGAAAGTGATTTTTAGTCTACAGAAGTATCTGTCATGGACAATTGTAAGACATGTAGGATTGCAGGATGAGTATGAAACAAACAAAGCTGGTCAGTACTTGTTAATAATATCTTGTTGATTTTGTCAGCAGAATTTTCATTTATTGGTCATGGTTCATATTCCCCTGTGTAGCAACATGTTTAAACTGTTGCATGTTAACACAATAATTTTTTTTGCTAAGTTCCTTGTCATTAAACTGAAAATCAGATTTCTTGAAATAGCTGCATACAGTATTCAAATATTTCACGTGGTCTATACTTCAACACTGACATACGAAGAGAAGACATCCCAGTGTATCTTCTGTCGTCTATAAGGTATCACCTTGACCGCAGGCTGTCAGTCAGTCTGACCCAGCGGTCAGCCTCACACCGCAGGTGATACCAGATACGCCGTAATATATTCTGTTTATATAACACCGACCTTCAGAGTCATCAGAATTCTGGCACAGTGAGAACAAAATGGTTTGAAAATAAACTGTTCAGACGTCCAGTTATGCATCCGTGAAGCAACTTTTGATTGTTCCATCAAAGCCAGAGTAATGCATAAATTTGGGTCTCCACCAAGTAGTGTTGGCTACAGATTTTGTTCAGAAGGACATACGTTACAATTTTTTATATACATAGTACATGTACTTATTTGTGCACTGAAAATAAACACTGTCTTATTCTTTATAAAGGTACAATTTGCATACCAGACAATTTACAAAGAGACATTTGATACTGTAGTATTTGGTTTTACTAACCCGCCAAAGCAACACGCTATTGATATCCAGAAATCCCCTTTGCTGAAGGACTGCAGCAAAAGTCAAACAACTCTCTATTTGTTTCCAAAGTATGCAAAATTAGTAAAGATGATTGTAGTGATTAGGGATTTTGTAACCACTCAAACAATTATTTCCAATCCTACAGAAGCTTTCCATCAGACTGTAAAACAAATGTTATCCTGTCAGTATTAACATGTTTCCATTGGTGCGTGCACATGTATATTACCGTACCCTTTTGTGCATGGATAATTCCCCCAATGTGGAGAACATGATGAATGATCAGCAACAGAATTGCATTCCTACCCGATGGTAACCCCCTTCAGGGGACAGGCGTTATTGGATTTTAATTACTCAAGTACGCAGGACCAACAATATTGACTCGCTGGGTAAGACTTAAAACGTGACATGGCACAGCCAGGTAGTGATGATGTCATAAATCATAAATATTTACAGGTAATATAGACTACAGAGATTGCCCACCTATATCATAGCGACCTTAGTGACATCCCGGTTCTGTATAGAAATTGGAGTACTTCTATTGGGGGAAAATGAGTGTTGCATAGATGAGATATGGTGTTGTCCACACCCTTTATTCAGTCATGTACAGTAGTTTATGGTTGAAAGGGCAAATTGAGTTATAAGGTAGGATTGAGCAGTGCCACAGTAGTTTCTGATTAAGTATTTATACAGCCTTTATGTTCTCCATGAATGTCAAGGGCACGTGTACATGTACCTGACTGGCCATGTAAAATGAATGGTAGCCATTTTTCTCTTCCCTGCTACCTGCCTGCTACCTACCTAGTCCCTAGAGGCCTAGACCTCCCGGTCGTTGGGGGGACAAGGTAGACATGAAGAATGAGATTTGCATCCAGGTTTGTCTGCAGCTGTTAGCAATTCTGGAAGGCTGAGGGAGGTCTACTCTTTGATGTTTTCTAGCCAGGTCTTCCTTTGACACTCCCTTCATTGCCCTCCTTCCAGAGTGCCCTGCATTCATTTCATGATTGAGGCAGGTTGTGGTGGCTTGTGATGTGGCTGAACCACTGAAGTTTGCGTCTCTTGATGGTTGGTAATAGTGATTCCTGGGGCCAACCATGCTACCTACTTTTATCCGCACATTCTCGTTGGTTTCTCTTCACTGCACCCCCTTGCCAATATTCACCCGATGAGACTGCTGTTTTACCAGCTTTAATGTCATGAATTGCACCAGTAAAACATGTGCTTAGTTAGCATTGAAAAAAATTATTTACCCATGAGGCCGTCATTTGCTAGGCTAAGGATATTATGCAAGGCGGTTGAAGACCCTGTTCCTGACCTTTGAACAAAATCACTGTCCCAGCGGCACAAATGTTACATCTATTCACACCACTTATTCTATATTGTCATGTACAGGTCTAAGTATAGATGGCTATCGGGTTGAAAATCTAGTTTTATACCATTGAGCTTCAAGACATGTCAATGGTTTGTATGACTCTTAGCCAGTCATTTTCATGAAATCTGACCACTGACCATACAACTTTTGATTGTTCTAAAATACCCAAAAGTTTGCAGGTAGTGTTGTTCACTGTATCCCTCAGCTTAAAGTATCCTTAGAATTCATTGTAGCGTTTTAAACAAAAGTTGAATTTTCAGGTATCATAAATGAGCAACTCAGATTTCAGTACCTTGGAGAGTGCACTCTGCAAAAGTTTACTGCTTATTACAAGGTATTCCCTGCAGACATTTTAATGATTTATTTGAATTTCTATCCAAGCTACAGTGTATGTCATGAAAGATGCACTTTCTCTGGCTGAGCTTGGTAAAATTACCAACGCGAGCTTAAAGCTTACGATGTGTAGCTTACAGAAAGAAGCTTCAATTTGCCAGGGTATAAACTTAAGACTTACGAACAGAGAGATTGGCTCTAAATCCGTGCCTGCAATATTACCAGTCATGCAAGATGAAGTATGCTGGCAGTTGTGGCACTTTTAAAGTTTGAAATAAACCCTGTGACAGATTTAGAGTTGTTCAAACTTCCCCAATGCCATTAAACGTCTCAACGCAGTCAGGCATCCTACATTTCATTACCCTTGTGCGCTTTACAGTTCTCCCTGCAAATTAATGAAGATTACTTGTGCTGAAGGGGGGAAATCAGTGTTTATCCCTTCGGCAATGCAGTGTTAGAGAGATACGGAGCTTTACATGAAACAGACAGGTTTGCCACAATGCATAAAGCTTATCTTATTTTCTCATGCATGAGCCTAATTCCCGCAAACTACGCAAATTGGGCCCCATTTGGGAAGCATAACATTGTATAAGCAAATCCATTATTCATTTTGTTACCTGAATTTGGGTGAATCCACCAGACGGAGTGATATATCACTGAAACAAATCTCTGAGGTGAGACTATTTGACAGTGATTGCTTTCTTGTGTACTCTCTGCCATTATATATTATATCTCTGTGGAATTATTCATTGAACTTCCTATATGTCTTACTTTCATTAAGATATGTCATGTAGTCTTTTGCTAAAAGAGAAAAAAAGCAACAAATACCAGGCATACTATACATGATGTTTATGGCTATATGATATGAGCACATTATTGAGCAATGGTTTGCACTTTTTACATTTGCACAGGCTTGCCTCATTACATTTTGAACTTCATAATCATATTCAAAAGTGGTTTATATTTAAGGGTTAATGACCCGCCCCGAGGTGTGTATGGTGTCATAACGCCTGGCCATGTGCTATAACCACCGAATAAAACCACCGAGTGAGCGAAGCGAACGAGGTGGTTTTATGAGGTGGTTATAGCACATGACCAGGCGTTATGACACCATATACACCGAGGAAGAGGCGGGTTATTAACGTTATTATCATATAGCTTATCCAAACTGACGCATATAAGAGTAGACAATTTCTGTTTGACGCATAGATCCCTTATACTATTAAGAATGCATTTCAGATTTCACATTTGTCCTTTTTTAACAGAAGATGATGAAGAATATGTACAACTGTTGCCTGATGTATTTATTTCAACCACACAGGATAGGAGGGTCGGTTTCAGGTCAGTCAGAAAATGTTATCATTGAAGAATCTCCCTGCAACATGACCTCAGGTAACCTGAATAGAACACAGGTTCTTTGGCCAGCAGGAAATGGAACGAGCGGAACCTTAGATAGAACGTGGTTTCTTTGGCCAACAGCAAATGGAACACTCGGAACATTTTTGGGAATTTTTAAATTTGTTTTCCCTTTTTCATGTATTCTAAGGAAATTTCTAGGAATTCTAAGACAATAAAGATTATTTTAAACAAGGTTAAGAAAAAGATTCATCAAATAGATACCCCCTCTACAAAATGCAACGGTTATAAAGATTTTTTAAACAAGGTTAAGAAAAAGATTCATCAAAAAGAAACCCCCTCTACAAAATGGAACGGTTGTGTTCTGACATGACGTCAATAAGTGGTGTGTTATGGCGTGATAACAGACCACTTATTGTGGGCAATGGAGGCTTCTGATTGGTCGACGCCATCTACCTATGTGATAATTAAGGGTTAATGACCCGCCCCAAGGTGTATAAGGTGTCATAACGCCTGGCCATGTGCTATAACCACCGAATAAAACCACAGAGTGAGCGAATATACACATATACACCGAGGAAGAGGCGGGTCATTAACGTTATTATCATATAGCTTATCCAAACTGACGCATATAAGAGTAGACAATTTCTGTTTGACGCATAGATCCCTTATACTATTAAGAATGCATTTCAGAATTCACATTTGTCCTTTTTTAACAGAAGATGATGAAGAATATGTACAACTGTTGCCTGCTTTATTCATTTCAACCACACAGGATATGAGGGTCGGTTTCAGGTCAGTCAGAAAATGTTAGCATTGAAGAATCTCCATGCAACATGACCTCAGATAACCTGAATAGAACACAGATTCTTTGGCCAGCAGGAAATGGAACGAGCGGAACCTTAGATAGAACGTGGTTTCTTTGGCCAACAGCAAATGGAACACGCGGAACATTTTTGGGAATTTTGAATTTGTTTTCCCTTTTTCATGTATTCTAAGGAAATTTTTAGGAATTCTAAGACATTAAAGATTTTTTTAAACAAGGTTAAGAAAAATATTCATCAGATAGATACCCCCTCTACAAAATGCAATGGTTATAAAGATTTTTTAAACAAGGTTAAGAAAAAGATTCATCAAAAAGATACCCCCTCTACAAAATGGAACGGTTGTGTTCTGACATGACGTCAATAAGTGGTGTGTTATGGCGTGATAACAGACCACTTATTGTGGGCAATGGTGGCTTCTGATTGGTCGACGCCATCTACCTATGTGATAATTTCTGTTTGACGCATACATCCCTTATACTATTAAGAATACATTTCAGAATTCACATTTGTCCTTTTTTAACAGTAAATGATGAAGAATATGTACAACTGTTGCCTGATTTATTTATTTCAACCACACAGGATAGGAGGGTCGGTTTCAAGTCAGTCAGAAAATGTTATTATTGAAGAATCTCCCTGCAACATGACCTCAGGTAACCTGAAAAGAACACAGGTTCTCTGGCCAGCAGGAAATGGAACGCGCGGAACCTTAAATAGAACGTGGTTTCTTTGGCCAACAGCAAATGGAACACGCGGAACCTTTTTGGGAATTTTAAATTTGTTTTCCCTTTTTCATGTATTCTATGGAAATTTTTAGGAATTCTAAGGCAATAAAGATTTTTTAAACAAGGTTAAGAAAAATATTCATCAGATAGATACCCCCTCTACAAAATGCAATGGTTATAAAGATTTTTTAAACAAGGTTAAGAAAAAGATTCATCAAAAAGATACCCCCTCTACAAAATGGAACGGTTGTGTTCTGACATGACGTCAATAAGTGGTGTGTTATGGCGTGATAACAGACCACTTATTGTGGGTAATGGAGGCTTCTGATTGGTTGACGCCATCTACCTATGTGATAATGAACTTTATTCCATGATTGATAGGACCTTTATAACTAAGCTGCAAAATAAAGGAAAAGGAACATGTCTTACATTGAAAACGATTAATCATCACTTTTGCTCCATGTGGAAAGTTTGTAGAGACGGACTCAAGCATGTATAATGTTTTGAATTTAGACAATAAAGCAATGAAGGATTCATACTAAATATAAGAATAATGTAGTTAAATAATGATGTGTAGATTTGAACAACATCTAACAATAAAATGAGATACAGTGAAGAAAATTGAAATAAATGTACTACTGGTTAGGAATTGGAAAAATGTGTTTTCATCTGCAAAACAGCCCATTTGTATTATGCAGGCAAGCTCAAGGCACAACACTTTTCTTGTAGAAGAAGTAATCCTCTAGCCAACTTTACATGCTTACTGCCCTTGATAAACATCACAGTACATGCATAGGGCAAGAACGTATTCCATTAAAGGATAAAGATTCAGACAACAAGATGGGGCATTAGGGTTTTTTGTGATGCATGTCGGCTGTAAAAGGGTATGGCTGACTGGAGAATGGTTCCCTGCGCCATGAGGGAAAAGTTTTAAAACTTTATGATTGTAAGATGGCATGTGTGCATGCTTGAGTACACGTATGTACAGAAATGGGCTCGGCTTGGAGTCTTACAATAATACATTTTAAGCCAAGATGCTAGATTTTTTATAAGAAGTAAATGGACAAGATGGAGTAACAATTTAACTAAACGCTTGGGCCCTACATGGCCAAGAACAGCTAAACAGAGGAAAACCTGGAGTCTGACAAGGGAGGGGTTCCTCCAAAGGAGTGAGAACACCCTGGAATGATGATGGAATGGACAAGTCAGCAAAACAGCTGGTACTCGATGTAACATTACATGTACCATGTTTTTTCTTACTTCGTCAGATGTACAATCAAAACAGACTCACTATATGCACAAGGAAAACCAGACTTTGATTGATGACCAGTGTTGTAAGATTGAACACCAGAACTGCCTAAAGCTAAGAGGACAGCCAGGATGATAGATAAAATCTTTCCTTTGCCTTAGTGTGATGCCATTTTCATGCTTTATCCATGTGTTATTGGTTGTTGCAGCCCAAGAAGTTTTTATGTCTCTTGGTACTTGATGTGTGATAATAGTGCGATATCAGCAACAACTCTGTTGTTTTTCAAACCATTGAAATCCACATGGACTTGTGGGTCTTGGCCTCTGTCACTGAAAACCAATATTTCACATGGATAGAATCTCAATGGATGCTCACAATGTCATGGGCAGTGAGGTAATCACCTGTTGTAGCTGGGAACCAGACCAAGAAATGGCCCTTGTGCATGTTTCCTTTTTTTGTGGTGTTCTAAGGGCTTCTAAGTCTGTAAATCTTCAACACCATTTTAAAAGCAGTCCTTCTATATGGGTCCGAATATTGGGTCCTGAACAAGGAAGACATCAGCAGACTAGAAGCTACAGGAATAAAAGTGGTCAGCACAATGTTACTAGTAGGCAAGCCGAGAGCCAACAGACTGAGAAAAACATATCTGAGAGTTCAATAACATCATTCAATAGAAAGAGCAGCCCCAAGATGGCTAGGGCATGTTGAGAGAATGGAAGATGGAAGAATTCCAAAGGTAGTGCTCACATACAAACCAAAGGACAAATGCCTGTTGAGCTGACCCATAAAAAGATGGAAGGACAACATACACGTAGAAGAAACATTAATAAAGTATAGATTGGGCAGACTTGAGGAGGAGGGTGTCTTCCAAGACCGAGAAGAATGAAGAAGGCGATGCTCACAACTGACAGGCCCTAAGGCCTACCTGGGGAAGATGTAAGATATAAGTAAGTTGTAAGGGTTGACATCAGCTTGATTGATGTTATATGTATTAGAAAATGTCAACTTTACAAGAGGAAACATACCACAGCAGTTCCCTGAAAAGCCATAAGGTTTACTAGTAGCCTATCCATATCATTTTCAAAGGTGATCCAGAGCTCTTTCGTCTAGAGTGCTGGGTACAAGAGCTTTGTGATTCTGGTGGTTGAAGGGTGGATCAATGGTGCATTTGGAATTCACGACTTGTCTCTTCGCTCTTCTTCAACTGAACTATGAAATATGTTGCTGGGAATGATCTATTTCAGCTTAGCTACGTTCCAAGCAGGCACAGTGGGATTAAGAATGTACAGATCAATTTGTGAAGGAAGATTTGCGGAAAGATGTCATTATCTTCTAACTTATGAGGAGATTTCCTCAGAGACATGGATGACAGGATATCTGAGGACTTCCAAGGACAGTTCTTGCATCTTCTCTAGTGTGGTTACTTCTTAGTCTAGACCAGGACCTTGGGCTTTCTATGGGAATGATAAGTCTAGACATTGCCTCATTCTATTGATGATTAAAGGTGAATAGTTCTGGGGTATAGGATCTAATTGTCAGTAGTTATCATTATACCTAAACAAAAACAGAATTTTGGATGCCAGTACTGAGTGAAATATAGATTCTTTTTACAAAAGGACATAAGACATTAGGATCAACGCTTGTAAAGAATACACCCAGAAATCCACTGTTTCTAGAAAACCTCATCATTAAGATATCTTTCAGAAAACCATCCTGTTTTCCTGTCTTCAATGTTCCAGCATAAGCTCTTTGCTACCTTCACCTATACATATCCATTACCGATTGTGCTTATAGATCTGCTGGCAATCCCCTTCAGTTAGACCTAAAGCATTACACAAAAGTATTGAATTGGGAGTCTGAGGAAGAGCTTGGAGGTGGGAATAATCACAAGTAACCTTGTCAGCAGCCAAGCTTTATAAATGGGATCCTACCCTGTAATTGAACTTCAGTCCAAGCATTGGAAATCTGACCCAAATCATTTCCTGTGTGCCGATGAGACGGGCCTTTAGCAGTCCCTAGGGACTTCGCCATGAGCTGAATTCATGACCTAGGTAGTCTAATATGTGGGTTTAATGAGATTTGCACATTTTCTGTCATCTGATTTTTCCCTGGAGTAAGACGGGTAGGACAAAAGCCCATTATAATGTATAGTGTACAATATATACCTTGTACAGCAATCCCTTTCCAAGTTGTTTTCCTTTCCAGGAGAAACCAATCTTGATATGCTCTTCTTGTTTCAAAGGCTTCTCATGATCGCCCTTGATAAGGTGATGTAAAACTTGTCACTGCCTTGTGTGAGTGCAGATCTGAGCCAACAATCGATCTCTTTCAAACTGCTGCCTATCTAACCTTCCAAAGGTATGACTAGGTGTTTGCCTGGTTGACTTCTTGAATTATGACTTCTTTCTGCTTGTGTGGTTCCTATGCATTACTGTTATTAAAGATATTTGATGACATAAATCTTGGTGAAAGGGAAAATCCTTGGACTTATTGGACAATATATCTACCGTACAAAATATGAAACTTTTTGATATCTATGTGTTTGTGTGTGTGTGTGTGTGTGTGTGTATGTACATGTACATGTACATGTATGTATGCTGTAGGTGGTGTATGTACATTTGTATGTAGATTAAACGCAAAATGTTCAGAAACTTGATTTTGGTCGACTATTCCCAGGAGTGGGCAACTCCCATAACCTCTTGTTTGCTTGGCAAGTCCCCCGCTGCCTCAATGATGTATAACTTTATAGATGAACGACTTGTACCAAACTTTTTCTTAAAGTGGCCATTAATTGTATGACATAATGCATGTGTAGTGATCTGTTCTACAGTATTTCTGTCACACCTTGACTTGTTATCTGATGACCCTCATACAACCCTCACAAGGTGTGAAACCTAGATAGAATTTCTCGACAAATCAAGCCTCGGACTTGTCTGTGGGGCTATGCATGCCGTATCCTCAATAAAGAACTTCTGTAACCATTCCGATGCCTCTTTAGAACGGCTATCGATTTCAGAAAAGGCTGAGGGGATGATTCTTCAAACATAGCAATTACCCAGGGCTGTAATGGTGTACTGATAGTGGCATGAGTTAAGTGAACTGATACCCATCTCTATGCAGTGGTAGGGCCCTGCTGGTAGCATTGGAGAAACAAAAAACTCCTCAAGGGAAAGTCAAAGCTGTCCTAATCTGTTGTATAATTGGAATCTAATCCCTAAAACATTGGCAATTTTTGCCGGAGGTGTAAAGAAAGATCCCATTGATAATGTTTGTACAATGACCTTTGTGCAGTCACCTTCAACTTCAAGTTTCCTGCTCATCCATTTTGTATGTAAGACAATCAGAACTTTTCACTTAACTCGGAGTTCAATACTTTAAGGGCTCAGAATTGGATGCTTGATTGCTGCAGACAGCCGGATACAGTACATTTATTGTATCAAACTCTTTTCTTAAGTGGGTTGTCTGAAGGGCAATTTCAACTTATTGATCTTTCTTGAGGTAAGGTGATTGAGTGTAATGTCCGTCTAGACATGGTATCTGATTACGAATTATAGAAGTTGCTTTTAATTTGTTGTTTTTAGATGAATGCGTAAATGTAATTTTCTAAGTTTTCTCTAAGATTGCTTTTTTTCATTAAGCTGACCCTCTCCTTACTGACTTTTCCTGTTACCTTTGTAAATCTGGGGGTATAGATGGGCCCACAGCAAGGAAATGGTGAAAGTACATTCTGTGCATAGATTCAGTAAGCTCCTTGCTGACGAGCATAAGTACCACCTTTACTGGGCCATTACACTTTTGGACTTAACCCAAAACTTTTGCCAAGTGTTTAGACACTATTTGACCGTGGCCCCAAAAGTTACAATGTAACGTTTTGTAAAAATGATTCAAATGTAGAGAATTGTTAATGTTAGGCCAGAGATCAAGATAGAAATCACAGCAACAGACTGACTGCATAACTGTAAACCAGTATGTCCTACAAGTTGAAACATGGCGTCACCTAATTGTCTATGTTCCTTAAAACCCTGTAACGTGGTCTACACTTTCACAGGGCCATAAGCAAATGATTACACAGTACAAAGCTAACCAGGTAGAAAAGACAAATGTGCTGAGGAAAGTTAAATGAGTGTTGCACGAATCAGTCCGAACATTACATTTCAGACTAATCTTCTAACAGGTCATTTCTTTCAGAAACAGCCATTTAGGTCAGGAAAAGGAGGCTTCTGTATCCCGATAATCAAATTAGGGAACAAAAAATGGATGGGCAAATAGCAGAGACTTGATATAAATGTACCATAGTGTAATCAGTATTAATTCCTAGGCTAAGTGGATGGAGGATAAATGTGTACAACCTGGTGAGCCTCTGAACTCTGGAACATAAATCAGCATATAATTATATTTGTCCATTACGGTTGATTTTGTCTCTTATCTTTCGGACCATTTTTGCGCATTGCGTTCAGACAAAAACGGCAGTTGAACATGGTAATATACTATGATGATTGATTTGAAAAGAGTTTGGAAGATGGTATGAGTCACAGACGCTCTCTTCCTTGTAGGAAATGAGGTGTTCAACTTTGTGTGTGTGTGTCTGTACCATGAATAATGTGCCTTTTAGACAGTGTGCTGGTTTCAATTGGCCTTTGCAGTGTACTTTCCAGATGAGCAATTCAAAGTTAGTACCATATGGACCCATACCAAAAACCTTCAGAATAATAATTGAGAGCCGTGTGCATACAAATTCATTTTATATGTTAGCCAAGCAACATGACCATCCATCCATACAAATGTATTGTGTATAATGTACAGTCTACTCTCACGGGTATGTTTTCTATGATGTTTTTTTTTCAAAAGATGTAGTAAAGCCTTCTTAGAGCCTTTATTATTCAATTCCATCATGTATTCATCCTTAATGTCACTGCTGACAACTACTGGAACTAATACACAATTGGATGTTAAGATGGGAACAGAGCTCATAAAAATTTATGCATAAACGACTTTTGGGGTTAGAGGTTTAGATTTTAATGTACATCAGAAGCATTGATAGGTTGGTTGTGGCCCTGACCACTCTATGAGGCGTGGTGGGTATGAGCTATAGACAACATCCTAAAAGCGAAGAAGCAGTTTGTCAAAATACATTCTCAGAGGCCAAGCGTGAGGTGAAACTTAATGTAAAGCTGTTACTAATACCAGTTGTGCACTTCAAATTATGACTGCGCAGTTGCTGCCTCCATGCTTGTTATGCTGTTCTCTATATTTATATGTTCCGTACTAGGTCATGTGAGAGATCACCATTATACAGACACAGAATTTGGGTAAAGTTTGAAAGCCCACGCAATGTTATATGTGGTAAGTTGATAAGAGACTCATATGTAAACTGAAAGGCAGAAGTCTAGGGTTTACAGAGATCCTCACAGGTACTGTGAAACTACCTCGAGGATTAATAGCATTTTGGTATGTCGTAAAATGCACTTAATGCAAGGTGAAGGTGGATGTTCGACATGCTACCAAGCATTCACAGCAGGGCTTGATTGCAAATAATTACAAGAGCGGGGAAATTAACGACCTGTTATAACTCAAAATAAGAGTCATTAAAACAACTGTGGCTTTGGATTCATTACCATTTTTATTGGCCTGTTATATCCTATGATAAATCAGGCTTTCAATATTCTGTATGAATCTACATTGCAAAATGATAAGGTTTAATCAGATGGCATGTAACAGGACACACATTCCAATTATTGGGTTAAAGGATTTAAACCTGCTGAGATGATTGTCAATTTGTATGCAATTGTGGTTTTTAATCCCCTGTCATTTTGCTATAGCTATGGGATGATACTTGTTTGGTTCTTGCTTTCAAACTTGCAGATTAGTCATCTGTCGTGAATAGAAGCTGTCTTGCCAGTCATTAATAATGAGATGAAGATCTATTTTTTTGAAAGCTTGAATGCAAAGGCTGAAGTAGTCTTGTAATATCAATAGTATGGCAAAACCACAAAAAAATCAATCAATCTGAGAAAAAGACTCTTGCAACTTCCTTTTCATTCATTTCACAACATTATTGTATAAGGTGATAACAATGAACTATGATATAAGATTTACAAATAGGAACTTCATCCTTGCATTATAAAAAGTCCAATCCATTCCTTTTATTGCAAATGATACAGATAAAGAAAGACAGTGATGTTGCAGCTGTTCTTTTGTTTTGTTATTGGACTTGACTTCTTGCTGCCACCTATCAGTTCAAATCATATTGCAGAGTGAAAGGAATATATGAATAAGTTATGCTCTGTTTTAAGATGTGCCTTTAAGTATCCGAGGTCAAGAAAATCGACCAAGCTTCTCCTGCTTGAAAATACCTCCTCATAGATACCTAGTATGAATAATATATGACATTGCTCCTTCCCTGATGTGGAACATTTTGTGCTAATTGTTTTCGGGGGTACATATTGGATTTTTCTGGCTCAGTAATGGTTACCATGTCGGAGAATAATCACAGCTATTGATTTTTTCTTAGAATGACTTGGCACTTTCTGCAGAATTCACTATTGACTTTTTGTAGTTTACTGTTTTTTAAGGCCAAAATTCTTTCTGATCCTTTTGACTTGGACTCAAATCATCGAGGTGTTGTATAGCTGTAATGTTTATTTCATGTCTTGATAATTGGACGACTAAGGAAACTTCGAAACCAGGCTGGACATTAAGGTCGTGATCTTTGTGACCTTTTGGGCCCCCTCCGTATACTTGGTATTCAAGGGGCGGCCTTCAGTCTAATCCTGTCCGTTAGACAGGGATTTACGGAAAAAGTGACCTAAAAACTTTTCCTTTGAGGCACATAGGGCGCATAAAGGGTCGGATAAACTACTGAATATCAAATTCTACAGGATCAGTGCCATTATGTGTGAAATTTACGATCTAGCAACTTACAGTGCATGGGGCAGCAACAGTCCCTACCTTTAAGCACCTGATAATGTATATGTGTTTGGTAATATGAAGGCCAGTAGAATGGGAGAAAGATCATATTTCTGTGACTGCAACATTATCCTGATCAAAACTAATTTAGACAAGTTTAGTACACTAAGTGTGAATTCCAGTTAAGACCTCTGATGATGTTGGCAATCTTTAAAATCTTAAGAGTAGCTTTGCCGACCGCAGTAGTGGAAGATAGGACCACTCCTGGCTCAAAGTGATCAATATAGAACGGAGCGGGCTCTGATAAGCAGTGGCAGTGCTTGAGCAAGTTTAATGGTCCAGTCTTCGTGTTCGATACCCATTACCCTCCCCGTGACCCTTGGTGACCTGCAGTTGATTCCATATTCAGGAAGCATATGGTGCCTTTGCTCTCTGTATAATAGATGAGAGCCCTACGTACGGAAACTAATCAAAAGAAAATTTGTGTAAGTCCAATTTTTGTGTTGGCAATTGCAGTTCAACTTTGATGCAGAATAATTTAAAGACATTTAAACAACTTGTAACTATATGTGCATCTTAAAACTTATGATTATACACAAAGATGTATGAATTTTCCTATCATTTTGCCAAAAGAAACTTCGAGTAATCTTTGTCATCAATATCAAGTAAGAAACAATTTGATACAGGTACATAACATGTAATACTATGTACTGTATGAGAAAAACTGGTAAAAAGTACTAAAGAATTATATAAGTGCAATACATATATTAGATAGGTTGATATTCCAGTTCTTTAGCTTATTGTCTGTTAGGCCAGTCTGTTTTGTAAAGGATGTTACTAACTATGCTCTTGTGTAGCTGTTTTGTTCAAAGTTTTCTGAGGAAGCACTGTACTGTGTTTTCATGAACATCTGTCCACAGCAGAAGATAAATACAACACTAGTAGGTATTGATGATCATCTCTCTGGAACTACTTAATTTGTTCCCTGATATTCTTTGTTTGTCAGTAATACAATTTATTCAGTTGTTGTCCATTGCCACCAACAGGAATTAGTTCTTTAAATCTTTCTTGTTTCAAGTGCTAACTAGTGGAGACTGACCCATCCGATACCCCATCATTGTTGACAGTAAAATGTGCAATAAATAGTCAATGAAGCTGCCAAGTCCCCATCCTATTTATACCCACAGTGAGTGTATGAGAAATTAGGTGTCTGTGGCTGTGAGGGGCAGATAGGCCATGTCATTAGCTCTGTTTAGACATTGATAGATGGGGTGGGTGGCTACTTGTAGGTCAGAAAACTGACACTATCAATATCATATCATTGCCATGACTTAGACAGAATTGAAAAGACTCTAAATGTGTATTCTGAATCAAACACTGCATAAATCTTTCATGACAGCAGGGACAGATGGATTACATTCGGTAACTAATGCATTTAAGAATTGTGAGAAATGTGCAATAATGCAGCTGAAATTTGAAGCCATTGGCCCTTTCCTTGGTGCTGAAATGTCTGTATTTGTTGTAATGGACAGCTTTCACTCTATGTAAAAACAACAGAAACAAATGGAAATGCAAGGCAGCTGTTTAGAGGCAGTTACACTTGTACAAGTTACCTCCATTAACATTAATCTGCTGGGTTTGAAAAGCAGTGGGTTTGAGATATCTCTAGTGCTGCAGCTCTCCAGGTATGCACAGTTTAGATATACAAGAGTGCATTATACTGGGGGATGTTGGGCTGGAGATCTGTTTGGATGAATCTTGGACATAAGGTGGCGGAATTATGTAACCTCAGGCTGGTGGAATTGTGTTTTACTAAACCTGTATCATTGATGATTGAAAGCACTTTCACATCAAGTAGCCTTGTGTCAAGAGCATACCACAACTTTTTACACAATGCCATACCATCTCTTAAATACGAGCATTGAAACTTTAGATCTCCGAAGAACTTCAGGGCTTTGTAAGCAAATTTGTCTCTGATAAATGTTGGGTACAGCATTGTCCTCCCCTCTTTTCAGCCTTAAGACATGAATTGTCCCAGCCCATTGATTTTCCTTGTTATTGTCTAAAAGTGCTGCAGATAAGCATCATTTTTAGTGTGCTAACTTGTTTGACTTATACCAGGCCTGCGGTCCTTTGTTTGAAGTAGTGAAGTGAATAGATACCTGGTTTTTATCTTACCGTACATTATCTAGGTCATCTTTTTCCCATGTGGCTATAAGCACCTGGAGCAGAAAATAGATTTTGTTTCTTGCCTCTTCTTGGCTAAATACCTCAGTACTTTATCGATGAAGTGTCAGAACTTTATTGACAATGAAATGTATCATTTTGCCACACTAATTTATTGACTTCATTCCCATTTTCTGTGTCAGAACTGTAGGAAAGTAACTAAGTTGTTTGAAGAGATTGTAATGAATAGAATATCGAGCATAATGTCAGTCTAAATTTACTGTCGATTACATCATAGAAAATGTATTTTTTCAATGGTCCTAACTATGTCGATGAAGTTTAGACACCCAAGTAATAAGAGTCGCGAGGTAACAGTTACTTAAGCAACTGGATAGATTTTGGGAAACAGCCAGATCAGGTAGCATCTACTACGGTACCTTTCAATCATCAGTTTCTGTCCACTTATCATTATCATCGGTCGTTTGCACAGCAGGTGACTGTAAGTTTCGACCAGTTCCTTTTGTCGTTGGCCAGGTGAACAATCCGCTTTGGTGTGAGTTGTCCGTAGTTGTCTCTTAGGAGCTGCTGAATGTATTGCAGATAGGTGTAAACTGGCGTCCACGTCTGTGTCTGCCATGAGATGGGGTGTTCGCTACCTTTCGGCAGTCACTGACAAAAGGCAGTGGATGCTACCTGAAAAGTCTGACCATTTCCAAAATCTATCCAGTGTCTTGAGTAACTGTTACATTGCAAATGGTCCCAACTGTCTTGTCCATTTTATTTATTTTTTAATCTTCAAGATGAGTCTCAGGAGGTAGAAACTAGTAATTTATTTCCTGTGGCAGGTATCAATTTTCTCAAACCCATAAGAAAATCTAATTGCTGCTTTATGGAGTCGATGGATAGCAATCAAAACTTCCACAAATCCCATGACAGCAATAATGGCGTAAAGGTATCATGGAAGCCTTAATTATTGGCAAGGGAGGGCATTTTCATTTCCATTAGGTTATCAATATCCCAGTTGATAACTACAACAATTCATCACGTTATGTTATATGTGCCGTATTATGTGTGGAGGCAATAGCTCATGTTTTGCATAGTGTAAAAAACTTTTAACTGTCTTGCATCTACTGTAAATGCAGAA
The DNA here is from genome assembly GCA_035149815.1 of Branchiostoma lanceolatum. Classification (NCBI taxonomy): domain Eukaryota; kingdom Metazoa; phylum Chordata; class Leptocardii; order Amphioxiformes; family Branchiostomatidae; genus Branchiostoma; species Branchiostoma lanceolatum. The sequence continues at coordinate 14,848,849 of CM068871.1, read as the reverse complement.
ATGTTTGTGGGAATTTAATTTTGCCGTAGGGAGAAAATGGAGTGTTCGCGGTGGTTTTGAGTTCGCGTTTGAAACAATAGTACTACCGTAATAGTAGCGCTAGTAGTCACACAATGGAACAGCTTTTTGGGGTGCTTTTAAGTTCACGGTAAAGAGTTCACCACAAAAACTGTGAACATAAAACCACCGTGAACATGTCTGCATTAAATTTTACAGTATTTGCACTGAGTTGTGATGGAAATGGTCTTAACTAGATTGAGAAAAGCACAACTAAGTCTGTTTTTATTACCCATATAGCAAGCTTATAGGACTCTGTCTAATGCATATAATCCAGGCTTAACCATATAGAGGAATGGGAGGATATCATCATCAGTGTGTCCGAATTACTGCTCTAGTTTATGTACTCCTGGAAGGATGGATGAACCACTAACATGGTTTGTAGAAATAAGCCATGAATTATGCTGTGTGTATCTTATCGTGGTTATTCCACCTCCTGCCAGGGTCGGGAGTCAAACCATGATCGTGAATTTCCGGGCGAGATTATGAAGATGAAGACCATAAACTAAACGACCCAGAAAACGTGCCTGACTGATTGCATGTGATAAAATCATCCAGGGGATTGAGAACTCCTGGAGACAGTTGTATTGATGGGCTAACATGGTTGTGCCCTACTAAAAAAGATAAACAGATGATGGAAAGGGGAGAATTTTGCATCATTTTTAGAAGAAAAAAAATGTGACTGTTTTACCATTTGAATTACTATCTTGTTGTTCATCTTCATAGTTTCTTTCAAAACCTTTTTACACTATGTGGGAAACAGGCACTATATTAGACCTGTCATAAACCATGTACATCATGATTAGTTCTCACCTACTTTTAAAGACAAGCCAAGAACACTTTTAAAAAGTAAAAGATTGAAAGAAACTTTACCACAAAGATAAGTAGAAGTATACTTAAGTATCCTTGTGTGTGTTAAATTGATGGGCAGATATTAACATATCTTTCTTTTTTTTTCTTTCCATGACTGGTTGCCACTTGTAAACTTGGCTGTGACTACATCAACTTTCCTGTGGTGTCTTTCTCCTTATGTGGATCCTCCTCAGGTAAGATTACTTGTTCTTTCAGTTCACATTGTAAGTCAGGACCCCTTTCATCAATGTTTCATTTCTAGATCTCACTTAGAAAACATGTATCAGATAAGAATCATGAGATGTTGAATCAGCTCTTTGACTACTGAATTCAGTCAACTGCTAACCTTCGAAATCTGTTTTTCCACACCACAGAGGAAGAAGAAAACAGTACGTAAGCTGTCCATTAACAATACACTTCACACATCATAACGTTTCATATTTCAAGAGGGATTGTTTATTTATTTATCTATTCGACTTAAAACAGTAAATCTGTGAGGAGTCGGCAACAGAAACCTAGTTTCTCTACAAGGCCGGCTCCTCAGTATACCATGAAACGAACAATGAACATAAGAAAAACCTTATAAATACTTGTACGTCCTTTCTACATCGTACAGTTATTACATGTAACATCACCGTACCATCAAATGTTCTACTCTATGCAAGTCAATCTTACCGAAAATATGACTAAAAACTACATATTTTAAAGACACCCAGAGCATTTTATGAGGCTTGAAAACTGGAAATATTCTAGTTGCTGTAATCTTTATGAAATTGACATTTAATGTCACTGTTTACCACATTTGCGTGCGGATTTCTTATCAAAAGTGCTCAAAAGCGGCACAAAAATAAGCTACATGGTGATCTTTTAGTTTCACGCGCCTAGTGTAAATAAACCAATACCATAGCCCCCCCCCACCTCCGTCAAAACGTAGAAATGCAAAATTATAACATAAAAATGCAAATGTTTGACGGACATGCAGTCACTGTCTCATTGGTCGAACCGCTAATTGTGATGGACAGTTAGGATTATGTCTATAGGGCTTGGATTTTCTATCAGTTCTCACCACACAACGACATCGTATCTTTGCTCCTTTAATGTCGATATGTATAGTGTTATTGAAAATTACTATGTGTAGGAAGGACTAGAAATTGGAGTTTTTTTATTCAAGTTTCAAGCCTCATAAAATGCTCTGGATGCCTTTAAGAATCTGAAGTTTTCCATTGGCCAACTCTTTAAAGTGTTCCCTCAGAAGAGTATTATTTATCTTGAAGGCTAAATTACCCCTAAGTGATTAAGTGATGGTCAGTATATACCGTAACACACATTCTATATTGTACAGTAGATAGACATGGACCTTCACAATCATACACAAAGGTAATAACTTCTGCATAACAACATCAAAGGCAACCTAAGGCCCCATTCACTTTCAAATCAGATTATCAACCGAATCAATTTTTATTGATTTTCCACACAGATGCGTTCTCACCTGTTCTAGTTAGTCCCAACTGGGGACCTGTTTTACCTGTTTTAGGTTCTTTACAGGTTATTTTCAGGTCCTTTTTTGAATGTGAATGGGGCCAAAGAACTAACCCTGTGGGTAATCTATTACCTCATTCGTTGGTGTGCACAAATCACATATTTTTGCCAAGAGAGACTCTGTATATGTGTATGCCCCAAACTCAATAATAGGATAATGACTTCCACATATCTGACAGAGCAAAAGTCATTTTGCTGAGGGTTGGTAAAGGTATTGATTTGCAGGCAGTGTCATCAGTGTCACTCTGAGATTATCACAGCAGACAGTAATCATTCAGCTTGACGTGATGTAATAAATCTGGAGTTACAACCTGTAATGCTGAAAGAATGCAAATTTTCAGCAAAACTATAGTTTCAAAGTACTGTACAGTGTATGTTAGATATTTTTCGAACTTTGAAACAAATTATGAGCCCCAGTGTACATCATAAACTAGTTCTGACAACTATAGTGTTACCAACAGTAGATTCTACATGTATTTCACTCTCATTAATATTGTGCTTCCAGTTGCAGTTGGTTATTGATCACTTTTTGTGAAAAGCTTTGTTTGCGCTTTCAATAGACGTCGGTCTGGCTGTAATTATTTTGTTGTACTGGGACTGCTGCATTGATGTGCAAACAAAACATTGCTGGCCCAGCAAAGGTGTAGCGCTCTTTTCTACAATTGCAAAACTGAGCAATCAATTATAGACCAGAATGCTCTCACAACTTTGAATGTCCTGATGCACATGAAAACCTAATTTATTGTAGCAACACTTAGCTCTCATTCCATTTTGAGAAGAATCACAACTGCTACTCCAGTAATGATGAACAGTGTCCCTAACTGATTGGACATGTTAGACAATTGACTTGATGTAAAATCTTGCTATACAGCCCTCCCTTGAAAATATGGCCTGATGATTAGATTTGCTGTAACTGAAAACACTACCTGCAACTCATCTCCTCGATTAGGTAAATTGCAATGTACAAAATGTACATGCAGCCTCACTCTGAGACAAGATGCTGCTACTTTCATGAGGTTTCACTTGTAACCTCAAGTAGCCTTCAGGCCTTGAGAATCTACAAAGTAAAGGACTAAGATAGTGTGTTGAAACTGAGGGCATTGGTCCCAAACATGATGAAATTGACTAGTTAGTCAGAATGGGCCTGTGCAACTGGCATGGTCCACAACAACCCATAAGATGCTGTGGCTATCCAGGGTAATGGCAGGAAGAGTAGTTAGTTATATTTGGCAGCACTCCCATGTCTCTGTCTTATATAGCTTTCAGAAGTAGACTTGGCATTTGGGATCTTGGGAAGAAAGAAAAAAATATCAGACTAAAGATAATTGTTAGCCTGATGCATATCAATTGACATTTGCGTGCAAACGTGATGAACAGAACTTGTTTTCCTTATATAGTATAGAACTTGTTTTCCTTATATAGTTAGTTATACCTACTGGTACATCATATATTTGCAATTCATTCTGTTATAAGATATGTGATGAACACATTTGTGTGACCTGAATATAGTACTTAGCTCTCTAATACATGTACTTAGTCTAGACCTATTGTCATTTGCTTTTGAAATAAAAGAAATGGTTGAGGGGTTTGACCAGGCATATTGTACTTCAATCAGTTGACCAATGTGTAGCTCCACCTATCAGTCCCAGTTATTACTGCAGGTGCACCAGCTTTGCTTGCAGTCTTGTTGCTGTGTGTGATGGGCTACCTAGAAAGAAATAGACAAAAAGTACAAAGCATAAACAAATCTCACATAAAGGTTTAAAAATAGCAATGAATTTTAAAAAAAAGGTAAAGGCAGCCATCATCAACTGGGGGGATGCTTTTCCAAGTAGCTAGTGGTAATGCATTGCAGCTCAAAAGCATCCTTTTATCTTTAAAGATAAGAAGATTTTGTCTGATATATTTATCAAAATGCATTTTCCAATGCATGTACGCTTGCATTCTAAGCAGTCAATCTTCATAAAGCCATGTTTTCAAATCCTGATCCTATCTGGTAATCACACATGACTGATGAATCTCTTCAACTGAGCCTATCTGCAGAGTAGAATAAAGTGCTTACTGAAGGAAATGGAAGGAGAAAGCATTTTCATTGGGAGGGAACAAGCAAATAGATTTGTGACTAGCTTTAATGTATTTTGTCAATTCAAACACTTTCTACCAGCCCTTTACAACTAGAAACCCCTTTCGCAATGTAGCAGAACATGGTACAATCAAATAAATCAATGCTCTTGGGTTATCATCTCTTTACAAAAGTGTATACCACCAACACCAATTGAGCTCCTAAACCAGGTCAAAAGCACTATCTATGCAAAGAGAGGCTATAAGGCTGTAGAAAGTGTAATCTTTATAGATCAAGTGAATGCATAATGTATAAGAGTTTACTTTGCAAGGTAATCAAAATGGCTGTCCTAGTTTTTAGTATCATGGAATCAGTAATGCTGTCTGATCTTCCTTTGCATAACTTAATTGCAAATCAATAAAGTCGTAGCTTTTAGGATATTCCATCCGGAGATAATTGAGAACAGTCCTTTTTAGAAAATTTAGGAATGCAATGGGTAAGCGAATACAATATGTATCGTGGTATTGGTTCTTTGTGTCAATGGAAGGGAATTAAAGGAGTATTGGTGTGGTGTTTTATGGAGAAGCGTTCAGGAAAAGAGTACAAAATGGGTATTACCCAGTATGGGGGAAGACATTATAGAGCCTGTGATATACATCAGTATCTATAGTATGTGAATGTAATTGGGACGCAGTCGTTGTGCTGACAGTTTCCAATTTGGAGGGAGGGATTAGAGGCAATAGCCCTGGTAGAACCTTTGATTTAGTGCAAGGATTATCTGGGGGTAATTTGGCTGTTGTGTATTGGGTGTGGCAGATAGTGGTAGGTAGAAAAGGACTCTTTGACCATCCTCTCACCTCTCCCTCATACGATTCAAGATACTACAAGTGATGTCATTTTCTAAAAGGGATGTCATTTTCATGACATTCCAAGTCTTGTCATACAATGTGTGCACATGACAAAATTGGAAGATTTAAACTTGAGCAATGGCAATAAAACTTTGTAGTGCAGCTGTGTTCAGCCAGTTCTATAATGATTTTATGTCCACGTACATTTACAACGCTACTGCACTGAAAAGCGCCACTAATGAAAATATGTCTGCAGCAACATAAAGCTGTCTCTTACATCCCTACAAAAGTGATTACGGAATCATTATTTCCAGGAATCTAATAAGAGCAATAGCCGTGATTTAGATGCATAATTCAGTTTTAATTGCGGCTGTGGTGGCATGTATCGACCACTGCTGTGGGGTTCCATCAGCTAGGTTATTATTTAGAGCTGTGCAGGTACATGCGATGGTTGCTGTGATTGTGGGTTGCAGAGATTGGGGATAAACTGGACCAGGCAGTACATGTAAGGGGTGCTGATCAGGAGTGAGCAAGAATTGTGGATTTGTCAGCAGCAATAAACTAGTAAATAATGTATTCAAAGGATGCAACATCTATTAGGAGAAAATGTTATTACAGGATAGAATCCTCCTTTGATTATTCTCGTATCTTTAAAACATTGTTCTCTGGCACACCAAGCTTTGATGATTTTTCTTTAATTTGACGTTTGTTTGGGATAAGGTTCTTGACTTCCTGGTAATAGCTTTCGTCTTATTTATCATACATGTACATGCACTCCATGTTATTTTCATATTAATTCATTCTCTTATCTTTAAAACAATGTTCTCTGGCATACCAAGCTTTGATGATTTTTGATTAGATTTGACGTCTGTCTGTTTGGGATAAGGATCTTGACTTCCTGGTAACAGTTTTCGTTCTGTTTATCATACGTGTACTCCGTGTTATTTTCCTCGCGAACAGACAGCAGGTGGTCCGTTACCATGGAGTTTTGTCTGACAGCGTGTCAGTAACGTGTGGACTCCCACAGGGAACTCTTCTAGGCCCCCTAATATTTATAGCCTATATAAACAGCGCAGCACGACAAGCCATTTCCAGGAGATGGAAGTTCGTTGACGATCTGAACTTGCTAGAAACCAGAATCGCTTCACAACCCTCGAACATCCAACAAGACTTAACAGACCTGAACACTTGGTCCCAGGAAAGTCGTATGGTCCTCCATCCTGGTAAATGTAAGGTACTCCATGTCCAGTTCAGCAGGGCTCTGCACCCCCCTCCCCCGCTCAAGATTAATGACAATGTCCTGGAACAAGTGGAGATCATGAGGATCCTTGGAGTATACCTGCAGTCGGATCTAAAATGGAATGTGCATGTCAACTTCATCTACAACAAAGCAAGCCAGCGGTTATTCCTTTTGCGTAGACTGAAGCACTTCCACACTCCGAAGGATGACCTTGTTATCGTGTACACTTCCTACATTCGACCCGTGACTGAGTACGCAGCCCCTGTCTGGCACCCTGGTCTGACAACAGAGCTGAACAACAAGATCGAAAGAATCCAGCGCAGGGCAGTACGCATCATCCTAGGACGAGACTACACCTGCTACGCCGAAGCCTGCGCACACCTCGGCCTGCCATCCCTGCACTCCAGACGCTCGAATCTGACTCTGAAGTTTGCTAAATCCCTCATGGTGTCTGGGCAATATCGGCACCTCCTACCGCCAACAAGAGCGAACATTAGCCACCGTCAGACCCGGTCTGCGAACAATCTGGACATGCCTAAGTGTAGAACAGAACGATATAGAACTAGCGCAGTCCCGCACATGGTTCGTGTACTTAACACGTCACTCGTCTGAATACCGTTCGGAAGCCTCCCTTTAGGTTTTGACAATGTGTCGCTAGCATTGGTGTTTTTAAAACCCGTCTGTATATATCTATGTATTGTGCTGATTTTAAATATTCCTATGCTATAGTTCGCTTTTTTCTATTGCCTTTCTATTGCCAACAGTCAATCTGTGTAATATCACGTCGACATCAATTTAGCCTTCGGGCTACGACTGTGTAGTGATAAGAATTTGTCTTTTTGAATAAAAACCATTACTACTACTACTACTAATTTATTCTCTTATCTTTAATACAATGTTCTCTGGCATACCAAGCTTTGATGATTTTTTAAAAGATTTGACGTCTGTCTGTTTGGGATAAGGATCTTGACTTCCTGGTAACAGTTTTCGTTCTGTTTATCATACATGTACTCCATGTTATTTTCATATTAATTTATTCTCTTATCTTTAATACAATGTTCTCTGGCATACCAAGCTTTGATTTTTTTTAAAAAAAAGATTTGACATTTGTCTGTTTGGGATAAGGATTCTGACTTTCTACTAAAAGCTTTCATTCTGTTTATTGTACATGTACTCCATGTGATTCACGGTGCGGATAAAGTCTTGTCAAGTGCACACCACACTGACAGACTCAGGGTCAAAGTCTAGTCCTTTAGGAGACCGTTGCCGCCTATGTGATCAGCAGGGATTTCTGCCCTTTTCTACTGTAAAAACGTGTACCTTACATCTGTATCTTTTAAAAATACCATAAATCCATGTTTTCAGATCAACCATTAATTAACCATCCCTATTTTTACATAACAGTAGAAAAATTCTATCGATAAAAAGTATCGTAAACATGTACGTGTCCTGATTTCAGCGCCAGTGGGGAATACATAAACTTTAAAAAGCACAGACAGGATATAATTTGTAGATTTCAGGTATGTCTACTGCTAAATGTTATTGTATGTCTGAGGCTTAACCCTCTGGCTGTACCGAGGGCTTTATTGAGCCGTTTGATGTCAGGATGTCAGGATGTTCCGCTGATGGCTCATCAATATCCCCGGGAGAGTTCATCAGTCAATGTTATGCTGTTATTATAAAGGACATAAAGTAACTACTCAAAGTTAGCCTGTAGGAGGTCCAAATCAAGGTTACATTCTTTAAAGTCTCAGAATGATGTGGAACTTTGTGACTTTAGGGATGCATTTAACAGTGGAATGTATCGAATGCTTGTTGATTTCTGATACTCATACTGCTATGAAGTTGAATATGTGTGCAGTATTATCAGGTAGATTTGTCAAATGATAACTCGCTATTATTGCAATTGTACTCACAACAACTTTTGTTTGTTTTGCCATTCATAAAGTATCTTCTTTTTCTTTTTGAACCCCAGTCTTTAACATCTATTAATTTAATTCCACCAGGGTACAGAGTTCTGCCACCCTGAAAAGATATAAACAGATTTCCAACCAAACATCCCCCTGTTATTTAGTGTATGATGCACTCCTGAATATTTAATTGGGGGTGCTGCACTAGAGATCTCTCAAACCCACTGTTTTTCAAAGTGGCAGGTTTATGTAATGCGGCAGATTAATGTTAATGGAGGTTACATGTACATGTATCTGTATCTGTATAGCATTATAACCACCCTTCGGCATCAGCAGTCAAATGGTTATGAGAAAACTATTTCTTGATGTTCTCCCTGGCTCATCCTTCTACTGAATCTTTACTTGGCTACAGCTTTAAAGACAGCGTAAAAGCCCAAACTATAGAATAGCAAAACCAGTCTAGATTAGAAACAGTGTAATGGCCTGTAAATGTACTGTGAAAAAGGATTCCTTTCTTTGGCTCAAAGCTGATAAAACGGCTCCCTCTCGCTGTCGGTTACCCATGGGGAGATTTGTGAAACTTGGGTCCATGCCTGTAATCTTACTGATAGGGGTTTTCTATACCTCCTCTTCTTTTATTACTGCCCGCAGCACTGAAGAGCTCCAGGCTTTGGAGTGCTGTTGTGGAATAGCAAACAACATTCATAAAACACAGAGGCAGTTTGTTATTCTTCCAGGGCACCTAAAAATTGCATCGTCAGGTAATTGCAGTGTGACATGGATGCTCCTTGAAGGTTAGACTGCGACCTAGAATTGCAGTTTAGGGGAAATTGTGCTTTGTCCGTGCGGTTTTTACTGAGCATTTACGTATGTTATGCACGTGGTTTTGATCATAAATACGTACATCCTTAACAATAGGTAATAGGAACTTGGTATTCTGGTCTTGTGCAGTACACATGGATGTGACTATTACTGTAGACTATCTATGTTAATTAGGTGCTTGGGGCAATTTGCATTTATTGAGCAGGTATGGATAATTCACATTCATTTTGAGTATAATGTTACATATATGTACATTTGGAATTATGTTTTCATCAGATTGTTATATTTCACTAATTGCGTATTAGAAAAATGCCAGAGTGATACAATAAGATCAAATTATATGACATAAATTTATGTAAAATGGGACTAGATGGATAATGATGTCTACCTCAATCATAGTATGCTCCAAGAGAAGACAAATGTTATGGCATAATGTAAATTTAAAAAAAGTCCCTTTTGTTGTCATATCAGAATGACCTGATAAATCTTTAATCACACTGAATCTTGGGCAGTTGTTGTATGACTTAGTACTAGCATACTGAACTCAAAATAAGAACCCTTTGTATTCTTTACCACTCAGCTACATATTTCAATACTGTATTACACACCTTGATGCCTGACCAATACCTCTGAGATCGGAATAAATCTTTCAGTGTTATTCAATATACATAGCCCATGGCTAGTTCCTCAGCTCATTCCACATGCAGGGTTATTGTTCCTTACCTGTGGGACCCACAATAACGTATAGTGTGGGGAAAGTGATGTGACACTCCAGTCAACGGAGCATTCCTATGCTGCTGCTCATTTGTTGGATCTAGCACTGCACGTTATTCAGGTGTTAATACAGATAGCATTGTGGCTTGTGACAAATTATCACAGGTTTTAGATGCATGGAGCACAAAACTTGCTGTAAATGTTATCGCAGCGTTATGCTTTACATTTCATGCATAATGTGTCTGGTGGGTGCCTTTCTTCTAATCCATCGCGGCATGATATACAGATTTGCTGGCAGTGAAACATGATTTAGAGTTGAAAATATCTTGATGAGTATGGATCGGAGTTCAGCCTACGGCGGAGCCCGTCACATGATGTTTTCGGTAAGACAGATACAATCTGAGAGATTAGAGGTGATGGGTCGAAGCCCCGCTAACACTCGGCCTCTTGATTGCCTCACATCTGGTTTGCTCCTAAGGAGATTGAGCTTCGGCCAATCCGATGAAGTCAGGCGGTAGAGCAGCTCATTTGTGGTGGTCGGATACACGTTCTATAGGAAAAGACTCTAATAGCCCCACAGTCGCTTATTATTCATGAAATGGAACGTACATCATAAGCCTAAATGTACATGATACAAATGATGTATTAGAAGCCGGTGTAGCTGTATATATACTGGGAGGGAACGGCCCCTTTGAGGGTGTTTGATGTGTGGGGAATAACAAAGGGTTTCGCAGCTACTACTGTTAAAGCGTGGTGTGTAATTATTCATGAGGGAATTGAGTTGAAGCTCAATGTAGAAAGGGGGACGGCGCATGTATGCCGTGAGTAGAGCGGGCTGCCAAGTAACGTGATGTCTCAAGTAATACAGCACTTCAGGGAGTCCCCGCCACGGGCTCTAATTGGCTCCCTCAGTTTTTATTCATGAGGGCAATTGAAGATGCAGCCAAGGGATGTAAGACATGGAAGTGGAGGCTGTTTGAATGGGTCGTGCACCGGGCACATTTCCACAGCGGGAGAGTTCTGGGACACCTTGCAGCATGTGCTCATCACGCGGTATTTACAAGCACTTTAGGTTAGCCTCGATCGGCGGACGGCCCGGTATTGACGTTGGAGCGAGCGTGTGAAATCTGCGTCGCATGCTAGAGGGGATAATATGCCGACACGTGTGGCACTCAAAACACGCTGACTACGGAGGGACGGAAGTGAGAAGCGGCCCGTTTTTATCTTTCAAGGGTGTCGAGATTTCTTCCAAGGAGCGTTTCATCATGATTGCAACCATTATTGAGATTTCGCTTCAAGGGAATGTGGAATCAAGGCCCTAATGAGAGATCACCCATGCTCGCAGGTCCAGTAAGGAACTCATCATCACCTCCTAGCCGCAATATCGCACCTGTCTCTCCCCCCTACCATCTCATCTGCTCATCTGTCCGAGTGTGGGTTTTTCTTTCTTCTAAAATAGAGATGTAATGGAGCTTTGATTGCTTTCCCGTTTACATTGGTCTATGTCAGAGAGTTGAGCATTTCCTAGACATTCAAGGATCATAGGAAGGAGGTTTTTTTTAACCTCCTTGATTATAGCTATAGCTTGTTAGGAATGTAGAATTGCTGGACAGTCCTTGTTGTGGGTGAGTGTTTCAATTCTTTGTCAGCAGCGCCTCTTTAGTGCAGACAAAAGAGATGGCTTTTGTCTGTTTTAATCGGTAGATCGACATTTCAACCAGACATTACAAGTGATAACGAATAGGTCTTCTTTGTCCATCACTGACATTTTATCTATTGTATGCTGTTGGATGCTATTATGTGATCTATGAATATGTTAGTGGTTTGTGCCACTGTAATTATTTCTGGAGAGCTTTTTCTTTCTTTGTAAAGGGATTTATATTCGGGGTTCCAGTGACAGGTGGTTCATCAAGTTCTGTGGTCTATTATTTCTATGTTTGTTGTATCTATGATTGTATCTATAAACATAGAATGTCCTAAAAGCATTAATGTCTTGCCCCAAAGGTCAAACCTTTCATCCCTAACACACACCTGCTAAGGTCAGGGGTCACTACCCTGGTTGGTTTTGATGACTTTGTGATTTACAAAATTGCTCAGCTACATGAGATTGAGAGAAGTAATTTCATCTTTATATTATAATGACAATGCGATTCCCTACTAAGGGAATAGGAACAGTTCCATTTGGCCATGTAACTGTTATGCCTTGATGAAAAATTCATTATTGTCATTGCAATGATATCATATTTGTATCTGATGTTACTACGATGTAATACAAGTAGAATCTGATGATATTATGATACTGTTTATGGTCTTTTTGATAAAGTCTACGGTTTCGCTTCCTCAAGTCTCAGGAGGATCAGATTGGCCCCTTTGATTCAGCATCCATTTGTTACCGTTATCTTTTGAACAACAACCCTTGTCTGCAATTTTCCAAAGGGATATTGTTCAGCTCGCCAATAAATGGTGGGCTTTTGGATGCCGTCCCACCAACAGAGTACGCACGTTCAGACTCAACTGAACCAGAAAATTCACTGCTGATGTGAAGTGCTTACTTGCTCCATCCACCATTTACCCGGGATGATGCTCTCCTCTTTATCGGCGTCCAATGGTGAGAATGTCTCTCCAGATGAAATTATCTGTATCTGAGAACCGTTGGAGGCGTGTGTGTAGGAGATGCATCTTCACTCTGATGTCCTTCTGTAGCTGACCCCTTTGCCATAAAAGCAGAGTTATTTGTAGATGGGGAATTGATGACAGTTCTCTGGTGATCCCTGCTCTCTGAGATCTTTCAAGTCTGGTTGGAAAACACATCCACATCTATGGATATCTGCGGCTAATGTATCAGGCTTATTGCCTTTTCCACTCTGCACATTCGGGAATGACGTTGGCGCTATTCTTATCTCTGCTTCTTGAGTTAATGATGGCTTTTGTCTCACGCATTAGCTACCCCTAGGACAGGTTCTGTGAGAATTTACTGCTAATGGGAGAAGAACACAGCAGCTATAGCTTCGGTAGCACCATCGCTAGATCTTCAGTTCTTTTCCCATACATTCCGCCACCCTTATCTTTTGTTCTTGGATGTATTATTGGTGGTTCTGGCTGCCAAAGTGTTAATTTATGAGAGCCGGCGGGGATGGTGGGGAAATGCGATGTTGATGGTTGGATACCTGTTCAGTGGAGTGAAGCAGGAGAGTCACCTCTTGGCCTTTGTAGAGGCATAATTCATCAGGGAGGGGATTCACGCGTCAGCTCGGATCTGTCGGCACGATACCCCAGCTTTCTTCTCCACGGGCAGTCCTTTCAAATTGCAGGGTCGATGTGTGTGTACGGAACGGAAGTTCTGACTACCATCGCAGTTCCGTGTCGGATCTTTTTCTGGAAACACTTTGAAATGCCCAGTGGTTGTTTTCGAATTCTGTGTATCGTATTGACTGGAAATTTAATTTCTGAGGCCTACAGGACGGGTTTGTAAGTCTGAAGCTCAACTCTCTGACATAGCCAGGGGTAAGTTTGTGTGCTATTGCTTTTACGCGAAGGTGTTGTGCACTATTTTGTATTTCAATGCAGAGTTTAAACATTCATCCCATCTACATTTTTTTCGCTGCATGAAGGTCACCTTTTCTGCGTGAAGTTTTGTCCACGTTGAGAAACATTGAAAGTCAGTGCACTGCTCCTGAGGTCACAAACAGGGCAACGGTAGATAAGGTTGTGACATTGAACCCATCTGCGAGCTTGCGACAAAAGAGTGACAAAATTGGTTCAAGTACCTGCTGCCTGTGACCTTCCTGCTTTGATTACGGCAATGTCAGTACATGTATGAGGAGACATGATGATTGCCGTGCACTGACTTACTAGTAGTCTCCTTGGATATTTTTCACCCATCCATATTAGAATAGATCCCTGTCATTGCCTTTACAATATGAGTTAAGCTTCCACAACGTTTGCTGGAGATTTGTTTATAATAGGGATGTAGTGGTTCAGAAGTGCTGTATATATACCATAGTCACATTGTTCCAGTTGTTTAAAGGGCACATCTTCTTCTTCTTACTCTCACTTGCTGTACATCTCTTTGCGCAACAGAAAACGTCAACCAGTAAATGAGACAATCGCAGGAAGGAAATATCAAACCAGAGGCCTACAGTTACTTCCCCATCACCTTGTCCTACAAATGGTGTAGGGTTTGTGTGCTGGAATCATTGACACCATCATAACTGTGAAGCTGTCATGTTCGGACCATACAGGAGGCATAAATGTCAAGTAATGGACAAGTAGACACCGTAGTTTTCCTGGACGGAAGGAGGAAGAAGATGGGACAGGTTTGCGTAGGATCCGTGCAGTTTGCCAAGGGCGCCGGGTGCCAGGAAATAACCTACGATATCTGCCGGTAAGTACCATGTCTGCCGAACAAGAAAGGAGTCATTTTTCTTCCATAGTTACCAGTAAGATTTTAAATAGATAAGTGGCTTTTGATGCTTTTAAGGGGGATTTAAAGATTGAGTTTTTCATTCTTAAATTTATAGGTTTTCTCTACTTGATGTTCAGGTCCCTAGGCTGAATCCATCAAACTACAACATGTATTATCCCCTCCCCAGGCAAATGTGTTGTAGAACAGAGAATTTAACACATGATGTCTATAGCATTAGAAAGTAAGGCTGGTTCCCTGCATTTGACATTCTATAGTAAGGTTGAAATGCACTGAAACTTACTTCACATAACAGTAAAATACTGTTTACATGTAAGGAGCAACAAGCAAAATAATAAGTGGTCACAATTTACACTGTGCATGTACATGTATTGTAGCACTTGCCTAGTCCCCACCAGTCCTGAAATAGTAGACTTTTGCCAAACTAGAGGGAGTATTTCAGCCAATTTGTCTTATTTCTCAGATAGCTAGCACTTGCCACTTGTTCAGCAATTTTCAGGCACATATTCCACTACTTATTCTCTACTTATGCAAGGGAAATGTTCTTGTCACATTGGATTATTCTGATACCATAACCGAATTGACGGATCTGGGGAAATTTGTTCATGTCTCATTCAATGGATGTCACAGCGGGTCATGATTATATTATCATTGATTGCTTGATGAAGCATAGAGTTTTGTATCCCACAAAATTGTCTCTAGCAAGGGGAGAGGTATAGGTCTTCATACAGATCAATAATCCCAGTAAATGTACCGTACCTACATTCGTTATGGAGCCTAAATGTTCTCTGCAAAGGTTTGATAATTCTTTCACAGGATTTTCCAATTTCTCATGCATCATACGCAATTTCTAGCTTAGCAACTGTGTATCATCCCTTTTTTATTACTAAAGTAGAAGTCTTCTCTGTTCACATTTTCACCAATTTTCACCAGTTGTTATTATTGTTCTATTGATTCGTGCCAGTTCCCTTGATATCTTGGGTCTTCCCTCGAGACCTCTAGTGACATTTTTATATAGCGACAGGTTGTCTGAAAGCTTTGCTAATTTCCTTTGGACTTAATTGGATTTACTTATCATTAATCCCGTGGCAGATAAATGCAAGATAATACAGCAATGTATTTTGACAAATTGTTAGAATAAAGGTGGTTATTGCAGCTAAGTGAACCTATATCCAATGAAAGAAAACGTTAATTGTTTGGGGGAATGATTTGGAAGGCAAGTTTCACGACGTAACAGACTTAGATTTGTTGGTATTTTTCTTTTTTAAGACGTACTCTCAGGATTTAGCTTGAGGTCCACATTAGAGACATAAGGGATATCTGTTTTTAAGCCTCGACACACTGATTGTTTTCTTGTAGAAAATCCTGTGAAATGTTTAAAATATCCAGGCGTCACTGTAATATTGATTTTATTGGGTGATTCTAGATAACCTTAATTTATGTTTTATTGCTCAAGGTACATGTATTCCATAAGAAATACAACCAGTGGAGCTGCAAATTAATGCAACTATCACATGATAATCATGTAAGATCAAAATAGTTCCTCAGTGACAAGTACATCTGTCATATTTTGAGAACTGTTTAACTTTAAGAGGAAAAAATGGTAGGTAGACCAAGTCGTGTGTAGCATTTTGACGTTGTCTTATGGGACTAACTTCATGTCAAAATGGGCAGAACAGAATCAATACAATGATGAAATCGGAAACAGGTATGCTGCAAGTTTATCGATTAGACAGTTTAGATAATTATATTACATTTCTGTATAAAGTGTATGGAAGGATAACAAGGGGAGGCTTAGCAGTATTGATGATCAATGTTGGCAATGCTTTGTATTTCATTTTGGAATCAGCATTGAATATTGGACAGGTTACCTTTAATGAAAACACAAATTTAACAGATCAGACATTATTTTCCAGTGAATCAGCTTCCAAACTCTTTTCCTCAGATCCTGGTATGACAAGGAGCTTTCAAAGCTGTAAGACATTGAAGAATTTCAAGAGCTGTTGTCAGTGGTTCAACCCTCTGTTTTTGTTGTACTGCCCACTAGTGTAGTTTACTCTGCTGTGTCATGTTTCTTCAGTGTCCTTCAATTGAACCAGTTTGTTTCACACTAAAGAGCACTTCTTAGCCCTCTTCTCTTGACAGCGATTGTCGTCCACTTCAGAGTGTAGACAAAACATCTTGACTGGGGCTGTATTGTCGATTGTACTAACAAGTTATAAACACTTAACTTGTACTCTTTTAGTGCTGCTGGCCTTTTCATGGGAAAATCCTGGCCAGGCATGAGGGAAAGAACTTGGAAAAGGACAAGAAACAACTTGGGAGACAGTTGTTTATTCTTGCTAAGCACCGTCTTTACTTTAAAGTCTTGAACAAAGGGTAGACTCTAAAAGTCTGTGCTAAGTGCCTAGTCTAGACTTGTTCAACCAAGCTCCTTGATTCAACTTTGTACTAACTATAGCTTTATGTAACATAACCAGCTACATGTACTGATGTAGTCCACTCACTCACTCACACACTCAGTACATGGTGTTGCAAGGATCTAGATCTTTTGAGTTGCAAAGACACAAATATCTGCCAAATATAGTGCCTTACATTTTTACAAGACAAAGCTACGATGTAGGTCCCCTTGTGATTTTTCCCTCGTCAAGGTATCTAAGGAGTGTAGAAATATTTCCTGCCAGGTAGGTTTTTTTCTATGGTTAAAGCATTCAGTCCTACTAGGTTTTCACTGATCTATTGTTACATTGTGAAGAATCAGCATGAATGCCAGACAACCCTTGACAGGCCTATTCATGGTGGTGAACAAAAGATGGCTCCTAATTGAAAGTTCTTTTGAACCAATCAGTATCATGGTCTAAAAGATGTTCCGGTCATCAATCTGACTGGTTAAGGCTGAGTCGTTAAAATTTGAACTTCCAAGGACTTCCAAGACTTCTGTCTTTTTCCAATCCAAAATAGCTTATGAAAAGAGATTTGGTATCATTGTCCTAAAGCAGTTAACCACTTATAAAGATAGCATCAAGGCTTTCAGGACATATTTCATTAGTTCTTTTAGTTGCTACTCTCCAGGAAAAAATATCTTTTCAGTGATTTCACGGACATTTCAACCGATGAAAATTTAGTGACCTATTGTGCCATCAATCTCAAATCAATTATCAACCAAAACTAACCGATCTACCATCCCCATTGTCCTGTGTTTCCAGCTATTACCCAGAAAAATTTTAATGGGATAAATGGTCACACTACAAAACAGGAGACTTTATATACTGTATACATATTCATTGTATTTCCAGAGATTATGCTCCCTACAAAGGGAACACACACAACCTCAAATTCTATCTATATAATATTCAGTAGAATTTCTGAGTGAAGATGCATGTTTTTGATGGGGTTATTTTTGACCGGAAAGGACACATTGGAGGGGCTAAAGGCAAAGAAAACTCAATATCAGATTCACATAGATGGATCTGGTTGACATCTGTATGGTGTGTATTGAATATAAAGGTTATATTCTAGACCATTCCTCTTCCTGTCCCAATGGATGGGGATGAAGGAAGGTACATGTGATTGTATGATGGATTACTACAAGAGAAAAAGACAGTTTCTATGTGCTAAAAAAAGAAAAACGCAAAGTGTTGTAACATATTATAGCAACATACCCACTAAAACTATAACGCAATAGATATTTCTTATCAAATTATTTTGTATTCGTAACAGTTTTCCAGTTGTCCCAATTGGCAATCCCATACTGTTCATTACTTTTGAAGATATTTCTTACGGTTTTATATATGGCGCAACCCCCTTTACCCTTTCCTGTATCACCCTCAACAGGCCTCACCCTTCTGAATGTCAACCTCCAGTAGTGATAAACTGTGGCACATTCCAGAGATGCTGTTAAGATGCACAGACAAACTATCTGGTGCTACAAGGGTCAGGAATGGTTCAGCGCAAGATTTATTGTCTGTTTGCGGTACATATGAAGGTTGGGAGTCATTTGTCCCTGTCTGTACACTGGTTTGTTAAAACATAGCCAGGATGACTTGAATTGATTGCAAGCTGGGTTTTGTTTTTAATGACCATTGCTTCTGAGAGGGGTTCCAAAGCGTGCCTTTACTGGAGTACATGTGGCAAGCATACAGTCTCTGGACAGAAATGTGTAAATCTGAAGTCTTTTTTCCTTTTTTTTAATGGTATTTATGAATGGGACAACGAAAAGCCTGCAAAATAGTTAGAATATGTCACTAGGGGTTTTCTTTTAAATTTCTAGGCAATTATACTATGATTATAATAATGTTGATATATTGATAATACAATATTAGTTATAAAGAGCTTTTTTTTACATATTATTAGAATGTATGATATTGAGATGTATCATTGATGATAAAACAAATAAATTCAGTACATGTATTTTGATCCTAACAAATTACAGTCTTGCCCTGACTTCACATTGGATCTTTTGGCATGTAAAAATGGCCCTCTGTTCAAATATGCCAGTGACAGAAGACCTGATTAGACTAGATGCATTGAATACTTCTTCCTCTGAATAAACTCCCAGCAATTTGAGAAGACCATTCCACAGAAATAGCAGCAATTGTCAACCTCATTAACAAGTAATTAGCTTGTCTGTCCACTCAATTAGGACAAAAGATATTATAATCCTTCTCTATGGGTGGTGGGATAATCCATTCAGTTAAATGACTGATAGTTGTTTTGGGGGAGGGGACATTTTTGATAAACTGGCATGGTAACTGATATACTTCTTGATTGACAGTAAATGATCTGTTGTACAGATAACCACATCTGCTCCTTTTCCTCTGGATTTGTTTATTCCCCTTGCCCCTCCCCCTCTGTAGTTCATAATGATCCATAATCTCATAATCTTCCATTCCCAGCAAGGAGGTTATATAGACTTGTTCCCAGATAGCATAATGTGTATCAGAAATTTGCTACCTTCTCAAACTTTAGCCAGGTTTCTTTTATAAAAAGTAGGGGCTCATTTTTGCTGAGGGAGAAAATGTTTTGTTGTGATTTTGTGTGACCTCCTCCTGATGTGTGGGGTCAGCTGTGATGAGGCCTGTGGGAAAGGATGTATTTAGTTCTGGGTCATGAGCGTCTCTCTGGGACCCTATTCCTCACCATTAACTTTCTATGCATAAACACAGTTTTTCAACCACTTTGCCACCCCCTCCCCCAAAACATGAAGAATAGACTATTATAGAGTAGGTTTCAAGGTTTAACTTTCTTTGCTATTGTCTTGATATAAACTGTGTTCATTGCAGCTTTGTACAATTGTGAAAAGATATTTATGTAGTATTTTGGAACTTTCTCAACATCTTTTTTGGTTTGGATGTATGGAAAACTGGTCATATGTGAAGACCATACATGTACTCAAGGAGTGATGTTCTTGAGCCAGTCAATCATTCAGTACCAAAAACTTAATGGCAATTACATACATGTATGTAGCTCTAAGCAAGGTCCCCAAAATATTACAATTTGCCATCCACATACAAGAAAATAAAGTCTGCCTTTCAATCTGCACTTCTGAACTCAATCATATGGAAGGTTTTGCCATTTTCTGTACACTTCTGTAATTACTAATAAATGCTTGAAAATGAAATGCTCTGGGTTGGTGCCAAGTTTCCCTCTGAAAAAAACAACTTTGAGGCCAACAACAGGCTAGACTATGTATCAAACATGGAAGTTGGCTGCAAAAAAGTTTCCCAACAATTTGGAATCTTTCACACCCCCATGTCACAATAGAGTTGCCTAAATTGAGATTGATAGCAAAGGTAGCATTAAAGCTTGTGAGACCTGTTGGGCAGATTTTATCTGCATTGGTTAAATTTCAGAAATTAGCAGCGTGTAATCTGATTGGTCAGGATCTGTAAAGTGGTTAGCCAGTGGGATGCAGATGTTGGCCTCAGGCAACAGACGGCCAAGCCCTGGCATCAGCACTGTTCCTCTCATTCCCATGACAATGGGTGAAGTTGTTCCTCTTGGAGCTTTTGTTTGGTGACACAAAAGAGGCCTGGTGCTGTGGGATGGAAGCAGAGCATGACAGACAGATCTAACAGTGACCCCCACCCTATAGCTACATGGCTGTGACTGCCAGGAAGTAGCCTGGTAGTAAGAGTAAGCTGAGGGGATATGTTTTGTTGTCCCCACATTGCTCTCCGTCAACAAGCAGCTGTATGAATGACACTGGCCAGACAGGGCACTCCCACAGACTGAAACAGACACTGTAACAGACTCAGTTGGGACAACAGCAACATGGGGACCGACGTTCAGAGGCATATCTGCTCCCGTGCTCCTTTGAATGGGTATAGGTAAGCTTGTTTCTCTTCTGAGTTTCCCTAGAATGTCAGTGGGTGAATGTGTGCTGTGTACATATGGGAACAAGAAGTTGACTGTCTCAGTGCCCTCAAGTAACCTTTAGCAAACCTGTGTGCAGTAGACTTTCATGTAGTCAAGGGCATTGGAGCTATTGAGTTCTGCCTTGTGATATTACACATAACTTGTATTTTAGTTCTTTGTTGTCAAGATCATAGGAGTCCTATCTGCGATAAACCAAGAATTGTCAGAAGTCCTAAGACAAGTAAGGTTGCTTGCGAGGTATTTTATCTCTGAACAGACGTTCTTGATAATCCTGTCACATGAGGAATATTTTTCTGTGTTTCCCAAGGCCTTATCTCAAAGGAATTCTTTAACACTGACCAAGCATGTAAGATTTGGCTGTGCAGGGGAAATTTGCAGATTTGCCAGGCGGTCTATCAAAGCAACAACTGGGATTAGAAAAATTACAATAACATAAGGTTGATCTAACTTCAAACAGAGTTGGTTGAAGCTGTGTGGTTTGCTATCCGGGCTAGGATGAATCCCTTAATAAGAACCCTTAAGTAGAGAATTGAGGGATTTGACAGTGTTCCCTTTGCAAACATAAAGAAAGTTAATGTTGTTCATATGAGAGTTTGCTCCCCTACATCAGACCATGTGGCACTCTTCAACATTTGACTCACGTATGGCGGTCCTTTTCAAGTCGGTCGCTATGGCTTGGCTGAATGACCGGAATTCTGAGCTCTGCACAATCCCGACGGTTCGTAAAAGACAGCGTCTACTAAATCGCTGCTTTAAAATTCTCTTTGTTCTGTTGCAGGGAAAACGATATGATAGCATCTGTAGTATTTATGGTAAGCCCAATGCTGTCTGCTGCATTTTTCCTGTCCCCAGAGAAAGTACTGGAAGCTTAGGTCTCACTCATTAGAGGACCAAAATACAACCCAGCCTGGGTTATGTCATTTAGCACCTTGTGGTTCCAGCCATTGGAATGAACTTTCATCTGACCCAGTTCTGGGCACTTGGGTAGGGGGATGTCCCAGGAGTAGGTATGGTAAAGAGATTTTTGGCAAGCTCGCCAAAGTTTCTTTGTTTAGGCAGACTTTGGGAAGTTGTTGTATCTCCCACAGAGAAAGAGTATATTGTTACACAGGATATATGGCCAGGCACCATGCCAAAGATAAGCAAAGGGGAACCTTCCTGTTTCCTTTCCCTGTTTCCTTAGCTTGCTTTGGGGTTTACACCAGCGACATGCTTGATTTTGCATAGGAGCATAGATCAAGTGGTTAATGACCCCAACAGACCCTTATTTTTCAGAGTGCAAAATAAATTCATTAAGTGTTTATTATTGTCCCTCCCATAGGACATGTATGGTTTTGTAATTTCAAAATACCTGAACTAAACCATTTTCCTCATCAATGCATTTTTTAGCAAAATACAGTATGATTTAGAGTAAGCCATCAGACAGGTCACGGCTTCCCAAATACTCTGTACATGTAGAACATGCTTAGTCGCAGTAAGAATGCCAACCTTTGTGACTGACTTCGCCACCAACATTCTAAGGCCATGGCTGGCAGTGTTCCTGCCTTTTTTCTTGGCAGACAATTTGTTCTTAACATTGTTGATTCATCCTCTTAAATGATTATATGTGATATGGTTCATATTTGTATAAGAACAAAAAGTGCTGCTCTCAAAGATTTTGAAAAAAATGTTTTTCTTCTCCCCGTTTATATATTCATGAATACAGTGTACAAGTTATACCAGTGTCCAGGTATATTGTTAAAAAAAACCTGTCCCCTCGTACTTTCCCCCAAACCACCCTCCCAAGCTGTACACTCGACAGCTGTCCTCTAAGTCTGTACTAATACATTTGTCCTTACTGTATAATCTCTGCAGTTGCCTTTAGCTTTACATCCTGTGGTTTGTGAGGCAGTGTCTTGCCCGAGGGTTCTAACCAAATGAACAATTTGGAACAATGGAGAGGTCTGGAACTGTTGGTCAAACCAACTATTAAGATGGTATGCTTGATAAGTTTGCAATCTGTGCTTCAGGCTACAGATTTACTTCAGTCGAGAAGTCTTTGATGTTAAAACTCTGAACAATACAAGATTACTGTACATGCAAGTCTAATCAGTGATGTGAAAATATCCCCCGCTGTAGGTTATTTCATGCTATACAGTTACATGTAGATCTATGTCCCAATAAGAATGACAAATCTTAAGCCTTTTGTGGTTTGCAGTTTCTTAGTATTTTGAGAACAAACTTCAGTGAAAATCCATACTTTTTGTCGATGAAAACCCTGCACAGACTTATTATGAGGTGCACATCAATCAATGAATTTCCAGGTGGTTATGGCACTATGGTTACTTACACCTGTGTTAGCACTTACCCTTCCTCCCCCTTATTTTGTACCTGGTAATTGTCTGGAGCTGCAGGTGTGGTATGTGGGAAAGGATATGATTAACCAGTGTGGCTTGTTATTGCTTTTCTGTTGTGTCTGTTTCTGTACAAAAATGTATCTTCTCTACTACACACTAAAATTCCTTTTCCATCTTATTTATAACTGTTTCACTTGACCACATTGAGGAAAATTCTAAATATGAACATTCAGACACCCTTGAAAAACAGCAACATGTATGTCATCAAAAACAGTCGCTACACAAATTGTAAAGCATTACTGAAGGTGTTTCTTAACTACATGGTATTTAGGACAGTCACACCCAGTGGCAATTTTGTGACTATTCTCTCAACATCCTAAATTGCCATTCCTTCTTTTACGTCTCATACACGTAAATCTTTCCTTTTAGAACCAACATACCGAAGCATGTAAAGCCTCTTAGAACTGTGGTTCTTTTGTAAGTTCTAGTACTGTACTAGTATGTGTTTACGAGCCATTAAAACTGATTTATGCCTAGTAAGTTTGCGGCTTTAGACAATGGGGCTGACAGACTCCCAATGCTTTGACAGTGCTCAACCATTAAGTAATGCATTTCTCAGAAGGAAAGATGATAGCCAGGTAAATATTCAGAACCTATTTTTTGTACTCTCTGGACGAGGTAAAAAGTCCAAAGTTTTTCAGGATTATGCGCACGAGTCGCCTTCATATTTTGCGTATTATCAGAAAGGTAATCCAAGTTTTACCAGCAGTGGATCCTTGTTTTTATTGGAGAAAAATAGTGAGTGACAGTATGACTGAATAAGCAGTTGGTGTTAGAGATATTGAGGAAACATTGGCATGATGCCATAAACACAGCTGACAATCCAACCTGCACTCCCTGTGATCTTATCTAGTTTCTCTACCTCAGGACTGAACTATTGAACACATTTATTATGGCTTACTATCTACGTACACACAACATACCATAATGTACAGAGGTGTCACAGGTTATCAAAACAATATACAACATTTACATCTTCAGTCTATTTTTTTGCCAGTGATTTCAAAATTGTTCAACATGCAATATTTTCTTTTGCTAGCATACTTTCTGAGGGATGATATATTTTATATATTTTGTTTGCTCTTTTCAATGAAATGATTGTGAAGTGCGATGAAGACTTGTTTGTAAATACTGTGTGTTTTTTTTCACCACCAAGTTTGGTTCCAGAATAGGAATTAACATTTGTTGTTGAGCAGGTTGCAAATATTTTCCACCACCTGTTCCTAGGCAGATATGCCAGATTCTTGGCTGGGAATCACAAATTTTGGGGCATGCAGTAGTCCAATGGGACATGTTCTATTACTGCTATAATGAAATGTTCTGGGCTTGCCTCCAACATTAGTATAAATCTTTCTAATCCCTAGCTAGACTATCACCTCCACTTACTCTTGTTCCCAAGAGTTCTATCCCTTGGCAATCTCCTTCCCAGGGGTTTGATTGTATTGGAAATATCGTACTCATTGATAAATTGTTACTATTTCTGAACTATTTTTCAGTTTATGATATTTATCAATGTCAGAGACTTCCTGATAATCTTTCCTAGTATTATGGTGTACATTTTTATCGTGTAACAAAGCTCATGCGCTATTGCCTCCCCTCCTGTGCTCCTGCTCTGTATAACTGACATAGCCAGCTGACATCCTTCTATATTTACTGAATAATTCTATACTTACATCAAACTGAATGGGAAGATAGCTACGTTATAGGTCTAAAGAATATGAAGTATTTCTGGCAACATGCAGTTAGCTGACAGGGGCACCCGAGCTTGCATTTGTATCTACTTATTGAACATAACCTGTAGTGTTTTATATGATATTAGCAAATGTTTTGAGATATTCCACTTTTCAAGGTTTAGGATCCTACTCTAGACATTCCTTTTGTTCATAATTTGAAATTGGCATTCTTTTATGATGGTTTCTACCAATTTAACATACTTAATAGATGTTTACACATTCTGCTTGCAAAACATAGAATTGCACCACAGCTTGAAGCTGCAGCAATGTTCAACACAAAAACGTTCTCAACCTGCTTTTGTCCTCCTTCAGATTGATAGAAATGTCTTTTGTCCTTCTCATAATGATAAATATACATGACCATGTACCTGTATGAATAGATTTTTCATAAACACTTTTAAAGTGGTATGTACATGACTGTAGATCTGATCATAACTACTCCTTAGTAATGTTTTCTCATCCTGAATAACATTTAATAAGATTATAACTAAATCGGGACTTGTGTCAATATTCGTTCATCCCCAGCAGAGTTGAAAGACGACATGTTTCTTTCTGCAGCAGTACCAATCTATTACTTGGGACATGCTTCTACATTCCTGCACGGGTTTACCAATAACCATGTCAGAACGGCCCTATTATGTGCACTAAAAGATGATTTATCTTTCCTTTGCTGTCATCTCACTTAATCATGCTGACTTGTAAATGTCAAAGGAGGCCACAGTAGACGTGTTTTTGAGTGTGCTTCTTAACGAAGTCATTAATTATACCAGTACAGAGCCAAGTTCCAGCAGCAAATCGTCATGATATACAGGGGCACAAGACATGTAGCATGCGTTAGTGTGTTTTTTCGCTGTTAAATCTGCTGCTGAAGTTCATAACTGTGAAAAATGTATTGTCAGGAAGAGTATTGCTGAAGACTTTATCCTGCGAAGACCTCTTCTATCTTACTTCCATCTATCACAAGATCAATTCTTCATGGCAAAATTTGCTACCATCAAAGGAAAGGCAACAATGTTCAGTGGAGAAGAATCCTGTTGATGTTATGCAGGATTGAGTGGTGTCTGGGTGGCCGTGTACACAGATTTCGCATGGAGATGGCAGTGGAATGGGGTCTATACACATGAAATGTGGTTTTACTGCAGATAGGCATGGATGCACATCTACATTCCTACCCGGTGTCTACTGATATGGATGATACATAGCACTTTGAAAATCCTAGCACGTCTGAAGAATGAATTCTATTGGCAGATCGTATAACAATCTTAAGGCTTTTATATCTCGACGTTTCAGGACATTATCTGAAGGAGCTAGATGTTGAAAGAAGAGATGCTGTGCCAAGATTTGAAACTACATGTAATTGATAATAGTGATTGAGAAAAAAGTATGTGTACATGTGGTAAGCTGTATTAGAGAATAGTGATATGGGTAAAGAAAGGTCCCAAGAAAGTTTGTTTATCAACTGAAAATCTTTAAATTATAAAATGGTTATACTGGAAACGAAATCTGATGTTCAGCCCATCCACCCTCCCCAGAATCCATCAGTCCTGTAAACTACAAGTCCAATAAATTTCCCACTGCTAATGGTGTTGTATTCCCGCCCGGGGACACCTGCACTCACAGGTGGCACCTGCTGAAATTCCAGCACTCGGAAACTTTCCTCTTGATTGAGGTACCTTCGTGGTTATAAAACCGATCCGGTGAGTTATGAGGGTATAGTAATATTTAATGAGAAACAGTACCCGTCCAGTGTTGAACCTGTCAGTTTGGCTCACTTGTGCCATTTGTACATGAGTGTGAGCGATGACCATGCCGTACCAACAATAAAGCCATCACATCTTCTGTTCATGTAGTATAAACCCCTTTATTAGTCTTATCCAATGTTATTAACAGTGCTTAATTGTCCACTGACTCCTAATAGGTTTGAAAGCTGAAACCCTTAATCCTCAACAGAAAATTCAGTGGATTTATATCAGTTTTCTGCACTGGTTAGGGACAGATTTGGCCAGTGTACTTTGACCCTCTTTAGACTGGGATCTGTTAAAGAGGTCTAGAAGGGATTTCTAGAGAAACTTGATCATGGGAAGAACACTTATGTCTGGTTTCAAAACTGAGTTCTCTGTGTGACCTGCATTACCCACATTAGTCATTTGCTGCAATTTAAACACTAAAATCTCCCGGGAGGCAGATTTGGAAATCTCCAAGCAGATGAAGGGTTTGGGTCAGTGTTTTACACAATTATGATAATGTTTTTGAGTCTTGTTACTCTTTCTAGTACTCTACATTTTCGTCTCAGTGAAGAATGATTAAAGGTACACTACTATTAAAAAAGCTAGCCTGGGTGCCATCCTAGTTGGTTTACCAGGGCTCCCATACTCTCTCCTGGTTGGTTAGGGGAGAGTATAGGAATCCAGTTAGCTAACTTACAAGGATGGCACTCAGGCTACTAAAAATTATACTAAATATATACTGCGAAAACAAGTGTAAAATACCAAAACTTAGCTGGATCCTGCATCCACTTGGTGATTACAGGGGCAAATACCTCCCCCCAAAATGGTTGCCAGTATTGAATCAAATAAACCAATCCGGACCCAATTTAAACAGTGTATACATGTACAGTATGTGTCAAGGATAGCAGTAAGGGGATGTTTCTATTTCAATGCCTGTCTGATTGATTTGATAACCTGCTGTTCCCACTACTCACACCGACTGCACAAGTTGCGCTGTGTACACAATCCGATAATTCAACATGGCGTAAATTGCAGGGTTTACATGGTTAGCAACATTTATACGACATGTAATTCTGTTGCACAGCAGCTAATGAATAACAGTTACTGCTGGTACCACAGCAACGCCGGGTGAACTTTGAAATTCAACTTGGGAACATGTACAATTCAAACAAGAGTCCGTAGGACACAATTCTCCGTGAAGTATTTATAGTATGTACAAGTATTGTTTTAGAGCAAGTAAAGAAAAAGTGTTTGTTTATCTTTTTCTTTCAATACAGGAGTGGTCAACCTGCTGAAAAGTATGTTTTTACAGCATGACATAGATGGGATCTAGAAATTCCGGGAAAAGTCACAAAGTTAGATCTAGATGGCCCCTTTTCAATTATCAACGAACCATTCGGCCTTACAACTAAGATGTATCAGAAATCACAAATATGCAGTAAATCCTCTTTCCACAATTTATTGCAGGCCGGCCTGATCTATAGCTGTCAAGCTATTTGCAATAAAAAAGGCTAATTTATATTATCGTAACATTTCACGAAGGTCAAAGGTCACCGGATCTAACCACCCGGAAGTGACACTGGCGCGCGCACTTTTCTGAGAGATATTTCTCAACAATCTTTCATCCCCTGCGTAAACTTTTTACATTGTCACAGCCTCCGTATTATAAACTACAAGTGTGGTAAGTTTGAAGGTCCAGAGATTTCCCATTTTCACACTGTGCGTAAAAGTGCATCGTCCGTCCCGTGCGCACATACTGTAAGCGAGTTGCGAGTGGACAAGGCATACTTAATACACAGACTGGAGGTCACTCTACACATGTTCGCAGCTAAAACTCACAATTCCCGTTGCCGCATTGGTATGTAACTTGGTATATCGTTTGCTAGGTTGCGTGTGGTGATGCACGTTGTCTATTTTTCAATGTAACAGTGACTATACGATCACAGCAAGTAAGGAAGATTTATACCCCGTATCTGCCTGAAGTATTCCAGTCATGCATAACGGATTATAACATGGTCCCTATGGCAGGGCAGTGGGACACAGCATTAATTATAGGGGTGCAATTACGATATTGGATTGACGTTTAAAGTAGTTATGGTGTAACAAAGCTATTGTGCATCACCACGCCGAACCAGGCAAACGATATGCCAAGTTACACACCAATGCGACGACGAGATCGTGAGTTATAGCTGCGAACGCGCAAACAAATACATTCCCAATACTCCCAGAAGGAGGTCACACCTCCTCCCCGGAGTAATAAACCTTCAGTCTGATGAAGCCAGACACAGTGTTGGACTATTCCCCTCCTTACCGCAGACTTAGAATTATAAATCTTGCCAGACTATAAGACATCAATCCTGCTACTGTATTAGATCTGAACATTGCGGACTAAACTACCAGGAAATGAAAGATTTTACGACTGCAATAGGGGTATTGGTCAATAGCTTTGCCTTTGATGTAATGCACTTGTAGGTTGTTTAACCAAGCATAAAGCATGGCTTGAATACAAAGCTGGGTAGTGCCTGTACATGTTGGGATGAAGATAAAATGGGTGGTGCCATATCCCAAGGTTACAGTAAGGGAACCTGACATTTGAAAGGTGCAAAGTTGATGGAGACTGGCGGAGAAATATGGTCCATATTGCCTCCTGCATCGTGAAGGTCGTAGAGTTTTTTATAGGTACCTTCAAGAACTATAAGAGAGCTGCTGGCGTAATTCATCTTAATCTTGTGAGTGAAAACAAGCATTACTTTTGGCTGCATGGATGGGAAAGCTTTTTAGTGGAGATGGCATCAAACCTCAGGACCGCACTATTACATCAAAGGTATAAAGGGGAAGAATAATTCATTTTGTTTAATGATAGCTAGTATTAAATGTAAAGCCAAAATTTATTTAGTATTGATGTAGAATAGGTCACTTAATAGAAATTGCTAATAAGATCAATAATTATGATTAAAAAGTTTGATGATTTCGTAATAAATGTCTATAATGGGATGATCCAGAATTGATGTCATCTGTGACATTGAACTTGAAATGTGAATACTGCATGTAAGCCTTTTTTTCAAGGGGATGCTACGCTGTAGATGTACTTTATGTGTATGATTACTTTAATGACACCATAGCCCTTTGCAGAAGATATTCCAATGCCATTACCCCCGACCCCATCCGAAGCAATGTTTGCCAAGTTCATGCAAGACGAATTTTGGCTGCTCTGCATGCTTTTGCTATGTCAGAGTATAGATATTAACCTTCAACAGCAAATCCCTCAGGCCAAACCTTGATAGAAACCCTTTGTTAGTTTTTTCACTCGTCCTTCAAGCACCATTTTTCTGCAACGTGAAGTATGGAGATCAAGACAGGAAGGACGAGTGGCTTTGGCCTGGGCTGGTATTGAGCCAGGATGAATACATGTGAAATCCCCATATCAGAGTAGGGCCCATTAAAGAAGGGTGAGTGATGTGGGTGCCGGGATGGAGCAGACAGCCTGTCTCTCCCAGGTGAATTGTTTGGATTCCGGAATGGATGCAATGGCGGTTCCTTTTCCATCTGTGGAAGATTGAAATATCATGTACGTCAGGCCTTGAAATTAACTTTTGCCCCTATAGACCAAGACAGCTCAGGATTCTGGGATTCCATCTAAGTTCACAATACTGTATTTGTACCATTTCTTTTCTTGAGAGAAAAGTAATGCATTACATTGTCATTATACAAATAAATACAGGAAGCATTTGGTTTTTTTTTCCAGACTTGCATTACTTTAAATATATGTGTTTTTCTACAACAGCAAATTTATATTACATGACACTGAAGCTCATATAACTGCAGATTCAGGTAGTTTTTACTTCTGTCTAAAATAGTCTTCAATATAACTTAAAAGTAATTCTGATTTAAGATGTCAATTCTACGCAATATTTGTCAGGAACATGTCTGAGAGAGAGAGACAGAGAGAGACAGAGAGAATGAGAGAGATCAAAATGGAAATAAAAAATGGAATCTATTAGTATTACCTGTCATACAGAATGGTAGTAGGAGAGCTGAAATGAGAAGATGACTATCGGGTAACAGAGATTGATCTGAGTTATAAAAAGGTTTGCCGGTAAATAGCTCAACTTCAGATTCTAGGTCTTTTCATATTTCAAGAGATGGTGGAAGGAAGATTGTGGCAATATGATAAGAGGCAAGCTTTTCCACTCAGAGTCAGACCATGTCAAAGTCTGAAGTTTTGTATGGAGATGTTCATCTGAAATGGATGAAGGATTTGAGTGTGGCTGATTCAATTTTCCAACAGTCGTAGCTGGTCTGAGATTTTAAGTATGATTGACACATAGAGATGAAAGTGCTGCCAGTCCATGATCATTCTGTCATACTGGCCAATTCTGCACTCCATTCATAATTCTCACAGGCTTCATACATGTAGCTGATGTTTTTTCTTGCGATAGACAGTAATAAAGAGAGACATTTCGAAGCAGCAGGTGAAATTGAGTTTGGCAGACCTGCAGGCCTGAGATGATTTGAAATCCTAGAAAGTTTCTTGGAAACAAACTTTTAATGGCTTGTGTGCCTAGGCTATAACAGTATATGACCCCTGGCCTATAGGTAGCATCTTCGTGATACGTTTTTCCACACACGTACGCCATGAAATATTACAGACCTCCTACTGAGGTGTCCTAGGAATGGGATATGTCTGGTAATGGGATATGAGGTGTTTTTACCTATAGTTTTTACCTCACCTGACTGAAGGATGCTGAGGATATTGTTTTGCAGTGTGGTCAAAGACAGGTCATACAAACGATCACTTTAGAAAAGATGTTGCAAGCATAGTTGTGGACAGTGCATTTCCTGTAACACTTTTTGCATGACAGTATAAAGTATGCATGTTTGTGGCAAGCAAGGTGGTTTCAGCTGAAGACAACTGAAGTGGATCACGTCAGCATGAGGTATTAGCTAGTGTCTGCCAGGTGACTCAGGGTGACTCACCCTGCCAGGGCGTGATTAATGGGTTATGGATGAATTATTAACAACCTGTCAGTCAGCAGAGTGCAGAAGTGGTGGTGTGAGTGAAAACCACAGCTGACCCTGTACCCAGACAGGTGAAAGTAATCAAGGTGGTTTTGGTGTGGAGATATGTCTTCTTCTCTTTCCACTCTACAACAGGGCAGGGATAGTAGGTCAGAACAATACATCACTGATGTCTTTCAAATGGGTTGAAGAAAAGATGGGTTGTGAATTATGGTGATTGTGGTAGTTTTGCACTCACCCTATCTTGTATGTGGAAAGTGGCTATAGATATATTGTATAACTTAACCCTGAAAATTTAGGAACATGTGTACATATTATATATATATATATATATATATATAGCCTGGGTATCATCATCCTATTTAATCTACAGGGACTCCCATACTTGGAGCCCTGGTAAATTACAGACAAATATGACACTTCCTAATAGGCTGAAATGTATAAATTAATACACAAGGTTAACTGGGATCTACTATCGATAGCTATATTTATTCAGTTATGTCTGACCATAAGACTTTGGTCAAAATTCTGTTTCATAATGATCACTACTCTAAATGCTACTGAGGTCTCACCTTCTACTTTAGTTACATTGAGTTGATACAAATTGATGCATACACGAGTCTCGCCCTTGACCCATTATACCGTTGCTGACATGTGAGCAGGACTCTGGAGCTCCTGCTATTTATCATGTCAGAGATACCAACCTTCAAGGGCACCTCATTTACATGTAAATGCAACTCAAGTCCTTTCATAGCCATGATCCTTCAAGGTACCAATATTGAGTTGCTTAAACCATTTCTTTGGATTTTGTAAGTGAATTCCAACAGTTGATGGCCATTGACAAGATGATTCAGACACCTGTACTGAAATTTCAGGGTGGATATTGGTTATTTGGGAAAACTCAAGATCACTACATGTATAAGTATACTTGTTTCTAAGCTACTTGTGGACTTAATGCCTTATATGGTCAAATGTATGTACAGAGCTATAGTAGACAAGGGAGAGGGAATTTCAAAGTGCTCCCGCAAATGAAAGAATACCATTAGTAGTTAATGGAAACCATAAAGAAAATTTCTGAAGGCTCAATAACTTTTTTAAAACCCACAGTCACAGTCGAGAACATCCTCACAGCTTCTCACCAGTCTATCCATCTGTCCATCAGTTATGCAAAACGCAGGTGATAGCAAGAGGTACCAGTACATGTATGTGTACCATATGTGTACCAAACCAGGCATAAACTATTGGGCAGGAAAGTGCTTGTCTGTTACCATAACATTGATGTTTCCTGAGTTTGCTCTGACCACATCTCCTCCTCTGTAACAATAACCCAAGTGGTAGGACTGTATGGCTCATTAGCATAGTGATGACAGTTATCTGATATGATCAGGGCGATTGTTATGGTCTGTCTGTGATGATGTAGGTTTCAGGAATGCAAGTGGATGGACATACCTAGGTATGGTTTAACAGACTATTGCTCTCACCTATACACATGTACATATATATCTACGTTATAATAATGGTAGTTTTCTATTACAGTACATGTACATTGTATGCTCTCATTCAGATAACCCTCCTGAAATTCAGCTATGAGTATGACTTTTTTCAGAATTTCAAATTTTCTGTATCAGTGTTGTTTAGTTCATAACTAGTATAACTGCCTTTCAGCACAGTACACAAGATTTGCGTTGGGCGGTTGGTTCTACTACAGTGTATGACTTGTAACACTAAAGCCCAACTTATTGCCGATTATCGTGATCATAGCCTCCTACAGGCTCCACCCTGACAATACTGTAAATGCATTTAAGTTCGAGGTGGTTTTAAGTTCGCGTTTGAAACAATAGCATAGGTGGGCAAAAAGTTTTGCGGTGGTTTTAAGTTCGCGCTGAAAGTTCAGTGCAAAAACCGCGAATACAAAACCACCGCGAACATTTCTGCATTTACACTATTATTTGTGTTTACTTAGCAATATGTGAAAAGTGTGAAATCTTGTCATGTGATAGAAAAGGGGATCATTTGATGCTTTCAATAATCAATAATATAATACTTTGATGGATTAGGCATACACATAGTAGGTTCTCCTAGTCTCATGGTCACTTGTTTATATAGCAATGACCCCTGGTATTGATACTGAAGGGACCCCACTTTTCCTCCATCTGAAATTAATCCTCCTGGTCTATAAATAATGCAGAGAAAATTCATCCCGCCACAGGATGTATGTTGTTTACAATTAAAACACCAGTCTTTCAACCCTTCCCAATATCCCTGCCATGCTGAACACTTCCTTATGTGTCGTTCCTTTCATCTGCATCTCCTCCTGTCGTGATGGACAGCTCTCCCTGCATTATTGTTTGGGGTAATGCCGCGAGGCTTCAGGGGCACGCGCTACTTTTGTACACCTTGAAGTACTCTTAAGCTTACCACGGATGCGATTCACAAACCTTAAACCCCGACATTGTGGAAGCCTTTGTCCCCAGATGTATACCAGCCTGTTTTGGCAGCAGACAGGTGTGCCGTTGATGGGTTGAGGTCAGAGGTCATTTTGCTTAACTTACTGCTGTCCCTCCCCGGCCAGGCACTATGAAAACAGTGCTACTTTGTCATCGTGACTACCCACCTGCTCTACAAACAATAAAGAAAGTCCGTTGGACATTCCCCTGCCATTTGCACCCTTTCTCTGGGATGTTTTGGGCATCAACACACCAACATGTGATGACATGTTGCCGCTAAAAGCCTGTCAATGGCCACATAGTCTTTTCCACTTTTTTGTGCGGCACCTGACATGAAGATAAAGTTTCCCTTTCTCCAGCCATATCTTTGTTAATAGCGGTGCTGAGCTATTAGAGAACAAGGCATCCAGTACTTAACTGTGCACAGTGAGTATGGCTGGTGGGATGTATTTCACAATGGAACGCTGGTTGCTGTTATGATTTTGGCTAAATGTCAAGTGCCAGGACAAGTGAGAACAAAAGAAAGGGAACACCTGGATATGTGCCACAGTTAATAACTTACCATTGAGAGGAACAGGCGTAGAAGTCTGCTCTTGTATGGGCGATTCTATAAAAACAACTTGAACTTTCACAAGCGTTTTGCAAGTCTCAAGGCGTTATCTGATTCTGTATACGTAGGTTCTGCAAGATGTCATCATCACGATTTGAGAGGTGAGCATTTGAACATTTACCAAAAACTATGGTTTACGTTGATTCCAGGGGTAGACATTCAGCCTATAAACGTCTTTCACCATATTCTGTGTACTGAAAGTTTGATGTTGTTTTTTTCCTTCCCTTCATTCCCATTACTGTGCTCTGCGTACATTCTTGGGTTGGCTCCCTAGCCTGTCTACTGTCAGAAAGTACGGTGTAGTTTCCATGTTTATCCTCTGCTGAAATATTGGGCAATCTGAGGCAAATTTGCAGCTGCCAGAAGACATATTATCCACTTCCTGTTTATGCAGTTTTCCCATGCATCACAAGCTAGGTGACTGCACCTTTCTTTGCCTAACCCCTGCCATTACCTCTCAGTTAATGATCCCAGTACTCTGTATCCTTTCAGCCTTATAAAAGACATTACGCTGGCATTGCAGGCCTTGGGGCTGATTCCTTGTTTCCAAATAGAAGCTCTTTCTTCTAGCTATAATGCTGGTTGTTTCGGGGAAAGGGAGAGTATTCACATCAAATGAACCTTCGGAAACACCTGTGACCTGGTGTGAACTCCTTCTATAGTATAAAATCACCAATTGTCCTTGTTGGAACATTGCTGTCAATGTCAAAATGTTGAACTTTTTAAAACCAGAAGTTGGAATAGATTTTGAGAAAAGATCTTGAAAGAAAGGAACCTTCATAATGTCTATCTGCCTAATTAATCTTATAAACTACGCACAAAAAGTTCGGAAACTTAACTTTGGTCGATCATATCTCCGTTGTTTCTTGATCAATTTCAATGATTTATATATCATTGAAAAGCTTTTGTGATTTTCTTTCCCATGATACTTAACTTATTATTGTTGTAAATTAATACAACGAGCACCAGACCTGCTTATGCGAGCGAGTCTCATAAAAAAAGTGCCCAAATTACCCTACTAATGTAAAACGCTCAATTCAGTATTTTGTCTTCTGCTGGTAGCACGTGGCTTTTGTACGAGGGTAATATGGAACTTGAATCAACAAAACACATTAATATGAAAGCCAAGTGTAGTCTTCATCCAAAGAAAAAATGCGTAAAGGAGCCTCAGTTATGATGAGGGTGGCTTAATACTGAGTACACACGCCATGCACTGTCACCACAGCCCGGTATATCCTCCTCATGTGTCACCAGTTTTGGTACGCGGCCCCTGGCTATTCTTCCACAAGGAGTCGTCGCAGGTCGACCAGTGTTGCTCTGTTGATCACAACTGCTTGCACAGCTCGCCCAAGCTGATCAGTGATCACAGAGTCTGAGACTGTGTTCAATTGTGTTGAGATCTGGGCTGCAGGAGGGGCATTCTATCCTCTGTATTCCTGCATACTGGAGGTGGTCTGAAATGACTCTCATTCTGTATGGACGTGCACTATCATCTTGCAGAATGGCACCCAGTCTCATAATCATATTGCAGAGGTAAGGATCTTGGAAATGTGACTGGATGGAGGAAGCTGTCTCTTTATCGACACATTGAAGTTGCTTGGGATGATTAGCCTGTTTTTTTTCCGCTGGCAGTTAGCGTTGTACTGCCTCACACTATAACACTGACCCCAACAAACAGTCAGTCAATCTGTGCAACAGTCAGCATAGGGTTCTCCTCGCCGCCCCAACACTTTCATTTACCCATCCAACAGTCGAAATAAACCTTCTCTTATCTGTAGCTGTGAACATAACATTTCACCACACACTGTTCCATTCACGATTTGGACGACACCACCACTAATGGGTTTGGCGCTGCGCTAGGTGTTTGACACTATTATGGAAATTTGGGCACTTTTTTTCTACAACCCACTCGTGTAAGCAGGCCTGGTGCTCGCTCCATCAGATTGCAATTATAATGAGTAGGGTATCATAGGAAAGGAAATCACACAGGCTTTCCAACGATATATAATGAATTGAAATTGATTAAAAAACAATGGAAATATGATCAACCAAAGTAAAGTTTCCAAACTTTTTGTGCGTAGTTTATTAACGACAATTCAAGCAATACAAATGCACCTGTCAAGCCTTTATGCTATAGATAGTATACAAATCATTGTTTGCTATGCCACCTCAAGGTGAATTGTAATATATTCTCAGAAGTGAGACATTTATGGTTCAAGTGCTGAAGTTGCGCCATCACTAAATCCCCATGGCGTAGTGCTGGCTGTGATAGCGAACGCTGAGCTAACTTTACTGTCAGTAAGGGATGAAGCCAGCACACATATCTAGCTTGCTTTACTATCAAAATGGGATGAATAATCCACTCTATAAAGTTGAGGTCATATAGAAAAGTGGTGTTATTTACAGTGGGATGATAATGTAATGCTGCAGAGGTGCAGTGAAGGTGTACTCTAATCACAGAGAAGTCTGTCGTGAATGCTTGGATACTTGGATACTTTATTCATCCTGACCATTAGCTTTCATACAAGTACAAACATGTACGTAGCTAATCTTCATGTGCACTGTTGTGATAGGAGACCACACAAGCCATCTTATGGATGCCCTAAACCATCAGGGATGGCTCATTATGTGCAAACCTTAATGAAAAAAGAAGGAACAGCAACAAGCTTGTCTACATCAGTACATGAATGAAACATAATCCCTTATTTATCAATCTAACAATTCAGAAGCACATACTAGTACATGTGATGTCATGTCAGCACCAAGGACAGTGGTATTTTCCTACATAGATCTTCTAGTAAAGTGACATTTTTTGTTGCCCAACACATATGCTGATTGTGAAAGTTACCCCCTTCACAGTTGAAATTTACATTGCCTTGCCAGATGGCTAGAGTATTGTAATATAAGTTAAGCTTTGAAGTCAAGCAAATTGGCCATATCCCATTAAAGCTGTAGCTGCCATTAGTACCCCATATCAACACAGAAAACCTTTCAACCAACTCTTCCATGCTCTACCTCTATTGTGTTCACTAACATAATTATGCAAATCAGGAATTTGCTGCATAGCTTTGTAGTTACCAGATTAAACCTTCTTGGTAGTTACCTAGCATTTTATTAAAGGAATTTCATTAATCTACATACATGTATGCCATAAGAGGTAGCTGTTTTGGTATACACATATCTATTTTAGATGGTCATGATAATTAAGGTTATTTCTTTGCATCTTGAGTTAAGAGTAGAGAATATATGTTCCTGGTAGGATACAAGACATCCAAAGTGATAGAACATGTTGTTTTGATTTGAACTGTGCATAAAATGTGTCCTGAAGTTTTACGACATGCATCACAGCTGGGACAAATGACTTCAGATAGTGCTGGAAATCACATCCATGACAGCGTACACCTAGCACATCCCTCAAGAAAGATAAAAGTAGGATTTAATATGCAGAAGGAAGATACAGCTCAGATTGCTGTGGGAGGGGGGCGATGGTTATGTGATGGGTACCATGGATGGCTGACGAGCGACATATGCTATTTCCTGTGTAACATCCATCATGTCAGACACAGTTCCCGCTTTAATTTTCTCATAAAACTGATGCAGCAGGCGTGACATCCCCGCTAAATCACCCCTAATTAAGTCGGTAAATCAGCCAACAGTAAAAGGCCCACCTTCAGATGGGGATGTCTAGTAAGATGCACGATTGCAAGGTATGAACCCAAAGCAATTAGAGAGAAGTAAAGGCCTTTACTCTCCATCTCAATTTGTTTCCTTGTGCATTTAGAGCTGTTTTGAAATGTCACTAAGATTGGGACTATAATCATATCTCTCTAGAGTTACATGATTTATTCACTCTTTAGGAAAGTGCCATTAAAACACATGGGGCAACCCATGGGATAGTTGCTTTTAATTAAGTTTTATCGCCACATGGCTGGATGGATATATTCAGGATCCATAAGAAATTGTTTATCATTTATTTACACACACGTTTATTATACAGATTCAGGTAAACACAGCCATCAATCACTGTACTGTTTGCATGTCTTTATTTATAAAACATGCATATTCAGTTATCAATTAGGCAGTGATGTATTCTTTTGAAAGCCGTCTCCAGATTTGATGTTATATAACTGCATGACAGTTACATGTACATTTGTCTAAAGTTTAAATCTAAGAACATTTCTAATGCATGTTTCTTGAACTGTTCTTAGGAAATCTAGGTATATTGTAACAGGATAATATCATCCATGTTATATGCTAAAACATCAATATAGCTGCTACTTTTTAGACTTTTGTTGAAATTGACCCATGGGTTTTGCAAGTTTAATCAGCATTAGACATCAGTTACGAAATCAGAGAACTATTTGGTAATCAGCAGCCATCTTGTCTTGCAGCAGTGACATCATCATTGCCAAGTTCACTGTGTACAGAGATAACCACTTCCAATTTGTGTGGGTGAAGGTTTCTGGTTCACTCAAAGTCATTAGTTTAAAAGGTCATCTAATGGGCTACTACTACAGTAGTAAAGCTTAATATATTGATTCACCATGTTGTATTTTGATTCACCATATTGTATTATTACAGCCAGTAAGGTACCCATCTGACTTCTGAGTAATGAGGCTGTTGTAACATGCTCCAAGGTGCCTCCTCGAACACAGGACCCCCATTTTATTGCTCCGAATTCTTCTCAATATACTGTTAAACTTGTAGACTTCAGGTAGTAGCATTAAGCAGTTGACTTTGTGTTGTTCAGACATGTTTCTCACATTGTTAAAGGTTAGTGAAATGGTTGCTTGCTTGTAAGTGGACTAATGTGCAGATGGTTTACGTGTGTTTCAGGTACTTCATCAACACGGGGTTCGGTTCCACCATGGAGAACAGCCCCGAGAACGAGTGCTTCCGCTCGATAAACCACGCCGAGAAAACCTTCAAGAAGATGGAAACCTTCATGTACCAGAAGAAACTGTGCGACGTGACGCTGATTGCAGGGTCCAGAAGAATACAGGCGCACAGAATCGTGCTGAGCGTCGTGTCGGACTATTTCGCCGCCATGTTCACGAACGATGTCCGGGAGGCGAACATGGAGGAGATCAAAATGAAGGATGTGGACCCTGATGCATTGTGGGCATTGGTGCAGTATGCATACACAGGTGAGGAAACATCCCATCATGCTTTGAGGCTCCATACATGCATTCTGGGTAATTTCTTCATGGTTCAAAGTATGGGCTTTTAAGGGAGCTCACCCCAGTTTATTTGGGGTTTCAATTGGAGGCTGCGCACCCTCGAGTCTAGGTACTGTCTCTTCCAGGGAAGTGTTCCTAAGTAAATCAACTGTGTATGGGATGAAAGCTTATCTCTTCCGCTATAGGACCAGCTGAGTTCTGTTTCTTCAACCTCTCTAATTTTGGTAAATCAGGAGACAAAAACATAATTTTCACGTCAAAAACGATGGTCAAATTTTGGCACTTTTGCGTAAGATAAAACTCGTAGAAAAAATTTTCTGGGTAGAAACGACTGATGTTGTCAGAAAGAGAAAAACCTAGCGTACAGTCGAGCCAATTATAAAGAAAATTCTAGTACATAGATTTCTTTAATCATCCACGGCGTGAGGCATGTCAGCATGACCCACAGGACACAACAAAGGTCAATCTCGGGCCAAGGGACATTTCACCATCAACGCGGATGGATATCCGGAAGTAAGGCTCAGATCGAAACGCAATTTTCACCCAAAATACACCAATTCATACGCTTTTCAGCCATGCTAGTATCTAATATCAGTTCGAAGCACATTATGAGAAATCTAAACTCAAACCCAGCCCCTCGAAACCCTTCCGTCACTTTTTTGTCGCGCACTTCTGTGGACCCCGGTCGCGGAAGAACTGGGGTGTGCACCGTTAATATATGCAAATTATTATTTATGTTGTCTATGGCTTAAAAGAGTTATCACCTATCAGCATGCGAAGTTTGAGTTGTTTGCGACTTTTCGTTCTCGAGTTACAGGTGGTTGAAAGTTACCGTGTCGGAAGGCTGATTTTGTCCTTCTGGGCCTCGGTACCATTCTAGGCGCATAATAGCAACTGCGTCACAATGGTAGCTTCCACTTGAAGACGATTTTTTCCATAAATTCATGCTTAATGAACAGGTAGTGCAGTAGAAAGGCATGTCAGTGAGACGCTCTTGTGATGGAGGAGGCTTTCCTTCTATTTCTGACTAGAATAAACGCTACAAACCGCCTAGAACGTAGTTGACTTCATGACGTCACAATGACTTTCACTTGCCTGTCTTTTCCATTGAGAACAGTGCCGTTTTAAGTTCCGTACTTCTACGGGAAGCAGTTAGAATTTTAATTTTGGGCGTTAACTGATAGAGAATAGACCTAGCCTCATTACCCAAGTGCTTTCGTTGCCAAGATTTCTTTTATTTTGTAGAAAAACGAACTTAAATGATGTATCTTTGGTTAGGATGGCGGTCTGAGCCGCACTTCTAACAACTATGAACGTATAAACGGGCATCTGCTGAGAAAAGGCTGTACAAATTGGTGTCGGTCTCGGTGCGATAAACAAGCCTAGGGATGTATCTTCTGATTTGTGCGACTTATTTGCATGAATGTTGTAAACTAGCGCGACAGCGAACTTGACACTGGATTGGGCAGGAAAGTACGAGAATGACGTCATCAAAGGCTTTTTTCATTGAAAAGCGTCTGCTACTTGATGCAGGAGCGACTATTAAACAAACATATGCAATATCCCAGTGCCCCTGTAATAGAGCAATGCAAAAAACAATGTTTTGGTAAATGTTACGTCATCAATGTTCAGGAAACACACTTTGACGGCTGTTTGGCCGTGTTCGAAGGGGGGGGGGGCGTGGGAGGGGGGCAAGTCAGCACATTATATGACATTATATAACCATATTAAAACTTGCGAAATCCGAATTTTTTTCGATCAGGTTGGGTCCAGGCTACACAGTTTCCCGGGAAAAATGCAATTTGTTGGCTGTTATGGTCAGTGTTTTTTGCAGGACGGGTCCGTTTAAGGGAGCACACCCCAGTTTATTTGGG
The DNA here is from genome assembly GCA_035149815.1 of Branchiostoma lanceolatum. NCBI lineage: Eukaryota > Metazoa > Chordata > Leptocardii > Amphioxiformes > Branchiostomatidae > Branchiostoma > Branchiostoma lanceolatum. The sequence goes on along the minus strand of CM068871.1, from coordinate 14,807,018 downwards.
GTTTCAATTGGAGGCTGCGCACCCTCGAGTCTAGGTACTGTCTCTTCCAGGGAAGTGTTCCTAAGTAAATCAACTGTGTATGGGATGAAAGCTTATCTCTTCCGCTATAGGACCAGCTGAGTTCTGTTTCTTCAACCTCTCTAATTTTGGTAAATCAGGAGACAAAAACATAATTTTCACGTCAAAAACGATGGTCAAATTTTGGCACTTTTGCGTAAGATAAAACTCGTAGAAAAAATTTTCTGGGTAGAAACGACTGATGTTGTCAGAAAGAGAAAAACCTAGCGTACAGTCGAGCCAATTATAAAGAAAATTCTAGTACTTAGATTTCTTTAATCATCCACGGCGCGAGGCATGTCAGCATGACCCACAGGACGCAACAAAGGTCAATCTCGGGCCAAGGGACATTTCACCATCAACGTGGATGGATATCCGGAAGTAAGGCTCAGATCGAAACGCAATTTTCACCCAAAACACACCAATTCATACGCTTTTCAGCCATGCTAGTATCTAATATCAGTTCGAAGCACATTATGAGAAATCTAAACTCAAACCCAGCCCCTCGAAACCCTTCCGTCACTTTTTTGTCGCGCACTTCTGTGGACCCCGGTCGCGGAAGAACTGGGGTGTGCACCGTTAAGAGATACCTATCACAGTTCAGTATAAAAGTCATCTGTTTACCTCAATATCTTTTACCTATGAAAAGTCCAGTTTTTGAGCACATGAATGGAAAAATACCAAACTTTTGCCAGCTCTTTGCAGACTCGATGTGCACTGAATTCCAATGAGTCGAACCCTTAATTTTGTTTTTCGTGATAGGACAGACTTTTAGTAATCCCAAATGGTCATCTGAAATGGTGGGAACAGAGCCAGGACAGAACATGCCATAACCTTGGGCCGACTAGCCAGAGGTCAAACAACAATCCTCCCCTGAAGTGCTTGTAGGAATAGCTAAGAAGAACTCCGATTGCATGTTGCATTATCTGTCTGTGCCCTGTGTGGTCCCTGAACTAGAGTCCATGTAATTAACCCTTGTAATTGCAGTGAGGGAAAAGTCCGTTTCAGCCCCGGAGGTCTCAGCAAAGCAAGGAGAAAAGGCTCTTAAGGAGGAACGTTCCAAGATTATTCCAAGAAGTAGGCATTAGACTGGGCTCTATGCCATCACTGTGTGGTAATTATAGATAGGGGAAGTTCGCTTTGCCCCAAGGGTTGCTAATAATAAGCTGTAAAGGAAAAGATGAAAAGGTGTGTGGATAACACTGGCCTTCTGATAACGTAATAACGCTACTGGACAATTCTGAAGAAACGGCCACAGAAGTGTCTAAATGCCTTCGATCTTGGCCAATTAACCTTGGTAATGGTGGTGGGGAGAAACATGTAATGGTTCTCATGGCCTGTAATGAAGAAAGGCTGAGCTTGCTGAAAGTTTTGAGGAAGAGAGAATAGAGAGATAACTGCCCAGTGGTTTGGACTTGAGGCTGTTTTGGTTATCTGCCAGAGTGGCACAGGAAGAACTTTGTAGATAAAAGATTATGTGCCATAAACCCTGAAATGGAACGTAGGTCCTTCCCTCCTTTTTAACTTTTAACCCTCCATGATTAGAGGGCTCTTCAGTTTCTTCTTTGTCGTGCAATGCTGCTTTCTTCAATTCTTCTGTAACTTTATTGCTAACATCTCCATTTATACATGGTGAACAATGAAAACATTGATTTTATAAATGTCTGTACTATCCAAATTGCTTTTCTCTACACTCTCTTGTTCCTTTTCGGAACAGCCCCTGAAGCCTTGAGTGGTGGATAGCAATGGTAGTGTTATGAGACACTTATTGTGCCCTTGGGATTTACTGATAAAGATCAAAGCAGAACCGAAGGTCACAGGGTACAACAAATCAGCAGAATGGCGGAGAGTGCCATTATAGGTCAGGCTTTTATTTTGAGATATCAGGGAGCCCGAGCTTGAAGTTGTGACAGTCAGTATCACCAAGGTCATCTGTAAAAGTGTTCTTGTCTTGATTGATGCAAAGAGCTTTACACAAACAGTTACCTTCACCAAGAAGGTTATGTTTTTGGGTCTATTTGTCTGTGTGTTTTTGAACAGCATGGCTTGAGAACTCGTGGATGATATTTGGTGTTTTGGTAGGTGTTGACAAAATGAAGGAAATGATAAGATCCTGGCCCTCCAGATGGCTTCAATCCAAGAGGAAAGGGTAAAAGATTCAGTGGCAAAACAAATCAAAATAAAACAAAACAAGCACAAAACAAAAATGAGAGAGAGTCGTTACGACAATGATTCTTATTTTCTGGAAATGTTTTCCAAAAGACCAAATTTCTATTCCAAGAGTACAGAGAGCGGCCATGACCAAAGCCAATGTTGACATTGCAGCTCCTGTTGCTTGAACCTTAATACAGTCCAGACAGTTACAGGCTTGAAAGCTCAGCTATTTTTGAACTGACCGGTCTTCTCGAAGGTCATATGTGGTGTGAGGGCAATACTAATGGATTTAATCTGCCTTCAATCTTCCTTTCTATTGCAAGAGGCCCATACCGCAAGTCACCCTGAGCACAATAAGTGCCCCTAATGACTGCACTAGGTATCAAAGTGTTATTAGCGTGAAAGCAATGTTTGGATCCGAGGCATTTAGGTGTACTTCCATAAGACGCTTACCAAGGAGGATCTGCCTTTAAGGGTTTGTAAGGAGGTGATTTAAGACTTGAAATAGGCATTATCCATTATGGTCATACTCTGGTGGCAGAAGATCAGAGAGATGGTACATTTGGACAAACAAATTCAAGGACAAGCTCATGCTGAACATCCCTGTGGAAAGATAAGTTGTCCCAGGCTATTAGGAAGTTGCCAAACCCTTTTAGATTTAAAGTGATATACATGTAATGATACTATAGCCAGCTTACTGCCTTTTAGGTCATTTGTGGAAAATCAGTAATACTGGAAGGATTTGTTGCAAGCAAAAGGAAATCTAAAAGCAATAAGCTTTCAAGCAAAATACTGGCTCTTTAAAGTTTAGGAGGTTGACCAGTATTTTGGATCAATGTTACTGTTTGCAAGTTGTCTGGTTCTGCCTTTCATCCATTTACCAACAGAAGATTGTGTAGAATGTAATCTTGTCTACTTGAAGGCCTAGCCCACACAAGAATCAGATCTACATGCATATCTATCCTATCAGGAAGTATGCTGTACAGCATGTCTACGTCTACAATGCTGTGTTTGATCTTATCTGGAAGGAAGCGGAAGCTAGCACGTTAGTCAACGATATCATATTCATAAGACAGGATTTGTAGTCAAGGCCAAAACTGTGGGAAAACCAAACGACTGTCCACATTTTGTCTCAAGGTCTGTGCAGGGAAGGACCATTGCATGAGAAATATTCAGAGCTTTGATGTTGAGAAATGTCACATGCTTGTCATGAATGTCAGGTTTTGTTGCCAAAGACCTTGAAGGTCAACTTAACACTCGTGGAGGTCACTCTAAATCTAATACAAAATGTACTTTGTTTTTGTTCAGAAAAGTTGGTACAAATGTTTTCCCAAATCCCCAGAACCATACTTTTTGGACCACTCATAGATGAAGATGGAGAGAAGGCTGAATGGTTATCAAAACATAAAGTAGGTTGAAAGGAATCGGAATGGAAAACAACCGTGGAGCAATTTATTTGAATATCAAAAGCACTCTACATATGTTCCAAGGAAGTAGAGGCTTTGTACTTATTGTTCCATGTTATTGAGCAATTCAAAGATACATTCAGGGTCCTACTTAATGATGCAACACCAGTACATGTGCATCACATGAGTCAATCAGTAGCCATATGGTTAAAGCCAATGCTGATTCCATGGCTTTGGTATAAGCTGGAAAGCAGAGACAATGTCTTGAATACCAAATAAAGACTCAGAGCGTATCCTGGAAGCATCCATGCATCTCTTGTCCTCCACTGATTTTAATCAAACATGCTGTGCGCCGGCTCACTCATGCTCTGCCTATTCAATTTCCAATTTCACCATGTTCGACCTTGTTTTCTTGGGGTGCAAGGAGAAGGTCGGGTATCTCCCTGATCCCCTGGATTCCGAAATGAATCTCAAATTTATTTGTGCAGTGTTGCAATAACAGGGATTTACGTTAAGATATCCGGGAAGGTTTGGTTCGTTGCCCAAGTTCAGTGGCTGTTTATCAGCACAGTGGCAGAAGTAACTCAATACATACTGTATAATTCAGGAGGCACATTGTATGAAATAGAAATGCAAATGGAAAAAAGGATTTATACCGTTAGTTGGTAAGCATACTTTGAAGTATCAAAGGTGTTTCGAAAAGGTAACCCTCTGTGCACTGCTATACCAAACCCCATGTACATTGTGGAAATACCTGTCTTCACAGATCCTAAACGTTCAGCTCTAACAAGATGCCTCTTCTTTTACCCTAAGGTACTGGGAGTTCCTACACCCCATGACAAAACTTGACATTTTGAAAAAGTCTGTTTATTCCAAGTTCAGAATTATCTTCCCAACCCAGGCAGGCACAAAACTTTTTACTGCACCTTTGAAGTAACCTTGGGTCAAGACTATGAGGAAAACCTTCTCCTGAGGATTAAGTGTGAAAAACTTGTTTGGCTCCTGACATTTTGGGCACACCTTTAGTTTGACTTGCAACAAAATGTGGAACAGTATGTGTTCCCTTGGAGAGGTTTGTTTAATAGTGTCATGACAAACCACAGAGTAAAATTCAAAGGACCTGTTCAAAATTAATATAGTTGACAGCACTTGAAGTTTCATGAGGAGATGGGTGAATAATGAAAATTTCTAGAACATAAAAGTGACATACAGTCACAGAATGTACATGTATATGTATCTACTCTTGGCTGAATTAACTCTGTTACACCCTGTGAAATCTGTGTTTTGAACATCATTCTTTTCCTGATACAAAACCATCATACTTGGTGCGATTCCCAACAGTCCTGCCAAGTTGCAGTGTGACCTTTTTCTCCTGAACTGAAAAGTTTCACAGCACCTGAAGTAATTTGCCTCATCTGAAAGTCAGTCCAATTGCTCAGGGGTGCAAATTGCGGGAGTTGCCTGGAGGAACCATTATTGAGCTGCAGGATTGGAAATACTGACCAAGTACCCCATAGAGAATACAGGTGTCCTTTTTACTGGACGGCTTTAAAGAAGGCCAAGATTCCTGGCTCCAATACCCACATTTACACATAATAAACTTGTCAGAGACCAACATCCGTAATGGTAGCCAAGCTCCTCAAAATGTCCCAAAGTACCAATTTGACATTACAAACTGTGATTTATCCAAAAAGTAAGTTTTATGTCCACCATTTCATGAATATTTCAAGATAGTCCGGTGACAGTTTTATCTGTGTTTTATGTTGCTTACATGCTTCAGGGCCAAAGATGCTATCTTTTACCTGCACTATAGGGTATTACCTGTCAGTTTTATTGTGTAACTGGTTATCTCAGTTTTACTACCTTTGCACAGAGTTCATCCATTGACCTAGATTTAACATGATACATTTTCCTGTGTTGCTTGAAGGTGCCAATAGTTCAAGGATCTTTCACTGTACATTATATTTGTTCTCAGTGAACATGAAAAGGTAAAGCACTCTGGATGGGACTGAGTTGTCCAAGGATTACGTTACATTATGTATCACAGGTTTGTCCAGTGCTTCATTGATACTTTATTTTGCAAATTTTTTAAAATTCTTTCCCTGAAAAAGTTTGAAACAATATTGTCTGTTGTGATACATGTTTTTGTTGTTAAGTGGCAAATATTTTTCCAAGAGTGTGTAGAATTTCTCTCCAGCTTCTGACAAACATTCTGCTAATCAAAATTCCAGGCAAGTCTCTTCTACTCAGCACTGTTTCCTTTAGGCATCCTGGACTAATTACGTTGTTCATTACAAACATCGTCCTGGCAGAAGCATTGCCCTTACCACTGATGGAGCCAATTTGGGAGGAGACTACCTGATGAATTTAGGGTTTCCTCCCAGCTCTTCATCAGTCCTGCTGCCCCCCTGATGATGCGTGTTATTAGGGGCTGGGTCTCCACTCATCTCGCCTCAGCACAATCTCTGCCCCAGGTACCGTGGGGAAATCACGGCAGATACAAGTTCGTGTACACACATGACAGCGCAGTGCTGCACATTATAATCAGTTATGGGAATTCACCTGTAGTACGGCCAAAAGACGTAGTATTCCAACCCTGATACCACTGAAAATCAGTGCCTTGTATACCTTACTGAACTAGTCATCTGTAGACATTTTCCTTGACTAAATCACCCTGACCGGAGTCTCTTGAAGTCTTCATTTCCTTTTGCTTCAAGAGGTCTAGCTCAGGATTTCACAGGGCTGGCATATTATAGAATTGATGTATAGTGAAATTGTCGACATGTCAATCTTTGTTTGATTTTGTAACTCGTATCCCATCTAGGTTTGCCTGTCAGTATCACTTCTTTGCCGTAAAGTCGTAAACAATCCCAGACTATCTTCAGATCAATCCCAAAGATAATGTTTTTGCTGAACACTTCTGAATCACACAAACTCTTCTCTGTATTAAGATTAAGCGGAGCATTTAGGATGTTTACGTTGTTACAGCACGGCCACCAACATCGATCTCGAGTGTAGCCAAACGTAAGCGTTTCTGGTTGACATAAGACATGTCCGCCCTGCTGGCCAGCAATAATGCCTCATGTGGGCAAAACACCGCCTGATTTGTGTCATCAGCAGACCAGAACTGGAAGTATTTGCACAGTTGAATGCCACTCTGTTTGGGAACTGTTGTTATTAGGTGTAATGACTCAGTTAGTGATAGGAGTTGCTTAATGTCAGGTATAGGTCATAGCATCCAACTTAATCCCACACGGACGTAAATCCATTCTGGTTTACATTGTAGAAGTAGATAACTCCGGGAAGAAAAGATTCACATTACATATACATGTACACACTTGCTGTACTAGTAGATGTTTTTCTACTGTACAGCAATAAGATCATTGTTCGCAAGGCAGCCGTCCAAAGCCCATAGATGTTTTTGATGCTAAATGTTTTCTGAAGCAAACCCAGGTTTTTGTTTGTGGTTATAGAATTGTGTACTGAGGCAAAACACACTGTCCATTAGCTATTAGTAGATGGCATGTGGCTGTTTTTATTATCTCAACCTGGAATATCAGCAGCGACAAAGAGGTATTGTTGTACCCTTTTGCTTACATGGCCTGGTTATCACAAAGTAGTTTGTTGACCATAACATCCTCATATAGAACTATTGGACGTCTGTCGTAAGTACATGTTTACATCCGGCCAACTTGTAAGAGAAACAACGTCTAAGCCTTTTCTTTGGACTGTTTATGTAGGCAAATAGCTGTGAAGGAAACATGTATACCGCACACATCTCTGCCAGATTTCAAGTAGCACAGTCAGGGTATTTGATAGGTGCAGTGCATGTTTTCTGTCAAACTGAACATTTTCTGTTTTAAATGTCAGAGCTTTGTGACCTGCTTAATGCAAAATAAGAGTCCTTGTTGCAGTTTACTCACACAGAGACATTTTTGCACTGTTATTGCACACCTGGTGGCATACCTCCCAAGAAAGGTTACAACTACAAAGGGCACACGTGCACAGGTGAGACCTCCCACGGGTGAGGTCAGCCACACCTGGTAGTCTCAGGGCAAACCTTGTCTCGTGTTTCCCTGTATTTGTGTTGTGCTGGAAGAGTGCCGACAGGTGTGTAAGGTATTTATCCTTTAACCAAACATCAAAACAGCAAAACTTACAGAAAATTGCATAATGGTCAAACTTTCCTTAGAAAATATTTTGAAATTAGAAAAACTGCCAAGGTCTATTACTATGATTAATCCAAATTATTAAGTAATTGATATTTTTTTAGCAGTGCAAAGTGTTATCTGTTATATCTAAGCAATAGCTGGAATTCCCATTGATAAAGATCAACCTGGAAAGGTGGCCTGCCTTTGAAAGTGCCGAGCGACATACCATAACTAGAGACTAGAACACTGCCTCATGAGATCTTGCGTTGATTACAAAACTACAATCCTTGCCAAACTAATTGTAAGAAGTACAAAGGCAATGATAATGGACCAGAATCTGATCCCTTTTGTTGGGAAAGTACCACATTCATTGCTGCCCTCTAAGATTTCTATGTATTCTTCATTGTTGGTTTAATCTGTGAAGGAGAACATGACAAAGATACCATACACACTTGAGCATGTTGCTTTTTTCCGGTATTAAAGCTTGCCTTTTTGTTGATGGAGCAGAGGCAAGCCCCCCACCCCACCCCCAATAAGTCATAGGGATTTACATTATGATAACATGGCTATGCTACTTTTCCATCGGTCTTCCTTTAGTCTTTACCTGATACGATTATTGTATCTTAGCATACAGAATCCAGAAAATAGGATTAGTATCAGTTGTAATAAGAAAATACTCATCATTTGTCATTGTCAACAGTGAACCGGAAACTTGGAGTTGATATGATATCAAAGACATCATTTACATCGCTTACCCGAATGTTGACTGAATAAACTTGCCCCACTTGTTAGTAGGTTACATTTCCGTCCAGATGACGCATGTAGCAACGGTTCCCCTTATCAGCATGTAGCAGCTGCTTGTAGCAGGATTGGCTTTCTGGAAAATCGAATCACTGATGAGGCTGTAGGATGGGGATGAACGCATGATCTGTAGAAACGGCAACAATCTTTGACTTGACAAAGTTCCTGCCAAATGATCAAAAGCTAATTGCCTTGTGAGTCGAATCAGTGGCACTGGTTTATTTAACAACCAATACAAACATGTAGATGTCTCATTACCTCCATGGAAATGGAGATGAGGTTATATTTTAGGCAGTGTTCGTCTGTCTATCTGTCTGTCTGTTGGTGAACAAGATAACTCAAGAACGGTGGGATGGATTGGTTTCATATTTGGTGTGCTGGAAATGATTAGATTTTGGGCCCCTTGTTGGAGTTCTTAGGTACCGCAGCAGTTTTTATATCTCATGTTCTGGACATGCTATGGTCAACAACCAAAACATGCATGTAGATTTCTGTTTAGGAATTATTTGCGAAGGGAATGGCTTGTCTTGATCAGCAGCCATGCTTTAGAGCAGTAGGACACACTATTGCATGTCATGGTTTTATGTACTGTGTTGGGTTTAGGATTTCATAAAACAGGGTTCTCCATACATTCAATCTAAAAGAATGTGAGAAAACCCTTACTTTAGCATGAAAAAAGGGGTAGAAGACCCTGAATCCCCCCTCTAGATCCACTCATATTCTTATGGAGCTTTTGACAGCTGAATAGATGAACAAGATAGGATGCACAAGGATATAATCATCAGAGACGATGGACAACCAAGAGAGAGACAAAAGATGGTTAACCTGCTCTTCTTCCAAACCCTGTAACAACAGGGAGAAGGTTAAGGACAAGGTGTTACCATATGGATGATGCAATGCTGATTCCCTAAGCAATCGGCAAATCATGGCTTGTGCTTTATATTTAGCCCATGGCATTACCATTAAAAGGAGGATTAAACCATGGTAATCCTGACTAATCATCCCAAAGGTAATTCTAAGAATTTGACAAATGTGTTGCCTGTTACAGTCAGCTTTAGAAGCTGCTTATATCTTATCTGATGGTGGCATTAGCATATCATGATTGGTGAAAAATGAGGAAATGTATTTCTTCATTGACCCATGCAGGTATTATGAGTAAATTCTGATGATATAAGCAGCTTACCGTCTTGCCCAGGGCATGCAGATTGGAGAATACAATTAATCCTATCAATTCACAGCATGCTTGTCATATCACACGCAGGAGGGGGGCAGACATGAAATTACAATTAATAGAAAAGAGCTCATCACTGCATGAAGTGTTAGTTTTATTTCTGCATTAGTGTCGTCAGATTACTTCTCCCAAAAGGTTTGTGGAGAGGATTTATATGTTGTTGCTGCTATTTGCGTTTGACTGAGCGATGGGAATAGGAAAGGTACCTGCTTGCTGAAGATAAGGATTTAGTATTTTACAGTCATACTTTTGGGAAATGTAAGTGTAGTGTAGTGTCCCCATGTGATGAAAAGGACATTTAACACTTGCTGAACATACACAGGTCTTTCTCTGAAATATTCCAAGAAAAAATTATCCCACGACAAGCACGTGTCATAGTTCATCATCATCAAGATGGCCGCTTCCCTGGACAGTACATGTAAGCCCACTCTGCCTCTCCATAGTCATAGATCTTTAAAACACAGATTTATTTCAGCAGGTCTTTTTGATAATTTTCACTAACAATGTAACAAGAGCTGTAAGATACATTTAACAAGAGCTGTAAGATACATTTATGTTCAGGCCTCAAATACATGATTTACATGTTTCTAGCAATTACTTTCAAACTGTCATTAGCATGTTGGTATGCCCTGATGATGTCATAGTCACTTTACTGTGCGCCTTCAGGCCCTGTCCTGCATTGTGTTAAAGTGGAAAATCCCTATAGCTCCATCAGTGGTTGTCCCAGGTACAAATGTCCCGAAAGGGGCTGTATTTTATACAAACCCCATCAACAGTCTAACCGGTGCATGTCGAGTCCGTTTACTGGCCCTGCAGTAAAGGAAGGGAGCGTAGTGTGTAAAACCATTAGAGTGAGCACTGCTACCATCTGGTTTGATGGGCACAACATCCCATTTTCCATTCCAAAGCCATTCACAGTAGTGTAACAAAACTGTCAGAACAGGTAATGGGCTTGGGTCTGCCGTTCGGCCTGTTTTATTCCAGGTAGAAAATGATATTCTTCTACAAGGTCAATATGCCTTCTGTCTATATGTTCTATATGTTTTTATAATAGCTCTCGAGTCTTTGTTATCACTTCATCATCATTGCAAATGAACTGTCAGAAAACGATATTATACTTCTCATGCAGGCATGTACATGTACATGTGGATGTTTGACAATGTAACTGTTCTTTCATGCTTTAGTTCAGGTGAAGAGAAGTATACAGTTATATAATTTGCAAACCAATAAAAGCCTATTAATTGCTGCATGAGAATTGAAAATCATTGTGCAATATGGTAACAGAGTGGAAATACTCTCACTACATTGTAGTTCCAGAAAAGCCCCCCTCCCACTACTACATGTACTTCAGCATTGTCACCACTACGGTATTACAGTTTGGTAGTCATCACTTCACAGACTTTGCCCACCTTGCATCTGAGTCAAAATTGTGTAAATCCATCGCATATGTCTCTGTCAGATCCTTTAATTGCAGTCGTATCAAGAGGTCCGCAGGTCCGGTGTAATTTGGGCTACCGGGGGATGATTCGGCTCCACCATTACTGCCGCAGTCAAATGTCAGGCTGTTCCTAAGGAACCTCGACAGATTGCAGCTTCTCATTGCACAATGGGATGAACACGGGCTGTCTGAATGTGCTGTTGTGTACCATGTACACTGGCATCTTTTTAGATTTGATGGGGGTTATTTCAGAGAGAGAGAGGGGGATGGGGGATAGACCATGTACATGTACCATGCATGAAATGGTAACACTCATGAAGTGATTCGATTTCTATCATAAGAAATTATTTTCATCCTAATAATGGCCAGAGTGCTTCATCCTAGCCCCCAAATGCAAGCCTCGAAAGGGACACAGGAGGGTTTTCTAATAGCTGGGATATCTCTGACATTGTTGTGGTAATGTTAGAAAAGACCTGCCATCACAAAACCTTACTCCCAGTCCCACTGTGCCTGCTGTGAGATTTCAGCTTTCTTCCTCACAGTAAAGATGAATTTTATTTGTGACCCAATACATCCATGATTGGAAGTTTGGAACCCACAATTACCTTATTCTGGCCCCCAGCATAAATACATGTAGCCATGCTGGTGCAGTTGACAATGATTAGGCTAAACTTTGTCGTTGATTATCAATCAAAGCCGACATCACCATCCCAGGATGATATTACATGCCCTCCGGTTGGAGCGCCTCTGCAACTCGATATACGTGACTCTAAAGATTTTCTGTGACTGTCAGCCAAGGGCATTTTTCGTTATCCCAGAGCTGTTTTGAACTCAACTTCCCAGGAAGCATTTTACAAGGGAGAAGTACCTGATCAGAGGTCATCTGATGTTTGCAAGAATGAGCCATGGTTGTCGCCGTAGCTGTAAAGGCTGCACGCATAAACTAGTCTGGTCGAGTCAGACTTATCGTACTGTGGCGTCATTAAGTCGGTTGTGGTCAGAAGAATCATTGTTCTTGCCCCCATGTCCCATAGATAATGCCAGTCGCTCCATGATACATGGTCTGTGTGGGGAGTCTGGGTTGTGTCGTCCTTGTCTAGGTTTATTAGAGTCTCTGTCCTTATTAATCATTTAGAAGACTTAGTATATGTAAATCTGAACGTGTGTGCATGTCAGCACATACCCAGATGCCACAGCCCTGATTCTGGTCAGAACTTCAGCACTAGGGTCAAGGACGACAACAACTATTTTCCAGACAAGGATTCCTGATGAATATACATGGAGGTAACTACCTGGCTGCACCTGCATTAGGTGCAGAGAAGTTTTGGATGTGTTTTATCAATTGATATTAGTCAGGATTCCTTCAGTTAGATTCTGATTGAAATTCTAATGTTTGTCAAGCACAATGTAGTAGAAATCAATGTCAGTGAATTAAAGACATGTCAGAAGTTCAGGTCAATATATATTAATGATATCCATCTGAAGACCTATGTTTGGATATCTTGTACACTCATAATCACATCTTTCAGTCTTATTGGGTGTTATGATAAGAGGTTTCACAAATCCCAAAGTGCATTGTAATTATGTGGCACTCTACAACAAGACTTAGTGCTTTAAACCCAAAATGAATCACCCAGAAATTGGACTAAAGTGAGCTGAAATTCTGCATCACCGTTGATGTTTAAAATGTCTACTAGTCAACCCTTTGATAGCTTACTGCACATCAGGACATTATTGCTTCTCTGTGGAGAATTTCTACTAGCAATTTTTTTCTGAAGGTCATTAATAAACAGGGACTGTTGAGTGCCAGATAAACTATGAGGGCTAGTCCCGTCCGTTACTTAGAGCATTTGTTAGAGGGAGTATATCCAGATGGCAGGTTTATCACTATGACAGGACCATATATTTTCAGGGGACAATGTTAGATTTCCAAGGCTAGTCAATGGGTAGTGACCATTATCACCTTAATCGCTTTTTCTCCTCCATTACTCTAGCCAGGTTTATTTGCCTTATGTTGGGTGCCAGTCGTCCTCTGCCACCTGAACCACCATGGCATCTCGGAAGCTTCTGTCCTGCGTAGCTTTTCCCATGCTATCATCCTGTAGACAAGTGTCTCTCCTTAGTACATCAACATAGCTGAGGGGTTGTCTTCCAGGTATCAGTTCCCATCTGCTTCCTTGTCATTTCAAAAACAGTGTCCAGCAGGCCTGGCTCATACTTGGATAGTTTGGGGAGTCCAGCATGCAGCTCTATACTATTGAACAGTATAATTCCAGTGGTTCAAGCTTCCCTCATTTATGTAAGGTTGGAATCATACTATGTACATGTGTCACTCTGTATCTATGTTGATCAACTGATATAACCACCTTAAAACATAGCACACCAGCTTCACAGGCACCAAAGACTTTGGTAATACAATGTTCAACTTTCTTTTAACAGAATGCAAAAAGAAGCTTGAACCTATCTCTGCGAAGTATGTAGTAATGCTGTAGATATTTGTAAGCTATGAATCATGTTTTTCTTCTATCCCACAGAAGGCCTTGAGCATATCAATCTTTATTGTTGGATCACAAGATTGGAAAATCCTTAACAAAACGATAGTGGACATGTATTCCAGATTCTGCTTCCCTGTCCTTGGTACTGATTTAATCATCCAGTAAGTTGGAACACTAACAATTCTTTACCGAGTTCTTTCTCTGCCTCAGATCAATACAACATAGATTGAAAGATCTGCATCTTTCTAACCCCCGTCACCTGCAATTTTTCTCCCTTTCTTGGGCAGTGTTATGAGTTGATAACTTATCTGACAGTTTGGGGTTATGTTCTGGAGGCGACTAAGGAGGTCTGTGTTGGATTAACGAGTCATGAAGGATTGAAGAATCTATCAGTTGTCCCAAGATTTTCAGTATAAGTGATGAGGTTGATGGCAGCTCAACACCCATGGAGAAGGAAAACCAGAGTAGATCAGTCTTACGGCAGCTAGTTTTAGAGGTGCATGTATAGATATAGATAGATAGATATATATAGCCTCTGTCGATCAACATTGACCATGGTAAAATCCAAATTCACATCAGCCCTACAGTATCGGCTATGGCTTAACAGTCCTGTACAAGAATGACAGTCTCTGCCAAGTCATGTGTACAATATGGATGCTTACGCTAGCTCTTATGTATGGACTTTTCTACTGAACATTTGCAAGTCTTATGAGCATCACCCTTTTGATTTTTAGCTTCACATGATATTAAATACATCAATAACCAACCTAGTACTCATGTAGCATATTGTCAAGAAGTTTTCTTTTTTCACTAAATGTATGAGCTTGTGACCGTTATTAGCAGTTTCTGTTTTTGCTAGTACATGTACAATAGACATCTGCCTTCCCCATGACAGGTTGTAAAAAAGTGAAAAGTTCTCTATGAGTTCCCAAATGGGACCATTACTTTAGTTGGTCAAATTATGGTATTCATCAGTGTAATGGAGTTTTCCTGTTCCATTGATTGATGCATTCTGAATTCAGTCCCCATGATATTCAGTAGCCACTAATGGCATTAGCTCTGATCACAGTTGGTAGGGCTGGTTTAAATTATATGGTTTGACTTTTATTAGAATCAACGATAACTTTCATATGTTGACCTTCAAGGTGCACAAGTAGTATAGAACTAATGACAGAGTGGTTTGTTAATGATTCTAGGGGGGAAATATTGAGTTTGAAAATAAAATGTTTCTAGCACATGTCCCTACTACTTTGGGTTACTCACTCCAAAACCATACTTGAAAATCTTTTGTATAGATCCTATTAAGAAGTTGATTTGGATACTTATTAGCAATTTGTTTAATGGTATAAAGTAAACATACACAAAGACTTGCTAGATGTGTTCTTAGAGAGTTTTACATGTATGACATTGCCTTTGCAGAGCAAACTTAATTTTGCCTACCTCAAGGGAAGAACAACGTGCCCTCATGTGTGCTAAAAATTTGAGACATTAACTTGACTATATGGACTCCATGCATCATACCGAAGTCAACCCTAAATTTGTTCTGTAACCATTCATCCTCTGAAACTTAAACCGTCCAAATGGCATTTGTTACTGAGTGATGGAAAAGCTTTCCAGAAACAGTTTCCTCAGGTAGTTGTCTGTCTTCTTTTGTTGTTGTGACAGGCTGTTATCTTATATCACTATGTTCAGACATATGAAATAGGATGATATTCCTTTGATTCGCTTGCATTGTTAAAGCCAGCATTGTTAAAAATTGGAATTTGAAATTTTACCATAGAAATTTAGGTGCCAGGTGAAATGGTACAAAATTATGTACAGGATCATCTTTTTTCTTTCTTTAAGACTTCACTACATTGAGTTTTCTTTGGTATTCACACATACACAATCTGGCCCCAAGGATGGACAATCACTTTTGATATGGATGACTTGAAAATGTGATTTCCACCTATATTATCACCCTTTTACTCTGTGCATCAGATTCGGATGAATGAAGAACTAACCAAATTTCCACAGCACGCCGCCTGACCTCCGTGGTCCCAAGTCTCTGACCCTGTAGCCTTTAGAACTTCTCGCTTCACCTTCCCCCGGCAGGAAGATGAAGAAGACTGGAAATCTGCCTCATAATTCAGTGGATAGGTCCAGGTTCAAGGCTACCAATGATTGGCGTGGTGTGATGGAGAAAAGCCAAGGGACCCCAGTAACACTCGTTAACGCAGTAGTTTCTGACCTCCCCTACCTTTGGCTACGACCTCTAGTTGAATCTATTAATGGCAATAGTCTTTGGCTGCTCAATTGTGACACACGGGAAATGATGGAGTAGAATAGAGGGAAGAAATGCCAGCGAGAATTGATGTAATGTGGTTGGAGGGGAGCCATGGGGGCCATGATAGAATCAAGATGAAGGTAAGGATCTGATCAAAGACCATTAAGAGTTCATAGAGTACGACCTTCCGTGCCCCCATTGGTGATCCCTAGATCTAAAGATGTTAGTCATAGCTGGGTTGTGATATGTTTCATGCTGGGTAGAGCTGCAGTTTAGATGTCCTTATGAAATTGTGAAGATGTGCAAGGAGTTGGGCAAAAGTTTCCCTTTGAATATATATGTAGGATTAACCAAGGAACAGCTTATACTTGGAAGTGCCAAAAAGTTAGCAGCTGCACGTCCAGAACATTATTTTAATTCATCCTGTCTTCTCAACAGTTTCTATCCGTGGTGCTGAAATGACATCACAGATTTAACAGGCACTTTCCATGGTGCTGAACACATGACTGTGGTTATCACCTGTACCCTCCAAGTGAAATCAGTACCAGTTCATTCAAAAATAATATTTACAATGTCTCTATCACATTCCACAGAAGTAAGAATGTACTGAAGGAATTTTAGAAAAGTAAGATTACAAGCATCTGTTACAATGATGTACTGGTGACAAACCGTTGTGGGTTTTTCAATGGTAAAGTATTGGTCACTGGATTTGGGTTGCATCCCTTGAGACAGCAGTTAACCTCATTGAAGAACAGCAAGACACTTGATATTAATGAAACAATCAAGATGAAAGAGTCCAAGGACTGCTAAGGGATAGCCATCATAGTTTTTATCGATGTCCACTTAGGTTTATTGCTCTATCAGTACAATTTTCTACTTGTGTCAGCAAAATCTCACATGTTATATGGTACTGCTAAAACAGATCAATTGCAGTCAAAAGCATCAAAAGGTGAAAATGCTTCTTCATCGAGCAGTTCTACATCAAGAGCATTTTTTTCTTCTTTTTCATGAAGAAGAAGATCATTGCTCGAAAAGAGAACTAAAGGCCATCCAAAAGCTTTTTTTCCAGGACCATTTCTTCAAATGTTAAAGATTTTTTTTCTGTGTTTCAAAATATTTTGAAAAAACCTGGCACCATTTTCACACCAAAGTATCACATTCTCATAAAGATCTTTATCGCAGTAGAACTATCTCTTCAATCAAAGTGTCCAGCAAAACTGTTTGGCAGTGCTAAGATTGATGCCGTTAAAGTTATCAACAGGTTCCATTAGTCTCAATGTTGGACAAGGTTACAGGTGATCCCCATGTAGCCAGTAGAGCTGTGGTTTCAAGCGTCAGCTGTAGCCCCTTTACCAGCTAACATATACCAGGTTGCAGCAAGATCGTTTTGTCTTTTTGTCCACTTTGAAACACCGCCAAAAACAAGACTGTAAGGTCGAAGTAGGACATCTTTCAGAACAGCGTTATGGTCTTGTAGATGTTAAAGATTTGGGTCGACAGCCATTATCGGATATCGGCAGTTCAGATCTTGATCCCAGAGATTGCGATGTTGTAGCCAGGGAAAGCCTATACGTTAACCCGGGGGTTGCAGACTCAAATTACAATGTTTTATTCATTCCTCGGGAACGTTTAGTATTCTGGAGATCATGTTTCAGGAACGGGTGTAGTTTAAGCGACAGCGCTGAAAAGATATTGCAGTGGCCACAGTAGTTTTCATCATTTTATGATTGTATGATACAAGATAAGGCTGTTTTTACATGATTAAATCCATAGATAATACTGTTCAGTTCTGCTCACTTAGCAGGTAGGAGAGAATAGAAGGGAGAAGGTTGAATCATTCTGTGTACCCAAGGTGTTTGCATAATAAAGCTTTCTTCCCTTGAAAATTCTGGTTAGTTTGTTCCCTCGAAAGTTCATTGGAAATGCAGGTACTGACAGTCTCAAATCTTCCTGTTTGTCTGCTGCTACTGTGTCCAATGGCCATGACAGCTCTTAAGGAAAACAGGTGCCCACGGGGTCAAGGGCAAGTCATTGCCACCTATTTCCTGTTCAACACCAGTGTACATTATGGAGGTTGAGATTGGCAGGGAAAGCCCTTCAGAACCATTTGGCTGCGGCAATGGCTTCGCAAAAGACTTCCTCTCTGTGCTTCCTGCTATGAAGTTCCGCCTGGCCCATTTAGGTTGCCAGTTCTGATGAAACTGGAAATCCGTCCAGAACAAAACAGGACCATTAAAGCTAACATCCCGGCCTCCAGCAGAAAGGCAGGCCATTTGTGTCGCTTCTCCTGTGTGGGGGAAGGGTTTTAGAGCTTCCAGGTTTTGAAAGATTCTCTTTGATAAAGCTGTTTCCTGACCACTCTGGGAAGGTTGATGATAAGCCTCTAATCCCCCTGTACATGTAGCTTCTTGACAGGGAATGAGAGGTTTAAAAGCAGTTTAATCATTTTATCAGGACTGTTTCTTTTTTTGTCAGCAATAATAGCAAACTCAGTGTGTTTTCAATACAAGTGAAATTGAGCTTTCCAGTAGTAAAAGCCATTACGGACAAGCGGTGTTGAAATTTGAAGCCTTCATCATGTTCATAACCCTACATCCACTGTACTTTTGCCCCTTAGAAAGTTTCATGTGACTTCTTTACTGTGCAGTGAAATGTCTTTGTGTTATCTAGTCACTAGCAATAGCGGTAATTTCAAGGTCAAAATGGCTGTCTGTAACCAACCTGTTATTGAGGTACATGCTTGTATCTGAAGGACATTTACAGAATGTACCCTATAGATAATCATGCAAACTTATTTTCATTGCTTTAGTCAATGAAATAGAATTAGTGTGTGCCATGGGCATTGTATTAAGAATACTATATCCACTTTTGTGAATTATTGTTAAAATCTTCAGCAAAAAAAAGTTAGAAGAGAGTGAACTGTAAGAAAGTTCCACCAGCTAAGAGATTGGTGTCCAAGGCAGGCCTTAATATATCATTAGCTCATTTCCATGTCAGACCAAAGTCAGGCTTAACGCAGATTTAGGACCGGAGGGCCAAACTGTCTCTTTATAGACAGGAGACGGCCATTAGGAAGAACCCCTAAATGCCTGAAGCTATTGACTTTCAATAAAGAGTCTTTTATTGCTGAGACCACAAAGTCACAACCCCATTTCAGGTATTCAGTAAGTGCAGTGAGGCCTTCAGGCTGGCTTGTATCAAGTAGGCCACTTTGCAACATTGGACATCCAGAAACTCACTAAGTTTGAAGGATTACCTGGAAAATGGACCAGTAAATGTAGACATTATATTATACTTGTAGGTGTGGGGGAAATAGTGGGTTGGATAATGGTGTTTTTTCCAGGCCTTTAAATTCCCTATTTTTGGTCAAGAGAGATATGTCCCAATCGTTTGGGTATAGCAGCACCATTTTCTGATTTATGCTGTAGAAGTATAGCTAGAAGGCATCTATGAATACTGGGTTACCTAAGAAAATGGGAAACAATCTTGAAATTCTTGAGAGCTATGTTATCAATCTTAGAAAATACTTTTGATGTTTAATTTCTCCAATGCACCAGTGAATTAATACAGATTCTGATTTTAGACCTATCCAAAAGCAGAACCATTGATAATTACTAGGCAATACAGTCAAACCTGTCTATAGCGGTCACTCAAGGGACTGGCCAAAACTGGCCGCTAAGAACAGGTGGCCGCTATGGAGAAAATGTCGATTAATTGACCACGAGTGACACATATTTTCAGTACCCACTGAGATACATTTATTCACCGTACAGTACACATGTAAACAGGTAAGGCACATTTTAGAAGTTCGATTGTTGTTCTTTTACTCCTAGTTAGTTAAGAACAAAATACATGTTGCTCAGTTGTCACTTACTGTTCGTTTTCGACCGTTTTCAAACATAAAATCGTGGCGACAATTTTCCTCAGTCTCTTGTTGTGGCTTGTGTTGATCAGCATCTACCATTATGCTAATAGGGTACTCAGAAGAAGGTCGCTCTTTTGAAGGCTTTTTGTCTTTTCAGAAAATTGCAACAGCCCAAATTTTACATCATAGTAGTATTGTCCACATTCATTTTGAAGCTTTTGGTTTAGTAATTATCCTCAGTGATACTTTGCAGCAAAATGAATTTAGTATATTATACCTTCGTAACAGTGGTGTCTTCCGTTGACCTTTATGCTGCTACCTATCCAGTTTGTATCAGCGCCATTTTGAAAATTGCGCGAAACACGTTTTGAGCACAATTTGAATGAATTCCCGGTGAAAACGGAAATTGGGCCGGCATTCAAACATTTCACGAACTTACCGCATCAGGTACATGTGTGGGTTGTATTTTCCAAAAGGCTGCCGTAATATTTGTCCAGTCGAAATGCACAGAAATTGTCAATTTTACCACGATGTAAATTCTACTCTACTCTACTCTACTCTACAAACGCAAGCCATGTGAAGAAAACAATACTTGACTTCGCGTCAAACCTTGGATTTTCTAACAAAGATAAAACATTCTGGTTTTCTTTATTATGATCCTATCCAGTTGAGGCCGCATAAATTTGATAACTGCGTGAAAAAATGAAGATTTTGAACCCGGCCTGCGGTGGCGATGCGGCTTCTACCGGCGCGCCGTGACCGTTATCGGCAGTGTTACTGTACTCGCGGGACCGAAAATCGTCTGGCCGCGACCGCGTTGGACAGGTGGCCGCTATAGCCTAATTCTTAATGCTTATGTCAATGGGAAAAATCCAAGGGACCGACAAAAAGTGACCACTATGGGCAGGTGGCCGCTATGCAAAGGTGACCGCTAATACAGGTTTGACTGTACATGTTAACTAGAAGCAAGGAACATTTTTGTGTTGCCAAAAAAATCATTTCAAGTCTCCATTGGATCAAGAAGATTTTTCCTTTGGGACATGTATTTTCATGTATTTCCATAAGGGAATAGAAGTTAATATTACTGTCCTCAATATTTCTCTGGAATCATGACGAATCGCTGTTTCTGAGGGACGCCAGTCGTAATGAAGGATGTTTGGAAAATGATTACTTCCAAGGCCATGGAGGAAAGGGATCTCATGTACTTGGTAGTTGATTGGATATGGATATGAGAAGCATAATAGGAATCGGAAATGATTAACTTTGAATGGATTCGTATTGATTGGTTATTCCTGGTTAATTTTTAGTGGATGGAAGGAAAATGTTTCACTTGTATTATTAGTCATTGATTAATATACATGTATATGCCATAGCATCTCTCTGATATCATAAGTACTTCAAGCTTAATGAAATGGTATTGACATACTGTCTCTGAAACTTAGATGCTTAAGTCACAAAATAACCTATAACCTTATTTTGCTGATGCAAAGTGATTTTTATTTCCGTGACTTGGAACGTTATTGAGTTTTAAGAAAGTCATTGAAATTAATCACCAGAAAGTCTCAATACTAGGTCAAAAGCACACTGCCTCAGAGTTCTAATTCAGTCACAGATGACTGAATGGATTATTAAAATCTACTAGTCAATGTGCAGGATTTCTCAATAATATTATGCAACAATGATGCAATCTTGATGGTCCCTCGGGTTATACCTACTATGATAGTATTGTGTGAAATTAAGTATTTAAGCATAAGAAAATATAACCGTTGTAACAGAACACTTTCACATTCAAATACCATTTGCCACTGAAGTTTATAGTATAGGTTGGTTGTTTGACCTATTGATAAATTGTACTTAAGACATTGTTCACAAAGGATTATTATATGTGTGTCATGGTGTGTCTTGCCTTGTTGTTTATTGTATGTGTTGTTTATCGCTACAGGAAAACTGGAACTGAAGGAAGACAACGTGGAGAGTCTTCTGTCCACGGCCAGCATCCTGCAGCTGTCCGAAGTGGTGGAGGCTTGCTGCGGCTTCCTCATGAAACAGCTGCACCCGTCAAACTGTATCGGCATCAGGCAGTTCGCAGATGCCAACGGCTGCATGGATCTGTTAAAAGTTGCACACAACTTCACCACCGTGAGTCAGCAGCTGTTATATTGCCCCTCCCTCGTTGCGAGATGGGAAACTATTGTTTCCTGTGTGATGTCGTTCTTCTGGATCTGGTAGTGGTGTATCATTTAAAAATAGCTGTTGCTGAATATAAGACAACACTTTCAGAAAAGAATTATTCTGCATTTGGTTGGAAATGTTGGCCCTTGAATGAACGTGTAACATGTAACAGCTTAGCCTGACAAATCTCGCTCCTAGCGGCCGGCCGGTCATGTTACCGCCAGCCCCCCCAGTCAGTAACCTCCGGCCGAGAGCTTGTGTAAACACAGGCTAGTAACAGCCCAAAAAGTTTGGCAATGTTATCATGTTAAAAATATTACATGGTATAGAAATTACAACCATTCAGTAGCAAGCCAATGCTCATGTGATTCTGCTACTGTCCTACATGTATGATATATTGAATACAGTACAAAGATCAGTTGCTTAGACATCCATGCTATTTTGGTACAACTAGGAGCTGATACGAAGGAAGATATGTAGCACCCGTACATACGCTGTCATTCAATTTTGTAGCAGAATTTGCCTATCATCCATCATACTTCTTGTCTATTGGTTCGCCCTATTTGGGGAGACTGAATTGTGTAAGCCATCTGTCCCCCTGTGCTTAACTGTCCAATTCAATGCCATCAGTAATTGTGAAATTTTCGATTGACTGACCCTTGCGTTACCACGACGCTAGTGGACCGCTGTCATTCTCTATCAGTCATCTTTGTGGAGAGGGTCCTATGAGTCTTATATTTTAGCATTATGGATACAGAGTACTACCTTGTAGGTTTTTGTCCACATGTATATAAGACTTGTCAATTTTGGTTTGTTGTTTCTGATTTTCTTTAGATGTCAGTGTGATAACCGTTAGTATTATGATGCAGTTTTACCCCCTGCATTGGACACATTTCTCATGTTTAAATGTAGTAGAGACTGCCACTCAAGAATTGGTTGTTAAGCCATCAAAGAAGATGTCGGGACACACCATGAGCAAACCCATCCAAACAAACAAGGATGCAGATGATTTCTCATAGATGGACAATTCTATGCCTTGCTTTATCACGGAGCATTTACATGTTGAATATACCGGTAATGTCTGACCGTTTTTATTGTTGTTGTCGTTTTGTATAGGAAAACTTCGTCGAGGTGATAAAGAACCAGGAGTTCCTGATGTTGCCGTCGGGAGAGGTGGCGAAGCTGTTCTCCAGCGACGACCTGAACGTTCCCGGGGAGGAGACCATCTTCCAGGCGCTGCTGCTGTGGGTGAAACACGAGCCCGACTCCAGGAAAAAGGACCTGGCCAGACTGCTGTGTCATATCAGACTCCCCCTCCTCACACCTCAGGTAGGTCTTCCACATCCTGGACGTTTCTCATTACTTAGCCTAAATCATCAAAATTTAAAGTACATGTGCAGATTAACCTTTAGCACACTGAAGCAGCCATTTTTCACCCAATTCCCCATTGGTTACAGAGTTAGGCAGCAGGGAGAAGGTCAAAGAATATTGATTTCTTATTGTTATGCTATATCTCTCTGTTAGTCAATCTAAAGGAGTAGTACCTGTTACTGAGCATGGCACAAATTGTTGTGCACTGTGATGGTAAATCTGATATGCGGCAACTACGATGGTAATGATGAAGGTAAAGCTCTGTGGTTTGCAAAGGCATTTGTTCAGGATACATTGAATTCCAGTGAACCTCAAAAATGGACATTCAGAGTTTTTAGCACAGTTCTTCATGTTTCACAAAAATCTATAACACCAAAGAAATCTTAGATGGAGTGCATTAAGAAGGATATTAAGGTGTGCAGCCTCACTAGCGTGGACCCGCTGGACAGAGAAACTTGGAAGTGTGGTGTTGAAGGCTAACCGACTGCTGCCCACCCGTGTCAGGGACCCCAGCAGCAGTATAATCATATGCTTCATGGTACACTAACACTATATGTTATGTTTTGTTCTTGCTAGTTCCTAGCTGACCACATAGAGACCAACATGTTGATCCAAGAGCAGCCGGAGTGCCAGAAGCTGCTGATGGAGGCCATGAAGTACCACCTCCTCCCGGAGAGGAGACCCATGATGCAGAGCCCCAGGACCAAGCCCAGGAAGTCCACCGTCGGATCGCTCTTCGCTGTAGGCGGGATGGACTCAACTAAAGGTGAGCTGTCTGCCAACTCTGTATCTTGCTGGTATTACATTATAAGTACTATTTATATCATACCCGGGCTGCGATAACCTTCGATACAGGTGTTCAGAACAGTCCCTACTTCACGGCCCGGGCTTCAATTCGAACGATATTTGAACTCACTTCGAGTGTGCCGATTGCGCCGATGTCAAAAATTTAAATACCGAATTGGAATGTTGGAATCAATGACAAAAAGCTTTCTCGACTGCAAGTACAGTTTGCATTGAAATGTGTGTTTTTCCAGGTGGGTATGACATAAAGGAAATACAACACGATGTATTCCACAATCCACATCATTCTGCAATATGGAATGCACCATGTTGTACTCTATATATATTACAGTTGTAATCGAGTCTGTTCTTCTCTGTGATCATTTGCAAATTCTTTCCTCTGCATTTCTCCATTGAAACATGAAGTCAAAGTGTAAGGAATAGTCTCATCCCCAGAGAATTTCATACATGAAGTCTTTGAGTTTTAGTACCTAGAATAAGTGTTTGAATGTTTGAAGCAAATGGATATAATGATGTAATGATTTAATGTATCATCTCCCCCCCCCTCTCTAGGTGCAACCAGTATAGAGAAGTATGACCTTCGCACAAACACCTGGACACAGGTGGCCAGTATGAACGGACGCAGGCTGCAGTTCGGTGTGGCAGTCCTTGAGGAGAAACTGTACGTAGTTGGAGGCAGAGACGGACTAAAAACTTTGAATACCACAGAATGTTACAACCCCAAAACCAAACAATGGACCTCCATGCCACCGATGTCAACACACAGACATGGTCTAGGTAAGGTCGACTAGACAAGCATAATCGTTAAACCCTATGAATATGTAATGCTTTCCCAAATGTTGGATTTAGGAAACATTGCTGGAGTTGAATACCACTATCATATCACACAAAATATCCTCATAAAAAAACTGCTATAAAAACTGCTTAAAAAAATGATCTTCCTTGTTTTGTTTACATTAATTTGAATTTTAGATTTTTAAAAACATTGCTAAAAATGATGGATTTATGTGACACATAAAGGTCAATTCTGTCCGTTATCAGGTGTTGCAGTACTGGAGGGTCCAATGTACGCGGTCGGCGGCCATGATGGGTGGAGTTACCTGAACACGGTAGAGAGGTGGGACCCGCAGGCCCGACAGTGGAACTACGTCGCACCCATGTCTACACCTCGCAGCACGGTGGGGGTCGCAGTACAGGGGGGAAAGTAAGTAACTGCCAAATGTGATATTTGCAAGTTGATATTAACCTCCATTTTCATTAATCTGCCGGACTACATAGATCTGCCACTTTGAAAAACGGTGGGTTTGAGATATCTCTAGTGCAGCACCCCCCAGGTATGCACTGTTTGTATATTATACTGGGGGACGTTGGGTTTGAGATCTGTTTGCACGTATCTTTTCAGGGTGGCAGAATTATGTACCCTGGTTGAATTGTGCTAGTACTAATAGTACATGTTAGATGTTTAAATTTCTATAAAGCTTCTTAGAGCAAGTTTTGATGCGTCACAGACCTATCATAGGTAATAAAAACCTTTCAATAACTGATACTGTAAAAGTCTTACTCAAAATGTGGAAATTTTAAACCATTTACAAACACAATTGACCAGATTATAGAGGCATGCATGTAGCATCAAGTTAAGCTTTTTCATCAAAAATCTATAAAGCTTTTTTGTTTGCAATACAGTCAGGCAATATTCTTCTTGTGAAAGGACAGATTCAGGTATACTTTGACGGGAAAAAGCTTTAACTTTCTATACTTTGAGTGGAAAAATACTTTGAGTGGAAAGACCCTATTTCTAGTTTTATCACGGGGGAATTACTGTGTGAGTACACTTCAACAACTGCAAGCAAATTGTTCAGGGTCAGTTTATATGGGTGGCTAGAGAAATAACTGCCGGGCGGTGCAGTTTCTGGACGACTGCCTTTTACGTCCTCCCTACTATGAGGTAGAGAACTGGGCAGTTAGTTTTACAGTCCCTTACAGGCTTCACTGGAAAAGAAAACAATTTTGTTCTAACAACCCTCGGGGCATACAGGGCAGTGCTGTTTGATAAACCAATCAGAGTGTTCAGAAAGATCATGTTCTTGCGGGCAGCGTAGATTTCTGTGGGTGCGCAGTTTTTACTGACGATTTACAGAGGCAATACTGACATGGCAATTATCACTTGTCTTCATGCCTACATGCCCTAAAGACTGTAATAGCTGACCGAAGCACTGCTGGAGTTCAGTCCAGCGCTGATTACATTTTATTGATTGGCCACAGACGGATGTGCAGCCTTGACTGTGTCTTACACAGATTGGCACACCGGGAACAGACCGCATGCAGCAAGGGATGTACAGTCATGTTATTTAGATTAGCTTGGCTCATAGTTGCATGCCTTTGCACTTGAGGGTTGAAGTCTTTTCCCCATACGATGCGCCCTGTGTGTGAAAGTTTGAAATGATGACATATGTGGCATTGAATTTAAATGTAAAAAGTGTAAAAAGTCTGTGATGAAATCTTGCACCTTAGAAAGTTGACCCGTTGCGTATTATAGAAGAAATGTAGAAAATCCAGAGATACTGTATGCTTAAGTTGATATTTATGAGTTTGAATCGGAGAGAAAACACATTCAAACAACACTGAAACACTGGTGTAAAGCTACAGATTTTCAATATCTAACATTGCTGACAGGTAGAATTTAAGAGGAGTTGAACAAACTCATTGACAGTCTTGCAGAAGACATCCCCGGTTAATGGATCGGATTGCCTGCCGTTTATTGGGTTAATGTGTGCAGGATGAAAGATTGGCAATTCTGCATCTTCTATCAAGCCATGTCTTTCCTTCAATGAAGAAGTGTTGACATGCATCAAAGGCCAACTCTCCTTTGAGCTTGTGGTTGGGAAAAATAGCGTCATTTCTCAACCGGCATACCAAACTTTTCAAGGTAGCCTGTGATGAGAAATGACTATGCCTTAATTGCTCCTTTTTCCTCCTCCTTCCTTAGGCTTTCTCCACCATTAAACTCTATTGATTTGGGGTTTAATTGCCATTAGGATTTAATCCTACACTTTAAATCAAGTCGAGGCTGTGCCGTCTGACACGCTGAGGGATGACTGGGCCGGCAATCACGGTTATTTTGGGAAGGAGGGGGTCAATTGGTAGTAATGGACTGGCATTTGTCTTGAGTTTCGATGTCCATAAAGTTGACTTGTGAAGCTCTATTTTAATCTGTCATTGAACAGTGTTGTCATTCCCCGTACCGAACTACTGATAGTCGTAATTTTGAGGGTTGGATTTTCATCAAGAGACAGACAAACAAAGCAGCAGCAGATAACAGAAACAATCTTTTCGACATGTCTGATTTCAAATTGGTGTGTCTGTTGGTTGGGAGAAAGGACAAAACTCAGTATTGTCCCCAATCCCAGAGACATGTAACGTTGGGTAACATAAATTCGGGATTTTTCCGATAATGGTTGACTGAAATCAATCTAGCAGAACAATAAACCATCCTTTTTTTCTATAATTCTGTCAGTATCATGTACTATCTTTGCACTAATCATATATATGGTAGATTTTGTCTCTAGTCGTGCTGACACCATAATATTTCAACTTGAAACTACCGTCCGCCGCACGCACAATTACGGTGCTGTCGGACAGGGGGGCACATTAATTCGGGAGAGAAGATTCGTCTTGAATATCTTACCGCTAATCACATTTTATACAGCAGCTATTCGTTCCATCCTCGGCTTGAGGAGAGTGCTATGGATATAGACGTGTCCAAGTAAAAAAAATACACGAAAAAACGGCCGTACCGCACACATCAGGCCAGTTCGGGTACAACCCGTGTGTTGAGTCGGTAGAACTTCACTCAAAGTCGGCCCATCGTCATCATCGGGCAACGTGTAACGTTACATTATTCATGGCAGGTTAGCTGGATGCCGTAGCAATGGTAATACTACTATGTCCATGTGTTCCTTGTTGTGTTAGGAGCAAACTTTGAGGAAAATATCGTCCTCAGTCCACTATCACACGCAGCATTTAGACAAAAAGTGTTCCTCACAAACCTTTGTCGTCTGCTTGACAACAGGATTCTGGTTAACAATATGGCGGCGGGAAAATACACGTGCCGTAGGTTGTAGCAACAGAGAGGAGTTTTGATGATTGATCACACTTAGAATCCAGTTGCAGGTTAGCAAAAGAGATTGTAATAAGTTGTCTTGTAAATAATTGTGTTGAGCAGGAAGCGGATGTGACATTTTTCTTATAAACCAGCCGACAACCATGTTGTTTAATTCTCCCACGAAGTCCTCAGACTGTTCCAATAAGGGACGGAGAGTTTTTGACCTCGTCGCCTTATAATCCATGCTTATCGAAGCTTTTCAGACAGTGTTCTGAATACGTAAGTCTGGCAGGTTTGCATTTCTAGCGGTATTACTTATGTTGCATCTAGCACATATCCCTAAATACCCCGTTTTCGAAAAATCCCGAATTTAAGTACCCCGCGAATTTAGGTTACCCAACGTTAATTGTCAATGAGTATGAGTTGCAATAGAATCTTCCAATGTAACTTGCTATGAAATGTTTTGAAGGACAGTTCATTGTAATGATTCTTGATGTTA
The DNA here is from genome assembly GCA_035149815.1 of Branchiostoma lanceolatum. Taxonomy (NCBI): domain Eukaryota; kingdom Metazoa; phylum Chordata; class Leptocardii; order Amphioxiformes; family Branchiostomatidae; genus Branchiostoma; species Branchiostoma lanceolatum. The sequence continues at coordinate 14,778,206 of CM068871.1, read as the reverse complement.
GAATGTGAATTCAAGCTCACTAAGTCACCTAGACATTCTAGTTATCACATTGGCATGTTGATAATAACTTTGTAAATTGCTAGTAGTATTCTTGTCTTGATGGAAATCATGCAAGTTGGCTTTTCAGATTGCTTTCCAAGAAAAACTTTTCACTTTTAGCTCGTGCATACGAAAAAGGAACGCACAAGACAATTACGACGCAACCGGAGGTGACAGTTGAGAGGAACTTGCTTGCTTGAGAGTCACTAGTGCTGACAGTTTTATTACATCGTCTGGTGCTGTATTCCCACAATGACACCAACAAACAGCCACGTAATGAAAATTTTACAGAAAGCAAATATTGCTTACTTGGTCATCCATCTTCCTTCTCTCTGCTTCTTCAAGAAAATGTCAAAGTAAGGAGAAGAGGACAACTTTCAAGGGGCTTGTCTTGTCTAGGGAGGAGTCCAAAGTGTTCAAATCTCAAAAGCAATAATAATCAATAATCTTTATTGCAGGGGAAGATGAAAAACAATAAAAGCATAATGAGATCAATTAGTGAACAGTTTGTATTGAACTATGTGGAGGGCTCAGGAAATGTTGCGGCTGTTATATATTGATGCTATTATCAGGGTAGTTTTATAACATTTCTAGGGCAGTCGTGTGTAGTGAAATGGATTCTCATAACCCTGAAATTAAAAAGGAAAGTAGAGCAATCTACTTGCTGCTGTCTTCTTAGCTGAGAGTTTGGTAGGGATGGATTTCGATGCATGTCTTGGGGAATCACTGACTATGCCCTCTTTCCTAATATCATGTAAATGTTGCGAGGAGATTTAGAGCTGTCCCACACACCATGTCGTAACCTTGTGTTGTAACTCCCCGCTGACAATCATTCTCTTTGGGAATTAAGTTCTAGAGTTTCACTACAAGATTACCTGTCTGTGATACGTGGCTTGGGTTCTCGCTGTGGGAGGAGATGAGGAAATGATGTATTAGGAGACATGATGCAAGGGAGATTGTAAGATTACCAGGGATCCAAGTTATCAGTCACTGGATTAAAAAAAGATGGCAAACTAGGTGACGGAACATTTGATATACCATCATAGCTGGTTCTGATGATGTTACTGGAATGATGTCTGATCGAGTTTCGTGCCGTGCTAGAATGACCCAAAAAGCGATGAAGGAATTACCTCTAACACAATCGTAAACAGGCGAAAATGCATTCCCTTAAAAATTCTAGTCATTTGAAGTCTCATCATTTGTACAAATATCCATGACTTCATTTGCCAAATTCTCTATTAAGAAAAAATGCAATTTACTGTTTCTTAAGACGAGATGGCATTTCTGGGTCAATCTGATAAGCAGCAAAGTAAGTGGATTGTTCAGAAGGAAGGAAAGAAATGGAAAGAGGGCAAAGTGATTGGAAGTTTGCATTCTTGCCAATTTGACATCCTCAGGGGGCAGACATTAGGCTGAATTATTGGATCACGATTTGTCCCGTGGGAATGAAGTGACCTAAAAGCTGAAATCTTATCTTACAGGACATAAAAACTTAAGAAAACATCTTCATTCATCAAATCCCAAATCTCTCAGATACACACAGATGCTATCTTACCATTTACAACCAAAAGTGTCTCTTTGTACTTAAGGAAAAGATGCAGAGAGGTTAGAAAGTTTCTAGATAAGGTTTAATTACCTCCATGAAAATAGAAGTATTGTTTCTGGTCTGTCTGTTTGTTTGTGTTGGTGTGTGTCTATAGTTATTTGGATATTGTACAGTTATGGGATATGAGGCTGGTGTAATCAGACACTGGCAGGATGAGGAGGTCTGCTTGCTCCTGGTCCAAAGTTGCTCCAGTAGGCTTGCAGGAAAATACATACACTGAATTATGTGTAACTAGAAGTTCACAGTAATGAATAAAACAAGAAATTCACAAAAACTTATTATCCATGGAAGGTATAAGATCTTCAATTTCTTGATTCAGAACTGTATCTTTAAGCTGTAAATGGCCAGAAGTATTAGTCCAATAGTCTACTCAGTCCAATGATAATCTGCTAGCTGTCATGATATAGTGTGTTCCTGTGTTTCCTCAGGTTGTATGCTGTGGGAGGGAGGGATGGCAGTTCGTGTCTCAGGTCAGTGGAGTGCTATGACCCCCACACCAACAAGTGGACCATGTGTGCGCCCATGTCCAAGAGAAGAGGTGGCGTGGGGGTCACCGTGTGCAACGAATGTCTGTACGCCATCGGGGGTCACGATGCCCCAGCGAGTAACAGCGGTTCACGCTTCACAGACTGCGTAGAAAGGTGAGGAAAAGTCCATAAAAGAGGGCTTTCACGGCTGTAAATCGGGAAGAACAAACTTTTTAGGTTTTAGATACATGGACATGTACAATGAAGTTTTACCACCAGGTCCATGTAACAAAGAAATCTCTGTGACCTAAGTTTTTCATGTTACATATGCCTGACTGTATTGTAATTCTACGTTTGCCCAAATGTATTTGAATAAGAGAGAAATGGCAAACGGAGAAAAATGATACAGACAAAATAGGACAATACAAAATAAAGACGGATGTGGTTTCCATGTTGCATATTTGGAATTCTTCTGATTGTCATGATCATATGATAAAGACTGTCACAGTAGGCTGGCAATCTGTCTCACAATGAACCATCCCTTCATCCATTCATTCCTCCACAGATATGACCCCAAAACTGACACGTGGACCACAGTCGCCCCCCTCAGTGTTCCCAGGGATGCTGTGGGCGTGTCGTTGCTAGGAGACCGGGTGTATGCGGTGGGGGGGTATGACGGGCAGAGTTACCTGAACACGGTGGAGTGTTACGACCCACAGACCAATGAGTGGACACAGGTAAGACGTGGTAACACGTGGAATTTCCCCACACAATCAATCCTAATTTGTTTATGAATATGAGTCATCCAGGAAATTGACAAATAAAATTTTAATTCAATGTATACCACTAACCACTGGGTTACAATATGAAAATACATGTATCAGACATTTCAGAAGTTCCAACATCTTTTTTCAGTGATTAAAAAAAAACATTATCCAGACACAATCACTTAAGAAAGATGTTGGAAGGACATCTGAAACGTTTGATATTTTCATATTGTAGTCCAGCGGTATAGATTGAATTAAAATTTTATTAATAAATACCAATGTATGTTTGTTACCTGATATCCGAAGAAGTTACTTTTGGGACTGGATCTTACTTCTTGTTTCCTCTTGCATGTCTGATTGAAGACATTGCATCAAAGTGGGTGTGAAAAATCAATAGCTTGCAAACATCAGGTCAAAAATATCCTTGCTGTCAACAATAATGTGTAAATCAGTGACCTGTTAGAAACTAGTGTGATCACCTTTTCAACTTTGATCTTTTGATAGGTCAAGGTTTTTGCCTTGTCCCAGAAAAACATGTTTTGTCGTCTGTTTTGGCGGGTTGGACCCGATATGCAGTCCACGCCACAGAGGCCACCGATCAATGTGGCTGTAATCTGCCAGATCTTCCCTTATCGATTGTAACAGCTGTGGATGGGGAGACCATAATGGAACCTGGTACTGCAGGTCACCAGTTAGATCACTGCTCAGTCACATGTTAAATCTTCAGCCACACAGAACAAGTACATACTGCATCTTGGAATGTGGAGTTGATGTATCCTGGTATCCAAACCTATTATAGCTCCAGAGTGTCCTCTACGCAAATAGACAGAAGAGACTCGGGAGCTAAAATGGTTTGGAGACTCCGAAGCTATGATAGGTATGGATACTATATCAACTCCACATTCTAAGATACAGTAGTTGTTTTGTGTTCATGTGGCTGAAGAGTTGATATTATCAAATACTGGATACTACATACCAGGCTAGAGTTGATGGGTGTTTCATTTTGTTTTCTCGTTTCCAGGCCGCGCCACTGTGCACGGGGAGGGCAGGGGCGTGTTTGGTGCAGTGCAAGATCACATGACTAGTCGTGAAGGGATCATGTTCCAAGCACATGATCAAGAAGAAATCTCTCATCGCCTCAATACTGACCAATGGGCAGCCATGCAGCCTCTGACTGCATCATATCTTTATTTTCCATTGGACCATGCCATTAAACCATGAATGGGGAGATAGCTTCTTCTAAGACACTTTCCATGACAGAGTGGAAGATGATGAGTGGGTTTTTACTGATGTAAATATCAACTGACATGTACAGTATTGATTTGAGTCTCTTGAAGACCAGGAAATTTGAACCTGCTGTTGCAATTTCACCAGCCTGTGGTGAGCTGAAGACATTTGTACAGTTCGCTGTAGATGGACACAACTATGATGGGACTACCCTGAATGGGAATGGAATAGCCCAATCCATATTTGGGTTTAATGTTTACACACTCCAGAGGGAATCCCTGAGGACATTCCAAATAACTAGTTATACATGTATACAGTTTGTATATTTTCTCTCTATCTGACTATTTCCTCGAAAACAAAGTATGCAGATGTGAAACTACGCAAGTGTTCTGTATGTCATACACTCCTCGTCGAACTTGAACTGCAATAATATGTGCCAAAATCTGAGCTTCTGCCCTACGCTTAGCATGGTCGGATGATTTAGAAGGACATGTTAACTTTTGTTACATGTAAATATGATGTATATCATCTCATTAGTCTCTGCCTGAAACCTAAACATCTCTGGTAGTTTGCAAGAGCGGCATCCCAAATCTCAGTTGCAACATATTACCATTGCCTTCTTCAGTTGCTTCAGATGTCACAATAGTCGTAGTTCCCTAGTAGTCATCCGTACAATCTACTCTGTTGACCAAACAACTGTCCTAACACGTCCTTGACAGGAAAATCAGCATAACATGATTCTGAATTTCTGACACAATTTGGGGATTGATTCAAGTTTGATGAGAGTTGAAAATGTCTGTAGAAATATGGCAAGATACAACATAAAAGCTTGTGACCATTTTTCCTTTCCTTTTTCCTTTTAAAGAAACTCTCTCTTTAAGCAATAGCTATAAAAATGAGAAAATTTACTGAAATGCTAACTTTTCCGTATGCAGACGATGACTGTTATACATGCTCTGTTGCAAATGTGCATGTCTCATATAGAACTTGTAGGCCTGATAAAAGTGTAAGTCATAGTTTTTGAGAATGGCCATTAATATATTCTGTAAAGTCCTGAAGGATTTAATTCAGATATGTTGTGCAGGGTCATTGCATTACTTGTACATCGTGTACAGTACATGTAAGGGACAGCACATATTGGTCAGATTGGGTCAGAATGTACATGTGTGTAAACAAAGTGTTGCAATTCCTTTAAATCTATGGTTCATGTTTTTGCTAACCCTTAGCACACTGCAGTAGCCGTTTGGCACCCAATTTGGCTTCGATCAGTTCCTCTAGAACATGAACCAAACAAGCTACAGTTGTAATCACTTTTTCTTTCCTCAACAAGTAAGAAATGCCTTGCTCAAGCCATTACTGAATGTAACCAAGACAATATCTAACAGTGCAATGTTATAAGAACTACGTATAGCAAAATAATCTATCATATCAAGAGAAGAATACACACACAGCAAAATGGGGAGGTGTGCTGGGACCTCAGTTTGTGCTGAATTTGCACAGTGCCTAACTAAACAATGTAGTCAGGTACATGTTGTGTATAGTTATCCAACTCTGTTATACAGAGTATTGACATTGATAGAGATGCAGCAGATTCTGATGTATTGTCAGTTTCTGTTGCCTGAAATCCTAACATTCAAATCTGTGCTTTGATATATCTGGTGCTGTGAAGATCCTTTTTATGGTGGTGTGTGCGAATCTCCTGTAAGTAGCTTGTTTGCCTGTAATCGTGGCTGGGATGATTTATAGTGTATTGTACAGGCCCATCTATGGTGTAGAAGGTAGATACCACTGCAGCTGGATAGCACTTTCAGCAGTGGGCAAAAGCTTCAGTGTATAATAGAAACTGGAGAGGATTTGCGTGTTAACTTATGATGCAGTGGAAGAGGCTGTAAAAGTGTACAGAAAATCTGATGTTCTTATTGAAATGCAAGATTCAAATTTGTACCATGTCAAGTTGTATATGCAATATCTGCAATATCTTATCATAACTTGTAAGTAAAGCGAAACTTTTTAATCACCTCATTCTTGTTAATAACTTTTTGTACACTATCAAGCTGTGTATTGTCAGCATACAGGACCATACAATGGTATATTTATGAATAACATCATATGTGGAAACTGTGTGATTGTCATAAATACATGTATATATATACGGTGTGAAACTATAGCAGGAAGAATAGCATTTATACCTGTCAGGCACTGTTGTGTCATTGTGAAGTATGGCAATTCAGAAGTGACCCTGCATTTTCAACATTAGATATGGACATTTACGACTCTCAGTGGATAAAAGGGCCCTACAGACAGAAGATTTGTATCATGAAGAAGTATACATTATGTACAAGTTGGTCTTAACTGGTAAACCTTACCTTGGGGGATCCTATTTTCTTCCAGTTCTGTTTGAGAGGCTTATTTGCTTCCCTGGCTTTAAAACACATTGTAACATAGCTTTTTGACTCCCACCAACAAACCATATCCTTGTTCTTTTTTTGTTGTTGTTCTCAACACCCCAGGGTACAAACCAGTTAATATTTAAACTTAATGTAGGTGCCCTTCCTCAACAAGCAAAGCTTATAGACATGTTGGTCAATGTTGTGTTGACAAAAACAAATGTTTTTTATCATGATTCCAACCAGCTACATGTACAAGGAGAGATGCTGAACTTTGTTTCTGTGGAATTTTTCTTCAATGCAAAAAAAGAGCATGTTTGATGCAAATATATGTAGAGGCATATCATTGTATGCTTTGAAGTACCGTAATCAGTGTACATGCAGGTATTATGATGGTTTTGGACCAAGCATTTTGTGGATGTTTAGTTCAGTTCTCTCCTGCAGATAGGTACTAGCCATTGTCTCCATCTATACTAAGACAGGGATTCAGACTTTTGACACTGCATGCAGCTTTCTTGTACACGTCTTGTAACGTCTTATGGTGGACAAATAAAAACCCAGACAATACAAACTGTGTGATGTGGTGTATTGATCATGAGTCGAGAATGGAAGCTGACAAAGCCACATGCAAAAAAACATAGACTGAAGGAAACCCCAGAAAGTGCACTAAATTACATGTACCTCTGTCAATTCATTTACCAGAGGGGTTTTTGAACAGTAAAACGCCTTTTATTTAACGGGTACTAGTAATCAGCAATTGTTATCTTCATCGAGTACTAGTACTCGGAGAAGATTATGTTTTTGGTTGAGCCAGCCAAATACTTGGTTTAAATTTATATCAGTACAGTACCGGTAGTTCATGATCCGGTATTATGGACCTGTACCTAATCAGTTTTTCCGGTACAGTACACGGTACCGGTATGTAGCACAACCTAGCACCGTATGGATAAGTCACATGTACTATGTCTTTCAAAATGTGTATGATATGGAATAAATATTTATTCTATTCATATATATTGACTGTACTACTTCATCATCACTGTCAATATTTTTAATGACCAGTTATAACATATCAGCACACTAGTTACGGTTTTGTTTGGGGGGTTAGCAAGCAACCGACGGACTGCCTCTGTTTGCAGCTAAGATGTCGAATCAGCACCAGGGCGAGTACGTATGAACAGGGTACTTTTGATCATAACGTTAGTTATCAATGATAAGTCAATCAATTGTCTTTTGGTTGATTCTTGAATAATAAATGGCTTATCTATGGTTCAACACATAAGACACATAACGTTACAGCGGCGCCTCGTCTGGGATCAACACTACGTTCATGGCAAGTCAAGACGATTTCAATGAGTTGCATGACGCCAGGCAACCATTCCTTAGGTAAGTAACGCCTTTTTATGCCACCAAAGTTAACGTTGGGTAACATAAATTCGGGATTTTTCCGATAATGGTTGACTGAAATCAATCTAGCAGAACAATAAACCATCCTTTTTTTCTATTATTCTGTCAGTATCATGTACTATCTTTGCACTAATCATATATATGGTAGATTTTGTCTCTAGTCGTGCTGACACCATAATATTTCAACTTGAAACTACCGTCCGCTAGCCTGGTCCCAGTCTCTAGGGTCGGCTTAGTGATGTTTTACCGGGCCAGTCAGTTTCTGATGGCCTTTCTACCTCTGGCTGCCATCCTACTTCCGCTACACCTTACATCCGCTGCCTTCCTACTTTTCCGCCGCCCCTAGAGACTGGCAGCTTATCAATACGGGCCTGATTCAAGGCGCATGAGATTGATGCGCCCAATGGGAACAGAGCAGACTGATCTAATTATTCCACTGAGCTCTGATTGGCGCGCCAGGTTGGCGCTCGTTTTCAGCTGTTCGGTCCCTCTGCTCATTACCATATCTAACATGGCCGCCATCTTAGACGAGCTACGCACGCGCGCACCACAAGGCTGCAGAAAACATTGTTTCTAAGGCTCTCTTGTTGCTAAACTAGCTTAAAATCTGAGCTATACTGGGTCCCCAATGCCCCTCTGATCTCATGGCTGTCACTCTGGAAATTAGCGTGAAAGGACAGCTGTTTACAGTCATCGTCAACATGTCGCTATCAGAACAACAATACCCGTGAGATTTTCGGGCGGCCGAGCAAGATCTTGATTATCACGATATTTCAGTTTGTATGGATTGGAGAATTGGGAACAACAACCTTTGGTATTTACTTGTGCTTCTAAACAAGGTATAGATTGATCCCTGGTGAACACAAAAGAGCACATTGCTACTGAGTACATGATGCAACTGACATGTTCCGCTAGCCAATTATCCTACACAAACAGATCCTGATTCGCCGCTGTGGGCAGCGCCCATGTCCAATCGCGCTGTCAGGCCGCGGAACACCCGGGGCTTCCAGGGCCATAAATCGAGAGGAATTAGTACAGCTTCCAGCCATACCGTCGGTGCCGAACTAATTAATCCAAGGCCGTAAACAACACCCCGAGCGGCCTAAGCTGTCTGGGCGGGTGAGGGTCACTCACAGTGCCGTAGAGATATCGGGGAGGCACCGAGGGTATGGATTCCAGGCTAACCGTCCGCCGCACGCACAATGACGGTGCTGTCGGACAGGGGGGCACATTAATTCGGGAGAGAAGATTCATCTTGAATATCTTACCGCTAATTACATTTTATACAGCAGCTATTCGTTCCATCCTTGGCTTGAGGAGAGTGCTATGGATATAGACGTGTCCAAGTAAAAAAAAATACACGAAAAAACGGCCGTACCGCACGCATCAGGCCTTCGGGAACAACCCGTGTGTTGAGTCGGTAGAACGTCACTCAAAGTTCACCCCCACCGTCATGGAAATTTGTACATTATTCATCGGGGCGTTAGCTGGATGCCGTAGAAATGGTAATACTACTATGTCCATGTGTTTCTGCTTGTGCTAAGAGCAAACTTTGAGGAAAATATCGCCATCAGTCCACTATCACACGCAACATTTGGACAAAAAAGTGTTCCACGCAAACGTTTGTCGTCTGCCGAATAGCAGGATTCTGGGTAACGAATATGGCGGCGGGAAAATTCACCGTAGTGCCGTAGCCATTGGTTGTAGCAACAAAGAGGCGTTTTGATGATTAATCACACTTAGAGTCCAGTTGTAGGTTAGCAAAGGAGATTCTAATAAGTTGTATTGTAAATAATTGTGTTTAGCAGGAAGCGGATGTGACATTTGTCTTATAAACCAGCGAACAACTATGTACATATAATTCTCCCACGAAGCCCTCAGACTGTGACAATAAGGGACGGAGAGTTTTTGACGTAGCTAACTTCTAATGCATGGTTATCGAAGCTTTTCAGACAGTGTTCTGAATGCGTTAGTCTGTCAAGTTTGCATTTCTAGCGGTATTACTGATGTTGCATCTAGCACATATCCCTAAACACCCCGTTTTCGAAAAATCCCGAATTTAAGTACCCCGCGAATTTATGTTACCCAACGTTACCTTTATTGCATAGTTTCCCAACTTCTCTCCGCTCAACAATAGAAAACAACACATTGGCTGCAATCGGGCAACCGTCACCCTTACTCTCTGCATGTCAAAGGCGTCACAATGCGGATTACGAAAGAATGGCACATAAGTAATGTTGGCAATACGATTTTACATTAGGTATTTAAGAGCGACCCCTAGCAGTCAATAAAATAAATGCCACAGGTTGACTAAAGCTTCATGATTGCTGCACATTGATTGGTAAAAAAATTCTACATAGACCAATCAGCATACAACAGTGTGTGATGTGCGGTAATATTGTATTATCCGTATGTATATCAAGAGAACCAATCAGCATTCACATTACTCTGAGACCGAACAGCACAGTATGTATCCGTGACTGAGCGGTATAAGAAATAGTACGTCCGAAATCTTTGAACAGTTTGTAAAAAAAATTACCGTCAAAGCTAGCGAGGCATCATCTTTACTGTACGGTAGTACAATAAGTCGGCTCTTGGATCGTACGAATAACATTATGAAGTTTGGTTAGTCGGCGTACGAATGGGCGGACCTTTACAGCTGACTGCTGGGGTGAGTAGGCAGAGGGCGCCAAAATGTAATAGCTGCACATTGATTGGTCAAAAATTCTACATTGACCAATCAGCATACAACAGTGTGTGATGTGCGGTAATATTGTGAGCATTATCCGTATGTATATCAAGAGAACCAATCTGCATTCACAGTACCCTGAGACCGGACAACACAGCATGTATCCGCACCTGAGCGGTATAGAAAATAGTACGTCCGAAATCTTTGAACAGTTTGTAAAAAAATCACCGTGAAAGCCAGCGAGGCATCATCTAAACTGTACAGTTGTACAGTAAGCCGGCTCTTGGATCGTACGAATAACATTATGAAGTTTGGTTAGTCGGCGACGAATGGGTCGACCTTTACAGCTGACTGCTGGGGTGAGTAGGCAGAGGGCGTCAAAATGTAACAGAACCATAACTTTTTTTCGTTTACTGTTATTTTATAGATTGTACCCTCGAATTCAGTATGTTGATTACATTTTAGGGTACCCTACTGTAATTTCATCGGTATCGATGTCGGTCATGTTGTGGTCTTTAACTATAGAAATCCCCAAAGGCGAAAAACTGTGTTCTGCTGCCTTGACAGGTTTAGTTGCAGTTCTACTTCATTCCGCTAAGTAATAGTGGCGTCCTTGTACCGCAGCGAGTTGCTTACTCGAAATTGATTGAATTTTTCCGCTTATTAGCCCTGTACAAGGCAATTGAACACCCTAATAGGCTAGAAGAGGAGTTTGCAAGCGGGCTTATATGAACGATAACATGTATGTATGTTTCGATCAAATGTATTTCCAGAAATACACCACGGAGGAGAAAGGCTTGAAGCCAAAAGAAACACGATCGAGGTGGAATGGCCCCAAACTTCTACTGGCGATGGAAACTTGGAATGAAGCAGGTGCTATGACGTGATTAGGAAAGACGCCGCCCAGCGACTGGAAGAAGATATGCAGCAAACCTGTCCGTCACTATGAAATGCTCAAGACTGAATCTTTGCAAGATCTTTGATATAACGTTAGAAGTTGAACAAATTTGCAAGTGCAGAATTGTTCATGAAAGCTATTAACATATAGCATGCAACAAGACACACTTTTTATACAGTGTCTTTTATGCCTCTTCAAGTGAACAGAAGAAGAAACAAACCTTAAGTGGATATTTATTCTACTTGGTAACCATTGGCATTGTAAGCTTTACCCTTTCATTTGATTTCGCTCAATCTAAACATTGATTACAAATTTTCGACACATATACACTCCAATTATGGTACCATGGCGATTAAAGTAACAAAACTTTGTATGGATTTTCAACCCCTTTACGAGCCTTTCTCGTTTCGCCATTCCCAAAAAGCCGAAATTTTCGAGTGGAAGTCGCAAGATACAGTTAGCAAGATACAGACCTTTTTCTCACTTCCGGTTTTGAATGATCTGAAATTAGGCTCTCTTTTTTAACGATGTCGCTCAATGCAAGGCAGTTGCAAGGGGTTGCAATTTCTACCTGAAATATATAACATTTTCACATTTAGATATATTACTGAACGTTTTCTCTGATTTCTCACTTGTTTTGTCATACATTTCAAATGTGGTATTAGACTGCAGCTAGAAATCTCGCACGTTCCATTTTAATTTCTTTTTTTTTTGGCGAGCTCATGGTCTCGCCATTTGCAGTTCTTGACATTTCTCGGGTACGCTGTAGGAAATCATCCGTAACCGGATGCAGATATTCTGACACTGTAAGAGCTCATATTGCTGATTTGAATAATCATGGACGCTTTGCATTCTTTATCGAGTTATACATATATGCACAGAGTCTATTTTAAAGGAATGTAATGTATGTTTTCATTTCAAAGAAGAAATGCTCAGAGATCAAGAAAAGTATAAATATCTGGTATCAAAACACCTATGAATATGTGATAATAAACGTGTAATGTGAACTTGTGTGTATATTCATTTCAAGCATCGTATCTTAAGGAGGCTCAAAAACAATATCTCAGTTTGCCATAGAAAATTACATATTCAGTCTTAATCATTATCCCATGTGTACATCAACATAATTTACCCATTTGTTCTTTTTGGTCTCTAGACCACAAGTGAAAGAGACAGATAGAAATACAAGTAGTGTACAAATTTGCAGCGGTGTAAATTGTACCCTGGTACCAACACTAGTCTAGCTCTGTGGCGTCTCTGCCAGAAAGTCTGCGAAACGATTAGGCCCCCAAAAAAAGGTTCTCTGCCAGAAAGTCTGCGAAACGATTAGAGGACTGAACAATAATTAGGACAGGATGGATTCCAGGCTAGTGAATGTTCATGAGAGTCAAATGTAGATTAATGTAGAATATTACACAAGACAAAGGTTATGAATTTCGTTTCTGTCTGTTTTCTATTGTTCCCTTCATGGGTTTAAAATACCTCTCCGATAGAGAAATATGGCACTTACTTTGCTACGGTGCTTCCTTAAACACAATACCGATCTTTAATTCAGGCTCATACCCATTTTAACACTCGGTATCCATAATGATATATAACTACTAGTATCATTTCCATGAACCATCATGCTTGAAGTCCGGATTAGATCTCTTAAAGCCCCATGTAAGTTTCGTTTGTGGTTTGATATGGTGTCTTCTTTATTAGATAAAGCAAATACTAGTGTGCAACATCAGCATTTCAGCGACAAGAGCCGAAATGAACTTGATTTTGATAAACTATTTCTGGCACCAGTACATCATAAAGAACAACGCATAACGTATGAAATGTATTTTCCCGATCAAACAACACCATACATTAGCTAGCTAACTATATCTAGATGAATACATTATGCTAATAACTACCATAGCAGTCACCATTGCACCGTTAAGTTAAGTAATTCAATACACGTGCTCACCTTACGGTACAAAATTGGATATATTCCTTGACAATCCGACAGAAACACTGTTGTATTTGTTCAACGTGTTATCGTTATGCTAAATGCGTTTGAAATTATGATGTAACGTATAGCCCTTCAGAAAGTGGCAGTATACAGGAAATGTATCACAATTGGTAAAACACAAAGAAAACATCATCGTTATAACCCAATATCTCATTGCTTTGTTGGCAAAATCTCTTAAATATTGTAATTCTTGCTTTTACATGGTCATAGTTTCAAGTTCAAGGTCAAGTAAGCCTTACAACTTTTAACCCCTTTGCGAGCCTTCCGCAATTCTACCATTCCCGAAAAGAACGAAATTTGGCAATTTGACGGTCTCCTTTACCACTTTTCTAGATACGGCCGGGAGCGGTACTGCAGATTAGGCTCCAATAGGGTATATACTCCCATCATATAAAATGTGAAGATATTCAAGGCATTAGACTTAAAGCCGGTGAACACTCTGCCAACAGGTCTGGAAGACTTCACATGCATTAAGAATGAATTCTAAGACTTTCTAAGCCATGCATTGGCATAGAAAGAATCAATTTTAAAGTCCGGGGTGGAGCTCATGTCACTCCCGTCGAAGCGCCACCTACATTCATGTACACATCAAGTCTTGTCCGTAATTAGTAATTTAAGCATTATGTAGTCTTCATTCACTTTCCTTTGAAGATTTTAACCTTTTACTGAACTTTTCGCGTACATATATATTAAAGATCTCGACACCAGACAATGAAATGAATAACAAGGACTTACATGCGAACTATAGGCATTGTTACATGAACTGGTTTACTGCATACACTGTACTGTATGCCTTACAACATTATGTTGCCTGAAATCACCTCTTTATAACAGAGGAATGGACGTAGATCCTTCAAAGTAAGTTTAATCTACGATTCCAGACTGCTACAAATTTGTACAGCCTTTACAGTGAACCTGTCTATGCAGCAAAACGGTTATTTTATAGGTATGCCCTTGTTATATCGTTTTGTGATCTAGTGTCCAGAAATTGATGAATTTGAGTATCAAAAAGGTCAATGTCCTCAAGGGAAAGCAAATGATGTCCGTAGACATTCTAGAATTACTAATTACGGACAAGACTTGATGTATACATGAATATAGGCGGCGCTTCGACGGATGTGACATGAGCAACAACCCAGCACCTCAAAATCGATCATTTCCATGGGAACGCGTGTTTTGAAAAGTCTTACAGGTCATCTCTAATGTCTGTGAAGACTTCAAGACCTGTTTGTTAGAGTGCTTATTGGATTTCAGCCTACTGTTTTGCATATTTTTGCAATTTGCAAGATAGGAGTGTATACCCCATTGGAGCCTAACCTGCAGTACCGCTTCCGGCCGTATCGGGAAAAGCAACAAAGGAGACCGCCAAATTGCCAAATTTCGCTGTTTTCGGGAATGGGGAAATTGAGAAAGACTCCAAAAGGGGTTTGAAATATTATGGCTTAATTGAACTTGATTTTGGAAATACAACCATTTAAACCATGAACTGCAATATCTAAGCTATAAGTAAGACATTTCGCCAAATATACAAAGGGGCATTATGTTATAATTGATATGTTTTCTTCGCAATTTATCAACGGAAGTGGTAAAGCGTTCATTGCAGTAGATTGGCACTTTCTGAAGGGCTCAAAATCCAAAGTTGAAGAATATTTTGTGAAACAAGAGGACGTTGAACGAATGCAAAGATTTATGTTTGAATAAATCCAATTTTCAAGGGTCGTGGAACTCTAGTTATTTCTGAGTATGATTTTTGGTCTGCAAGTAGGTCCTGAGGAAAGACTGCAGCTGCAGCGTGCCCATTACCACTACAGCAGGAGAACACAATGGACTACTACTGCAAAGTAGGGCCTGGCCCAAGAATGAGGTGTCTTCTTTTAAACTCCGCTTTCCTTTTTACCATTGACAAATCACAGTAAAATGTCCTACACTAGTTTATTAGCTAAACATGGTACCCTGCTGCCAAGCAAAGTAGCAGGAAGATACCATTATCCTATCTCTCCACCCACCCATCCCCGCCCCAAGGCAGTTTGTATTTCTCAGCAGTTATAGGTACCTTCATCTTCCAGACCATTTTGCTGATAACACTTTTCATGTCTGCACGTGGGGGTCTCAACATGGATAAAGACTTTGTAATACAGGCTTTTCAACCAACAACTTGAAGTTTCCTAAGCTTGTGCATTTGAAGATAAGCAACACTCGTCCACACAACGTGTCTTCACAAGAAAAGCAATATCTCCAACTAAGAACTAAGTATTTTACGTAAATAAAACGTTCCTACTACCATTGATATTGAATCATATCTAGGGGTCTTGTGAAGTATCTGAAAAGAAAATATTGTTCTGGCAAAAAATGATATGTGCTCTGAAGAAAGAACATGATCAGCATACTGTGACAGGATGCTGTCATTTCATCTTTTGGTGAACCTAAAACGGACAGGCGTTTCCTGACCAAGAACTTCATGATGTCGATGTGGCCCCGGATCTGCTTAATACTTGTCATTGGTTGTGTCGTTTCACATGGTAAGTACTTTTTTTTCAATAAATTTCATTTCATATACATGTATCTATTTTCTATGTATGATTTATCTATATCTAGGTGTACAAACATACATATACGTGAATATCTATTGCATCCCATCCGGAACGACTTTCTTGCGAGTCCGGTGGCCTTTGATCACCAGTCGACGAACACTAGAACGTTCCTCTCAGAAAAGGTGCAAAGGCTAATTGCAAAGGCATACACACTCCTCTAAGAACATGCTGGATATGAATACGAGGAAAATAGAGAGAAGTATGAAGTAGCTACGCTATAGTCTAATGCATTATCCAGATTCTACGTCTATCCTGTAACGTTTGATGTTTAAAAATCGTATATATTGCTAACGTTTATTTCATGGAACGAACAGCCAACAGAGACAACTTCGGAGACCATCTAACGGTTAAACATTTATTGGGGGGGCAGCGCTGATTTGTGACTTTCAACATTGGATAGATTTCTTTTTCAAATGCCTTGGGACCTCGATACCGCATCTATAGGCATTTTTGTCATCCATGATATGATGTAACGTTACAGAAAAGGAGACAAAGACATTTATAAATAGATAAATTGTCTGAGGCTGATGCCTTAATCAAGCATTGATGTCTTCGTCACGCATGCTCAATGTCTCCTTGTCGATCATGATCTTTCAGGTCCGGGTGTAAAAGGCGGATCATGTGAGAATGAGAAAACAGCAAATACAAACAGATACATGTTTGTCGGCAGCCCACACTTCAGCAGTTCATCCTACGGGGATGGCAATGTTACGAACATGGATAAAACAAATTAGTGTTTCTCTTATTCTTATTCTCTACCAAATCTTTATGGACAAAGAGCAATCTTGGTAAGAAAAAAATGTTGTTTTACATGATATTGAAACTTTCTGTGATAAGTGCCGGTGTAACGTTAAGAGCGTTAATTGGGTTCGATGCTCGCCATGCCACAACGTTGTGCCCTTAGAAAAGACACTTTACTCGATATGTCTACTATGACGCTACCACTGACCCTCCTCGCCTAATCTGTCAAAAGCCACGGTGCCCAAAACAAACACGGATTTGGTGCGCCAATGTGCCAACATTTGCACATTTGCCACCAAGAACTGTAATGTTTTCTTTTTCATGCAACTTATTCCAGTGTGCATGGATGATCCTGACGGGACTGAATACCGCGGAAACCTCTCTGTGACCAGATGTGGGAAAACATGTCAGCGATGGGATGTCGACTTTCCACATATCAGTCGTTACTCACTAAAGAAGTTTCCTGAGTTGGTGGAGAACTACTGCCGCAACCCCACCGGCTATGCCACCATTTGGTGCTACACAACAGATCCTAACACTCGCTGGGAGGACTGCATCCACCCTGCATGCCCTATAGGTAAAAGACAGGTTGACGTTTTTCTCTTCTGATTCCTGTCTTTCGTTGGCTTCTGATATTTTGTCTTGGCTCCAATCACACGAAGCACGGTGTGTAGAAAGACAATCTATTTTGTCTACATTGGGGAAAACAAGGAACGAAAACAATAACATTTCACTGTTATTTTGAGGATCGTAGTGCTTTCTTTCACATGTCGAAACTGGTATTTGACCATTCAAAAGCCAAAGAAGTCTATTACAATTTCTTATTTCTGTCTGTACGGGCAATTCTACCGGATCTGACTACCGCGGAAACGTCTCTGTGACGATGAGTGGGAAGACGTGTCAGCGATGGGATGTCGGCTTTCCACATTTCCGTTACTACCTACCAGAGGACTACCCTGAGTTGGTGGAGAACTACTGCCGCAACCCAGACGAGGATGAGCCCGGCTTGTGGTGCTACACAACGGACCCTAACACCCGCTGGGAGTATTGCTTCAACCCTGCATGCCCTTGAGGTAAGAGACTCGAAAATGTTTGTTCCTCAGCCTCTATTCTCGTCCTTTTTGGTTGTACCACTATGTCTGCCCAACTGAATGCGGGAAATGTGGGAAAACATTCACAATGCAGAGTAAGCAAATTGTCTGGCATCAATTTTATGACGTTGTACGTACTGCAGCAATATGCTCTTAATTGTCTAAACTCTCTAAACTTTTAAAACTCTGTCTCATATCAGGTCATACCTGAGGCCATGCTGTCCCCAACAGGGCCTTTTAGACATCGGAAAACTGACTCATGTGTTGGCCAACCCTCACAAGATCATCGAGATTAGAAGTGAATATGCACCATTGTAAACGGGTGTTTTAGGTGTATAGGCGTTGTGTAACTTTATTTACATCTTTGTCAAATGTCTCTACTGGGGAAAAAGGAAACCTGACATCAATCTTTTAACATGTAGTATACATACTACATGTATGTCTCTTGGGATGGAGAGCAAATAGAAATGTAGGCATATATCCTGATCACCAACAACAAGGCGCAATGAAAAGTGCATAATGTCTAACCTCCTTGGTCAAAAATCCATAAACAAAGGAGAACGTGTTGCGTACCTGATGCAGAGGGTTTTTTTTCACTTACTAAAGATGATTATGATAGTGAAGTAAGTGAACCAACCAACCAAGAGATCATGGAGATTTATAGTAGCCAAATATGCAACACACTGTTACATGTTGTAAGCTTGTATTTTCGACGCGTATTTGAAGACGTTTTCTAATTGTATCTGAGTGAATATGATAGGCATCAATAGCACAATGACAAGTTGTGTTTGCCTTTTATGAACTATTCGTCATAGGAGACCGACTAGAATGCATTTGGTTTGTTTGTTTGTTTGCATATGTATAATCAAATGTCACATAACGTTAAAGCAAATGTAAGTACTGTACATGAAAATCGACATACGACAAAAAAAACGTTATAGGTTTTGCCTGTTTAGTTCAATTCTCTCCTCCATATAGGTCTTAGCCGTTGTCTTCATCCATACCAATACAGGTGTTTAGACTTTTGACACTGCTTGCAGCTTTCTTGTACACGTCCTGTAGCATCTTATGGCGCACAAATAAAAGCTCAGACAGTACAAACTGTGATTTTGTGTACTGAGTCGAGAATGGATGCTGACAAAGCCACAAGCCTAAGACATTAACTGACGGGAATCCTCGAAAGTACACTCAGTTACCACAGTACCTCTGCAAGGTGCAAAATAGATCATGTTTTACAATCATCAGTGGGGTTCGTGAACAGAAAAACCTCTTCAGATTTTTTTGTTTCATGGGTATGTAGCAGTCGGCCACCTCGCGGTTTGTGTCAAACTGCAGTTATTTCTTCTGAGAACGACTATTGAGCTGCAAGAGGGCCTTTACTTAAGGGTGACATGTTTTCAGGCTTTTAAACTGCTCTTTCCTATTTGCCGTTGATAGAATTAAAATGACCAACACTAGTCAACATAGCTAAACATGGTCTCCAATGTACAATGTACCGAACAAAGAAGCAGGAAAACACCATTGTTTTACTCTCCAAGGCAAAGAGCAGTTTGTACTTTTCGGTGTTTGTAGGTGCCTTCATCTCCCAGACTATCTCACCAGATAACGCTGAACTTTCATGTCTGCACGTGGGGGGCCTAACATGGATCAAGACTTTTTAACACAACTTTCACAAATGAAAACTTGACATTTCCTGTCCATTTGAAGATAAGCAACAGTCGCCCACACACTTTGTCTTCACAAGAAAAACAATGCCTCCAACTAAACATATTGAAGTCTTTGACATTAAGCAAAACGTCCCAACCATCAATGATATGGACTCAAATTAAGGAGCCATGTGAAGTATTTACACAGCAGACGTTATTCTGGCAACAGACTAATTTGTCATGCGCAGAAAGAACATGCTCATCACGATCATTTCATGTTCTTGTTAAACGGAAACAGACAGGTATTTCATTACCAAGACCTTCCTGATGTTGGCCCGGACCTGCATTATACACAGTATTAAAAATTCTAGAACTTGTAAGCATGTATAGCAATAGCTACAATCTTAAACTGTGAGTAAAGAATTCTGGTAGGTGGGTTCCATGTGTTTTCAATACTGGGTACGCCGCATCACAAGCATATACAAAATAAACATGGTCTTTGAATAAAATATATGTACGACAGTGTTGTGAACCTAATTGGTCTGCGTGTGACAAGATTGGCAGTTGCTAGGTCTTTGTTTGGTGAAATGGGAGAGTTGATTGAATCATGAAAGCCTTCGAACGGCTCTCTTCCAAGTTGGAGCTCCTTGCCTCTTTCCCCGTGCAAAGACCGGACTCTCGTAATTGTTTACAGATATGGACAGACATATACGCTCGTTCTCATTTAAATGTACACATTTTGTATCCTCCGGTACCGTTAAAAGTAAGACGTTCCTGACATTAAAATATGCCTCATATAAGGTACCAAACTGCCGTTTTTAAAAATTAGAAAAGTTTTAAGTCATCGAAGAAACTACAGTTTGAAATCTTATATGTGGCATGTCCTAATGCCAGGAACGTCTTATTTCAATCGGAAATGGAGATTACAAAATGTGTACATTTAAATGAGAACGAGCGATACGGATAGACATATTTCTGTTGTGTCCTCTGGTCAAAACCTAAAGACTAACGCAAATGATAACGACCATACTTACTAATTTCGGCACACAAGAAATATCGATGATAAGCTCATCGCGGGAACAGTTCTAGCATCAAGCACCAGTCAACCACGAGGGACAAAAATCAAACACCGTGAGTAACCATGGAGGGAAAAGAAGTAGTTAGCAGCGTAAAATTGAATTAAAACTAAACCTAAACATTACATCTAAACCCAGCCATCACAATGACAGGGAATTATCCTCAAAAGTTGAAGAGAAGACAATCAAAACTCACAAGCAAGTTCAAACTCTATTCTTAAGATTTTCCTTACACTTCGAAGCTAAAGTAATATACCGTAGCAACCATGTATCGCTTAGGTGTTTTTTTAGACACCAAAACTTGTTGGTACTGTATGCAATGTTCAGATCTAAACTTTGAAATAGGAATGACTTTATCCATCGCTTATTGATGTGAAAATGCAATCAGTAAAACAGACAAATTCATTGAAGAGTCTGATCCGCATCAATCCTCAAACTCGTCTTCAGAAGCAAACTAAGCCCAGTGAAATGCCGCGATAACTAACATCGGCTGACAGCCGCTGTGACAGTCTATTTGATTTAACACGTGTGCTGCTATATAGCCCTGAGAAATCGCACCTCTGTATCAGAAGAACATACAGCCGCCATATCGCCAAGACCTGCTAAAACAATGGCGGAAGGAACCCCCCTCCGACGTCTCATCCAGACGATGGAGGACGATCCTCTCCAAACCAATATGAAGCAATCAAGTGTAAGTACCGACTATGGAAATCCGGAAACTACCCTCAGGCCAGGTGACAGACATGGCTATCCCCCCATCCCCACTAACTGTGAGAAAAATGCAGACGGCGATCATCATCCCAACTTGTCTGCGGTGACTGATGTCACAACTGAGAACGTAAGTGACGTATCCAGAAATAATGATGGTATGCCAGTCTTTGTTGGGGATGACAGCAACATGCGTGACATCCGACTTCCTCCGAGTGGACTTTACCGAAATCCGATGTGCGACCAGTACAACCTAAACCCTGATCTGATGTACTCGCAAAATGTCACGGGCCCAAATCCGACTTACGTGCCAAACGCTAACGACTCTGATATGGAATACCCACAGATCGTCTGCAACCCAAATCAGATAAACGAGCTAGACGTCTGCTCCAAACCCGCACACAGGCCGGCTAACAGCGATGGCACTCCCAGCATCGAGCCGTTGGCATCTACACAACGGGAGGGTCATGATGACGATGACAACAAACTCACAACAAGTACTAGTGGTGCTGCGGCTGAAAACGAAGAAATAGATGATATAACTCATGATGTCACTGTCGAAGTAAATGCTGTTCCGTCTGTGTCTCCCCCGTCCACCTCCAGACCTGCTAACAACGATCTCAAGCCATACGCTGTCAGGTATCAGACACATGACGAGAATCGTGGCGGTACGTCATACGCTGTGAGACATCAGGAAGATGATGAGGATGATTTGCCGAAAGAAATTGATGGTGCAGATGGCAACAGAAGAACATACCATACTGCATTTGGTGACGTCGATATCACACCATACGTTGTCGCCTACATGGGCCAATATGACATGACTGAAGTAACGCAACGTGACGCGCATATGGATGATACTGACACATCAGCCTCTGTCCCAAATGACAGTAAAGAACAGAGAATTCGACATCACTGGAGGACACTTTATCATCAAGATTCAAGTTTCAGTCCAAACTTTCTCATCCCAAACTCGATGTACGTGCCAAACGCTCCTCAACAAGCAGTTTGCAGTAAGTGTTGTCCTCATTTTCAGGTATTGATGTGCTTTTCCAGACCTCTATCTTTTTCATGCCTTCACCTCCACCTAGTCCCATCCTCATCTTGAGGGTCGGGGACCATGGTTGCTTCCAGCGCACAAGCTTCCTCCATTATTCCCTGTTCTTCGCCCTCTGAGTACAGTCTGCAAGTGACCATCCTGTCCACTCCCAGATGTCATGTCCCCATCTCCTGCGTGGCCTTCCTCTGCTTCTGCTTCTGCTCCTGTTGCCACAGATCTTCCCTTGCAGGATGTGGGTTGAGATGTTCTGGGCTCGTAAGGTTTGCTATTATGCTTGACAATAGCTAACAGTTACGTCTAGCAACAGATTATAATGAAGGCATCTCCCATGTATCTGCAGCACTTATTTCCTTTGTTTTCACTAAATCAATGATTCCTTTTATTTCAAAAGACTGTTAAAGAGCCGTGTCTTTCTTGTTTTGACATTTTCACGTCATTTGTTTTATCAGGAGGTTCAAAACGACGGGTGGGCGTTGCTGTAATCACAATTGTCGTCCTGGCATTATTGGTCTCCGGCGGAATTCTCTCCGGCTTCCATTTCAACGACAAGCAGGACGCTCAAACGGCAAGCCCATGTCTTTTATTTTTGTTGTTGTTATAAACGCAGTATACTTCTGTGATTCTTCTGAAAGTATTACTTCAAGGGTCCTTTTTACTGAAGCGTGATATGCCAATGCTATACGTCAAGTTGATTGCCAATACCTACATGCGCATGCGCAGTGCAGTTGCCACAATGATAAGCCATGGAATCAGTTGAAATCCAATCAATCAATCAATCAATCAGTCACCCAGCCAATCAATTAATCAATCAATCAACCACCCAATCTTTCTTTTCCACAGCGTGTTTTATCTTGAAAGCCCCCTTAGCTCTCTGGTTTTTTTTTTTTTTTTGTATTAAGAGGACACCTGAGTTGAGTAACTCTTGATTGGCTATTACCGTACCCTAGATAGCCGACAAGATGTTATTTCATGAACAACTGATTTTAACCTTGGGTACAGCTAAACCACCGGTGGACCTAACAGCAAGCCCAGCTTATCATCACATGAGAAACAGCAATCGTATAACAGAAATATAATTCTATTACAGGTAGGAACTACAAACAACACACGAGGTGCCACACAGTCACGAACCTCATACAGTTCAGAAGGTAAACTCGGTTCATATAAAAGTTGGTGGGATGGGGTAAGCGAGTTGAATGAAAGATATCACACTCAAAAACGATACAGTCCAATGATCAAAGGTTGCTTTTCCCTCTCTTTTTCACCCCCTATCACTTTATAGATATTTCATTAGATTTTTTGTTTGTACCACAGATAGAATGGCACGCCTTCATTGTAACTAAGTCATGATCTTTGCTTCTTTGTATCCCTTTTTTGGTGGCTAGAAAACGAAAACATTAACAGAGACCACCATCGCCATGGTCGCGTCTTTTTTCATTACCAATCTTGTTTCACTTAAGGATGATGATTATGATAGTGAACCAACCAAAAGATCATGGAGATTTGTAGTAGCAAAATATGCAACACACTGTTACATGTTCTAAGCTGGTATTTTTACCCATATTTGAAGACGTTATTTAACTGTATCAATATGATAGCCATCAATAGCACACTGACATGTTGTCTTCAACCTTTTATGTAGTCTCCAACCAGACCCAACAGTTTGATACGGTCTTTATGCAACCTATAGATCTGCTTGGAGATTACCTTTTATGCGCCCTTCTTCATAGGAGACTGAGTAGAACTTATTTGGTCTATTGTTTTCGAATATGAAATCAAATGTCACATACCGCTAAAGCAAATGTAAGTAAAGGAAAATCGATATACAACAAAAAAATATAACGCTATATATGTTTTGGCTGTTTAGTTCATTTCTCTCCTCCGTATAGGTATCAGCCGTTGTCTTCATCCGTACCAATACAGGTGTTCAGACTTTTGACACCAGGGGTTGAGTTATGTTGACTGCAAAATCCAGAAACACACACAGACACACAGCACATACTGGAGATGGCGGCACCACCGAGCCTCTTCACCTTATCCGTCAAAAGTGTGCCAAAGAACACACACGGATTCGGTGTGCCAACATCTGCACATTTGCCACAAAGAGCCGTTATTTTTAATGCAACTTATTCCAGTGTGCATGGATGATCCTTACGGGACTGAGTACCGCGGAAATATCTCTGTGACGGTAAGTGGGAAGACATGTCAGCGATGGGATGTCGGCTTTCCACATAGCCGTTCTTACCTGCCAGGGGACTATCCTGAGTTGGTGGAGAACTACTGTCGCAACCCAGACGAGGAGGGGAGCACCATTTGGTGCTACACAACGGACCCTAACACCCGCTGGGATCACTGTATCGACCCTGCATGCCTTTTTGGTAAAAACAAAACTGGTTGTTCTTTTCTGCTTTCTGTCTTTCTTTGGCTTCTGAACAAGAAACTAAAACAACGATTCACTGTTATTTTGAGAATTGTCGTGCTTTCTTTCGCATCTTGAAACAGATGTTTGATAAAATAAGTTTATTGCAATTTCTTATTCCAGTCTGCACGGACAATTCTACCGGATCTGACTACCGCGGAAACGTCTCTGTGACGATAAGTGGGAAGACATGTCAGCGATGGGATGTCGGCTTTCCTCATAGTCGTTCTTACCTGCCAGAGGACTACCCTGAGTTGGTGGAGAACTACTGCCGCAACCCAGACGAGGATGAGCCCGGCTTGTGGTGCTACACAACGGACCCTAACACCCGTTGGGAGTACTGTTTCAACCCTGCATGCCCTTGAGATAAGAAACTTCCTCAGCCTCTATTATCGTCCTTTATGGTTGTACCACGATGTCTGTATAAATAAGTGCGTGAAATATGGGAAAACCTTCAAAATGCAGTCAGCAAAATGCCTGGCATCATCTGTTTGAGATTATACGTACTGCAACAGCATGCTCTTAATCTTCTAAACTCTCTAATTTTGTAAAAACACAGTATCGTACCAGGTCATCCCCGGGGCCCCGAGGCACAGAACTGTGCGCCAACAGGCCAGAGTCACTCAGAAACATTGACATATAGGTCGACCAACTTTCAACAAGCTAGTTGGTCAGCCCTAGCTGTGCATGCTGAACAGCCGAACTAATACATAAATAAATAAATAAATTAAAAATAAATTAAAAAACTGTCACAAGATCATTGTGATAGGAAAAAAACTATGAACCATTTTAAACGTGTATTTTTATCATGTATTTGAAGACTTGTAAAATATTTACATCCTTGTCAAATGTACATGTGTTTACTGGAGGAACAAGAAAGGTGACATCAATCTTTAAACAGGTGCTTTAGTATACATACTAAGTCACTTGGGATAGAAATGTAGGCATGTAGCATTCCCTGGCATCAGCAAATATACTTTAATAAGCAAATCACTTCAATATAACGCCAGGAAATATAGCGGTCGGGGGGAAATGAAGTAGGTCACGGCACTTAATTTTAATGGTGGGAACAAACATTACTATCTCAAATACCAGTGATGAAATATTTGCGATGATGAAATTTTAGCTGTTGACTAGTGACAGTTAAATCAGCTGAAATTAACTTCTAGCGAACAAATAAAGAATTACAGTAGTTTATTTGGTTTACCTATTGCATGGATTGTTTGTACATGTATATGTAAAATCAAATTTTAGATAACGTTAATGCAAATGAAAGCAAATGGAATACAAAAAAAGGTTTTGGCTGTTTAGTTCAGTTCTCTCCTCTATAAAGGGGGGTGCCCTAACTTATGACGCGCCTTAACATATGACGGATTTTTTAGTGATCTTATTATGCATAAGTACGCCGTGTTTGTGTCCACTGACTATGCTCACAAGGAAGATAAATAAACCAAGTTCATGCACATAATTGTTATTTGCATTCAAAACACATGTGTACATATTCATTTCTTGTTTTGTCGAGAAGAGTATTTTGACAATAATGATGGCAACGCTGAGTAGCGGGTCACTGTGTAGCTAGACGGCCCGGCACCTAAATATACGACCTGTGCCAAGCAGATACACAACAATCCTACACATAAGAAATATAACTTCATAAAACACACAAAAATTGGGTCTTTAAGTGTTTGTTGAGAAGAAAACCGACCAAAGAAAACAAGTAAACATCGCTGCCGTCTGCCGACGTTGTTTTCCTGCCATTTTTTTGGGCTGCGATGGTGGCGGACGGCGATTCAACGCACAGCTTTGTAACGCTCTAACATGTGATTGGTACCGTCTATGAAAAGGAAACTGAATACAGAGATGGCGAAGATATTTCCCAATAAGTAGACGGAGTATTGTTGATGTAAGCGGTGTCGTTTTTTCGTAATGATTTTGTAAGTCGGGTCGCATGCAAGACGTACGTCGGGCCGCGCGCGAAGTGCGTTGTAGCCTATTTCCCGCGAAAACATGAGCTGGGATGCGCTAGATATAGCCCTTCTCTCATGACGTTAGAAGTGAACACAGTCAAAATTTTCCGGTCAAAAGAAAGCTAGAATATAGCAGACTTCAAGCCTTATATACATTTCCCTAACTTCATCACCAACTTCCGAAGAGAGCAAAGTTACCGAAGCGTAATAAGTTAGGCACACTATCTGGCGTAGCACTAAATCAGAAGGTACATTCGTGAAAACGTCTCACGGCGTTTGCCGCTTGTAACGCGGAGCTTGAAGGGCCCATGAACAGTATGAATACATTTCTTGTCCATGTATGTTCTTTAGATGAATGTGTTCAAAATTCATTCATTAAAACATGACCATTCTCTGGCAACCAGCAATGGAACGCCGTGAGTTCGAGCGCGTAAACAAACGTCATATGTTTGGGCACCCCCCGTTACAGGTACTAGCCATTGTCATCATCTGTACTAAGATAGAGATTCAGACTTTTGACACTGCATGCAGCTTTCTTGTACACGTCCTGTAACGTCTTATGGTGGACAAATAAAACTCAGACAGTACAAACTGTGTGATGGGGTGTACTGAGTAGAGAATGGAAGCTGACAAAGCCACATGACAAAGACATTAACTGACGGGAATCCCGGAAAGTGCGCTCAGTTACCACAGTACCTCTCCAAAGTGAAAAATAGGTTATGTTTTACCTTCATCAGTGTTTTGTGAACAGCAAAACCTCTTCAGATTTTTTGGGGGTAAGTAACAGTCGGTTCCATTGTGGTTTTGTCAAACTGCAGTTGTTTGTTCTGAGCACGACTATTGATCTTTAAGAAGACATTTATGCAAGGATGAAATGCCTTCTTTTAAACTGCTCTTTCCTATTTGCCGTTGATAAGATTAAAATGACCAACACTAGTCAACATACTAGCAGCTAAACATGGTTGCCCGATGTACAATGTACCTAATAAAGAAGCAGGAAGATACCATTGCTTTACTCTCGCAAGAGCAGTTTGTACTTCTCAGTTTTTGTAGGTGCCTTCATCTCCCAGACAATTTTGCCAGTTAACACTGAATTTTCATGTCTGCACGTGGACCGGGGTCTTAACATGGATCAGAACTTTGTAACACAACTTGTACAAAAGGTAAATCGAAGTTTCCTGTCCATTTCAAGATAAGCAACACTCGCTCATACTTGTGTCTTCACAAGAAAAACAATGCCACCAACTAGGCACATTGAGGTCTTTGACAGTATATAAAACGTTCCAACTATCATTGATATGGAATCAAATCAAGGGGTCTTGTGAAGTATCTGCTCAGCAGACGTTTTTTTCAGACTAATTTGTCCTGCGCAGAAAGAACATGTTCAGCACGATCATTTCATGTTTTCGTGGAACTGAATCAGACAGGTATTTTCCGACCACGAACTTCATGATGTTGGCCCGGATCTGTATTATACTTGCCATTGGTCGTGTCATTTCACATGGTAAGTGAACATGATTATTTTTCCAAGAAATCTATTTTCTATGTATGATCTATCTATATGTATACAAACATAGGTATAATTGCATATCTATTGCATCCCCACCAGAACGAGTTTCTCGAGAGTCCGGTGGCATTTGAACCGCCATTCGACCAGCACTACAACTTTTTTCTTGCCTTACTTTCAGAAAAGTGGCAAAAGCTAATTGCAAAGGTATACATGGAACAACACAGACTGAAACAACAAGCACATCCTGGATATGAATATCAGGAAAATAGAGAAAAGTATGAAGTAGCTGCTGTAGTAGTCTAGTATACTCCGTCTGTCCTGTAACATTGATGGGGGGGGGGGGGCGTAACAGCGCTTACTTTCGCTTTTCAACACGGGACAGATTTCTTCAAATGCCTTGGGAGCTCTATGCCGCAGTTCTAGGTCTTTTTTGTCATGGCAATATATGATGCATAAAAAGGAAACAAAGAAGAAAACAGTAGGGGGTGTACGGATATTCATAAATGGATAACTTGTCTGAGGCTGATGTCTTAATCAAGCATTTATATCTACTTTCACACATGCTCAGTGTCTTCTTGTTGATCATGATCTTTCAGGTTCAAGTGTACAAGACGGATCATGTGAAAGTGAGATAACAACAAAGACCAACAGATACATGTTTGTCGGCAGCTCACACTTCAGCAGTTCCTCGTCCGGGGATCCCAATGTTAAGATCATTGATGAAACAAGTTAGTGTTTCTCTTATTCTCTACCAAATCTTTATGGCCAAAGGGCAATCTTAATAAGAAAAAGAATGTCTTTGTACAACATGTACACAGTTGTGGTCGATGTGACGCAAAGGTTAGAGTGTTGGGTTCGATACTCGCCATGCCCCGACATTGTGCCCTTGGGAAAGGCGCTTCAGACGTTATGCCTACCAAGACTGTACCACCGCGTCTCTTCGCCTAATCTGTAAAAAGTGTAGCAAAAAATAAGAAACGACAACAATAACAGTTCACTGTTATCTTGAGGATTGTAGTGCTTTCTTTCACATGTTGAAACTTGTATTTGACGATTCAAAAGCCAGAGAAGTTTATTACAATTTCTTATTCCAGTCTGCATGGGCCGTTCTACCGGATCTGACTACCGCGGAAACGTCTCTGTGACGATAAGTGGGAAGACATGTCAGCGATGGGATGTCGGCTTTCCACATTTCCGTTACTACCTGCCCGAGGACTACCCTGAGTTGGTGGAGAACTACTGCCGCAATCCAGACGAGGAGGGGAGCACCGTTTGGTGCTACACAACGGACCCCGACACCCGCTGGGATTACTGCTTCAATCCTGCATGCCCTTGAGGTAAGAGACTCGAAAATGTTTGCTCCTCGGCCCTTATTCTCATCCTTGTTGTGCCACGATGTCTGCACAAATAAGTGCGTGAAATGTAGAAAAACCTTCGCAAATGCAGAGTCAGCAAATATCTGGCATCATTTTTATGAGGTTGTAGGTACTGCAGCAGTATGCTCTTAGTTTTCTTAACTCCCTAACCTTTTTAAAATCTGTATCGCATCAGGTCATTCTTGAGGCCATGCTGTGCGCCAACAGGGTCTTCTAGACATCGGAAAACTTACACATCTGTCGACCAACTCTCACATGATCATCGAGATAAGAAGTAAATATGCACCATTGTAAACGGGTGTTTTAGGCGTGTATTTGAAGACGTTGGGTAACTTAATTTACATCTTTGTCATATGTCTTAGTTGGAGCTGAACAAAGCTGTTAAAAACACGTTATAGAATACACACTAGGTGCCTTGGGTCGGACTGCAATCAGAAATGTATACGTAGGCATGTGTCCTTCCTGGTCATCAGCAACAAGACGTAATCAAATTATTATGTCAAACCGTCTTGGTCAAACTCCATCAAAAATGTAGTATAATCGGACAGGTACGGGTTGCAGTACTTGGTGTAGAGGTTTTCTCACTTAGCAAATATGAATATGATAGTGAAACAACAACTACAACAAAATCATAGAGATTAGTGGTGAAATATCCAACACACTGTTGTAAGCTGGTATTTTTTACCCATATTTGAAGATGTTATGTAACTCAAACTAAGCTGACTGAATATGATAGCCATCAATAGCATGCTAGCACAAGGACAAGTTATGTTTGACTTTTACGCATCATTCTTCATAGGAGGCTCAATAGAGTTTATGTGGTCTACCTATCACTTGTTCATTCAAAATCAAATGCCGCATTACGTTATAAAGCAAATTACAAGTACACAAGAATCGATAGACAGCAAATGACACATAATTTTTCTAATCTGTTGTAATGCCATTTAAAAGGCACCCCAAAGTGTGTCACTGGCAATTTCGATCAATAAATAATAACGTCAAATAAGACAATGGAGTTCCACGATCTCATACCTTACCTTACCTCACCCAAATGATGTTAACCTTCTCTAGTGACGTAAACCGTTTCTCATCGATGGTCCTCACTTTCATCAATTGTCTCATTTGATTATCTTCTCTTCCCAAATAACACAGGTTGTCCTAAGTATGAAAGCTCTATCCTAGGAAAGAAGGCCATTGTAGCATGTCCGAAGACCCAAAATCTCCATGAAATATTTTTTTTATATATGATGTGTTTTATTTGCCCTAGTTATTTGTTTTTGCAGCTGGTTGTTTTGTTTTATGTGCCAGAGGGTATCCACATAATAGAAACAATTACACAGATTTGGTAGTGTACCCATTTGTGGTTTGACCACCAGCTGTTGGGACCTGGGGAATACTTGACCCAGATAAGAGACCAACAGATGTGACAGGTGTGACCTCAAAGCACATACCTACAATGGAGGAGTAGATATTTATCATTACTTATGCAAATTCAGTCCCAATTTGCATAATTTGCACGTCAGTTTGTACATCTCTATCCAACCTACCTGTGTATCAAATAACATGAAAATCTGTCGTTCCTTTCTTCAGTTATTCTCCTTGGAAGATTTTTACAAATACGCCATTGCAGCTCCAGTGACACATACCAGGGGGCCCAAAATTGACCTTGACCTTTCTCCGCCCATCACCTACCCACATACCAAATATCATTACAATCCATCCACACGTTCTTCAGTTATGCTGATTTTAAGCGTCCGGTGACACAAACATACACACAGGATAACACTAGCCTGGAATCCAAACCTATTATAGCTCCCGAGTCTCTCTCCGCAAATCTCTATTTGCGGAGAGAGACTCGGGAGCTATAATAGGTTTGGATTCCAGGCTAGGATAACACACACGCAAGCGCACGCAAAACAATATCCCCATGAAAAGTCCCGATTTGCATGTTTTACTCTGTGCCCCAAGAGCTCACCATGGAACCCAACCTTGTTATCTATGGTCCGCTTCATACGGCGGGCAGCGACGTCAGTAGGAGCGGACCAAAGATAACAAGGCTGGACTCCAGTCAACCAAGAGCTATCTACCAGAAAGATCACGAACATAGCGTGTGCAGAACACCAAATATCAAAACCTCAAGTTACGCTACAGTACCTTCGACGATCGCTAGGGGGCCCATTATAAAACTTGACCTTCGTTTTCCCGACCCCTGCCCACCTATCGTATATCACAAGGATACATTCACAGCTTCAAGGGTTATGCGATTAACAGACACAGAGACAAACGGCACCTAAAACATAACCTTCTTGGCGAAGGTAAAGATGCTTCTCAACTATGCATGAATATGCTACTGATGAATTCGTCGACCGACATGACAGTGAAAAATCCTTCCTGTTGAACAGTTGAGGAATCATTGCAGGTCGATATTGCGTGAACGTTTAATTATAACACTAGTCATGCTGCAGTACTGACAGCGTTTGATCCGTGCAACAGAAGCTGGTTGGTCCTCATAGCGTAGATATCTCCGAGTTACGCTCATTAGTCCCCAAACCAACACCAATACCTTTTATCAATAACCAATTTTTAGTCAAATAAGTCTCATAAGAATATATGAACGCGGCGTTCAATGAAATGCAAACGACCCTTCAGTGTTGACTAATGTTTGCGTAACTATGTGACAATTGAGTTTCCATTGCTATAACATAATATTCTCTGTGGATAAAGTTCACAGACTCATATAGCTTATAACAAAGGGAATTAACCGCACACACAAAGATCCTATTTACCTTTCGATGAAAACTCTGGTGTTCCAAAGTTCTCAATGTTTTAGTTTTTTTTAATGAATAAATGTAGCTTGTCGGCCGGAAATTATTAGTTTGAACAGGTAAGCTTGTTCATGTGCGCCCATGTGTGAGTATCTGGAACAAGGAGTTAGGTAGAGCAAGCTGTGTGTTAGCCATGGGAAGAACGGTTTGGGACAGGTTCTGACTTGTGAGAGTATACTGTCAGTCAGCTGAGAAAAGAAGACAGTATTGGCCTGAGAAAGGTCAACAAGAAAACTTTCCAAGAACAGAGGATTACTTTAGACATTCGTGCATCTTCGAACATGGCTGAGATCGGACATTCTCATCAAAGTGACGCAAATGAGCCGGCCAGTGGAGAAAACAGTCGCAAAGGTAGCTACTTCTCTTTGGCCTCTGGATTTAACGTCATTATTCATTGCACTGACATCTGGAGAACAGAAAATAAAGTAACGTCACTTACAGTAAGATGGAGAACTGATAGAAAAAATGTTCTGACTTGAAAGCTGAAACCGAGTAGCCCATGGCACTGCTGCAGTTATCTGAATATTGATAAAATTCTAAAGGTCATGAACAAAATGACCATAAATGTCGAATGATATTCACATTCATCTAACCTACGTGCGTCACTAGTATGGCATTTCCATCATTTTTTTTTCTTTCAGAAGAGAGTTTCGAGATCGACCAGCAACAAGAGGACCATAGCGCCAACCGAACGAAATGTTGCCGCCCAAGCTGTGTCGTGGCATCGGCAACTGTCATCATCACCGCCGTCGTCGTGACCATCATCGTCATCCGTGCCATGCATGGGGCATCTGGGTACACTGATACAGTGGTGGTGGGGACCGCACACACACAAGGCCACTGAACACCTACTCTGCCATTTACTAACTGGCTTTGGGGTTAAAGGGATGTTTTGTGGGTCCTCACCCAAAATAGGGGGGGGAGGGTGGAGTCACCCTTTTAAACCCACTTTTCACTCCTTGCAATGGGTCCAGGTAAAATGGAATAATGAGAACCCCCAAAACGTCCGTTTAACCCCAAATCCCAGATACCGGGTCCACCCTTCCAAATTAACAAATTTCTCAACATCTCTGGTTTTCTCTGTTTATTCAATCTTGTTTGTCGGTTCTTTTATCAGAATTGTTGTTGTTGTTATGTGTACATTTCTACGTTATTATCATTCATATTCTGCAGATGAACAAACACGACCAGACCACCGTTACCCCCACAACCCGCCGGTCTGTAACACGCAGTTGGGTCGAACAGAATAACCACAACCGGACCCGGAATTCCACAACTCGGGGAGAACTAAGTGAGTTTTGCTATACTGAGTAAACACAGTGTCTGCTTTCTGATTTTGATTAACTTTGGTAAGGGGATTGGTCAGTGATTATGCACATAACGCAGTTCTACTGTTACAGTAATAGTAAGTTGTTGAGGTGGTCTTTAGAATATCTTTAGAATCACCAGAGTACATGGGAGCGTGTGCAGAATCCCCGAATTTTTGATACTTCAAGAGAAAAGAAACTTGAAGTACATTGAAAAAACAAATCATTCTAGTCTGCACAGGCAATTCTACCGGAT
This sequence comes from Branchiostoma lanceolatum, assembly GCA_035149815.1. Classification (NCBI taxonomy): domain Eukaryota; kingdom Metazoa; phylum Chordata; class Leptocardii; order Amphioxiformes; family Branchiostomatidae; genus Branchiostoma; species Branchiostoma lanceolatum. The sequence continues at coordinate 14,744,147 of CM068871.1, read as the reverse complement.
CTGACTACCGCGGAAACGTCTCTGTGACCAGAAGTGGGAAGACGTGTCAGCGATGGGATGTTGACTTCCCACATAGCCGTTATTATCTGCCAGAGGAGTATCCTGAGTTGGTGGAGAACTACTGCCGTAACCCAGACGAGGATGAGCCCGGTTTGTGGTGCTACACAACGGACCCTAACACCCGCTGGGAGTACTGCATCCACCCGGCATGCCCTTTTGGTAACCGACTAAGCCTTTCTTTCATCTTTCTTCCTCTCCTAACGTCATTTCGCATGTTGTTCATGACGGCAATGACGCCTTGAAAGTAGCCTGAATGCCGGACTGTTGCCAGGGCATACACAGGCCAACTCCTCGGCTCTAGGGCCAACATGCCCCCAAGGAAATTATCCCGTGACCAGGGCCGAGTTAGACCCTGAGAACCGCACGATAGATATTATAGAGATCGGGGGTCTGGCATACAGGCTACTTTGAAAGCAACCCGTTTACGTGTGCATGACTGAACTTCAAACAGGAGACCAATTTCCTCCCCGCACAGGTGTATTACCGAGAGCTTTAGTGAGGGAGCCGTCATGGCTGCCTGGATTTGTGCGCACACATTGGCAGATTAATTGCATTTTTGGTCCCTCTCCATTTTCACCTCCATCAAATAAGAAGGCCAATACTGACCACAGATTATGTAAATGCTGACTTTGCGTGATCCCAATAAATCAATTCTTTGTGTGCTGCGGCTCTGTTTAAAGAAGCGCTTTAAACAAAATGCGTTTTAATCGTATCTGTTAGCCGTCTATTTGATAGTTGTTTTTTTTTCGCTTCTTCATGCCTAGTTCACGAATATTGGCAAAGATTTGTTGTTCAACAGATGTTGCGTGTTAAAAGGCCAATTGTGATGATGCTAATTGTTCCAGGTTGCAAGGAAAACTCGAACGGATCTGACTACCGCGGAAACGTCTCCGTGACCCGAAGTGGGAAAACATGTCAGCGATGGGACGTCGACTTTCCACATCGTCGTGGCCCTCGTCAGCGGCCAGAGCACCATCCTGAATTGGTGGAGAACTACTGCCGCAACCCCGGCGGGAAAGCGCCCGGCTTGTGGTGCTACACAACGGACCCCGATACCCGGCGGGAGTATTGTATCAACCCTGAATGCCCTACAGGTAAAGACGTGTAACGTTTTCTCCTCCGTTACGTTTCGTCTAAGAAGGAGCGAAGTATACTGTGAAGAAAGATCTGGAAATGAGATATGTAGCTCCAAAATGTTCAATTCTGCCAGGGATTTTTTTTCATTTCGGCAAGGAGGTTTAAAACCTCTCTTGATTTCAGCAAGGAGGTTTACTATCTTAATCTCCTTGATTTCAGCGATGGCAGTGAGGTGGCGACTGGATGGCCGATGTGGTGACTATCACCCTGCTCCAGACGCGACCCCTGGCGAATGTGACCCGAACAGCCGCTTACCGTGCTGCTCTCCGCACGGCTGGTGTGGCCCCGGTCTCAACTTCTGTTCCTGCCCATCGGGTTGTGTCGACTACAGACTCGGACAAACCTGATTTCATTCAAACATAACTGGAGTTTATAGAACTTATACCAATCTTAAGTTCAATGTTGAGGATATACAGCATTTACTAAAATGACCATAAGTAAATATTCACACCCCAACTGGTAAACTCTAGCCATGGCACGTTCTAAATCAGTACCAATACACTTGTCACCTTCATGAAGCCCTCGTCATTTCTAAAAAATTCAGAATTCGTTCTGTTTCTTGTCATAAAAGACATTTGCACTCAGAATAAAGCATACAAACACAACAAGAATGAAATGGTTTTTTTTTTTACTTTTTCTTAATTGTTCATGACTTGCGTTTTCAAAGGAAGATGCCAGGGTCAACAAAGACCATTAAAATAAATATCAATACAGAAATACAACCACTCAGACTTCTTCTTCACTCTGTCAGTTATAAAAAGGACATGGAAACAACACACAAACATCACACACATTATGGTTCCAGTTGTCCTGGGTAGGCAAGGTTAATGAATCCTTGAAATGTTTCACAATGTCGGTAGATGACAGAATATTATAGTTTTCTTGTACAAAACCAATTCAGAAAACCAAGTTTCTTTTACATGTACCTGCCAACATTTTGGTAGTCTGTTTGACACCTTCCTAGGGGCTTAGTTATGTTTGAGACTGCATGTTTGCTTCAGTAGTTCCTGTCAATATTGCCCTGAGGTACAATTGTACCAAACTACCAAAACATTGGCAGGTAAAAAAGAACTTCACTGGAGCAAGACATTCCAATTTTATTAAGGTGAAGGGATGTTATAAAAATCTAGTTAATCTCCAAAGCAGACTATTTTAGAATGTGAGTGAGAAATACAAATGATAACACTAATATGCCGGTTTTAGCTATGATCTGCAGCTGTGTTTCTCATAATTATAAGGCCTTGAACAACACACATGTACAATGTTTAGACAAATGGGAAACTTGAACCACTTACTTAAACCTGATTTGTTTCTGCTATGAACAGTGAAAAAGATTATGCAAGTTGCAAATGGAGAAATGTTGAATACATTACATTTTTTCATCTCTTATTTCTCTAGTTTACGATATACATGATATAGTACATTTGTGGTTGATATCACGTTGAAAGAATTTTTGTAACATTGCATATACTAACACTGGGATACATAACGTTATACTAACATTATCATTATTGATAAATTAATAGTACAGAAATTATTTACAAGCACCTGCACTGCAGTGATTAACTGAGTCTCAGAGGATGCTAATATACTGTGATATCAGGCCTAGGGTTCTGTTTACACAAGCAACAGTACTACATTTGTAACTTGTATACAATGTATGGTGGGTTGGAACTTGGACCATTAAAATGCTACAAGAAATGTTACTTTCAGTCTACTTCTCCTTTTCTCAGGTGAGAATGTTACATGTAGCAGATGTAGCAGTTTGAGTTCTAAGTTTATGTACAATGTCTAACGTTGCAGATGACTGTAGCAGTTTGAATTCTAAGTTTATGTACAATGTCTAACGTTGCAGATGACTGTAGCAGTTTGAGTTCTAATGTACAATGTCTAATGTTGCAGATGACTGTAGCAGTTTGAGTTCTAATGTACAATGTCTAACGTTGCAGATGACTGTAGCAGTTTGAGTTCTAATGTACAATGTCTAATGTTGCAGATGACTGTAACAGTTTGAGTTCTAATGTACAATGTCTAATGTTGTAGATGACTGTAGCAGTTTGAGTTCTAATGTACAATGTCTAACGTTGCAGATGACTGTATCAGTTTGAGTTCTAATGTACAATGTCTAACGTTGCAGATGACTGTAACAGTTTGAGTTCTAATGTACAATGTCTAACGTTGCAGATGACTGTAGCAGTTTGAGTTCTAAGTTTATGTACAATGTCTAACGTTGCAGATGACTGTATCAGTTTGAGTTCTAATGTACAATGTCTAACGTTGCAGATGACTGTAGCAGTTTGAGTTCTAATGTACAATGTCTAACGTTGCAGATGACTGTAACAGTTTGAGTTCTAATGTACAATGTCTAACGTTGCAGATGACTGTAGCAGTTTGAGTTCTAAGTTTATGTACAATGTCTAACGTTGCAGATGACTGTATCAGTTTGAGTTCTAATGTACAATGTCTAACGTTGCAGATGACTGTATCAGTTTGAGTTCTAATGTACGATGTCTAACGTTGCAGATGACTGTAGCAGTTTGAGTTCTAATGTACAATGTCTAACGTTGCAGATGACTGTAGCAGTTTGAGTTCTAATGTACAATGTCTAACGTTGCAGATGACTGTAGCAGTTTGAGTTCTAATGTACAATGTCTAACGTTGCAGATGACTGTAGCAGTTCTAATGTATAATGTCTAATGGTCAACTGTTCTTGCTCACTGTGGCACTGCCTACAGTGACAGAGAAGGTTGGGAAGTCCAGTACTGCTGTGTAGTGGAAGGCAATGTTCGTCACCACCACTATGTACTCACACAGAGCAAACATAGTGTACACTGTGGAAGGAAGACAATAAAATATCCTGATCATACAGAAGGATCATCAGAGGAACAAATATGCCACAAACCATCACAGCTGCTGAAAAGCATTGTTTACCATCTACTAATCTTAAAGTGGTTCAGATAGTCCAACTTTATAATTCTTAAGTGCAATTTACATTTTCACAGCAATTTTTTTTCTGTTGTGATAAACCTTTTCTTTAGTCCTCACTGCCATGATAGAATTGTCAAGTTTGCTCAATTATTAAGTAATAATGCTATATAAAATGATCCACAACAGAAAAGCTAGAAAATTTAACCATTCATAATATCATAGTTATTTTTCATTGCACTGTCACTTTTTGCTGTATCAACTATATTTCATTAACAACAAGTTACTAATGAACTGACCTCCTGGTTCACAGTACCAGTTATGTCTGAAGTAGAAGTAAACTGACGTCAGGAAAGAAGAAACGTTGGCCACAAACATCACCGACTTCCAACGTAGAGACTGCTGCTCCTGTGATACCAAAAAATGGACATATTTGTGAAAATCTGAACAGTTGCAAACATGCAAGTATAAACAAACCACATGTACAATTGTTAATGCAACTTTTACCTTGTTCCTAAATTTCTGCTATCACATTTTTAGATCAAACACCAACCTCCATATGTAGCAGATAAGAACATCAGCTTTATGGTCCCTGATTGGTAGAGGACAAGCCAATCACAATGCACTTTCTCAAATGATTGCCATAATGCAGGTGGGGAATTGACCAATCATAAAATGTCACTTCCTCTTTCACTGCACATGGCTTTAGATCTCTTTCAACACCAAAAAAATTGGAGATCTCTTGCTCTCTCATAAAGTACATGTATAACTCTACAGTCATTCAAAGTTTGGTAAAACTAAGTCACCTGACTGACAAACAAACTGACCAACTAACCAACTGATCATGACCACTCACCTGTTCTGACATTGGTTTATATGCTGACCATTTCAGGAGCACACAAGTAAAGAACATGTACACCTCCGAACACACCACGAATGAGATGAAAGAAACCTCATGGATATCTGCAACACAACACAAAACAAGCGTGATTTATCAAATTCTTCCCTTTTTCCTTTCCGACATGTAATCAAAATAAGTCCCTTCATGATTAAGCTGGGTATACTGTAAATGCATTTAAGTTCGCATGGTTTTTGTTTCGCGGTAAGGCCACACCAATTTAATTTCTTGGTTAACAGATTTTTTTTTTAAATGCTAGATTGGAAAATCAACATGAAAACAGAGGAAAGTTTGTACTTTGGTGCACACAGTTTCAGGGAGTGAACAGGGTCAGGTGCAAGTTTTCACCCCAGCCTTCTGTTTTCATGATGTCCTTGTGCTAGAATTTTTTTTAAAAATCCGCTAACCAAGAAATTAAATTGAAAATGGAGTGTCCGCAGTGGTTTTAAGTTCGCGGCAGTGCTATAGTCACATACTACTACAGTATTGGACAAAATTGTTCGCGGTGGCTTTAAGTTCGCTGTGAAAAGTCGCCGCGAAAACCACGAACATAAAACTACTGCGAACATTTCTACATTTACAGTACTTTTATCTAAATTGTTAGATCTCAGTTTTGGCTGCCGGTAGCTTCAAAGTATCAACTGTCCAGTATTTTTCATCACAAGTCTTGAGTAGTCTTTTACCTCTAGTAAGTCATACTTTTGTTTGATTCTAAAATGGTACAAAGTAGTTTGGGTATTTTCTACAAGATGGATGAATGGATTCACTTACCAGGGTTCTCTGTTGACGATACATATGTGAGCACTACAAGACTAGAGACCTCCACAATATTTAAGAGACAGGTGAGCTTGTACAGCAGCTGGTACCATACTGAAGGTGTAGCACTCCTAGAAAAAAACAAAATGACAAATGTAAGTCACACACATATACAATTTTGTACAATGTACATGTAGCCTAAGCTTTCAGTAGACTCTACTGTCACGAATACAAAAGGTGTGAAAATGTGTGTAAAGTTACATCAATTAGGGGATCAGGAAGCATTTTTCTTCAGGGGGAATTTCGAAGTTGTGCAAACTTATAGGGCATGCATATGGTCTTAAGGAAAAAATGTTTCTGGTTACTCAACGGACCCAAGCAAAAACCTGCTGACCCTATCCTTTTTGGGGAGTTGACCGCAGGCTTGGGACATAAAATTTTTGAACTCAGATCTGAGTGATGAAAATATTGTACAAGCATTTTCTTACATGTTCTACTCATTTCTAGTCTCTTGCAGTTGAAAAACTAGAACCACCGAAAATGAACCTAGGTCCCCTTCATCTTGACACCCTGTTGCTAAAGCTACTTCCTACCATTAGGAGAATGATATTAAATCCGTCCATGACTGACCTGTTCCTGTGGAAGTTGTAGTACATGAGTGTGACCATGTACCTAGGTGCAGTGTGCAGTGCGATCCCCGTTCTCCAGATGTACCGCTCAGGTGTCAGGCCTCCTATAGCTGCACTGATGGACGGCAGGTAGTTGGCAACCTGAAAGAGATCAAATACTGTAAAAGGGGAAATGATTGCAGTGGTTTTATATTCACAGTTAACATGTGGTTGACCTCTTCACCACAAAGTTAAAACCACCGCAAAATATTTTGTTCTGTCTTCTGCCTGCCTACCCTTGTTTCAACCCCAAACTCATCAAAACCACCACAAACACTCCATTTTCCCCCAAACACGAAATTACATCCCTGCAAACATTTTCACTTTTATACAAAATTAGCCTCCTTAGCAGGCTTACAGGCTGCAATTTTTGTTCCTATCATATGCTGTTTTCTGATTGTGTAAGTTTTTATTGTAGACGTTTCTTGTTGTTCACCTCTGATATTTTAACGTTATAATATTACGTTTGACCCCCCTCCCCCTCTGTCAAACCCGGAAGTGAGTTTATGATGTATGTCCTCTAATCGGTGATACCGTTATGTTCTGAAATGCATTTCTTAATCTACTGAATGAAGGATACATAATACGGGCCAGTTCAAAAGGATAACATTTTGAATACAATTGTGATTAAAATCAACAAAAGGCAACAGCAAATGCCAACTAACCTTGCAATGCGTTGCTGTTGAACTCTTGAAGTGAATCAACAACGCGATAATAACACAAAATATGAAGGAAAACAGCGGCAAAGCACACGTTACTTTTGCTACCAAACGAAAGTTCAACCTCATAATACTTGAGGCATGACTGACTTTTGATGGTAAACGGTCCATTTTAAAGGAAATCTGCCAAATTTCTTAACGTCTCCTAAGCTTCAAAACATAAACAGCATTTCAAAGATATAGGTGTCTTTGCATATATATTTTACTGCCTGACAAATAGATGGGAATCTTTATTAAAGTAGACTGATATCAACATGATAAACTTAAGTAACAGCATACTTTAAGTTCTATGATAAATATTTTGATGCACTATATTGCATATAGTATGAGTAGTATATTTTTCATGTTGACAGGTGCCGATATATCAGGCATTAAAGTTGATAGACAGCTAAAACCTGGAACCATCATGGCGCAGGTACATGTAAGTTCACGTCAATTTTCTCACGTGTTGGGATGTTTATGTCATGGTTTCATCAGGTTATGGGTCATAATTATTTGTTGCATGATTATTAGAAGATGAAAATAGAATCCTTGGGTAGATAGAGGAGACAAGGAGTAGATTATTTTGCACTTATAAATCGTCTGATTCAGTGATTGTAATGATAACCAAGGAGGTTTTGATAACAATACAAATATTTCCAACATGTTATGATTATAAAAGCCATAAATAATAATAATAAAGTACAATGTTACATATTGAATTGTTCAATGTCAAGAGCGCCAATCGAAATGTGTATATCCTCTCCGTATGATGACATTAACCATGAGATCCATACTTATATCTGATCATAATGGTAATAGGTAAATTAGGTGCAGCATGTAGGAAATAAGGATTCAGGAATCAGGATACATCGAGATAGATGATCATGAGATCCAATGTATCCGTCCTATATTTGGTTGCTCTTTTTTAAGATGTTAGCTGTGTATTTTATCTAGAAACACCTAAAGGATGAGTCAACATACGGCGAGGCGAGTATAGTTAATTTTTAAGACAGTGCGAGCCTACGAAATCATATCGTTCCAGACTACTTGCAATCAATTAAATACTAGCAATCAATTAAATCACTCTCCAAAATATTTTGTACTGCTACACTACTATAATCAGGTACAGGTCCAGGTCTGGACCCGGACCTGACACTCTGGACCTAGACCGGACCTGAATTTTCTGTACCGGTACCCACCCCTACTGACAGGCATAAATCAAGTGGAATGCAAAAGATTAATTGACATGTTAATTATAATTTGATCTGCAAATTGAAATACTAAGTTGTAATCTAATCTGCAAGGGTCATTTTGCCTACCAGTTGTCGAATACCCCAGATGTAAACAAAACAGCGATCACTCATATCAAGTATAGCTGTACGTAACATTGTGCTTTACCTTGTATGGCTTTTACAATCATAATTGATACTTCAAAATTGTATTGTGTTATTACCTTCGCCGAGAAGGTTATGCAGAGGGTAGCGTTTGTCTGTTTGTTTGTCTGTTTGTAGTGGCACAGGATAACTCAAGAATGCCTTGATGGATTGTCTTGATATTTGGTATGTTGGTAGGTTTTGATGAGACCTAAAAACGATGAGATTTCTGGCCCCCTAGCGGCTTCTAACGGTACTGCAGCGGAACTTCCTGTTTTGATATCTCGTGTTCTGGACATGCTATGGAACTTATTTTTGAGTGGTAGATAGATCTTTGGACAGAGAGTAAGTGGTGTGGGTTTGGGCCCCCTAGCGGCTTTTTTGGAACTGCAGGAGCAGGTTTTGCGTCTGACTTTGAAAGGGAATAACTCAAGAAGGGCTTAATGGATGGTAATGATTTTTGGTAGGTAGATAGCTTGAGTGATGATGTACATGATTAGACACTTCTTATGCAAATCAGTATCTAATTTGCATAATTAATGAGGAAAGTTTATACATCCGCCAAATTCCATGATAGGACTCTGAAACATGTGACATATGTAACTGAGGAAGAGAGAAATATTAATTGATATGAACTATGCAAATGAACACCTCATTTGCATGATTAATGAGAAAATACTATAACATGATGGCCTTGATGGATGGTCATGATTTTTGGTATGTAGTAGCTTTTGTGATGCTTAGTATGATTGGACGATAATTATGCAAATCAGATTCTAATTTGCATAATTAATGAGACAACTTTAAAAATCCGCTTTGTTCCATGATATGACAATTCAAATTGTAACTGAGGAAGAGAGGACTGTTGCTAGATAGAAAATATGCAAATGTGGGCCTTATTTGCATACTTAATGAGTAACTTCTATTATTCCACACTGGCAAAAGACGGCAATTTCATACATTTAATCCTTTTTTGTGGCATCGGGACGTTATGTGAATGTGAACATCGTTGAATCAAATTATGCTAATAAGGGCCTCCTTTGCATAATTGATGATAAATTTGTTAAGCTCATACTTTGGACATGTTATATTTTAAGACAATCAACTGTTATGATTTATGATTGATGAGAAACACTCCTAATTCGTCAGTCATAAAGGTTAAAATCATTTGGCGAAGGTATGAGGTCGTGGAACTCTAGTTGCACATATTCTGTGTCTTGTGAAAAAAAGGTGGTGGTAATACACTGGCCCAGACCCAAGTTGGGTTTGAAGTACATGTCGATGTTGGCGCACTGACATTCTCAGCATGATACTTCAAGGGCCTGTTCTTCTTGTCTACAGTACCTTACATCATATTCTGCAGTATTAGAATAACGAGAAAATCCATTAGTGATGTGCCCTATTATATCAAGGAGGTTTAATCAAGAGGAGAGAGCACAGAAACACTTCCCTTTGTCCCTATGCGCGTCCTTGGTGTGAACAAAATAATTGACACCTAGGTATCAAAGTTTGAGCCCTACGCTGGCGCGCGGGCGTCTTCCCTTTGTTATCGCGGTCAATACACGAGTTGACCTAAATCTGGAGGTCAATGGATTTGAATCTATCGTCAGTAGTTTGCTGGCAATATCCATACTAGTACTAGTATAAAGATATAGATAACAGAGAAGAACTTGACACAACGATGACGAATTTCAGTAGGTCGAGACTAGGAGGTTTAATCAAATTCACAAATACCAAAGAAACACGTCATGCTTGCCATGCAAAAAGTCCATTTTTTCTAAAAGACTGATACATCATTGAATAGTACGTTACGAAAAATACTACCACGCTATGAAAAATACCACGCTACGAAAAATACCGCCATGCTATGAACATCAGAAAACACACCATTTTGACGAGCACTCCGTCAACTGTTAGGACAAAATATCAGCTAAGCGAAGAAAAACTTCACATTCCTGTCATAGCCACCTAAAAATACGTCTAAAAATTCATAATTCTATCGCAAGAAAACGGACATCCACTCAGAAAAGTGGCCGTAATTTTACCCATGTTTGTCGCACAGCGAAGCCGAAAAGGTCTAGATGTCGGCCATGTTGTCAACAATCCGAAGATGACGTCGTCGCAGGCCTGCCGAGTGTTCCAAATATGGCAATCGTCGGAAATCTGAAACTCATCGCTTCTTCTCGGCCGGGCTTCGTGACGAGGTCGGGGGGATTCGGAGGCTGTGACGTCATGACTACCCTCATTTGCATTGAAAACCGCGGGAAACGCGGGGAAGCGCATAGGGCATCAAAGGGGCGCCGCGCCGGCTGGTAAACAAAGGATCGCAGCCGGCTCTCGCGGGTGAAAACAAAAGGCACAGCGGGGCGTTTACAGCGTGCTCTCTCCTCCTGATTAAACCTCCTTGATTATATTAAAGGCACACCACTTATCTTCCTGGACTTCTAACTAATGACATAACAAGAAATACAGTAGATCTAGCATGCTTCCAGTGCTAATTACACCGATAATGACTTGAACCAAAGACAGTTAGCTAGTAATTATTCTACAAGACAGAAAGAATAAGGTCAGCTATTTTGGAAGGAAAGAATTATCCACAGATTTTAAGTCTTTTTTCCACGAACTGCAAAACTTTGGAACTCCCTCCCAGCCCACTGCTTTCCCCCCGAATATAACCTACAAACCTTCAAAACAAACATACACCGCTGGCTCTCACCTATGCTACATTAGTTCAATGCTGAGTTCAATGCAAGATCGTTTAAAAAAAAGTACATAACCAAAACTCAAGGTTACTGACAGAATATTACTTATTATTAGTATTAGTAAGAATTTTTTTGTTATTGACAGGCTGTTCCTATGATAATCTTGTGAATAACACCTAATGATCCTGTCAAATGTAACCCTAACCCTGATGATAATCCAGTAAAAGGGTGCAAAAATGTATTAACATTTCTGAGCAAGAATGATTAACTACTAGTAGACAAAAAAATGGATATATAAAAAAAAGAATGTTGTAGCCAGAGATTAAACATTGTGACCTTCCGCATGCTCTAGGCTTGCAAATTCTAGTAGCCAGCAAAGGTACTATTCCTGTGCTTCCTGTCAATAAGACTTTTTTTTTACTATTGACAGAATGTTCCTGTCAGTCAATACATGTACATGTAGTCACGTTTTAACTGAAATATTCCACTGGCTGTTGATTCTAATAAAGCTTGATTGATTAATTGAAACTCCAATCCCCTCTCAAGTAGAGTTTCATGTGGCTTGTTGCCAGATAGTTCGTGATCATCATATGGTGTACAGTGTTAGAGGAAGCCATTACAGACTGGCACAGCTGCCATGCCATTTTCTGTTGTTGAATATTCCAAGTTGTGACACTGACAGATGCTGAATTCTTTTTTATATTCCTTTCTTTGGGAATGCACAAGTAATACAAGTTCAAGTGATGTTGTGTCATAAATTATTTTGGGTAGAGGAAAGGTATACAATTTTCTATCTAATTGAAATGACCATTTTATGCGTTAAGTGTTTTAGACCTACACTGTGACAACATTGTAACTGAAAATCTCATGCCTGATAGACTTGTTACATTTTGTTGCTGCTAAAAAGGAAATTTACTTAGTACTTGTCCTTCTTGTGGCTCAGTGTCAGAAAGCCACAATAACGTATGCCAATTTTATCACACATCCATCTATGAAAATACATCCATCTTGTCAAAGCCGACGCCTAATCAACATAAGGGTGTTCAGCTTGAAACAACTTGTACTCACCCCACAGTGCGTACCTGTAGCTGACTCGAAGTGTAACCACAGGCCTAATAACACAGCAGTCAGGAAGCTGCCCAGGGGTAACAGTGCTGTGATCGTGTGCCATAATCTGAAGTCCACTCTGAGCAGCACTGAATCCAACCGCAAACTCTCCATTGCTGAAAAATGAATGAGCTCAGGGTTTCAAGCTTTCATATGCAAAAGAGCCACCAGGATGTCTCTAGCAGACATATCCTGTGCCAGATTTTTTTTACCATCCAGCTATAACAGGAATGTTAGACGTTCATGCTAATCATGATTGATACATATTTGAAGATGTCTAACAATATTTGAAAAAGATATTTGAAATTAAACATAGTAGAAAATTAAACATTGGGAAATGATTAAATATTGAAATAGGCATGTCATCACAGTGGTGAAAAACAATTTCAGCATGACTCATGAGTTGATATATATGGTAATAATGTTACACAGAGAAATATCGTAATTACATACAGATTTTAATTGTATTGTCTATATCATAATTGACAAAGAGTGGGGGAAGGTAAAACAATTTGTGCTACACCATGGATTTTTCTATCAGACATTTCTGGCTTTTTGCCAGAAATATGGACTCGCCCCCAACATCAGGTGATGTATCATGTACAGGAATCAATATATACATCGATTCTAATTCAATTATGGAAAACTACATCTCACAGATCTAATTACAGAGAGTACCCTATGACAACGTTACATAACACAGTGTTGAGTTCTACTATATATATGATGTTATAATGTTACAGATAGAAGGACATTGAAGAGAACTTCCTTGGGAATTTTTAAACCAAAAGATATATCGGCCTGTATGAAATAGAATGTGTAAAATTAAGATATCTGAAACAAACTTAAAATAAAGTTGACCTTTTAAACTATTAAAGGCTTTCAGTTGAAATTCAATATCTATCCTAGATAATTAGAATAGTTATTTGTTATATAAGGTCAACCAATGGTATTTTGTTTCAAAGGTATTTGGCGCCTAAATATTTCAGTCATGATCCCACAAGAGTGTTTTGAATGGTCACAAGGGAAAGAAATCAGTGAGCTGAAAACCACTTGAGTTGAAAGACTCCTTCAATGTTTGCTATTTGTACAGTGTAGTGCAAATCTACTGGGTAGGGAAGAGTCCACCTAGTTCTCAATGGGGGAAATTTTCTTTCTGCTCTTTGAGTACTTCATCGTAGATTTGCTGTTGCGATACTGTATTGATTTGGAAATCAGTGTTTATAAAGAGATGCTCCAATAGCCAAATGATGGCCTGGGGCCAAGCTTTTTGAAAAGCCTGGAACAGATTAACCTTACAGCACAGTGGGAAGCTTTCAGACAGTACCACCATGTGGTTACTATGAAATGTTTGTTTTTAAATGGACTCAATTCTGGGTAACTGCCACATACTACAGCCACAAATTGCCTATTACTTTTCCCAATAGATGAAGATGGTTCTATCTACAGTGCTGGTAACGTTATCTCAGTGACCTTCATGTTTTCTTCCTGATTCAAAATCTTCACCTAAATCTGAGATTTTAACAGAATGGAGACTTCAAACCTTTTGGAACACAGCAAAATTGAACTTTGTTACCTGTTATCCCACTAGAAGCAGCTATCACAACAGTACTTACCTAATACAGTATGTTCTTGTTGGAATGGCATGTGCACATGTACATGTGATCTGCTTGCAAACAGGATCAACTACTATGTGGACTCTTCCTGTGACCTATGACCTATTGCATCTGCAATAGCCACATGTGTGGACACAAGCAGAATTAGACCACATGATTCAGTGCTTCATAATTTGTTGTTAAAAGGGTCCAATTTTAGAGTTAGTACATCCTGTGTGTTGTCCTGATCATGTCTGAAGGCAAGGTAAGTGTCTGATTTAATCAGAGGATTTCTTACAGCTTGGATATAACAAAATTCTACTAACATAATTCCACTAGGGTACATAATTCTGCCACCCTGTAATATAGTAAATCCAAACAGATCTCCAACCCAACGTCCCCCAGTATAATGCACTCCTGTAACGTTATATCTAAACTGTGAATACCTGGGGGTGCTGCACTAGAGATCTCTCAAACCCACTGTTTCCCAAAGTGGCGGATTCATGAAACCCGGCTACATTAATAACTTATGGTTATAACAATAATATCACTCTGTCTTACTACCAGCTGCAGCTGCCATGACCAAATGTCTACCTTAAGTTTGCATTCTGATGCTTTTTCATGGGTTACTTATTGCAAGGAGGTTATATGTCTATATACTAGTAACCTCCTTGCTTATTGTAATCAGTTTGGAAGGCAATATGAGCCTAATATAAGTACTTTGCTCAAGCCTAATTTAAGTACAGCCAAAATATATGGCTAAATGTTAAATTATGCATAAATATTATGGAACAAGTGGTACTTAAAGTGGATTTTGATTGCAACCAGGACTAGGTTTTTTTCCCCTTAGCAAACTACAGTACTGATTAAAACATGTTAAAACTACTACTAACAGTAATTGTAATGATATTGATACACAGATGTAATGCTGATTTAGTACAGTAATAATCTACTAGTAATACCAAGGAAGTTTTACCGGCTTGTTCATATCAACAAAATGTGCAAATGGTATTATATGACACATTACATGTTTTCTATATTAAGTAGACTTTTAATTGTTAAAATTTTACAAGAAAACAAAGCATTTTGCTCTATCCTACATATATATAAGTCATATCTCCATGTTGTACAGGAGGAGAGTGAAGATGACAAAGTGCACATCCCACCAGACATCAGTTTTGAAGACCTGGTGGTGGACATCAACTTCCACCCCAGTGAACCTCTCATTGCTGCAGGGATCATCACTGGGGACATCACATTGTAAGTTACAAATTCAACCCTCCAGATGTCATGGAATGATTTTAAACTTAAGTTTTATGCCACCGCAGGAATATAAATTACCCTTTTCCTTCGTTGCAATTTATGACTTAGTTGATAATCCCATTGCTCACTTTGTTTTGTAACATTTTAGGAAATCTTATGGTGTTTGCTAAAGTGATGCATCATGCTTGCTCAGGTGGAATTGTTTTCTCTGATACACTTGGATCATGGAGGGTATAGTGAAAGGCTGGGGCTCTTGACTTGGCCAATGTTTGTTGTCATCATTGTTGTTCAGATCTAGATCGGCCCTGATAAACACTCCGTGTATAGCTTCCAGCGCAGATGCAAACTTACTTGACACTTACATGGTTAAATGCATGTTTTTTTACTGCAGGAAATTTGAATCTTAAGGCATTAGGGAATGAATGTTAGGCACTGAGCAGTGAATACATGTAATTGCCTTGAGGCAATGAATAAGAAAGCAAACAAACAATGACCATTCAAGCCAATTACATGTTTATCTTCTTTCCCTACAGACACTCCTATGCATCTTCTGCCAACACCTTAGTAAAGACCTTCAAGCATCACAAGAAGGCAACCAGGGCAGTGGCTTTCTCGAAGGATGGAAACAGTCAGTACAGGATCAAAATGTTTTAATGACAGTTATATTTAATTCAGTTTTCATGTTATTGTATGGTTTTATAGTTCAAAACTTATATTACTAGGTTTCTTCCCCAGTGATTAAAACATGTGATGTTGACAATCAGAAATCTTTTAACCAAATACAAATTACAATGCATGATTTTTTGAAATCAACCATTTTGAGAGTACATTGTAGATATTACTAAGAGAAATACATATTACCCGGTATACATCATATTTTTGTTCAAGGAGGTCTGAGCTAAAAAAATTAATGTTCTGTTTTAGGTCTAATTACTTCGTCTAAGGACAAGTCCTTGCAGGTTGTAGATGTGGAGACAGGGAAGGTTTCCCAGTGTTTCTCCCAGGCCCACCCCAGTCCTGTGTACTGTCAGCTAGTCATCAGTGACAGACTGCTGGCTACAGGGGACGATGATGGCAATGTTAAGGTATGTACATGTGTATTAAAGTCACTTCTGTACCAATCTAAGTTTAGTGATTTGGATCAAAACCTACCTCCTACATTGGCCAGGCATTAAAGAGTCACAGAATTATGTAGAAGTTGTTTGCATGTACACGATGTACATGTGGATGACAACGGTTTAAGGCTGGAAAATGGTTTTCAGGTTAGCTGATAGTATACCAAAATTGTTATACTACTATTTGAAACTGAAATGAAACTGCTGTCTTTTGCAGCTGTGGGACCTGAGGAAGGGGCATCCCATCATGGAGCTACAGGAGAATCAGGACTTCATAAGTGACATGGCCGTGGATGAAGAGAAACGTTTTCTCTTGGCTACAAGGTGTGCTTTTGTGGGGCTATTAGGAAGGACTGTTTAGCTACAAATCTGATGTTTTATTGAAAAATGCGTCAGGTTTGATAGTTAAAATCATCTTTATTGTACTTAGAGCAAACATGCAATACTCAAGATGAATGGTTAAAAAAAACGTTTTATCTAGTAATCACAAAATTTAGAACATATATACATGTACATGTAGTTGCCCAAAGTTTTTCTTTCTTGTTGACATGCAAAATCTTAAACTGATTTCTTATGTTTGGTTCTTTATCTGCATGTTCTGTATTCCTTGGCTACAGTGGTGATGGCACCATGACAACCTTCAACATCAGAAGGCGGAAAATGGTGGTGCAGTCAGAAAACATGGAGGATGAGATGTTGTCAGTTGCCATTGTTAAGGTATGGAGTCAGATATGTTGGCTTCAAAAACTTAAGTATTATTTTTGACTCCTGGTTTAATATTAGGATCCACAATATTAGTAGAAACTATCTGCATCTTTTAATATAGCAGCTTTTTATGCGAAAAATAGGGAACTGGCAAGACTGGCATGAAATTATTCCTCCTATACATTGACTTGCGAAGAAATGCTAAGAGCAATTGACAATTGTATTGCACAGCAACTAAATGAGGTGCCTTTAAGTCATGATATTCTGGCGAACCTTTCAAAAAACAACCGTGCAACATCAGCCTTTACCTTTGCAGTCTTAATTTTCGTGATCCAATATTTTGAAATACTGTTCTAATACCATGAATAATTTACATATTAGGATGGATCCAAGGTCATCTGTGGCACAGGGGAGGGAGCACTCAACTTCTTCAACTGGGAGGAGTTTGGGAACATCAGTGACAGGTTCCCTGGCCACCCCATGTCTGTAGACTGTATCGTACCTGTCACAGAAAACATCGTCTGCACAGGGTCTATGGATGGTGTCATCAGGTATGTCCGTTCTGTGTATTCTAGTCCAGGATTTACTTGCTCTTCTTTTTTGCTGTTGTTAGTGTGAGAAATTTTAGACTTAGAAATTATATAAAGGTGGAACATCTGATAGTCTATGAATGATAGTACCAAACAGGATTTTCGAACTTGTAAAGCAAGATAGTCACATGATGTTGTCTTCATTTCTGAACAAGTGACTTCTTGAACCTCTTCATGCTAACTTTTGTTGTAAGCAGTACAATGTTGTTGCATTATAGATTAGCCAGTAACAGGGAAGGTTAACCTTGCTAAAAAATAGCTCTTAAATCATACCATAGATACACTTTAATTTCCTTCTCTTCTTCCACTTCACTAACAGCCAAAATCTGTCTTGTTTTTATCCTTCCTAGGGCCGTTAACATCCTTCCTAACAGGTTCATGGGTGTTGTTGGAGAACATGAAGAATTTCCCATCGAAAAGATCAGGATCACCCCCAACAGTGAAATGATTGCGAGCTGTTCCCATGACCAGAAAATAAAATTCTGGCATGTGGCACATTTAGAGAAGGAAACCATTGATGCCTCCAAGAAGGCAAAGCGGGACAACAAGCCAAAGAACTTGAAGAAGACGGCAGGCCAGGAAGACTTCTTTGCTGACTTTGGGAAAGATTTGGAGGTCAAACCTGCGGCTGAATCTGAAGATGATTTGTCTGAAGAAGAGGGTGACTCTGATAATGAAGAAGAGCCAGAAAATGCAGACAATGGAAGTGAATCAGAGGAATCAGATGATTTCTTGTCAGATGATGACTCAGATGATCTGGATGAGGATGATTCAGTTGATGAGGATGATGTTGATTCAGCTGATGAGGATGATGATGATTCAGCTGAGGACTCTGACTCAAATACGACAGAGTCAGAGGAGAGGACAGGTGATGAAGATGAAAAAGACGTGACAAAAGACAAGCCAGATTCTGACACTTCAGGAAAACAGTAATCCAAAGATCCACTATGGTGAAAATGTGACTTCCTACATGTTTAGAGGCATGCCTGATTTGATACTGTGTGGAAGATGCCTTCAGTTAGTCTGCACATCTTTGGAACTGTTACATTCCAGATAACAGCATCAACCCAAGTGCCAGATAACCAGATACCTTTTCATACCTCTTCTGAATGGTGTAAGAGTTCTTTTGGGAATATCGTGATTTTGATTTATGAAAACATTTTCTATAAACATTTTGATTAAAAATCACAGTACTTTTTAAAAGGAAATATTCAATAGTCTAACAAATTTTTTCTTTGACTTTAGGGAAGCAATGTTGTCAATACTTGTGAATGTAGTTAGTCATAATTTGCCACTTTTACATTGAATTTCATATAATCAGTCTTGGATGTGATAAAGTACATACTAGATCATACTAAATGATTTCAAGAAAAAAATACCGCAAGACACAAATCAGTTGAATTAGAAACTGTTATAATCAGCAATCTTCAAACAATATATTCTATATGACTGAACTACACATCAGCGGATGCATCTTTTCTGAAATATACTCCATCCATTCTGTGTTGGAGGATCAACAGTACTTAATATCTATAATTGTTAAAGACACTTCAGCTTCTTGCTGCTCTAGATAGGACTGGAAGACTTTCTCACCATCCTAATGCCACACGTATCCCCTTTTCAGTGATTGTCCCCTGACCTAATCCCCCCCAATCGGAACTTGTAATCCCCCAGCAGCCCCTGTACTACTTTACAGTAAAGTTTCAATGTCACCGAAATAACAATTAAAGAGGGAAGTTTTAATTACTTGCCACTTTGTATCCACCCTAGGACTATAAATTGTAAGTTTGGCTTTTCTTCAGACGTCATCTACATATACTATATGTCTTTCTTCAGACCCTGATCTTACAGATACACTGATCTTTCGTACGACAGTAGTTTCATGTAGTGTTAACTCTAGCCTTTCTTCAAACCCCATGTAGCAGACACATCAGCCCTTCTTTCCACAGTAACAACCTTTTAGAATCGTATTCCTCAAGTTTCAATTTTCACACTGTACATTTTCGAATACGGTTTACCATCGATCTGTTGCAATACTTCAACCAGAGGACAGGTTAGCTCTCCCTGTGGAGAAGAAACTTTCACCCCACTTTCAAACCTTCTACCCTGACCAAAAGCCTTTCTCAGTCCTGTTCCATGCCCAAATGCAGTGTCCTTGAGTTTTCTACATATCTAATATGATAATCTATGAGATTTTGCTCCAGGTGTCAAGAAAACCTTTTGAAGGGTTACATTACTTAGTAATGATACCAGCCTTAATGCAAACAGACAAGTGATCACAAATTACTCATAAATTGATTCAGACAACACTATTGAGAATTTAAGTACATGTAAGGAATCCTCCTATCCATGGGAAATCTATCAGGCTTTAGCTGATCATTTCTTGTATCTAGTTTTAGAAGAATGGGACACTAGCAAAGATGAAGATTTTTGAATAGCACTTTAGAAAGCTGCATGTATATACTGTTTATAAGGATCAAAATTACAATCCAACACACATCATTCAGACCAACAGCTTCAGACTCTTTGTTAGCAGCTGTTCTTTCCATTCATGTCTTAAAGTACATCTACATCAAAATCTAAAGATAATAATCTAGT
Source organism: Branchiostoma lanceolatum (assembly GCA_035149815.1). Lineage (NCBI taxonomy): Eukaryota > Metazoa > Chordata > Leptocardii > Amphioxiformes > Branchiostomatidae > Branchiostoma > Branchiostoma lanceolatum. The sequence goes on along the minus strand of CM068871.1, from coordinate 14,723,954 downwards.
GCATCTCTGGAAAATGTAGCAACAAAGACAATGTCTCTATCATCCCTATAGTTCCATAATAGATGTAGTCAGCATGATTTAGATTATACTTTCTACACACGATCATCTGAGAGACAGTTATATAGGCCCTGCATCAATCTTCATCAGCATGAAGATCAAACAGTTTGGCGACCTCTGCCAGGTCCTGATGCTGCTTCCCCTCCTTGACGATCTGTGATAAAGATAAGAAATAACACTAATTAAGCCATATTGTTTATGTTACAAGATGCAGAATTTCCGAAGAAAGAAAGAAAAGTCAATGAGATTGAGAATACAGTTTAATTACTCCCCAAGCAGAGATTTGGCTACAGCTGATGTTTGACATGTTTTTTAGGTGTTTTTGTCAGGCTTTCTATTTTGTCCCGCCTTCCTTATGCCAGCCAGCCAAGCTGCCTGGCATAAATGAAACTGCCAGCCAAACTCGCCAGTATGAAGAAAACGGGATAAGATAGAAAGCCAGACAAAAACGCCTAAAAACAGCCAAAACCAAACCTCCGCTTTGATAGTACAGTTTAACTAGCATCCAGGAAAACTACACTTGGAAAAAATGAAGGTCTAGTGCAGTTAGACAGCTATATTGTTGATGGCAGAAAAGGTTCTCAATTGTTTCAAGTTTTTATCCTGTACAAAGAGTATGAGAATCTTGACAACTCAGTAAACCTTCCCACCTTTCTCGCGATGGGCATTCTGTTGAACAGGTTCCACAGCACGACACCAACGATGATGTCGTCTCTCAGGTAGAAGATCACACCCTTCCCATAATCCTCCTTGGGTGTGGGAGCGACCCTGTTCTCAGCTTCCACCTCAGCAACCAGCTTGGCAGCTGCCTCTACATCTGGGGCTGGTTCATCTGTCGCACTCTGTTCAGAATCAGAGCGTAAAAAGAACACAAAATTACCATCAAAATGGAAACTATCTATAGATAGAACATTGAGTTCAGAGATTCTATTGTTAAGTCTAATGTTGCCTTTGATGGGAGTCTCAAAGAACTAGACAGCTATTTGAAACATGCAATGCAAAAGCAATAATTACTATACATGAATCACAAAGTTAACATAACGAAGTGATAGCTTATATACATGTAGTACACTGCATGCAAAGTGGGTAGGCTATGGCAATTGTGGGAAGAAGAAGTACATGTATGGTAAACACATACTTGCACATCTAGCAGATAACCAAACTTCCAACACTTGGAAAATGTATGAGTAGCTACATGTAAGTAAATGAAGTACAAAATTAATGTATAATGGACAAGTATTGAGAGATAGAGGAGCACACCACAGAATAGCACACAAGAACACTAGACTAAGTGTCATCACCTCTGGATGTGGGAAGAGTGCAAACGGATAGTTTGCAAGGTCAAAGACCTTTGTTTCCCTCACTCCCTGGTGTGAGTGCAAACACACAGAGCACAGTCAGTACAACATACAAACTAAATGCTAACCACTTTGGGCAGTTTATGACTACACACATTGTGCCTGGACAATACAGACTACACTTATTTTACAGCCACCTCAGATTTGTGGGTAGGCTGTATCTCAGACTGGGGTTTCTCTATCTCAGAGACTGCAGCAGGGGTTGCCTCATCAGACTGAGGTGACTCTAGAAACCCATCAGGTGTTGTTGGGTACGTGTTTGGCAAAACTGAGGCCAAAGAGTCAACAACGTATGACACTCCAGTTTCTACTTCCTCCAACAATTCACCCTCAGATTCCTCTGGGCTTGAGAGCACGTAGTAAAATCCAACAGCAGGTTCTTCTATGTCTGAAGGAAGGGTTTTATCTACAGACACCTCAGACTGAGGGTTTTCTGACAAAGTATTTAAGGGCAGGTTAGGATGTGAAGGCTGCTGTGCAATGCTGATTTCAGGTATCTCTGTAATCACCTCAGTCTTTTCAGAGGCTGAAGGTTCAGTGTCAGTAGCAGAGGGCACTTCAGAAGGCTCTGTTGGCTGTGCAGGTGACAGGTGGTGAAAGGGAAGTGGTATGCAAAGATGGAAGGAAGAAACAAACCTTATGGTGAGATGAGAAATACAACTTAAATAAAGCAAGAATATGAAGTGGAGCTTAAAAATTCACAAAGTGTTGCAAAGGTTACATTGTGCATGACTTTAAACAGACACCAAAAAAAGAAGATTGGATACAGATGCAAGAGATATGTATGTTGGTCATAGTGTGTTCACAAGTACAACAGAAAGGAAACTCTACAGATTGATGTTAACTTCTTGATAGAATCTATGAAAATATCTTAACTATGGTTGTGTAACACATGCTCACATTGACATTCCTACAATTCTAAGTAAAGAACATTGTGAATATACAGTTTCCCTCACTATCATAATTACATGTACATGTAAGTTGATAAGGCATCTGGAAGATTCACAATGCAATGGTTTGACATTCCCCACAAATGCATCAACAATCAGAGTAGAGGAAGGCAGAGAGTAAGAAAGGTATGCTACTCAAAAGATTAACTAAATGCCACAAAAACATGTGTAAAACACTGAGACAGGCACATTCTACATCTGCATGGAGATTATAATTAATAGAGATGCACAGCTGACACAGGAATGTAGTAAAATTATGGAAATACGAATATCATACTGTGTGCTAATGAGGGCTTGAAATAAAAGGTTATATATATTAGGAAGAGGTTACAGAGACTTTTAAGCAGCACAGGGAACTTGAATGGGAATGACACACTGGAGAGGACCGGGGAGGGACTTTGCCTGTGGGGGGGGGGGGGGGGGGGGGGAAACATGACTGTGTACATGTAAGCACCTCAACTTCAGGGGCAGCTGTTGTTTCACCAGACTCGGTTGCCACAGCCTCCTGAAAGAAGAGGTAAACAGAACAAAGAAAAATACATCAACAAAGAAATCATAATCATGAAAAGAAATGCAATAAAGCAAACACAATATGCCAACTCAGATGAAGAATACAAAAGCAGAGCATCAGAAAATGAGAGATTCTTTTGCCACCTCTCCTGTAGCGGGTGTTTCAGCGTTTGCAGCAGGAGCTTCAGATGGAGCAGCTGCAGGCTCAGAAGCAGGTGTTGCAACTGGCTCAGAGGAAGGAATTTCAGCTGGCTCAGAAGGAGCTTCAGGTGCTGCAGCTGTTTCAGCAGGTGACTCAGGGGCCTCTGAGGCAGGTGCTGCAGCTGGCTCAGGGGTATCAGAAGCAGGTGCTGCAGCTGGCTCAGAAGGAGTTTCTGAAGCAGGCTCAGCAGTGGGCTCTGCTGCAGGTGCAACAGCTGCTGGAGCTGGCTCTGGCTGAGCCTCAGGAGCCGGCGCTTTTTCAGATTCAGCAGAGGGCGGAGACTGGAAATAAAGACACAGCAAAACAAAACAAAAATAGGTCCAAAACAGTGTCAAAATCTTAAAATCATAAAAATTGTAATAGAGCACAATAAAAATAAACATATGTTAGATTGACCAAAAAAAGAATAATAGAAAGCCTACTTAAAGGGGCAGCAGTAGTTTGATAAACAAAGGGTTGACATGGCCAGTGTATAGTGCACATACATGTAGCAGGATACCTCTTTAGATGGCAGGGACTATGTACATGTAAACATGGAAAGACCTTGAAGAAGAGGAGCTCTTTGCTAAAACTATCCAGACTGACAGACAGCCCAAATTAAAGTACTTGACTGCATCCATGACACCTAGCAGCACAGGGCAAAAAAAAGTAAGGGTCATTTGTGCCAAACAGATATCGCTGCTGTTGCATAGAAATGAGATGTAGTACCCATCGCCAAGCTGATGGCCAACTGTGGAGGAAGCAGGGATTTTTAAGCAATTTATTTATTGTATTCTTTCTCACCTCTTTGGTCGGTAGTGTGGCTTCCTGTGTGTGTATCAAACAATGCATGTAAATCCAAGATGAACTGTGTGCTATGACATATACACTAGCACTACTTACTTTCAAAAACACATAAGACAAATCAAAAGTATAGAAATGAATAAATACAGAGATACAAAAAATGTACAATACACAGAAATTAGCATAGGTGCCATCCAAGCTACCGGAAGTTTCCCTTGCTTCCCAATACTCTCAGCGGAAAACTAACTACATGTAGGACACTACCAAACACACAAATACATCAGAGAGAAGAAGGAAAGTGTATTGTGCGAGATATCAAAGCAGCAAACCTTTGAACACGATTAACCATCTGCAGTAGAATTGGAAAGGATTTGAACTAAGATTGTCTTTTAAAATATACACAGCTACCCATGCATGGCCAGTTTAGCAGATATTCAGCATATATATTTAGATTAAAAGCTCTATTACACATAGGCAGTATTGCTTAATAGTAGACAGGATCAGAAAAAAATTTATGTTGAGATCCAAAAAAGTCTCTATCATAAAATCGTCTTATTCTTTTGATGTTGCATAACCAGAAAAAACAGATCAAAGACACTGCTATGTCATACAAAGCTTTTGACATACACACCAGGTATATTCTGTTAAACTTACTTGGTGAAAACTAAGAACTAACTATGATACCCTATATCATAACCTCCATACAATACTAGTGCACATGACATGCGATGACGTGCACTGAGTCTACTTACAGCTTCAGTCTCTGTGACCGATCTCAGGCTCTCTCCCGTCTCCTCCACTACTGCCCTGGGCGTGTCCTTCTCTGTTGCCTTGGCGAAGACTGCCACGGTAGGCAGGGACGAGTCCACAATACCGATGGCCTCATACCCCACTTCCGGTCCCAGGTCAGACCTGCCGGATTAAGGAATTACAGCAGAATATGTCACAAACATCGTTGGCGTAATGGTTAGGGTGTTTGGCCCAGAATCCAGAGGTCCTAGGTTCGAATATCCTGACATGCTTTTATAACACAAACATTTTCTTCCATAACTTTTACAAAACATAGATAGCTAAGAAAAGTGTTACACCAAATTCTGCTGAATATGCTTTGGTGTCATTTCTATAAACTGGCAACTGGCCTGAAAGAGCCATCAGCTGCTGATAAAAAATGTTTAATATAAAAAACTGTTTCAAATAATAAATTTTTAGGAGTATAGGGAACAGGGAAAGAAGAACATAATACTGTGAACATATTGGTATGCTGATTCCCTCACCAGAACATGGACTGATGCCAGTAGGGTTTCTTGGCGCCCGTCATGTTTTCCCCTGCCAGTCGGCCACTGACGACAGCGTGATCGTGGTGTTCCACCCTCCTCCGACCCAGCTTTATGTCGTAGAAAGAGGAGGCGTCGCCAGCCTGAACACAAACAGGAAACGCTGTGAGTGCAATACTGGTTGCTATTTAACAACACTACGAGTGCATGAAAAGTTTCATCAGGTTGTGTCACTGGATGACAAAGTTCATTGTACATTGTACTGTTTCATTATTTTCTAAAGAACTCAAAAGAGATAACTGCCAAATGTTAACATTTCTGTGATTGCTGTGTATTGTTGGACAACAAAGTTGTACACAACGAAGTGTTTTGTTCAAGACCGACGTCGCCTGAATTGTCATGCAGAAGGAGACAGCCGGTCACCAAAAACGATGGTCTGTAATAAAACACTTGGTTGTGTACAACTCTGTTATCCAACAATACGAGTGCAATACACAGAAATTATGACATTTGACAGGTACCTCTTTGAGTTGAAAAGGAACTTCAAAGATTTTCCAATAACTATATCTTACCACCCAGATGTCAGATCTGGCCTCTAGTTCAGCATTGACTCTGAAGCCTCCGTGCACGTCGTCCACTTCCAGTCCTGACTCCTTGGCCAGTTCTGTGTTGGGCTCCAGGCCTACTGCCACAACTACATGGTCTGTAGAGATCTGAGAAGAAAATACACAACAAAACAGCATTATAATTTACAAGTCAAGTCAAAGTTTATTTCACAACAATTGCGGCAGGTACGATGTATGGCAAATAACATGGAGTATAAACACCTACGAAAACTAATCTAACATCATTACTCGATACATAATATAATGGAATGGTACTTTCACATAATGGCACGGTTTCTTCTTTGCATAGTATAATATACATGTATATATTGGCCTGGGTAGAGAAATACAGAGTCAGGGCATGATAGAAGTATGTTGAATATTTCTCTACGTGTTCCAGGTAATGTTATTTTGTTGTTACATGATTACATGCATCCCATGAATGGATATTGCAGGATTCAATTTACTATATACAAAAGTATACTATAGACAGTACTGGCACAGACACAAACATATATTTTTGGTTATAAATGTTTGTCATCTTGTAGTGTCAAGTGGCATATAGGTCAGCAAATTTCCTTGCTGTTTTTGTAGCAATTATAGAGTCGATTCCACATTACCGAGAGGGTGTTTGTTGCCTTTTGTTCTAACATTTGCAAAACCTTTGTAACAATCTAAGGGAGATAAGTGACTGTTTAGAACAATTTCCAACATTCATTTGATGTTCTAAATAGTTTTTGCTGTGTTCAAACATGTTAGACAAATTTCTAACATTACAGATGTTATTTGTATTATTTTCGAAACTGTTGGAAAATAGGTTGATCATTTATTCCTATATGTTCCAACATTATAACAACATGGTATAACTGGGTCAGTGGGGTGGGAACAGGGCAATTCACACATCCCTTCAAAGTATAGGGGATTAGGCCTGGGTGCCATGCATAGACACCTCAAAACAAAGGTCTAGACGTGAAATCTAAAAATATACAGAGGCAGACAATAGAGTGCGATTAGCACCTACTTTTATGGGAGCAATAACCCAAATCTACCATTTGAAAAATGATGCAAATTGTTCCAACATGTTCAAACAGTGAAACAATCACATAGATGTTTGAAAATTGTTCTAAATAAAGAGATATTTGTGCAATTACTTTCCAAATAGTCCCAACATATATTTATAAGTTCAAACATGTTCAAACTTTCATTCTTGATTGTTTGAACAATTTAGAACATTTTGACTGGAATAGTCTTTTACCTAAAATTGTTTGAACTCACTAGCAATATTATCTGAAAACCCTCTCGGTGACATGGAATTGACTCTATAACCTTAATCATATTAAAATATTTGTCATTCTGCACCATGGATTCATATACCGTTTAAACATTCAACATTTTACATCACTATAATCTATGCCAAGACTAATATGCCTATTGTTTAGATAAAACAATAACATGCTCTTAATTTGTAAATGGTATCTGAGAAATACTGTAAGTTGTAACATAAACTTACCTCTTCTCCTGTGTTGAGCTTGAGGATCACCTTTCCATCACTAAACCTGGCTCTCTTCACAAATGTTTCTGGTTTCACAGTGGCACCCTCTGTGAAATACATGTTTTAATAATCTTACATTTCAACATTCTAATTAAAAACGAACACAACAGACTAGATGTTTGCCAACTGAGAAATATCCATGTACATGCCTTGGGAATATATAAGTATGACAGGGTCTTTATATCAAGAGGAAAAACCATATCAAAATTACTAGCCAAGACTGAAAATACAATGTAGCTGCATGTTTTACTTAATAGTACACAAGGTACAAGATCTTACCTTCTCTGACTTTTGCTGTTGTCCACTGGCTCAGGTACTCAGGGAGAACTTTCCCCATATTCCCTACAACAGATACAGACCAATAATCAAACCAATATTTTCATCATGTTTGCATATTGCTATTTACTACAGGAATCCAAGGAAAGATTGTGTAACTATTGACTACTGCTACATACAAGATAACTTTACTGGAAATTGCAGTGTTGCCACTGAATTAAGACCAATGTGGAAGTCAGTGGAATATAAGTAGAAAACCTTCAAATATACTTTTGTACAATTGTATACTTGAAGTCTGATATCGGTGTTTTACTTATCAACCAATGATCTGACTCACCTTGCTCTGGGAACATCTGGATGACCTTGAGACTGGAGTCCCTACTCCTCTTCCCCAGCGCACAGGTGAGCTCACTCCCCAGGAAACCCCCTCCCACCACTACAATGGAGCTCGCATTCTTGGACACCTCATCCAGTCTCTTAAAATCCTTGATCTGGTAAGGAAAATAAAAACAAACACTTATTTCTTGCTTTATGGCAATGTTGACAGTGTAAAATGGTTAGAAGATACACATATGATTTCTCTTTAAACAATCAACAATGTCATTAGGTTTTGTAAGAAATACAAAAATGGTCTCCAAAAAGCAAAATCTTTGCCTCAAAGAGTTACTCCTATGAAGAGAGTGACTTTATTCTTCTAGTCTGTATAACGCAAACTCCAGCTGTCTGGGGGTTTCTCTCCCCTCCCCATGGGTTGCGAGGCGGTTACAGGGCGGCGAGCGGTCACAGGAGGCTTGATTGAATTCAGGCTAATATTCTTCATGTTCATAACAGAAATGAAACGTGAGTAGACCGTTAGCATTATGTACATAAATACATGTACTTTGTGTTCACCTTTTAAATGAAAACAATGTTGACTGCTTAGAATCTATCAAGCATCTTAAGCAATTTTCAAAAACCTGAGATCATAATGTCAACGACTTACTCCTCTGAAGAGAGTGACCCTGTCCTTGACTTCCTGTGATGCCCTCTCGAACACGGGTATGTTACGTGGCCTGCCACCTGTGGCGATGAGGACCTTGTCGTAGAAGATTTCCCACCCATTGTCCAGCACAGCCACCTGCTTCTGTGGGTTCAGCTTCATCACCTGTTAAAGAAAATAACAGGGAAGATTTTTTTACATCTTTTTATCTCAGAATAAAAGCTCACATGTATCAAGTGATCAAGTAGATCAAGTGATTCTAGAACTAGTATGAAGTTTTCTTCCAACACAAAGTGCAAGGCTCACCAAAACACACTGCTTCTGTCTCTGTCAGATCAAACTGGCCCACTATTTCTTTACATTTGAGCCATTACTGGTGTTAGATATCTAGAAGGTTACATTTCAGGAGTAGTGGGTCAGTTCAGCCTGAAAAAGGCCAAAGTTTTTGGTAGAAAATTTGTTTTGGGCAGTGTTGCGTTGGATCAAGAAATTTAACTTCGATGATCTCCATATTTTTGGGTCACAGATGTCAAACAGTCAATCAAAGCAGTATCTAAACAAAAGGGTGAAATCCTGACCTTTCTTCCTTTGACAACAGCCACTCCTCCATTTTCCTGGTACGCCAACTCTTTAGGCTCCACATAGAAGGATGGTGGGTTATAGTAGACACTGCAAAATTGAATCGTCAAGATATAAAGGTCAGCCCTGAGACTAACATTATAAATAAGTCAGACACACAACTGTAGACTGTACAATTACGGTATCGTAAATGCAGAAACAACTGGAAACATTTTTGTCAAATACCGTAGCAGCATGTGCCTTTAGCGCTGCCGCAGACTTAGAAACCCGCAAACACTCCATTTTGGCCTTGGCCCGAAACAAAAACCATGTGAACTTAAATGCATTTACAGTATTCCATTACATAATAATATCTCTGCACAAGTATAGCACTAACAGTTAGCTTTGATTTCTTGATTGCAGGATGAGGTGTAGAGGCCTAACCTTCTCTCCTTGCCATTCCACTGCTTGAATTTCATTTTCTCCACCAGTTTGGGCTCGTCGCTGTACCACAGCTCCTTGGACAGCGGTGGCCTCATGTAGGGAAGCTCCTCCTCTTCTGTCACCACAAGGACCTGGCAACATGATGGACAGGTGAAGAGACTGTGTTATTGAGGCAACCTCTCAACATACATGTAAACATCACTCATAAGGTACGGAGTTTGAAGCTCATTTACCTACTAACCACATGCATGGTGAAATGAGGCAGAGCAGGAGCTACTCTGACAGCAAGAAGACCTTCAAGACTAAATTGAACAGTGTAAAAGATTATGTAAAAGATAGTGCTGGTGTTTGTGCACAAAAAAGCAACATCACTCATAAGGTAGGGAAGCTCATGCATTCCCCCGCACTGTACTAACAACAAGCATGGTGAAATGAGCACCATGCAAGAGGGCTTACAAAATTTAATTGAACAGTTTAAAAGATACATGTGTATGTAAAAGATTGTGGTGCTGTTCATGTACTTCTTTGTCACCAAAAATAGCAACACAGGTCATCTTCGAAAAATATTCCTCTGGGCTCATTTGTACTCAACAATACTTGATACAAACACATAAGCTTTGCCGCCTGAACCCTGACGTTTGTCTCTCCTGAACGCATTTCTCTGTGTTAAGGAGAGAGCATTGCTGCTCTACAACCTGTTTACGTGGAAATATTGTTGTAAACAGTTTTACCTGAGCCTTCGCGTCACTTGCCCTGATTGCTCTGAAAGCAGCAAATGACGCTGTCCCCCCTCCAATCAGCAGGTACTTGGCATGGCCCGGGATTTCAGGCATGACCTCAAAGTCAGGGTAGGACTGAGGCACCGCATCCAACAGTTTCTTGCCTGGACACAAAAAACAGACACAGTACCTTTACTTCAATGTTCTGAAATTGGTCATCTAATATGCATTGAGCATTCCCTCCCATTTCCTTGTATTGTAAGAAACTATCCTGCAAAGGTTGAGAGAAGATGCAAAATGAGTATTTGGTATAGCCATCAGTTCCTTGTACCCTATAACAAGGCTAAAAGATGCACGTGGTTAAGTACAAATAACTACATATTGTTAGTATTACGGAGCAGCTTATGTACTCTTATGTCATACCTTAAAATCCTTTAGCAGCTAAGCTATTGTGCATGGGATTAGTATAATGTAACATGCATGCATGAAAGCTGACTAATCATGATTATAACACATCAGAATATTAGTATATATTTCTGATGGGGGAGGGGGCAAATGATGCAGGCTATTTTCTTGATCCATGACTCACTTTCAGCATCAGGTGCTGCTTCAGCAGGTGTTTCTACAGCTGGTGGCGGAGCAGCTGGAGCTTCCATTTGCAAAAGCAAAGTACAGAGTGCAACTTAAAATCTGATATTACTAGTGAATCACAAAAAAACATAGACACAGAGTATGATGTAAAACAACTCCTAGCCGTAAGCATTGGCACATATTGAAAGTAAGAAAGCCATGCAGTACAACAGAGAAGATGGAAGTCTTTGTTTGAGAAAAGTGTGTTCAAACAGCATAAAACAATGTAATGACAATGATGATGATAACAAGTGCTAGGTGGGATTTTTTTAATACTAATCTGATGACTAGAAGGCAAGGAACGTAAAGGCTTAGCTTGCATATCCCTTGACAATCTACGATGACATTGGTAGAGGTTTAATGATAGCCAATGACAAAGCTGAAAGTGTCATTCTGTAGGGTAAGGTGGGGGGGGGGGCATAAGTTGTACCTGCCAAATCCATAAGGATATGATCATCTGAATATTGGCTTACAAGTCCTGAGGATTGCTCAGCAGCCTGACACACAGCTACTAGCATACCAGCAGCCAAGGCAGCTTGTTTGAGGAAAAACATGGAGTTCCACTACAACTACACGTGTGTATACAAGGATGATGAAAGAAACAGATCTCGACATGTGGATGTTCATGACAATGGAGAGTTGAAAGCAAATAAACTGCCTTTAGTTGAAGATCAAATATATGCAGTTTACTGCAGAAGTGAAGGTGATCATACCAAATATTGCACACATGTATAACAATTGTATATGTATCTTCATTAATAAAATTCACACTTGATCAATGCATCTTAACTGAACTAACACATCTCGACTAAAAACAATTTTATCAAAGCCTATATAACACCAGGCAATATCGACAATAAGCCTCTACAATACACACTGATACTGTTGACAACAAAGTTTACGTTCATGTTTTACCAGTTATGTGTAACATACCCGATTTAGTAGTTTCTGGCACAGGTTTCTCAGCAACTGTCTCTGCGGCTTCCTTACTTGCAGAAGACACAGCGGCTGCAGCTTTCTTTGGCGTATCTTTGGATGTTTCTCGCATGTACTGTAAACAGCAATAAGTTGACAATATTTGACAGTACCTTAGCTTCTATTTAGACTGTGATTGTAGTGGAGAACGCTACTGCTATATACTATTGTGAGTAAACTACACTATACATTCAACCTTTTATAAAGACAAATAGATCTTGATATAACCAAACCTGTCCTGCATTTCAGTAAAGTCTGAGAATGAGCTGTCACACACAACAGACCGTGAGACATTGGTAATTGCAAAAACCTCACAACACATGATGACACAGCACAGCACACAACACCACAGCATAGAGTATAGAAATCAGCATACAAAAGAAGATGATACAATAAGAAAGATACAATAAGAAGCTGAAGCTGAAAAGAAACTTATCTTAAAAGGGACTTTTAAAACTTTAAAAGCTCCAAAAGCAGACAACATCATCATTGTTGCAAATACAAGATATCAGAAATATATGCAATATAGCCAATGAAATATTGTCTGACAATATGTGACCAGAAGACAATCCCTTCAGATATATTTCAGAATTATTGTGGTACAAGGTTCAGATAGACGAATCATAGCATGGAGACATGAGACAGCAGCTATACTAAGGACTACCTCACCTTCCGTGACCACCACTGGGGTGAACATGCAAGAGAAGAAACCGAGAATGGTTAGGGAACACTACTAGGGAAGACAGGAGGGGTGAGCAATGAGCATTATTTACTGCAGAACACCAGTTATGGATAAAGTACCCACATAGATCTATGTGACAATAGGTAATTTGTGAACCATCTAGAACATTCAATTATCTGCTCTGTTCATTAAGTACTTGTAATAAAGAGGATGTTAAGAGTTGGGCAGCATACAGGGTATGGAATGAGGAAAGACAGTGACCACAGAAGATAGGACAGACACCATTTGATTTGACACTGAGTTGAATACTTTGATCAAGGCATTACTAAAAAACTTTCATTCAACATCAACATTTTGGTTAGTAGTCACATATTGTTACAGTTTTGAACCACTGAACAAGCAGCTATGACGTAATGCATACAAGTCCACTGAATACTCACATAAACGATACCTCCACCACCAAATAACGCAGCTAGCCCGAAAAATATATAGTTAATCTTGGATTGGGATTCTCCTGCAGATGCCATAGACCGCACACTCTGCCATGATGGGGGTGTCCTGTGAGCAGGGCCATGTCTAGTCTTTCTGGACGTGTCTGATGATAAGACATGCAGGCTAGCACCTGCGAAAAAGAAGAGAAAAAAAAACTCATTAAGTTATCTATTCAGAGTTTTGGTTTTAAACCAGTTTTTCTCCAGTCCTTTCCTTAGTCGCTAACGAACGACAGCAGATGACAAATTACAGCGGATGCTGTCTGAAACGTCTGTTTCAATATTCTATCCAGTTGCTTGCCTTGAGTAACTATTTCTGGCTTAAAAAAAACACAAAAGTACAAGTAGAATTAACAGGACAATTTATTACAAATCTATTTTCTTCAACAATAGAAGTAATCATAAAGACAAAAAAATTTCGTCTATAAACTGCACATCTTATGATATCACAACTGTTGATATACCGGTATACCACAAGACAGGTGTTTTAGGTCAAAGGTCATATGAAGGTGAAATTGCCACACCTCCATCACCAGATGGCTAACAGACAGGTCAATCACATCACATGGTCTGTCAATCAAATTGTTATATATCTTGGGTTATCACTTCTTCTGTATTTTTAAAAGTAAAAACATAATTTTGTCTAACATTTATCATACATGATAAACCCACATAACATTACATGTGACTGTTACATAATGCACACAGATTTTTATGGTACATGTATTAAATGATATCCAATACAACCAACACCATATTTCGATATAATTAAATATCAAGTTCATTGCACTAATAATTTTGATGTCCTTAATAACGAGGCCAGGCCAAGGTCGTTCTTCTTCAAAACCCTGCCCCCCCCCCCCCCCCCCAACAATGGCGGACAGATCGTACATTCATCCAAAAATGACACAATACAACGATGTCATGTTGTTAGTATGATATTTTTGTTTATCATATTACAGTTAGAGATAGTGTAAAAGCTGAGGTCCTGACCGTGAACTTGGAACTGCTTGGTGGTCACCGTCCTGCAGCACGCTGCAGTAAGTCGTGCAGCGGTGACCGATCCAGCTATCCGAAACATCTCCGTAAACTTCTCACAGCTCCCGTCTGGATCCTCCTAAAGTCCTGAGTAACCTTCTAGTCCTTTTATGTGATTGATAAATCCTGTATAACGATTCCAATGTCCAGAAACTGAAGTTGTCATCGAGAAAAAAAGTTGGAGTGTCAGACAGATGAACACATGCCGGAGGTCAGGGAGAGTACCCTGGAGACGAGAATAGAAGAGCTCGAGCCCAGGGTCGCTAGCGGAGTGCTCTGATTGGTCCAAATTGTTGGGGCCTTACAGGTGACCCAAGATGGCCGACTTTGGAAAGAAAGAGCGCGAATTTGAACTGAATCGGTGAAATTTGACCAAATTGTAGCCTTTGGTGTGGACTTAAACAAGTTAGGATGTCGTCGGATGAAGTAAACTTCCTTCGGGAGCAAGGTAAGTGTGACTATCTGTTCAAGTTTTCTGTAGGACAGCTTCGATATGCTTGATCTGTGTCAGTCAAAATTATGGGAGGGGGGTTATTTGACCCTATGGATCGAATGGATGAATTTTTTCTTTACAAACAACGCGTGTATCGATCAGCATAACGCTCTCATAATGATTATATCGAACGCCTTGCCTGACCACACGCAAGTAAGAAATAGCACAAAGTGATAATCACCCGCAGATGGTGTAATAGAAACGTTCAGTGCAGTTGTTGTTCAACTTGTTGTTCAGAAGCAAATTATGGCCTACTTATGAATTATTCATATATTCATAATAGGATTCTTTATAGATGGCCTGAAGTTTCATAAACTTATTTTCAAAGGCACCACTCACTGGAATACATGATAGACTGGAGATTTAAGCAGCTTGCAAAAGTACCCGGGTCACCGGTTCCTTAGTAATCACTCGGTGTCCAGCACCGAAGGTGCCTTCATCGCTAGACTTCCAGTGATGAAGTTTTGTCATCTGTGGGTGTCCAGCAATGAGGCGACTTCGTTACTGGAAATCCCTGAATTATCACTGGAAACCGAGAGATGAGACTACATGCGGGGCTGGAAAACCAGTGATGACAAATATTCCGTTGTGGAAAACCAGTGACGACAAATGTTCCGCTGTGGCAAGAGCTGGCGACGATAGATTCCGCACCGTAACCCTTGAGAGCTAATCTGATATGCAGTTTACGCTAACGTATGCGTCAATTTACGTAACGTTACGCTAACGAAAAAAGTCCAAAATACAAATTCAAGTGACGGTCGATCACATTACTATATATATCCAAGGAGGCTAAATATCAATTAAGATTTTACGTTCTGGCTTTCCGAAGACACTATCAAGGGGCAACGTAAAAACTCCTTGGTGTATTACGTTTGGCGTGTTTGATTTCCGAGGCAAAGGGTAAGTATGATGTCATTGGTCACACAAAAGTACATAGCACTGACAAATCAATAATTAAAAAATCATACGGTATAATCAATGGTATAATTTACTATAAAGGTTCCCGGCTTTGTCTTACTGTAGTACGACGTAACGGTATCGACTCAAAATGCACTCAAAATATTGTCTAATAATTAGCACTGGAACATTCCAGTGATAATAGGATGTGATCACTGGAAGGCCACTAACGAAATAATGTCATCACTCGGCTTCCAGCACTAGAGCGTCACTCATCACTGGTAAATCCAGCGCGGAACCCGTGACCGCGGGACTTTCGTTACTGGTTATCTAGCGACGAGCGACCTCAGTACTGGGTAACCAGTGATGAATGACCTTTGAACCAGCCTACTTGTCTGGCACCCGAGTGACGAGCGGGGATTGTGACTAGAAGCCGAGTGATGAGCGGAGTTCATTTCTGGAAACCGAGCACCGAGGCAAGATTCAGTGCTGGAATTCCAGCACCGAGGGGGCTTCATTACTGGAATAAAGCCGTTCGTCACTGGATTTCCAGTGATGAACTTTCTTTGGTGCTGGACGTCCAGTGACGACGCAATTTTGTTCACGCGTTCATCACTCGGCGCCCAGTGAGGGACCGGTGACCCGGGTACCTTTGCAAGCAGCTTTGAGAATCAGCCAAATATTACTCAAATCAAGATTATAAAGATGCTTACTACATATTAATTGTTTACATTATATGGTCATGATACATTTTGCAAACAACTTAATGAATTTTATTTGAGAAATATATTCATGAACTTTCCGCTGATTCTAAAAGCTGCTTAACTCACTTGTATGGCATTGATTCCTTACCGTGACGCGTCACAGGTACTCATGATACTGTACATGTACATTATACAGCTATTCAATACTGCTCAAAGTCCATAATGCAAGCAATCATGTTCGTTTACTTTGGATCGAAATTTGTCAATCAATGACAATAAGTCTCTATCTACTGCAGATGCTATACACATGATTGATAGATACTAGTACATGTATATAAATACACATGAAATGTCATTCTATCATTCACCAGTAGTACTTCACAGAATTTTGATTGTTGTTCTGTGACTATAATAATGATGTTATTTACATAATGTTAAACATCTATGCATTACTGAATGTAAATCTTGAAATGTTCATGGAATATCATTTAAATGAATCTACATTTACTGTATTTCTATTTCATGTGACCAACAAAACAGTGAAAACTACCAGACTACATGTACATGATATAAGTTATACTTCTCTGACTTACTTTAATTTATGTCCTTTTCTATTCTGCAGTGCAACGTCTGAATGCTGTACTAAGTCAGTACCAGGATAGGTACCTGCCAGTCAATGAGGGATCAGGGGAGGTAGGGAACAGGCTCAATAACTGCATATAAATGTGTAAATAATCAAGGTATCACCAAATACTTTTTGGTCATGAATATTCAGGACAAAAAGTCTTCAATGTCACATCAATGATATTGATTTTTAAATGCTTATCATAACTGTAGTGAAATCACTCTTAGTTCAAAAAGAAGAAAATTGACATTAAGCCCAACAGTCATAGCGGGCCAAACATACTAGTACAAGGGAAAAGGTACATGTATTATACAAACAAATACTATTAGCGTACAATACAGGGCATCACACAATATTGCACCTAACTTAGTCCTAAGTTGTATATCTGAGTATTTCTCAAGTGCATCAGAATCGTTAGAAATACACTCGGTTGTCCTTTTTCATGTCTTCTATAAAAGTGTTGTGAATATTTTCCAGGGGGGCCTTTTCGCCCCTGACGACCCCCCTGCCCAGTGGCTGACGGACCGCAGCCTGCTGTCCCCCCTGCTGGCGGAGTATGACCATGTGATGCAGACTCAGAAGGAGCAGCTTCAGCAGTGCCGCGCAGAACAGGCCAGGCTGAAGGACAGGGTGGAACAGCTGGTCACAGAAAACAACAGGTCTGCACCAGCTGTCTGTTATTGTACAGCAGATCTATATGGATAGGTTAAAGATTAACTGTAAATGCAGAAATGTTCGTGGGGATTTAATTTTGTGGTAGGGAGAAAATGGAGTGTTTGCAGTGGTTTTGATTTCCGCGTTTGAAACAATTGTAGCGCTACATTCACACAATGGAATGGCTTTTGGTTTAAGTTTGCGGTAAAGACTTCACTGCAAAAATCGCTATCATAAAACCACCACAAACATTTATGCATTTACAGTAGTAGTGCACATGTCCAGCATTTGTAGCAAACATCACAGCTTAGCATGTGTGGCAGATAACTTTTTGGCAAAATTTATATTTTCTATTTGTTGCAGTCAAAAGTTACAAATTCCCAGTTTTACAGCAGGGTTTATTATTTGCTGTTTTATCTACAAAAAAGTCATAACCCTCACCCCTCATGAAGAACATTGACAAGTGGTTGCAAAATGACACATCTAGGATGAAATGTCTGTTCGAACATCAGTTACAGCAATCTGTATAGTCTACAGTATTACTGGATATGACATTAGGAAAGCCATGACTGAATACAGCCCACAGTCACAGAGAGAGAGGCAGATGTATTATAGATATGAGTTAGAACATACAAGGTTAGTTGGGAGTGTTGAAAGGTTGCTCAGAGAGAAAAGAAGGTTGGTGCTTTGTTGCTGTAATATTTGTGTAGTACCTGATTTTTGTAGTGATTATTTATCTGAATAGATTTTCTTGTACTGTTCTTGATGAATATTTACTACTATGTTTTCATATGCTTGTTAGTATTCTCCACCACCAAATAATGCATAATGTTACAACAATGAATTTGTAATAGATCCATGTATTGGATATGTTTGCACCTTAGGCTTCAGAGAGAGCTGCATCAGAATGTGCAGTCCCAGCTGGAGTTGGCCAGGGTTCAGGCAGGGGGCTCTTTTGCACCCGAAGAGGGGGACCCACTTAACAACCTGCAGGAGCAGCTTCAGCTGGCTAACCAGGTAGGAATTAATCAGATATGATGATCATTATTTAGAAAAACTATTACGGTAGCATTTTCAAGGCTTTTGTTGTAATCCTTAGTAACTTTTATTTATTTTCCACTGCCTTTGCATTATCTGTCTGAGTGTACGTATAGCCGATATACAAAATTAATGTACATGTAACTTACCTTCTGTGTAACACACCAACTAACGCACCAGATTATTGGACAGTTACATGTATGTGGCTTTTAGTGCATAACTTTCCATATAGACTGCGCTTATAGTATTCCTGCATGTCTCTTGTACAGCCTTATGGGAATCAAGCTGATTCATAATATGAAGGGGGAAAAAATTCTGTAAAAATTCTGAAGATGCATGTGCGGTGGTCACAGTTTTATCTTCACTTTTCTTAGCAACTTTTTTTCCTAATTGCAGACCAGTATAGATAACTAACATCTCCGTCATGGTCATGGCACATGTTCACAGGAAAAGGACCATGCTATGGACCTGTGGCGGTCAGCGCAGAGGGAGCTGGACAGGGTACAGCAGGAAAAAAAGGAACAGCTTCAAGATTTCCAGCTGAGGACAGGACAGCAACAGGCCAGCTCTGCACAGCTTAGGACCCTGAACCAGAAGTGCCAACAACTACAACTAGCCAATCAGAGACTAGAACAGGTAAACGATTCTGATATGCTACCATCTGATTGGATAACTAACATGATTACCTCTCTTGCATTCTATCCATGAACATTACTTTGCTGCATCTTTAAGTACTGTAAAGATGCATTTAAGTTTGTGTGGTTTTAATTTCACGGTAGGGAGAAAATAGAGTGTTCTTTGGTGGTTTTGAGTTTGCCTTTGAAACAATAGTAGCGCTACAGGAACACTGGCCAAAAAAAATGTTTGTGGTGGTTTTAAGTTCAAGTCAAAGAGCTTTTAGTACAGTACTACCAGAGTAAGCTAGACATACACAATGTACTACCAGTATCACATTAAATTTCATATTATGACTGAAATTGTCTGATGCATCTTAGACTCATTTCTGTCTCCTGTAATGCATCAACTTCATATTGCATAAGAAAATATTTACATTTCTGTTATGTTAATCTACATCCTTTGATCTTACAGGCAACACAGCAATATATTGCAACCATTAATGGCCAAAACACTGAGATGGACAGATTGAGAGAAGAGCTAAAGAAGGCAAAGTATGAAGCCCACACCAGTGCCATTCAACTCACTGAAACCCTCAAAACTCTGGACGAGCTACATGACCAACTGAAAGGAAGGGTTAGTTGTGTATTATGATCATACATGTATCTTAGGGCTTGTAAAGTTCTGGAGAGCAAACTTCACTTGTTACACCTCGTAGGAGGAGGACCCAATGATGATGACTATGATGAAGGGATTGTAGCTGATACAAGGCATTTACTTTTTATGTTTCAGGAAACAAAGATTTAAAGTGTGAAAAGTCCTTATTTAAATATTGTGAAGCTTTTGCTTTTTTTATGGTGGTTTAGAGTTTTCAGGGTCTTAAATATGTGATGAACCAATGCATTCAGGAAAGGCGGCTATCTAAGGATGTACAATAGAAATCTTCAGATTTATTTTTGACATGAGTATACTCCCAGATAAATACATTACACTGGGCCGTTGGGGATTTACAATATCACGTTATAACAGAAGTTGTCTCCTAATGGAACCGGGCACTTACCTCCTAACAACCCCCGCTTTATACCAAATGTATTTTGGGATCCTTTCCCAATGTGCGTGATTCTACATGTGGAGAAAAACGCAATAACAGGGCCCTGCAATAACCATGCTGAATACTGATGGGTTTACTGGGGACCATATATACAGATAGCTCTCCATGGCCTTTGCCACAGTCACTCAAACACGGTGCGTTGTAAACAGCTGCTGCCCACTAATTGGTTGTCACTAACCATAGAAGAGCTCGATGTGAATACACTTTTACATGGACAAATACAGGTAAAACTCAGAAATATGATCAGTGGTCATTAATGTATAAATTATATCAATAGACCTTTCTTGACGCAGCAAAAAGTTACTACCTACATAAATCTTATATTATAATTCTACTAACCAAACAATATCCTTCCTGATAGCAATCTTAGATGTATTTACAGTACCTATTTTTACATTGTGTAAGTTGTCACATCACATCTGCTTGTGACACTGATTCATGTCTATTGAAACCTGTTGTACTGATCTTTCACTCCACAGTGGATTTAAAATGTTAAGCCATTTATACAAGTAGAACATCAGAAAGCTCTGCTGACAGTCTTAGCTGGCACATAACACGTCTGAAGTACAATTCCATTACCTCCATCCCTTGTGAGTTAAGTCCAATAGGATAGGGTCTTCTCAGGTCAACCCTTTCCGATGGCACATAACACAGAATGTCTCCCTGTTGTTGGCCCAATTTGTTTTTTTTTGGACTAGAAGTGTTTTCCTCTTAACAGTAAATCGCTAAATATACTATTACTAGTAGCGGCAGGAAAATATAGCGGTTGGGGGAAAATGGAGTAGGTCAAATAATTCTAACGGTGGGAACAAACATTACTGTCTCAAATATTAGTGATCAAATATTTGCAATGATGACATTTTAGCTGTTGACTAGTGACCATTAAATCAGCTAAAATTAAGTTACAGTTAACAAATCAAGAATTACAGTAGTCAAGCACTTGACAATGGAATACTAGTGCTTCACCACCTTCTTATGATCTCAGCACCACCTTATCAATTTTCAAATCTAGGTGATTTTGGTTAAATTCATCGAAATTTGTTAATTTTTTGACCACGCTTTACCCTCCCCAGAGATTCAACATGTACCCATCTTGCATTAAATTTCTGTGGAGAGCCCTGGTAGGTAACAGTGAATTGATTTTGCAGGTCTGGATATAAGGTCTGGGTCATAAACAATGATATGCAGTCGTATATAAATATTTAAGCTGTTCCTGAAATTGAAAATTAGTATGAGTAACAATATCAAAGGTCTGCCACATGTTTGAAGTTTGACTGTATCATACCGCATGCTGTAATGATAATGATTTTATTCAAATAAATTCTTATTGATGTCATCCGAGGATAATGGATGATGGATGTAGCAGACCGTTGGGTTTCTATTGTTCTGGACAGGTGTTCTGGGCATACATTAGGCCCCCGTGAATGTTTGCTGTCAGTCTAACTGCTAATCATGCATAGGAGATGTGACATGGAAGCCCCAGGGTTATTCACATGCCTTTGTTTGGTGCCGTCGTGGTGAAATGGGATAGGGGATAGGTAGGGATGGATGGATGTGAATTTGCACATATAGTGGGAAGTGTAGGTTATGTGAGGTTATATTGAGAAACAGGTTGGTATATTGTAGCATGCTACATCATCAGTTCCCGAATGTAATAATTTGCATGTGTATAAGGCTTGTTTATGGGAAATATTGTGGATCATAATTTAACAGACCAAATAGCAAAACTGTATACAGTACCTGAAGCAGTCAGATAGCACCATGGTGGTACCATGTTTTAATAATTTTGCCCTAGGCTATTACAATGTAACAATTAACCTATTCTTCTATGCGCACAGCATCTGTCTGTGTTACATCCACATTTATTGTATGCCCAAACCAGGATACTACATTCTGGTGTACATGTATTTCCTGGATTTTTCCAACTATTGATTTTGCTGTTTTGCAATTCGTAACCAAGCCAGGTATTGTAGACATTCAAGCATTTTTTCACCACTGTAATCTGTAAGCTACGAAGTCATACTTTTGTTTGTAGATGATCACTGAAAGGCAGTAATGATATAGCTGCACAGAAGTCTGAATCAAGCTTTCCTTTGTTGTCAGTGAATAGTAGAAAATCAGTCTCCAAGAGGAAGTAGGTTATAATTCCTGGGATGTGGTATATTATGTCAGTCATATTACTAGATTAGAACTTATAGAGGTTATTGCACTTAAAAGGTGGGTTTGAAGCACATCATTACCGGGGGTTTTTCTAGAAAAAATTGAACAAGAGGCTAGGGAGGCGAGGGAGCGAATTCTATGTATCTGTGGAAGAATCAATCACTAAGTGAAGGCTGTATGCTGGGAATTTAGCTAAAATCTGTATTCAACAAGAGGGCACTGGGCTGAAACAAGAGGGCACAGCGCCCCTCTTTCCCGATTAAGATGAACCCCTGATTACTTTGTGTAATATTTGCTTTGATTGGAATTTAAATGGCACAATGCTTATAATGTTCCTTCTCATTTGACATGCCTTTCCCCAGGCAACACTTCTCTTCAGATAAAATCCATTGGTTTTACATTAAAGCAGGCCGGTAAAGAACATTTTGCACGTTATCTCAATTTGCATGTGAATATAATACCTAAGGATAAATTATAGCTAAAATTCTTGTGTGACAAGAATTTAAAGGAGGGAGGCTGTTGAAAAATTAAAAAAAGAATAGACCCCCTTAGCTTTACATGATTCTAAATCAATGAAGACATTCGTTGTTCATAATTGCAAATCCTTTATATGTGTACGTTAGTCAATGTAAAGATGGAGGATGCAAATATTTTGGGTCATCATTTCCTAAAGACAAAATATTCTCAAATGATTTAACTGTCTTTATGCTAGGGAGACATCCATGTACCAAATTTGTATTGTTAGCAACATACATCCGCAAATAGAACTGTTAGAAAGATTTCCCTTTCCAATGGAACAAAATTCTGCATAAGAAAATGTGAACTGTTTACTGTTTACTCAGTTCACCGCTTAAGGGGGCATACTGATGTTGTTGTTGTAAACTGATGTTGTTGTTGTTGTTTACAGGAGAAGGAGAACAGCGACGCCCTGGGCAGGGAGGAGGCAGCGGGGACCAGACTGAAGGAGGTGCAGACTATTGCCATGGACCTGGAGATTAAGTATGTTCTCAAACCTGTGAGAATGACCACCTCTATATAAGGACCGCCTGGTCAATGTGACCACTT
Source organism: Branchiostoma lanceolatum (assembly GCA_035149815.1). Classification (NCBI taxonomy): domain Eukaryota; kingdom Metazoa; phylum Chordata; class Leptocardii; order Amphioxiformes; family Branchiostomatidae; genus Branchiostoma; species Branchiostoma lanceolatum. The sequence goes on along the minus strand of CM068871.1, from coordinate 14,700,509 downwards.
TTTGGTGGTCCCTTAATTAGATGATTTTTTCCATTGTCACAGGCATTAAGAATCCTGTCTACAGTGACCACCTGTCTACATAGCAGGCTCTACATAGACCAGATTTTATCAGTCCCCTGAGTGGTCTTCTTTGACAGTTTTGACTATATATCTGAATATATTTAGAAATGATAAGTAGAAAGCTATCCATTTGTATTCAAATATTTTGCTAGTTTATAATTTCTGTTTCTACTGTATCTAGGATTGCCGATGCCATAAGGGAAATTGATAGTCTCCAGAAAGAGAAGAAGAAATTGGAAGACAGAGTGTCTTCCCTCGTGTCTAAGAACTCGGAGCTTGAGGAGAGGGAGTTTGAGGTGACAGAGAAGGTGCGAGACAGCGTACAGATGGTGGAGAACGCACTGTTGGAGAGGGATCAGGTGAGCAACGCAATATCTATGACTATGTCTTAAGGTTTAAAAGAATAGATGCATGAAAATGACATATATTTAGTGCAAATTTGTAACATCATTGATAGAACTTTGGATGCCATGATTTTGTCAGGTTGTCTGGGTATATAAGAAATTTAGTTCACTCCAAGAGGCCAACATGACTTCTGTTAACTCATGCCAACACCCATGATGAAGGTTGATGTAAGAGACTGTGATGTAGTCTATTATATAACAATGGAAATAAACATTTAGATATTGATACTTGAGCTATATGTATGTTGTAGGCTTCCATACATGTACAATATATATGGTATCTATCAACAAGAATTTAAAAGTAGCTGTCCTTATATAATTATATACTGCTCTTTAGTCACAGTTCAGGATGAAGAAAATTGATATTTTGGTAAATTGTATTGTAGTTGTGACATCTGTGGCGAACAGTTGTAAGTTTTTTGTAACTCCTTTGTTTCTTCCATCATGGAAACCTGTTAGGCCATTGTCCGTGAGAAGCAGAATGCCCAGGAGATCCAGAGACTTCAGGCCATGCTGGCAAAGCTGCTGAATGAAGCTGGAGCCAGAACAAGGAAGGAGGTTAGACATCAGTTCTTTGTCTTTATGGTGTTTGGAACACCCAGCTGTGCCTGTGGTGTGACAACTGCAGTGTTGTCTCGCTTTAAGTCATGACCAACTTGCACCACAGAGTGCAGAAAATTATGAAATAGATACCGAAAAATCCAAAATTTGCGCCTTGTGCCTTTACTGATTTTTGTATGACCTCTGACCTGAGCATTGCATAACTTGCCGGGAGTAGACTTGGTGTTGACTCACACACAAGTCAACGCGACTTGAGACCCCACCCCCTGCTGGGTAACTTGAGCATGGTCAAGAGCAAGTCCAGGAAAAGGGGACTTGAGTACCCTAGATTTCTGTTCATACAGTCCAAAATTGACTCCGCTGGTGAAAACATGGGCTGAGTGTGCTCCATGTGTGCTTGTAAAATGCATGTGTAAATTAGGCCTAAGAATGGTTGTGATTTTCAGGTAGATGGTGTGAGAGAACTGAGCAGTAAGAATTGTTGTGATTTGCAGGTAGATGGTGTGAGAGAACAGTGCAATAAGAACCTGGAGAAGCTAATGGAGGAAATCCACGGGCTGGAGATGGAGGTGGGGCAGAAACAGGCTCAGGTGGACCGCGCCATCAGGGAGAAGAGGGCCGTCGAGGGGGAGCTGGAAAAGGTGATCATTTGGGGCACAGTATACTACTTAAACTTTCCAAAAATGTATTCAACCTCCATTAACAGTAATCCGCTGGGTTACATAAATCCACCACTTTGAAAAACAGTGGGTTTGAGAGATCTTTAGTGCAGCTATGCGCAATGTAGATATGCAAGTCTTAGAGTGCATTATTCTGAGGGACATTGGGTTGGAGATCTTTTTTCATGTATCTTTTCAGGGTGGCGGAATTATGTACCCTGGTGGAATTATGTTAGTAAATGTTACTAACTTAAAGTAACAACTTCAATACTCATAGAATTTTGAGTATTCTTGTAGTGTTTGTGTGTTTTCTGAACTTACATGTATAACAATTGTTCCTCTGTATTAGAGAGAAGACATAGAAAATATAGTTCATTGTAGTTTTATGTCATACATGTTTAGACTTGTACATACAAGTACCTGTATCTGTGAATCTTTCACCACTGTATGATAATGATAATGTTGTGGTGTTATGCCAAAGGGGGGTTATACCGAATGTACAGATACAGATATTGAAAGATTTCTCTTTATCAGGTGTACAAATCAGGAGAGGGGGAGGGCGGACATGCGTCTGAGCTGACTAACAGGCTGTTCAACGCCGAGAGGGCCAGAGACGAGGCTGACATGAACCTCAGATCACTACAGAAGAAACTGAAGAAAATGGAGGATGAGTGAGTTTGTAAATTTGTTAATTCACTACAGGAAACTCTGCCATCCTAGTGTAGTTGCATTCTTTGCTTTTATTTATTTATTTCATCTTCAAAACATCTGGGTAGCCCCTACAACACGATTGTTGATTTCCACCAAGAGGGCCCAGAGAACATACATGTAGGACAAATGGTACATAAATTACATAACATAGCTCAAAGGTATATAGAGAAAATGATAATGAAAGTATTGTAAGGAACAAATGATACTGTAACATATATACTCTAAGTTATGTCTGTAACATATATAGATTACTAAACAAAAGTAATTATACAAAGCCGAATCATGAGATCAAAGTCGTGATCCAAAATCAAATACAGTAACCGTTCCTGAATCAAATATCATTGGAGGTCAAAGGTCTGTTTGAAATCTTTTAAGTTGAAACCTGTTTGGTATTGTTGACAGTCTAGCTCAGTCACATGTTAACCGATCCTTTCCCCCTACCATGTAGCAGAGACCAGAACAAACTGCAGCATGAGGCCATCCTGTCGCAGACAGCCAATCATGTGGAGTCCCTGCGGAAGGATTGTGAGGACCTGACTATGGACAAGATAAAACTGCAGGAGGAGGTCAGCAAACTGCAGCAGGAGGCCAACAACGGCAGGAGACAGGGACAGGAGGCACAGAGGAAGGCAGCTAGACAGGTGGGTTTGTTTTTCTGTTTGTGTCAGGAAGTCTCATTTCCCCCCACTTTTCAACGTATAGCCATAGATATGGAATTCTTATCTAAAGTCTTTTTTCAGTGTAGGTTATTTCTGATCAGTAACTGTTGCTTTCTCTTATACATCTACATGTTGGTACCCCCATATAACCCCATCAGGGGCAAATACTTAGTACATATTTTGTATTTGAAACTTGATTTTGACAACTGGAGCATTTAGACAAGTAAGAGGAAAACTATTACAGAAATCCAATGGCAATATTGAATAATGCAAAACTCTGCCATGTGTTTTTACAAAAGGTAGCAATGCTGGAACAGGAGCACAAACAGAGAGAGAGAGAGTTTACGGTGAAGCTGGAGGGAACAGAGGACGCAAACAGACAGTCTATGTCTGAACTCAGGAAACTGCTCACTGCACAACAGAAGATGAATGCCAAGTAAGTGCAATTGTAACAGTGTGGTTCAAGCACCACTTACTGACCAGTGTAACTGGTCCGAACCTAATTTGGCCTAGTGGTAAGTGCATTGGCTGGCCAGGGCTCAACTCCCGGGAGTCAGGAGACTGTGCTACTCGGCTTATGTATCTCACAATCACATCTTATATCCTCATTGTCCCCTCTCTAATTGGGCCAATGGCATTTAATGTATGAGGAGATGGTACGTTTGGGTATGGGCCAAATGAAATATGATGCAAAATTATTTAGAAGGAAGAGCAACAATCAGCTTTTTTTTTGTTATTCTTTGCTTCTTCAGCCCAAGTCTTTTCTAGATCATTTTGTTCACAAGCATGCAGCATTCTGACACTCAGATTCACTTCTGTACCATAGCTACTCTGAATTATGAATATATATTGTAATAAACACCCTACAACTCCAACCCAGGAGAGTCTTCAAATTGAATCAACCTTTTATTTCTGGCTCTTTTCAATATTACCATGGATGTCAGTCATGTGGATGTTAGCATGGCAAAGTTCACATGATTACAGTAATATGATAAATGAGTCTTCTTGATATGCGTCACTGCAGCGTCAGTGAAGCGCCATATTTGCACCCAAGGAGAGACATGCTCAACTGTTACAGATAATGAAGTTGAAGTATAAAACAGATCATGATCTTATTCCTGTCTGAGAAGCCCTTTGTGAGAACCCCAGAGAGTTGTCCATGAAATTGTTTAGATCAAAGCATTATAAATCCATACATTAAGATTGATGTATTTTTAGTACTGTTATTTGTGCATGCATGCATTACATGTATGAAATGCACACATATACATGTATGTATTGAAATTTCTCAGCAGCTTCTTGTGTTTCAAAATTTTTGGGAGCATGACAAAACTTATTAGTGGTTACCGTTAGTGATTCAGAGCAGACTAAACTAAGTACATGTAGGATGGCACCCAGACTAAATTCCAACCACTTGCATTGGCTTTTTTTTATTTTCTCTTATTTAGCTTCTATCAAGAGTCAAATGTGGTTTCAAAAACAATGTAGCAAGGCTGTTGGGTATCTTTTTCTAGATGAGAACTCAAATTTCACATCTTTCCTAGAATTCCATCTCGTGTTCTTTATACTAATAGCAATTATGTCTACCCTGAATCACAATGGTGAAAATTCATTCTTACATTTTCTTATCATCCTGTTGTAAGAAATACTGACAAGAACGAGATCCTTTCTGGACAGAGCTGATCTTTCCTCTAACTTTATTTATAGCTTCATGTCATGATATTAAGAAGACACTTCTAAAGTATTCAGATAATGTGTATGTGACGAATGTGTGGCTTATATCTAGTCAGTTATTCGCCTGTGTGTGTGATCTATTAAGACAGACCCGATACCCTTCATGTCCACCAGTGGGTGGAGAATGTTATCTGTGACTGCCAGCCAGCCCTGTGGGGTGTTTGTGTAATCTACAACATGAGCCAAGAATTCTAGGCACTGACTCATCCTAATGTTATACCATAGATTGAGAGATCAACTTTCCCTTCATTTTTACCTATAATACCGGCAACCTTTAAATTGAAGTTTGACTTTGTAGGAGTTGATAGATTGTACTACAGCGGCCACATTCACTAGATTCATGTACAAAAGAGTGCTATTTTCTGCATCAGAGTCTGTTGGAAGAGAGAAGAAAGTATTCACATTCAGGGAGATGCAAGTGTATTAGGGATTTAGACTCACTCTTTGGCATTATACAATGGGATTTGACAGGGGAAACGTCTTCCATTGTGTAAACTTCTGCACTCCATTTACCAGTTTTTGACTGCAGTAATGACGAGTGGATTATACAATGTCAAGTTCACAAGATTCAGTGTGATGAAAGGATGAGGTTAAAAGGGAAGAACCTTTAGATCAAAAATCACAAAAAAATCTAATGCATTTCAATCCTCAAGTTGATTCAGTCAGTTCTGTAGCCAGAGTAAGCTACCCAATTTGGTGGGAAGGTTAAGCGAAAGTGCTAAGAATTCTCAAGATCTCAAAATTTAACTTCCCATTTTAAGTACAAAAGCCTCAGGTTATGACCCAGGAAAATTGCTTTGATTAGATCATGGAATCAAAGCTTTGAACTCATGCATGAGGAAAAAAACATAACTTAACACACCACAGCACTTAAACTCTGTCCTCTTGCAAAACACTTCTCAATCAGCGGCTACTACAGATTGAATTTAGCTTTCAATATTGAATGATTCATAATGAATGTTGGCATTTTCACCAAGTCGCAGACCTGGACTACCGCATTGTGATTCTGCGTAGAACATGTTATGTCCCTTTCCATGCTCAGCACATCTCACTGTTAGCAATTGGAAGTATAAAATCATCCCACTTACATTATGTACAATGTATATCTACATGTATCGGTATATGTCAGGATATGCTTGAACCTACACAGTAATTTCCCCTAACAGGGAGCTACACTTTGAACTTGTCACCTGTCTCTGTAAGTTTGCTGCTAAACATGTGAATAGTATGCATATAAATTGTTAAAGTTAAAGTGACCCAGGCGTCTTGATAAGACGTATAGGGTGGCGTGGTGCCCATCTCCATTTCCGTAGCCCTTGCACCACACATTTGTGCAAGTCACTACAGCAGGAGGCTAGTCCGCTGGCCGTGATTTGTTTTTAACTACCATTTACTACCTTGGTAAAGCCTTTTTAGGGATGCCAGATGAGTAATGGTAAGGAAAACCTAATGGGGGCAAACTAGGGATTTATTCTGATATCCAGAAAGATTTTTTGTGTGTGTCAAAAACCAATGATTCTACACTTTTTTGGGTTGCAGTGCCAGAAATGTGAAATCATCATAACTAGATGACAGGCCAAAGACTTTGAGCCACAAGAAAAAAATAGTGATTTCACATGAGTTAAAAGCTTTTCCACAATACTAGTTAGTGTCGACCAAGAATACATGTTAAGTTCTCCTCCGTACCAAACCCTCAGAATAAGACTCGATTCAAATCCCTCCTGTAGCCTCCACGCAGGGTAGAATATAATGATCGTCTTTGTACTTTCATAATATGATGTGAATACTAGAAGTTTGTCTTCAGCCTGCATCGCGGTTTCCCTCTTATCCTGCACTTACAACTGCAGGTCCCTGTATGTGCGTCTTTGGTAATTGCATGCATGAAATGCCAGACATCCTGTTTTTGTGCTTGTTGAAATCCTAACTGACACGTAGCTCCCTTCATCATGTCAAATTCTGGCACTCCAGTTGGGACTTAATTTGACTCTTGAATATTCCTGTTAATTGTCTGGCAGCTTCCTGGTATGATGTATTTTTCAGGTTTATTGTGTGTGCTGTAGTTATGGAGGTACACTGTAGTTTCAGTTACATGTAATGTGTAACTGAATTTCCTAAATAAAATGAAGGTCATGTGGAAACAATATTCTTTTTTCTTCTCATTTCTTCTGCAGATGGAGAGAAGAATCCAAAGGTCTTACCAGAAAATTTGAGGGCAAGCTCTCAGAATTGAGGTAACTTTTATGCTTGTAAATGGTATCAAAGTTTATTCAACATTTGGGGAGGTTGCATATATTTCCACTTTTTCAGTGTGGCTATGGAATGTCTCTGTAGCTCAACTGATAGCAGCACAGTTGAGCTCCTACTCCTAGTTCCAATTAGTTGGAAACTGCCAATCCTGGGTAGACATCTTGTTGGTTGGGTCTGCAGTGTTCTCGCCAGCGCCCGTCCTCCCGTCATTTGACGGGTTTTTGTCGCTCTTGACGGACAAAATTTTTGCCCAACCCGTCATTTTTGATGGACAAAAATCGGTGTGTAAAGATATTTAGACAGAGTTTAGAATTTTGCAAAAACTCCAGAGGATCACCGGAAGTTCGCGACGAGGGCGATCTAGATCATTTCTAATGCCCGCCGGCGACAACCCCAGCCACACACAAAGAGCGCCGTGGTCACGGTGGTGGATATTTGGTGGCCGCCGAAAACTCGGCGTCATGCGCCGCCCTCCCCACAGTTTTGGCTGGTCGCATCGGGCTGGCGTTTATTTCTGTTTTGTCCCTCTCGGTTCACCGTCAGTTATTGTTATCAAAGAAGCCTAAAAATTCAGAAATATCCCCATAGCTATCAGGCTTTCTGTAATCTGTAAAACATTATTAAAGTTTCAAGCCGCGGCGGCTGAGTTGCATGCGCTTTTTTCCCGTAAGAAATGGTAAACAGGCGTCAGATATTCTATTCCACCAATCAAAGTGCTCGTCTCCGTCGCGTCAAGAAAAACCGACCAATGACATGCGAGTCTCGCTACTCGCGTGATTTCAGCTAAGCGTGAATTTGCGAGATGTTAGGGGAATGGCGGGGATCGCAAGGATCGCACGACGAAGCGGCTGTTGGAAGGCTTGAATCGACAACTTTTGAAGACATTCAGTGCAGTTACCGGAGAAATTAACCGTGGAAAACATGGGAGAAAAAAATGGACGTCTTTATGGCGTTCTTTCTCAAAGTAGGGTGTCAAATTCCTCATTATGTTCAATAATTACAGGGAGCATACGGGACAAGTGTTGAAAAATTTTATTTTTGCCGACTTATTCTGCGTGTATTATTTGTAGGACGTAGATACGTAATAAAGTTTTGTTGAGCTTGATTTTCTTTTCTTTGCCGATTGTATACAACATAGAAATGTAGCTTGTGTGTGAACATTCGATCTTACCGCGATGACGGCACGCCTCCCCCCAAAATTACGCCTGAAACCCTTGTGTAATTTTTCACCGAAAGAGATGTCATTAAACTAAGCTTATTCTACCAGGAAATTTGCCCCTCAAAATGCAGGAAATAGCGTTTCAGAGGGTCTAGATTCCAAAATTTTCCGGGGGAGAATACCCCCGAACCCCCCTAGGATGGTCACGCCTCCGGCGCGACGCCTCGCGCCTTCGGCGCTCGATAGGTTCTTCCCTCCAGCAAAATTGAAATGACGGGTAAAAATTTCAGGCTGGCGAGAACACTGGTCTGCACCTGTCTTTCCAAAGGGACGCAAAATGGTGGTCCTGTGATCAAGGAGGTACCTCGAGCACATTAAAGGGGAAGGCTGAACAACTCCTCCCTGTAAAAATATGAAAATATACCCTGCTACTGAAGCAGCAAGGAAACTTGTTGCCCTATATGCCACCAGGCATTACAAATCAAAGGTCTGAACGAACGAACGAACGAACGAACGAACAATGTGGCAATGTAATGTTTAACGTCCTTGTTTGAACTTAAGTTGTCACACTACAGTACTGAGCCAGTCCCTTCCATGGATCCTGACCTTACTCTGTTGAGAGTAACAGTAAGCTTTTGTCATTTGCTCCACCTCTGGAGCAATGATGATAAATGCCTTGCTTTTTCCTCATTTAAGTGACAGTAGCTTTTCTATCACCTCTAAAAGGAACACACCTTTGAGAAACCCCTGTCTAGTTTGTTGTTCAATTTCTATGCATTTCATTTCATTTCACAGCTACCTTCACTGACAGCAATATGTATGCAAAAATGATGCACCGGTATAACATCTTGGAAGCAATTGTTGCTAATGCATGTAGGTTAAAAGGGAGCAGGCTGGAATATGCATGTAATTTTAACGTAACATTTGTACTAAAGTCAAATAGGGGTCTTCAACAGGAAATAGGCAACTGTAGAATATAGTATGATGAACAGACACAGTAGCCAATGAATTTTGTCCAGAGATATTATTAAAGTCCTGAATGTTCCCCACATTACCGGCAGAACTGAGTCCCAATAGCACTTTATTTTCAGTATATTCCTAGAACCTGTTTAAGATCATAATTTGGTCATTCAGTCCACCCTTAAAAATGAAAGCCTTAAAACATTGAAGAACGAAAGCATTGCACTGCTCTAAAAGTCGAATTTCAAGGAGTATCAGTGCCCTTACACACCTGTCAAATTCACCGTGTAATGGTTGTGTACATGGGTTTCAGGGATCGCCGTGTCCGGTCCTAGATTTTTTCTTACACGCCTGGACCTGGAAAGTGTATGGGAATTTACGGTATCCTTATACTTGACGTGTAGTGGAAAACGGATGACAAAAGGATGATAATTATATACGGCCCTTCGTGCGTTCTAGGTGATAATTACCTGTACATTACCGAGGTAATATTATGTTCTACTGGCAAAAAGCTGAAGAAAATGGCTTGAATTAACGTGATCTAATTTTCTTGATTATATTAAAGGGGCCATCTGATATAAGCGAGATAGAAGTGTTTCTACCAGCTGCAGATCGTCCGAACAAAATGGATAATTGGCGTTCCAATATGTTGAATGTCGTTTATTTTGAAATCCACCTAGGTCGACAAGAATGGTCTCCAAAAACACCAACATCATGATTAGTGAGGCTGGGTTTTGAACGTGCCGACATTTCCTACGGGGAACCGCGCGGGACGCCGCTAGATCCAAACGACGGTCGCAATCGTTCTGAGCTGGGCGACATTTATATCGCCCTGAGACCCCCGCCCGCCAGAGACCCCGCCCGCCCTGCTGAGCCCCTCGCCCGCCCTGCTGAGCCCCCCGCCCGCTCAGAAACCCGCGCCCGCTCAGGAACCCGCCCTGGCCCGAAAGCCACAGCTTAAATATACAAAAGGCGGTTAACTAGGGTATGAGATAATCTCATAACTTTTTCCCGACACGAAAACCGATGTCCAAATGCCCAATGATAAAACATTTAAAGCAAAATGTGAAAAAAAAAACAGACCCTCTTGTTTAACGTAGTTGTTAGATAAACGGCTCTATCTGATGTTTACATAACATGCGCCACAAGCCTACAGTTCCATCACAGTGACAGACCTAGATCTACGAGTTGATTTAAAATGCACTGTAGTAGAATTGTCATTTTCCTGGTGTTAATATAAACAATCAGTTCATTGCTTTGGTGGGATGTGTATTGCGTTGTCTGGTGCGGTTTTTCTTAGACAGAAGCCAAAAACGCCCGGCGTAAAGTATTTTTGTTTCATGGTGACCACCCGGGCCAAATTTAAATATTAGCAGAATTAGTCCGTCGATGTCAGCCGCTGGGAACGAAGATGAAGGTTTAGATAAGATAATGCTTCTTTGTTACGAAAAAGGAGATCTTTTCTCAACCTCACAGCTTAATCATACAATGATGGGAATTAGGATACTACGTAACGTCAAAATGTGCGGATTCTGCTTTACTGCAGACGGTAGATAAACAAGTGGTCTATCGATATTTAATAAACCTCAATATATCATTGGTCTATCTGATTCTGAAATCTACGAGTTGGTGTGAAGCTTTGCTTTTGTGAAGGAGAGATATTTGCCCGTTGGCTAAAACAAACATCAGTTTTATGTGTATTTTGTTGTCCGGGTTTGTGTTTCTAAGACATTAGGCCACAAAAACACCTTCAATCTTATTTTACTGTATTCATTTTGTGTACCGACTGGGGTGTTTTTTCAAGTCGCATGAATCTGGACTACAGTGCGTATCACCATGCTAGATAGAAATATTAATTTCATCACACGACAAGCACGAACTATTATCAACATAGGTCCATGTCACTGTACAATACACACACATGTTCACCTTGCAATGAATGGTGTCCATAGTATGTTGCTCTGGAACATGTTATCTATTTGACTCGACGTATTCAATTTATGTCGCCGTTTATATACTTTAGTCGATAGAACGATTTACTAGTACTTGAATACAACATTTGCATTGTTAGCCTACTGATTTTCCAAGCCGTCGTTGTCGATAAGACACAGCCGCAGGTTTTTACACCTTCTCTGGCAGATATTATGTAAACTGTGAAATGCCAGTAATCAGGCTGTTCAAAACTAAATTTATACAATAGACATACCTGGCATACAGGTTATTGTATCTATCTCCATGCAAATTTTTGTAAAAGAAAGCCCAGGCCAATAGTATCTATTCTAGCACGTGGTTTCAAAACCACGTTGCGTGATTGGCCAATCAACGGTCATGTCACCATTTTCAAATATATCAGTTGGCATTTCAGGAGTTGGCATTTGTGTGCAGATGTGTATTGTCGTGTCTCTTGTAGACTAGCGTGTGTTATATAGCCATGCCTGGGATCATTTGGAGCTTGGTTACTATTCTACGACGAGACTGAAGCAAGGCGCTTGAATGCAGAACATCGTGACATGGAGCTACCGTTGTGACGTCCTTCAAAAGCACTACAGCCCGGACTTTTGACTACGGCTTTGCCCCGGACTTTAAGACGGATGAAGAATGTAATGTGGAAATTGCAACGGCTTGTCTGTCTGGATTGTGAAGCAACTGCAACCCTCGCTCGTTTTGATAGGAGCGACGAATCATACGGACTGCGCTACCCCGCCAGGCTAGGTTTCAGTACGACACTTCTGCGCCACTCACGCCCAGACGAGAGCAGATGACGACGTCTTCAAGAAGCTAGAACAAATAGACGCTGGCATTTCAAAGGACTACCCGAACAATCGTAATCCGTACAACCGAAGAGCTGGTGGTTATGACATCAAGGCGGTTATGACGTGAATAAAATGAGACATCTTTGTAAACACCGATTAGTGATATTTCAGACGGAATAAATGTGGCGCTATCACGATATTAATAAAAACGTGAGAAATGGGGAAAGTGGGGAGGGGTCAAAATCCAGTAGAGGGGGGGGGGCAGTAGCCTTGAAGCTGCTTTCCATGACAAAAGAAATATTGAAGCGTAACCGGGTGTATCCAGCCGGACGAGCATGCGGGGTGATAATTAGGTGATAATTGCCGCTAAATTATGCACATCACACCGCCACACGGACCATTACACGGTGAATTTCCTGCTATACCGCACAGCCGCACTACATAGGACAGAACCTGGAGAGATAATTAGGTGATAATTGCCGCTAAATTATGCACATTACATCGCCACACGGACCAATACATGCTGAATTTCCTGCAGTGTATGGTCATTTCAAGGGTATATGTCCGGGTGTGTAAGGGCCTTTAAACTTCCTGTACACGGAAATGGTCCATCTCCGGGAGTATCTAGGGGACGTACAGGACCGGACGCGCAACGTAAACAGGTCCGAAATGCCATGATTCTGAAGGAAATGCAGAATTTCCATGAATGTGTAAGGCAATTTCTGACCCGGAAATTCGGCTTTCCGCGCAGTGTTGCTCTTCCAATGCACATGAAAAGTGACCTCGTAACTTCCTATGGGTAATAGCAGGCCACAGCCTTTCCATGACTCATGGTCTTTGTGACCAGTTGTCATGAAAAAGCAGAAATATTTGCGGGGATTTAATTTCACAGTAGGGAGATGTAATCGCAGTGGTTTTGAACTTGCATTTGAAACAATAGTAGCGCTACAGTCACACAATGGAATGACTTTTCGCAGTGGTTTTATGTTTACGGCAAAGAGTTCACCGCGAAAACCACAAACATAAAACCACTGCGAACATTTCTGCATTTACAGTATTCTTTGCAAATGATTCTTACAGCTACAAAAAAACATGTACCCTACCAATAACAGTTCTCTCTTGGTCAGTGCTATTTATTTTACATCCATCATGTACAATTTTTAAGACTTAACAGCCATTGCCACACACTGTTGTAGTGTGAAGAGAATGTAAAGGAAATATGTTATTATATACAAAGTGATCAATGTCAATGTCCTTTGACAGGTCTGAACTCAGCAGGCATAAGAAGTACAACGATGAGCTTCGGGACTTGTTAGAGTCCAGCCAACAGAAAAACGCTGAGGTTAGACTACTCTCCAAGCAGAGGTAGGGTTTCGGCTAGTCTTTTTAGGCGTTCTTGTCTGAATTTCTATTTTGTCACGGTTTCTTTATGTCACAAATCCCATCATAAGGACACCATGACAAAATAGAAACCCAACAAAAACACCTAAAAAGACATAAAAACAAGCCGACACCCAACCTCTGCTTGGAGAGTAATGTGAGACCATGTTTTGTAGTTGTTACAGGTGCTGTAGTCACCAGTGTTTGTTTGTTTGTTTTACTGAGAACATATACAAATGATGGACAGTCATAACCAAGATCAAATTTGATACAAGACATCTACGATTGACAGACAGTAATGAACTCAGCTTTACAATAAATCAAAAAGTAATTGTCTTTATGTGGGTTTTGTATTCTTTTTATACATTTGGATATGTTTCTTGTTTTATCTATTTCAGTCAAAAATCATTCTGTTGAGTCCTACCATCTGCTACCTTGCTATGCGATCCATTGTTGCCCAGATTGAGTTGTTGTATCACCTATCATAAGATCAAAACCATCTGCAAAGCCCAACTGTTGATGTGTCTTTTTTTTCTGATATCTGTAGCTGGAGAGAAGGCTTGGTGAGTACAAAGAACAGAATAACCGCTTACAACAGAGACTACGGGATGCAGAAAACAGGGTGACTAAGGTTAGGCTTTCTTCCTTTCTTGATGCATCACATGTTTAAACACACTTTATTTTGTAACACACTAGCTAAAGCTTCTCATAAGTATTTTTACATCCTTGCAACCCACAGATTAGACTTCAGCATGGCATGTGGTACCAAAAATTGCATGTCTCAAAATAGCCCCTTGGACTGCTTCCAACATGTAGCTGCTATGGAGATATTCAGTTCATGTGGTAGAAAATTGCCCTCTTCATGTTTGATTCAAGTCATATTGTCTGCTTTGAAGCCTGTGTGTTACTGAGTAATGTGGTATTTGAAGGTGGAATGTCCTCAGTCGTGTCATTAAAGCAGTATCAAAGAGACGTTGTCAGACAATTTATCTCATTGACTCAATTGAGTCAACCTCAAAAGAATCATGATTTAAACATATGGTTGTGATGTGCTGTGTAAGTTCTATGCCTTTAATATTTACAGTTTGACATGGATCAGTTTTTCAACATGCATTTATGTCGGTTAGCAGTTAGTAACTTCAAAACTCATATGAATATATTTGTATTTTTGAACATCAAATGCATGGTTGAATTCATACTGCAACTATTGCTGAAAGGATTCTAATAAGCATTTTTATGTGGTAACTGAATTTTACCAGTATTATATAGGTATTGTAGCAGGCATCATTGCAAAACTGTAACAGTTTCTATGATGAGAACACTGTCTTGAAAACATATGATGTTCAATACCAGTCTACTTGTAGGAATATTGTATCTTTCATCTCAGTACACTATCATCCTGAATGATTAGAGCCTTTGGAGAAGTGAGAATTGTTATTTGGCACAGTTGATGATCTTTGATAAACTGCTAACAGAAATGACCTGTAGGGTTGATAAAGCAAATTGCTCAGGGAATTGGCAATTGGTACATGTGGGCAGAAAGGCAACGGTGTTACCTACTAATTTTCTTAGACTAACAGCTTATCACAGCAAACGATTATTGTTTAATTATTTCTTTCTCTTTTACACATTCACAATGCAGCATAATGTGGGTTACATGTAAGTATGACGCACACATAGTGCATGTTAAAGTAAGTGTGCAATGTACGTTATGTATGTATGTACTTGTGCCGGCAGCATTTTCCATGTAGCTGATTACAGAAGTGATTTTATTTAAAAAGTGCAGCCATCAAGGTAGTGACCAGGTGTCATGTATGATTTCTTCAACTTTGACCGCAAAAATCAACTATGATTATGTATTCTATAAATTTAATGTATTTTGTATCAAACAACAAGTCAGGAATTGGAAAATGATCCTGAAATGCAGAAATGTTTGCGGTGGTTTTATGTTTGTGGTTTTCGCAGTGAACTCTTTACCGAAAAAAACACAGCGAAAAGCTGTTCTATTGTGTGCCTGTAGCGCTACTATTGTTTCAAACACGAACTCAAAACCACTGCAAACACTCCATGTCTTCCCTACCGTGAAATAAAATCCCCGGGAACATTTCTGCATTTACAGTATTAAAAAAACTACTTGAGCTTGGTTAACATATCCCTCACTCGTCTTGCTGATGTGGAAATCTGTCTTCATTAACAGCTGCTAGAACAGCCTCGGGGAAGTACAAGGGATGCTGGGAGTCTCAAATCTAGGAACAGGTAAGGGACCTGTGCACCCGTGGATTGGAATAGTCCGTCAGATGTCATCAATTTAGCTGTTTATCACTACGTTAGCTAATCATCCAGCTAATCCATCTATGTGGCAAATTTGCCAATATACTAAGTGAATTTCAACAACAGGGACTTGTTGGCATTCCCTTGCTTTACAATTTGTGGTGCGGCTTTTGATGGATCACACTTCGGGGAAGGTGGTAGATTAAAGATGGAAAAAAATGTCAGTGAAATTCATCAAAATGCGAGCATGATGGGCCTTTTATGCACATCTTTTACCTCATTAAGCACATCTTTTACCTTGTTAGCCCAGATATAAAGACAAGTTAACACACCTGTATACATTGTACATGCATCATGAATGGGGAAGGCAGTCTAACACCATATGAGTCATTGGGGATAATGATGCATGCACTGACTTGCTCATTTTGTATTTCAGAGGTTTTGATCCAAGTTTACTGCTGTCAGACTTGAAAACATCCACGTACCTGGAATGAAAGTTCTTCCACCATTTGTATGCTATGGTGCTATGGAAGCTGCCCCTTTTCTCAGTTGGAAGCAACCATTAACTTTGACTGCAATGGTAAACCTAAGAAAATTGGTTGGATATGCACTTGGCCACACAATGTTATACAAATGCATGTATATGTACTTCAATCAATTATGTTCAGGCGCATGTTCATAACAGGGATTCAGAAAACCACAAAGTACTCTAAGCTTTCTATCACAAATTATACCATTTTCAGACCGCAACACAATATCTGCATTATTTTGTAGGCATCACTGAAATTGATGAGCACTGAAATTGCATGCAGACGAATGTAGAAATGTGCAATGATACTTAGGCCCCAAATCCTGAGCTTTATAGACTGGATGTCAGCTTTGTTAACTTTAGGGTTGTATGGTAGCAATCAGTGGGAGCGGACTAAAGCTAACAACGCTGGCCTACAGACTCAAGTGTAATGAATCATCATTTGCTTCAGTCAACATCCATCCTTTTCTGATCGTAGTGTAGCAACATGGTTTGGTCTTCCCTCCTGTACTCGTCTGTAGTACATGTAGTATTGGCTATTCCCATATTTGGATACTGAGATGCGTCCATGCCCAATACTTCCAAGTTCCAGCGTGAATTAATGATATAGATTTGCAGGCAATATTCAATTTTAGGCAGCATGCAATTTTGTAGGTTGCAGGGGAAAAGAATTCTGTGCCCTGAATTTTATTGATAGGTATTTGAAATACAAATGTATGGTTCACAGATATGTTGTTACTCAGGAAAGTGTGTGTATTTATATGACTTTATAATCAGTAATCTTTGGCTGACACAATTTGATTTCTTGGTTCATGATGCTGGTTGAAATTTAATTATCAACAGTGTACAAACAAGCATTGAACAGATTCGTTGGTGCTATGTTGGACGATATGGTTTTAAGATTTGATTTTTATGAACAAAATTGTCAGGCCTGATGTGTATTCCTTCTGCTGCTATATTTCTTTCCGTCCACCATTGCTTATTTTGTGTTATATATGTAATACAAGTACATGTATATTAGTATTCATTTGTATCAATTTCATGTAAAGACTACCAGTTTTCAATGTTTATCAAAGCAGAGAACAACTATTTGTACTACCAGGTAGATATTATTCACATAAAAAGATGTGGCATCAAAGGCCTAGCAGTTAGGCTAGCGGGAATGGGATCAAGGGGTCATGTGTTTGAATTCTAGCATTCCTGGCTAGAGGTTGTGTGTCCTTCCTTCTCACTCCACCCAGGTGTAAATGGTCCTGACTTCGGTTGTGGAGGTAAAAGGCGGTGAATTTAAACTTGTCGTATTGTCTGCCAAAGTGTGGTTAATGTACTTAAATGTCAAGGCCTCAGCCAAAACAACAAACTCTGTTCTTGGATTTTTTTCTATACAACAAGAAACATGATATAGCATGTACATGTATTTTTCCACCTTGTTCCTATGTCTGAGTGTTATTGTACTCACCTGTGGTCTTGTATAGTATTTGTACCTTTTATTGGTTCCAGATTTGAAACTGGATTTTCTTGCCACTATTTTAAAAGACAATCTGTATTACAGTCTCCAATAATACTTGATATGACATCAATGTGTTTTTTATTGAATCAGCAATAAATTGTATGTCGAAAACAAATATCCACCAGTGCAGGTTGTTAGTAATATTTAGCCATAGGGATGTTTCTGAAACTTTTAGCATTTTTCTCACTTAAGTCAAAGTCAGGCTAACCTTGGACAGACAGCTCGAGATCTAGTACCTTGCCTTGCTAGTTAATCATGATGACTGCTTCTGTTTGAGGTTTGTCTCCCTTCAAAGTCACCTCTAAACAAACGGTTCGTTACTGTACTTGGATTGAACATTGACTAAATTGTCCCAAAGAGAGTTGCCCCTTGGGCCAATCTAATGAACGATATTTGACAAATCACACACCAACGTAACTTGCTCTTTAGATTTGGACACATTCAATATTTATCAATATTTTGATAAAGAATATTTATCTGATGGAAAGCAAAACCATTCATCAGAAGTGTGCCCCTTGTGCAGTAAATTTGACTTAATTTTCGTGTTATCTGATACTGTTCTATCCTTCCTTATGAATCCATGTTCAACCCCTATGGTGAATTGCCTACTTCAACTGTAGGGGCAGGCAGGAAGGTCTGTACAGGTCTGTGTGCGTTGTGATAGGTGGAACGCTCTTGCCTAAGGAGGAAAGGGGATGTCAGTGTAGGCTGTATGTTCACCTATGGTCCGACAGGCTTTAGTGCTTATACACTTATTGGCATAAATTTAGTGAGTTGGCCAGAGAATCTTTAAATAAATACCCAGTGTAGCATGTTTAAGTGTTCTTATACTCTTATCATGTATAGTTTGTGTTTCGAATGCATGATTTTACCGGCAGGGCCTTACAGTTATGCACTGGTGCAAATGTTACGTTTCAGATGCTAGACGTGAATAAATTCTATTGGGAGTACCAGTGTGTTATATGGGCGCGAGTGCAATTTCGTCAGTCTTTTAAAATATTAGCTGTTTAACTAAGACTTAGTGCATTATAATTAGGGAAATCATTTTCTGTGGGGAAGAATTTACATCAACACATGATTGCAATTCGCAACAAGTTTAATCAAAAGGCATCTTCGATGAACATCTGGATAATCTATGACATGAAGTTACTTACGTAGTTAGTGTCGAAAACATGGAGTAAGACGTTAGTTACAATAAAGAGATTTCACGGGCATCAGACTTTTAAATGAAGATGGAATTGGAGACGTAGACACGACACTTGATACAAATTACAAAATTTTCGTATTAGACATGTCGAATTAATAGAGAGTTCTGAATCGTCCAGTGTTTTCATTATTTTCCGTTCTTAAGATTTCAGTCGTCCTTATTCTGCTTCCTCCTCCTACGTATGACGCTCTTGGCCCTCTTCATGAACTTATTGGCCTGCTTGGACCTGCCCAAGCTCACCAACTTGGCGTGGATCTCCTTGGCAGCTGCGACTTTGTTCTTCGCCTGCTTGAGGAACTCTCGGGCGTCCTTTTTGTTCTTGACGTCATCGATGTCGATAGCAGCCGTGGAGGCCGCCAGAAGAACCAGCATGACCAGCAGTAGCAAGGAGACCTTCGTGGGAAAAAATTAACAAGGCGGATTGAATTAACAATTCTAGAAACATCTTACAGTGAAAGGTAGAAAATATACAGGTTTACGGAAACCTAACTCGACCCGTAATCTTTGGCTGAAGACAAAATGGGTGTAACATTGAGTAACTTAGGACGCTATCCTGAGCAAAGACTCCACTGCACTTCTCTCCCGTATCTTGAGCTTGTCAGAATTAGGTGTACATGTGGTCACATCTTCCCAGGGAGAGCAACGCGAATGAGCAATGCAAGTCGTCAGAATGCCTTTCATACTGCACCACAGAATGAAAAAATAATTACCTTCATGTTTCCTCAAGACGAGTGGAACAGGAACTGGACTTGTAGAGACAGATCTGGAATCCTTTTACTCCGACAGTTCACTGGACAAAATTAAACAGGAGGATTAAATGTGATGAAACAGAACGGCGAAATTTTGGCAATTGTCTCAGAGTATTACTCGATAGTTTGAGGTAACTAGACGAGGTAACGAAGTACAATAAAATAACCAGCAAAACGACACCAAACTAACCTTTTCCTCCAGCCGTACTCTTCAGAACTCTTCCAGAAATACTTGATGAGCATGTGGCGCCGGTAGCGCCTTTATATACCCTGTAGCTTCACTCTCATTGGCTGATTGGCCCTTTCATGCTCACCCATTGGCTACAAAAATGCACTTTTCCGATTGGTGCTGAGTCTAGTTTATGATTACAATGACAATAACCTCATTCATTCATATATTCATGCCCAGAGGGATAAATGCATTAAGTTGGACAGCGTGAACTAGGAAATGCAGTATCTACCAATATATATGATGGCTGGATATACACCCATTTAATGACAATTTAACATATGTTATGTTACATAGAGTGGATATTCAGCACGATCGTACGTACGTACAGCTAAACCTACAGTTTGCGTGCCTCTTTCCTTAAACTAAAACTATTACTAGTTTGAACAGGTGTTTTCAAATGTTCTCATCTGTTGTTACTTAAAGCCTCACAAATTAGTTTACATCGATAATGGTATATGTCATGATAGAACATTACCAAATGACACGCATTCGTTAAGACAGCTTTAGCCTACACCTGATAACGAACCGTGTCGTGACCATTGATACAAAATTACGCAACTATCTATTAACTAAAAAGCTTATGTGTTGTGAGCAGTTTATTCCAGTTAATCGTAGGCCGACGAGCTGTGTGTTGGATTATGTAATTCAATTAGCGACGTGCCTCAACTGGTCGTGACATGTGGCCTTAACTATATTAGATGGACACAAGTATCCCACTGGACTGCGCCAGACTTAAGCCCCTGACACACTTGTGCGCTTATACAAATCCGCATGGGTTGCGTATCAACATGTTTTTGGTTTAGCTTAAGTTTGCAGCCGAATAAGTGATTTCTTAGGTTCGATAACCAGGCTGCACAACGGTGGATCAAAGTAGAAAACAACTTTTTCCCCGCAAATATCTTATTTAAACCAACAAAATGTTAATGCGCAACTCACGCGCACTTCAATATACGCACAAGTGTGACTTACACCAGGCATTCACAAAGAAAAAGGGTACACCAAACGATTATAGAAAAACTACTCTACCTGGCATCTTTGGTTCGATAACTAGGATGCACGATGGTGGGTACCGGCCAAGTAGAAAACAACTTCTTCCCCCGCAAACTTTACTTAAACCCAAAAAATGTTCATGCTCAACTCATGCGCACTTGAATATATGCACAAGTGCTAGGACGCCCTTATACTAGGGCAGTGCTGGGAGGAACGAAAATCAAGATAAGAAAAAAAATCAACATTTCTAAACCTTCCCCATTTAGTGTCTAGAAAAGGCTCAGTGTAATGCAGGGTCCACTCACCAAAAATCTGTCTGCCAACTATAGACTGCGTCATTGACTCCATTGAACAGACTGGATACTGTAGGTGAGGCCTTCTTTTGATAGCTGAACAGACGTTCTCTTTAGACCCGAAACATATTGATGTATGTGTTGCACCAGGTGGCAACAACCACCACCTAATCAGGCCACCCAACGACCTATAGCGCACGTCAGTGGGGGATCAAGCGAGCCATAAGGATTTCTTGATTGATGATTCCGAACCTCACTTTTCTCAATATTTGGCTCTTAAGGCTACTCCATTGGGTTGATTTTAAAGTAAAGAATAAGAACAACTGTCTACTTGAAATTCAGATTGTCACAGGGGAAAGGACCAGCCCTGGTATAGTTCTGATTCCCGCTCTGATGCTTCTATGGCAAACCGTGTTGCTCATAAGTTCCCCCACAGCTAATCTTTGTCGTGACTCCTTTTTTTGTAGACGTTTTCGATGTGTGGACGCAATTAAACCGCAATTGAACGCCCATATGCGGTACTGATACACTGCCCTGCTATATGACTATGAGCTGTCCTAAATACAGTATTCATTCGAAATAGCCTCATTGTGTGCTAATTGGCTCCATTGAGAAACTAACACATATTGGGGACAAACCTTTGTAATGGAGTACCTATTGTTGTCAAAGATGAGGGGAATGTGAGGGTCTGTTCGTCAAATCAAGGACGTTAATATAACCTCCTTACTCCTTCTAGATTTTACCTCCTTGGTGAGAGAGCATCACTCAGCAGCAGCCTTATAGATTTGTTAACGAAGTCCTTTCAAGCTTTATGTATCATCCCTACACCCGGCCGGGCGGAAAGGTGTATCTACAGTAGCTAAGGCCAAACCACTGCAACCGCATGTGACGTGATCATTCAATACCGGGGTTTAACATGCCAGATGTAATAAGCCCCAAGACGCAAAGAAATCGGTCCAACAGGACAGCGTATGAGCTTATGTGCGCAGAGCATGAGAGGTGGGATTTTAATAACAAGGTCCGGTCAAAACTCATGGCAAATAGAATCACATTGCCTAGATGATCACCGTCCTTAGGGTGTAATAATGTAACGCCCACACCTTGTAATAAACTCGACGCACGTTTCGCTGTGTAGTCACGACGTATGATGAAAGCGTCTTCTGCAAAATAGCCTTGCAAAAGCATATTAAGCCTAGGTTACACATAGCCGAACATGGCTCCCGAACGCTAGCCGACTCGGGTCGGCGGTAGTTGCGGGAGCAGTCTGACCAGTTTTTGGGCCACGCCTATCTTTGGCGACGAACATGCGCCGAAGATGCGCCGATCATCTCCTAACCAGTACACGAATTACTCCCGAATGGGCCCCGAATGCTTTCTAGCTTACTTCCAACCATCCCGACCTCTAGCCGCAGACTGCCGAATCTCTGCTGACTAAACCCCGACCGATTGCAGACCCTCTCACGAATTTAAAAGAACATATTCAGCGACTTTCAAAAGATGGGTCATTTGCGGTTTTAATTTAAATATTCCATTCTATTATGTTGTTAACATCACCGAGAGATCGAATTCGGATCATGGCTAGCTTTAATACTGCTTTTAGTGTTCTTCTTTGTTTTTGGTCGTGTGAAGGTCGGGGGTGATTCGCCCACGTTCCGATAGTAGTCACTTGGTTGAGAATTAGTTAGCAGAGATTTGTCTACGGCCTTGGGGTGAGTTATGGGTAGGTTGGAAACTAGTTGGGAGTAAGTCAGTAGTGTTTCTGGCGTGGTTAAGGTTCTAATTTTACTACTGACTCAATCCCGAATACCAGCCGAGCACTAGCCGACCGCGCCGAACACCAGCCGAACACCAGCCGACCCATTTCAGACCCTACGTCCAGAGCCGAATGTTTTGAAATTTTCAAAACATTCGGCTGGCGCAGCCGAACACCAGCCGACTCAGCCGAACGCCAGCCGACTCGGCCGAACGCCAACCGAGCTAGCTCCCGAATCACTCCCGAATCACTCCAACCATGGTCGGGGGAGAGTCGGGAGGCCATGTTCGGCTATGTGTAACCTAGGCTTTAGCCACTAGAGAAGAATGTATATAAAACGTTCTAATGACTATGAGAACTGACTCATTTCAGCGAGTCCTACCGATTCATTCCTATTTTGCAAGATATATACGTGCAACCGACATCTCTCTGAAAGCGAGCGTATATTTTAGCGTACAGTCTCTAATGGACGTTATTGTCGTTTGAAATGTACGCCACGTGCGGGAAGCGATTCTATATGATTTAGTAATTACCTTCGCCGGGAAGGTATGTCTTCGCGGGAAGGTTATGTTATCGGTTACGCCAGCTGTAAAGTGGGTCCGTATGTATGTCAAGATCATAAGTCAAGAAAACATTGACGGATCTTGCTGATTTTTGGTAGGTAAGTGGCGGTTGTAGAAACAAAGGTCATGTACGAAAATGGTTCACCTGGCGTTTTCCTAAAGTGCTCCAGTGGACTTTTTATGTTAGTGTGTTTGTATGTAGACAACTCGATGTATTGTTGATGGACCTGCATGATTTTTTGTGGGTACGTAGAGATTGTTATAACAGAGGTCAAGTTCAAAAATGAGTCACCTGGCATGTTCCTGTGGTACTGCAGCGGGCTGTTTATGTATGCGTATTTGCTTGTTGACAGGATAACTCAAGAAGCTGTTGATGGCTGTGCACGATATTTAGTGAATAGGTAAGTTTATTAAAGGAGAAGGTGAAGTTCAATGATGGGCCTCCTAGCGGGCACCTAAGGTACTGCAGCAGAGCTCCAAAGTTTGAGGTCAAATTTTTTGCAAATGCTACGGTCATGATTTTTGTGTGGTAGATAGTCCATGCCACATGAAGTGAGTTGTGTACGTTTGGGCCCTCTAGCGGCTTGTTTGGAGCTGCAGCGGGTGTTTTTGATTTATTTGTTTTGACCTTTGGACATGAATAACTTGACTTATGGTCAACGGATCGTCTTGATTTATGGTATGTAGATAGCTTGATTAATGCTTTACATAATCGAATACTCATTATGCAAATCAGGAGCTAATTTTTATAATTAGTAAGGAAAGTTTATAAATCCGCTGCCTTTCAAAATAGGACTCTCAAACACGTGACATATATAGTTGAAAAAGAGAGAGGTATCGATAGATATCGATGATGCTAATAGCTACCTATTTTGCATAATTAATAAGAAAATACTAATTGAAAATACCACAATAGTAAAGGATTGGAATTTCATTCTTGTATCATTAGGAAGCGAAGTAAAGGTGAACAATATCAGCCAGAAATCATGCAGGACAAGGCCTCATTAACATAACTTATAAGGAAATTTCTACAATGGGCGTAAGCTTCTTGCTGTAAGACCTGGCTTATTCGGCTTGGCGGTGATTAATCACGGATACCTTGCTGTCACTGGCAAGGCCTGTTTCCCGACTCTGGTGGCCATTAATCACTCGTCCAGGCACCACCTGCAGGCCAGGGGATATCACTTACATAAACGTCTACCCGGTACCCAGAAGGATCCAGAAGGATTATAGCTACATTTGCGAGAAGTTCTTTGTGTCAGAAAACAGCAAATGTCTTAGCGATTTTAGAGATTTGTAACCTCTTATCGAAAGTCGTGACAACATGGGGAGAAAGAAGAGGTCAAGGTCAGCATCAGAGGAGCGAAAGTTAGAAGATCGCGAGCAGAAAAAGAAGGTTCGTATTCATTACGTAATATAGTATTCGGGACTCTATTTCACAAGATGCTGTTTAGAGAGAATTTTCTTTATTTGATAAACGTTAGGAAGGCGGCGATCATGTGATCATGGGGTCAAGCGGGCCAGGTCGTGTGGTGGGAGAGGGGACCTAGGCAACAACATGTTAGCTTCCTATTTCCATGTAGGAACTATAGATCAGACTTTCCAAACTGGTTGAGTTGTAAGTGTTATTATTGCTACGGTCACATCGGGGATGTATCCCCGGCTTGGTTCTGACGTCTGGGGGGCACCGGCTGTCGTGGTCACAACTAAAAGTTTCCTTCGCGCTACCCTGCATGCTGGGGTCCCGGGTTGCTCCGGTGGGCACTCGATGGGCACTCGGTGGCATTTTTGTAAAGGTTTGTCACCTTCGTTGGCAGGTTTTTGACAGGTACCCGTCAGTTGCTCTGACTATGTCTTGCATTCGACAGGGCCCTGCCGAATGCCCCGCGAAAGACGGTCGGACATCAGGCATGCTCCTGGTAGGCACATGTCATATCTCGAGGCGTATATGAATTGCACTGGAGCTCAAAAAGAAACACGATATACGACGTTCATGCGCTATGCTTTAGTTCTGCTCACCTAATCTGTTATGTGACACTTGACCCGCCTTACGATGTACAAACATTATTCTATGCACTTGGTTCGTAACAGAACAATACGTTATTCTATGCTATTTGCAGATGACAACAGCATATTTCTTTCCCACAAAAACTTTGATTCTCTGATACAACTGGCTAATCAAGATGTGTTTGTACATGGTTTGAAGCAAATATATTGCCAACAAATTGCCTTATTTTCTGTAGTAAAGATAAAGTTATGATACCAATAAATTTGATAAGATTTGGAAGATTTGGAAGATTTCACCAAAAACCAAAAACGTTTGGAAGATTTGGAATATCCGGAATATCCGGAATATCCGGAATATCCGGAATATCCGGAATATCCGGAATATCCGGAATTTCCGGAATATCCGGAATATCCGGAAGATTTGGAATTTCCGGAAGATTTGGAATTTCCGGAAGATTTTGAAGTTCCGGAAGATTTGGAAGATTTGGAATTTCCGGACTTTTCGGAATTTCTGATCTGGAAGATTTGGAAGATTTTGAAGATTTGGAATTTCCGGTGGATTTTGAAGATTTGGTTCCTGGTTGTTCCTGGACAGGGACGTTCCTGGTCGTTCAAGACGTAAAAATAAAAAAATAAAAATAAAAAATAAAAAAAAAATAAAAATAAAAGATTTGGAAGATTTGGAACATTTCACCAAAAACCAAAAACGTTTGGAAGATTTGGAATTTCCGGAATTTCCTACAGGTAAATAATGGCAATTTCATACTTGAATAAAATTATGCTAATAAGGACCTACTTTGCATAATTAATGATAAATGTTAGCATAAGCTCATACTTTGGACAACTTCTGTTATTTCAGTGAAGGCGATCAACTGGTATGATTTATGATTGATGAGAAACACTCCTAAATACATCAGTCATAAAGGTTAAAATCATTTGGCGAAGGTATGAGGTCGTGGAACTCTAGTATGTTCATATTACTGAGTTGTAATACGATTATGATATGTATCAAAAATCGTAAACATGCACCATTTACGCAGTTGAGAAGATTGCACATTCTACAGTACTCTCAGACACCACTGACTGTCTCGTCCAGAGCTGTATGAAATCTTTGCAAGGGAGTTTGAATATATATATATGTACTAGTAGTAGTAATAAGTAACGCTGGAGAGCAGAGTTAAAAATCCCGGGCGCTCCTGGCCCCCCGATCGAAACATCTGCTTGGAGAATAGTAATATGGTTGTAAAGTTGAACATGTTTTCATGACACTTTGAGGGCCGCGGTGATTTTTCAAAATCATATTTCTACATATTTCCGCCTTCATCTGAAGTAACACTTCTAACCTCTGTGGTGATTTACATCTCTAGGGACGTAACATTCTCACCTCGCTTCGAGTCAGACTAAATCTTACGTTACAGTGCCCTACGGCCAGTACTTCAAGAAAGCCTATCGTTAACATACATGGCGTTATGACCACAGGGGCACCATCACACAACTACGGATACGACTTCGGATTCAAAACGTGTAGTGTGCTGGAGCTCTCCGCATAATTACGACTGAGGCTTTTCCTTGCCGCAAAGTAACACACGTTCTCGACATCCGGTATCCCCAACATAAACCCTAAAGATTTACTACGTATAAGAGTGCACGGAATACTGATGACACCTATGTCATACTAGCCTGGGAGACCAGACCCCGCATTCGGCGCAATCAACTACTTCACGCGCGCCCGAGCTTTACTCGGCCGGCCCCACGGAAGCCGTCTCCGGCTAGCGGATAGTGGGGGCGTGTTGGATCATGGGGCCGGGGCTGGTAAAGCTCGAGCGCGCGTGCGATGGGTGATCGGCCGAATATGGGTCTGGTCTCCCAGGGTAATGTCATACTCACAACTTGATCTTGTAAACAGCTGAGTGGTGCGTTAGTGTGATTAAACACTAGCTGAAAGACTTGGGCTTCATCACCAGCTGCACTGAGGTCTTCCGATCCGAGCAGTAGAGACTTTTTGTATGAGTGTGTAGTTTCATGTGAAGAGATCTCGTAAAATCACTTGTGAACAAAATTAGGAAAGGAGGCAAACATGAGATGTAAGGAGGTGCTCTAGAAAATCACTTGTCGATTGACCGTGACCGTGACCTAAACTATTGTTTTTCTGGTCACTTTCTGAATCCTTCCTGCATTTATCGGTGCTGTCCTTGGTCCTGAAATGCCTTGGTGCAAAATTGAAAACTTCAGTTTCAGCATATCTTTTGAACTTTTTCTTCCGCTGTTATTCCTTTATTCTATGCGGATTCCCAGAAAACCAATACCTATCTTTCTATTTTGACCTTGCTTTCGGAGGTTGATATGGGATTCCGTTTCTTTACCTTTTGTCAGACATTGTTGTGGCTCGTATGAAAGAATACAAAACGATTACGTCCGATGTGACGTCAATGTATACTTGAGTATATTCGTATGACGTGACTATGATGCTAATCGTGGGTGATATGCATAACAGCCATCTTCGCCGCAAGTAAATATTTGCTACACTACCGTCAGTCTGCTTTGGGTTTTAGTTTCTTTATCCTACTCTCTCTCTCTCTCTCCCTCTCTCTCCCCCCCCCCTCTCTCTCTCTCTCTCTCTCTCTCCCTCTCTCTTTCTCTGTCAGTCAGTCTAAAAGACTAGGACTTGTCAACTGCACATGGTACAAATTCTGAGGTACAAATCAAGTACCTTAAGCACTGCTGGTTTAAAAGTTACCTACACTGAAAAGAGACTAGACCATCCGGCCTGGCACGGAAAGAATGAGGGAGGCAAATACACGCGGCATCCTACCAAAAGAAAACTGTTGAAACACAACTCTTTAGTCAATAGTAACGCGAATATTGTTGGTGCAGTTTTATTTCTTATAACAAAAGGTAATGCGTGCGTGCGATTATTGATGATTACAGCGACGTCAAAACCAAACAACTCTAAACCAACAATATCAAGTTGTGGCAACGGAACTGGAAAGGCACGTGGGGTACTCACTCCCATTTCATATGTTGTCGAAACCTCACAAAAACAATCCGACACAACGTCTGTGCAAGGAAAGACTGGATGTGTAAATATTACATCGTCAAATACGCAGTAAACCAGCATCAACTATTTTCATCAATAAAACAGCCGATACAGCTAGTACGTAGACTCTAACTTACCAATACAGTAAAGTACTCCACAAATCATCTTCCTGAATTTCACGGTTAAACAATAAGTTATAAGCACAGAGCATAGCAACTAAGACATGTAAAACATGTACAAAAAGTGCTATGTTGAAATACATCAGTTTTCTTTATCAACATTACTATGACGTCGTTGACGTCAGGGTTTATATGGTTGGCAGATCGGTCTGTGTTGATCAAGAAACATATTCATATTCTTTCTTTTTAGCAGAATATATATAGATCCAAAACATTGATATTGATAAACCAATTTACAACATCAATATGGTTTACAGACACGGACGCAATAAAGAACGACTTCTTGCTCTATTTTTCCGCATTTTGTTACAATCCCTGGGATCGAACCCTACGTAGGAGGCACTGGGCTAGTATAAACGTTCTTAACCTTTCCCCCCTGAATATCAGACCATGTCCTTAACAGCATTGGCTGTTCTCCTGAACAGACGCCTGACCGCGTCTCTGAAGAACTTGTTTCTGTAGGCGTACAGGATGGGGTTGGGGAAGGCGGAGAGGAGGAAGATGAGACTCGTCATCCGCAGGGCCAGCATGTCTCCGGGCTCCGGCTCAGCTCGGGAAGACGAAACCACGTAGGCCAGCACCATGGACACCCACGTCAGGAAGAAGATCACAATGGCGAGCATCACCGTCTTGGCCGTCTTGATCTTAGCCTTGAAGTCCTTCAGCCGTGCATCGTAGCAGACGCTGGGGAGGATCTTGCGCGAGTGGGAGCGAGCTTCCTTGAAGATGAGGATGTAGGAGTAGGTGATGAGACCGATGGCGGGAAGGATGCAGACGATAAAGGCGACATCAGACACGGCGGCGCTGTTGGTGCAGACCAGCAGGCCGGCGTTCAGGCGGTAGAAGTTCCCCTGGAACAGCCCCACCACTGCCATGGTGAAGGTGTACAGGAGGGTGCACGCTATGGCTGAAAACAACTGAACGTTAGTACGAAATATCTACGTGTGTAATAACCATTCTCCTATGCAGGGCTATTCCGCGCCACACACAGGCCCTTGTACCCCTGAATAGGACGATGGTCATGACGTCTTTTAATTTGGAGGCGCTCTGTAGACAGGAGCTAATGCTTACTATATTTCACTGGAATTATTCTCAAACTTTCCAGAGCAATTCGGCAACATCCTTTGACTTTCTACATATCTGCAATCATCCCACTGATTGGCCCAGTTGTCTTCCGGTGGCTTCCAAGCCTTAAAGATCACAATCTATATTACGACATGTTTCCACCTAAGTTTACGTCACAACGGCCACTGGCAATGTATTTCATTGAAGTACAAAGTCTATTTCTTTAAGCTATACGCTGGTTGGTCATTTGAAAACGATCTTAAATCTACGACGTTAGTCGCATCTTAAAAGATGCGACTAACGTCGTAGTACAGATCGTTTTCGTTTTTTTGTCCACTGTAGAAATTCAACTTTTGACGCCGCTAACTAAAATATATGATGCAAATACACGTATATTACATGCGGCTTTGTTTTGTTGATCTGGTATTATCTTACCTGTGAGGACACTCCGCCCAGTGAAGCGGTTGCGGTACTCTGTAGGGTGGACGATGTAGTGATACCGGTCGAACGACAGGATTCCCAGAATGCACGGCGTGAAGGTGATGGAGACCATGAACAGGATGCCCTAATACGGAAACAAAATAACGAATGTTGAAATATTTCGTCTTTTAACATATATACAAATGTAGTTCGTATATATGTGTTGTATGATGTTCTGATCCCCGTAGTTTTTTTAGAAGTGGGATAAATAGATTTTTAGTCAACAGAGCTATATTTCCTTGATTATTCATACTTGAGCGTTCTAGGTATTTTCATCAGTGTATTAAACATTAAACAAACATTGCTATCCCTGACAGGCTCAGCACCCATTGAGCTGAAGCAACATGTACGCTCTGGGTTACATTTGAAAACGTGTGTGTTGTGCCATAGATAGATATCCACAGGTTGTGTTATTCTACAATCTAACAGCATGCAGTTCAGGGCCATGGACAGACAACGACTGTTTCGCTCCCGCATAGAGACATATTCACGGTGACGCAGACATACAGAATGCGACTTATTATAATCCAGTCCTCACGATGCACGCTTATGCGGTTGAGTTAATCACATTTGTGCCCCCAGAATGCCCAAACGTCAGACTGATTCAACTCCGCAGCCCAATGCATGCTTGGTACGCAGTGGATTTCATAGTTCATGTTTGTGGTAAATTGCCCTTTCATTCCTTGGATTACTACAGTAATTGCGCCCCACGCAGTGTTATTCAAACCATAGACTCAGTATAATGCCCATGCTTTAACTGTATCCCGGCAGCTTCTACCTAATTAGAAGCATGGATAGCTCACTAAAATGAGTTATTATCGGCGCGAGGTGTACATCAGGTCATTTTGAAAGAGGTACACAGTACCTGTACTTATGAACGTTTTTAGCCTTTGGTCATTGCCATTTTAGTCATATGGCCATTTCTGGTAATACTGGCTGGTAGGTAGGATAATTCCTACAACAACAAAGCCGTCTTCTTGGTCCACGTTAAATCCTTTTTCTCAATTAGCCGCAAAGAAAAACGTCCCCTGCGTACTTCCGTCGCCATCTCACGTGTGTGTGATTTATTTACGTTCTTGAAAGGTTTTGACCCTACGATGTAATCCGTATGGATCAATTTCTCATTGAAAAATAAATCCTGTGGCTTGCTCGTAAGCGTCTTGCAGTCTGTAGATAAGGAATCTGCCATGTCCAAATACGCTTTCCACTGCGTCTTGACTGGAGAAATATTTTCCCCTGTACACCCTCGCTGCACACAATAAATGAACCGCATTCTTAAATACATATCACAGAAAATGAAACCATGACACAGGTGTATCAAAGACGTTTGGTTCGGACCACCACAACAGCAGAGCAAGTATTTTCTTTGTGAATCATATTTCCAGTGCACTTACTGCTTCCTGGAAAAATGTACAAAAAAGCCACTGTTGCTCCGCTACTTCCTGGAAAATGCACGTCAGTCGGCCATTTAGATATATCATTTACATGATTGGCCCTGCGGACCGTAATGCAAGGTTATGGATTGGATGCCTTCTGGGTTAAACCATAGAAGCCGCACTTTTACGGAACCTCCAAAGGACCGGGAGTGAACCGCTCTGGCGTTGGGCATCACCCTAGCTCACTAATTACGTTGCTTCAAGTGATTTATAACCGACAGCTTTGAACAGAAAGTACTTCATTTATCATCACCTTCAAACGGCAACACTCAAGACTCTAGAAGAAACACCATTTTGTATACTCAAGACAGTGGCGATCGGTAATAGCACACCACAAGGTGCACATTTACATTTTGTATATTTTGCCCACAAAAATTTGTATACTTTCCAGTTTGGTTTTCTTCGTACGCGAGCGGAGTATTCTTAGTTTGGTCTAACTCTAAGCTTTAACGTGCAGGTAAGTGATTTTACCCCACCGAATATGTTCCCCACACACAAGCTGCTTTGTAATATTAACGTTTCTCTTTTTTTTTCAAACATTCAAACACTACAGTTTAATGAATGGTGCCGCACTCCAGCGAAATGCCCCATATCAACGGCACCGATGAAGAGCAAAATGGTACAGCGGAACAAACAATATCATTCTTCGTACCTGTTCAACTGTTTTTTACTCATTTCAAACTGATGCGATGCATCTGGCCTAGGCGCCTGTTATTATTGTGACATCTTGCAAGTATGGGTCCAAACTATTACGTGTTTGACTTTGAGAAGAGAATAAGTTCCACTGTACCTGTCTAAGTACATCAGTCACGACTCACAGTGGTCACGACCATTGCCACTCTATTTTCACGTCAAAATAAAAGTGATAGCGAATTGTGCATTCAACGAGTGGATGCAGGTGCAGAGTCGGCTTATAATTACACAAGCCTGTCCTCATTAGCTTCTTGACAATCGGTACAGGTGCAATGTGCTTGCGTTAACCATTATTTCTTAAGATCGCAGATTGAACAGGAGTCTATCATTCGCCCGCGCATTATAGTCGTGACACATTGACACATTGTGTCTCTTGCCGTTCATTCATGTTAAAACTTGGTCGTCGCTGACCTATAGATATAACATACTGTGTGTGGAAGATACATTGTTGTCAAGATTTATCGTTGATTTTAAAAAGATTCTTAGAGTAATGCAAAGTACGAACACGTTGGTATTGTTAACTTATCGCGTAGCAGACCTACATTTAAACACCTCCATAGAATATTACCGGTCATCACGAACTGGCCAACCTGAAAATGAAGCTGAAGTATACATAACATCATTATGAATACCCTCCTTTGCAGTCTTCGGGTTGAGATTTTGCTTGCTTTATGATTGATGCTTTCTGATCATGTTTAACTTCACGGAGGGGAAACATGTTGTTTTTGTTACATTTCTTCCTCTATTTCCGTTTCAAACAAATAAGGTCAAAGAGCTAAAACGGAGGACTGTCACCATAGTTACTGGTAAAGTAACCCACACCCTGCGGTGTTCGATTACAATATGTATCAATAATTAGTGGCAGGGCAGAGCTGGAGGGGCTGGGCACCACATATATGAATGTGTTTGAGTAAGCAAAACAGCAGTAGTTTGTTAGGCTAGAGCCGCTAGACCATGTGAAGGTGAACATTATGTATTTGACTGCAAATGTTACCATTCTAGTTGTACGTTATATCAGTTTTGATTGTAGGTGGTTACTTGTAAGCTGTCCTCCGATACTGGCGTAACAAATAATCAGAAAAACAGCACGTAATAAGCAAGAAAAAACCCAACCCGTAAGCCTGCTAAGGAGGCTAATGAAGTGTTTTTGTACATACTAGTAGCTTATAAGAGCGTGAACGTACTTAGCTGTACCTAGCTTGTAGGAGCATGAACGTACAGCAAAGGTAATTCATTCATTCATTCAATAAAGTCTACCATTGCCGACTTAGCTGCATCCGGATCTAATGCAATTACGTGGTTACAGATTGATTTAATAGGTCAAACGCTCATTTTAGAGACGTGGGAGGCAGCAAGCGTTTTAAAGCTTGTGAACACAGAAAATATCACATCTTTTGTTTTAGACGAAGAAATCTTTAGTGTTTTCAACTAAAAGATTAATTGCCCATTGACAATTGTAGAATTTGCAAGAAATCCTATCTAATAGATTCTCGACTGACCTGCCACTGGACTAGCTGGGGAAGATGTTCGATGCAATATCTGATAGACTTGATATCTGCATGCTAAAAAACAGTTCAGATAGAGCATTGTAATGTATTAAGAGAAAAACAAAAGCCTGTCTTTAGAGAATTACGCGATGCCATAGTACCATTTTGTAGGGTGGACGCCAACGAGGTCTTTACCTTTACCAGTGACATGCCGAAATCAGGTAAAGCCATAATTATGTATGTACGCTAATTACGACACCCAAAAGTACCCGGGGCCGGGTGTGCCCTGAAATACTTGTAAACATGCCTGGCAGATCATCGTTACCAGGTGCACGTCTTTATGCAGGGGAACTTGTTTCAGTGAGACGCATGTTTCTATCGTGATCGGAACGCGCCCTTATTTCCCTCGTCACTTCTCTTCCGCTGTGTTTTGCTTGATTTCGGATGATCAAGGCTGGCAAGACTGGCCGTCAATCTTCAATAAGTCATTCCCGCAGGCTGACTTTAATCCAACTGCACCCATTTTACCTACATGGCTTCAAATAAAAGATACTTCCATGAAAGTCGCTCTTACCTGTACGACGCATGCCGCCTCGGTCATGCGCGCCCCCGCCACCGTGAGCAGGACCGCCGCCTGGGGTGCCATGACCAACACCTGTAGCATCTGCCCGCCCGACAGGGCGCATAGGAGGTAGTTGGTCGGCTGCCTTAGGTCCTCGATACACAGCACCACGGCAAGGACCGTTAAGTTGGACAGGACGCTTGCGATGAGTATGGATACTATCCACGCGGTTTGAAAGGCTTGGGACGCCCCGGACAAGTCCGGCGGCAGCATCCCCGAGAGGTAGAAGTCCCCCGGAGTTGCTACCATCGCCTGCCTGCCTCCTGACTGATGAGGCGGTCGTCTGAGAGCGTGCGGAGTTTTCCGTGCGTGTCACGTCACTGATATTGCACTGGAAGTGGGCGGGACTTTCCCCGACACACCGACTGGAGGGGGATATTACTTCGGTTCGCGCAGGTGCGTGTTCCGTATTTAGCTCACCTTAGACCTTAGATCCTCCCACAATTTCCGATGCGTCTTCTGCACATGCCAATAGCTTTAAGAACAATGATTTTTCCGATCATGAAATCAGACCAGCTACTTACATTCTGTAACAATATGTTCACATTGGATAGCTTGGAGAGAGGTCTTTTGGGCACAAAAAAAGGGTTAAAATATTTGGGTAGAACTGTGACTTGAAATTGCAAACTACTTATTTCCATACCAAAGCTTGTCAAATATTCATGACATCTTTGATATTTGCAGTTTGATATAAAATTCCATGGCAGGCTCCACAGCCGACGTTTAAAACGCTTCTGTTTCTCTGATGAAGTACGTTAGTCTAATCCCTACAGCGGACCACCCAATTCAGCACCAAGGACATGACCCGCGGATATACCGTCTTCTGTCTGATGACTTCCGTTTTCCACAACAGTACGTTATCTGAGAAAGCATTTATGAGAAGACCGGCTGCAGAGCCCGCCATGGAGTCTAAATTCAGCGCTGACTTGTCATGAGAGGTAAGAATACGCGTTGCATACTCCTCTACAGGCAGCGCACTGAAGGCAAACGGACCCATCAAAATTTATCAAGCATGAACCAGCGCACATGAATGCTGTACCCAGCTAAAAGCTCGAACAAACATGATCTTTATAAGACCACACAAATGCAAGTTACCACGACTAATCCAAGGAAACATGGAAATGCCTTCCGGCAACGTCCTTTGAAATTGTGAAAGTGGAAAGCAAGAAATATATCCCATTTTTATTCAATTTTGTATTTGTATCTATTGAAAACGCGACGGTACATTACACGGGTCAGTCAGCCATTGCAATTGGAGGCTTGAATTGCGGCTGCCCATGGAGATGTTGAGCACTTAAGTTATTTGGTTATCACAAGTACACACTCCGATAAGTGACAGGCTTTATAGAATATCATGTCACGACAGCTGACACAAAAGCGGTCAGGGGCGCCTCCATTCCAAATCAGTCCACCACTCAGTGCAACTGCCTGCGGGCCAAAATCTGATGCGATGTCAGCGGAGGGTTTCATGGGGAACGAGGCTAAATGCTCCTAAGGTCCCGGGTGTACCGTTACCGTTAGCTTCAGTGTGAGGGATCATTGAGTGGATGCGAGGGTGTAGTAGTGCGTGATACTTGGCGTGTAACGTTACATGCAACGTCCAAAATCTTATCTTCAAGGGTGTGTTCGTCTGTAATTTCGGCTTTCAGTGCAGGCAGCTAACTGAAGAAAGTGTGAAAGCACAGAAATAAATGATCAATTGTTCGGTGTACCATGATCTGTAAGTTCCGCCATTTGTAAAACCTTCCTCACAACTTAGATTTCATATTGAGGTGCCCAGAGTATGCCATCCGTGAATTAAATCATTATGGCCTAAGACCTCCTTAACAGATAAGGCCTTCATCAAGTAACGTTATACGAGATTAGATCAGTGAGTTTGTTTGAAAACCCATTTGATTACATTCAGATGGAGATTCAACGAATAATTTGTTCATGAATAGACAAAGGTTCAAACAAACAAACGATACACGGTCGGCAGAAATTGCATCTGTGACATTAAATTAAAATGCGATATTTTGTCATCTTGACAAATACCATTCGTGTTACATCTACTGTTACTGCAAATAAACATGCATGAATTCTAGTTGTGTAAAGGATAATTAGTCTTTTTATCATATGCATATATGCACAGATTCCCAACCAGCGAACGAACGTACGTACATGGAAAGAAATAAGGGGTGTTTCTTATCCGATCATAGTTACGTGTATTCATCACCCTCCCTTTTCTTTTCAATTCTTGCTCACTGAGTTTGTTCATTCACCTTTCGCTTGTAACGGCACCGACACAGTTGTCAACTGCTGTGAAGTAGTCATCACCCATTGTCCTAGAAATGACATGACTGCTCTCCCTCCCACGACATGCCCTACTCAATAAAAACATGTCAAATTTTCCTGACATTTTCACTGCAACATATTCTCTTCAGGATCTTACCATTACACTTATAGTGTCTAACTTATTGTATTTTAGAAGCAATCAAAAGATTTTGCATGTCAGCGCAAGGTCTTAACTTACAGGGGAGTACTGAAAGGTGTCGGATTAAGTTTGCGTCGGATTAAGGTTCAGGGCCGTTGCCTGTGCATGTGGGACTCTCTTCAGCAGCACTGTCTCCAAGGACGTTAACGCTATATATAACGTTAGAAGTAATGTCCTTGGTTCTCCACACTCTAGCTACATCCGTCCCGCTATTTAGATCACGTATTAAGCCGCTCAATGCAATAACACCTGTGGTAACAGGGGTAAATCCATACATTCCCTCGTATGTCAATGAATTAGTTACTTTGATTTACCGAGTCAATAAACAGTTACAAACTCCCCGACAAAAAAATAATGGTATCTTCCATTGAAAGGTCAAAGGTGAAGTACCACATGTGCATGTGTGTACATGGCTTCATGGTATTTTCTACCGATTTTATGGTTTTAAACGCGTATTGATTGCCGTTCATGCGCAGATAAAGTCAGCACAAGTTTTCTAGGCACTATTTATTCGGTTGGAAAGCAGAAGACGAGGTGAAAATGCCCGGAGCGAGCCAGATTTTCGTGGGTTTCCGTGCCCTGGGTTACTACTCTAACCACATTCCTCTACAAGTCCGCTACCATCAGAAACATCAGGAACACTACGTCATCACATGTGTGGGGAAGGCTTTCCACACTTATAACGTAAGTCTGCAGAGTCACACACCGTTGTCTTATGATCGTTGATTATTATGTACACACAATTAGGTCGGTGTGGTACAAAGTTGAAATTGTAGATGGGGGAGGGGGGCGTTCTAAAGTTTATTTTTGATATGATGACTGTAAACTGTAAAGTGTCTAGCTGCTAAGTTCTTCTGAAATAAGTATACAAATTTCAGTGAATTGATTTGCCCACAGTAAGATGTTAAACTTTAAGCTATGGGATGAAGAGACTGCCATAGAAATGCTAAAGTTAAAGACTCAAAGTATAATGTATTTACATATCAAACAATAATAAAACCCTGATCAATTCCAGTAAGTATTCAATAGGAGGGCAGATCGGCCCTGACACTTGAATGGTTGATCACATGATTAAACTGATAGTGTAAAACTGTATACAGGCTTTTCATTTGACGTCATCTGTGCCATGCTGGATTACAGTGTACGTCTGTAAACCATGCGATTATGTTATCCAATTATCCACCAACAATTACATGGTCACTGGGGGATTCAAAGTATTATTATTTTGACGTCAATGAAAAGCCTCTATTGATGTAAACCTCTTTTTAATCTCAATAACGACACATTTCTTTAATCCACTCAGTGCTCTAAGCTGGGTATTGTGAGTGTGAGTGACTCCCACCCGGACAGCATCACCTGTATGGCGGTGGACGCTTACCTGGTCTTCACAGGCTGCAGGAACGTCATCAGGGCCTTCGAAAGGGGCAGACAGGTAAAGCTGATGACGGGGCTTTATTTAGCCTGTGTAGCAAAAGCATCATTAATTATAAGCATTGACGCAAATGAACAGAAAAAGAATTTTTCATAATTGCTCATTGCTGTTTTATGGTGTCCTTGTAGATATATTAGATTTTCAATGACGCAGTAAAAAATATAAGGAATACCTCATTTATCCATTTCTATCCAAAGAATTAAAATGTTTGATTATTGCATTCATGGTTGCCATAGATGCAAGCAAGCTGCAATGCAAGGATTGTGGAAAATGTGACCAAAGTATGACTCAATAGGATCTTGTTCTTTTGTGTTTTCCCAGGAGGACATGCTTTATAGGCTTAAGGTTTTCTGTAATAAAACAGGAATGGCAGTCATGCAGTGACGTTGAGTGGTTCAATAAAATTTTGTGTTCAGTACTAGTGGCAAGAATAGCTATTTTAGATGCCAAGCTGGACAGATGAAGTGATGTCGGTTTTGTACAAAGGAAAACAACCTGACATTTTATGCCTAACTGAACTTGTGTTAGGAAGGTGATATTTGAGACCTTCAATATGTTTGGAATAGAAAAGATTTCTATTGATATTTCATGCTTTCAATATCAATAGACACTATATTAGAAATTAAGTGAATTTTTCAGTGTTAGTATTATTGTAGTGACCCTGTTCTAAGTTCAGTTCTGGGCCTGAGCAAGACCCTCTGAACGGCAACACCTGAGGCTGATCTGACACAGACCTTAAATGCTCAAACAGCAGTGATTGCCGATGACGTGCCAGGTTGACCAATAGATGTACAGTAGGCAAGCCCTCCATTTCAAGCATTTTGGAGAGACCTCAGTGGTGGACCCAATCTAGATATTGATTGATTACAAACGTTCTGTTTGGGTTGTCCAGGTGAAGCACACCTATGAAGGTCATCAGAAGGATGTTCACCTGCTTCTCCCATTCAGTAATCACCTGATCAGTGTGGACATGGACAGTGTAGTCAAGATATGGGACATTCAGTCACAAGGTAGGGACAAAGTATTACATTCAAATAAATTACCCTCACAGAGTGGACATCCCTAAACGTGGCCAGAGTATTACTTAATGACATATTGTAATTATATTTTGTCTTCTGTGTTGTTAGGCAAGGAATTTCAATGTTGAAATAACTGATTTCGAAACATTTATTTACTTAACATCAAAATCTTCTATGTTACAGAGTTATATCTGGAGATGACCTTTGACAACAGGACGTTTGAGATCTCTGCCCTGATGCACCCTAGTACCTACCTCAATAAGATCCTCCTGGGTAGCAGACAAGGCAGTATGCAACTATGGAACATCAGAACCAAGTAGGGGCAATTTATTATGACACCCATCTCAACACTTTAATGTTTTTTGTACAACATTTATACTAAGGAGTTTTTGCAGTGCAAGACATGTCCTGTATGCTCATCAATCTGTTTTCCATTGAGTAAACATCAGAATTAGATGTTTATTAGTGTTTGGCTAAACACGAAAGTTTCTAATGTATTTGCTAACAGATCCTCCAATAACATTGCAGATTTACAACTACACAATCATTATATGCAATACAATTTTCACCACACAACATGCACACAGTTAAACTCCTCTAGATCTGTTTTTTGTTTATTTTCACAGTAAGTTGCTGCACACCTTTGATGGCTGGGGATCCCCAATCACTGTTATGGAACAGGTAGGGATTTCAACACTTGTGTAGAAAATTTACAGAATCAATCATTAACATGTTGAAATCTTTAATGAATGCTTACATGCACTTCCACTGTGCATGCACGACACATTCATACAGAGAATCAAAAGTCAATAGTTGCCATACTTTAGCAGGGCTCAAAAGACCACTTGCATGTGCAAGTTTGCGCATGTAAAATTGGATCTGTGCACGTAATCTTAAGAATACCTGCATTGGTACCTGCATTACCACTAGTAGAAATGTATCCCCTTTTACTCAGTTTTCACTCCAACTGAAAGAAGCATCATTATACTTTCCCGAATATGCAAAAAGTTGGTTGTGATTTTTGGTGCAAGTACTTTTTTCCATCTGCACCAGTGCAAGTTGATCCAAAAATGTATTTCAAGCCCTGTATAGTCATAGCAAACTTCTTTTAAAAAATCTTGTGAAGTGAATGTGAAGTAAAGACTGAGCCTACTGCAGGCCCCAGCTGTGGATGTTGTTGCCGTGGGGACGGAGAGCGGGCAGATCATCGTCCACAACATCAAGTTTGACGAGACGGTCTTGAAGCTGTATCAGGACTGGGGACCAATCACAGCCATCGGATTCAGAACTGGTAGGTCAATCACAAGCTACTGTCACAGTGTTCATTTACCTGGATAGTCTACAATTTGTTTGGACAGACTGATGCCATATCCACCTCTGTCAAAGCGTTGAAATGCACAAGAAAAACATCAAATTGCAAATATTTGACAATGCAGACTGGGGGTTACTGCATTAGAGATATGTTGAACCCACTGTTTTTCAAAGTGGCAGATTTATAAGTAACCAGGCGGATTAATGTTAATGGAGGTTACTTGTGATGGACAGTCAGGATCAGTTTATTGTGTGAAAGAGTTGGCAAAAGGGCTTGGCTGTACATGTCCAATGGTACCTACAAGACAAGTTTTGTAGACATATGCCTCACTTTGCTATATGTTGTTCACCAGATGGACCTCCAGTGATGGCTACAGGAAGTACTGTTGGCCACATTGCATTGTGGGATCTTGAGGAGAGGCGGCTGCTGGCCCAGATGAGAGAGGCCCATGGAACGGCTGTGACAGGGATGAAGTTCCTGCCATCGGAACCCATGATGATCACGTCAGCTGCTGATAATTCTATCAAGGTGCGATGGAAACCAATAAGACAGAGAGATTCCAGAAAGTACTTGTGAAATGTCATAAACAAAAGTCAATGTTGTATAGTAAATACTTGAAGCTGATTCCGACACAACATGAAATGCGTGCATTTCAGTTGACCTACTGCTGCTTTTTGCCAAATGTGTTTTTGCTGTCATTGGAAGTATCATTCCGGTATCCAAACCTATTATAGCTCCCGAGTCTCTTTTGTCCTCTCCGTAAATAGTACTTATTTTGCGGATAGGATAGAAGAGACTCAGGAGCTATGATAGGTTTGGATACCAGGCTATGGAAGCATGCTATGTGGCTTTGTGAGTTTAAGACTTTTTAGAGAAAATTGATTTGTTAGCAGCTGAACCAACATTTTGTCTTGTCTTTATCTCATCTCAGGAGTGGGTTCTGGACCAGTCTG
Organism: Branchiostoma lanceolatum; assembly: GCA_035149815.1. Classification (NCBI taxonomy): domain Eukaryota; kingdom Metazoa; phylum Chordata; class Leptocardii; order Amphioxiformes; family Branchiostomatidae; genus Branchiostoma; species Branchiostoma lanceolatum. The sequence continues at coordinate 14,658,930 of CM068871.1, read as the reverse complement.
ATGGAAGCGGCAGGCTGCTCAGGATGAGGTGCGGCCACAGGGCCCCGCCCAACAGGATACGTTTCCATGGCAACAGTGGGCAGAACATCCTCAGTGCAGGTATATTGTTTCAGTACCACTGTCACTATGGCTGATTTTAGAATGTAAATTGAGGATTTTTCAAACGATTGTCTGTAACTGTTTGATTAGAAAAGTAAAAGAAATGGCATTGTTCATTGCTTGTTTTTATAGCTATTTCAGAAGAAGACGTTGCAATATTGCTGGTGTTCTCAAGTCAAACATAAGTGTGAATTTTTTCCCCTTCAGGTCAGGACAGCACCCTACAGTCCTTCTCTACTGTACATGACAGGCACAACAAAAACCTGGGACAAGGTATGTCTTAAGGGAAAACATATCGAAAAGAGTGACGGCTAGATTCTCCTTTTGCTACTTTGTGTACCATCCTCTTATATATAACTGTTCAATACTGAGATGCCTTAGTCTGCAGTCATATTTTCCAGTATTCTTGCATGTGCAAGACCAATGAGTTTGCAAATTTTTTGTTGTCAAATGTATGAACATGTTTTTCAGCCTCCATGAAGAGACAACAGGCTAAGAAGAAGGGTATAAAGAACGATGAACACAAACTTCCTTCAATCACAGACTTTGCCTCAGGTATATATGCTACTTAACCTTTAGCACAGTGAAGTAGCTTTTTGACTACCCGTTCTCTATTGGTTACAGAGTTAGGCAGCAGGGAAAGGGTTAAGAACTAATTGTATGCCGTTAGGATGAAAACTCTTAGATATGGGACTCAAGTCTTTCCTTGGACATTATCTGCACCATGTTTTCCTGCACTGATTACACTGATTACACTAATTACACTGATTGAGCACTAATATTCTAGTGTACACAATAGTTGAATGATAAAATAAGGAACGTTTTGAACAAATGTATGTCTCTAGATACTTAGCTTATAATTAAGAGCTCATGATTCTAAACCAAAGGCTGTGTTCAGATTTATATTCTCACAGAAGCAGAAGCATTTCCAATTAAGAAAACAGCCTTCCCTCTTTTTCTTTTTCAGAGACGACCAGACAGAGCGACTGGGACTCAATTGTGTGCTGCCACAGAGGTCACAAGGTCGCCTCCACATGGAACTATCAGAAGTGCACCATGGGAAAACACAAGCTAGAGAACGACAGGTGGAAAACACAGAGCGACATGGGAGTGGAGGCACAGGTGATGAGAAGGTTGCATAAGTCTCCGGCAGAGTGCTTTAAAGTAGATTGACTCCTGCATTTTTGCCAATCATGAAAACAGTTGGACCAAGAAGGAATCCTTGAGGCACAATGGCATTTGTGCTGTTGGCTTACAGCTGTTGGCTTACAAACTCTGATTTTGAATTACCTGTTCACATTTAACAATGTGATATACTGTAGGATGCAATAGGAGAACTGCACTTTTTGCAGGCAACATGTATGATGATTAAAACTGAATTCACAAAACATTGCTAAACTTTCTTCCAACACTAAGGTATTCTACGGATCAGATTTTCAATGACCACTGTCGCCTTCTTCAGCATCAATAATGACCAATCATTTCCTAACGTAGACGTGTGGGCTCAAATAATGGTATGTTTGATCCATGAATACCTTAGTGTTGGAAGAAAGTTTAGCATTGTACATTTGTATTATGGTTTTTTACTACCAACACAGATGAGCTTCCATTAAATTTCTGTCCCAATATTTTTCTAGGCGGTGACCATCACATCCTGTGGTAATTTCTGTGTGGTTGCACAGAGCTCTGGTCATGTCGATGTCTACAACATCCAGTCTGGCATCTACAGGGGATCATATGGAACCCTCAAAGGTACTGAATGTCAAAAGTAAAATTTAAAATTTTTAAAAAAGAACAAAAAAAAGGTACTGAAGGCCTTAGACATAACTTGCCTCATCACCTTTTTCATTTTAGTTAAAAGGAAATGTTTTTAAGTACTGTGAGAAAAATATGTGTTTTAGTATGTAGATTATATATTTGTCAAAATTTGCATAGAAATAATGTATAAGGCATTTCTATGTGCTTGTGCCAACTATAGATCCTCGGCAGTTGGAATGTAAATTAATTTTATCGTCTTTCCCTTTATTTTTGTTTTTTGCAGCACATAATGCCTCAGTCAGGGGTGTGGCAGTAGATGGACTGAACCAAGTGACTGTCACAGGGGCTGCAGACTGCTTGTTAAAATTCTGGAAGTTCAAATCTAAACAACTCCTCCACACACTGGAACTGGACTCACCTGTGTCTCAGATGGTGCTACACAGGGAAAGGTAAACAATATTTTTGTAAATTACCATGTATACCAAATAAGGATGTCCCTACAAATGCTAACAGCACTGATCATCCTTAGGCATCCATTGACTTCAAATTATAAGGTGCTGAAGTACAATTCTCTAGTCTACAAGAAGAAATGAACATGTTTACCACTATTTCAGCCCACACTTACATCTAGAATTTCATCTGCTTTTATGCCTTTGATGTTTATGTTATGTCTGATGCAAAGAAATGCTTGAGTCCTGTGTTTACATTTGTATCCTAGTAACATGCTCGCTGTGGCATGTGACGACTTCATGGTGGTTGTTGTGGATATGGAGACCAGGAGGGTGGTCAGGAGGTTTTCAGGACACCGGAACAGGATCACAGACATGGTATAACTTCCACACAGTCCTACTAGAAACATTTTCAAAACATTGTATATTTGACAGACTGATTGGCAAACAAAATCAGTGTTGCATGTATAATCTGTCTGGTGAAGATAATTTTGAATGTCACTTGAATGGAGCTGGTACATGTATGTAGTGAAAAGTAAGTTGAACCCTGGTGTAACTCTACCCTGCTTTCCTTTACTTATTAGACCTTCAGCCCAGATGCCAGATGGTTGGTGACATCATCAATGGACTGTACAGTCAGGACATGGGACTTGCCAACGGGGAGGTTGGTTTTTCTGTTCTCAGTGTATCTCACCTTTTCACACTGTAATCAAGGATGAAGAAGAGTCAATTCTTTCAGCTTCAGACAGAATGCATGTCAAAGTATGGTTCAAAAGAAAGAAGTAGAAAAAGGAAGTTTGATCTTTTAGGATGTGATGTTAGATCCGCCAGAGGAATATCTCACAACAGACAGACATTGGGATGAAGACTGCTGATGCAGAACACAGTGGCTGATGATGATTACATGTATGGACAAAACGTCCCTCTTGATTACCGAGTCAGTGGGTACTTTGTGATATGAAAATGCCTGTAAGTTGACCTGTTCCCCTGCCCCCCTCCCCAGCCTGCTGGACTGTTTCCTGCTGGATGCAGCCTGCACCAGTCTGACCATGTCTCCCACTGGAGACTTCCTGGCCACTGCACATGTGGATGATGTGGGCATCTACCTGTGGTTAGTACTGTTGCAAATCTTACTTGGTTCATCCTCAGTGTAGTTTGTAACTTTAGCCTACATGCTAATGCTGTCATAAACAACTTGCAGTAGTTGAAGTATACTGTAGTTTGTGTCAGCTTGATGTGGATATTTGTCAATGCAAAACATTACCCTTGACTGTACTATGTTATACAGTCAAACCAATCAGACTATTTTCTCTTAGCATGGTGACCAGATTAAAGGGCTGAAGATAGAAATCCAGTGATGAAAACATGAGCAGCAAATGTCATGTGACATATTTCTAAGCCATGCAAGCTTGTTTCTGACAAAACTCAATGCTGACAGACCTATCAAAATTTTATTTCAAGATGTTCCTCTATCTTTCCCACAGGTCCAACACCACACTGTACAGCCACGTGTCTCTCAGACCACTGCCCTCTACGTACCAACCACTGACCATTGTCATGCCAGGCACACGGGCGCTGTCTGATGGTCAGTTACAACTCTTATTACACTGAAGTCTACCCCCTTGATGGTTTCTTGTAGAGAAATATAAGTGATCACAATTGTTTAGAAGACAGGACTATGAAGATAGGATTATGACAAGACCAATGTGTTTTTGGTATGCCCAGCTAATCCATATTTCTCTAATCACAACAATTTTACAGGAAGGTCCACCATTTGGCTTGCACATATTAGAATAGGTGTACAATGTACTACTAAAAACTGTGTTATTTTTCATGTTATCAATACTTACTTAAAATATCAATCAACATCATTGTTCTAGGGTCACAGACAATACTGCTAAATCTTCATAAGTCTAGCATGTTTCAACATCTTTTCTATTGAGTCACCTTGCTGACATGAATCAAATCAGCAAATTTGTCAATTAAGTGTAACATGTTTTTTGTTAAATGGTTTTCTGTTTGTAGATGAAGATGAGGAGGACATTGCAGAACCAGAGTCAGCCAATGAGGTCCCAGCCTTCAAGTCACCTGACCAGCTCTCAGCAGAACTGATCACCCTGTCCCTGCTGCCGGACTCAAGATGGAAAAGTCTGACCAACCTGGAACTCATCAAGGTTTCATGCTCATATCATAATCATACATCTCTATCTGCATTGATAATCTGTAGAGGTGTATTTGCTCAAGCAAGAGACAAAAATTCCCATTTGATTTGTAATACCAGTAATAACATCATTCTCAAGCAACAATGACCAGTTTTGTCTGATGTACAGTTTAGTTTAGTTTATCCAAGCATTTCAGCTTTCATATTGTTGTCATTTACTTGATTGTCTGGATTGCTGACAAGTGTCGCCTGCTGACCTGACCGCCTTGTTTCCTACACATCTACAGAAGCGTAACAAACCCAAGGAGCCTCCAAAGGTCCCCAAAGCTGCTCCATTCTTTCTACCCACAATTCCTGGACTAGAGATTAAGTTTGCACCAGAGGAAGAGACACCAAAAGAGGAGGTATGTACAATTCATCTCGATGTTACTGACGACATGTAACTTGCAGTTTGGTCGTGTCCATGGTACATTTTCTATTGTTTTAGACTTTATCAGTATCCTCATTTGTATCGCTATGACCATTGAGTGGCATTGACTATTGCAGAGTACTTTCCAGTAAACAAAATGTTTATTGATCTACAGTCTTGTTAGAAGGTAAGTACTTTTGTACAAAATGGAGTCAATTCAACATTTGTTTCTGTTTTTGTAGCCATCTTCTAAGATCATCAACCTGAGCAGTCTTCAGCCCCAGTCTGAGTTCCAGAGGCTCCTACAGGGGTGCATGGATAAACCTGATTGTGAGTTTTACCTGTTGTCATGTAAGGCATGAGAACAGCAATGATGCTGAAAGAAAAAGTTTAAATCTTACAACTGTTGAGTATGATTGCTACATTGTAATATCAGTCCATTACTGATTATGGTATTTTTAAAATGTTTTATGATATGGAAAACAAAAATGTGTTGTTTTTCTACCATAGATGACATGGTTAGAAACAAGCTGCGAGATCTTGGACCATCAGCTGTAGATATGGAGATAAGATCGCTGGCTCCGGAGGGTGGTGGGAGTGTGGCCCTTATGGAAGAGTTCCTCAAGTTCCTACATGATGTCTTCACAACAAGGCAGGACTTTGAACTTGCACAGGCATGGACAGGGCTGTTCCTCAAAGTAAGACTTTCAACTTCTTAAGAAAGCTGTATGCTTTGATGACAACAGCTTGGTATGATGCAGTATGTTATGGTTAAGTAGTTAGTTTCATACGTTTCCCCCTACTTGTCCCCTACATATAGCAAAGAAAACTGTTTTTCTTAACCTTTGTTACCTCATCTTGCACTATAATAATTACCCACAAAAAATGTTGTACGCAGTGATTGCCTGTCACTGTATATGATCCAAAAAAGTTTTAAGCTCTTTGAAAGTGACAAACCGTTGTCTTAAAACAGCACACTCCTTAAAGATGTTCTTGCACGTTCTTCCAGGTGCACGGCAGTGTCATCACCTCAGAACCACGACTACAGCAGCGGGCTCAGCAGTTGTTAAGCACACAGGAGTCAACATGGCAACACTTGCAACAGAAATTCAACCAAAGCATCTGCCTCATCAACTATTTAAAGAGTGCTACTCTGTAGACTTCTGCTGTCAAAGTCAAACTGTAAAGGGTCTCTGCATTCCATGAGTTTTATTTGAAGCAAATGGTCTGTAAGCTTAAAATGCTAAGCTTTGTTTTATGCTCAGTCCTTTGGAAAGCCTCCTGAGGTACATGTGTAGCCTATATTTCTACACCAAAACAATGAGCTATTACATGATGGAATCCCTAATAACTCGCTACCAGTATTCTTGTTGAATGTATCAGGCTATCATTCTTAACCCATCAAATATACAATGTAGTACTTGATTTTTATTGCATTTGATAGTTTTAATTTCTGTGCCATTCAGCTTATGTTAGTGTCACAAACAGGATGCACTGTTCAATAGCCTTGTTTAAAATGATTAAAAATGGGGGAAATTGTGCCATATCTGGGTATTATCTCATGTTTTGAACACATGCTGGGAGTCACCAGGTAATACAAGATGAGTTGTACTGAATGTCTCCAGTACTCTAACAATTTCATTCTACTGCACATATTTTGTACTACATGTACATGTTCAATGTATTAAAAGTGCAGTCGTCTCTGGGAGGAGCATGAAATTTTGACCAGTCTGGGCTTCTCCGTACTTAGTATTATTTTTGCAGTGTCCCTTGTATACATTGAGTACAGTTAAACCTGCCCAAGAAGACCACTCATGAGTTGGGACTGTGTATAGACAGGATCCTTAATGCTCGTCACAGAGTTGTGTCATTTTGAGAAATTATTTAAGGGACCATCAGAAGTTGGTCACGATAGCCAGGTAGTAATTATGTAGAGATGGTCACTTGTACAGGTTTAGTGTAAAACTAAAACCTGTCTACAACCAAAAATTATATTATTGTAGCTTAAAAATAACACCATTTAAACAAAAACAAACAACCTCATGGGGTGGGAATGTACATTGCTTTATTATGCATTTTCACTATCACCTTTATTTTAGTGTTACTAGACAGAGTTTCCCTCTACTTCATCACGATAGTTGCCTTTGTTTGTATATACTAAGTCAATCTATTGGTCACTACAGAGGATTGTTTGGCGCTAAGAGATGACATAGATTTTGGGCAGTATTGAACTTTCGCATAAAAGGACAAAGTGAAACTGTAAAAAATAATTGCCTCAACAGAAAGAATATGTAGCAACATTCTAATTACAATATCCCCAGAATGTTACTGGTCAAGTGAATTTGTGATAAGACAAAAAAAGAAATTTTTACTTTTTAACAATCAAATTATTATTGCTCACAGGCTCTATAGTATTTAGAATTTTCACCTTCTACCACACAGACCATTTTTTCAGACTTTCTAGTAAAAACACTTCAGTAGCACAATTACATGACACTAACTGGGATATACATATATGCGATAGATACTGATTTTCAAATGTGCTGCTATCTTCAGCATGTTCTATTTTTTGTCACGAATGAGAGGCTATGTTTCTTAACGCTGCAGCCCTTCCTGCTTCAAGTGAAGAAGGATGGATCTCATGCGCCCTGTGTCCTTGCTGCCCTTAGAACCCTTGGGGTTGAAGTCACACATGCGCGCCACACGTTCCCACTCCTGACCAGGGTTCGACTCAGCAACTTCCTCTCGGAAGGCTTCTTCTGCAGACCTGAATTCCACACAAAAAATATGATCGTCAACTTTCATCTTCTTTTATGTGGAAAGTTATGGACAGACAGACAATACCTACACAGATAACACAAGACTATGACAGAAGGAAAATGTATGATTTTGGCTAAAACAAGTTCTGAAAATAACAAGTAAAACAATGTGAAGGCATGCTGAAAGAAGCAAAGAGGGGGGTTGAAAATATCCTGTGAACAAACACTGGAACAAATTAGTTTAAAACACTTGTAGGTACGAGTTACTAGAAAGAAAATGAAACAAATTACATAACATCGATTCCAACTAAACACATCTCACTGCATGTTTTACTTGAGATGTCTAATAAAAATATTAACATACAAGAGAACATACAATTGTAGATCATTCAACAATTACAGTGAAAAAAATACTTCACAAACATCTTCACAAAGTTCATGTTCACTGTAACAGTCTTCACAATACTGTAACTACATTGGTTTCAACACACCTTGTTTAGATACACAGTAACTTGACATCAAATAATTACAGAACATGCTTTACATTCAGTTCACAAGTCCATTCAAAAGTAACTAACAAGAGTAAAGATATGTCTGAACAACTACACACATGCACAGTAACAGCACTACAAGCAAGAAGCATGGCATGTACATGTATGTAAAACAACAATAATGTACAAGCACCCAAACAAACAAATAAATAAACCTTTAGCCACAACAACAACTGTAAGCTACAGCGCTACAGTAGCGTCTGGCGGGCTACGTGTAGCTACTGAGCACGAACATAATCCCACATACGTGCGGCTGCGGCGCGTGTGCGTCGCAAGAGCATCATCCTCCAGCTGCTTTAGCAGTTCCTTGTTTGCAACCCTTATCACCACGGCAACCACGAGACGGGCAAGAGAAAATAGGGGAGGGGGACACACAAACATGCAGTTAGAACAGTGGAAGGTAGATGGAGCTGCAGTTAAAGAGGTGGTGGTGGTGGTGTCGTGCAATGGTGCGGTTCACAGAACAGGTACACAGCAATGACAGGCAGTGCAATAATCGGCATGCAACAGGAAAATGCATTCTATACAGTAGACTAGTAGGAAACAACCCAAACAAGTAGAAGGTGGTTGAACAGCATCCTTTCAAGTCTTCAAAATTCAACAACTAAAGAGGAACAAAAACATGACTTTGGACTTGCATATCAAAGCAAGAGACTTTGTGTGGAACAAACTATTCTCTTTCTTTTTGTGACGAAACTGTCTGACATAAAAGGATGCTGTCCAACCATAAGCAGAAAGAGAAATATTTTTGTAACAAAGACGGACTTGAGTTACTCCTTACAAAATCTTGCTTTACATCACCTAAAAAGTTACCACTTTAATTGATACTATCACATTAGTTTACTAGTTTGGACCTAGCACATGTTACTCTTTACAATGGATGAGTATCATTACAAATGTATCTGTAACTGCCACAAGTATCTGTAGTTTGACCCATAGCTATCTAAAGGTACCCTGCAGTGCTGCAATGGTAGTGGCAGATTGGGTTATAAGCCCACCTATCAATCTTGATGTTACATTTGTAGAAATACAGGTACCGAACAGATAGCAATGTACCTGGGACCATGTCTCTTTGCTTTCAAAACAACTGAAACATGGTGCATTTCTACCATAGGTGTATTGTGTAAGTCCATCAGTAGTGTTGTTAGACAAGGATGTGTTTACAGACACATCAGGGGGAGGGGGATACCTGTTGGAAGCCTTGGTTTTCTCCAGCTGTTCCTCCCTCTGTGCATACCACTTCCTCAGTTCATCCGCAGCCTCCTTCTTCCACTCTTCACGCAGTCGCTCTGCCTCAGCGTCTGTTTTCAAGACATGTAACATTTTGACAAACGAACAGACCAGCCATGCATTAAAACTCAACAGCTAGTAACATATACACCAACTAGTATTGGGAAAGCTTTCATCCAATGCATATTTCATTTTTACACATCTGACATGAAAAGACTCTGTACCTTTCTTCTCCAGCATAGCCTTCTGCTCTTCTCTCCACTTGCGGATTTTTTCGGGTTCCTCTCGTCTGGGTGCCGGGGTGGGCACTGGGCCGTTACTCTGGGGCTGTTTAAAAGTGAACAGATGACAAAACATAAGCATAATGACTTTCACTAGTTTCAGGTGGTGCAAAAAAAAGCCATGCAGTTGCTAAACAGGTTACATTTATCAGATTCAAAACAGACACAGTAAATATTACAAACATTTTGATGTAGTCTTAAAAATAATCCCTGTTCTTCTATACATGCAGTAAAATACAGCAGAAACATCCTACAATTCGGATGTTCCTGTCTGGAAAACCTCACCCCTCCCTGGTCAGCACCAAAGATGTCTCCATTCTGCTGCTGACCCTGGTCCCCCTCCCAGTCTGCCGCCCCGCCACCGCTGTCTCCACCTCCACCTGATAGAAAGTCCAGGTTATCATCCATGGCACTTGGAACTAAAACAAAAAGAACAAAAGAAAGAAAAAGAAAAAAAAATGAAACTCAATGAAAGCCAACATAAAATATTCATTATGGAATAATTCATGCAATGATCTAGTATTTCATAACAAATAGCTTGCATAGCGGTCTAAAATGCTGTGCTTTTCTGTCATACTCATATCCATGCTTTACTCTTCCATGCTTTAGAGGTTTTCCTAAAATACATGAAAGCATGCATTGACTTGATTGAATTGTAAAAAGCACAATAACAAACCAAGAACAAAAATAATTGCCTCACAACGTCACTAATAAAACTATATAATCATACATTCCAACATTTATGAATACACTTCCTTACATAATAGCATGTCTTAACAACAGTCATGAACTTTTAAGTAGTAATGAACATGATACACACTGGCACATTTCTACAGTAAATCACATTGATTACACTTTGAACATTTGGCATTACAATGAATGTTCCTGATATGACCTGATAAAAGAGTCATTGTCAGTATAACATTAATGACCTAATAGAATTTAATGACAATTAATGTTAACATCATATATTTCATAGTTAACGTTATATACCACAATCATACTTTCAATCTGCTACTTACACAGTTTGCATCGACTCAAAGTACAGAACAGGTGTGTTTTGCCACTTGTTAAGCCATCAGTTATGCAAATCATTCAGATTCAGTTTACAAGGTTCTGCATCTTACAATCTGTTATGCTTAATGTTACAAACATCAACACGGGTGATGGGAATGGTTATACTACGGATGGTGTAACATATGATAAACTAAAGGGTTTAGACAATTGAAACTAGAAACATAAAATTTTGACAGGTTGAACAACACTGTGTAGTATAATCTTTTCATTCTCTTTTTGATGCAAATACATATACCAAATTAGCACCTCTCTTTACCACAACTACACAAATCAAATTTCCCATGGGTACAGGAATTTATCATATGCGAAAACATAGAACAATGTCAGGTCTTTTATCAATTTTGAAATTGGACATGTTTGAAATACATGTAGCTAGTCGATTGATTGATCTTTTTTCCAACATCTGGGGTAGTTTCGGTTTGTATGACTTGTATTTCCCTATATAAAACCTTGTTTCAACCAAGGACCACCTTCACATCTTTGATTCACATCGTGTAAGTCACATGATTTTCAACATTTGCATGCCGGAAGTGTCCAAATGGGAACGCTTTACCATTCGCGGGTGAATTTTGTACCTCTGTGGTCTACCCCGGATAAATCTAGAATAAAATCCTTCCTCATGTCAATCTATAAAGCTACAATAAAATGGCGTTTGGGCAAAACGCTTTCGACCTCAGCGCAGTACAAACACCGGCACCCCCCTCCCCACGAGGCTGCTGCTACGTGTACCCGAACGGGGACGACCCTTTTACCTGGTGCAGGGGCCGCGGGGGTCTCCTCTTGTAAGCCCGCTACATCGTCATCTTCTAAACCTGCTAGTTCATCTTGCTCCCGGGCCAAGAAGGCGGCCGCGGGGTCCTCTTCTTGCTGCTGTTGTGCAGGCTGGTCATCAAAATCTCCGAGTCCGTCCGCCATCTTTGATAGTAATGAGGGCGTTGTTCGGGTATTTTCGGCAGTTGTCGGGTATCGTCGTCGTAAGCGATGACGTCATTATCCATGTGGGCAAGTAGAGTAATTTGCATACCAAGTCTGTCTCTACATTTAATACCGTATTTTACCACGTCTCTTCCAGAGTACATGGGTTACTGGAAAAGGTAGAAATTGGCCAAATAAACTGAATAACATGCAAACTCTAATCTATGGCTGGCTAGGTTCTCACATCGATAACGTAAAGAGGGGAAAGTGTCTATCCTAAGTCCTTAAGTGTCTTTAAATGTATATATGTTACTGAAAATCCAGAGAACATAACCCTATTGTATGTGTGTGTATATATATTGAAGGGAAAAGAAATATTTCTGGTGATGTTCTGAGCTAGTCTGGCTAGGTATTTCCCTAATATTCAAGGCCAGCTGGTGACATAACGTTATTTCAATGTAGGTTCTTTGCTCTTAAATTAATTAAGGCCATGTTGATTTGATTATATGGATGACATCCTATGGGAACCCCAAAACTGACACGAGCGTGCAAATTTTGGCCCAAAAAAAGTTGTCTTCATTATGAAATCTACATGGTTAGGACAGTGCAGGAAGGACGAACAAAACTAAACACACAAGTATGCATATGCTATACCGAAATATAGGTTCTTCATTTCCGGTATTTCAAAAGTTCTTTGTCGACTTTGGAATTGACTTTGCATTCTCCGACTTTAGTGCCCGTTTTCTGAAACGTTTGCATTTTATGGCATATAAATTCTCATTTTGCAGCTGCTTTTTACAATTTACAGTATGGCCGAAAACTTTATTTGGAAACAGACGAAAATCGATGCGCCCTCGGATATCAGGATGTTATCCATATAATCAAATCAACATGACCTTAGTGTGATATCTGAAAGTCAGTGCAGGTCAGGATAAGGTGGGTGGAGCCCAGTATATGGGTCATATTTCCCCACAGAAGTACAATCAGCTCACTTTTGTTGTGACCTGCTTTCCTTTACATGTACTATATGTACATGAACACATGACCAGGAATTACACTTCTTTTACATTAGGAAAACCGTCATACTGATAACCATTTTATCCCGATGAATCAGATAAGCTAACAAACTACTGACTTACAGCACTGCATTCGTACTTGAAATACTGGTATCAATAACTACTTTTCTGACAAGTGGTACCAATGCTATTTATGCCCCCTCTTTCCAATTATCCAATAACAACTAAATTGTACTTGTGCCACTAATTCCCTGATCAATGAATTAGATCTCAAGTGAAAAACAACCACAAGATTTCAGTAGGTAATGTTTTTTTATTGTCTTTTATTTGGATCCATGGACTTGTTGAGATCCCATTTAGACGGCCTCTTGGATTGGTGGTTCGTAACCCTCTGGTCTGTCCACCTTCTCCCCTGTCTCTGTGGTGGCAACAGGCTTGGCCACGGCACCTGAGCCCTCTCCATGGAGCTCCATCAGCTTGCCAACTGTGGACATAGAAAAAAAACATCAACAAGACTGAATGACAAAACAATATCAACTCAATCTAACGGTTATCAAAAATATCATTCAGGCACCACTTAAACAAACAAAAAAGTTTTAGCCCGAAGAAATATTTTCGGTAGTCCATTTTATACATAGTAGTCTGCACTCAAATATAATTTCAGATATAGGTGTTGCTGATAGCAAACATCCTTGGCCATTTATTTTCGCAGGGATTTCATGTGTTATCTCCAAGTAGATGTTGGGGTGGAAGATTGCAACATTTTCTGACTACCTGGCTTCTCTGACAGCTCTCCATGCACGACTATCATCAATGTATAAAGAACTTACTCTGGAGGGTCAATTCAGACCATACATTATATCTAGGTTTGTTGAGAGCTGGACTCACCGTCAAACTTGGGCTTCTTGAGAACCTTGACCTTGCGGATGTACACGTCGTGAAGGGGGTAGATTCCCTGGCAGGCCTTCTCGATGTCCTTGCCTACACTGTCTGGTATACTGCAAGGCAAAATAATGGTGGAAGTCATACATGTGCTTCTGGAATATATTACACAGTTGTGCTTCCTTTTTTATTTATTTTTTCAATACTGCATCCTTTATTATCTAAACAACACTTTTTAAGGCTTGAAAATGTCTCTCATATCTGAAGACTACAATCATATATTCAGGTATGCTCACTACGCTGTACTAATGTACTATGTATTTGAAGTGTGCAATAGCTAGGTTACATTTTAAACCTCATTTGACACAACCAAGGGGAGACATTTAAGTCTATGATGGAGGATAAGGTACAGTGGAGGACGCTTTCTGGACTAGTTTGAGCAGGAGCTCGACCAAAGCAAGTAAGTTGGGGTAGACTTTGTGCAAAGACAAGACTAAACTTACAGCTTGTTCACCACCTCCTTCAAGTCGTTGCTGGAGACTTCCCTGGTCATGATCTCAATCATCTTCTTACGGATGGCACGGATCTAAGGAACAAGAAGATAAGAAAAAAAGTCGTCTTATGTAGAGTCAATTCCACATTACCGAGAGGGTGTTTGTTGCCTTTTGTTCTAACATTTACAAAACCTTTGTAACAATCTATGTGAGATAAGTAACTGTTAAGAACAATTTCCAACATTTATTTGATGTTCTAAATATTTCATGCTGTGTTCCAACAGGTTAAACAAATTTCCAACATTGAACACATTATTTGTATTAGTTTCTAAACTGTTGCAACATAGATTGATCATTTGTTTGAACATGTTCCAACATTCTACAAATATGATATAACTGGGTCAGTGGGCTGGGAACAGGGCAATTCACACATCCCTTCAAAGTATAGGGGATTAGGCCTAGGTGCCATGCATAGACACTTAAAGACAAAAGAGTTGCCAGTGTCCAGACGTGAAATCTAAAAATATACAGAGGCAGACAATAGAGCGTGATTAGCACCTACTTTTATGGGGGCAATAACCCAAATCTACCATTTTGAGAATGATGCAAAATGTTGGAACATGTTCCAACAGTAGAACAATCACACAGATGTTTGAAAACTGTTCTGAATAAAGAGATATTTGTGCAAATACTTTCATAATATTTCCAAAATATATAGATGAGTTCAAACATGTTCAGACTTTCATTTCTAATTGTTTGAACGGTCTGGAATTATTTTGACTGAAATAGTCTTTTCTCTAAAATTGTTCAAACTTATTAGCAATATCATCTGAAAACCCTCTCGGTGACATGGAATTGACTCTAGCTGCAAAATAATCTTCATTACTTGTGAGTAACTAGGAATGATACAATGATCTGACACAACTGAGAGATAATATCATTGTTTGCATTTTTTTTCTAAAGAGGGGAAGGGGAGCATAAAATTCTGATTGACTAGTGCTGCCTGATGAAGCCTTAGAACACCCCCATTTTAACTTAAAATTCTCTGTAAAAAAACTCAACACCAGAAGGGGGGAAATCCATGCTCTATATTCGCTCCCTTGCAATGCCACCATGTGACTTGTTTTCTAGAAAAAAAACCTGAATGTCCTTTTATTTAAGTTTTTTGAATGCATCCAGACTTACCTGGGCGTGCTGGGCATAAGCTGTCTTCTTGATCTGGTTCTGACGCTTCTTGGTGAAGCCGATGCAAAAGAGACGCAGCAGGTAGCCGTCTGTCGTCCTCACATCAACATTGGCCTCGATAAGAGTCTACAGTGAAGTAAAGCAGATAAAAGTTGCACCTTAAAAATGGCATTGAAGTGTGTGCATAAAGTTATCAACGTAAAAATCATGCATTCCCTTATAATATAACCCTACAAGATACTGCAGACCCATTGAAATTTAGCGACTTTGTGTGATTTCTTAGGTCTAAATCTTTAACTCAATGCAACATTGTTAGCGTTATTGTTTAACAATGTAAGACATTTAATTCAATTCAGAATCCTACCTGCCACTTCTTGACCATTGACCTGAGCTTGTCCGTAGTGAGGTTCATGCCGTGGAAGTTGGTCAGGCAGTTACGGCCCTGGACCTCCTCCACAACCAACTTGAACTTGCGGAAAGCCACCTCATCGTTCTGGAGGTCAGCCAAGGAAACCTCAAACACTCGGTTCTTCAGACCCTCAGATGCGATCTCTGAATGAATGATTATGCAATTAAATACATATATATTCAATATCAACTATTAATTACACAATAACAATCCTCTTCCTGTTGTAGCGACCACTATCATCTTAACAAAGAGCAGCTCTATACGGCATTATTCAGAAAAAGACAATTTGCATAGTTTACTAACTGTAACGGGCGGGTGCCGAAGTCCGGTAGTACCCTAAGTCCGTTAATGTTCACTTTCTCTTATAATTCTAAAGGTCTACTAAAGTATTCATAAATTCATTACTTTAAAGCATAACTATTTACAACATACTCAAATACACACACAAACACATGAAACACACAAACATAGAAATCGAGACAGATCTTAGTTATCCATCAGAACTCAACTGTCAGATCTCTGACATCCTTCGAGTTCATAAATTTATAAGCAACACAACTGAGAAACTTTCTTGAGCAAGTTGAGGAGGGGCGGTGGGATAACCAGCATGATCTCCATACGACTATAATATAGCTGCCGAGCTTACTTGTTCCGGTGGTCTTGGTGACCAAAGTCTTGCCAATCTGGCGGATGTTGAACATCGCTGGTGCCTTGACATCGTACCAGTCCTTCTTTGTGAAAGGATCGACACTGAAAAGTACGTGAAAAGGTTAGACCTACTGAAAGGTACCGAAGTGCCAACTCGAAACCACAGGGTAAGCTCTCATTATTATCAAGCAAACATCTAACGCATCCAAAGCCATATGAAAGAGAAACTTATTCCACATGAAGTACAGTATCTATTGCACAGATCTAGATGTCTCTTTCGTCTTACATCTTCTTCTTGGCACCCTTCTTGCCTCCTTTCGTGAGACGTTTATTCTTGCCCACCGCCATTTTGGGGGTTTCGTGAAAGAGGAAGAGGCATGGCGCAGGGCATTTTGGGAAAACTCACAGAGATCGCATTAAAAGTGTAAAAATCGTCGATTTAAACACATGTAGCAAGATATTAGATAACAGTATAATATGTCTCTATAAAAATATTATCTTACTACATTGAATTAAAAGTAAAGGTCATTTAAGGTTCGGATTATTAGGATCATTGTTGATAGCGCCAGACGCTGCTATCGTTCCGTTGCGGTACGACCCCTGACCTAGAAGTTGTTGATCAAGACTACTAGTATGTCATCATACAGTAGAGTGAGCAAACATGATACAATTTCCGCTGTAGAATTCCCCCGAATCAGCGCCAAACGTCACTAAACAGGTATGTGTGTTCAATCTTTACATCTATAAATTGCGTATGACATCACAGGCGAAGGGCCAGCTGTTGGCATTGCTAATAATTTTGTTAGATGTCTAAGGAAGTTGAACACGTCTCCGGACTATCTTCCAGAATATTTGTCTGTTCCAGGGTACGTTAGTTCATAGATTCAGGTATATGTACTTTTGTGTTATGTTTTTGTTGCATAGCCTATTCTGTTATCCTTCTCAGTCAAGATTTATCAGGTGTTTTCCCGCCGTTAAGCCTAAAACGACTACTTACTTTTGTGTGCGCTTCAAGGCCATAAAGATCAGCTGTGTACAGTCACTTGTAAATAATCCACACCAAAAATATCTAAGTGGACTGGTTAGGCTAGTTTAGACGACAGACCGGACAGGTCTTTCCTCCCTTAAACCATGACGACATGCCTGTTGCCTGACATTAAGGATTTAACTTCAACCTCCTTGCCCCTACATGGCCTTGACAAGAGCATTTTTATTCTCCCCACCTGTCTGCAAATGTAGTTCAGGTACAGGAAATTTAGTGGTCAGATTTAGAAAAAAGAAAGTTTCCTATCACAAAGCATTAAGATGTGAAAGTTTTGCTTAACTTTACTAGTTCGGGTTTTGTAAGTAACCATGTCCAACATGTCTGGACTAGCCCTATACTATAGCTGGTGTTTCCTTTGAAAATGAAAGCACTCAAAACACTCAAGACATTTATACCACAACTCATCCTAAATGCAACACTTGTCCCTTGAATTGTCTTAACTACCATTTTAATTCCCAATTCATTAATCCATTAGAAATGAATGATTAACATAATTGCTTAATTGTTTCTAGGTTGTCTTGAAAAGATTTGTATGCAAAACCAGTGCTAGACCTTATGACAACATGGGTCTGCTTAATGTTTGCAGAGCAGCCATAAGCAGGGTCATGCTTTCTTGGTATTCCCACAGGAAGTACATGATTTAGCAGAAATGTTGTGTCATGAAGGATTTCAGGCCAGTGAGTTTTGGCAAACATGCTGCTATCTACCTTTTCTTGTATACGGATTACTAAATGCAAGCTGAGAAGCAACCAGTTCCAAACATTCCTGTGAATTGGATGTTTTGTGTTATAGATAATCCAGTTGGAACGTTTAGGATTGGTTTCTTAGGATTTTGTCAACAATAGCAGGTGCATGACAAAGCAGTTGAAAGAGATAGCAAGAGCTTGATATTACATGTATTATAGTAATTATTTCTTTGAGGGATGGTTAACCCAGTTACAGTACATAAAGGGCAATCTTATCATCTAATATTTCATGCAATGTTTTTATATTGTAACCTTTGTAATTGTATTGTCATGTTGATTTTTTTGATAAATGAGATATATACTGTAGCTGTCGCAAATTAAGTGAGTGAAAGAAACCATAGTGTGGATAGGATTTTGATGATACAGGGGATAGGGTGTAGCCATTTCCAATTATGCGGAAATGAAAATCTATTTTCAAAGTGATACTACAATTTTCTTTATAATGTCTTTATAAAAGTACCAACATGGCAATGGAATTTGTCATTTTGTATTGATCATTCTTGAAATTGCTTGCAGTATTCGTCCAATGGAAATTCTATATGACAATACTATCAGTGGGAATTTGATGATATACTGATGTGCATAGATACGTACTATACAATTTAGATAGACAACAAAATATACTTAGATTTTGTTCCTTCATTTTCAGATTGCTGACTGATACGACCTTTGGCCAGTGCCTGTGACACCAGCAAACATGGACGAGCGAGCGCGCAGCAGCCTGCTGGTGAATCGGGTGTCAATCATCAAGGACCTGAAAGTTCAACATGTCGTCAACCCCCTTCTCAGTGCCAAGGTCCTGACTATGGACGATGAGGAAGAAATCCTTGCAGAAACTACATCCAAAAAACGTGCAGCAAAACTCCTAGACATCCTCCCTTCTCGTGGGAACCTCGCTTTCATTTCTTTCTACAAGTCACTCCAGGATCAGTACTCACACCTGGCTGAACTCTTAGCAAAAGATCTCCCTACTAGCGATAGGGTTGAAAAGATTCAAAATGGGGGGAAACGTAAGATGAGCACCATTGATGTAGAGACAGTGTTGGTTGAAGGAGGGGTGCCACCCAGGCCCCGTGCGTTCATCAAAAGGCCGGCGCAGTCGCAGCAAATCCGTAATGCACTTCAGCAGCTGAAAGACAAGCCAGGATGGGTGGTCGTGCACGGTATGGGGGGTTCTGGGAAGTCAGTTCTTGCAGCAGAAGTAGTGAGAGACCAAGAGCTTTTAGAAGAATGCTTCCCAGGAGGCGTCTTCTGGGTGTCCATAGGACAGGTAGATAAACCAATGCTTATGATGAAGATGCAAAACTTATGTTCGCTGTTAGATAAGGAGCATCAAGCTCCGCCTCGAAATGCAGAAGAAGCCAAAGACAGGCTGCGGCTTCTTTTCACCCACCAACATCCAAGGGCCCTACTGATCCTAGACGACGTGTGGACAGCCAGGGATGCCAAGATGTTCGATGTTCGCTGTCGCACGATGGTCACCACCAGGGATTCCAGCGTCACAGATGCAGTGAGAGGAAACATCAGCATGGTCCCCATCAAAGAAGGCTTCAGCAAGGAGCAGTCAGACGAGGTCCTGGCCACGTGGACGGAGACCAAAGTGTCCGACCTCCCGCCAGAAGCTGGCCAGATCTACACAGAGTGTGGGGGTCACCCCCTGGCAATCTGCATGATAGGTGCTCTGCTGAAGGACCACCCCAACAGATGGCAGTATTACCTGAAACACCTACAGAACAGGAAGATGAGCAAGTTTAAGAAGACACTCCCCTACGAGTACCAGTCCCTCGCTGAAGCCATCGCCATCAGTGTCGACCATCTTGACGCAGAAATCCGTGATCTGTACCAACAGTTTGCCGTGTTCGACAATGACACCTTGGTTCCTACTCAGGTACTCAGCATTCTATGGGCTGAAGAGATGGAATTTGTAGAGGACACAATGGATGAACTATGTAAGAAATCTCTAGCCTTTCAAAGTTGGGACGAGAAGCAAAAAACGTTTGTGTACTCTGTACACGACCTTCAGTTGGACTATCTGAAAGAGCAGTACGACGACATGCAGTCTCTACATGCAACACTAGTCAGCAGGTATGAGAAAGTCTGCAAAGGGGAGTTCCACACTCTACAGGATGATGGATACATCCACTGGCACATGGAGGATCACCTGGCAGCATCAGGCAGGGTCAGTGACCTTTGTAGCATCCTGTCCAGCCTGGATTGGGTAGGGTCAAAGGTCAAAATCACAGGTCCATCCTTCCTTGTTGAACAGTACGTTAAGCATGGGAAAATTCTCTGTCAGAACCGTGGACAGCAACTGCGAGACTTTGAGAGCTTCCTTCGCACCAACCTACACCGGTTCTTTGAAGACCCCTTCCCCGACATTGTCCAGCTCGGGTTAAGCCAGTACAGCGAGTCTGAGGTGTACAAGCAAGCCCTCTCACGTGCCACACAGAAGGACAACTGCTACTTTGTTTGGAGTGGGAAGGACACAGTGAAAGATCCCACCCAGCTGACTGTGAAGGTCCACATTGGCGGCGTGCACTTTGCCAAGTTCTCGCCAGACGGGAACCAGGTGGCCTCCTGTGGGGAGGACTGCAGTATCAAGGTATGGGATGCCCACACAGGACAGGTGCAGCTGACCTTAGAGGGCCACAGAGATGTGGTGTACTGCTGTGGATTTTCCCCAGACGGGGCCACCATAGTGTCCTGCGCTGCAGATCGATTGATCCACGTGTGGAATGCTGCTACTGGCAAGCTAATGCACACGTTTCATGCCTTCAAACGCGTCACACCCTGTGGAACGCCGACTCGTACGCCCTCCTTTGGTTCTGGCAGACGCAGGCTTGTTGACCCGCCGCTGTTGCCCCGATCGCGAGACCCGAGCCCCACTTCGATGTTCCCCGTGTTTTCTGTCAAATATTCTCCAGACGGCACCAAGCTGGTATGCTGCTCGGGGGAGGGTTTGGTAAAGATTCTTGACAGCATTAGCGGTGCAGAACTCCACACATTCACAGCTCACACAGACTCAGTCAGATACTGTGACATCTCCACAGATGGAAGCCTTGTTGTTTCTGCTTCCACAGACGGCACAGCTGTAGTGTGGAACACGAAGTCAGCCAAACAGATAACAACTTACAATGGTCACAACAGATCAGCTTTAACGGCATGCAGCTTTAAGCCTGAGAGTCACGTGGTGGCGTCAAGTGCTGAATACCAGATTCATGTGTGGGAAGCAACGACAGCAGAAAAGTTAGGAATCTGTAAAGCCCACAAATCAACCTTCATCCAGCACTGCTGTTTCTCCCCTGATGGTAGCCTCATAGCTGGTGGCTTGTCGAACTTCTCCATTCACTTGTGGGATGCAGAGAGCATGGAGTGTGTAGCCATGCACTATGGTCACACCATGTGGGTATACTGTGTTGCCTTCTCTCCAAATGGAAAGCAACTGCTGTCATCATCAGAAGATGAAAAAGTAATCCTCTGGGACGTTGAGGATGCAAAAAGAATTGACTACATGGGCTTGAAACGCGACTTTGACGTAAACTTTGACGCGGATCCGTTCATGATTGTAGCCCCAGATAACAACGACACGCTTCGTGTGATGAAGGGAATCCAGGCTGAAGTAGTGCACCAGTCTGACGTTTCTTTCGCAAAGTCGCGGATCAGGGCATGCTGCATTTGCCCCAGTGGAGACAAGGTGGCATACGGCTGTGAGGACGGAGTCGTCAAGCTTCTGCACTTCACGCCAACAGGAATGAAGTCACGTGAGCTGGTAGGCCACAACGAAGCAGTGAGGTGCTGCATCTTCTCCCGAGACGGCCGAGTCCTGATCACAGGAGGCGACGACAGTAAGGTCCTGATCTGGGAACTACAGAACAAGACTTCCATCGAGTGTGTTGGGCACAGGGATTCAGTCAGGCACCTCAAAGTCTTCAGCCCAAAGCGGAAGAAATTCCTCACTGCATCCTATGACGGGAGCATCAAGGTCTGGGACATGATGTGGGGCATGCAGGAATTCTCTTGCGAAGATGAAAATGAACAGTGGGTGCTATCGTGTGACCTGTCACCTGACGAGTCAAAGATAGCATCCACATCTGTTGATCGCGTTGTCCGCATCTGGGACGCGAAAGATGGAGCACTGTTGCGTAAGTTCACGGGACACGTTGACTGCATCCGCAGCTGTGCCTTCACCCTGGACAGTTCAATCTTGGCAACCGGCGATGACGAGGGTTATGTGAAGGTTTGGGACGTGGAAAAGGGGGAAGAAATCAGCACCTGTGATCACCATTCTGGGGGTGGAGTGTGGGTGAGAGGCCTGCAGTTCTCCAGCGACGGAAAACAGCTCGTTTCTGCAGCCAACAACGTGAAGTGGTGGACGGTAGACGGAGAACTGCTGCAGACATTCCACATCAAGGGCAGCTTCGTGAAATCTCTGCAGGCATCCAAAGACTTCAAAACATTTGTGACTATCGACAGCTCAGGTTTCCTGTACATCCTGAACTTGGTAGAGAAAAAGTGAGGCAACATTTAAACAGCACAGAGCTCTCGAGCTCAAGGTTTTGTAAAACAGCCATCTCCTTTAACCTTCTCTTTGCTAAAGTACAATTTTGTAAACAAAAGAACTTTGATTTTGTAACTATGTCAGGCCTCAAATTACAACAAAATGTACTGTATTTCTTCAATATGTAATGCATTTGTTCTTTTAGCTTGTCAACTTGCTTCATTGTGTGTATTTTCTTTTGATTTTTTAAATTCTTTTCTGAGCCCTGTATGACAAACCCTTAGCAAGGAGAAGGCTAAAAAAAGACTACCCAATGAACAAAAGTACAAAACCAGCTGTTAGTGGACTGGACAAGTAACGGGAGATACTTAGACCCAAACACCAGAATCTGGACAGGAAAGGTGAAATGAAACATGTAACCTGAAATACTATCCACATGATATACTTAACTGTTGTCCTAGTAGTCCCTTTACATTCACATGGGACATGTGGCTATAGACCTTTTTATATTCAATATAGCTTTGTCATACTAACCCAGTGCACACCATATTTTACCACAAATTGCCTTAAATTCATTCCTTTTATGCCATTTCCATTTTATGTCAGGATCAAAAGAATGGATGCCTGTACATCTTTCATTCCATTATGACATGTAATTATATCATTCATAAATCATTCTTGCCATTTTCATTTGTTTGTGCATGTATACGTAATGTATTTGCTCCATAATCCAAAAACAATCAAGGGCTGTTTGAAAAGATTTATCATTTTTTTACTATAATTCTTATGTCTGGTAACGATGGCACAAGAGGTCTTGGACAGCTTCCATACAAATTCAATGTTCAAATGATCATGGTATCAGACATGTTTTTTCCTAAAAACTCCAAAATACTTTTGCATTGCCATTCTTGTTTGTGGAAAGGTGATGATATCATTATAGTGATAAGGATTAGGTTTGGCAAACTGGGCTGAATGCCAGGAACTAAAATGTGTACAACTTATTGATGCTTCCATATGATGGATTGTATTGTAGCTGTTATACATGAATATCATACATGTTCTTTACACACGTGTACATTCAGAGAATCTTTGTAAAAGAAGTGTGAAAGCCTGTAATTGTGCATTGTGGCAAATTTCACTACTGCCATTGTGCAGAATGTAAAGCTAGAGTTACCTACTACATGTACTTTGCCTCATGTGTTAAACCAAAATCATTGAATTTAATGTGACTTTATTCATTAACTGTTTGTTGCTGACTGTTGGCCTTGTAAATGTGAACACTGTAAGAAGTCAGATGCTGCAAAACTTTTCTATATGAATTTCTTGTGGGTTAGGTGAACATGTGTGCTTTAAGAAGTTTTGTATAATCTAATGCGTCTTCTAACAAGTTTGTAAGTTGCATGGTGTTTCAAAGATGTCAACAAGAGCTCAAAGTTGTAGCTATTGCAATGTTATTTCCAATGCTGCATGATATGTTTAGATGTAGAGGGCATTTAACAAACACAACAAACTTGCCTTCAGTAGGATATGGATATGATATAAATACATGTATTTTAGTCAGGTACAATTGTCAGTATACTGTTTGCACCTATGCAATGCTAGATTTTTATGATTTGTATTACATTGATATTTAACAGCATATGCATAAAAAGGGTTGAAAATTTAATCTCCAAGCAGATCTATGGGTTGCATCAAGACCGTATCAAACTGGCAGAGGAAGTACGTTTTGCAACCCAACCTTGGATTGCTATACAAGCTCCTTCTTCCAGTTGGATACGGTCTTTGCAATCCATTGGGCCTGGTTGGAGGCTATGAATATTGGCATGTTACCCTGCAAGAAAATTCCATTTAGATGTGTATAATTTCTGATGCAGTAATCTTTAAAACCATGTTCACTTTCACTATGTTAACATTTAGATCAAGAAAGATATTGATATTTTGACATGACTTGGTTTGAAGTTTGTATGCTGAAATATTCCTGTTCAGTCTGTGGTTTGAGAAAACTTCCTAGTATGTGATAGGGTAAGATAATAACATGTTTGTAAATCTTGCCATGACTTTCTTAAGAAACTTTGAGAAGCAGTAAATAATTGTGTCTTATGTAAAGTGATCTGTAAGTCAGTGTACATGTAAACTTGGCAGGTACAATCGGCAGCATGTAGTGTAGGCTCCTAGTGATGTAATGTGCTCAACCCTTGTTTGAAACTATATAAGATCTGAAAGTGATGCTGACAGAAATGTGTAAATTGAGATTACAGTGTAATAGCTGCTACATAAGTTTTTAATTTCAATTGAAACCGCATTTTAGTTACTGCTGACTTGGTATTTTATGAAATTACATGTGACAGTTGAAATAGGGAAGTCTTATTTGCAATTTTATTACAACATTATCTCATAGCAAGCTATGCTTCGTCCAAAAGAATCATTCTAACATGTATATTGTTTTCATACACAACTTTCTCAAATCAGATGCCACATAAGGTCACATAAGTGCTAGTGATTCAGTGATTATGTTATTTCACATTGAATTATAGACATACCATATTTTAAGTCACTCTTTAATTTTCTCAGCGGATTTTACACATATCTCAATGCTGGATCATTTTCACGAATTACTAAGTCATGGATAGATTGTTTAAAGTCGAAGGTAGTTTCAAATGCTGGTGGTGAAGTTAAAGTTGCAATGTGACTCGATGTATGAGTATGTATGGTGGAGGGAATGTTTGTATCACTTATTTACACGTATGAATTGAAATTCTATACAGCAAATGTAGGTGTCCAATATCTGCATGTTTCTGCTATCCAATTGAAAGGCAATGGATACTGATTAAAATGTACACTTTGTTGAGGAAATCTCTGCTACCCGTTTTTATTTAATTTGTCATGTTTTCTGAGTGTCTTCAGTATGCCAATGGTTTTTCTTGATATGCTGTCAGTTTGAGGGGAGTCAATGAACGTCGCTAATGGGTCCTGAAATGTACCACAAACAGTATAGAAAAGTTTTTTTCACTTTTTAGGAGTTTGCTATACTCACTGCCAAATTCTATTGGCTCTAAAGCCATGATAGAGACTTGCAAAATTACAGTAGTGCAACTCATGTACTTTACAGCAGTCTCCTTCCCGTTTGTTTTAGGTCATTGTTAAGACCTACAAAGGTCAGTGGTAGGACGTTATGTATCCATATGCAGTCACCCATACAGAGTATGTCAATACCCAGTAAGTTGCCATAGTACCAATGGCATTTGTTATTGCATTGTTTTCATACCATCCCAGGTCTTCTGGTCAATCATTTCCCTCCGTCTTTATTTGCCCCTGCTGAAATATTTAGGATCCCAACAGGACGTGTAATATGAGCCAGAACAGGTGAGTGGGCAAAATAGAGGTGGAAAACATGAAACCACTTTTAGCAAAGAGAACGCTTTAGAAGAGATTCTGTTACCACTTCACACCTATGCTGTGCTCTGTGACCTTTACTACCTCGCACCCTCCCTTCTTTTACTGCTGAAGTAACTGTCTCGCTTAGTGCTAAACCAGAGAGAACAAGCAGAACATTCAGGTGCAGAACATTCTCTATTTGGCTGTCAGTTTGCTTTGGAAATAGTTCGACAATTTAACAATGCTTGTATTTACCTTTTCAGGTTTCTATAGTGAGTGATACCGGGCACCTTGCATACCTCACTTGACCTTCACACAAGTAAGTCCCTCTTTTCTTGAAGTACTATTGATTGGTGCAGGATATGCTCGGAATGTTCCATCTGAGCTTGCCGTGCTATTTGTGCTTGTTTGCCAGGTAAGACACTGCCATTTATGTGACTTATATTCCTTGAATGTTATTTTTGTAAAAGAAAGATTGAAACATACCTTTTGTCATGTTCTATAGACAGAGCTTGTGATATTTGCACCAGTCTGAACAGTTCTGAAATGACAACGTTTGCTCATTGTATGGCTTTCTAAAAATAGTATGTATGCTGTTTGTAGAGCGTAACAGTTATACTGACAGGTTTTGTAAAATAAGTCATCGAAACAGTATGTACATTAGGATTAATTCTATCCAGTTGACTGAGAATGTGCTGATAGAATGATGGCTTGTAAGATTCTTCTTACAAAGTACTCATGAGGTGTGTGTGGTTTGATGACATGATGACTACCTTTAAGTGTGCATACCTCACCTGCACGGCATGCTATGTGAACAAGCTTACAGGTGTGAACTACATATTTGACATCTAACAGTCTCCCATGTATAACTTGTGTTATGAATAGCTTGTCAGCAGATCAAGCATTTTGAAGACGTTTTCCTCTGAATTTTTGGTCCCTGATAAGGCAGGTAAATTGTAGAATTTTGTCTGAGTATGCTGCAACTCTAAACCCACTGGAAGGCATGTTATATTGCAGCCATGTCATTGTTCACATTAACTGTAATTGTACATTATCAGGTTTCCTTTCAACATTTCATTAAGGTCTGGTGGGCCCAATATTTACACTGAGTCACAAGTCAAATATTGACGTTGTACCACCTGTGCATTGTGACTGTCAGGACAATCACTGTAAAGTAACTTTCTTTTAATGAAGGGGCTCCAACATGTCCAAAGTACTGTTCTCTGAGTTTTATGTTGCAGTTCTTTTTATGTTTTTACCATTGAAAACAATGCAAGATGGGGAATTTGCATATTTGTACCAATATACGTGTACATTTGTATACATATACATATATGCAAGATATGGCGATATAAGGGATGATATGTAACCTCTATTAACATCAATCCAATGGGTTGCATACATAAATAAACCACTTTGAAAAACAGTGTGTTTGAGAGAATTCTAGTGCAGCACCCCCAGGTATGCACATGACTGTACAGTTTAGATATAACGTTACAGGAGTACATTATACTGGGGGAGTCCAGGGAGACATTGGGTTGGAGATCTGTTTGGACGTATCTTTTCAGGGTGGCGGAATTATGTACCCTGGTGGAATTATTTTAGATGTTAGTACTCAATATGTTGTTTGAATTTCTCTTTTTGTTATCCTAGCTAGGTCACCCTGAGATTCCAGAGCTTGGCCATTACAGCAAGTGTCGATGATGATAATGGCAGAGAGGAAGATCAGAGTGATGCTGCCCCAGTACGAGCACCCCCCACCTTGGATACCACTGGAAGAGGTCAGGACCTGTAACCTAAATTAACATTAATCTGCCAGGTTACATAAATCCACCACTCTGAAAAACAGTGGGTTTGATAGTTGTCTATTGCAACACCCACCAAGTATGCACAGTTTAGATATAATACAGGAGTGGGGGACGTTGGCTTGGAGACCTGTTTGGACGTATCTTTGCAAGGTTGCAAAATTATGTACCCTGGTGGAATTCCAATCAAACATACGGATATTAATGAAAAGCCATAATAGGACATACTCTGTCTGCTATGTTTACGTTGACATTAAATGTTGATGTTGTATTATTTTGTGGATTTACTGGCCAGTTCTTAAATGGTAAATTATCATTAGCCTTCTAGGGAAGATAGATTGTATGTCCGTGTGTAAAATTAGCTTTGATGTTTATCATTCTACAATTCATATATTGTCCCCAAGGCTCCTGTATTTAATGTTTAGAAGACATTTATATATATAGATGCCTTCTATCAGGGGAATCAAACTCTCTAGTCTAAACTATTGTCTTTGTTAACATTGATGGGTGCATGCATGGTAAGCAACAACAGGTGTATAGGCTAAGGTAGACTCACAACCTGCCCTCATTTATAGCAAGCCCGCCACCCTGACTACAGCAGTGACCTGACCCCTGCCCTGCCAAGGTCACTCAAGATCAGGAGAGACCCAGAGACTCATCAGGTGGGCTAAAGGGAATTAATCTTAACATTTCAATGGACTCATACATGTAAGTCAGTG
This sequence comes from Branchiostoma lanceolatum, assembly GCA_035149815.1. Classification (NCBI taxonomy): domain Eukaryota; kingdom Metazoa; phylum Chordata; class Leptocardii; order Amphioxiformes; family Branchiostomatidae; genus Branchiostoma; species Branchiostoma lanceolatum. Next base: position 14,630,419 of record CM068871.1, on the reverse strand, counting down.
CTTTCACCTTTTAACAGGGACAACTAACGTTATTAGAATATTTAAAAAAACATACTCAGCAGACTAAATTGATTTCATCAGGAAATAGATACTTTTAATAGACAAACCTTGTAAAGGTGAACTTATTTCTGGCATATTCAATTGTCACATGTCCCTTTAATGCATAGTCAACATTCAACAGTAGAGTTGGGAAACTATCAGTCTGAATCCTGACTATTCTTACATCCCGTACTAAGTTTCACAATGCCTCACAGTGTCCTTCTGTTATCTGAGAAGAATTGAGAGAAAAATCCTTGAAGATAATGTCTTGTTTGCAAACTTGATTGAAATTTTTTTTATTGTTTTGTTGTATTGAAGACACTATAGTATACATTTAATGCTTAATTGTTGTTTTCAGTTGGGCTTTGTTGCCAGAGGAGGGAAAGACTTTGGAACAGGCATCTTCATCTCACAGGTTGGTATTGGAAATGTTGACATTAATCAACATGGTTTTGTCAAGCTTGTTACTGATCTTTACATACTGTATTTCTTCACCATTAAGGGGTATGTGAGCGACTAATGTGACCATACTACCAGGTTTTAGTCGCCCAAATGTTTTACAAGGCTCTCTAAAAACAATTATTGTTTTAGAGAACCATGTAAAAACATAGCATAAAAGAAACAGAATTTGCAGATTATTTAGCAGCAGACTGGTCACAAAACTTTATTTGTCATTGCCATTCATATTGAAAAAGTATTGTATGTAAATCATTATAATCCGACCCCATGACCTGGTGTATGAGTAATGACATGATTGTATTCCATTCTCCAGGTGGATCCTGGGACTGATGCTGAAAATCAAGGACTGAAGGAGGGAGATCAGGTCAGATTTGAACTTGAACTATTTCATGGTGGACACTATTATAATAAAAGAGGTTCAATTCACAAGCACAGCTTGAACACTGTGGGATTTGACAGGGCAAAACAAAGGGGAACATCTTTGATTTGAAACTCCTCGATGACACCAAACATACATGATTTTAAAAAGTAGAGTCCAGTGATAAATGGGAAGTGTTTGTTTAAAGTAGCATTTTTCATAATTATAACATTTTAGCATCTGAACAAGATAATCCATCGTCATCAAATACTGGTAGATGGTTTCCATAGAGTATGGGAATCTGATGGTCAATGGATTGTACAAAAACATTTTGCAGTTGTATGTTAATAGTCATATGATAATTTACAGATCTTGTCTGCAAATGGGTTTGACTTTGAAGAGATGGACCACAAAGCAGTAAGTCATCAATTCTTTTGTTCTTTTGCTGCCTTGGAAGCTATAATTTAGATTCTAACTTTCATTCCTCTTTTGTTATTAGGGCTAATGATCATTCAATGCTCTGGATGTGAGATTCTTCATCATTATGATGTTTCTCTGACTAGCTGATGATGACTTAGATGTGTGCGCAAAATATAAATAGGACTACAAAAAATTAATGTACATTGTATTCAAATGCACGTAGTGTGCATCTATGATGAAAAGCTAGAGGTTTGACTTGAGTCAGTAAGATGTGTTCCAGTAAATCAAAATAAGCACCCGTCTCCAGCCCCAAGATAACTGCACTGAATTCACTAAATGCCCATCTTCTACCTTGCTCCTTTCAGGCAGTGGGAGTGATGGCATCTGCACAACAGCTACAGCTGAATGTCAAGTACTTCCCTTACGGTACGTCTGAACTGTCTCTACTCTTCCACAACATCTGTGTCTCTGTCCATCACACTCAAACCACAATGATTATTGTCTTGCATTGTTCCACGTGCACCTTATTGTCATTTACAATATTTTGTAGTCTGGGGGAAATAAAACACTTTGCTCATTGGAAGTAATTAATTATACCTCCTGTTTAATACATAGCAGTTCAGAAGTGCTATACATTGAACATCCTTGCTGTGATTGTTGGTAAGCACAATTGTTGTCCCTTGTGTTTGCAGCCTATAATCAAATGATAAGACGGACTGAGGCCTACGGCACAGAGATCCAAGACAACAGGCAAGAACACACAGACCCACAATCAACACAATCATCACCAGAACAGATATCAACAAAAAAGAAGTCAAGCCGTAAAAAGCCCCAACTTTAACAGGAAAATTTGACATCTGTATAATAGATTTGAAATTGATGGACTTGGCATGTAACAATGTTTGTTTAAGGATAAACATGCTGTGTAGAAAAATGAGAACATACAGTGAAATTGTCACCAGTAACTTAGATGTTAGATGTGGTTGCACTGAAGACTTGGAAGTTTGGCAGATCCCCAGCTACCTGTCCCGCGGATTGAGACCATGAAGGCAGAGATGGCCTACGTTCTCCCCACCACTACCCACTTGTTGTTTGTAGAAAATCATTGGTCAATGGATTGCAACTGTTGCGTTTCATAATGCCTTCTTAATTGTTATTTTTCACTAGATTGAAAACCTAATGTTTTATATAGCAAGGTCATGACTGCTACGTATTTTTGTATGAGCTTGTTGTGAGTTATTGGTATGAGTTTGTTTCCAAGTTAATTTATGTCAACTTAGCCATAACTGGCAAAGACACCTCTCCTTCTCAATCACTGCCATCAATATAAAAGAAATATTGATGATTTATCCCAGCTTTCCTGCAGATTTTGTGTACATTTTTTGACAATATCTTAGAATTATCTGTCAAACTGTTCAGAATTGGTGTTTGAATAGGATGATTTACGTGCCACATAGGTCTTCATTGTCAAGGTTTCAATCAGAAGGTAAGGTAAACATCTGTGATCTACATTTACAAAGACTGGTGAGATCAAAGCTAGAGGGGACTGAAATAGACGTACACGTTATGTGGCTTTGTGGCAGCCTTAACTATCAGTGTTTTCAAGTCTGTGGGATTTTCTTATATTATTACCAGTATTATTTTTCCCACCAATGCAGCACATGAAGTAGCACCAAGGACATGATTACTGATGAAAAGTAGTGCAGATTTGTGCTCCTTGTTTAAGGCTTAATCAAAATTCTGGCATTTCACTATCTACCATCGTCTTGCTATGCTGTTTCACATCTGATTCAACACATCATCATCATAATCTTGTGATAGTTTCACATCATGCTTTATAGAATTCCACTTAGTAATACGTTTTTTTTTTAATATTTAGTTCAATGACACAAAAAAAAGCTCTGAACACAGTATTAGGATTCCATACCTTGTCCAATATTTTCTTCTTGTAAGAAAAAATCACAGCAATGTGAGCCCAGCAAGTTTTGATATATAATGATGGTAAGTGGTGCTTTGAAAAGGAGAAGGTATTCAGTGGCTTTGCAGGCTTCAAGGTTAAAGAACAGGATACACAGCGACTGCCTCCCCATGCCTCCTCCACACCCTTTACAATCAGTAACAGGACCAGTCCTATATGTAATTCCCCACCTCACAGGACATGTCACACAGGCCCTTGCACATAGCCTCCCTGAGATGCTCTGATCCCAAAGCCTGTCTTACAACCCCCTCCCATTTTACAGTGATAACATGCCATGTATCTCTATACCCCACAGGATGTAGACACAGACAGAGTCCTACACATGGTCTCTCTGTACAGCATGCACACAGATACATGTAGACCCCTTCATAAGGTCTTCCCAATGGAAATTGACTGTTGTGTATCAAACTTTTGAAGTTTGGGTACATCCTGGGGCCACCATATGCTGAGCTGTACATGTACATCCTGTAGGGTTAGTGTGTGTATTTAAATGTGTGTGTGTGTGTGTGTGTGTGTGTGTGTGTGTGTGCGCATTAGTGTTAGTGTGCATGTTAGTGGGTGCATGTGTGTGTCAATGTGTGCATGTTAGTGTGTGTGTTTTAGTGTATGTATGTGTGTGTCAGTGTGTGCATGTTAGTGTGTGTGTGTGTGTGTGTGTGTGTGTGTGTGTGTGTGTGTGTGTGTGTTTTAGTGTACATGTATAAATAAACAGATGGGGCATATAAATAAACAGATGGGACAGTCTCACTACACTCCAAGCAGAGGTGTGGGTCCGGTTGGTTTTTAACGTGTTCAGTTCAGGCATTTTGTCCAAAACACGGTTGGCGACATAGCGAAAAGGGGACAAAATAGAAAGCTTGACAAAAACACCTAAAAACACATCAAAAACCAGCCTGACCCACTCCTCTGCTTGGAGAGTACACTGCACCAAACCTGCACCACTGCTAGGTATTACCTAGCACTAGTGCTGCGTACCTAAACGTAACATCAGGTACAGGTGCCAGTACAGAGGTTTACATGTAGGTACAGCTCCGGACCTGTACCTGTACATGAACAATTTGAAAAATTAACATGTGTTCTTCTGAACTCCTTCAATAATGTCGGTATCTTTATTCAAAGAAGAAAATTAGGTTTCCTACCGCCAAACTCCCTTGGCCTTGCTATCAAAACGCTCGGCCTGCGTGAATGATATGTTGCATAACAACATGTTATGCTGCTCCAAGGTGTCACTTTAGTCACGTGTGGTGTTGTATTAAGCCATGAGGTCAGGAGATCAGTCACAAAATAAGCAAATACTTGGTGTAAATTTATATCGGTACAGTAGCGGTAGATCATGATCCGGTATTATGGACCTGTACCTAATCAGTTTTTCCGGTACAATACCGGTACACAGTACCGGTACGCAGCACTACCTAGCACCGTATGGGTAAGTCACATGTACTATGTCTTTCAAAATGTGTATGATATGGAATAAAGATTTATTCTATTCATATATATTGACTGTAACGTTACCATTTCTTCATCACTTTCAATATTTTTTCATGACCAGTTATAACATATACAGTTACCAGCACAACAGTTACGGTTTTGTTTGGCGGAAGGGGGCGACGACTGCAATCAACCGACGGCCTGCCTCTGTTTGCAGCTAGATGTCGAATCAGCAATAGGGCGTGTACGTATGAACAGGGTACTTTAGATCATAACGTTACTTATCAATAATAAGTCAATCAATTGTCTTTTGGTTGATTCTTGAATAATGAATGGGATTATCTACGGTTCAACACATACAGAGGCGCCTCGGCTGGGATCAGCACTACGTTCATGGCAAGTCAAGACGATTTCAATGAGTTGCATGACGCCAGGCAACCATTCCTTAGGTAAGTAGTAAGATTAGAAGCCATAAAAGCCTATCTATGCCGCCAAAGTTACCTTTCATTGCATAGTTTCCCAACTTCTCTCCGCTCAAAATAGAAAACAACACATTGGCTGCAATCGGGCAACCGTCACCCTTACTCTCTAAGTGTCAAGGGCGTCACTATGCGGATTACGACAGAACGACACGTAAGTAATGTTGGCAATACGATTTTACATTAGATATTTAAGAGCGACCCCTAGCAGTCAATGAAATAAATGCCACAGGTTGACTAATGCTTCATGATTGCTGCACATTGATTGGTCAAAAATTCTACACAGACCAATCAATATACAACAGTGTCTGATGTGCGGTGATATTGTGAGTATTATCCGTATGTAGATCAAGAGAACCAATCAGCATTCACAGTACCCTGAGACCGAACAGCACAATATGTATCCGCGACTGAGCGGTATAAGAAATAGTACGTCCGAAATCTTTGAACAGTTTGTAAAAAAAATTACCCTGAAAGCCAGCGAGGTATCATCTTTACTAAACGGTAGTACAATAAACCGGTTCTTGGGTCGTACGAATAAGATTATGAAGTTCGGTTAGTCGGCGTACGAATGGGCGGACCTTTACAGCTGACTGCTGGGGTGAGTAGGCAGAGGGCGCCAAAATGTAATAGCTGCACATTGATTGGTCAAAAATTCTACATTGACCAATCAGCATACAACAGTGTCTGATGTGCGGTAATATTGTGAGTATTATCCGTATGTAGATCAAGAAAACCAATCAGCAGTCACAGTACCCTGAGACCGAACAGCACAGTATGTATCCGCGACTGAGCGGTATAAGAAATAGTACGTCCGAAATCTTTGAACAGTTTGTAAAAAAAAATACCGTGTAAGCTAGCGAGGCATCATCTTAACTGTACGGTAGTACAATAAATTGGCTCTTGGATCGTACGAATAAGATTATGGAGTTTGGTTAGTCGGCGTACGAATGGGCGGACCTTTACAGCTGACTGCTGGGGTGAGTAGGCAGAGGGCGCCAAAATGTAATAGCTGCACATTGATTGGTCAAAAATTCTACATTGACCAATCAGCATACAACAGTGTCTGATGTGCGGTAATATTGTGAGTATTATCCGTATGTAGATCAAGAAAACCAATCAGCAGTCACAGTACCCTGAGACCGAACAGCACAGTATGTATCCGCGACTGAGCGGTATAAGAAATAGTACGTCCGAAATCTTTGAACAGTTTGTAAAAAAATTACCGTGTAAGCTAGCGAGGCATCATCTTAACTGTACGGTAGTACAATAAATTGGCTCTTGGATCGTACGAATAAGATTATGGAGTTTGGTTAGTCGGCGTACGAATGGGCGGACCTTTACAGCTGACTGCTGGGGTGAGTAGGCAGAGGGCGCCAAAATATAATAGCTGCACATTGATTGGTCAAAAATTCTACATTGACCAATCAGTACACAACAGTGTCTGATGTGCGGTAATATTGTGAGTATTATCCGTATGTAGATCAAGAAAACCAATCAGCATTCACATTACCTCTAGACCGGACAGCACAGTATGTATCCGCGACTGGGCGGTATAAGAAATAGTACGTCCGAAATCTTTGAACAGTTTGTAAAAAAAGTACCGTGAAAGCCAGCGAGACATCATCTTTACTGAACAGTAGTACAATAAGCCGGCTCTTGGATCGTACGAATAAGATTATGAAGTTTGGTTAGTCGGCGTACGAATGGGCGGACCTTTACAACTGACTGCTGGGGTGAGTAGGGTAAGGGGAGCATGTAGTTTTCCCATTTATGCAAATGAGCATGTGCGCAAAGGCACAGACAGGCATGTATTTACACATACATTACAGCACTCCTCAACCACAGCTGTCATACGTCACTGACATGTACACATCCATGCCCTCTAACGTATATTCGGTCATACCCTTGTTCACTTGTATTCATCCTACCTCATTTTGCATCACTTTTATACACCCTTATGCACTTGTATTCATCCTACCTCATTCTGCATCACTCTCGTACACCCTTGTGCACTTGTATTCATCCTGCCTCATTCTGCATCACTCTCGTACACCCTTGTGCACTCTCATTCATCCTACCTATACCTGATGCACCCTTGTACACCCTTCTTATTCAACCTACTGATTCTCCATCACTCTCGTACACCCTTGTGCACTCTCATTCATCCTACCTATACCTGATGCACCCTTGTACACCCTTCTTATTCTTATTCATCCTACCTCATTCTGCATCACTCTCGTACACCCTTGTGCACTCTCATTCATCCTACCTATACCTGATGCACCCTTGTACACCCTCCTTATTCATCCTACTGTTTCTGCATCACTCTAGTACACCCTTGTGCACTCTCATTCATCCTACCTATACCTGATGCACCCTTGTACACCCTTCTTATTCATCCTACTGTTTCTGCATCACTCTCGTACACCCTTGTGCACTCTCATTCATCCTACCCGTACCTGATGCACCCTTGTACACCCTTCTTATTCTTATTCATCCTACCTCATTCTGCATCACTCTCGTACACCCTTGTGCACTCTCATTCATCCTACCTATACCTGATGCACCCTTGTACACCCTTCTTATTCAACCTACTGATTCTCCATCACTCTCGTACACCCTTGTGCACTCTCATTCATCCTACCTATACCTGATGCACCCTTGTACACCCTTCTTATTCTTATTCATCCTACCTCATTCTGCATCACTCTCGTACACCCTTGTGCACTCTCATTCATCCTACCTATACCTGATGCACCCTTGTACACCCTCCTTATTCATCCTACTGTTTCTGCATCACTCTAGTACACCCTTGTGCACTCTCATTCATCCTACCTATACCTGATGCACCCTTGTACACCCTTCTTATTCATCCTACTGTTTCTGCATCACTCTCGTACACCCTTGTGCACTCTCATTCATCCTACCCGTACCTGATGCACCCTTGTACACCCTTCTTATTCTTATTCATCCTACCTCATTCTGCATCACTCTTGTACACCCTTGTGCACTCTCATTCATCCTACCTATACCTGATGCACCCTTGTACACCCTCCTTATTCATCCTACTGTTTCTGCATCACTCTCGTACACCCTTGTGCACTCTCATTGATCCTACCCATACCTGATGCACCCTTGTACACCCTTCTTATTCATCCTACTGATTCTCCATCACTCTCGTACACCCTTGTGCACTCTCATTCATCCTTCCTATACCTGATGCACCCTTGTACACCCTTCTTATTCATCCTACTGATTCTCCATCACTCTCGTACACCCTTGTGCACTTGTATTCATCCTACCTCATTCTGCATCACTCTCGTACACCCTTGTGCACTCTCATTCATCCTACCTATACCTGATGCACCCTTGTACACCCTTCTTATTCAACCTACTGATTCTCCATCACTCTCGTACACCCTTGTGCACTCCCATTCATCCTACCTATACCTGATGCACCCTTTACACCCTTCTTATTCTTATTCATCCTACCTCATTCTGCATCACTCTCGTACACCCTTGTGCACTCTCATTCATCCTACCTATACCTGATGCACCCTTGTACACCCTCCTTATTCATCCTACTGTTTCTGCATCACTCTCGTACACCCTTGTGCACTCTCATTCATCCTACCTATACCTGATGCACCCTTGTACACCCTTCTTATTCATCCTACTGTTTCTGCATCACTCTCGTACACCCTTGTGCACTCTCATTCATCCTACCCGTACCTGATTCACCCTTGTACACCCTTCTTAGTCTTATTCATCCTACCTCATTCTGCATCACTCTCGTACACCCTTGTGCACTCTCATTCATCCTACCTATACCTGATGCACCCTTGTACACCCTTCTTATTCATCCTACTGTTTCTGCATCACTCTCGTACACCCTTGTGCACTCTCATTGATCCTACCCATACCTCGTGCACCCTTGTACACCCTTCTTATTCATCCTACTGATTCTCCATCACTCTCGTACACCCTTGTGCACTCTCATTCATCCTTCCTATACCTGATGCACCCTTGTACACCCTTCTTATTCATCCTACTGATTCTCCATCACTCTCGTACACCCTTGTGCACTCTCATTCATTCTACCTATACCTGATGCACCCTTGTACACCCTTCTTATTCATCCTACTGTTTCTGCATCACTCTCGTACACCCTTGTGCACTCTCAATCATCCTACCCGTACCTGATGCACCCTTGTACACCCTTCTTATTCATCCTACTGATTCTCCATCACTCTCGTACACCCTTGTGCACTCTCATTCATCCTACCTATACCTGATGCACCCTTGTACACCCTTCTTATTCATCCTACTGTTTCTGCATCACTCTCGTACACCCTTGTGCACTCTCATTCATCCTACCTGTACCTGATGCACCCTTGTACACCCTTCTTATTCATCCTACTGTTTCTGTATCACTCTCGTACACCCTTGTGCACTCTCATTCATCCTACCTATACCTGATGCACCCTTGTACACCCTTCTTATTCATCCTACTGATCCTCCATCACTCTCGTACACCCTTGTGCACTCTCATTCATCCTACCTATACCTCGTGCACCCTTGTACACCCTTCTTATTCATCCTACTGTTTCTGCATCACTCTCGTACACCCTTGTGCACTTGTATTCATCCTGCCTCATTCTGCATAGGTAGGATGAATGAGAGTGCACAAGGGTGTACGAGAATGATGAAGAGACAGTAGGATGAATAAGAAGGGTGTACAAGGGTGCATCAGGTATAGGAAGGATGAATGAGAGTGCACAAGGGTGTACGAGAGTGATGCAGAATGAGGCAGGATGAATACAAGTGCACAAGGGTGTAGGAGAGTGATGCAGAATGAGGTAGGATGAATAAGAATAAGAAGGGTGTACAAGGGTGCATCAGGTATAGGTAGGATGAATGAGAGTGCACAAGAGTGCACGAGAATGATGAAGATACAGTAGGATGAATAAGAAGGGTGTACAAGGGTGCATCAGGTATAGGAAGGATGAATGAGAGTGCACAAGGGTGTACGAGAGTGATGCAGAAACAGTAGGATGAATAAGAAGGGTGTACAAGGGTGCATCAGGTATAGGAAGGATGAATGAGAGTGCACAAGGGTGTACGAGAGTGATGCAGAAACAGTAGGATGAATAAGAAGGGTGTACAAGGGTGCATCAGGTACGGGTAGGATGAATGAGAGTGCACAAGGGTGTACGAGAATGATGAAGATAGTCAGTAGGATGAATAAGAAGGGTGTACAAGGGTGCACCAGGTATGGGTAGGATGAATGAGAGTGCACAAGGGTGTAGGAGAGTGATGCAGAAACAGTAGGATGAATAAGAAGGGTGTACAAGGGTGCATCAGGTACGGGTAGGATGAATGAGAGTGCACAAGGGTGTAGGAGAGTGATGCAGAAACAGTAGGATGAATAAGAAGGGTGTACAAGGGTGCATCAGGTATAGGAAGGATGAATGAGAGTGCGCAAGGGTGTACGAGAGTGATGGAGAATCAGTAGGATGAATAAGAAGGGTGTACAAGGGTGCATCAGGTATGGGTAGGATGAATGAGAGTGCACAAGGGTGTACGAGAGTGATGCAGAAACAGTAGGATGAATAAGAAGGGTGTACAAGGGTGCATCAGGTATGGGTAGGATGAATGAGAGTGCACAAGGGTGTACGAGAGTGATGCAGAAACAGTAGGATGAATAAGAAGGGTGTACAAGGGTGCATCAGGTATAGGAAGGATGAATGAGAGTGCACAAGGGTGTAGGAGAGTGATGCAGAAACAGTAGGATGAATAAGAAGGGTGTACAAGGGTGCACCAGGTACGGGTAGGATGAATGAGAGTGCACAAGGGTGTACGAGAATGATGAAGATACAGTAGGATGAATAAGAAGGGTGTACAAGGGTGCATCAGATATAGGTATGATGAATGAGAGTGCACAAGGGTGTACGAGAGTGATGCAGAAACAGTAGGATGAATAAGAAGGGTGTACAAGGGTGCATCAGGTATAGGAAGGATGAATACAAGTGCACAAGGGTGTACGAGAGTGATGCAGAATGAGGTAGGATGAATAAGGAGGGTGTACAAGGGTGCATCAGGTATAGGTAGGATGAATGAGAGTGCACAAGGGTGTACGAGAGTGATGCAGAAACAGTAGGATGAATAAGAAGGGTGTACAAGGGTGCATCAGGTACGGGTAGGATGAATGAGAGTGCACAAGGGTGTAGGAGAGTGATGCAGAAACAGTAGGATGAATAAGAAGGGTGCACAAGGGTGCATCAGGTATAGGTAGGATGAATGAGAGTGCACAAGGGTGTACGAGAGTGATGCAGAAACAGTAGGATGAATAAGAAGGGTGTACAAGGGTGCATCAGGTACGGGTAGGATGAATGAGAGTGCACAAGGGTGTAGGAGAGTGATGCAGAAACAGTAGGATGAATAAGAAGGGTGCACAAGGGTGCATCAGGTATAGGTAGGATGAATGAGAGTGCACAAGGGTGTACGAGAGTGATGCAGAAACAGTAGGATGAATAAGAAGGGTGTACAAGGGTGCATCAGGTATAGGTAGGATGAATGAGAGTGCACAAGGGTGTACGAGAATGATGAAGATACAGTAGGATGAATAAGAAGGGTGTACAAGGGTGCATCAGATATAGGTAGGCTGAATGAGAGTGCACAAGGGTGTAGGAGAGTGATGCAGAAACAGTAGGATGAATAAGAAGGGTGTACAAGGGTGCATCAGGTATAGGTAGGATGAATGAGAGTGCACAAGGGTGTACGAGAGTGATGCAGAAACAGTAGGATGAATAAGAAGGGTGTACAAGGGTGCATCTGGTATAGGTAGGTTGAATGAGAGTGCACAAGGGTGTACGAGAGTGATGCAGAAACAGTAGGATGAATAAGAAGGGTGTACAAGGGTGCATCAGGTATAGGTAGGATGAATGAGAGTGCACAAGGGTGTACGAGAGTGATGCAGAATGAGGCAGGATGAATACAAGTGCACAAGGGTGTACGAGAGTGATGCAGAATGAGGTTGGATGAATACTAGTGCATAAGGGTGTATGAAAGTGATGCAGAATGATGTAGGATGAATACTAGTGAACAAGGGTATGACCGAATGTACGTTAGAGAGCATGGATGTGTACATGTCAGTGACGTATGACAGCTGTGGTTGAGGAGTGCTGTAATGTATGTGTAACTACATGCCTGTCTGTGCCTTTGCGCACATGCTCATTTGCATAAATGGGAAAACTACATGCTCCCCTTACCGTGAGTAGGCAGGAAGCGTCAAAATGTAACAGAACCATAACTTTTTTTTCGTTTACTATTATTTTATCGATTGTACCCTCGAATTCAGTGTGTTAATTACATTTTAGGGTACCCTACTGTAATTTCATCGGTATCGATGTCGGTCATGTTGTGGTCCTTAACTATAGAAATCCCCAAAGGCGAAAAACTGTGTTCTGCTGCCTTGACAGGTTTAGTTGCAGTTCTACTTCATTCCGCTAAGTAATAGTGGCGTTCTTGTACCGCAGCGAGTTGCTTACTCGAAATTGCTTGAATTTTTCCGCTTATTAGCCTTGTACAAATAGGCTAGAAGAGGAGTTTGCACGCGGGCTTACATGGAATGATAACGTGTATGTATGTTTCGATCAAATGTATTTCCAGATATACACCACGGAGGAGAAAGGCTTGAAGCCAAAAGAAACACGATCGAGGTGGAATGGCCCCAAACTTCTACTGGCGATGGAAACTTGGAATGAAGCAGGTGCTATGACGTGATTAGGAAAGACGCCACCCAGCGACTGGAAGATGTGCAGCAAACCTGTCCGTCACTATGAAATGCTCAAGACTAAATATTTGCAAGATCTTTGATATAGAAGTTGAACAAATTTGCAAGTGCAGAATTGTTCATGAAAGCTTTTAACATATAGCATGCAACAAGACACACTTTTTATACACGTATGTTTTATGCCTCGTCAAGTGAATAGAAGAAGAAACAAACCTCAAGTGGATATTTATTTTACTCGGTAAACATTGTAGACTTTGCCTTTTCATTTGATTTCATTCAATCTAAACATTGATTACACATTTTCGACACATGCATGTATATACTCCAATTATGGCACCAGAGCGATTAAAGTAACAAAACTTTCACGGGGTATAACGTACGTCACGGGATGGCCAGACACATTCGGTGGTCGCAGAGATCTATCAGCCGCAACGCGCAGACACATTCGACGCGCCGCGGAAAAATCAGCCGTCCGCGCGGACCTATCAGCCGCAACGCGCAGACAAATTCGACGCCGCGCGGACCTATCAGCCCTTCGCGAGGAAAACTCAGCCGTGGGACAGCGCCATCAGGTGTCTCACTACTGCCTTCAGAGAGCGCTGGAAAGGCCGCGCCAAGGTAGGTCCTCCACAATTTCCTTCTCTAGCGTCATATAGAGACATCGACTGGTAATCTAACTAGGCCTATCAGGTGCCAGACTATCTTAGGGTCATCCGGAGCCAGAAATAATCGGCAGGTCTTCAAATTAAGTCGAGATATAGGGAGAACAGTTCTCAATCGGTGACAGACCACATCGAAGTTATCAAGGTAAACAGTGGCTAATGCCGTATTTTGGGCCATTAGAAGCAAAGACATCGGCGGTTTTGACGTCTTTTAGTGTGATTGGGTGTCCAGAACAACGTAACATACTCTGGAATTGACATAATATGCCAACAGAGCGAAAATATGTGATAGAAGCGATACCGCTATATAACGCCCCCCTCCCCCATCCTTCAGTACGAACCACCATGTGTAGAAGTACTAGAACGATGTTGACATATCTTATAGCAGTATTAAAGCCATAAGAAGCGACACAGTTGTGGTCATTTAAATGAAGATGCATAGTCATCAAAGTTTATCCAGACAAAGGCATTCATCTTTGGAATTTGCATTTCAGCCATGGAGTTTGATGAGTAGGACAGGTTTGTGCATGTGACCACAAATGTAAAACCATCTGTTCCACCCTACAAGTCTAGCCTTCAGGAGGGAGATGTAGAACCACCTGACAAGCCATGCCTTGGGGAGGAACAGGGTACCTGGTCTTCAAGTAACAGCACCAGTGGATCCCGTTCAAACACCAGCACCAGTGGATCCAGTGAGGGTTCAGTGTCTTCGGAAGAGTCCAACGAGTCCGATGACCTACCTGGTGTGGTTTTGCCAGCTGAAGATGTAGAAAAGCATGTCTCCTCCCCCACACGCAGGACTACAGTACAGTCTGTGTACACATGGCAAGTGCTAAGCGAACAGCGGTTCACTAGCTGAACACAAGCGTCGATGCCATGTGGCTGATAAAGGACCAGCAATTTAGTGTGGGCTGTGCAATAAAGACTTTATTTATGCTAGAGACTTTCAGGATCACTTAGTTGAATCATCTAAGGAGTGCTCAGTTTGTCAGAAAGAGTTCAAGTGAAGAAGCACATGATAGTGCACTCAGATTGGGATTTTTGTGACAAATGTGGAAAGTTCTTTAAGTCATAAAAAAAGAAGTCCTGAAACATCATCACAGAACCCATGACAATCCCAGAGTGAAGACGTTTGTCAGTGCTACAAGTTTGATTACAGGTTTCATAAAAAGGAAGAACTTATATGTAATCATGCAGTAATTCTGGTTCATATAATTACATTTGTTGTTTCACAAGAGGGTATACCTCGTGTATAATGCACCTGTACAGTGCCATATTTTCATCTGTAGTGTTGGGAAAATGACGGCGCCGAGCCTCGGTATTTGATTGGTTTTGACTTTGTTCTTCTTTTTTAAGAGTCAATATTTATAAACGATCAGAATACTTTAATTTGTAATCTATAGCAAGAAATTAAGCTACAGTGCAATATGATTACAACATACTAGTCATTTGCCAAGTGATGTATAACAAGATCAAGAACATGGTATTGCAATTCAGCAAATATATATTTTGTAAAGAACCAGAATAAACTTAGTTATACATACCTATATTTTGTGTGTCATTTTTGGATTAACATTTCAGGAAATACAGATGGTCAGTACAATGATGCAACGCTGAGATGGTCCATTACTTACATCTGTAAATATAACAACCTGACAAAGTATGGTCTTCATCTAATATCCTGCGCTATTTCAAATATACTGCATAGTACCAAAATTGATGAATAATCTACTCGATACATATCTCTATGAATAGAGATTTCTACGGCAAATATGGAGTTATTTGAATATTCCAGTTGTACATTGAATGATTTCCGTGGCTTAGTGCCTTTCGTATAAAGGGAGAGAAGCCCACAGTCCAGAAAAAGTGGCCTTGACGCTAGCTTGAGTAGGAATTGACCAGGAGAGTTGTGTTTCTTTCCCGGGACTTGCTACAGTGCTGTCACCAATGCCAATGTTATCTTCTGTTACCCATACATCGTCAACTTCGCGTGTTTGCTTTCCAGGTGCCCGTTGCTTTGTTTCTACACCTTTTCCGCGGAAATAGTGTCATCCTGAGTCGACGAGTCATTTCTGAAAAAGGTCAGGGTTGATTACTTGCAGTGACACATTATACCTGGGTAATAGTAGTAACAATATAATAAACAATCTTGCGAGAAACGTATGAGATGTTCGTTGAATCATCTAGATGAGGATAATCCCTTAAATTGACAGAAGGTATTCCTCGCATATCGCCAAAATCAATCGAGGCGACAAAAACACTATTGCCTGTTAATGCTTACTATACAACTACATGTATAAGATATGGGCCGTAACTTTACTAGAAAATGGGGAGGGGGGCGTTACATAGCGGTATCGCTTCTATCACATATTTTCGCTCTGTGGGCATATTACATCAATGCCAGAGTATGTTACGTTGTTCTGGACACCCAATCACACTAAAAGACGTCAAAACCGCCGATGCCTTTGCTTCTAATGGCCCAAAATACGGCATTAGCCACTGTTTACCTTGATAACTTCGATGTAGTCTGTCACCGATTGAGAACTGTTCTCCCTATATCTCGACTTAATTTGAAGACCTGCCGATTATTTCTGGCTCCGGATGACCCTAAGATAGTCTGGCACCTGATAGGCCTAGTTAGATTACCAGTCGATGTCTCTATATGACGCTAGAGAAGGAAATTGTGGAGGACCTACCTTGGCGCGGCCTTTCCAGCGCTCTCTGAAGGCAGTAGTGAGACACCTGATGGCGCTGTCCCACGGCTGAGTTTTCCTCGCGAAGGGCTGATAGGTCCGCGCGGCGTCGAATTTGTCTGCGCGTTGCGGCTGATAGGTCCGCGCGGACGGCTGATTTTTCCGCGGCGCGTCGAATGTGTCTGCGCGTTGCGGCTGATAGATCTCTGCGACCACCGAATGTGTCTGGCCATCCCGTGACGTACGTTATACCCCGTGACTTTGTATGGATTTTCAACCCCTTTACGTTTCGCCATTCCCAAAAAGCCGAAATTTCAGAGTGGAAGTCGCTCCGTTAGCAAGATACAGACCTTTTTGTCACTTCCGGTTTTGAATGATATGAAATTAGGCTCTCTTAGGGGTTGCAATTTCTATCTGAAATATATAACATTTTCACATTTAGATATATTCCTGAACGTTTTATCTGATTTCTCACTCTTTTTGTCAAACATTGCAAATGTGGTATTAGACTGTGCACGTTCCATTTTAATTTCTATTTTTTTGGCGAGCTCATGGTCTCGCCCTTTGCAGTTCTTGACATTTCTCGGGTACGCTGTAGGAAATGAGCGGTAACCGGATGCACATATTCTGACACTGTAAGAGCTCATATTGCTGATTTGAATAATCATGGACACTCTGCATTCTTTATCGAGTTATACATATATGCACAGAGTCTATTTTAAAGGAATGCAATGTATATTTTCATTTCAAAGAAGAAATGCTCAGAGATCAAGAAACGTATACATATCTGTTATCAAACTTTCACCTATGAATATGTGATAATACACGTGTAATGTGAACCTGTGTGTACATTCATTTCAAGCATCATATGTTAAGGAGGCTCAAAAACAATATCTCAGTTTGCCATAGAAAATTACATATTCAGTCCAAGCAGGCTTGTTCAGTCTTAATCATAATCCCATGTGTACATCAACATAATTTACCCATTTGTTCTTTTTGGTCTCTAGACCACAAGTGAAAGAGACAGATAGAAATACAAGTAGTGTAGAAATTTGCAGGGGTATAAATTATACCCTAGCACCAACACTAGTCTAGCTCTGTGGCTTCTCTGCCAGAAAGTCTTTGAAACGATTAGAGGACTGAACAATGATTAGGACAGGACGGATTCCAGGCTAGTGAATGTTTAAGAGAGTCAAATGTAGATTAATATGAAATATTACACAAGACAAAGGTTATGAACTTCTTTTCGGTCTACTTTCTTTTCTTCCCTTCATGGGTTTAAAATACATCTCCGATAGAGGATTATAGCACTTACTTTGCTACGCTGCTTCCTTAAACACAATGTAATACTGATCTTTAACTCAGGCTCATACCCATTTTAACCCTTGGTATCCATAATGATATATAACTACTAGTATCATTTCCATGAACCATCATGCTCGAAGTCCGGATTAGATCTCTTAAAGCCCCATGTAAGTTTCGTTTGTGGTCTGATATGGTATCTTCTTTATTAGATAAAGCAAATACTAGTGTGCAACATCAGCATTTCAGCGACAAGAGCCGCTGAACTTGATTTTGATAAGCTATTTCTGGCACCAGTACACCATAAGGAACAACGCATAACGTGTGAAATGTATTCTCCCGATCAAAGAACACCATACATTGGCTAACTAACTATATCTAGATGAACACATTATGCTAATAACTACCATAGCAGTCACCGTTGCACCGTTAAGTAATACCCACGTACACACCTTACGGTATAGAATTGGATATATTCCTTTACAATCCGACAGAAACACTATTGTATTTGCTCAACGTGTTATCGTTATACTAAATGCGATTGAAATTATGATGTAACGTATAGTCCTTCAGAAAGTGGCAGTATACAAGAAATGTATCACCATTGGTGAAACACAAAGAAAACATCATCGTTATAACCCAATATCTCATTGCTTTGTTGGCAAAATCTCTTGAATATTGTAATTCTTGCTTTTACATGGTCGCAGTTTCAAGTTCAAGGTCAAGTAAGTCTTACAACTTTAAACCCCCTTGCGAGCCTTCCGCAAGTCCACCATTCCCGAAAAGAGCGAAATTTGGCAATTTGACGGTCTCCTTTACCACTTTTCTAGATACGGCCGGGAGCGGTACTGCAGATTAGGCTCCAATAGGGTAAATACTCCCATCATATAAAATGTGAAGATATTCAAGGCATTAGACTCAAAGCCGGTGAACACTCTGCCAACAGGTCTGGAAGACTTCACATGCATTAAGAATGAATTCTAAGACTATCTAAACCATGCATTGGCATAGAAAGAATCAATTTTAAAGTCCGGGGTGGAGCTCATGTCACTCCCGTCGAAGCGCCACCTACATTCATGTGCACATCAAGTCTTGTCCGTAATTAGTAATTTAAGCATTATGTAGTCTTCATTCACTTTCCTTTAAAGATTTTAACCTTTTACTTAACTTTTCGCGTACTTACATGTTAAAGATCTCGACACCAGACAATGAATTGAATAACAAGGACTTACATGCGAACTATAGGCATGGTACATGAACTGGTTTACTGAATACACTGTACTGTATGCCTTACAACATTATGTTGCTCGAAATTACATCTTTATAACAGAGGAAAGGACTTAGATCCTTCAAAGTAAGTTTAATCTACGATTCCAGACTGCTACAAATTTGTACAGCCTTTTCAATGAACCTGTCTATGCAGCAAAACGGTTATTTTATAGGTATGCCCTTGTTATGTCGTTTTGTGATTTAGTGTCCAGAAATTGATGAATTTGAGTATCAAAAAGGTCAATGTCCTCAAGGGAAAACAAATGATGTCCGTAGATATTCTACAATTACTAATTACGGACAAGACTTGATGTATACATGAATATAGGCGGCGCCTCGACGGATGTGACATGAGCAACAACTCAGCAACTCAAAATCGATCATTATGGGAACGCGTGTTTGAAAAGTCTTACATGTCATCTCTAATGTCTGTGAAGACTTCAAGACCTGTTTGTTAGAGTGATTACTGGATTTCAGCCTACTGTTTTGCATATTTTTTGCAATTTGCAAGATAGGAGTGTATACCCTATTGGAGCCTAACCTGCAGTACCGCTTCCGGCCGTATCGGGAAAAGCAACAAAGGAGACCGCCAAATTACCGAATTTCGCTGTTTTCGGGAATGGGGAAATTGAGAAAGACTCCAAAAGGGGTTTGAAATATTATGGCTTGATTGAACTTGATTTTGAAAATACGACCATTTAAACCAAGAACTGCGATATCTAAGCTATAAGTAAGACATTTCACCAAATATGCAAAGGGACATTATGTTATAATTGATATGTTTTCTTCGCAATTTATCAACGGAAGTGGTAAAGCGTTCATTGCAGTAAATTACCAATTTCTGAAGGGCTCGAAATCCAAAGTTGAAGAATATTTTGTCAAACAAGAGGACGTTGAACAAATGCAAATATTTATGTTTGAATAAATCCAATTTTCCTTTCAGAAATGCTGTAAGGTGTGTGGATCATCTGCCGGTGCAATATAACCTTGGGCGCCTGGGGAAGCCACTTAGTGGGCTGAGTTTTTCTTACACAGTCTTCTAGAACAAGACAACTTACCTCCTGCTGAAAGAACGTTATTAGTCAATTTTCATTCGAGTATATGGATGACATCCGCACATTGTTCGGTATTTCATACTCTTGTGTGTTTAGTCATTTGTTCAACTTTCCTGACCACTTAGATTTCATAATGAAGGCAAAATCATACAAAAACAATTTTTTTGATCAACGTATCATTGTTACATTAGTTAAGACGATTTATCATTAAGATGAAATATGTTGAATAGCCCTTTATAAGATGACAATTTCACCTTCAGAATCCGTCAGCCAAAAGGGTTAACATCATTTGGCGAAGATATGGGGTCGTGGAACTCTAGTTCTTAGTACATGTATATCATTCATCTCAAGGAAAGCCTCTATCAAACTCTGTTTAAGTATAGGTCTCAACAGGTGCTAGCAGGGGCAACTCTGGGGATAACATATTTGCTTGTATATTTACCTTCGCCGAGAAGATTATATTTTCGGTTACGCCAGCTGTAGGGTGGGTCTGTATGTATGTGTCAAGAGCGTAACTTGAGAAACCTTTGATGAATCTTCATGATTTTTGGTAGGTTTGTAGTGGTTGTGCAAAGGAAGGTCAAGTTCAAAAATCATTTACCTGTTGTTTGTCAACAGTCCTGCAGCGGAATTTGCATGTTTGTGTGTTTGTACATAGGCCAAAAAAGTGACGGAAACGTTGATATATCTTCATGCTTTTTTGTAGGTGTGTAGCGGTTGTGGAAACGGAGGTCAAGTTCGAAAATGGTTCACCTGGCTTTTTCCTACCGTTGTGCAGCGAGCTGTGTATGTTTTGTGTTTGTATGTCGCCAAGATAACTCGAGAAGCTGTTAATGGTTCTGTATAATATTTAGTGGATGGGTAGGGTTTACAGAAAGGAAGGCCAAGTTCGGTAATGGGCCTTCTAGCGGGTACCTAAGGTACTGCAGCCGAGCTTAGAATTTGAGGGCATATTTTCTGCAAGTGCTATGGTCATGCTTTTTGTGTAGTAGATAGTTCATGCAACAGGAAATAACTTGTGTACGTTTGGGCCCCTTAGCGGCTTGTTTGGAACTGCAGTGGGTGTTTTTGTTTTGAGCTTCGGGCATGAATACCTTGATGATGGGACGACAGATCGTCGTGATGTTTGGTATGTACATAGCTCAGATGGTGCTTTACATAATCAACGACTAAATATGCAAATCAGGAGCTAATTTGCATTATTAGCAAGGAAAGTTTGTAAATCCACTGCTTTTCATATTGGGACTCTTAAACATCTGAGTGTCCCCGCAAACAGGTCATATAAACAGGTGGCCTGGGAAAAGTAGGTCATACAAATAGATAGAGCAGAACACTACTCTCCAAGCAGAGGTGTGGGTCTAGCTGTTTTTTCACGTGTCCAGTTTAGGCATTTTGTCCAAAGCACGTTGGCGACATAACGAAAAGGGGACAAAATAGAAAGCCCGGCAAAAACACCGAAAAACGTGTCAAAAACCAGCCGGACCAACTGCTCTGGTTGGAGAGCTCTAAAACTGCACCACTGCTAGGTACGGAAAAAGCACATTTACTATGTCTTATGAAATATGCATGATATGGAGTGGTACAATTTAAACTTTACTGCTGGACAACAATACGATAAAAATCGCGATCGGACGTTTCGGGCGTCCATCCGACTGCCCTTTTTCAATGAGAAGAATGAAGTTTACCTACGGATGCGTACAAGAATGTGGCCAGAATATATGCCACAAAGCTACATTTATTGGAAATGTAATACGTGGTTGTATCAACTGGTACAGGTAGTATGTATCACAATTAAGAATGTACACCGCTACATATCACACAATCAATAGGGACGGCACAGGTATTTACTACATGTATATTGTTACAAATAAGAATACAGAAAAACAGATCATTGAAAAACAAACTTGGAATATGTAACATTAATACAATGGTAAGATATTGTATAAGTAACCAGTTATGCTAGAGTCTTATGATACAAATGACTTTGTAACAAACGCAAATAAATGCTTGTGGTGTCAAGTGTTTCAGTGCAACTTCGTCAAGCTGAGAGTTTGCTCAAGTCATATCACATTGTTATATTCCTAACCCAACCTTCAATTAGGAGAGTGCTTGAGATTCAAAAAGTTAAAACAGTTAAAAAGTAAAAAGTCCAGTCCACTTAGCAGTATGAAATCAAGAATTTGTTCCACAGATAGTGAAGCTGACTGATGAAGACCAGGATAGTAGACTGACATGCCAACGTAATTGTATAAACTACTACTGTTAAATGCAACAGACCCTACAGGCCCTAGACACATCCCTGCAGTAGTGTAGAAGTTTTCCGACTTGTACAGGAACGGGACACTCCCACCTCCACAAGTCCTACTGGAGACCACCTCATGTGTAAGTTCCTCCACACACCAGTCCTACTCAGTGTTACATGACACAGTCTGTCATAGATGTCTCACATGAGATGATCCCTCTCAAACTGCACCAGACCACACAGTACAGTTCCACTGCAGCTGGGGTGGGGAAGGGGACGTCAGGACCAGCTCCATAGATAGGAGGCACAAGTCCCTGACAGACTAGTCCAACCTCCCATCACTGCTAACAAGCTGACATGGCGGTGGGGTCCAGTGAGGATGGGGCCCGACATCCCGATTGGCAGATCGGGTGCAGGGCAATCATCTCTTACTGCAAGACACAGACATATCGGCTAGATGGTGCAGTGTGAAGAAATTGAACAGTCTGAAAGAGACAAGTGCCCGCCTATCTGTGGAGCTGGTCCTGACGTCCCCTTCCCCACCCCAGCTGCAGTGGAACTGTAGTGTGGTCTGGTGCAGTTTGAGAGGGATCATCTCATGTGAGCCATCTATGACAAACTGTGTCATGTAACACTGAGTAGGACTGGTGTGTGGAGGAACTTACAAATGATGAGGTGGTCTCCAGTAGGACTTGTGGAGGTGGGAGTGTCCAGTTCCTGTACAAGTCTGAAAACTTGTCCGCTGCCTGTTACACTGCTGTAGGGGTGCATGTCAGACCTAGGTTTTGTAATGCACATAGACTGTTTCCAACAACTTTAATATAAACAATGATAAGGTGCAGAAAATATGATGTATCAATCTCTCTTTCAAGCATTATTTCTGCCTAACCAATCTATGGGGGACTATAGTACAATGAGGGGCAGAAAATTATGTATTCTGTCTTTCTTAGCACATTTTGGTGCCTACAAATTCTATCTGGTACCGTACGCTAAGGTGCAGAAAATATGATGTATCATTCTCTCTTTCTAGCATTATTTCTGCCTAACAGATCTATCTGGGACTATAGTACAATGAGGGGCAAAAAATTATGTTTTTTTTTTCCAGCATTAACAACCTAAACGGCACTGTGAAGAAGCACATAATTGAACATATACCATTCTGTCTTGCATAATTTGGGTCTGCGGGTGTATAATATACAAAACGGCCTAGCACAGACGTAATGTACAACAAGACAGTTTTACATGAAATATACATGTAGTTACATGATTCATTGCCAATAAATATCATGAATACGTCCAGAATCAAATTGGGACCCGCTGTTACACCCAACTCACATTAGTCGGGAGATGAGAGGTTTACTGTTGTCACAGTGACATTTCTGTGACTTCTTGTCCTTCAGCAAGGCACGATCAGTCATCTGCCACTGCTTGGTTCTGCCGACTTCTTATTTTTTTCTGGGCTGTTAAAAGGTCACTATGTCTGATGTCTCCCCCACACACTTGGTTCCTAGCTGTAGCTGGTATGCATCATGGAGAGAACAAACTGTTAGACAACAGGAAAGTAGCTGCTACAGTTTTCTTCAGTCAGCTTTTCTGTCTCTGGAAAGGCAGTTACACTAAACAATCACTCATTACTCCCTCAGTCATGTAACAAGGACAATTATCTCTTTCTTCCCAAGGCTCTTTTTGCTCTTCTACTTAAAGCAGTAGGATTACCCTTTACATTGCAGATACAAAACTCACCTGTGGTAATTCTGTGCCCATGTCCCCGTCAGGAATGTTGAGTCACTAATAAGGGCAGCATCAGACAGATCACTGCATCTCCTATGAAAGGGAGGCTGACACCTGTACAAAACAGGGGAAATGGAAGATCAAGTTACGGGGGTGCAAAGTGCAATACTGGATCAAATACTAGCTTGTCTTTGGGTAAAATAACTATAATTATATAGTCTCTGTTCTCATCCTAATTGTACACTTTACAGCAAGGTGCCTAAGAACCACTACATCATCAGAGGCTTCAAACCTGCAGCAACTTTGTAAAATAAAAAAATATGTCTGACTCAGTAGAGGCCGAGACACGTTGGGCAGCTTGTCTCCAGCAGTGGGCAAACCTACGCTACAAAACCGACTTGGTGTATGATCTCTTGGTTCCCCGTTATCTACAAAACTCACCAGGTATGTGAAGGTTTTGGTTCCCTAAATTACAAAATTCACCAGATGTTTAAAGTTTAGTTCCTAACACCACAAGTAAATCCCAACAGGTGTTTAAAGCTTTAGTTACCTGCTCTACAAAACTCACCAGGTATATGAAGTTGCTGGTTCCCTACAATACAAAACTCACCATTGTTGGTAGTTTGGTTCCCTACCCTACACCACTCACCGGGTGATTGGTCCTGTCCATCGTCCTCTTTGCTCTGATCTCTACGCTGTGGTGACGTGTTGGCCTTCCAGTCAGGGGTGTACACTTCAAGAGAACTCACCCTCATACTATCCAGGCCAATATTTGTTGTGTTGCTCGATGATGTCTTAATGAGTTTTTTTCTTTTTGATGGCTTTGGGTTTTTGTGTCCATTTCAGCTATCCTGCTGACATGGCTGAATGTTGCTCTACTCTTCTTGCCTATTTAACATGGGTGTGTTGTCCTCCCTTCTCAACTGTCCAGGCTGCAGGTTGTAACCTGCTCTCCACTTTAGATCTAAACATGGGGATACACAGGAGTTCCTTGCTCTGTAGGCCTTGAACTGACTCTCTTCTTCAAATACAGCGGAAGACATGGGACTCAGCGTTCCTTGCTCTGCAGGCCTTGAAGTGAACTCTCTCTTCTTCAAATACAGTGGAATACACAGGAAT
The DNA here is from genome assembly GCA_035149815.1 of Branchiostoma lanceolatum. Taxonomy (NCBI): domain Eukaryota; kingdom Metazoa; phylum Chordata; class Leptocardii; order Amphioxiformes; family Branchiostomatidae; genus Branchiostoma; species Branchiostoma lanceolatum. The sequence goes on along the minus strand of CM068871.1, from coordinate 14,605,387 downwards.
CCTTGCTCTGCAGGCCTTGAAGTGAACTCTCTCTTCTTCAAATACAGCGGAATACACAGAAGTTCCTTGCTCTGCAGGCCTTGAAGTGAACTCTCTCTTCTTCAAATACAGCGGAATACACAGAAGTTCCTTGCTCTGCAGGCCTTGAAGTGAACTCTCTCTTCTTCAAATACAGCGGAATACACAGGAATCCTTGCTCTGCAGGCCTTGAAGTGAACTCTCTCTTCTTCAAATACAGCGGAATACACAGAAGTTCCTTGCTCTGCAGGCCTTGAACTGCTCTCTTCTTCAAATACAGCGGAATACACAGGAGTTCCTTGCTCTGCAGGCCTTGAAGTGAACTCTCTCTTCTTCAAATACAGCGGAATACACAGGAATCCTTGCTCTGCAGGCCTTGAAGTGAACTCTCTCTTCTTCAAATACAGCGGAATACACAGGAGTTCCTTACTCTGCAGGCCTTGAAGTGAACTCTCTCTTCTTCAAATACAGCGGAATACACAGGAATCCTTGCTCTGCAGGCCTAATGAACTCTCTCTTCTTCAAATACGGGGGAAAACACAGGAGTTCCTTGCTCTGCAGGCCTAATGAACTCTCTCTTCTTCAAAAAAGGCGGAATACACGTCAGGAGTTCCTTGCTCTGTAGGCCTAATGAACTCTCTCTTCTTCAAAAACTGCAGAATACACAGGAGTTCCTTGCTCTGCAGGCCTTGAACTGCTCTCTTCTTCAAATACAGCGGAATACACAGGGGTTCCTTACTCCGTACGGCCTAATGAACTCTCTCTTCTTCAAATACAGCGGAATACACGAGGGTTCCTTGCTCCGTAGGCCTAATGAACTCTCTCTTCTTCAAATACAGCGGAATACACAGGAGTTCCTAGCTCTGCAGGCCGTTGAACTCTCTCTTCTTCAAATACAGCGGAATACACAGGAGTTCCTTGCTCTGCAGGCCGTTGAACTCTCTGTTCTTCAAATACAGGGGAATACACAGGAGTTCCTTGCTCCGCAGGCCTTGAGCTTTCTCTTCTTCAAATACAGGGGAATTCACTGGAGGTCCTTGCATTGCTCTGCAGGTTGTAACCTACTCTATGGGGGTCTTTGCGTTTCAGCATAGACCTGCTCAGATCTAGATAGGGAATTCAGTGCACGTGGGTTCAGAGGGGTTCAGTAGCTAATCTTCCGTGGGCATTTCATGAGGCCAGTTGGGACTTACTGGCCCCTCCCACAAGCCTTCTCCGACTACTTGGATGCAGTTTAATGTCATGCTCAGGATCTTTTTGGTTGCAGTTTGCATAATTCAAGTAAATGAGGCTAACATAAGCTATCATGTTGACTGTCAATGGAGTTTTTTGCAGTCTTGTCCCTTTGTCTCTTTGGTGTAGATTTTATCTGGAAGAAAAATGACAAAGTTGTTGGAATTATTTCATTTCTCTGAAGCTGGAATTGTTTGTATTTATTATAAACTGCTCAAGATCATGTGACCTTATTGAAGGCACATAAAAATGAAGGATTAAAAAAGATCCATATCTTCTGTCATATATGCCCATTCCAAAATCTCTGACAGTTTCCATTCAGACATTATCTTCTACCCAAACATAATAGATTTATCTGATCTGAACTAAGCGTTAACTAATAGGAAAATATTCCTACCATTTCTCCCAGTTTTATCCATGATTCAGTGCCCCCTCTATTACAGGTGATGATTGGACGTTCCAGCATGGGTGGGGCTGTGTCCGTCCTCGATGTTGTCAGTGTCTCCTTCTTTTTCTGATGCGCCGCCTTTAAGAGGCTTTTCTCCAGTGCCCATGGAGGTAAGGAGCTGCCTAATCCTTTGCAACTTCTCCGGATCTTTTACTTTCCCCAGCTTGATCGTAAGGACTTTCCGGCGATGTGCAGCGCAGACAACGTCCATCAGGTAGGGGGGAGTTGTCTCCTTGTCCAGGAGCCATGCAGACTTTCTGACAGCCTTCAGCTTGGGCCGCCTGTTTCCCTCCTCGTTAGTGAGGGCATAGATGAGTTTAGCCAACTCTGAAATATATAAGGTACAAAATGCATCAAACCTTTGTACATTCAATACTGTATGTTTAATACATAGAATACAAATTACTGTGATAAATGTTGGGTAAGCTTGAGGGTGGAAGGCATAAAGTGCAACTTAAGGAGGGAAAATGTTCAGTTGGTGATATAACAATAACATTCATGCAGAATATTACAAACCACTGTAGGGCTTGGGATGCAAACAGACAAGTGAGAGTTGTGTGGTTTCTTACCCGAGGAGACAAACTCCTGGCTGATGGGGGGTCGGCCTCTCCACCTGTGCATCTGTTTAAAGATTGCTTTGGTCTGGGCGTTATCTGTCTCGTGGCACGGCACGTTGTAGAACCTTCGTCCTACCGTCAGGTGGTGTAACAACGTACCCCTGATGCAACAAAAGTGGTGGCATTCTTTGTAACTTATTGTCGCATTATAGTTCTTCTACTGATGACGGCTACTGTTTGAGATAAAGTGTACATTGTCATGTATGTTAACACTGTAATTCAAATGCTTGTTTATACTAGTGGGGCCTGCAACTGAAGTAATTTAGATATGTGTTCAGACTCAGGTGGTTGCTAAGATGTTCACAGTTAAAGTTCAGATGCATGTGCACATCAAAGGGATTATATAATGTACTGATGTTTCTTCAGACTGGTGATTCAATTGTATGTTCACACTGGGGATTGCTTTCAACCAGATTAAGACGGTGATTGCCACAGCTAGCACTGATCATCAATTCAATATTACAGTGTATTATCATATATATTTATCATCGTGACTGATGTTGTTCATCATTAATTCCATGGAACACATCTTCATACCAATATTTGATTTTTGGATGATCAATGTCGCTATTCTGTGCTTCATTCTGTACCCCAACCATACAAAACATCTGATCAGTGTCCTAAGCAGAAATTTTCCTTCCCTCTTAAACGATCTTCAATGTGGATAATATCAAATCCTTGAAGGTTTGTAGACACTCTCTACCGGTAATGCTGGACTGTACTTACAGGGCAAAGAGATCAGCCTGCTTCGGGGAGTAACGATGACCCCGCAACGCCTCTGGGCAGATGTTGGGGTGTGTCCCAACTCGGTCCCTGCAGATCTTGAAGTGCCCAAGAGGTCGTCTGTACTTGATAGCCAGCCCAAAGTCTGTTGAAAGAGGAGTTTGAAAAGTAAATCTTCATGTTTCAAAGTAAAATTCTTGCAAACCAATCCTGTTCACTTCTAAAATGCAATACAATAAATGTCATTTGGCTTGAAGTTAAGGGGGGCAAAGTCATTGTGTCATTTAGGGGTAGGTGCATCTATGGTTGATCAAATACAGACATAGAAGGAGGTCACTGTAGGACTTGTTTCTCTTCTCGCAAGTTTAAGTTCCTAACCATTTTATGATCAGCATTAACCTATATACTTTTCACCATGTTAACTGAAAGGTTTTTATTTTCAATGATCATAAGCAGGTAACCTTTCCAAGCAGCTGAATGTATGAATCTACTTATCCGTAGCTGTGGTCAGAACTAAATTGTGGACCTTCAACTATCGAAGATACAACATGTTCAATTAGAATTTCCTTTACTTTCCTAACTACTTGGAGGCATCTGTCTAGGTTTATCTGAATCCTAAGTGAGCTAATCATGAAATCCCTTCACCTACACTCACCACAAATTTTGACTTTGTAAAATCGGTCCAACAGTACGTTCTCAGCCTTCAGATCTCTAAATGAGAGGACAAGGAAACTGCTTCTTCAACAAAAGTAAATGAAATAAGGAAGCTATTCCTAACTCAAATTCAACATAACAAATTAGACTACAAATCAAAATGTTTGATAAAAGCATGTGAAACTCTGCAAGACAAAGTATAACAAAAGTTCTAAAGCTAAGTGTAGCAAAGAGAGTCATCAAATCAAATGCTGATGACTAAAAAATGATGATGACAAAATAAATGAATGAAACTTGAAATAGCAGTCAGAAATTAATCCGTTAAAGCTTTCCTAAGGATTTTATGTTGTCCATCTATTTTTGTTGTCCAATTGTAAAATAAAAGCTAGTCTGCCTGACACCTGTATCCTTGTTGGAAGGTTTAGTGTGTTTATGTCAAAAGAGCTTCCCTAGTTACCTGTGGTATATGCCTCGACCATGGAGGTATTTCAGGCCGTTTATTATCTGTGAAAAGAGAGCCCTGGCAACACTCTCCGGTAGGCCACTTGTGCAGCTGCAGTCAAGCTGGGGAAGGCACACACATGGTTTCTGCTCTGCAATGTAGTACGATAAGTCGACGCTTTCTGCTTTCGGGCACACCATGATGGCAATATGGTTGTTGACCCACGTATCGTACAAGTTGAGCTGTAAAACACAAGAAGGGAAAAACTGTAAAAAGGCTCACAGGTTTCAACTTGGTTGTCCTGCTGTGGTCGTGTCCAGGTTACTATCATCTACACTTTGTTGACAAAGTTAATCTGACTAAACAGTCAGTTCATCTGCCATGATTAGTAACAAAGGCACAGCAGTCAAGTTTGGTTATTCTCCTACCATGCTGTCCTTGGTACTGAACACTTAGGTTTGATTGTCCTGTTGCCATGCTGTCCTTGGTACTGAACAGTGAGGTTTGGCTGTCCTGTTGCCATGCTATCCTTGGTACTGAACAGTGAGGTTTGGTTGTCCTACTGCTATGCTGTCCTTGTACCACTTTGTAAATTTCTTAGAGATGAAATCAGTTTTACTTGACTTGCAATACATTTGCAACATTATGCTAGAAGAAAATTTAAAAAATCTATACAACCCCTCCTGTCTGTACTGAATACACACTGTAATAGGTGGTAGTGGGACCTTCATGCTACAATTTGTTTCCTTTCCCATCATCGGTTATTTGGTTCAAGGTGTCTAACACTGCTTCCATGGGGCTCTAGTTGGTCTGATTGACTATTGTGAAAATTTTGCAAACTATGCCTTTCTGTATCAAATACTCAGTCAAAGGTGGTACTGGAAGATCTTCCCACAACAATTTGTTTCCTTTCTCATCATCAATTCAAGGTATCTAACAAGATGAGCAAGATGTGAATACAGAAATAATGCTGCTGCCATGGGGTTCTGCTTGGTCTGATTGTCTACAGTAAACAATTTGCACATCTATCTTTTTACAAAGACTGAAGATAGAGAAGACACAACTACAGAAAAACTTACCAGATTGGGGTGGGGCTTGCTCCTCGTCCTGTTGAGGACTTGCAGTTCCGACTTTATGGCTGCCAACTGGTACTCATCTCGTACAGTTTTTCCTTTCACTTGGAAAGTATGTTGCATCATTTTATATGCAACCTGCAGGGGCAAGATATAGTCATTCTGTATCACATGTCAACATTTATTCCTATGTATGATACATGTACAAAGTGCTAATGTTGCCTGTTGCATATTCTAGCGAAAGATGTTTACACAACAATTTATGCAAATTAATTTCAAGATGAATTTTCATTACATACATTATCTTAACACACATCATCACACACGTCATCATCTTCATACATCATCATCACACACGTCATCATCACACGCAGAATCATCAGCATCACCAACTTCACACATCATCATCACACACATTACACACATCATCTCACACATCATCTCACACATCATCATCATACACATCATCATCACACATCATCATCACACACGTCATCATCATACACATCATCATCACACACGTCATCATCACACGCATCATCGGCATCATCAGCATCACCAACTTCACACATCATCATCACACACATCACACACATCATCTCACACATCATCACACACACATCATCACACGCAGCATCATCCCACTTCATCACATGCGCCATCATCACACACATCATCACAGACATCTTCACACATTTTTATAATCACATACATCATCATCACACACCTCATCATTATCCCACACATCTTCCTCGTAAACATCCTCACACACATCATCATCAGCACAAACATATCATCACAAATATCATCATCATCATCACACACATCATCAACATACCACTGTTTGTTTCAGTTTTTTCTGTACAACATGTTCTACCAGGATGTGTTACTTCTATTATCATACTTCTTCCTACAGCCATTTGGCTTGCTTAAACACATTCTAACTCCTGGGTCAGTGGCACCTGGCTGACAACAGATAATAGCTTGCAGTCTGATTGGCTAATGTGACAATGTTTCAATACTACATGGTGGAATGACAGTTTTATATGATTCAGCCAGCAATGATGTTGGGCTGTAGCAATAGCCAACCAACATTTTCATTATGATCAAGCTGTCCAAATTTCAGGCTCCTTTTTTCCTATGGATGGCTACAGAATTAACTATGTTTCTCAATGGAATATCAAGGTGAAAAACATTTTGTAACTCTTGTTTCACACAATGTATTTCTGAATCAACATCCTGACATCAACTGACCATGAAGCAGCACTTGCAGATTGTATACCAGCCTCCATACTTGTACTCACATTGGAGTGTCCGTTGTGTATGGCACTGTCCATGACTTCTTTGTGGCGCAAAAGTCGCTTCGCCGTGATATCTCCAAAAACAACACAGCCATAGCCACCTTTCATATAACCCTCTTTCAATTTAACCCTATACCCTCTCTCCTCAGCTGCAGCTTGGAGATCACACAACATCCACCTGGGGATGCCTGTCTCTACACAAGAAAAACAACAAAAGACAATGTCATAACATATGGTTATGTTATCATACTGTCTTACTATGAAGGTTTACTCTAGGACAGCTGAAATACAATGCTTTACCACAACCTCACAGCCACATTAACATTACCATTGATACACAGTGTGAAGAGCTTCATATCTTATTATTATTAAAAATTACAGTAAGTAAAGACCAATTGCTAGAATCATACACCCCTTTCACACTACTACAGATACCTTCACGGCACCTCAGCTTTAAATTTCTGTTTTCAATAACAAATGAAACACATTAAAAACAAACATTCAATAATACTAATAGTCAGTAGTTAATTAAGAGAGGGCAAGTAGTTTAAAGTCTGTATAACATCACATTAAGCAGACTTTTTAAATGTGAGCCTCTACAGTCTACTGAGAGCTTCAAGTTAAGATGATTGACAAAGCATAAAGCTTATAGAGCTGAGACCATCCTGTCTTAAAGTTGTACTTACTCTTCACTGGTAGGGTAGGGTCAGTCAGGGTCTCTGTAAAGAATAGAATGGACTTGTTACTATCATGTGGTTACTAATTAATGTGTGTCTAGAGAGGTTTTGTCCTTATCTTGAGACCCTAATGGAAAATGTTTTGTCAACAAGTTTCCAAATTCTTGGTGCAATTCTTTTAAGAATTGATTAAAATCATTAAGTACATGGTGTGCAAAACCTGTGAATGAGACATTCAATTGGCCACAGACCAGAGTGGCACTTTCAAGTGACAACCAGTGCAAATTTCACTAACACAAATCTACCATGCGTGGCTAGATAAACTCTAAAAAAGAAAATCAAGATATGAATCCATAGTACAGTTTCATGGGCATAGTTTGGACACTCTGTCCTCACAAAAACATAGAGGGGTACTTGGGAATTCCACCCCTTAGACAAATAGCTAGAATGGAAACACACCTGGCAAATATTACTTTTTTGAGACATCAAATGACACCAAATGAACCCATCAACTGTGTAGCTTGTCAATGATATGGCTTTGATCAAAATAAATGATGTGATAGTAAAACTGATCCAAGCAAGCTCCATGAATAAAGATACATCTGACATTGTAGGACAAACTGACAATCTTAGACTGCAGTATAGTTAAGGAGCACCAAGCAAGAGACTTAAGATACTTTAGAGAACATAGAGTAGTATAATTTAAACTTTACATACTTTAGAGAACATAAGAAATTAGGATACTTTAGAGAACAAATTCATATAAACCTGACAAGAAGAAAAAGATTGTTGAACAACATTATCTCTGAGTCATTAGCATTGAATAAGGCTAACTTGTGGCACTTCCAAGATTGCACTTGAATAACACTAGAATAGAGATTCTCACTATCTTCTGTGTACTGAAATATGCAATTCTTGCAACATGGAAAACAATTTGCAAGCAGAAGACACAATAACTCAGGAATATTGCAAGCTTAGGGTAAAACCAAGTTGCTTAAACTCTTGATAAACAATATCATGCAGAATCTATATCCATTTGATGCTGATATATGATTGAATTTGCAACAAACTGTATGGAGTGTATCTCATTGAAAGCAGACAACACTTTGTATCAATCATATGAAAGAACAGAGCAAGGTTATACGAATCCTATACTAATCTGCTGTATTTACATAAATTTTGTTACAAGCATAAGCACCTTTAAGTTGGTGCAACATTGATGTATCATACAGTACTGACAGGATCATCTCATCAATTTTATTTTCCATTTTAAATGCTTTGAAAAATTGTTTTGCGTTGCTTAATAACCGCACTAGACATCCTTTGTTAGCACAAGTTATCACTGACAATAAAAAATAGATTTCGAAAAAAATCAGCATCTTGGTATATAACGTTAAATTTGTATATAATTACCTTATACTGTAATGACGGGATCATACAGAAGTGACTGCATATTGTAACACTTCTTTTGCAAGCATTTCACTTGGTTGCTTATGAGCCAAAGTGGAATGTAAATTCTATGAAACCTTACCTGCGCCTGCTGAAGACGAAGACGGGTTGGTGATGCTTGACACCGTCCAGGATGAGACAGACCCTGCACTGAGCTGTGTCACCGTTGTTAGGGAGGAGGAAGCCGTGGAGATGGTGTCATCGGTTTCCGATGCTAGGGAGGAGGAAGCCGTGGAGATGGTGTCATCGGTTTCCGATGCTAGGGAGGAGGGCAACGTGGAGCTGGTGTCATCGGCCTCCGATGTTAGGGAGGAGGAAGCCGTGGAGATGGTGTCATCGGTTTCCGATGCTAGGGAGGAGGAAGCCGTGGAGATGGTGTCATCGGTTTCCGATGCTAGGGAGGAGGGCAACGTGGAGCTGGTGTCATCGGCCTCCGATGCTATGGAGGAGGAAACCGTGGAGCTGGTGTCATAGGTTTCCTCCGGCAGATGAGGCAGGTCGGGCGCTGGGTATGCGTCTCGTGTGTCAGATTGGACAGCATAGGTGTACGGCACCATGGGGCTTTGGGATCGGCTCGCCCCGTCTCCTCCAGGCCACTCGAAATCCTCCGCAGACTTGGGAGCTGTATTCTGCACGAAGACGTTGGGCACGAAACGAACATCCTCCCCCTTGTCAGTAGTAAACAACCATTTGGTGAATTGTTTCATGGAGGTCCAGGTCCTCACCTGGTTGTTTTGGCCAGCGCTCTTCTTTACGTCTGGGTGGAATTTCGACCGAAAAAACAGCCAGTCCTCGAAGGAATAACTGGACCGCCAAACACGCTTTTTAGCGTGAAGATATCTAACATCAGAGTTGACGAAATAGCGAGTAGACAGTGTCATCTTGTCAGTGAAAAGAAAATTGACCTTCACCAGAGATTTCAAGAGTATCTGTCATCGTTTCCAACGCTCTATGTCGTCACGATGGTTCATAGGAACGGAAGGTTCCATTGTTCTATTGTTCGTTTGGCTTCCTGATTGGTCGAATGTTTCCAAACTCTCGTCCTCAGGGCACACTCTACGGTATTCTGGACACAAGAGCCAGTGTCCCGTTAGCTGCGACCATTTGATACGAATATCTTGGGCATGGCAGAGGATTTCTTGGGTTTTTTTCGAGGCGTTTAGACTGACAGTCGGTTTCACGATTGGACATTAGAAATTTCTCTTGGGGAAGGGCGATGGCAAGGGACAGAATATCTTTGATTCTGTCATCTGAGTATAAAGATAAAAAACAGACTTCCTGTATTTCACATTGTTAGCAAATGTGGGATTTCAAACTTCATGTAAGAATATGTTTGGTAAACATTGTGCTTCTTTTCTCAGTTTATCAAAATACATATGCTCGTAGAATGTATGTCTACACAATTACAATATGATGTTGGAAATATATGACTGGGTGCCTGATGCATTTCAATCTTACATTACTAAAATCAGTTGGCCGAAATATGAAAATAGAAAATTTGAAAAGAAAAGAAAATTTCACGATCTAACGTTACAGCCCCTAACGGTATTCTATTTCAGTACTGAAACCGGAAACACACAATTTTTTTTCAGAGGCCAAGCTATTACACTCAAGAAATGCCATATAGCTTGTCTCTTTAATTTGAATGTTATTTTCAGGTCTGTCGGTATGGGTATAATGTTCAGCACCAGGGACAGGTCTGTCGGTATGGATGTAAAGTTCAGCACCAGGGACAGGTCTGACAGTATGGATGTAATGTTCAGCACCAGAGACAGGTCTGACAGTATGGATGTAATGTTCAGCACCAGGGACAGGTCTGACAGTATGGATGCAATGTTCAGCACCAGGGACAGGTCTGTCGGTATGGATGTAAAGTTCAGCACCAGGGACAGGTCTGACAGTATGGATGTAATGTTCAGCACCAGAGACAGGTCTGACAGTATGGATGTAATGTTCAGCACCAGGGACAGGTCTGACAGTATGGATGTAATGTTCAGCACCAGGGACAGGTCTGTCGGTATGGATGTAATGTTCAGCACCAGAGACAGGTCTGATAGTATGGGTGTAATGTTCAGCACCAAGGACAGGTTTGTTGGTACCGATGTAACGTACAGCAACAGAGACAGGTCTAGCGGTATGGGTGTAACGTTTAGCACCAGAAACAGCTCTGTCGGTACAGATGTTATGTTAAGCAGCAGGGATAGGTCTGTCGGTATGGGCAGACCTGGTCAATCCATATGTGATACGGGGAAGTGTTGGTCAGTCAACTCATCAAATAGCAGGTATATGTAGCTCTCGTTGTGTGTGTATTTGCTGTGTAAACAGGAAACTAATGGCTCTAGATCTGACTTGCGTTTAGACCCATCTGCCCGCTGGAAGCCAGGATGGTGTGCGTTACTTTTGCTTTGAAAGGGCCGGCATTTGCCGGCAATACATTACAATCAACTCAAGCCAATCAAAGCGGGAGAGAGGATACAGGGTAAACCTTATGTTGTCTGCTACATAGTAGACATCTACACAGGATTGTTGATGGCGCTGAAACCTAAACAGGCTTAGCTAAATTCTAGACGTGGCCGTGGGACTACACCAACTGTCGTCAAAAATGATTTTCAAGTATGTTATCATTACAACCGTTAATGGTGTAACCGTTATGTACTAAACGCATTGCACAATCAACATATTTATGCTATTAAAGAAAACATTTACCTATTAAAGTATATGCTTTATCTACTGTGTTTAAGATAAGAATGGGGTCCGCCACCGCTGGATGCTGCTTTGTCAGCCACAACGTCATACCAACGACACTGACTCGGTGTGCAGAGCTGCCTTCTGGCGTCTCCAACTAGAAACGCCGCAGAAAAGGGGGGCGCTACTCTCTCATACTAATAGCTTAGTCAGCCGTTGGGGCAGCATAGCTGGCACAGGAGGACAGTGACTATATTTGTGGAGGTCAAGTGCAACATTCACCCACAGACAGCGTTAAAATCCTCGTGTACACGTCTAGATTTAGTTTGCTCGACATCGTTTCCAAGTCAAGTCTGAAGGTATTTTTCTCTGTTCATCCGTCAAGGACCGAGAATGGAACGTTGATCGTAACGTTAGAAAGAAAAGGCAGAAATCTTGGTTTTCCAAACCGTCATTGATAAAAAGACGTGCATATTTAAGTACCTTATATGTAGACATGTAGACTACAAATCTAACGTTACCGGTTTGTAAAGACTCTGCATTCACAATTTTTCCTTACTTCATAAGACCGATTCATATAGGAAAATGTTAGCGTGGTGACCTCTAGAGGCTCCGGTGGCCATCTTGAAGTCAGTGCACCGTCATGAAAAAAAATAATAAATGAAACTATCTGGCCAAATTGCAAGTTTCTTTCAAGCTTAAAAAGAGGTGTAAAATTCATGTGCAGAACTCTAGATTGGTGTCTTTGACTTTGTCCCATTTGATAGATGAAAAATAGATCCACAAATTCGACATGATTAGAATAAAAAGATTGAATTTCATCTCCTCAAACATAAATGTAAAGTTACACTGTTACAACTTGCTACATGTGGCTAAACACGAAACTGCTTTTAATAGCAGAAAAAGCTGGTGATAGAATCTTCCGTATTTAGTAAAAACAAATATCGGCTGACCAGTATCATTCAAATGTTAGAAAAGTTTCTTTCAGAATTTGGGGAAAAGACGCACCATTATGGACTATGTGACACATTTCTATCATGAAAGAAATATGGTTTGGGTAGCGCTGATTCGCAATTTTTGAACATGTTACAGGCCAGGTTCTTCTGCCGGAAAGGTCATGTCTGCACCCACCGAGATGCCGCAAATGAGACTACTGCTATCAACGTTATAAAACGTCATTGGCAATATTCGAAAGAAAAAAAAGAGTGTCAACAAACATGGCAGTCCGCAACTAAGTTGATCCACGTTGGATAAACAAACTGCGCATTGTGAGGAAATGTGGCAAAGAATGTGAGCCGCAGTATCACCTATGTGATCAATAGGAGTCACTGTTTCTATCAATAACACGTTACCACAAAACACAGGTTTGATTTAAAAACAAAGAGAGGCCTGTGCCCGGCCGTGTCGGCGTTTCCCCCCGCCAGGCTTCCCGTACAAAAACCGTCCTGCATGGAACACGATCCCGGGTACAGTACAACTAAGACTGATACAAAATGGATGTCATCATATTCACCTATGTGGCTACTGGAAAATAAATAGTAGTAGTCATTCTTCTACAATATCTATAGATGCAAAGCAATCACTTAGCTTTAGTGCTCAAGTAAACTCTAATTTCCAAGTATGTTCACTTGGCCGAAAATGGAGATAATCAGAAAGTGAATAATTCTAGAAAATGTAGCTAAAGCTTTCTTAAAACATGCAGTATCTTTTCAGTGTTTTCACCTATTTCACAACAGAATATTTTATATTATGTATATTTTATGGCTCGCAAGAATAATCAAATTTGGCAAAAACTGGTTTGTGGCACATACCTCACTAAACCGAAAACTGTCGCCCTACCGGTTCAGTGTTGCAAAACTTGCAACCAATTAATAGTCTATCTGATGTATGTTTCCCGGTTACCTATTTGTCCAGGGTGTACCGACACAGTATTTTCCAAGCAGAGGCTTCGATCGAGAGGGGTAGTTTTGTCCGGGATTTTTTTACGTCCCTCTCCTCTCGTGACACAGACCTAGTGACATACTAGTACCTATTAAGCCAGGCATAAGAAAGACTAAATGACACCAGGCAGAGTGAGACCATGCTCCCCATGGAGGTAGAATGAGTTGTATTCATACATGTAAGAGACACTGGGTTGGAATGGTCAAGGGTTCTGTATTCAAATATGGCATTTGCAAGTGTCAATCAACTTAGGCTACAAAAACAAACCTCTGTAGAAGGGGCAAGATAATATATAATGTATTTCTTTTTACATAGAGTAAATTCTACAGCAAAGCAAAGCAAAGCAATTTCAAATGCATTTACGTTCTTACCAACACACCTATATATTAGTGCAGGTAAAACTATTACCTAATTGCATGTCACATGGCTTATGATCTATTGTCTGCACAGAATCCATATATACAAGATGATCTCAGTTGGGTAACCTGGGTATGCATATAATACATGTTCATATGATACCACAATGACTGAATGTGAAGATGCATCATGGTGCTGTCACTAACATTTCTGTAAGATATTTGATATCTTAGCTTGTTACTTTTGTTTTTCCATTCTGTGGTCCCAGTTGTACATAGACTGTGTTCCTGAAAGAAACCTTGTATAGCACATAACGTTATCTAGGAATCTGAAATATCACATTTGTGTACCCATAACAGCATATGATTTGATTTCCTATTATACATGTAGCAAGGTTACTTTTCGTGTTTATGTAAAGTGACAAAGTATTTGTAATATGAACATGTGAACTAACACAGCTACATGTAAAGCTTGACAAAGTAATACGTTTGGCAAGGGATGGCTGCCATCTGTGCACTGCCATAGCTCATGGTGTGTTACAGTTAGCTTGGAACACCTTAACCTTGGGGCATCTAGTAACCCAAACCAAACCTACAGGCAACTCCTCAGCTCCGAAATGGTGTTATTTCAAACCAGGGTACCATGTTGAAGATTAGCACATCTTGTGTTGGTTGGGATTTAGAATCTTTGCAGTGTTAGAACGGTGAAGTCATGGCAACGGAGTGATTGGCAATTAGCAGAAAAAGTGCAGTAGAGTTACAGTACGTTTCCTAAGCCGAACTTAGGCTGTTGTATCAGAAATAGGGGCACACAAAGACGACATAGCAGCAAAAGATTTACGCAGTAATGCAGAGTTTAGCAATTCACAGTTAACACAACACAAATCACAAAAACACCCTCCACCCTATTTCAAAGACCTGTATAACATAGTCACAGCCAAAGACTCATTATAAAGGATTGTATTACAACAACAAGGAAATCAATGTCTCACTAATCTTTGTACTGTATTCAAGAATAATCGTCCCCACTGTTAAACTTTTTACCGGTACAAAAAAGACTAATCATGATTCTTTATGGTTTTCTGTCATTAAGAGCAAACATGAAATTTTTATTGGAATCTCAAGATATATACTATGTTCAAGACAACAAATAAAATGGACCAAAAACAAAGATTTTTACAGGATGAGAAATGTTCTAGGAAACGTTGTAGTAAAATGTACATTGTAGTGCGTAGGTAAAACAGTTCTTTCTTATGATTCTTAAAACCTAAATGTAAATCTATAAAACCTGTGAAATATGGATACCATATGCCTGTACAACACTGATCATAAGTGTCTGCTTTAACTGCTAAAAGCAAATCTTATACAAGGAGCAGATGACACCACATTACAATCCGACACTCACCGCTGTTTAATGAAATAATGTACAACTACATCTGGTTACCATCTCTGAAACATTGATTTTAATATTTCCCGTAGGCTATTTACACATAGATTGTACACACACGCTTACATTTTGCAGAGCTGGTATAAAAACGATATCATTTCCTCTTGCCTTGTTGGAACCACTTTTTGGTGTTCAAGCTCCGTTAGCTCAGCTCCCACCAAAAGTACTCTTACTTTCTCCCCTTGTATAAAAGTAATAGGATATGTATGTATGTATACGTTAGGCCACACCAATTTGATTTGCTGGTTCTCAAAAAAATATGGAGCAACAGGGAAAAGATTAAGCACAAAAATTTTGCAAAAGGCCTGCGGCTTACATAAAATACAGAATGAGATGATTTATTATTAATAAGCTTTCGGCTTGAAAAACTAAACGATCAATCTATGACAGACAACCAACTCATCCCACTACTGCCATTGTACAGTAGACATACCTGTTGGTAGAAAATTTATTAAAATTAAAAGTACAGTTTTTTTTATATGCACTATAAGGCTTCTGTCATTCATGAAAATAAAAGAAATCTTGAAGATAAAAACATTGGCAAGCAAAAACTGAATAAAGGGCTTCATAGTAATGTAGTGAGTAAAAATTTCCTGCATGAGAGGTGTTTTTTGGATTTGGAGAAAGTAGGAGCGGACGATTCTGACAACCAACCAATTAAATTGGTGTGGCCTTAAGCAAGAATAACACAGCCCTGTCAGTGGTTCACCTTGCCCCCCTCCCCATTGTTGACCAGACTCATGTCATCATCCTCGTCCAGCATTTTGAAGAAGTCAAAGGAGTTGCCGTGGGTGATGGGCTTGTGTTTGGCGGTCTCTCGTATTTGCATCCAGGTGTCGCGGTTGGCCTTGACCGCTTCGTATACACACTCTGACCCTGGTAGTAGATCTCCTAGGATCCTAAGGGGTTGGGGAGTTTACAGGTTATAAAACATCTTCAGATCATTACATCAATTAAGCTACATAATCCAAAAAAATCCGAAGTTCAAATCTAGACGATGTTACTAACCCCCACCCTACTGACCTGTAGAGGGGCATGGCAATGTTCTCCAGGAAGCTGATCTGCAGGTCGGGAATGAAGGCCTTCTCCCTGTCCATCATCTCATGAGGGCGGTACCCCATGGACTTCTCAAGGTCACCCTGACGGAAGAACTCCTGGTAGATCAGCTCCTGCCAATCATCGACAAGGAACGACAACATCATTTCTCAAGCATTCCAACAACTTTCACAGCAGCTCTACGCACAGTGACATTGGACTTAAGTTTGAGGAACAGACAAGGTCAGACTTCTGCAGATCACTGGTATCCTCACTAGGTAGCTTTGAACAAAGCTTGCACGCCAGTCAAACTGTGCAAGGTGAGACATGACAGGTCGTTCAGTGTAACAAAACCAGCTGCTGCCCCGCTGCGTGCCTGTGAAGCAAGTGTGTTATGCTGAAGGGCAGTTATACCGGCTATACAGATCTGTAGATACTGGTCTAGATCTATTGTTTTTAGGGCATCAAAACTTCACTATTTAGATGTGGACATTGAAATGATCTGTCGCTCTTACAAGAACTTCTCAGAGCCTGGTCTGTAGAGTGAAAACTCACCGCTATTTTCTTGGTGGTTCCCCAGCCCTTGGTCTGGTCCGACAGGTCACAGGAGGTCATCAGTAGGCAGGTCAGGAGGGTGTGGCACCTGGGGTTGGATTTGTCGTATCCCTCTGCAGAAAGTAGACAAACATGAGTCAGCATTGTCAGGGGTTTTCATACGTTAAGATTTGACATATCAAAGCCAGTGCTGTCTCTAGCTTAAATTTTTTCCCGTCCCAATCATTGTTTGGAAGCCCATGTTGTTAATTTTCATTGTTAAATCTGTCATTTTAAGCTGAGGAAAATACATTGTACATTATTTTTATTCATCAACTTCATGTTTCTTTGACGGAAATGGTGAATTTTCTTTTTGTCCCAGCAAGCAAACTTCCATCCTGGGACGGATGGATGGACGGGTCATGGAGACAGCCCTGATTGAAGCTAGTAATTGCAGCACTTCAATACCAAAGGAGGGATGGAATTTGATCTCAGCTCATTAAAGAACACAACAAACTTATCGAGAAGAGTAGGGGTGTTTGGTGAAAATGTGAGCCATAGCAAAGCCGCATTGCACTACTAGCTACTTGAAAATGCATCATGCTTCACCTCAACTGAGGATAACAAAAGAAGAAGAATAGACCAAACAAAAAGATGCACAGTTATGAGGCTATAATCAAGTCTAATGTCAGGACAGCTACTAACGTTACAGGTCATTAAGTTGCTGGTTCGAATCTATGTCTCATCTCTGTACCGAAAGTGCCTGACCTTTTGCCATGGTCTCCAGGTCCTTGACAGCAGAGAGGTGATGTGCCAGGTCTGTAGCCAGGATGATCTCCTGGAACAGGTCCAGGGCTTGTTCATAGTCCTGAAACAAAACAAGGAAGAGCACAAGTAACTTCAATGTGATGCTTTCATTTCAGGGAATAAATATCCATAGTCCTGAAACAAAACAAAGTAGAGTGCACGTAACTTCAATGTGATGCTTGCTAAATTTTATTTCAGGGAAGTGTCTATGAAACATTGCAGAGATTTTTTACTAGACATTTATCAGTATTCAGCAATAGCACAAGGTAGAATGTATAGTCAGACCTGGATTCAGCAACCATATTCAAGGGACTGAAGAAAAATGGTTGCTTATGGCAGGTGGTCGTTTAGGACTGTTTTAATGTTCCAGGCTTGTGACTGGAGTTGCTTGGCTGCACCGGGTGGTTGCCCAACCAGGTTCGACTGTACTACTTTTAATAATACATTTCTGAAGTCATCCTTTATTTTCATCCACTTAATTTTCATCTACCTCATCTGGGTTACCTAAATCTGTGATGTGTTATGAAATAATAGTCCAGGGGCATACATGAATTGTCTTACCCTTTTATTAAGGTTTTCAAAGATGTTGCATCCCTCGGTGTTCAAGATGCACATGGCTTGGGCAAAGTGATGTCTCTGACAGCGGAACAATAAGAAGATTAAATCCAGTCACAGAATAATGGCTGGAACATGGCTAATGCCATGTCCATAGAGTTTATAATTTTCATCACCATATAGGCTCTACTGTATTTCCAGATTCTGATTTACTATATATACTGTTATCCAATGGATCTAACTTTCTTTTTCTTCGGGTAGAATGACCCATAAGAATTCAACAAATATACAAATAAATTATACTAAACATATAACAGACAATAGATATCTCTTAAAAGTGTTTGTGAAGTAGAAATCCGAATTTATCATGCATTTATCAATATATTTGATGACCCTGAAGTTGGTTTTGTATATTCTGTTTAAGAATAACCAGTGTCAAAAATCAATTTACAAACAAGGTGTGAAATGAGAACAATTGAATTGTGTACAAACCTCCAGAACAGAGCCTTCTGAGCTGTACAGAGCTGCCAGGACTGATTTCTGGGAAACAAAAACACAATGTGTGTCATATCAAGGACATCACCATTGACCATACACTCACCAAGAGCTGTCTACAGCTTTGAATTCTTTTATCCATTCCACTTATTGTTTGACAACCATGATTTTCATTGTTAAATCTGTCATTTCAAGCTTATGAAAATACATTTTCATCACATGAAGTACAAATTTTTTCGGATGGACAGGGTGAAATTTTGTGGAAGGTTCCACTTACTGAGGAAACTTGGAATGCATTGTTGGTGCCTCTGTGGTCCAGGTCGTGGCACAAACATGCCACAAACAGTGCAAACAGCTCAACATCGCTGGGGGAGAAACAGGGGAAAAGAAGCTTTATGAAGGTTAGACATTCAGGAAGGAATAATGATATTTTGATTAAATCTAAACCACTGGACAAATGTTTGAGAATTACAAACAATCAAAGGTAGCCTGTGAAAACACTGGTGGAACAAGTATGTGTAAGCCCACTGTAAGAGCCTAACATGGAAACAAAACTGAACATTTGTCAATAATTTATAGGTTAGAAACATACATCAGACATTTGTCTTGGACTAGAATCCTTACAATGGGAGCTACAGCCAACATACATGTGAATGGGTCAAGATGTTTTAGTGAGAAGGGAGGGGGGCATTTGACGGTCCAGTATCCTCTAAACATCACATGCACAACTTAGGTTCACCCAGCATTGTACCAGGTGGTCTACAGCTTATGTTTCAGTCCCAATTGCATCGGTGCCTGTCAGGGTATAGTCCCGGCCGGGCCCCAAAGCCACAAATTTGTCCTGGTGAGCTGCCTCGCGGTGTTTGTACAATTAGCTCACGGCATCTATTAGTTACCGACTCCTGCATTGACTTTAAATCTGGGCTGAAATGATTCGGGGTCACGGCTGGGCCCAAAGATAGCCCAGCAGCCTCAGGGTGTCCCATGGGGCCACGTAGGGGTCACGCCAAAAAGTGAAAAAAAAACTCAGCCCATCCACTACCTGGTGGGGCCCCCTTTTCTGAC
The DNA here is from genome assembly GCA_035149815.1 of Branchiostoma lanceolatum. Taxonomy (NCBI): domain Eukaryota; kingdom Metazoa; phylum Chordata; class Leptocardii; order Amphioxiformes; family Branchiostomatidae; genus Branchiostoma; species Branchiostoma lanceolatum. The sequence goes on along the minus strand of CM068871.1, from coordinate 14,585,832 downwards.
TGGGACCGAAGCATTTAGACAATAAACACAGAACACCTGGCCAGGTGTGCAAGACTCACGTCAGGAGCTGGTCGATGCGTAGGTTCTTGTAGAGCAGGTAGCAGAAGTGCGAGACGGAGAAGGCGTGGTACCAGTTGTGATAGGGGGGGTCTCGGTAACCCTTCTTCACCATCAGGACAAACCTACACAAACAAGGACACAAACACATGAGTCACAGTTCACATTACAAACCAGTGGAGCACAGCAATACCACCTAAAGACACTGGTGTATCCATGAGTTTCTTCAAATGGTGCAATGTAACCAACATTTTGCAGATATCTTACAATGTAGACAATAAAGTCCTACATGTAATAGGACATAAAAATGTTCAATGCTCTCTTCTCTGATGAAGGTTAGACATTCAACTTGATTCAAGTAGACAATATTTATAGACAATTCGATCTCTTCAACTGGATAAGATTTGGAGATTACTTGGAGATATGCATTGAGTGACATCTATCAATTCTGTATCACTAAAAAAACAGAATCAATACTAGTACATGAGATGCTACAAACAGCCTCCAGTTGAATTTGGGAATTTCAGTTGAATTTGGGACTACCTCCCACATTTCAGTAATCTTAAAACCAAATGGCTTGATATCACATCTGGTAGGTGAAAATGAAGTTAAAAATATGTAGCAGCCATTGATAACCCTCTGGGGATTAGCAGTTCCCAGAATTCTGCCTCCAGTTCTTAGAATTCTGGCTCCAATTTCATTCTGCAGAATTGGGCTAATCCCCATGGGGTCATCAATGGCTGCTACATATACATGTAAATGTACTTTTCACTTCATTTTCACCTTAGTACCAGATGTGATTTCAAGCCATTTGGATTTAGGATTACTGACATGTGGGAGGTACATGTAGTCCCATTAAGCTGGAAACTGGTTGAACATGATAAAGTCACTAACTCGTTATGGTCGTTGTAAATGTATGTACGTAATAATGCATGTACATACATTTCTTCATGCAGTGCAGCAGTACATAACAGCATGTTAAAAAGATACAACTTGTTATCATGTTGCTCTATCATAATACAACACTTATGTTCTGAAGAGTTTGGCCTTACTTGACGAGGGTTTCCTTGTGGATCCTCCACCTGTTGATCATCCCCATGTCCTCAAACATGGCGAGACAGCACTGGGGAGGCAAACAAAATGATCAGTTAAGTTCTCATAGATTATCAGTAATGTTAATCCTCTGGGCTCCAAAACATGGAAATGCACATGTAGGCAGACCATGCACTACCTACATTCATCAACTGTGTCTAGATGCGCACTGTACTTTGGAAGACCTGCCCAGTGCAATGGAGGATAGGGAGGGATGGAAGGGAAGGGCCATGATCACCCTTGAGACCTTCACGACCAGATGATAATGATGAGACTATCCTTTTCTTTTCAATTACAACAACGTAAAGCTTGGAAGAAAAAACTTCATCAAATAATTAAGAAAATGTAGAGTGAGCAGCTGCTGTTTCAGCACTATGGACAGCAAAAATCTTGTTTATTAAACTAGGCACGAATTTTAGTTGATCATATCTCTACAAATACTTTATTAAATGCATTGTATTATATATCACTGTAAAGTTTATTTATTTACCTTTACAATGATATCCCGTTTGTTAGCATCGTACATTCATGGGTTGAGCACCATGGCTACTTATGTGAGCAGATAAAAAAAGAGTGCCAGCATTTCCCTTCTTAATATAACAATAAGTCTATGTTTCGCTGGGCCTCACCGGAAAGCAGTGACTAGCCACTTAGTGAGCAACCTTACCTAAAGAAAACAAGAATGAGTGAGTGAATAGATAAATACCGGAATGGTCTGGTCATCGTAGATGACTCTGGGAGTGAAACTGAAGACGGAGACATCTGGATGGATACTGGTGATCTCTGGGATCTTGTCGACTATCAGCCGCGCCGTTTCATCCTCGTTTACCTGAGAAAATCATCAACTTTGTATTATGATAAAGTTTATTTGCAAGTTCATGCCCGAAGGCTAATTGCAAGTACATAGTAGAAACCTAGAGACATACATGTAACATTGGACAGCTGATTGACATTCATAACAAAAGACTTAACAGATACTAGTGTAAGCTATATCTAGACAGGTTGGGTTTGACTTCTTTTTTGGAAGCAGAGGAAGACAAAAAGTCCCACTTTTTCTATAATCTGTGGGTTCTGTGATGTTAACAGGAAAGTGGAATGTACTTCTTCTAGTGGCATACTGTAAATCTGGAAATAGTCTGGGTGGTTTTATCTTTGCAAATTCACAACACCATGAATATGCATTTCAAATGTGAGAGTTGCTTCAACCATGCACTTAAAACACGGTGAAAAAAACTTTCTTTTTCTACCAAAAGATTAAGTCACAGCAAAAATAAAATAATTTATAGTAGCCTGTATGTTTCAAGTCCATGTGTTCCAAGTTTTAATCGTACATGAAAATTTGTTCTGAGCACTGAACAAAATTTCATAAGTTGAAGTGATGAATCTAACATACTTGAAAATCTACAAATTCATTGACAGTGATATGAATATTATAACAAGAGAAGCTGCTAGTTTAAAAACCATGCATGACAAAAAAGGTAACTCATTTTCTCATAAAACAAGAACTTGTAGTACAGTACTACAAACCTTCATATGATACATCATTAGTTCATTCGACAGCTTGCTGCGATGTTGGGCGTCTGCAACTTTCTTGTACAGCAAGGACTGTAGTGAGAGAGGCGGCATATCAAAACCATTTCCTAAAACAGGATATGTCTGGAGTCTACCAAAATATACAGGTACAGATTTGATTAATCAAGATCCAGGGATAACAAATTCATTTATGACTGATTCTGACAAAGTTACAGAAAAAGATATATCAAATGTTGCCATTCCAAGAGAAAGACATGATTGACAAACCCAAACTCATGCAATCTCTGAAACCTGTAGTACTGGCAGGAGGTACTCACATGCACAAGGCTGATCCCACAGTAGATGGAGAAGGCCTGTGCAAGTTCCTCGTCATACGTGGAGAAACATGGCCCTACAGTAACATAATATCATAGATCAAAAACTACTAATAGCTGCATCCATCTGGCTGGTTGATGGAAAATCCTGTCCAGTCTGAAAGGCGGAAAAACCTGCCCAGTCTGCAAAGAGCATGGGGGTTGCTGGCAATGCTTAATGCTTAATTCAGGAGGTTCAGCAACATTTAACAGTAAATTGAGGAGGTTTGACAACACTTAACAGTAAATTGATGCACATTCCAATAGAATCGGCAGCATCACAAATGGCCCTTCACTGCAACCAATGTAGGGAGTCCAAAGGCATGCACTCCCAGAAAATCTTAACCCTCTCAAACACTATTTCCTGCATTTGGAGAGCCAAATTTTGCAGGTTTAGCATTCAGCTGCGACTTTTCATAGGGAAACCTGGCATTCAACTACGCCTTACAAAGTATATCTCAATGATACTTGAAGATGAATTCAGGATAACAAAGAGCGCGCTACGTAGAAATAAGAGTTAACGTTGGAATAAAAGCAGGCCGGCTACCATCAATAATGAAATTAGAATAGTAGACCACTATTGATGAATCATTCGTTAAGCCTAATTGGTGTCTCTTATTGTATGTAGGACAGGACACACACACACCCATGCAGACCCTCTTTTCAGACTGGACAGGTTTTTCTGCCAACCTCTATTTTACACCCCACAACTTTAGGAATTCAGCCTCCCACGCTGATGCCAGCTAATGCAAGGAACGACTAACAGGAAGCATTAATCTGCACTTATCATGTTACATTAAAACAGTACATGTGCAAAACATATGCTTTCTCCACATTTGACCTGCAGTCAGAGGTGAGTTTTCATAAATAAAAATGAGTATAAAGTAGTATAAATAAGGATATTGGCATAAACAAACAAACTCTCCTCCTACTGAGGCAACCTTTTTGGGGAAAAACAGTCTATTTTGTCATTCTTTCAACACAATTTGTTGATATGAAATGATACTGTCAACAGAATATTTGCACAGATGACACCTTATACACAAGACTAAATTGTTGTACAAACATATGAGGGTCTACTGCAAAGAACAACACCAACATACCATTAATTTTATTGCATAGTTCTGCCACACCGACAATCTCTGGAAAAGGAAACAGCATAACATCATATTAGTTGGACATCACATTAAAATTCATTTTATGTAGTTCTCTCACTTTCCTTCTATATAGCTCCGTCATTTCCAAGAAACTGAGAACTGGATATCACACCCCAGAACAACAACACCAGTACTAGCCAATCTAACAGGAGTGTGTAGAGACATTGTAGCTACAGAGGACCAACAAACACTGGTTTGGGCACATGTAGTTGAGAATAAAAACAAAATCTTTGGACACATCCAGAAAGGTATAAGATTGCAGACAATCGCTGCACAGTAAGTCTTTTAACCACTGTCAATTTAAAAGTCCTTTTCAGGTTCAAACAAATCTAGAGCAATTGACAGTGTTTTAGCACCCATTCTCAAATGGCAAACTTCACTCAAGTTTTTAACAAGACTGGAACTCTAGAAGGAGTTGAAGATCAGCTAGTGTCTCTACACGGCACCACTTCCTATGGTAGGAGGACTGGGTGAAATCAATACTAACCTTCGTTGTCCCCCATGAGAAAACTGCCTATTACGTCAGAGTCTATGGTCAATGTGAAAGCCGTATGAACAAAAGGAGAGCACACTTCAGCAAACAAAAATCACTTCCAGGCAGACTGTTGGCCTGACAGACACTTTTTTTCATGGGGTTGGGGGTTGAAAAATGAAATAAAGAAGACCTAACACAAGAGGAATAACTTATTAATGTATGTATCAATTTGGGAGGAAACTGGGGGTTGGGCTGGGGTTTGCAGGGGGGGGGGGGGCTTGTTTGAACATGGTAAAGACACAGGTACTATTGCATGGGCACATGAAGGCCTAAACGCTACAAGGATGATACTCTGTTAACTGATGAATAGATAACTTCACATTCATCAATCTAGACGCTCAAAGTGCCAGGTTTTGCGGGAAAACACTCAGTACATGTAATACGCAATGTCTTTCAACAATGGTGAACGGAAACAATTAGTTCGAATTTCTGGATATACCAGTTCTAAATCTGTGCGTATGAATATATCATATGAGCAAAGATCCAGCCTTACCGTGTCCTTCATTCTTGATGGGGAAGCAGAGTATATTCCTGGAAAGAAGACATGAACATCTGTAAGTCACACTAGTACTGTCAAATGTGAATGTCCCTGAGTGCCTCATTTGCTGCTGACACATCAAGAAGTATCAGTAACACTTTGCTCCAACCTTTAAGCAATCTCTTTGCATTGAGTCCATTTTGTTTCTCTCATTACTGTTTTGTGCCATAGAATCTACCCAGAAAATCACAAAATTATATACACGAATATCGTATACCTTGTTGGCCTGACGACCTAGAATGGTAGCCAAGCTTATATAAGACAAGGTAGACAGTACAAAGATGATATACTAGGCATTTTTTCTACATGCTATTGTTGTTTTGTCATTTGCATACTCGTGACAACCGTGAGTGTCCTACCTGGTTCTGAAGCCGGTGCTGTGATCCACTCCACTGTAGAACAGCGGGTGGGAGTACGCATCTTTGATGTTTAGAATCTCCCCTGGCGGAAGAGAAGTCATGTGAAAATTAACAAACGATAATCACTGATGAAAGATAGATGTTAGATGAAATGTCTGATATTTTCATATTGTAATCCAGTGGTATAGATTGAATCAAAATTAAAATTGAATTTAAATTTTATTCTCCAATTTTCTGGATGATTCATGTTCACAAAAGAATAGGAACCTTATCTAAGGCTTGAGTTACGACTTTTGTTATGTATCATATTAGTATAATATCTATTTCCTGTGGCCAATTCAAAGGAATTAACTGCAAAGGGAGACTGCAAACACTGCAACTTTGACACACAGATAATCTATTGTGGTGCGAATGATATACTGTAAATGCAGAAATGTTTGCGGTGGTTTTATTTTCGCGGTAAGCTTTTCGCCGCAAATTTAAAACCACTGCGATTTTTTTCTTTGCCCTCCTACTCCTTTGTCTACTATTGCCTCAAACACAAACTTAAAACCACTGTGAACACTCAATTTTCTACCTACCGCGAAATTTAAAACCATGTGAACTCTACTCTATTCTATTCTACTCTACTCTACTCTACTCTACTCTACTCTACTCTACTCTACTCTACTCTACTCTACTCTACTCTACTCTACTCTACTCTACTCTACTCTACTCTACTCTACTCTACTCTACTCTACTCTACTCTACTCTACTCTACAAACACAGTACTGTACTTCAGCTCACCAGTAGTTGCTACATGCCCGGCTATCCCTTGATCAATGGGTATCCTCAGCTCATTCATGTTCTATGAAATAGGGATATGTGGATGTTATGTTACCACTACCATCTTATACATGTACTGAAGTCTACAGAATAGGCTATCCAACATCTTATTGTCAACATTGTAAAATCATTTCCCCTCCACCTCTAAAGTATACAATGCAGAGCTGTAAAAGAAAATTGTACTGGCAAGAAATGCATATGATATTGGCAAGAAATGCATGTTTCACTTCTTCTAGCCTAAGAGTCAAAACTTTGCAAGTGGAGGAAAGAAAAAGTTAGTACAGAAATTTCTTCACACCTACTGGTATTAGTCAATCATGTCTACTGTAGAGTTAAACATTGTAAGGAAAGTCTGAGCTAGGTATTTTAAAGGACAAAGAAGCATTGGGGTGCGTGGAGTACAAATTTCTTTCTGGCACTGAACAGGTCAGAGGTAACAGGTCTTCCCTAATACTGTAAATGTAGAAATGTTTGCAGTGGTTTTATGTTTGCGGTTTTCGCGGTGAACTCTTTACCATAAACTTAAAACCATTACTAAAAGCCATTCCATTGTGTGACTGTAGCGCTACTGTTGTTTCAAAACCACCGCGAACACTCCATTTTCTACCTACCGCAAACATTTCTGCATTTACAGTATTCTGGGTTATTTTTTCTGAGGCAATTTCCAGGGCAATGTAATTTTTCAGTGCAATAAATCAATATCACCCTCTACCAATCTTCAATTATCTGTCCTTAACAAACATTGGTTCAGCTTCATTCATCAAAGGAGACAATAATCTGGATCAGAGCAAGCAGAGACTGTTGTTAGTACAAAAGGAGGGAGGGTGCAGTATGAATGGGAGAGCTTGCATGTTTTAGTACAGTAGTATGTAATGTAGTAGCAAAGTCAGGTTTGTGTTAGGGGTGGCTCCAAGTGGCACCAAGGCAAAAATCAAGGGTTAAGAGAGAAACTGAGGGGATTACTACAAGAACTTTCAAAGTTAGTATTTGGCTTTATTCATTTTGATCATATTCTGTTGTAAATTTCCAGTTCACTTGAAAACCAGAATCCAAATACTATTTTGCTTCCTCGTCATGATTCCTCCAGAATCTATATTTTGTATTCTCAGCAAAAAGCTGACTTGAATTTTGCAAAATAAAACAAAACAAAACAAAAGAGTGTGACTGATGGACAGATTTTGTTTGAAGTTTTCTTGAACCAAACACATGTTGATGGAAAACATAGGGCTACTGGTTTAAATGTATATACCACTTTATATGTATATACCACTGTTAACAAAACATGCAATCAACTTTTCAAACTCCAAATGAAGTTACTCCAACCAAACATGTTGCAGTTGAAAAATCTATAATGGGATGATGATCTGGAAAGCTTGTGCTTGAAACAGGACACTAAACGACACAGTAATGTTTTTCCCCAAGAGAAAGGAGATAGACCAAAGTACAGGATGATTTTCAGCACTGAGAAAGATGAAGAAACCCATATCACACAAGCTGCAACCTTGTGCCAGAGCAAGCAGAGAAGATTGAAGTTGCTGTCCGTGTTGTTTTTCTGCGGACTCACCATTACTCGTACATCAGATAACCTCCTGTGATTGGGTCCAAGCTCCTGCCTAAGCTTTTCCAGCTGGGTTGGGGGGAGGGAGAGGGTTGGGTGAGTAGGGTCCTTAGCACTGCATTAGGGGGAAGACCTGCACAGCGAGCCTTTAGTACATAGCGTGGGGTGTAGCGCAAACGGGTGATTGGCACCGCATACCACAGTAGTAAACTAACATGCGTCACACACACCCCTATTGTTTAAACGTGTTGGTAAGTGAAGATCTTAGTAAGTTGACAGTTATACGACATGTGTGCTACAAATCAAGAGTAATACATGTAAGTGAATAATTCTATCATAACACAAGCATTTCTGTGTGAACTGATAGTGATAATAGGTCATTATCTAACACCACTCCCTATACCAAAAACAGTGCTATCAAACTACATGTGAAAGTATTACAGAACTATCCAAGACAACAATGTGTTAGGTGAGAACTAGTATCAACAGTTTGCGACAAAGAATCCTGTTCACTTACGAGAGTGTAAAATTACTATACATTACTGTTTACAACTGACAAAAAGCAAAAGATACTTGTATTGAGAATACTATCATCTAGAGGGACATACTGAACAAAATGTACAATTGGAACAGTTCAACTCATTAATGTAGTAGTAAACAAGTACATGTATGCTAAAATGGCTATAAATACACCATTAATAACAGTTTACTCGATTTATATCAGACTATCTAGCTTTGGAATCCAACAGTTAAAACAGCTAAACAAGATTTCAAAGATTTTTCTCATGTACTTGCTCAAATACCTTTGTTGACGTAAAAGTAAAAAAAAAACATCAGGTGATCTACAATGGTGCATGAAGTTGCCCCAAAGAACCAAATAGTGACTAGTTACTAAGCACATTGTTAAGTGTGAAAAACCGAAAACCATGATCAATATCTACTGATTCCAAACAGCACTACTTCAACAAATTTTTTTCCTAGGCACTTCAATTAAGGAAAGAATGTAGAAATTGTAACCTGGTGCGGGTCAGACACACAGGTGTGGTGTTGCTAGGCGTGTCTGTACGTGTAGCTACAGATGTGCTGTTGCTAAGCTACAGGTGTACCACACAATACAACATCTGCTGCTCTTACCTGAGCCTGAAAGGATGGGACAGAGCATGCAAAGAGACAGGCTGTCAGATTTAACATGCAGGGCAACACTATGGAGCGTGCTTCCACGTTCTGAAAACACCCTACATAAAATTCCATAGATCTACCGCCCAACATGTTGCATTGGCAGGTATGGTGAAAGAAGTTTGTCTCCACACAAAATAGCCTGCCACGCATCAGGTTAAACAGCATGGCTTGAATGATATAGACCACGGATATATTTGAGAGAGCAAAACTAACAGCAAGAACAACTCTCTTCTGATTCAGAATCAGATTAATTACTGAAAAATAACATCTGAAAGAAAAGCATTTTCAAAAGACTAATTTAAAGAAGAATTGATGTTGATTATTTACCACAGACTGTTAATTTTCAAACATTTTTAGTTCAATTCTATCTTATATCTATGTTAGGAACCAAAACATCACCTACAATATGTGTCAGGATACCGATATGAAAACAGTGTGCTTATGCATCAAGTGCTCTATTCAATACGTAATCTCATGCTAAGTTCAAAAGGTTACATGATCACAGCTCCGATACGGGTACAAGAAGCTGTCTATTGACTCTTACCTCACTTTCGTCTGCTACAACTCCATCAAACACCTTGGCAACCAACTCTCTCCTTCCCTTATCGACCAGGAACAGGGAACACCTAAGATGACAAGAGAGGGACTTGCAATCATGCTAAATGTCTTGAAGTTCTCTTAATCTGTAACTAACAACTTTCACAATTTCCATGACAAAGAAGAAAGAACAACCAACCTTTCTGCATGTGTTAAGTTGCGGGCCTCTTGCATAATTTCTCGTAGTAAAACAGATACATCATCTGAGGGAGGTAAAAAAAGTTAACAAGTTGTTAACCAAAATGCCACAGTCATAGGTGATTAGATGAACATGCTTTTTAACCTTCCTGCTGCCTATATTACGCTGACACCAGTACAACATTTGGTGCCAAAAAGCTGCTTAAAACGTAAACATGTTTTACAAACATAAAAAACCAAAGGTCTTATATCTTCTGTTGCAAATAATACAGCCTACGACACTTGTCAGAAAACTTTTTAGTGCAACAAAAGTGCTTTGAGAGTGCACAATCTATCAGATGGTATTTCAGCACTGTGTGAACCAAGGTACAACTCCCTTATCATTCTGCCTCAGAACTGCAGCTGATGGCTTTGTTTGACTGTACTCCATCAATTGGAAGGCAATTCAGCACTAAACGGTTGAACCAGGACACTACTCCTCATATCATTTTGCCTCAGTAATGCAGCTTGTGACTTTGTATAACTATGTACAACCTATCGGATGGTACTTCAGCACTAGAGCGTTGGACCAGGGCCAAACGCCTCCTATCATTTTGCCTCAGTAATGCTGCTTGTGACTTTGTATAACTATGTACAACCTATCGGATGGTACTTCAGCACTAGAGCATTGCATCAGGGCCAAACGCCCCCTATCATTTTGCCTCAGTAATGCAGCATATGACTTTGTATAACTATGTACAACCTATTGGATGGCATTTCAGCACTGTGTGCACTGGAAGTTTGGACAAGGGTAGAACTCCCTCAACCATTTTGCTGGAGTACTGCGGCCCATGATTTGGTGTGTATCACAAACATTTTATATTACCTAAATGTGTTTTTAATCTGCAGCATTATAATAAACATTACCTAAATGTGTGAATAGGTTCTTTGCAATCTGCAGCATTACAAACCATTTGTATTACCTAAATGTAGTATGTACTTATTGCCTTATTGGATGGCAAGAAGTATAGTATAGCAAATACCTAAATGTGTGAATAGGTTCTTTGCAATCTGCAGCATTGACTGGGTCTCTAGCTTGAGTTTCCTCTCCTTCTGTACAGCCAGCGTGCTGGTCAGGACCGTGGACGTGTAGGTGAAACATGTCCGGATCTGGGACTCATCTGCAGAGCTGAACCTAGCAACAGGATACAGTAATATGTGTGGAGTCATGTTGGCGTAACGGTTAAGGTGTTTGGTCCAATACCCAGAGGTCATGGGTTTGAATCCCATGACATGCCACCAATGATGTGCCACTGGGAAAGGCACTAACACGACATTTCTCACTCCACCCAAGTGTAAAGATGGGTAGCTGTCTTGCTTGGGGAGGTAAAATGTGGTGGAATGAGAGGGTTAGGCTCCACCTTTCAATACCGTGCCCTATGTGACCATATGGCCTCAAAAAGGCTATGGGACTACCTTTCACATGTACCTTTACAGTAACACTGCATGTTACTCCAGTTGCAGGAAAACTACACATCATCTGTTAAACAATGGAAAGGGGACAACACTCTTTCCCTGGTTCTTTCTCTCCCCCCTGCCTTCTTTCTGTTTCCCCATATAAATATTGTAACTATGTATAACTATCCTGTCTAGATCATGCTATATCTGTTTGAACATCAATTTTTCAACGAGCTGCGTACAAGTTTTGTTGATAGAGAAATGAAACGGCTAATAGCATTTAAATAACAATTCAAAGTCATAAGATTTGGCAATCTTACTTGAGTCTGTCCCGTTTGTTGAAGACACAAGCAAGAGCCACTATGTTTCCTGCAGCCTTGCTCTCTACCGGGATACACAGCATAGATCTGATCTCTCCCAGCTGAACATGCAGCACCAGAGACTGCAGCTCCCCCTTGCCTTTCTGGATGGAAATACAGAATACAACTGTTATGGCAAGAACCACTGCTTTGACCATTCAGTTCAACTTTCTTCTTCTTAAAACGTTAGAAGAGCAATGACTCCATAAACTACCTAGGTCATCCTCCCGCAAACATGTTCAACAATGTTTTCTGTTTGTGGTTAAAACCTGCTGTTCAACAAATCTTGGTCAGTGTCACTGATGAAAAGTAGTGGATGCTACTTGAAACATCTGACCGTTTCCAAAATCATATCCAGTTCCTTGTTATTCAGCATAACATTTTCTGTCAATTGTAAAGTAATGACTCCCAGTACAACCAATATGAGCATTTCTTCAATCTCTCTAGCCCTGCATTGTGCTATTGCAGAGCACCATCAGTTTTTGTTACGAACAATAAACCCACAGGGCTCGAAATTCATTTGGGAAATAGGTGCACTGGTGCAACTAAACTAAGATTTTTATGTGCACAGAAAAAATGTGGTTGCACAACATAAGTAGAAGTCAACAAAACACAATTACAAACCTTACTTCTTCTCTTCAGAGCTTGTGTCTAAAATTCTATAGATATCTTTTATAGATAACAGTCAAATGTTAGCTACAAAGCTCCAATTTTTGGTGCATAAAAGGGCACATGCACCCAGTATTTCGAGCCCTGACCCCAATTATCCTGTCTGTCTTTCTGTTGTGTCTTATTTTTCAAGTCAATGTTCCTAACTTCACATCAATGCATAAATTTCTAAGAAGTAAACTTCATACATAATGTTGACTCGCTGAATGAATAATAACCTCCATTGAAATCAATGAATCCACCACTTTGCAACACAGTGGGTTTGGAAGATCTCTAGTGCAGCACTCCCCAGGTATGCACAATTTTGATGTACAGGAGTACAGTTGGTGACTTTGGGTTGGATACCCGTTTGGACGTATCTTTTCAGGGTGACAGTATACCCTGGTGGAATTATGTTAGCAGATGTCACCATCTTAAGAATCAAGTTTTGTTATAAGTGCTGACAATATTTGACTTACAGAGTCCAAGTCTTCTAATGTGACAGGTTTTTTGCTGGTGACGACGTGACCGAGGCAGCTCTGGTCAATCTGTGGGGAGAAACAACTGAGTTGTTATGTTCATTCAAGCAATGTGTCGAAATGTATGATGAAATGATACATGTCATATCATAATATATATGTATATATACGCACAATCCATCAAAGGGATACAAGAGAAAGTTATAGTTTGACTGAAAGCAAAGTTTCACATTTCTAAAACATGGTAGTATCCAAATGTAAGCCAAGTTAAGCTCTACTTAACTTTTCGACAGTTAAGCTGCTGGTACGTATCTACCTTAAGGGGCTTACACCCCCTCACCGTGAACTTGGAGGCAAAGTCAGTCGTGGCAAATATAACCTGAAAACTGGGGAAGCCAATTTCACTCTCTGATGCACAACGTTGAGATATGAGGGTTGACTGGGTTATGAGTCTGTCATAAGTGATTTCATCAAAAAAGTTTAAGATCCTGGAGTTCTTAAGATCAACCATTACCCAACCATTAAGTCAATCACTTCTTCAAGAAAATCTCTGTAATGCTTGCCTGGAAACCAGATCCTTCGCGCGATCGATGCGAGACGATAACCCCTTTTGCGAGGAAGGCCTAGTAGGGGATAGGGATGGCACCTGGTCTCTGTTGGCAGCCAATCTCTAATATCTATCGCGCTAGAGGTAATTAGGGGCCTGTGTGCTAACTGTGGCAGCAGGGCAAGTTGCTTCCCCAGCCGAAGGATTAGCGACTGGAGCGTGGTGGTCTGGTACCCAGGCTACTGTAATGCTAAAGTTGATGACTTCTTATGACGGCTATAATTCCCTACACTTTGGAGCGAGGCCAAGACAGGCCAGTTGCTACTGTACCATCAAAATAACATAGCATTTTGTCCTGAGATGAATAGTACCTGATATACCTTATCTAAATGAGCTGTTTCGCTGCTTATTGCACAGTCTGTTTCAGGGTGATGGCTATCCCTATCAAGTGTGCTACACAGTGAGCTAGAGATATCAACCTGGCATAAAAGCCACTCTAAAACATGCAGCATCCCTCTTACTCCACCATAATTGCACTTTGCATTCCTAGAGGCTACATGCAATCAATCACGGATTCAATCTAGAGTGTAAAGCAAGTGGAAAAATTGTTATGTTCCATAAGGGGAGACCGTAGGCTCTGCGTTAAAACCTGATTAAGTTGCTGGAGGGCAGAGAAAATCTGCAGGGAGTGCAACTTTAGGCGATGAATAGGCCGACTTTAATGAAGTTACTCTCCCTTTCTTGTCTGCGCTCTGTGGGGATGCTTTTGCAAATGTCTGGCTTCAGAGGAACCTTAAAGTAATCGTCCTTGCTTAACAAAGGCACCAACTAGTGCAAACATCACTAATTCTTAAAAGCTTTTTACTGGTTCTTGTCCAAACCAATTTTCCTTACAGCGACTGATGAGAGACTAAAGCTGTCAGGTGTAAAATCCATCGAGATTCAAGAGTTGCCTTCAGGGTTTCACTGGAATGTGCTTCTGGGTAACAGTAAAATGCTCAAGTTCAGTGTCAAATTCTGCTTTCTTTTTGCCAGCTTTGTATCAACTCAGATCCAACTTGAAAAGGAGCTAGAGCCAGCATGTGTCAAGCCCCATAAGCGGTAGGGTATTGGGTGGACTGCCACAGTATTTCAAATCTCTTGACATCCATATCCAGCCAACTAACAACAGGTTACCCTCTATATATTCTTTTATGTTATACCTGGGCCGTTCGATATGGGTGTTCCAGAACGGGTGATAATTTTCCGTATCACACAGGGTTCTAAGTTGTATCACACGGGCTTCCATAGAATATTTTAAATTTGAATGCATTTCAAGGGCCCGGGTTGTGCCACTGTCGAAAATTTGAATGCCGGATTCGGAGGTTTGAATCAATGTTGTTACGATTTCTTTGTTCGAGGACACAAAACTCTCTCAACTTCTGGCGCATTTTGCATTGAAATGTGTTTTTTTTCGGGTTGGTATCAATAATGACATAAATAAATATCTATATTGTGTATTATACTTGTAACTACTTTCCCCTTTGTTGTGATTTCTTTCCTTTAGCTAATGTACTCAGTTCTATATATAATCACCCGGCCCTTATCAAAGTCAAACACCTTCAGTCCCATTCTTGTACAAGCTACTGCTACAGCACGAATCTTGCTCCAAAATCGTTGCAATTTAAGAACAAAGTGCTGATCTACGTTGGACATATCTGCAACACATACACAAGGATCAGTCTGGAGCCGGGCTGTCTCTGCCGCCATGGAGAAGCAGACAGCAGGGAGACAGAACACCCACCATGAAATCTTCTCTGAGTGCAAATTTCCTGGTAAATGGTAAGATTCTCTGTAGGAGGGATACCTCTAAAATCCTACCTGGCCAGCCAATCTACCTTGGAAATCGTCTTGAATAAGAAAATGCTATGTTCATGCCTCCATGGCAGAGTGGTATACCGTTGTCATATGGATCAAATTTTGTGAACAAGATGTTGCAAGTTTGACAAGCACACTCAGTTTGTAGTACTGTAAACACAGAAATGTTCGCGGTGGTTTTATGCTTGCAGTTTTTGCGGTGAACTCTTCAACACGAACTTAAAACTGCCGAAAAACTTTTTGCCTACTTATTACTGTAGCGCTACTTTTGTTTCAAACGCTAACTTAAGACCACTGTGAGCATTTTCTCCCTACCGCAAAATAAAAACCATTTTCTCCCTACCGCAAAATAAAAACCATGCAAACTTAAATGCATTTAAAGTACATGTATGTCACTCCCGTGCATGGGAAAGGTGTCAAACCTCTACATGTTAAAGAACCCAACACACTCATCGATAACAGTGGGAGTGACCCAGTATGCTTGGCCGATAAAACACAAGTCATGGCAAAGCAGAATTGCTCTATTAGCTACATGAAAAAGCACCATGCTTCACCGTATTAGGCGACTGCTTCACTCGATTACTTACTGAGCAATGAATGTGTAATACACAAACATCCACATACAAAGTACACAACAGTGTCACAGCAGCAAATTTAGGAATGATCAATCTTGTTGAGTTACATGTTTTTCGTTGCCATGTACAGCATAAAATATGCTATTATCATAGATACAGTACAACATTTTAAAGACAGACGGTGAGAACCAAGGTCTTCTTCACAAAAACCCCTCTTGTTGGAGGACCTTATCTAAATGCACTCCTGCCGCCCACATGTCTTACCGTGTTATCCCCCGTGATTCCTGTTTTCGGCCAGACTTGTCTTCAGTAATGCCCTGACTAACAATGTGCTGACCAGACAGACTGATTTAAGGAGGGGATTTTGTGATGAAGGAAAAGTTGGAGGATGTCAGACTCAAGGAGACAAGAGTAAAATGATGTCTGAGAAACATTTTCTGCTACATTAATTTTATCTATTAATTTAAATGAAGCAACCAATACAGTATTGAACTCAGGCTGGCAGCTTTTTAACAAAGTAAATATTTGTTGCTATAGATGTAATTCCACGAGCAACCTTGCAAAGAACAGGGGGCAAATGGAACAACAATCATGCTTATCAAAAATGAGCTTTCTTAGAAACACAATTTTCAAAAGGATTCTATAGTTATGGCAGTAGACGTGCTTGTCCTAACCATGGACCTAAAAACTGACATTTTTACACAAGGCCTTTGTAATTCTTCCTTCTAGCTTTCAATGGCAAGAACCTAACATGAAGCCTCCAGGACTTTTCCTGAACTTAATATCAACGTGGTAGATATCCCAATTTGTCATGGAAGACATTTACAAAGCGAACACGTCCTTGACAGTGAACCACCTAACAGCAGCAAAATACCCAATCTCCACATTCTGGCAGTGCTAGTAATACAAACAACCATTAGTGCAAAAGTCATAACACCTTTACGACCATCCATGGATGTCTCAGGGGGACCCAATGGGTGTGAAGAGGAGATTTCACATCTCTGAGCAGTTAAGAGGGCTGGTTAACAGGGCTCCTGGGACTGAGCTGAAGGTAAGAGTACCCTGAGGTACTCCACAGGATGGGATGGAGAGATGCCAGTCATTACAATAAGCCTCGCTAGTGATCTAAGAAAACAGTGGGATTTTGGACTGACAGACACAGCATGCTCTGACTTCAATTTCTTTGATGGAGAATCACAATGACAGCATCTTCATGAAATATATGGAAGTCACCAATGAAAAGAACATACAAGAGCAAAGAAAGCTGTCAACCAGAGCAGATCTCAAATACAAAAGCAAGAAAGGCACATGTATTTGATACATAGTGGGATACAGTATATTACTTAAGCTATGCACGAAATGTCTTCAATAAGCAACTTTTAAACATAATTTATGCACACATGGATTGTAATTTTTAGGAAGGACAATCTTTTATGTTTTATTGCAAAAGCGCTGCCTACAAACCAGCCAACATAAACTGGTGTCATCAAAAATGTGCACTACTAGCTCAGCACTTTAATTTGTCCTGCTGACATTTCAAATTCCAGGCAGCATTTCTTATCTAGACAAATTTTACCATGATATGTCAAACCATATAATATATAATTAATACATCCTGACACAAATGCTGACTTTGGCAGAGGTAGTCAAATACTAACAACAAATCATATCTGACCCCTGGACCTGGCATGGACAAAACAGACGAAAACTGCAATATTATTGAGCTCATTGACCTGTCTTGTTTCCCACATGAAAAGAAAAACCAAATAAAAACATGTTGGAATTGTAATGAATATTGCTATGTTTCTATTATAACCCGAACATTTTCATTCTATTTCTTGCACACACAATCATCTTTACATAGCTAAATACCTTTGACATATTAGCAAATAACATTGGGTGACCTTCAAAACAAATGCATCACCAAAAAGGTCAAACCCAAGCTGCTAACTACATCAGACAGCTCCATATGCTTTGACCCACCAGAGAACCAAAGGTTCCACACTGTAGGAAGCTGATAAGAAATACTTCTTTGAGGCATCAAAGTCAACATGACACTCAAAACAAAAGATAAGTCGATTTGTGGAACCTGTTGTCCTATCAATTTTCATGCTCTGTTGAAGTGAAATACTTAAAGTATTCTACGATTAACCACACCTTGGTCTGGATAATTAAATCAGAACATAAACCTTTTTTCTTTGAAAAGGCATAAGTTTGGAAGTCAAGCTGGTACCTCTTCCATCTTTTTCATTGCCAAACACGACACAATAATTGCCATCCTTTTATGTGTAGTAATGCCTATTCTTTGGGGATGATGAATCACTAGTCTCGATAACTTGCCAACTGGAATAATTGCAGTTTCCAAAGATGTCAGTAAGATGAATATTCCATAAGGAAGGGTATACTTCTAGAGGAGAACATGACCATATAAAATTGTATACTATTAGATAACTATTCCTGCAAAGTGCTAATTTCGTTGTTATGAAGAACAAGAAGACAACAGCAGAAAAAGCAAACGTTAAAAAATATATGTGAATCCTTGCAAACTTCTAATAAACAATTTGACCTAAAGTTATGCTATTGTTTGTTTGAGAATATCCGAATTTTACATCTACTGGACAGGTACTACCTTAGTTTTTTTATGCAGTAATTGCAGCAAAGAATGACAAGTGTTGCCACTTGGCCAAATAGCAAATCACTCTTCAAGAAGCCTATCAATATAATAAATAAAACATTTCCAATCAGAAAATCAGAGTTTGTTCTTTAAGTTCTCCAAGAAGGACAATTTACTGTTTCTGTGCAGTTAAACTACTGGCACAGCCATATCAATGACTTACTGTTGAACAACTTTGTAGCATATATCGATCCATCCAGTTTTTCATTAAATGCAGACTATGTAACAGGACATTTTGAAAATCCTTTCCAACTTAGTCTTCTTCCACCTCTGTCCACCTTCTAGATGTGTACAGACTATCAGCAGTTATCAGAGACAGACATATCCCTCTATGACGCATGTCCAGCCTTATCTCACACAAACGGGATGCACACAACTACTGGATCAGTTCATACACTTTACACAGCATTGGTTTTATTGATTTTTGTCATCTCTACCTGATGAATTTGCTCCCAGCTATATTTACCAATACAGTGCAGCTTTGCTATCTCACCTATGCACATAGCTCTTTTGCAGACCAAAGAAAAGATGGTATGCACTTCTTCTGTAGAAAGCAAATAACATTTAGATGAAACAAAAACACTCCACAATCAATATTCATTACAATACTGAGATGAAAGAAATAACCATAAATAGACATAGGCACAGATGACTGAAAGAAGATACTTGCCTTCAGCAGTAAGGTTGAACTAATGTTCATTTTTTGGCAGAGACAGAAACTTAGGTGAATGAAAGTTGCAAACTTTAACCTTCTCCCTGCAGCCTAACTCTGTAACCAATAGGGAATTGGGTGCCAAATGGCTACTTCAGTGTGCCAAAGGTTAAGGAACTTGAAATAGACAATACTGAACTTCTGTAGTCATATTACAGGACCTACCCATCAGAAACAAGACTTGCTATGTAACATAACTGGGAGAATTCCACAATTACAACAGTTTCAGCACCACAGACAGACTATCAGTCTGACAGACAGCTTTAGAAGTTGGCAGTTATGACACTTTGCAGGATCAGTGAGATCTGAGCTTGAAAAAAGAACATCTATCTCTTATAATAAGGTGATCTGTCTTATGAGATAGTTTTTCTACAGGTGACAGCAGCTCCAACACATCTGGAACATTGCTCCTCTAACAGATGTTGATACATAAACACTATGGTAAGTTATTGAACTTCTAGCTAAGGTTTGTACAGACAATAAGTATGGTCGTCTGTGGATCTTAACCCACAAGAAAATGTTTCACAAAAAATACTGAGAAGATACACCCCCACCCCTCTTTCTTGCAAACAACAGATGGTAATCAAGTCCTGCCTCTATGCAGTCTTACACTTGTTCCATCTTATCAACTCAATCTAATTTATGACTGGCATCCGAAGCCAATTTGTACAGTTAAGCTCAAGCGCAAAAAAAGGACGCCTATAGACTTTTACGGAAGACTGGTTTCTGTCTACATACCAGATACCTACTGACGTCAGCACCACGTCGTTTGTGAGCAAATCAAATCAAGTGCATCATTAGAGCAAAAGGCTCCACAAACTATTCTTAGATAGGCTACGAGTAGGACATTAATGGCGTACTTACAGGGAAGCGCACCTCCTCCTCCAACACATGTTCTCCAATCACCTGTGGGACAGTTTGTTATCATTAATGTCATCATTATAGGATGGAATCGTAAGTCCATAAAAAAACTCCAATAAATCCAGGGCTGTCTCTAGGACCCGTCCTTCCATCCCATGAAGGAAATTTGCTTGTTGTTGGGACAGAAAAAAAGTCAACCCTGTCCGTCCAAAATATATCAATTTCATAATCAAAACTGATGCAAATATATTTTTGTAAGCTTAGAATGACAGATTCAACATTGAAAATCAAAAATAATGAGTGCAAAGGAAAAATATTTTAAGCTGGAGACAGCCCTGAATAAATCAAAAACATATTGCAATTACACAAGTAAAGCTAATTTGTTTACACTCTACCGGGTATCTGTTCAAACCTGGGCATCACAATTTGCAACTGATCATGACTGATTGTCAACCTCTCCTTATTCTTGAAACTTTACACAGCACTATGTAAGTCAGAATTCGTCACCATATATCCTATAGAAAAACTTAATCTATAAACCAATAACATGTGTCTTCATATACATATTTTTCCTTATAGTTCATGCACAAATAAAAACGTAATCAACATGCAAGTACTTCAAGTAAGAAAACAGTACAATAAACAATTTTTTTCCCAAAGAGCAAAGTATTCCATCAGAAGTATGTCACAAAGTATCATAATGACTGCCCAGATAGGATCATTCGTTAATGTATAACAAATTCCTAGTATTGACTTTCTGCTGCAGTATTGTATTGGGCTGCAGTATCACAAGATAAGGACACCACAGCTAATGGACCTTGTAACCTCATTACATCAATCAAGCCTGTATATCAACTGTAGGGTCTGTCAGGGGACATTGTGAAAGGGCTGAATCTGGGTTAACTTTACTGCAATAGCAAATGATGACTAATCACAACAGTGAAGTCTTTTCATTCATTTCGATCTATCCCCATGTTCCCTTGACGTCTTTTTGTTGGTTATAAAGAAAAGTTTCAGTTGAAAAGTTGGTCAGCCCCACATTTAGCCTCTTGGTCTCTTGACATTTTTCAACCAAAAATTCAACAAAAGGTCAAGATGAAAACAATGGGCTAGCAGGATGGGAGGACACCTTGTATCTGACTATAATCACTCTCTGAAACTGGGTATACCAGTTAATATACAGACTCCCCCCTAGGACTGTTTTCATGTTGCTTTTTCAGTTCAACATAATTCCATTTTCAATCCAAAAACTGACAAATTAAACTGGTGTGGTTATAGCTTCCTTACTCAAACTTACCTGACAGAAGAACTCTGCAGTGTCATCAGCAACGAGCAGCAGCAGACAGCACTCTGCTCTTGTTACCTTTTGTAACTACAGTCAAAAAATAGAGAAAAATAACTCATCAATGACAGGTATCTTCCTACAACCATAACATGATACTGTTTTGCTAAAACTCATATGACAAGTTATTATCCGTATGTTGTTGTGTCTTTGTTTGACCTTCAGAGATCTATAATTACCCAACGTCTGCTTCAACACGGGGTCAAACAATACAGAGAAAGTAAACAGAAATCATGACATCACAACATCTACAATTACAATTGACAATAAAGCAAACTGAAAATCTGCTGCATCATCATCAACATACCATCAACAATCAATGTCTGTATACAATTATCATGCTGTGATCAACTGTCTACTTATGACAGCATTCTGATTGTTTATGGTCAAATGTTTGACACATGCACCTTTTTAAAAACCAGAGGGACAGGCGGACTGAACAGAACAGAAACTGCAGAAAGAAGAGCTCCATCAATTATTGTACAAACGGCCATGGTCATGACATGGCTTCTATAAGTGGGTAATACTGGTGAGTCAGAGATGGATTGATGTATTAGAGGAGTTGCCATTGACCCTACAGTTTATGTACCAAGGAATAGCTACACATTGTTATAGCTGTGTCATTCCTTTTTCTGTGTGTCCTTCTCAATAGCTGAAGATGACTCAAGTAGCAATGATTGATGCCAACAATCTTCTTCAGACAGATGTTTTCATAAATTTTGAGTAGTTCCTAAAGGCTGATGATGTGGTTTGAATTTTAATTGATTTTAAGACATTTGTAATGGCAAAAAATCTAAGGG
The DNA here is from genome assembly GCA_035149815.1 of Branchiostoma lanceolatum. Classification (NCBI taxonomy): domain Eukaryota; kingdom Metazoa; phylum Chordata; class Leptocardii; order Amphioxiformes; family Branchiostomatidae; genus Branchiostoma; species Branchiostoma lanceolatum. Next base: position 14,563,620 of record CM068871.1, on the reverse strand, counting down.
CAAAAACGTCAGGCATGTGCTGCAAGTTGCATAGGCCACCACAGCCTGTTAAAGAGGACCCTAATGATGCTGGCGGCCATTGTGGATGGTGGTACTTTGCTGTTACAGATAAGAGCTATGGCCACGCAATTGTAATATCATGGAGTCTTCATCTGTCTCTATAACATATAAGCACACGGAGTGGGACTGCGTGATTGATCATCGGTTGTTTCCCACACTGCCATTACAGTCCCATCATGCTCATAGTCTGCACCACTGGGACTAAACAACTGGACACCTTCCAACTGTGGAATGTGACGAGAATTTGTGTGGATAGCATTTGTCACATCTGCCTCTAGCAAATAGAGTTTTTACCCCTTTTGAGTGAGAGAGACCTTTCAAAAGTTATGGTGGAGCAAAATTCGTCAAGCAAATTTGGCCTTCTTGTGGTGTTTTTGTCCAAATGGCTGTGACGTTCATCCATATTTGCACAGCTACTACACGGAAGTGTAGGGAGGGGCCACAAATGTGTTCTTTTCCAGAAGAACCTAAGTCATAAAAATCTTCACAGTTAAAATACCCGAACACGCCATCAATACACAAATCAGTCACATTTTTAGGGACCTTTGCTGTTTGTGTGCCTCACAGATATAACCTAGAAATGTCAGATCTTCAAATGGCTGGAGCCGGAGGGTAAGGTGAAGAACCCTTTACATTTTGTCGCTGTTCCTTTGCTCTCCAACCATTATTCATCACTGTCATATAGTTTCTTGCAATGACAGTTATCTATAGCAAAGCCCCCATATTACTCCCGTCACAATCAGCCTGATTCCAACGCAATTTTGCTGCTCATGACCTTCACATAATTTTCCCCTGTACTTGGCAGTATTCCATGGTAGACGTTAGCTCCCATTATGCCAAAGCAGGGTTGATGAAGCATCAGCGTACGTGACCCGTGGGGAGGGTTAATCCCGGGATTGCGAGTTACAGGAAAGCCCTTGGCAAAACGCTGCTCAGAGAGCAGAAAAACTATAGCAAAATAAATCTTTCCTCAAAATTGGGATCAAGAGGTGGCTACGTGTCATTGCGCTAGACGTATAATTCCTGTTCCTGTCGTCAGTGATATAGGTATTGATTTCATTAAATATTCATCAAGCTCCTTGCCATTATCCATAAAGAACTTTTGGCATTTCCCAACACGCTTTGAAGTGATCTTTTATGAAGAGTTACTCCATCTAAGGAGAAAGGGCATACAGATAGGAAATTTGATTCAAATGCAGTGCAGGATCAATAACATTGTATGCACGGTGACGTCTCTCCTCAACCCAAAGTTTGGAATATTCTGTAGTGGCATCAGGGTTCCAAACTTATATTCTTTGTTTGCCCTCCAGTTGTCATAACTTGAGTCCTGTGAAGTAATACCAGCAGAGGCTGATACAGTGTGGAGTAGTCCACATGAACTGCAAAATGATGCAAGCAGCAAAGAGAAGCTATGGATTGTGAACTGCACATTACTCATTTTCTGACTTTTTATTTATTTATTGGTCAACAATAAAAAGTACAGGGCATGAAGGTGGTACATTCCAGCCAACATCACCAGGTCCTATGACATGAAAAGTAAAACTGACAAAAACAAAGGTACAATAAAAATAGGAACACAGCATTTGGGTTGGGCAGTCCAGGATAAAATAGAATGTTTAAAACAGGGTCATATCTAGAATTGTGAATTGAAAGGGCTTTTGTGTAGGAAAGTTGAGTCAACTCTAAAGTGTTTAGTGTCAACAAAGCATGTTCAATAATTGTTGGAATAATTCGAGTCAGCGAAAAACATACAAGCAGCTAAGGTTGTGTAAGCCTGCTGTCAAGTTTTAGTGGCAGAAGTCACTATGCTCAGGCCTTGGTGCTGAACTACAGCTGCTTTATCTTTATTTTTCGTTCTTCAAATGTTTCATTTGACAACCTCAAACTTTCCATTATCTTCATATTGTGCAAAAATTTACATGACACTGTATCTATGCTTAGGACTACATCTTACATTAGTAACGGTACTGTCACACAGCCCCTTTCACTCTTGATGCAATAAAATTGATATATTTTGGAAACATCTTAGCAACTTTACCTCACATAAAACATCACATCTTCAAACTTGTTTGGATACTAAAGAGTTTAATATCTGTTAGGCACCACATTATTTCTGAGATTGAAAATACAATCAAACATAAGTCTATGATTCATGCAGCTCTTGGGTAACAATTAAAGATAATCCATAGTTTCCATTCTTAATAGAGCTATGAATCTCTATGAGTCTGTCACATTATTTGTGTATGACTAAATGCTGTACAATTATGTGCCCTAAACAGATTTGTGTCAAGGAAAGAGTTGAACAGTTCAGCATGTTTGCCTGAACATTTCCTATGGGACCTTGTTTGACTCATTATGAAGTCAATTTCAGTTCTGGGGCCTTGTTTGAAAGCAGAAAACACTCATTTTACTCAGCGCTAAAATTCCCAGTACAATCAATTTTAACAACTTGTAAGTGTCCTAAAAGACACAGCAGCAAGTTGCAACACTGGATTCTCTGTCAGTGAAAAGAATGGGCATCCTAGCTACTCAGCCTAATGCAGTAACTTTACACATAAAATACCATCTCTACGTGCTCCATGGGAATATACAGACTGAGTGACTTATGCCTCTCTCTTCTGAGGAAGTGTTCGAACATGATCCCATTACTACTTCTCTATCTGCTCTGACTCAAAAATCACTCCATCTTTTTGGCTTACTTCCGAGTTCCGTCAAAGACCTTTGTCACCATAATTTAACCTTTGCTCTGCTATACAGGCAACTTCAAGTCGGTTTCAAAAAGGCTTTAGGCAGTTGAAAGTGACTGATGATGTGACTTAGCAATGTAAAGGTTGCCATTTGTAATAACTGCACTTTGGCAAATACTTTGAGCTTCCAAAAGATGTTTTTGAATGGTTTCTAAGCCTTTTGTTGTCCTATGAATACATCAAACTTTTGCACCTTCAAGCATAATCTAACTCAAGCATTTTCACACAAAAATGTTTGGACATTAGTAACAGTCAATTACCCTGCCCTACATCTAACCTTACACTAATGGTACAAGAAAATAGGTCATCGGTAAGATTGTGTGTGATAGTGAGAAATGTACAGGATTCTACTCACATATCTGATGACCTTCAGTTGCAAGGCAGGGGCATCTTGGTCATAAAGGTCAGCTGGAATGAGGAAGAAGACACACATCGTAAAGAGCACAAATTAAAGTAAATACTTGCAGATTGGTTTGCTGCTCAGACCAAACCTTTGGCCTTATTTCTCTAGCTGGGACAGAACCCCCTTTGACCTTCGGTGGTATTGAAGGTCAGTGATGTGCCTACAAAATTAACCTTGCACTTCATTATGCCATATGAAAGGAAATTCTTCAATATAAAATATTGAAAAAAGATCAAACAAACTGGCCATGGAACATATTGATGATATAGGAAATACATGAGAATTACCACAGAGCTGAAGAATTGCCTGAGTGTCGATGGTCCCTGAATCTTGTCTGTGGGCTGGAGCATGCGACATGGCCCCGTCTTGCTGCATCTGCACCTGTTTCAACCGGCTGTAACAGGTAGCAATCTGGACGAACAGATAACATCATCCCTCCATCACTCACCAAACCAACACCTGAACACTATTAAGTCAAGCGCTACGCAACAATGAGATGCAAAGACCAAGCTTTCCTTCCCAAGATACAAATCAGTGTAAGTCTTCTTGTCATGAATATGTCATTGAGCATGCAGCAATCAGCTACAAACATCTCTACTGGGTTAAGACACAGGTCCAATTTAGTCCCTGATTGGGCCTGATTTGCTATTCTGTTTCAAGGAACGGGGCGGAACAACATGATTAAGTGAACACAAACATGATTGAGGGTGCATGCAGAAATGATTCTTTAAAAGCCATAAGGAGAACAGAAATGACTAAAATTGCACCCCCAAAAAGGTGTTTGATACTGGTTCTGATTTCTGTAACATATGTTACTTAATTTCTGTAGAGTAATTTGTCATCCTTATAAGAAGCATAATTTACAGATGCAACTAGAACTGCACAAATGGTTACTGAAGACCAACTCAAGTGTGAAATTGAATAACATTAGAAAATGGAAATGTACGTCGTAAAAACATTATGGTTTCACTTCACTTTTACAATTCACATGTCACCAACATTTACACATATACACGCATGTATAGCATAAAAGGTGGCCTAAGTCAGGTTCATAAATATTTAAATTTTACAATTTAGGTCAACCGCAACATGGGGCATGTTATTTGACCTTCCCAGAAGGTGTTCTGATGAAGAGATTACAAATCAAAACAACATAACCAACACCTGAGCACAATCTCCAATATAATCAATATAATCCTTCCTTTGAACAAAAACAAAGGAGTATACAATAGCCTCAAACTGTTACCCTCGGCTGGTATATAAAAGTGGTGAGAAATAAATTGATGCACAAAAGGAAGTAATGCAGAGATGCAAAGTCTGGTTCCTTGCCAGAATTTAAAGCTGGGGGTTTTATTACATACATTTTATCTTGAGTAATTCCTCAATGGTCCACTTCAATCTCATTAATTCTGGGGATACGTGTAACACACTCTCATTAAGGTGCAGTGATGATATCTATTGATTTCTGGCCGAGCCAAGCAGAACAGGGCATATGTATTCGTATTTCATTTCAATTTCAAGTCAAGCAACAATTTTGTATGGTGTCTGGTGTTAATTTTATTGGGAAACTTTTCGCATACAGATGGTCACTTTTGGTGATGGTCTTGGGCAAATGATTAAGTAGAGACGGCTCCTAATAACAAGGGCTTAAAAAAAGCTCCTCCCCTGGAAGGTATTCCATGTATTATTTTAATATCATACTTACATTACTCCATGATTTGATTGCACTGCAACCACCTCCCATTGATCAACACTGCCTTTAGGACAGTACATCAGAGTAGGAGAGGCTACAAATTATCTCACAACAAAACTGGAGATGAAAGTTGCCTTTTCATCAAGTCCTGCTGACTGATGCTTCCGTTGGTGAAAGATCTTTGGTGTTTGGGAAAATCAATGGATTTCAGTAATGGCCATGACCTTGAAAATGATGTTCCAGAATTCAACTACATCCAAATAATGTAACAGACTGTCCTTCAAAGAGTTCTAGAACAGTCTTGCTTCATCTCTGAGATCATAAGGTGAAATATATGGCTTATGGCAGCCAGTCCTTATCAATGATATGTATTCAGCTGCAACACGTGCCATAATCATAGAGCTGAACGGCTTTGTCAAGATCAGTGGTAAGGGCAATGAAGGCCTGCAGGCTTGAATATTACCAAAAATCATTCAATTCTTTTTTGCTGGGTAAATTTGTTATGTTGTGAAATTCTCATCATGAAGAATTTCATTGATCTAATCAATTGTAAAAAATTCACATTCAAAATTGGTGGGGCATACACATCCTTGGTTAGGCAAGATTTAACCATCCATATATCTGTTGTCAAAGTCCTATAAGAACATTCCTTGGAGTCATAAGAGTATTACTAATGATAAATATCACAATTTTCTTTTCCAGCAACACCATCATTCCTCTAGTCACGGTTCCTTGCACAAGCCTGGACCGCAACAATGCATCCTACTGGGCTACAAAGTGTGAAACATTATTCTGTACCCTCTAGTACCTTATCCTTTTATAAGGTCACTACAAAAAAAATTACATTCTCAGTGGCTGTGACGACAGACCTTGCCAAAGGGTTAGATTCTCCAGATTTAGATTAAGTAATATCTCATCTAGTATTGAAATATTGTATAACATTACCAAGCACAGCAACATCACTTACAGGCACAAGCTATCAACCACAGTTATATATTCTATCTAGAAAGAAATAACCGTCTTATCATAGTCATATGACTGAGCCTATCGTTATTATGACCAAATGATGACATTTTAATGATGTAATGGCATGTAAGCTGTTCAGTACATTACTCAACTATTATCTTTCTTGCATCTAATGTTCTCTCCATCTTACAAACTCTCTCATGAATACTTCATACCATGATCAACATTTGATGCAAAAGAATAAAAATGTAATGGTTATCATAGTAATTATGTAATGCTTCTTTAACAGGCATGGATAATAGATTTCTAAGGAAGCCATCTGATAAGACATTCCATCGCAATGAATCTAATAATTGGAAGCAAAGAATATGAACTCCTAGCAACAATTTTCTGTAGTTTTGAATGCTGCATGAGTTACTGGTAACTGTTGTAAAATACATGTGCAATACACCTTAGAAAATGTTCATACATATACAGTAGTCCTGAACTTCAAAACACAACCTTGTCTGAAGGTCTCTACAACACACTCACTCTAACCATTACCACAATATTGAGCCCCACAGATATCAATTATATAAATTTCTCCTCGCACAACTATCGACTCATATCTACCCACACATAGGAGACAGTTGAAAGTGGTTACTTACGTGCTTTCCTAGGAGTGACAGGTTGTCATAGTGGAGCTGAGTCGGTCTGCTGCAGCTGATCTGAAAGGCAGCGGGGACTGAGTCAAACCCGATACGTACCACATGTTACGGCGGGCCAGGGCAAATCAATGAGTTGTTGAGTGTCAGGCTGTTGAACAATCTGGTACAAAAATGAATGCTTCAAGGGGACTAGAAAAGAACTCACATCAGGTTACATGGCAAGAAATATCCCTCTTCCTGCATTCGAATTGCATGGCGTGCAAAATTGGTTGAATTTCCCTTTTTCTAATATTCTCTAAACCTATGCTATAATTTTGTTGTATTTTTGGAGAGCACTGAAGCTTTTCTATGTTTATCATGATGGGCATTTCACTTGGAAGTTTTTGTTGAATAGATAGAAATCAAAGAAGCAACAATCAAAAGAAACATACGGCATACATTTATCGCAGACCACCTATTTCCAAGAGCCCAGGACCACATGAGATGGAGGGATTTAATTTGTGGCCTATGCCCAAGGATGGGCAGTAGGCCTAGGCAAGTAACCTTGTTTTGACTCAGCACCCAAATGAAAATAACCAGATTAACTGGATATAAGAATATTAAGGTGGAATTGGGGAAAAAAATCAATAAATACTTCAGAACCCATTATGTGATGCGTAATGGTCTGGATATCCACACCTTGGGGAGTTGGTCTTAAGTGTTACTCTACTACTCTGGGAACATGCAAAGTTTCCCAAAGGCCAAAATATGGGTGGAGGTGGAGGTGTAATAGGTTTAGGAGAGAACCAAGTGGGAAGCTACATGTTATGTTTAAACATAAGATCTAAAGGTGAAAAACTGGTGCAAGACTTAGTGTTAAGGATGCCAACGCAAGACTTTGCACAATGTCATGTACACATATCCACTGTTCAGGAACTCTTCCTGTTGGCATAATCTCAGAGTTTACCTCTATAATAAATGATCAGACATAAAGTGATTGTCAGGTTTTTCCTTTCTTCAAATTTTCATTAGACAACAATGATAGTCAGAATTGCCCTGACGAAGGTCTTCCTAAACTGAGGTAATCTTTTTACATGGCTGTGTATAATAATGATAGTCTTTATTGCATATTCCTTCCCAGAAGGGCTAAATGCACAGATGACCACATGTGGTCTATAAGAAGCATACTGCAAAACATGAATTGATACAATGCTACATTCTAACATTGAATACTAAAAACCAGACAAACTGCTGACTGTTGCTAAACTAATGTTGATCACCTAGTAGTTTCTTCTCTCTTTTTGAAACATTTGGAAACATGACTACATACTTTTACATGTCTATTATATGTTCGTTCTTACATGACATCAGGTATATGAAACTGTATAAAGAACCTCAATACCCAGTGACATACCAAACTGATGAAACCATGAATATTTTCATCACATGGATATATATCACATTCGTACACCCTGCATAGAAATTACTTGATTCTTAAGCAATTTTACAAAATCAATGTGCATTGTTTATAAACGTAATTTGTACCTGGATTAACAATCAATTCAAGACCACTCAATGATAACTCAAAGTTGGGAGAATCTACAAAACTACTTTGTAAATGCAAAGACAAATTTGCATGACATTGTGGGTCATTAACTAATGACGCAAGTCAATTTCCTTCAAGCGTAGCATCCTCCTTCACATCCTCCTTCACGGTTTAAAGCGATCGACTCTGGATGCAACTAGTTACGGTATTTGGTCCAAGGATTTGCGTGACTCTAGGATAGGCAGACAGAGGATAAGGATCGATTTGAGCATTTTGCCATAACAGCGCCTACCATCCGTGTGGACTTGTGTACTAGATGAACAACAAGGTGCTTGCAATTGATAGCAATCACTGCCTGACTGTACCCATGTAATGTGTAACATTTAACCCTATCCCCTTGGACTTCCACTGAAATCATGATAAATGTGCTACATAAAAAGTCAAGGACGCACCCTTTGTTGTGCAAAGGTTTCAAGATTAAACAACTTAAAGCATGTAAGGCAGCTAAAGGATGCATCGATCCTGTTACCAACACCTCTCAGATTTCATTCTGTGAAGTTTGATAAATAAAGAAAGCTCATTCTGAGAATGAAAATTTATCCTTAATTGATATGTTTCCTGAAGGAATATCTGCTGATTCAACTCCACAAAATCAGTGCAAAACAAGCTGAGTTTTAAACTTGAAAAATGTTATCTTCATTTCTTGATCATTATTTGGGGGCTGGCCCATGCCTTTGCTTTCAGAAAAATGTGCAGATAAAATTGTAAAAAAAGACATTCTCCAAGTACTACATATTACTTCCACACCAAGTCTCAGACTAACAGGTCGACAGGTTCTCGTAAATCTATCGACCTAACTTCTCCCGACAGGTCTGATTTGATACTCCTGTTTGCTACAACACTGACCTAATTGTCCCGCGCTGGTGACGACAGCACCCCAAAAATCAATACTCACTTTATTACGACCCACTCTGAAGGAAGTTGGGCTTAGCAAACTTATTTGATGGGAACATTTGAGAACGTCAAAGTGGTCTCTTGTGGCGTTTTCTATAATCAAGTGGGACAGTTCTAAAGGATTCTGCCATATTTAGCCATTACTTCCCTATTTATATCTAGCCTGGTTAAGTTTCTTTAATGTAAAAGCCATTGAAATCTGATCAATGAGGTGACAGATTTGACCACATTTCCCTGAAGGTATCAGGACAATGCTATCATTCACATCAACATCAGTGAAAACTTTGTAGCATTGGATGAACTGAAAATGTTCAAGTCCCAAAGAACGTCAACAGTGCCAGATTATAAGAGGACATTGCAGCTTTCCGTTTACATGCTGAAAGTATGAGATGCAAAAGGAGTTACAGCTGTAGGAATTCATGGTAAAAAAAATTAAGTAACCAGTATGACTTTTCATGGTTCATTGCCATTTTGTACCTAGAACTAAAGGAATAAATATAAGGCTGGCTTTTTGTGACCTTAGACTCTGGTTTAGAGTCTAAGGCATGCTTATAGTTCTCAATTATATGGCCTTTGAATCCAACCATTAAGAAAGTTAAAGTCCTCCCACACCAGATGGTGCATAGGGCGGCACCCATCTACGTTTCAGTAGCCCTTGGAAAGCAGTATGAACCATTTTTAAAGTCTTTGGTATGACTCGGCCGGGATCAAACTCACGACCTGCCGTATGCAAGGTGAACACTCTACCCATTAGGACATTGCACCGGTCAACCCAACCATGACAGATGTTCCACAATTCATGCAAGTCATTACTGCAATATGCATTCCTAAAAAAGATGTCTAGGACGTAGATCCTAATTTGCTGACCTTTGCAAAATTGGCGCTGCTGTATACTAAAACATCCCTTTTATGCCTCAACTTTACCAGATTTTGTCAGCAGCAAAGAATAAATGATCCATAGCTGCCGTGCGTGCATGCCTTTGAGGGGAGTGTTATCGCTAATAGCCTTGTTCTGGCTTACACACAAGCTATAAAGCACCCAATCTTAGGTCAATGAAGTAAACTGGGTCGGTCAGTTCTGTTTGTGGGTACCAGGGGGCCCATACATGCACTGCTCAGGAGCCAATGTGAAGAAAACATTAGACCAACCTGACCCAACAACGAGGGCAGAAATTTAACAGCCTTTCCCTACAGCTGACTTGTGGATGACACCAGTTCTATTTTTCAAGTGTGCTCACGTCACTACTTCTAATCTGCCCCAGTAAGTCTCATGAATTGCTGTTGGTACTGTTGTAAAAAGAATCACTAAAAGTTTTGTTACTATAGGGACAGGTAGATTTTAAAGGTTACTTGTCCTCATCCAAGATTTACTTGTTTACAGCAGGTAATTAGAAGTCTAACTCTTACATTGCCAATGGTGATGTGGGACTATGGAACTAATGGCTATGATCAACAATTATACTTACATGTACCTGAATCAGCAAAATTTGAATCTTTCAACCCTTCATTGCTCATTGAAGTAGTACAATGAGGGGATTACAATTTTGTGAGCAAAATAATAACAATGCTTACCAACAATATTGCTAGCAGCTCACTGCCCTCTCTGTCCAGCACAGGATAGCAGATTACTGGATGGGAAATAAAACAAGAACAAAGGTCAACATCATTCATGGAACAGCATTTGCTACAAACACTTTTGCAGTGTCGTTTAAAGACAAAATGATACTGTATCATCTGGAGTCCCACAGTATGTCACAAATGGAATGTGTCTGAAATGAGTTTTACAGTATTATATATTAAGTGAACCTGTTACACATGATTGTCAAGTTGCTATAAAATTGCACATCACAGAGTCTAATAAAAGTATCTAGTCCTCATGATAGAACATCGTAGATAAGGGCAGCTGTTTTCATATGAGATTACAAAAACAAGCACCTTAGGGCAGGATTGAATGTTGGGCTTTAGTACTGTGCTGTCATCATTCATGAATTTTGTTGATAAGATAGAGTTAGCCAAAGGGCAACTGGTTAGATAACCGTTATATGTATTTCTGCTCCGTCTTTTTTCATGCACAACTTCAGATAATCAATATTCTGTGAAGTTTAACAGAAACTTGTTGAATGTTAGCACAACGACACGTTAGAATGTCAAATGTGGAAGTCATCAACAAGGACGTGCATGTATGTTTGAAATGGGGAACTGAATGTTCATTTTCCATTCAACATTCAAGAGAACATTTCAGTCAAGTAATTTATTGAGAAACTATTATTGAAACACACTTTCGGAAACAAACTGCATGCCTACAACACAGAAATCCATCATTAATTTGGTCATTTTTGACCCTTGCAATATCTCTACACTAATGCCCCTGCAGTTCCATAGCAAGCTGATAGATAGCCCGAACCTACACCCATTCTTCCTTACACGCACGAAGACAAACATGCCTAAAACTGTACCTCCCATCTTCATGGAGGTAATCAAACCCATTACATTAATCTAGACTTTGCTGGGACAAGTTCCAACATCCTTGATTACTGTCGGGAGAGGTTAAGCCTAGCCAAGTAAAAAATATCAAGGGTAACAAGGTCTGGAAAGAATGAGGTTCTGCAGCTGTAATTCATTTGTCAGTGCCAAAAATGTCAACTGTAAATGATAGATGGAGAAATTCATTTTTAAGGTCACTACAGTTAAAGATGGAGGATTAAAACGACATCCAGTTCATCATCATCATCATCATCATTGTATGCCATTGCAAATTTGTAAGCTGCCTAAAACTTGTACAACTTGAGCTATAAAAGGCTAGTACGACAATGTGCTGTAAAAAAACAAACATGCCATGAGTGTCAGAAGCATTACCAACCATCCAGGATTATGCAAAACTTAAAATGAACATTTCTTGGCTTTCTTTGGTCAAATGAGACCCTCAAACACATCAGAACCTAGTCCTTTATTTGGCAGTCAATTAGTTTATAAGTCTGTTTTAAAGTTCTTGGTACCTGTCAAAGATATGGTTATATCAATCATTTTCAGTGAGATTTTAAAAAAGAAATAGGTAACCTGTTATTGGCGACACGCCCGATAGATACCATGTTTTTATGCCCACCAAACAGAAAAGCACTTGCGAGCAATTTCATACATGACTGGCTCCAACATTGGTTTGCCTTCAGACATGATGGGATCTTGATTGAACAAGGATCTATACCTGTATCCTCAAGCACATCTACCAAAACATTATTGACATGGTCTAGACCTACACACAATCTTAACACTGTTTATGATCGTTAATGTCTGGTATGCTTTCAGTACATTGATAGTATGTAGTGTTTATCATTCAAGACATCACACATATGGCCTTCGTCGGTCAATATTGACCATGGTAAAACCGATAATTCAAATTCAGCCCTACAGCATTGGCAATGGCTAAACAGTCCTGTTTGAGAATGACAGTCTCCACCACATAAGTCACATCTGAAAGCTGACTCTGTTCTGGTTCTTTTCTGTGGATTCGATTTTATTATATCCTATCTCGAGACATCAAATTTTGTTTGTAAGGTCATCTATATGAAAAAGTACATGATATTAGCAACTAGACACATACAGAAAATTTTACGAATAATTGTCAGGACTTCACCAGCATGCATAAATGGGTATAACATAAATGACTGTTTCCCTCCAACCATAACTGTGGATCATGTCATCCATCACCTGTCTATCTTGAAACACCGATGTTGCTGTGGCGCAGTAGCAAGGTGTTTGGCCCAGAACCCAGAGGTCCTGGGTTCAAATCCAGGGTCCCCTGATATGTCTCGTTGACGTTGAGCCCTTGTAAAAGGCACTTTACATAACTTTCCCCACTTTACTCAAGTGAAAATGAGTACCTTAGCTTCTGTTAGGGCCATCCCTTGGATGGGATGTTAAATGGAGGTCCCTTTTTTGAGGAGAGCAACAAATCAAGCAAGTAAAAGAACCCACCAAGCTTATCAAAATGAGTAGGGGTCCATCCCAGAGTGAGTGGATCAAATATATGTCTTGATCAACTATGTCTTCAGTACAAACCTTGTGTGTTATACCATGATGCAGTTTATCGGCTATGCAATACAAACCAAAAAATCCACTTTACAGTACAAACAAAACTAACAACAAATCCTTATCATATCTATACAATTGGTAAAGCACTTTACACGACTCTACACAATTGCAGTCACATGCACATTCAATTTGATGTGCAATAGGCAAACCAATGTTTATCACAGAAAATGCCTGATACAACATCAACATGGTCATTAAGATGGCAATTTTGCTACAAACGAGCAAAAGAAGACCTGCTGACAACACTATATCACCCTTATGTATCACCCTTACGTTACAGTACCTCATTAAATCAATGCATGCCGAATTCATTCCCATGTGGACTTCCTACGATCCTGCATGCTTTTAAAGACCACACTTTGGGAAAGTCCACTAATCTGCGTGGCTGAATTCCGACTTATCTGTACGGCCAGAAAGAAAGAAAAATCCCTGTGCTATGTTCGAGGACGATAAAGAAGGGATGAAAATCAATAAGAAGGAAAGATTTTATCTCAGAAAACAACTCTTCCTTCTAAATATAGTTTACGGCTGGATACAAGAGACTTGCAGTTGATGGTGGACCAAGGTCAGTACAAGGCACGGCACGTTTACTGACTTACCTGAGAAATTACTTATCATCAAGGGTACCTTTAACATCAGGAGGGTCGAGTTTCTAAGCTGCTTTGGAACATTATGTTGAACACACCTCAATCATTTTTGTAAGAAATATTGGTAACAAGGACTAGCAAACAGAGTAACATTGTTTTATGATCCATTATAGCAAAATGAGCTGTAACTAAACAACAGATACATTGAATTTGAAATTTTAGTAGGATGAAACTAGAAATCTTTCATACATTTATCATTGAAAGCCATATCAGTGGCAAGAAAACATCGTATCTCACAAGAATACATAACCCTGATTTCATTTGCCAGCAGACGATTTGCTATGCAAGACGTGGCTGTTTAAAGACACATAATTGCTACATTTAGTACAAGATGCAATTCAATAACAAGAACCTTTAGGTTCCCCCTCCCCTAAGACCCCATGTGAATTGCAAGAGAGAGACTGCGGCACGTTTCAGCAATAAAGGAGATGCCATACAGGGGAAGTGCGCCAAAAATCTCATACATATAGACTGCAACCTAGCTGACTCAAGGAAATCTAAATTTTCATTATGAGTCTAAAATGTCTGTAGACGGAATTAAAAAAGATGGTCCAAACACTCAAGGCAGATCAACAGATATTGTTTATTGTCAGGATAAATTCATTCTATGGCTTGGGAAGTGCAAAAGTTGGCAAGGCACAAAGGAATGCTTTAGGAAATCTTCTGAGATTCCAAAAAGTGGCAAGAGGGTAGTTTTATCTTTCTATAGTAAAGATAAAAAGGAAGTCCCATGGCTACGATATTGTAGCATTTTTGTAAATCAGACCCTGATTTGCATGATTTCATGGAATACAGTGGATTTATGACGTTAAACTTTCCTAATTAATTCAATTCTTATTAACTCATACTTTGCGTAATTAGCCAATAATCACTTAAGCTATCAACGTACTACCAAAAATTATGATCCGCCAACCTCTTCTTCATCAAGCGCTGTGGAGATCAGTTGTGCAGGGACTCACTCCGCCCTCCAGGGACGACAAATGGGGAAAATGTGCAACAAAATGACAAGAGAGAGGCGAGGCCAGCAGTCCAGGCGGCGGATGTCTCACGAGTGGAGACCTAGGGTCACTTCCTTCAGAGAAATTCCCTACGATTGGTCCAACTGACCAATCCTACCATAATGAAGTTGAGTTTATTCTTTTTCAAATTCTGAAAAGCCCCTGCAGTTCCAAAGCCGCTACACCACTTGCTCTCTGTCCCAAGACTTATCTAAGAAAAAATCACGACCAAAGCATGTCCAGAACACGAGATATCAAAACAGGAAGTGCCACTGCAGTACCTTAGAAACCTGCTAGGCGGCCCATTATCGAACTTGACCTTCGGTTTCCTGACTATGACACTGAAAAGGTTGCTGTTATCCAAGAGCATAACTGAAAAATCCCATGAATAAACTAGCCTGAAAAATGGAGTACAGAAGTCATAACTTTTACTTTCGCCTGGCTGTTGGCCAATGTTGTGCTCTCGTAAATGGTGTTTCTAACCAATCCCCACATAACACCTTGACCGTAAAACACATTCAATCTCAAAAACATTCCAGTTGCAGTATCATCAACGAAACAGCCTTTCAAAGTCTCTGGGGTAAAATTTATGCGTCAAGTATCTCTCTGCCCAACCATAGGAATCTACACAGAATGGTTTTCACATGTGAAATATTCTTACCTTGGTATATTTGAGGCTCACACAGTTGATGTCAGCTGTGGAATGGGCAATCTAGCTGTGGAATGGGAAACTTCATAAAGCTGGGGCATAACAACCTCCTAAATGGTACTGGCTTGGCAGATTTCAGTGAGTTATAACGCGGTTCCACAGAAAAGGCTATCAATGCAAGTAAAATTGGAGGTGGGACGTGGGTGTACTAAAGAGATATGGAACTCCTGAAGTGTAGATTGAGCCCAATCAAAATAGTCGCTCTTCCTATCATAGATATGATGCACATTTTTACAGTTCACCAGCTTCTTTCAAGATAACATCATTTTTCCTATAAATGTAGTTTAAACTGCATGGATGATGCAGCTTTTTGCATGATTTTAATCTATGAGAGGTTGATAAATATGATGCACATCCGTATACCCTGCAGGGTAACACTTAATTAACTTTGTAACAACCTGTCTCTTCTGAGAGGCCGATAATTGACAACCTTGCGGTGCAGCAGGATTATTTGATGGAAACAATTTCTACTTCTTAAAATTTTAAGGAATAAGGGAAATCTTGTCTAGCACAATCTTATTTAGCCTGTAGGCATGTACATGAAAAATAAGATTGTCTGAGAATAGAATACAAGGTGTAGAACTAAAGTGGACAGGGAATTCTGGCTGTTTTAAGTTGCCAAAAGCCCTTTTGTTTTTACTTTAATATGTAAACAAGAAAATGTCCTACTCAAAGGCTTACTCAGTTATTTGTTCCAATTCAATATAACATCAGAACAGTATGTAGACAATGGGAGAAATATTTAAAAGGACTTATCGTTTTTAAAGATTTCCTGTTTAAGTCCATCTTTGACTTTACCTCTTTTTAGAAATCAGCATTGATTTGAAATTGAAATTGACATGACCAGATATAACTGAATATCATCTGTCTAATATATGAGGATGTCGGTCAGGTCAAGGAGGTCAGGTAAAAACTTATTGATTTACCCTAAGCTTAATGTTATCAGTTTGTTACATGAATTTACATGATCAGGAATGATAACACTTGATACACCAATCTATGATTAAGTGTTTATGCGCTTGTGAAACACACAAGGAGATTGCCATGTTGGCCTCCGAGGAACTCGCAAACTCTTCACAGGACGGACTTCTTGCTTCCTGAGGGATTTGTTCCTAAGACGTGGAAGAACACAGATTTACGCATGAAAAGCCCTAAACGACATGCAATTTGACATCCTTGGGTGAAAGTGATTACAATGACGTAAGGAGACGCCATGGTGGATTTTCTCCTAAATTGCCCACTCCCCCTTTTCATAAAGAAGTGACCAACTTTATAAAGAATTCATTCACCTTAAGCTGTGATGTCTAGCCCTAATCTGGTTTTGCAAAGAAGTAAGCCTTTATTATTTTATCATGACTTGTCATAATTGTAGTGAAATGGAGTGCATTTCTAGTGTGACTTTCTACTGACTGCCTCACTGGCCTTGTATTGATTGCTATTCGCTGGAGTAACAATTCAAGTGCATCACAGATTCCCTTCTGACTCAGACACCCTCATTTTTTTTCTTGTAATGATATAGTATTACTGTGTCTTTCCTGACTATTCTCTCTTAGTCATGCACATTTGCAGCTGGGTTTCCAACAGCTGTATTTACTGTCTGAGCTAACTTATATCTTCAAGGGGGTCATTGAAAGGACAGTCCTATAAACTTTGCTAATAAGAGATACGGCCATGGATGCACATCTTAGCAAGATTTAGTGTCGGCAAACACATCAGATATTCTTTTATGTGATGCTAGTCTACCTCATATTTAAAACAACATATTTGCCAGATTTTATAGTAGTTAGAGCCAAGCTGTAAATAATACTCTGCATGAATGGAAGGGCCATAGGAAAAGGTGTTATTCTAAAACTGTTAATGCACAGCTAACTTTCTTCTTACAAGCTTCTTCATTTTTTTCTGTTGACTGTCTTCTCTTGATATCCATCCAATGTGACTTTTTTCCATTTTTACACAACCCATCAAAAAATATAAAATATTTCAGATTTTTTCCTACCTACGACTGGCATTCTTAAAATGATGTTATAGCCAGACTTCAGTAGTTTTTCTGGCCTTATTCTACAAGAACAAAGTCTTGATAGAAAAATGTGAAGTTGTAATGTAAAATATCAATGTGCGGTAACCTATACATACATGTACGTGGTGCTGTTTAACACACACCTTATCTTACATTTTGATGGTAAGACAAGGCTTTGGTCCTGCAAACAGCAGAATTTATTTTTTAGAAAAGGAGAATTATTTATATCTGAGGCAGCACATTGACAGCTGCAGATGGCAGGTTTTCCGCATATCGGCAATTTCTCTGGAAGATTTATCCAAGAAACTTGCAGGCAATCAAGTCTCTGTCTGATATACAATAGCTTAGTGTTCACCTCGGCCTTGATGGCTACTTTTCAATGTTCATCCAATTAGCTCTGAAATGTACCATGTCTCTCCTATAATTTCCTGCTGCAAGGAGGGCCATATGGTGAAAGAATTAAGCTTCACATAATGATGATTACTGCAATAAAAAAAGCAATAAGGCCACAACGATGTGATAACTTGGTTCTGGTGCCATTATATTGTTTTCTTTTCAATCAAGAATCTAAGAACTTAAAGATTCCTGCAGATTTGGATACTTAAAGCACAGCTTTTCTGTTCACTGTTACTAAGAATCATTCAAGTGAACATTTCTATCTTGTGTTTCACCCAGTACGTATTCACATTTTTAACAATCCCCTAGGATTTCTTGTCGGAAGAAAAACTCCAGTGAAGTCCGATAAAATGGACCTCTGAGCTCATTTCCCAGGAGGCATCAATAAGTCGCTGACAGTTTGATGGGAAAAATAATAAATGACCATCATTACGGTAATCCCTGTACTAAAACTAAATAAAAGACTAATCCCCTTGAAATGAACAAAACCCCATGTATGCAGGTACCATAAATTATCCAACATACTGCATATCCCAAAATTTGAGCAATGTCTTTATCATATAGATAAATGTTGACATGTACTTGTTGTCATCTCACAATGAAGGTGAATCAGAAGCTGATATTCACCCATTATCAAATACCTACCACTGTAAAAATATTTAGTCATTCTACAGTACATGATATCTATAAAGTTAAGAAGTGAAATCAAGCAACTTGATTTGCTTCATTAAAGAAATTTGTTGTACATAATCACAAAATGACCTTATGTCATTCCATATCCAGAGTCTATTTTGAACAATATTTTTCTTACAGTACATGTGGATAACGAATATCTATGGGTAAAGCTAGTAAAATATACAACAAAGCTAACCAATAAAATACTTAATTGTTAGCTTTTGCAAGTGATTAAGTAATGCAATACTGACATATCAATGCAAGAATCAGCACAATTCAATGTTGCCTGTGACTGATTTTATGTTGCTTGAAACTACTCTGTTCAAATTTGATAATGTTTTTGGTCATTTTCCTTGGACTGAAACTTTTTGATCTACTAAAGATTGACCGGTACCTGCTCTCCCTGCAGCTACTTTGTTAATCATGCAAAAATAAAGATTTTATCTCATATCATGATACAGAATAACTCAAAACAGCCTGGGGTTTAAGGTGATATTGATTTTTCTTAAGTATCAAAAGAACTAGAGGCACTTGGATTGCATGATAATCCACAAGGAGTCCATAAGTGGAAACTTTGAGGAAAATCTATAATAATCAAAGGAAACCAGGATTGGCATAACTATGTGACATGAAAATGGAATCATAACATAATGCAAATCAAAATCAATATAGATTATGTTGCACAAGACACAAGAAATCAAAACTTTGTTGCTCTCCTTTTTGTCTAAGATACCAAAGTTGAAAATTAAACAGATAACAAGGACCAATAATCTTGAGATATGAAGATCAGTTCACTACTTGGCACTACAGAATTCTGCTAACCATTTAAAAACTTGTCCCCAAAAGAGTTTAATGTTGAAAAATAACAACCTTGTGATGTAGGGTCAGATGTATATGTAGGACTATCCATCATTCATCTTAACTACATATCCAACCAAGACTACAATAAGAACATGATTCCTCTATCCACTTGATACGGGGATCAACTTCCTTCCATTTCTGCTGATTAGTCCATTTGATAGCCTTTTAACAACTACTACAGTTTCAGTACCATGGACACCCGACATAAATCATGTTGCATTTTGCTTGAGTTGTAAAAATAGCCCTCACCCAAGTTGTAACCATACCCCCAGAACATCCTATGTTTCATAATCTTCATGTCTGATTATTAACCTTGCAGATCCATTTGGAGGATGAACAAAATTGAAATACACCATAAACGACAGAAGGATGTTGTAAGATTTTGGTACTAACATTGTCAAAGAATATCATTCATCATCCTTTAAAGCTTTATAAAGGTCCCCCATCATAATATTGCAGTCTGCACACATGCCAAAGAACATGAGAACCCCCCCATTTACAAATTTGCTTCAAACAATTGGTCTAGTAATCCGACAAAGAGAATGTCAATGGGGATCATTTACATAAAACAAGGCATCACAATCAATACCAGCAGTTGTTTTATCATCTGTCCCTTCTCCCTATAACAAGAGAATTAGTCCTATAAATCATGAAATGTGTGTGGCCTAGTAATCTTATAGAGAATATCAAGGGGGATTCTTTGATCAGTCATATAAAACTCCACAAGGGATGATGTGAACTTCATTTCACAATTATAGTAAAACAAGCATAGCACACTGGGACCATACTAAAGAAGTTTCCCTCCTACTATAGTTTGCTGCATTTGCACAAAACTCTTCTTTGAAGCAACAGCTCATTTAACAGGTGGGGCTTTCTGAGTGGTTTCTAAATTACTGCTTAAGGCTAAAAGAAAAGGACGCGTAAGAAACAGAGAAGCTATGGCACTTGAATTGAATCATCACATGTTGTAGCTACCTTGAATCTTCAAAGTCAGGGTGTGAAATATACAGTCTATATAAATTCTAATGCATGTACTAGTGACAAATGCAGTTAATCATGATAAATTGTTTCCTGTTAGATGTGCTAACGTTAAGTCTTCACACCAGGACAGAACATACCCAACTGAGGGAAAGATCTAATAATAGCCCCTACTCCCTCCCTTCCCCGATGATCTGACAAGACTGATTATGCAATCCTTTCATCCTGTTCATCACTTCATTATGTAAGAGCTTTCAAATTGCAGTGCACAGCAAATTATTCTGCCAATCAATTCCTGTTGGCTGAGTTTTCAGTACTGTTTAGAGCATCCATGGTGCTGCCTATTCCCAATAGCATATGGCCATGTACCGACAAGTTCTGCAGTTAGAATCCACTTATGAAGTATAAGATAGGTTACAGGTATGGTATTCTGCACAGCTCTGTATTCAGTCTCAAGAATGGTACAGGTATGAGTAATTAAGCTCCTTAGAACTACAGGGAAAAATGTGCTACAATGTTGTAAATCATTTTTAGGCCATGTTGATTTGATCATATGGATAATATCCACGCGTGCATCAGTTATCATCCGTTTCCAAAAAAAAGTTTTGGGCTGTACTGTAAAACATACAAAGCAGCTGCAAAATGAGAAAATATATGCTGTAAATTGCAAAAGAAATATGTTGGAAAACGAATGCTAATGTCATAGAATGCCAAAGTCAATTCCAAAGGCAAAGAAGAAGATGTGAAAGAACAAAAATTAAGGATCTATTATGTAGTATACCATACTCTATGTGTTTAGTTTTGTTCAACCTTCCTGACCACACAGATTTCATAATGACAGCAACTTTTTTGGGGTTCCCCTTTTTTTAAAATTTGCATGCTTGCAACAGTTTTGGGGTTACCAGAGGATGTCATCCATATAATCAAGTCAACATGGCCTTATTCTAAACCTGCCACATGGGTGACTACGCCTCCCACCTGATCTCTCCTCTTCACACTGGCTGAGCTGCAGGACTCTGCACACTGGGTCTTCCGGAGGGGGGCGGGGTCTGGTCACACATTGCCGCTGACTCACAGCTTCCCTGTAATTCATCAACACACGCTGTTAGCACCAGGTGTGAACAGCAGAGCTTTGCCCTAGTCCCCTGCACTAGTTTTTTTGGCATGGTTTATTCAATATTTACAGGAAAACAAACAAACAGCCTTGCAGGTAAGCATTGGTTACAAGAATTGCGCTGGAGGTAACAGTTATATCTATACATTGTATAGAGAGAGGTTACAGTCAGGTGTTCTAAAATCACAATTTCCATTGTATGATTCATTTTAACTATTCGTCTACAAACTGAATCATTATCTTCAAAAGCATCATTGCATATGTCATTCAATACAGATGGTAGTAAAATATCGATACACTACATAGTTACATAAAAGCACATTTCCCCTCGTCCCCTGCACTTTTTTGTTCCCGTCATCTCTTCAAACTTAGAAAAACTTCATTTCGCAACAATTGTAACATGTACAATGTTCATGCATGGCAACTTATACATTGTACATACATGACAATTTAACTATTACGAATGTAAAACTGTTTTAAAAAAGTAGTCTAATTTTTGAATTACAACAAGGACAATCTAACACGCTAATACTGTCAAACCAGTCTATAGTGGTCACTCGGTACTGAGAAAATTTGGCCATTATATACTCAAGAACACTGTGTTGATGACAGCTTACTGCATCAGGAAGGTATAACAATGTCTCATTTTTGCACATTGTTTGTACATTGAGTTGTATACAAATTGGCATACAAAGGGCAAGATATATCATATTCAATATCTTTGTATGTGGAAATATCATAATAACATATGCTCACCTCCTGGCGTCGTTTGACCTAATTTTAGCCTCTTGCACATAAGACACATCATTGAGTCTGTCAAAATGACAGAATGATAATAATTCATGTCTATCTTAAGCAACAAGATTCTGTCAAATGGTGGATGGAAGGATTCTTGGCAATAACCAGGATGACAAACCTACATGAACTTTGCTAGGAGCAGTTTCAACTGACACATTCCACTTGTGTTATCTTCCAATAAATGTCAAAACTTTGCACTGCATGTAGATCTTACAGATCATAATTATAGAGACATAATGTTCAGTGCTGGCATATCATATACATCTTGGCCATGAAGCATAGAGTAGAATTTTGCTGATTTTTCAATGCCAAAAAAAATGGCTGAGAGTTTTAAAAATACATAGCATAATTTGAATTATGCTATGTAAACCTTTTTTGTATTAAAATACATTTTGCAAAACTATTTGATGTCTAGACTTAGATCTATAGAGGAAGAAATTCTTCGAATTCTGCAGAAATAAATCCCCCCTGCAAGTGCTATTTTGGCAATAACAAATTCCTATCCTTACAGCAGGGCACAGTCAAGCGGATATTCAATGTTACAGTTAGTTTGCCAAATCTGCAGAACAAGTCAAACTCTCTTTCTCATGAGACACTGCAATGGAAACCTCACACACACTGCAGCTCTGCTGAAGAAATGTAATTTATCACTGAGCCAAAAGGAAGTGGGCAAAGAAAGCAAGACAAATGGTTGTATTGTAGATCTCTTTAATGTGAAACAGTGCCAGAGGGAAAGTGGACTATGCAACACAGCACAGCTGCAGACCTAGGGTAACATTTATATTGGCAATACTTTTACTAGCTGCAGGGAACTTCAGATTACAAAGTGTACTGTAAGTTTTCCAACCTTTTTACACTGTCATTTTTGCAGAATTTGTACATCCCTAGAGATTTTAAAGTTGTAGATTAAAGCAAAAAGATTTTCATACAATGGGATCATCTTCATAACTCTTATTAACATCACTATTGATTCTTTTGAAACCCTGTTTATAGTGAGTGTTTCAAGCTTACCCTTCTCCTGCACCCCATGCTAATGTCCCATTTTCTACCCTCATGCACTTTACAGTAGTCTTGTGACAGTTGTTTATCTGGATCCCTTTCATGGGGTTCTTCCACAAGCGAGGCATGCCAAGGTGCGATATGCCCACAGGTGTGATACAGCTGTGAGAAGGTGATATAATATCCTCTGACGCAAATTGTACATTCAAAATGGAATGGAAAGAGATAAATCTATGCTCCCATTTCAAAGATAATAACCTCTCAGCATTTAAAGATCTTCTTGTGTCAGTAAAGGGAATTGCAGTGGAGGTAAATAGAAGATGGTTTAGGATAAGTACAAAAAGCATTTTAAGTTCTTCCATTTTGCTGTATGTAGGCAGGCAATCTTGATGACAAAGCGTGTCTAAAGCCATTGTCATACTAATATGTCATGATAATGTCTTTTGTAGCTCATGACAGAGTCTCGCCATTCATGAAACTGGTCTTCCTTAGGTGCAGGCAGACTTAATGGAATCTGTTGGGTGCACAAATTGGATCAGTTAACAGACCATTAGGCTTGATGTAGCAAATGATGTCAAAAAGCCTGATAAGTGCTTCAACAGCAGGATATGACGCAGTCTACAAAAGTAATGCCCGTCCTAACTATCTGTTCTTTGTTTGTTACTAAACACATGTGAGATTTCATCAATAGTTGAGGTCCCTCAGAAAACCCTGCAGTAATTCAGCACTGGCTGCCATTGCACGGGTAATTTCTGACCAATAAACCATTATTATCATTATTATTATCAGTGCACCAGAATGAACTGAAACTAGCTCCTTATTCAGTCCTGTTGTCAGATCTTATACATTTGCGAAAATGACAGAAAGGTTAAAAAAAAAGCTCATTATATCAAGCTATCAATGCCCATCAAATGAATGAGATTTTACAACTTTCCTCCCTTGACTGAGGTTTGTACTCTCTCAAATCTCAACTTGGCACAAAAGTTTGGAAATTTGATTTTGGCTGATCATATCTTCATGAATACTTTACCAAATAAATTGTATCATATATCATCAGAAAGCATATTTAGTACCCTTTTACTATGATATCTAGACATAATGGCTGTATAGTCTTGGGTTGAGGACCGCAGAGTTACTTGTGTGAAGTTTAGAGAAAAAGTGTTGAAATTTCCTTTCATCATGCATCCACTGTTTTTCAATGAGTGGCATAATGTTTCATATCAATGAAAAGATTGAATATTTTCATTGATATTTTCAATGAATATAAGATGATACCTCATTTGTTATAATCACAATTTTGTACAACAAGCACCATGATAACTGACTCAGAGTCTGTTGGTGGATTGCCCCACAATAGTGCCAAAATTCTTCTACCGACTTGTGAATGCATGAGCAATTGACATGCAGACTTGCTATATCATTGTAAATGGTAGTAAAGAGCTTTCTGATGGTACGTAATTCTATACGGTTGATAACAACGGAGAAACGTCTGATCAAATTCAAACCGAGTTAAGTTATTTTTCAAGGACGGCGTTTATAACATGTTACATGTATGTCGTTCCTTTCCAAACTACTAAATTGATTTATGTTACATGTATTATTAAAGAAACAGTAGATACAATCATGCAGAAGGACATGCATACAAATCAACTGGATCATATCATAACTTGAGCTCACTAAAACTGATAAAGGTTCTTGAGCTGCAGTGTACACATGCTTAAACTTCAAAGTAGGACTCTATGAATACATTACCAGGTGGCTTACTGGTACGTAGCTCAATCCAGCACCGTGACTGTAATCCTATCTGACTGGAAACTTGACAAAGCTGCTTTTCTGCACCAGGTTCTTGATAAGCCCTGATTTAAAGCCAAAGGGCAAGACTAAATCATGCTATTTTCAGGCTGCTATACCTCATGATATTCTGAAGCCCATCGAATTGAAACAGGGCTTTTGAATATCACAGCAATTATTCCCCAGAGCTAAACCTTTGACATTTTTGTAGACTTTGAAACAAAACCTATATGACAAGTAGACACAGCTTTCCCACTATATCTGATTAATATGTAAAAGGTCATACTAGCTTGGCAAGCCAGCAGACTGTTAACTTAAAGCTCTATACTAAAGTATAACCTTGTTCTATCAAAGACAAACCAAGAAGAACTTGTATCTGAATGGAAGAAAAGTTAACACAAAAGTTTGCAACATTTCTGCTGCCTAGATTTTTTTCATTTTCAAAAGGATGTCAACAGGAAAGTAATAGACACAATGATTTGAAATTTGGAGGATATTGATACAATTGCAAGGCTCCAAACTACATAATTTGAGTTGTGCACCTTATTTCTGCATGAGTAAGGCCAAACGTTTGATTACCTCTCGTAAGTCTTCAGAAAAAAGATCAAACAAAAACAATTTGTATGGCAAAGTTAGTCTTTGTATGGCAAAAGAATTCAACACCCTCCTCCTCCTTCATGATAATTGATATTCTACCAACGTCTGACTAACGTTTTAAAGCCTGGCTTTATCAAAGTCCACATCCACCATATGCACCGCTTACCAATGTTTTTCCCACCAGGTCGGCCCAATCCTTCCTGACAACACCATTAGTATTCTTTCTTACATGCTGACCTTTGCTGTTCCAAACAATCTGGATGGAATCTCTATAGCTTATATGTAAGGATGGTGCAGAATTTCAATGAAGACAGTATCTCCCCCATTAATTGTCAACTAGGGCAAAGCACATCGTTCTTTTATATCAGGCTGCGAAGTTTTAACATTCAGGTCCATTGGGATAGATTCAACACTTAACTAGCAACTAAAGATCAATAGTTGCTTGCAATGACTCAAAATAACAGCCAATAATGATGTCAGGTAGAAAAATGATTACGTTCCAAAACGATAATATCTTGCAACATTTTATTTCTGTTAATGACTTTTCAAGAGCGTATTATGTGTGATAATATCTTAATTTGATAATTTCGTTGCAAAATGTGCAACCATAAACTAATGCGATAGATGAGCGAGGGTACTCTGGGGTTCAAAGCATTTCTTTTTCATTCTCCAATAGTACCCAGAATGTACTTTGTGCACAGCGATGTAGCAAGCCATTTGGTACACAATGAAAAATTACAGTATTGATTTCTTTGTAACATAGCACTACTGTAGTAGTGTATCTCATGAGTAGGATAGAAAGGGGTGGAGACTGCATACATGCAATAACTGTTCAGTTTCAAAGTTATCACCGTTAAGATATTTCCATCTGTGACACGCATACCTTGTTTGTCATCTCATATCCTTCTTCTACAATAGAAAAGTCCTAAAAGGCAAAGTCAAATGGCACATGTACACATAAACTCCATGAAGGATGAATTAGCCAAAAAAGGTCCAAAGCTTTCATGGACACTCTCCAAACTTAATGGTGCAGTCCTTGGCTATTTTGAATTCCAGTCTTGTTGGCCGATGTTTGCCATGCATGTAAAATCCTCATGACTCTCTTCAACTCAACTGCCAACAAATTTTCAATGTCATTACAAAAGGTTACTCTACTGAACCTATCACATATCTTATATCACTTTGTACTTTGGGGAATTTAATCTTCAAATTAGCTGTGACAAAGAGTGGCCTTATGTTTCTTATCAGTAAAGTTAGTGCATCTTTTGAGGGTGCAAAACTGCATACACAAGCTAAATTACCATTTATATATAACATAACAGTTACTGACACTTAATTTTGTATTCTATGTGCGCTTTCAATCCGTAACTCTAGGAAATGTCACTGATTTCTTCATGGCTACCTACCATATACAAAAATATTGACATCATCTTGCTTGAATGACAGGGAAGCAGTATATTTAAAGAATGAGTGGAAAATTTCACCGAGTAAAGCAAACAATCAGAAAAATTAGGGCAAAAAAGGCAACTATACTATTATAATTCATTTTATCTTCACAGTAGCAAAATTTTAGTGTAAGGAAAATGGACATTTTCACTGAACTTTAACTTCACGATGGCGGCAAGTGATTTACAGAACGAATGTGTGAAGAAATCATAAAGAATTTACAATAGATTTTTCACGGTGATGATAGGTTCATGGTACAGAGGTGACCATGAAAACAGTGAACATAAAGTTACAATGAAAGAAACAAGAATTACAGTAACAAAGGTCTTTTTTTATCTGTTATTTCCTGACCATCCCCCATATGTTCATTGTTACAGTAACTTATTTTTGGATGAACAAACACTGCTTTTTATATCTCATTGAGACAAAAACTCTCAGGTCACTGGCAGACTGCATACAGAGGGTGAAGGACAGAGAAGGATGGAGGAAGCTTGTGCTGGACGCGACCATCAAGATGAGGATGGGACAAGGGGAAGGTGACGTTGAGACAAACACAAAGCTTTACATTTTCATATTACCGACAGTACAGTAGAGGATTGCTAGTGATCATAATTTAGTGACATTACCTCTCTTAATGATATTAGCAAAAAGTGTTACTGGCAACAGCATACCTTAACAGGAAGGTGGTTAAAGTACAACAAACATCCAAAATCCTCACCTGTAACACTACATAGATGGTGCAAATATCTCGATGTAATGTCCTGCCCTTGCCAGACCCACAGAATCATGTACTCAGTGCAGATGCCTGTACCATTCAGTGTTCTATCCTCTCAACAAGACACTCGCCATTACGCCAATCAATTCCCATTTGCCGACGAATGCTGAATCATTCAAGGGTACAAACCATGGAAGGACACCCCCCGCACTAGGACACCGAGCATCATCGATCAACTAACTTGCATTAAAAACTGCTTCAGCAGCGGTCAAAGCTGGCTGAAATAGCGCAATTAGGGAAAGTGGCCTGGGGAAGGAACGTGGGATTGATGGATTTCACTCTTACCTGGCAGCATGGGGGCTGAGTAACTGTAATGATGATGTGAATGATATCGAACACCAAGTTCTAAATATATTTCCTAGGACATGTTAATGCTGACATTGGGAGCTGCTCGGGGATTTCCAGAAAACACACAGGAGGGAGTAAGATGGCATGCAAAGGAGAACTGGAGGAGGGTGTCAGACCGTTTCAGACAATGGAGGTATATACTAAACATTTCAAAACAATAAACAGGTTTTGAAATATGTGATAGGTCACATACCAGGGGAGCTAAAATCGACCTTGACCTTTTTTCTTCCTAAGTCATTGTAATCCATCCAGAGGTTTTTTAGTTATACTGACTACAAAATCTGGAAACACACACAGATACACACACAGACACACCAAAAACTACACCTCCTTTTTCATGTCGGTAACAAAAGGCAATCAGTGATAGCAGACTTCACCCCCTCACCCATACAGCTTTAGGACCCTTCGAGTCCCAGACATAAAATAGTAACACTGAGGATGTATGGTAACATTGCACTTTGTATATTGGAAACATGTATCGAAAGATCTTTCAAAATCTTCATCATTTGGGGCAATTTTGCCTGAAAAACATTTCATGCTTATCCAGCGCTGTGAAATCCAACTGAAGTCACTCTGCATTTCCACGGTCTCAAACGGCCTCATGCAAATAACTGAAGCCACAAGATTCTTTCTGCCAGCTTCCCTAACATTCAGTTGAAATATTCACATCAGCAAGGCTCAGCTGCACATCCTATGGAGGGTGAATTCAACTTGAAAATGTGCAATTTGCCACAGTTTGAGCATGCCATCCTCTCTACACCTTTACATACCTTGAATGCAAAATGTGCCGATACTCAACTTATACCATTACTGGACTCTCCTTGAAAATGGCACAGTTCTGCCGTCTTATATCTTGATATGACAAGCGTAGCAACTAATTACATCCTAGGGACATGGAGAACAAATTAGATACGAGTATGAGCCACTCCTAGATATACTAGTCAATCAGATTTGGATACCATATAGCTGTGAACATGCCACTCACCTAACTTTTATGTTCCACAGTCTGTAATGGAATGGCACCTGGCCAGAACAAGGTTATGTACATGTGTATGGGGTTTTTCAGGCTACCACAGAACAGGAAAACATGTACTGAAACTTGTACATACCTCTGAATATATCAATCTTGCGTTTGAAATAACCCAAGGCCTTTATGTGTAAATATTCAACATTTCCATGATTAGACAAGGGCATTAATTTTTAAAATTGCGAATTGGTTCATGGATATACACTAAACGTTTCCACGACAGGGGTCCATGCTTGCTCTGAAGTAATAAACAGGTAAAGATATTCAAAGTGCTTTTTGACGGTATCCCTTATAATCAGCAGGCAATGTACTTTGAAAGGTACTCTGTAAGAGGGTTTATGATGCATGGCACTTAACATACCAGTTTGCACATTATGGTGATTGAATCCTTTTGCTTGTCAGAAAATGCAAGACTTGCATGACAACATTGTTGGGGGGTTTTCTGATTGTATTTATTGTATCTATTTGCTGGTTATTTACTACACATAAACAAGACATATTTCAATTTGCAATTTGAGAGAGTATGTTTTTTTCTGATCAACTTGATTGAAGATCAATGCTTTATAGAGACAAAGTATGTTTGACACAGTCACTGTAGCTGGAAAAATCTTTTGATCATAATGACTTTGCATATTTGTTAATTTCTCCTGAAACAAGTCTGTAGGCATGACAGCTTTAATGGATGGGACAAGGTAACAGGTAAAGGAAGCCCCAAAAGAGACTGGCATGCACTAAAATGATAAACACGTACTACAAGGCTAGTGTTGTTTGCAAATACATGTACATTGTGTACTGTTTGTTGTCGGCAATTTCAGAATACATTGTATGGTGTGAAAAACAGGTTGTCCTCCAATGAGTATATTGTGTAAACAAAAGAACAGACCTGCCACAGCCTTTGGAAAGTTACCAAGGGCAAAACGTTGACAGTATCACATGTCGTAAATCCTGCTGGAGTGGGTGTAGAAGTCCTGAGCTAAGGTCATGGCTAAATGGCCACCGTGTAGCCCTGCCTTCCATCATCACGCACTGAGATAGGTTTGCACATTGTAGATAAGGATACATCCTATTTGTCTTTAACCCATCCGTCTGAAGGCAACTTGTTTCCATGAAAAATCCAATGGAAGAGAAAACCGCATTCACCTTGAGCTTATCATTCCCAAGAAATATTCTGGAAAACTTGCCAATAAATTAGAAATTGAACTCCAAATTTGTAAACCTGTGAGAATATTCTTGTCCTGCATGCTGTGATGCTACTAATTTCAATCTTACAGTTCTTACAATCTCTCACCCAGTTGCTCTGATGTTTTGAGTTCAAATCCATTCTTGGTTGAACCCTACCCATAATCTACAATTATACCTAATTACTAACTTTGCCAACTGTTGTCAGCTATGATCTTTTCATGACACTGCATATTCCATCCTTAAAAAAACACAAAAGCATTCAGAAAGAGTAATACAGCAGAGGGTTTTCTTTTCTTTGACACTTAAATGTCAAGAATGTGCTGGATACTAGTGGACAAAAGTACTTTAGGTACATAATCTTACACACATATCTAGGTGCACTGGTGCACCCACAGTAGGTGCACAGCTAGCAACTTTGGGTGCACAAAAGTGCATATGCACCCAGTATTGCGAGTCCTGAAACCTATAGTGTGACAATTATGTGACAAGACAAAGCACAGAACCGTGTTCGAATCCAGCCAAGCAATGTTTCTCACAATGTACATGTAACATGCCCTTATCCTACAGATTCAGGCAGCAAGAAAACTCAATAACCAATACAGGACTGTGTGAATATGGGTAACATTCATCTTCCCTTGTAATCTGAAATTCCTCTCACAACAAATCCACATCGATTCCAAGACGGACTGCTATTGATTGGGTTATCAGCAGAATCACCGCTGGACGGAGATTCTATTGATTTTGAATTACTTCCTTTCAACCTGCACTTGGCACTGAATTCTCTTGGCAACTATGCCACTAAGGGCGGTCGGGGAGTTCTACCCTGCCTTTCCAATTTTCTGAATAGCACTGTACACGTTAGCCGTTTTGCATAATGGTGCACGTCTCTACCCTTCATGAAACATTCCTGATCTCTTTCCCATGCAATTTATTTCCATGTACATCTTGAAATTCCTCCTTTACCTTTGAAAAAGCGACCAGTTTTTCAACAACTTATACCTCCTGAGGGTTATTCCTACATAGACAAGTACTGGTAAGCAAATGACTTTTAAGTTCGTAGGATAACAACGGAAAACATGTTATGGGAATGGGATTCATATGATCATAAGACAGCATAAGTTGTTATTCAAATAAACAGGAAAATTCTACACCTCCTTATTCCTACATAGACAAGTAATGGTAAGCAAATGACTTTGAAGTTCTCTGAACAACAAGCGAAAATACGTCATGGGACTCATCAGACTGCATAAGACAACATAATTAAGTTATTACCAGGAAAATTCCAGTTTGTCTACTTTCTGCTTGCCTGGCAGGTGCCAAGGACTATAGGCTATAGTTGATGACAGATGGCACCAGAGCTGTGGTGTAATGGCCTCTGTACATCAAACTCACACCTATCAGCAGCAACTGTCACAACTGCGCTTCACCGGTATAAATTTGGTGATGTTCAATTTTGTGCAAATGCCAGTACAGCTCAAGGAGCTCTTTCTTTAGAGATATTTGCCCAAATCGTTCGGCTGTACTGCCAACTGCAGTATATCTTGATTAGCTGTATTAAGACATGAGGCTTATTTATACTTTTGCATAGATTACCAATAGTGTACTAGTAGTCTGGTATAGATTACAAATAGTCTTCTCCTATTGCTAATTAGCCAAATAAGCACTCTATCCGTGCTTACTCAACATAAACAACTCAGATGAATACAAAATATTACCGAAGTCTAAATCTTATCTGAGGGTCACTTGATGTTTTCTTGGAGCCCTTTCCCTTTGACGTGCTCTAGGCATCTCCTCGAACACGGGGCCCCTATTTTCCGTTCCTTATGACAGACGGGTGTAACCCCAACTGAGATGTCCTGTCCCAAGATTTGAACTGGGGTCTGCCAGTTACCAACTAATTGGAACCAGGAGCTCAACTGTGAGGCTGCTACCAGTTGAGCTATAGGGACATCCATTTCCTTGACTTTACTTCTCCAAAGCAGATTAAAATGTTCTGTTTATTTCACTTTGAAAGTTTGACAGAGAGTAAATACTTACTGAATGAGACCCTCATCAGGAAGCACTGGCAGCGGGTTGCCATGGCAACGCAATTGTCTGGAATCCAAGTCGAGCAGGTAGACGGCTGTGGAATGCTGTGCAAAGAAAAAGTGCAGATGTAATCAATTAAAGCACTGCCAAAGATTACAACATACTACTAGGCACTCAGACTTCCCTTTCTCCAAAGGAAAAGAGGCAGGTCGGTTTTTCAATGGCAGCTTTCCCTTGCTTGCAACAAGCAATACTTTTCCCCCAACCACTGTCTACTGTCGGTCCTGGAGGAAATGCTGATTGGGATAAACCTTGTCAATAATTTGCATCAGTTGCAAGTATTTATTGCGTGAAGATTATAACCAAAGAAGTACCATGACAATATCTTCATGATTAAAAGTAAGATGAGGTAAGATGAGAATCAGAGAACAGAACAAGGGGATCTATGACCTTAATTGAGTCAAATGAGTCTATACATCAACTGCCACAAAGACCCCAAATGTGCTGTTATTTTAAAGCCTTATCTTTTTTAGCTATCTTACCAAGCATGGGTAGCTTAAAAATACATTTTTGAGCAATCAGTGGCATCGGAACGTCCACCATAACAACAGCTAGTTCGTCAGCACCAGGGACAGACCCATTACCAAAGGGTGTGCTGTGATAACCTCAGCGGACTTAACCTACATCATTTCTGGCAAATGAGCTGACAGGTCAACAGAAAATCAATAGGCTTCAGCTCTGTACTCGGGCACTTGATGAAAGGCTGACAAAGGTCAAGCACTTACGTGCTGATAGGTAACAAATCAACCAGATTAATTTGTCCATTTTGACTCTCTGTGGAAAGTCTTATACTGTGATACTCTAACAATGTAGAAAAGTATCATAATGTGTAATCTATAACTGGCTAGCAAATAAAGCAGAAAGTCTATTTAGTAGAATTTTGTGCAGATATTAAAGTGTTTGTGACACAACAATTGTCTTTTGTTGGTAGTTTCTAAAAGGTCCCAAAACTACCACTACGACAGAAAATCTTGCATACAAATTGATAAACTGCTACGATGCAATGTGCTATACTATCAACCTGACAAAGAAAGAACGAAAGCTATTTGTAAATCATTTTTCTTTACCATTTTCATGGAACTCACACAAGTAAATAGACAACAATGCACATTATTGGCAAAAAGGAGAATAGATACACATTGCTATCACATTACTCGATACAAAAATGTTCAGGCATCATCTTATGACTGTTACAAATGTAGCATATTCACCAACTGCATTTAGGTACCTTAAATCCTTACATAATACATCCCCCAACAGCCTGCCTTCTTATAACACCCCAGGACATGATAAATGATGCAATAACACAAGAAACTTGTTGCAGTTGCAGGGCTGGAACCAGGGGAGACGTTATATTATTCACTGTGTAAATCCCCCATCACTTTGTGCACCAAAGTTCACAGGTGCCTGCAAAGAACTGGCGGGTTTGACAGCACACAAAGCTACGAGTCACAACCATGCTATCCCCTGATATTCAACCTTTGAGCAGGAGTAATATGCATTTGGAAACAGTTCACACAGTAGACTGTACCTTACCATCCTTTGCATACATCAATATGACATGGGAGAATACTTGGTGTAACTATGAATAGCAAGGGTACAGGGAGAAAGATTGGTTAGTTTTATGGAGTTGAAAGGTGCAATCTGACAATATACCCAAAAGGATAAAGCCTTTTACCAAAGATGTCCCTAAAGTCTCCAGTTTTACAAACTCAGCCCAAGAGGATTAAGAAGTCTGCAATATAATCCTTCTTGCTCAGACTAACAGTAAGACTCTGAATGCAGGTCTGTCTGTTGACAGAGACAATGTTTGGCAGGATAAGCTGTTACTGAAAACTGCAGAAGCCCCATATTGCGGAGCAAAGTCCCTTAATCCCAGCAGAATTGCACTGGGACCTGTTAAACATCTACGTACGGATTCTTACCGGATTGCCGTAGGTAATAGCAGGATTGTGGGATACTTCACAAAGCCACTACTGGTGGTAATCTGCAAGATTGGGTTTAGGGGCACCTGCTACAGCTTTCTATAATCCCATAAGGACAGGTAGGTAGCCCAAATAAGGGCAAAAGTATCTTTCAACTTCACCAAATCAAATCTCCTGACACATGGTTAGTAAGTCCAATCACAGCAGTGTTTCTAAGGAGCAAGGACAGACCGATACAATGTCTGGTTAGCCTAAACAAGATATGCTTTCACATTGTTAGGCAAAGGAACTGTTTGTCCTTGAAGAAAATAATTAAATATTTAGTCAACAAAACTTATCACTGGCTGCAAAATTTATCACCAATGCTACAGCCCCAGATCAGAATTGTCCTTCAGCATGCATATATATGCATCTTGTGCTGACTTTATGTACAGCAATAAATTTGGATGACTTACATACAAACATACAACAGTTAATGTAAATACTAAGAAGATAAAATCAAGGGCAGATTACACTGTTCATCTTTCTCTGATATACATGTTTGAGGTTGAATGTTGTTTATCACAAACATCAAATGGGTATCATGGGTTTGAATATCAGAAAAACAAGGTATGGACAATGGAGCCTACCAAAATAACTGATATGCATGTACCATAAACATAATTACAATCAGTCTCTAGACTCTCTACATTACCAGCCCCCACCAGGATTGGGAATGACAATGACAAAGCTATGCAGGTTGTACCCAATTTTCCGGATCATTAGCAATGAGACAACACAAGTCAGAGCATCAATTATTCTTGACAGGAAACATTATTGTGTGAACCGCAGTCATGTTCTCTTAATCATTATTTGTTACAGTCATTTGCAAATATGAAGATTTTGCTTCTGAAATTAACTACAAGTAAGGAGCTTGGATTAGACAAAGGAAATGGAAAATGTACATTTTGCACCATGCAATGATGGCAGAGACTAGCTTATGATACATGTACATCTAATTGATTGCCACCTAAGGTATCCGTGATACATTGGTTAGATTTGTCATAGCATTGCTAAATCTGTTTTAACACGCAAAACAGTTATCATATTGTCTGAATAACATAAAATCACATTGACTGTTCACTGCCAGTTATACATTTACCAGTAGCAACCGCTATTCTACCAAAAGCTTCTGTCAGTATTGTCTCCTTGCAGTGTGTACAGCAGTTGCAAGAGGGCATCAGATATCACACTGAGTGGCTGCTGCAACAATCCAGCATGTATCTAAGGCTCTCTTTACATTATACTTTTGCCGTCAGCGCCACTGGCGACAGCGGGAACCCCGTGTAAAGACAATTCCCGTCGACGTAGTCCCGCTGTCAACAAATTTTCTCCCGTCAGCTTCGAAGCCGTCGCCCGTCAGCACAGCGGGAGTCCCCGTCAACTTCAAACTCCGTCTAAAGAGAATACGTCGGGCTCGCGTCAGCGGGAGTCAGGGTTTCGGCGATTAGCATAAAGCACGCGTTGATTAGCATACTGTAAGTCTACTTAGATCCCCGGTATATATATAGAGAGAGAGATTCGCGGGATCCGCGGCGACTTTTGTGCCGTGCATTCATCTCCCCGCGGATATATTTATCGTACTTGTGCCCCCCTCCCCACATTTACGAGTGATGAGCATGGAATATCTACACATAAACAAGGCTTTGCATTGTAGTTTAATACGGGCGGGGAGACGCCGTCTACCGTTGTACAATCATACAATTTTGTTTCTTTGCTTCGATTGTTCCGGTACTTTCTACAAGATGGCGAAATGCAAGCACCGCAGGTGTCTGTCAGATTTCCGGGCGGTGTGTCTAGAGACGTCGCGACAGCGGCCTCCCGACAGCGGAAAATTTCGCCGCTGACGCGAAAAACGTAATGTAAACTGCGCCTAATGTGATCATTTCTGCCATACTCAGCCTGCCAATTACAGAGCTCTCATTGGCCCTGATACTAGATGTGTTAAGAGTAAAGACAAGAATACTCATAGACTACACTAAGAAGTAGTAGTAGTCCACTGTTTTCTGCTGCTGCAGTAGTTGAAACATCCTGCAGCCGCATTCAGTCTTCCTTCAGTCCCTTCCACTTTGTCCGATTCGCAGCGAGCTTCCTTAGCTCCCGTAAGTTTCTTTCTGACTACACTAAGTACTGTTTTAAAATACAACAGATTGCAAAAGTGGAAGGATAATTTAAGGTAGATAAGCGTTGACACGCTGTATTGACGACCTACCACATTTGGGATGATTGTCCCGATGGCTTCCTCCACCGCTCTCCGGAGCCCATCAAGGTCAATCACACCACTTAGCTGCAGCAGAGCATCCTGGGAAACAACAACAAAGATTCTGATTGGGACTAAGTACACATACTGTAAATCGTTTTAAGTTCGCAGGGACTTATATTCATGGAAGGAAGGGGAAGGAGGCACAGTTGAAACATCCATACCAATACAAGGCAGAACAGTTCTTTGCAGTATGAAGAAATTGTAGTGAAATTACAAACATAAAACTGCAAATATTTCACAATTTACAGGACTGGCAAACCTCTTCTAGTATGTAAAATGCGTTAGATATATTGATGTATCAAAGTGAGGTGTATACACTGTTCCTAAGATTTTAACATGTAAGGCGAGGGACACATCCTTTGAGAGAATACTCTGTTAATACGCAGCCACATGTACTGTAATATCACATAACATAACAATACAAATTTAAACAATGAGCTGCCCTAAAATACCCAATCCTTGGAATAACGTCAAACAGATGTCAACACGACTAGCACAAATGAAGCACTCGAACCAGGCTATACCAAAGCACTCCAGACAATAAGATACATCTCACTGTGGTAAATATTGTGTTGTTTTCAAAGGTAAAATATATACATGTACTACATTCAACTCATGGGATCCCATGCAGCTTAAAAGATTACCTATTAATCTTCTCCCTGCTGCCTTACCACATAGCAAATACAAATGTGGTACCAAGAGGCTACCTTCAAGTTAGCAATAAGACAGTTCAAATGAAAACAGGTCTGTTGGTAGCACAGACGACTGCAGCCACACAACAAAATAGGCCAAGACTTCAATATAGTATGCATAATTGCTATCTACAGGAGGTGTGCATTTAGATTACTGAATGCAAATTGCTGAGTTTCATATTCTCATTAGTATTCATGTTTGTACCACGAACATCATGATTTTGTGTAGTGAATATCTTGGTCTGATTCTGTCTGCATGAATATGAAACGGTAAAGGCCATACCAACAAAATCACTTGTTTCTTCATGAATCAAAATTAGAGGAAGGAAAATTGGATTTTGCTTATCACCTGACTTAATCAATAATCTATGTTCCATCTACTAGTCATAAGTGTCTTTTAAAGAAACAGTTAAAACAGTAGTGTTAGCTTTCAAGAACCAAGTACACGTACACGGTATCAATTCCAAATGAGTACTTGTGGCAATAACATACATTTCCTGCACAGTTATATGTATGCAGGCTGTGTTAATATCAACTGATGGTAAGCAGCAGTCGCTTCAAAACAAACTGAGGACAAGCAATTTGGACACAGTTAACATGTCTGGCAAATATCAAAGGTCATAGAAACGCCGTTAGGAATACTGATGGTGGTTTCTCATTACGGGGGGTTAAATAACAACCCCACAAGAGAGTGGAGCACGTGTGAGGTGAATGCAGCAGCAGGGCTTCCAATTACCTCTGAACGGAGAGTTGCCTTTCCTTCCAATTGGAATCATTTCATGGCTCCTTAACTCAAATCAACTCAATAGAAGTTTATACTTCAACCCATTTGGTGACTGTCGTTTACATTTAGTTTTTGCTGCATGAATATTGTGATGTTTTGCAAGTATGAATCAAATCATCATACATGTATGTCTTGTAGATCTGTAGTCTTGGTGCATCTATTGTGGTCATGTGAGATTGATATTAACATCAGCATGACTTGGTCTATTCATTGCTACAATAACAAATTGGTATGGGGAATGAAGCAACTACTATCGGGTAGATCATTCGACATGATATCGCTTTAAATCCTGTAGTGTTAAGATTAGGCCACTTGGCCACAAATCCACGACAAGGAACAGAAACAGCTTGCACATTCATCTTTCTACTTTTGAAGATGAAACACTGTCTGGTCTCAACTTCAGATAATTTTTTTTTGGCTTGCTCATAATCATACAAGGCTAAATCAATTTGATTTGTTGGTTCACGGACTCTCAACCTGAAAACAACTCATGACTGAGGGGAAGCCTGTACCTTAATTGGTACACACAGTTTCAGGGAGGGAATACCGTCAGATGCCAGTTTTCCTTCTTAAGCTCCCTATTATCATGTTGTCCCCTTGCTGAATTTTTGCTAAGAAATGTCCGACAACGAAGAAAAAAATTGACATGGCCTATATAAAAGAAACAAGTGTGAGAAATTTAGTTATCCATAATATTATCAAAGTGCATAGCCTGAGTGTAATCCTGTTTAGTTCCAGGCTCTACCTTCAAAGAAGTTAGAGCCTGGAAGTTGAACTAAACCGGATGACACTCAGGCTACAAAGTGCATATATCAAATCAAAATAGTCGAAATTGAAACCTTTGATATCTGACGATAAAAAAAGGATACAGTATTAAGGATTAGTACCTCAATTCTATTCTGACATACCATTATTGATGGATAAAGGGATTTATAGCCTGTATCGCAAACTCTCCTATCCATGGCTATAAAGGATTCCTCCCGTCCCCTTCTAGGGGGCTGGCTAATATTGGGCAGGCCACTATAAGTGCAATTCAATCAAGCTATTATGCTACTTATAAGTATAAGAAATAAGATGCGTTATTTATGAAACAGAATGATTCATATGTTGGTGTGTAATGGTAGCAATAGGCTTTTATTTCTAAACTCGATGATTGTGTCATCCATAATTAACCCCTAACTGCTGATTTTACGTTATGGCCAATAAAAATCTGCTGCATGAGTGCACCCCCAGAAAGTAGAAGGTTAATTCATTAGGACAGGTCATCACGGCCCATACAACCAGAAACAACAAATGCAGATAAAATGCACACACGCACAAACAGGCCTTCAAGTTACATACCCATCTTCCAAAACCTCTCTAGAGTACATACACCCCTTAACTCTACCTTGAACCATAACCCTAAGCGAAGCCCCAACCCTAGCCCCAACCCCAACCCCAACCCTAACCCTAACATGGGGGTGTCAGAAGGTAGGGGTGTTCGAACATGGGGCTGTCAGTACATAGGGCTGTCCCCTTCAAACCATTTCTAAGCCAAAATCAGCACTGAAAGATGAACGTAAACAGGCCTAAGCTTATAAATCACCAATATTATTGCATATTGTCACATTAAGCCTTTAGAGAAATGACAGTTACTTCCTGTGCAAATCAATGTTAAATAGAATACAAATAACATTCACCTCTAATGGCACTTAGGGTAAATGCTAAATTGGATTTAGTAATATGTTATTTACTAATAGTATAAGCAAGCTACTGAGCTACATTTTGTGGCAAAGCCGGCCATTTTTTGTACACTATGGGCAGGTAGCATATACAGGATTTGACAGCTGTACAAAAGGTTTTCACCGATCCAAAGTCTCAGTTGTACGTACAAAATGTAGTGTACTTTGTGTAATTACACTACACCTACCTTCAAAATATAGTCTTTTTTGAAATGGAAACAATCATATAGTGATAAATCATAGAGTGGAAGACAATAAACCCATACATCAAAAGCATGACCCATATGGAAATGTGAAATTTTGCCCTGCCTGCTCCGGAGTGCTCACAGTAAGAAACACAATTCAATCAAAATATAACTTAGTGCCTTTCTTATCATATCTTTTATAACAGGTGCATATCTTTTATCATATTCTTTATCATATCACATATATCCAGTAAGCTGTTAGTGAATCACCTCCCATAAGAAATATTTCATATTGGGTCAGACATAAATACTAGCCCGTAGCCAAAAGAACAGGTGGTTTATGATGCATTCAAGCCATCTTTTATCTTCAAAGCAAAAGGTCCTCCTTTGAGCAATTTAGTCCCTGTAATCCAGTCAACATTTCACCATTCATCGCATCAAACGTATGACACCTATGCATGAACATGGTAACCATTCAGCAAAACACTACAGTGTTGCATGTTCGAAATGCTTTTGACATTTTGTGAATATGGATGTTACATCCCTCACGCCCAGCAGGCGAATATACCAGTGAAAATACGCCACCATTGATACAGTAACTGCATCTCTACATTGGGCACAACATGTACAAACCAGAGTGAAACGCTAAAGACCTTACCATATTGCCGGGGTTTTTGCGGTCTGTATTTTCCCCATAAATAAAGAGAAGAGCCTCCTGGGATGACTGGACGACCTAGCTCCCAGCTTCAATAAACTGATATTGACGGCCAAAGCAAGTTAACGCTTTGGGCAATGAAAACTGATTTGAAAAATTGATTGACCAATTCGTCTTGTCTTTCTAAACACAACTCAAGAAGTATCTTGTAAATTGTAATTTTAAGTTGCATCATACAAAGGGTGTATAGTAGATAAAAGAAACAGTACTAGTTTTTTTAACAAAACGTCTCTAATGATTAGTCAAGTGAAAGGGAAAACTGCATGCCAGCTTAGCAACCGGGAATTAAGTGGCATTATCTGGTGTTATTAAGTAATTTTCAAAATACGTCATTGACGTCTCCAGGTGTTACGCAGCACAGGTATGATCCCTTTCACCCAAATAACCGATGGGAGCGAATAGCACACTGAGGACGCAACATGTGTAAAATCAACCATACCCTATAATTAAGATTTCAGCTCTCTTCTTGTGTTTTAAACTAACGACTTACCGGTAATGTGAGAATGCCAATTAGGAAGAAGAAAAAGTGGCTGGCAATACAAGACAGCCATCTACAAAGCCACAGAAATCCTTTATGCCATTTCTGCCAATTAATGACGAGATTCGTTGCCCAGGGCTTTCAATTATACTGGTATAATTGTATGGCTTATTTCCTATCTGCCTTTTCAAGAAGCGGAGACCAGACTGTCAAAGAAAAGAGACATTGTTGGGGGAAGATCAAGCTTTCAGCACAATTTTTCCGTCTATCTTTCTTTAAACAAAAGAGAGAGTAGGATTGGATTAGAAGAGCTCAGGAACCTTTAGTGAACTACTTTAAAGGAATGTATAAGGTGCCTACTAAAAGGAGATTGCAAGAAAGGGTGGGGAGGGGTGTAATTGCAGGTATGCATGATAGGGCAGAAATGCTCCCTCCCCACCCTCTCGAGCTCTTCTTCGCGGAAGATTGGATTTCCAGTCTAGTGACATCATGTCAAATTGAAAGGTCAGACTCAGGCGGCCAGCTACGCATTCGAGATCGTAAATTGTGACAGACGGATGTAATACGAGTGACAACTTGACTTTGTGGTTTATTTAGCAGAGAATAGTATGCTTTTCAACCGAAAGTTTTACTTTTAGTTTCCTATAGCAAAATAGTTACCGTAATTTCAAGAATCTATCAACTTGGCAAACTAAAGGAGTATATGCAGATATCTGGCAACACAGTATATAAGTATAAAAGGACTGAGCAATGGTGATAAGAATGGGTGGAAATTCTCCTACAGTTCAGAAGGACTTTATATAACATACTTCAGCCGTGCTGACTACCTGTTATTTTCCCATAATTACAATATTTACATGGAAGGCCCTGAGAATATTTTAGATTCTAGCCACTTAAACTAAGCTAAAGGATTTATAAGAAATACACAAAACAATACCTAGGTTTAGAATAATATCCATGAGAATCAGTGTTATAACTTAACTGTAACAGCAAATATATTGTCAGCTCTCCAATTTACCCATCACAATCTCGCAACAGTAATTTGCTGAAAGTGCAGTTTAATTGCAATGGACTAGGGGGCAGTTGTGCAAGATGTTGATGTATACTTTCATTTGTAGACTTTTGTGACACTTTTTTTATGACCTACTCACATAGATAGCCCTGGAGATCAAACCATGAATAAACGATCATATGAAATAAGCTTTGCAATGACATATAATGAAATGCAATTAATAAAAATATTCACAGTAATCTGGTCGACTGAAATCAGTTTCCGTACCAGTACACACCTAGTTTCATTCATTGTACCAGTACAACACCTAGTTTCAGAGCCACAGGGATTTCCTAATTTTCCCACAAGTCCCCCAACCCAGCGAAAATCTGTGACAGGCTCTTTAGTTAGGGTCTCATAAACTAGTTCAAGCACCACACATTCAAGCAACAGCTGTACACTTGCCATGTCATCCAGATAATTCTTTCTAAATAATCCAAAATGATCTTAAAACTGAGTCAAGAAGTAGACCACGGCTTTTGTCCAGTTTGACACAGAAACTGGCCTGTGAGAACCAACTAAACATGAGAATTAAAGTCTGCTCTTTTTGGGAGGATGCCTCACTAGCTCAGCATTATGTTGACCTCTCCCACTCACTTTAAGTTCACCACATTTGATTTTGTTTGATTTACTGTCTAACAATTGTATATATTAAGCTTTTGTTCTTTGTATTTGATTATTAATTTTTGATTTGATTGTATGTAAGCGGACTCCAGGAAGAATTAACAGACCACAACAATAACCAGACTCTGATCTTGGCATGGTCCTCAGTTGCAATTTATCATTGAGC
The DNA here is from genome assembly GCA_035149815.1 of Branchiostoma lanceolatum. NCBI lineage: Eukaryota > Metazoa > Chordata > Leptocardii > Amphioxiformes > Branchiostomatidae > Branchiostoma > Branchiostoma lanceolatum. The sequence goes on along the minus strand of CM068871.1, from coordinate 14,520,447 downwards.
ATGTCCAGAAGTTGCTGTCCAGACGTTGTTGTCCATGCTGCTTGATGGACAACTTTAATCTATCACAATAACATGCACTTACATACTATTTCCAACACAAATGTCTGTACAGGGAAACTATATACAGGATACAATATTTGCAAACATGACCAAGTATATGTTTACCACCACTGACGGACCAATGATATACAACTTACGAGGTACCAAGCTTTAAGTTTAAGCCTAACTCACCTCTGCATAGTGTGCCTGGGACATTTTCAGAAATAAAGAGGTACCTACACTTCTTGTCGACATCTGTTGCAATGGGTATTGATTAGAAATGAAGATATACATAGTGTACAGAAATGGAATGAAAAATTAAGGGGTGTGGGCTGATAGTACAAAAAGGCTGTGGGTCTATACAGGCTGTTACAATGTAGTAAGAAGATCTAGATAATCACTCACAAAATTCCGGTCATTGCAAACGTGCCTGGATCACTTCTTGCCTAGACAAAGATTCACCAATATCATCAGTACGAATCTCTTCCAAACTTTATTTCTCAGATAGACAAGACTGGGCAAGACATGCTATTTGTCACTGTCAGACTCCCGGACCTTGCTTATGGGTTGTTTGGTTCTACTTGCCAACATGTTTTAGTATTGTTTATTTTAAGACTAATCCAATGTTTATTTGAACACACATCATGGTTCATAAATCCTGCTTGGCTGTGTCTGCTAAGGTGTTATAACATATATTCCAGGACTACCTGCAAAAGGTCGTTTTGTAAAGGATGCAGATTTGTATCTATAAAGCATAGCCGGCATAAACCGCCCTTCAGTGTGTCACACCTGGTCCAGCTTTGGGGGCACGCAACACTGAATGACCCTTCACATTTAACATTTACACTTCTTGTTCCAGGTACTGTTATAAGGTATCCTTTATTCATAGTGAGGATACCCCTATTGTACTCACTTGGTGACAAGGAGTTGCACTATATGATTGATCCATCAGAGTGTTAGTCAATGTGAGACATTTTATAGCATTCGTTAGACCAAGGAAATCTGATGCTAACGGGTTTCCAAACAGAATGTTTGAAATTTACAGTTACATGTACTATAATTCTCTCTTTTTATGACCTCCAAAGCACAATATACACAGATCCCTAAGTCATATGTTAGCGAAAATAGAGATATCTAAGTAATACATAGGGCAAACAAAATCATTACTACCACGGCACGGACCAGGCTGGGCACAGTACGCAAGCGCCGCAAACGCGTTGTCATGGCATTACATTGTTTGCCATTGCGTATCCATACTTGAATGACCGGAGGAAATGTCTATGCTGAAACCACTAATATGATATAAGAGTGTTGTAGTCGGAACATGCTCTTCTATAGAATTACAGGTATGCATAATCAGGTTAAAGTTGAGAGATGTGCTTCAATATCCGGTGTTTAGAACTCGCAATTTGTATTTCCATGGAACAAAATCTAATTTGGCATAATAATAGTTTCTCCTATTTTATTTCAATCAATGTACGTTAATACAGACCTTGAAATACTGGTAGGTCAGAAGTTTTGAGATTTCCTACAACATCTCAATTTCATGGAGGCATAATTCTTTAATGTCAAATGATATTAATACTTTCCAAATCGGAATGTGCCAATTTCTGGGTGCCGAAGATGCTGGAAAGAATTTTCATCCAACTTGAGTAGAAAATTTCCTTGAAATATTGGTATGTCCGCTGTGCGTAACAGTCATTGTGTAGAAGGATACACTTGACGATAAAATAAATCACATAAATAACACATAAAATGGGTTATCAGTGGCCATCATAGGGCATATTTTGGCCGTCATTCAAAACCAGCCTACTTTGTTCTCTTTACAAAACAACATTATGTTCCACTACTAAGGTTTCCTGAATGTCAACAAAGGGCCCAAGGTCACACCACTGCCCTTTTGTTTCACCTCAGGGGGAGAGCAAGGTGCCGATGCAAAATTAAACTGCCTTTGTCTGCACTTGACACATGAACCTGAGAGACCATTTGTCACACCTTACCAGGTTACCCTGTCAAGTTGCACTATACAGGTGCTCGGTTTGGATACTGAAAATATTCTCAACGCACCTGTTAGGAAATGAAAAGGATACTACTTCAAATGTGAATAATTTGACATTTCCCCCATTATATACCTAGTTTGTACTATTATAGTTCTTATCAAAATATTTGCCAAAAATATTTGCCAAACTTTGATCTAACAGATGATTGTCATTTAATCTTACCGGAGGTTAAACCAATTAAAAAGACAAGTAGAGCATGTGAAAAAAGTACAAACAGTCAGTAAAACACACATCAGCACTGTTTGACTAGCCGCTCTACGAAGCAAGCATTATGTACACAGGTATATAGAAAATGAGCTAAGGTTGGCAGGTTCAACGACACCACTTCAAAACAAGATGGAATAACAACTCTATCAAAGCTTTCAAATGTAGTACTACAAGGCCATGCTAACTTTAATAAGAATACAAATCGTAACAGTCATGAAAACTGAAACTGAAGCAGTAAAGGTTGTTTTCTTACAGCAATACCCAATGTATTTGGCATGTGTTTGCTAGTATTGCTAATTTGAGTGAGTATAACTCATTAAAGTATAACCCCCTGACTGTGCTTCAAGGATATACATTATATAGCATGTTTGTACTCAATCGACATGTGAATACTACATGTAGTATGATCGATATATAACGCTAGTTTACCTAAATCAAATGCATTTTTCAGTATTAAAGAGTTGATTGCCACTAATCTGGCAAAAGAATGTTTTCTGTTACATGGCGATATTATTGATTACCTTTATGCTCTATTTCTTCTCTAGTCCTGTTGATACAGAAATATTGCAATTTTAGTAAAGAACCACCCGTTTTCCACTAGGGGAATATTCCTCAAAATTATCTTGCCACTAATGTAAAATTAATACAAATGATATAGTCGCAAACATTGAATGAAGGGAACTGAAAAAGAAATATTGCTGATTTCTGATGAGAATCAAAAGCAATAAAAATCAACTTCTAACAGGCCAACAAAAAATGTGATCTTGACAAGACTCTGCATGGCTGCCTAATGATCTCCAGATATGCTTGAAGTTGAACACTTCCAGCTGGCTGAAGATATGTCTAAGACGCATTTATACCAAAAAAGGGACTGCTAATCTCCTTAGGTTAGGGATCACTTCCTGTTTATCATGGTTTCTACTTGCTCCTGTCCTAACCCCTGGCCCACCTTTCATTACAAGTGATCATTATCACTTTACAGCTTAAACACCACATGGCTGTCCTTCAGAGTTAGCTAAACTGTCAGGACAATATTGACATTTCCAAATAACTTCAAACTTATGTAACTCTTCCAAACATAATGACTGAAAAATGTTGGCGGCATATCCAAAGAGGTATGTATTGGAGTTATATGTCTCTCCGGGGTCGAACAGGATAAGTAAGTAAGTATATGAAAAGAATTAACGTTAGACATTCAAAAAATTGCAAGATCTATAGATCACATTCTTCTGTCATTTTTTATTTCCTCAAATATGTCAAGAAAACATGCAATATGATGCAACACTGTAACATTGTACGATCAGATATGTGGATAGAAACGATCAATATAAAGACTAGTTATTATGTGTGCTAATGTAGGGTTATCTATCAATGTACGATGTTAACATGCAGTTGCTGAGCAATTGATGTTGAAGGCCAAAAATTCAAGCCATTCAATATGGAAGCACTGGGTGTAACATTCATTAGTCCAGATAATACATAGACAATAATACAACCCAAGTAAGATATGATGCATGAGAAAACTCATTATTCCACATACTATGTTATATTGTTGATAACTTCATAATATCAACTTACTTTAGCAAGAGCTAATTAATGTTTAGAATCGCATATCTCAATAGGTATGAATTGCAAAGCTTACTTGTAATATACACTTACAATAATCCAGGTGCCTTTCCTGGCTCACAAAAGTGTCATAAAATCAATTGTGTAGAGCGAGAGAGGAATACCCTGTGCATTAGTATCAAACCTCAGTTACTCCGGGTCCAAGGCCATTCCTAAGTTGCCGCACCATAGAATCATGCAGCTCAATTGCTTGCGGCAACACATCCCTGTAGTGTTATACGTTGACAACTTTATTCCTTTCCCGGCTCCTAAAGTGTCATAAACTCAATCGTGTAGAGAGAAAGAGAACCGCCCTGGGCATTGGCATCGAACCTCAGTCACACCGGGACCAACGGCGCCGCACATCAAATGCCCACTCCATATACAGCACCTTTGAACCACCTTTGAAACTGTCCTATACTCCGTGAACAGCTTTGATCATGTCAGATTTTTGCTTTAGATCCTACGACATGCACAATTGGTAATGTTACTAGGAGGCCTGAAGGGCACTTAACACCACTGCCTAGTGACAAACGGCATGTCGCTTCAAACAGCTGAAACAGCTGAGTTTGTGTGCACTGGTAATGAAATGGACTTCAAAGGCAGACGACCGACAGCCTTTTTTTTTTTTAAGAAGATGCAAAAACTATACAAGATTTCTGACCTTTACTAGATGCACAGGGAGACATTTCTGAGGTGAAAAATATCACCTGTCCAGTTATTGCCATTCATCATCAACTTCCAATTTTGTAATAGCTGATTGGGACCGCTCAACCTACATCTGACTTTGGTTTGTGACATTTGCGTGATCTGTCATAATGCAGAAACAATGATTACAGTTTAATGAAGCACATAGCCATCATAGTATTCGTCAATAAATAAGATAATTAACGTTACACATAAAACATTATGTGGTAAAAAATCAAAATGCACACCCTACACAATGTTTACTGTTTACTGTGTTTATTTTGTAAATTTGAGGTATAGAAAAAAACGTGTCTGGCGTAACCTTAATTGGAAAGGAGTGAGTTTGGGGTGGGCATGGGAGGACGAGTAAAAATCTATTGATGTTGTGTTAATTGTTTAATTACTGATTAAAATCTATTCCTGTGTCATAGACTGTCGCTCCTGGGACCTAGTAGAAAACAAAAACAGCGACTGCGATTTCTTCCTCAACAAGGAATTAATTAGTGGCCGTATAAACAGATCCCAGAGGACAGGTCACTTCTGACATGAGGTCTAGGGGGAAATCAGGGCTTCTAAAACATACACGAAGTGTGCCAGGAATTGTAAATACCACAGGACACGACGTTACCAAGTAACGAAGCTGCTAAGAGCTAGAGTGACGCGATGTGGGGTCCTTCAAATGTGTGTAAACCTGGAGCTGATCGCCCTAATAGGTCCCTCGATCACGACCACGAACCCTTCAGGACATTCTGTTTGATTGTGGGTCACGGTAATTAAGCGTGAAACAATCGCTGTAAAAAGAAACCATAACAAAGCCACAGGGGTCGTGGGGTGGGGGGCGTTGGCGTTACAAAAACAGCGTGTAAGGTTACGAAGTTAGCTGACCTGGAAAGTGTGGATCTCGACCGTCTCCGCCGCGGCGTGGCCCCACCACCAGCCCGCCAGCCCACGCAGGGCGCCCAGCAGCCGCTGCACGGCAATCGTGGCCATGGTCTCCCCTGGCAGACGTTCAACGAGCCGGCTGAAAGCTGTTTTTGATAGCAAAGTTTCGTCCCTGTGTGACCTGCATCACCCGCGGCCGGTCGTGTCGATCATCTAGTCATGTTTTGGTAATAATGTCAGCTGATTGGCCCGCGTAATCCTCCAGATTATGCAAATTTTCAGAAAACGCGCGAAGTTTGAAATGAGGGCTGCTACATTTAGAGCATTGGTTTATTAGGTTATTTGAGTTCAAGCACACTTCAGGATTTCTTCTTATCATGAAGATTGTGTTGTTAACATCACATGTGATTGTAAACTCCATTAACATATACCTGCTAGGTTACATAATGTTACGTTGATGAAGCTTAGACATCCAGGTAATAAGATATGTGAAATGACAGTAACTCAAGCAATTGGATGAAATTTTGAAACAGTATAAATGTTTGTTGATATGGTGTATGTAACTTGTTAATATTAAGTGATATTTCATGGGGGGAGGGGGCAACGTAACTTTACATGAATGTAACGGAGGGGGCCCCTAATTCGCAACTTTTTTTCTAAATCATATTTTTTAAGTGTGAATTTCAAGAGCATCGTGATGAAATGGGGCTATATCATAACTTCAGTTGTTAACTGTTGCATCCAGTGACAAAGCCTTAAACTAAAAGGATCTCCAGGCACTGGTACATTTTTTTTCACTTTCAGATTTAGTATTCAACGACCGGTCCACCTCAATTTTTGCACCATCCACGCAAGAACCGATACATATAAACACTCCTTCTTTCCCCATACTATCCCCCAGTGGAACACCCTGCCTGGCACGGTTGCGACGGCTCCCACCGTTGAGTCGTTTCGTGCCAGGCTAGAGACCTGCCCGCCTTAGCCAGGGACCTCAACCCCCCCCCCCCCCTACTTTGCCCCTGAAGGGGCTATTTGGGGGTACCAGCAATGTAGATGTAGATGTAGATTTGGTTCATGCTACCACACACAAAAGAAAACAGCAGAGATAAAAGTGCAAAACACTTTATTCAAAAGCTGTGATAATGTTATCAAAAATTCTTTTACAAACATTATTGCTTTTAATAGTCCACATCGTTATATATTTACAATGTGTTTGAGACAATATCAAAGACAGAAAATACATAAATTCCAGATAGAAAACCTATGAGGTTATACAAATTCTATTAATATCAAAAGCTGGACACATAAAGATATAGTCTAATTAGAGAGCTTAATGCATGTCATTGCTACTGCATACATAACTGCAAAAGTTGCTGCTAAGGACAAATAAAGTGGCTCATAAAAACAGAAGCTTCTCATGGTCATGTTTCTCAGTGTGTATCTATTTTCTAAAATTTATCATACAGCCATTCATACCATCATGTACCTTATGCACTCTACATTTCATATGTATTTGAAGACAAAGGGTTTTGCAAGTCACATACACAACAGATCACATAATATATACAATTGTAACGTAACATAATAGTGCGTAAGCACGTCGACTGATGAACATATAGGAGTATACTGCTATTTACTAGTATGCAGTGAAAAAAAATGTATACTATTTGTGCATATGGTCCACCCTCATGAATAAAAAAATACTGTACATCATTTTCTATGTCCATTCCCCTCTAAAGAGTACTTTTGCTTGTACTTTCCTTTGGTGGATAAAAAAGGAAGCATAATTATTGCGACAGTATATTCCATTGCATAGATCCTTTCTTAATCATTATTTTGGGTTAAAATCTAAGAGATAAACTTGACACATAGTTACAAGATTAATGTATATCACTGACTAGTTGAGCAGAGAAGTGGTCATATACATACAATGTATATTGAGAATGTGACACCTGCCAATTTTGGTATATTAGTTAAAATCCTCCCACACCATAATTGATGTATAGGGCGGTGCCCATCTCCGTTTCATAGCGCTGGGGCCACACTGTGGTGCAATCACTGCAGCAGGGGGCTAGTCCACTGGCAGTGGAGTGTGTTTAACTTCCATACTGTTTCATAAGTATGTACCATTTTTATAAAGTCTTTGGTATGACTCAATGCGCCTCTTGTCCAGAGGTGCCCTACCTGGGACTAGAACCCCAGACCTTCTGGTCCAAGTAATTTGAACCAGATGTGGCAGAGTAGCAAAGGCGCAGACCACTACACCACAGGGACACCTCCCAATTTTGGTATATATCTATTTGTTTATCTCAGTTAGTCTTATTTACGTGTAAATCTAGGAACAAACTGGATTTGAACCATTGTATTGCAGTGGACAAACCTTAAGATGATGTACAAAACCACTTCATTTCATCTCCCAGCTATACTTTTAATGAAAATAATAACAGTTCCATATTCATCCTCATTCTCCTGCAGAATTTCATCCTCTCCCCTTCAGAGTCAATGATTGGTCCCTTATGATGCTGTAGATCTAGTGGAGGAAGCTGTAGGGGGACGACTTCGCCTGCCTGGCCCCGCCCCCTTCAGTATGGTCATCTGGTCCTTCATCTCCGCAAGCTCTGTGAAGAAAGGGACAAATAATCATTGTAATTAGATCTCAGCATTTGCGGTAATAGATTAACCATGACCAAAGCACAGCTTGGCATGATTTCATCAAAGTGTAATCTAAGGATACCAAATGAATGCTTATTGCTTCAGTGCATTTTCTGCCACCTGCATTGTCTTGCTTAGTCTTTTCAAGTGGAGAAGCAGTGATTGTGTAATTTAACCCAGGGAAACTACTTTGAAGATCACAATGCAAATTTTTGAAATTAAAGCAAGAACTGTGAATGGTTTTACACTCAATCAGCATATCTATAAAGCTAACACCACAAATGGTGCATAGATGAATTTGTAATGACCCGATATTGTCTGTCCTTCAGTACTGCAGCCTCTGCATGAAAGGATATATAAACCAATGGTATTATAAGATGCTAATACAGTAAAATGTTATCATACTGTTTCTGTTCTACAACTTCTTATCAATAAAGTTGTTGTCAGAAAGCTGAGAAAACTACCACTAACTTTAATCTTTGTTATAAAAGGAAATAGACCCAGATTTGTTTTGAAAGGAAGAAACCTATATAAGATTTCATTTTACCTATTCTCCTCATAGACATTATCTCTCACCATGGTTTAGCATAACAACAAAGGAAACAGTGGTGTGAGACCTTGTTTAATAGCCTGGTTCTCCTGTTCCAGTTCTGAGTTCCTGTCGGACAGGAAGACGGCGTCCTGTATGGCATCCTCCAGCAGTTTCCTGTATCGCCCCTCCAGTGCTGCCTTCTGTTCCTCAAACACCTCACGGAAGTTACGGAATGTCTGTCAAAAGAAACATGACAACAATGTCATACTCATTTTCAATTGAAACATATATGGAACATTCTTGCACCTTTATTTCTCATTATGAATAAAAAATCTGAATAAGATGATAACATCAGACCCTTACCATGAAAGAAGGCTTAGTATCAACATGTATTTCTGTGATGTTCAGATAGGCAGGGGGTTTCATAAAAGGTATTACACTCAAGGCCACATTTTGAAAAATAAAGAAATAGATATGATGTTCAGCACCAAGGACAGGTCTGGCGGTATGGATGTAGTGTTCAGCACCAGGGACAGGTCTAACAGAATGGATGAAATGTTCAGCACTAAGGACAGGTCTGTCCATATGTAACATCGGGATAGCTTTTGGTACATGGGAAGTGTCGGCATAATACTTAAGACGTGGGTGAGTACTGAGAGGGTTAACCTTACTTATTTATCAGTAATCAGTAACAATGAAGCAATGAGCACCATTGTGATGATCTCTCACCTGAAAATGTTGCAGTTGCTGTATCTCCATCTCCTCCTTGTGAGCCTTCTGGGCATTCTCCATCGTCTTTTCCAGCATGGTCTTCTCCTGCTCCAACAACTGCAGCTGTAAAGATGTGGCAAAAATACATACATATATGGTAACTGATTCAGCTATGGATTTAACCTATACATATCTGTTCTCAACAGCCTACTCTCACCTCTCAAATAAACGTACCGGTATGTTTATTTTTTTTCGCCTCAAAATCCGCCTGTTACATTCTTATTTAAGACGGTACGTTTATTATTTTTTGAAAAATTGGGGCTTTGGGATCCCTCTAAAATCGAAAGTTAAGGTTTTTCTGCCCATGTTTCCCCAGTATTTTTGCTATTTTTCGGCCTAGCGGTGTTGATTTCCCCGCCGCTATGACCCGACATTTGTGAAATCCTTACGGCACTCATAACATATGGGTTAATCTCGCTATGATGTTACAAAGTTAACGTTGCTATTGGGCGAAAATAAGACGCCACACTGACATTTCAAAATACAATTTTCATATAAATAGAGAGTCTCTGTTTACGTTATTTACGTCGCAAACCAAAGCATGCTGATCAAAAACGTGTCGCCGTAGTTGAGTGCACAGGAAAGAATTCGATGACCACTATTTCTATCGGCAGCGCGGCGGAAGAGTAATTCGTTGACAGAAGACATATTACACGTAAAAACAGCAATTATAACTTTACTTCCCTTGTGATATGTGTTTTGAGGCCGCAAAATCTCAGAAAGGCAGAAATTTGTTGGTAAACAACAGCATGTTTCGCCATCGAAACATGGCGGCGGCACCACCAGGCGTGGTGACAGTAAAACTAGCAGCATATTGCATAGTGCGTATAACGATCTTTAAAATGATACCGTAAACACGTGGAAAATATTATATTTGGGGGCAACGATGGACACAGAATTCCATCTATATTTTAGGAGGCTTGACATTTTAAAATAAGCGTAAGATTTTCCAAATTTAGCGGTAAAGTGTGGTTTCTATTGTCAACATGTAATCGGTAACTTCTTAGTATGTGCGGTCTGAGACGCTGTGCTACTTTTACAGTCGGGCTCTGTTCAGTATTGTGGGCCCAACAGCGGGAACTCGAAATCCGAGCGTCTCACAAAAACTTTGCTCTCGACGCTATGGAGCAACAGTTTATGGACATAACCCTTTTTTTGGTGTTCATATTTGTTTTTTTGGGGGTAATGTCTTTAGAAAATATGATTAGGTACAATTAGTTGTCTGATGATTTTGATTATATGTCAGTAATAATAAATCATAATGATATCCATGTATAACAATTTACCTTGATCAATTGCTTCAAGTTCCAAGTAGAAAATACATGGATCATGCATACATTTTCACTTGTTGAATTTGAAAGCACCGTTGGCCCCCGGTTAGGGGTCATAGCGGGGAACCTATGCCCAATTTTTGAAAATTATCATTATAGTTTGCGAAGTGGCGAGGGAGATCATCATGATTTGAACAATTCACAGCTATGTACACTTTTTATGTTCAATATTTTTATACTTAAATCTAACAGGTATGGTCCTCAGACATATTATTGAATAGATATACTTAAATCTAACAGGTATGGTCCTCAGACATATTATTGAATAGATATACTTAAATCTAACAGGTATGGTCCTCAGACATATTATTGAATAGATATACTTAAATCTAACAGGTATGGTCCTCAGACATATTATTGAATAGATATAACCTACCTGCTTATTATCTTATTTCCCTTGGACAGTAGTATGGACACAGTTTTACCTCGACTGTCAATTTTGAAAATTTCCTGGGGGTACTTGTATTTCAGGGGGTACTTATATTAGATTTTGAAGATTTGTCCAAGGGGTACTTCTATTCTAGGGGGTACTTCTATTTGAGAGGTGAGAGTATGTAAGTGTGAAGAAGCCTGGCAACATACAGACAACAACATACAATATACAACAATGCTACATTTGTACATGTATGTCGGAGTGTGGAAACCCCATGTACCTGTAGAGTGATGACAGATTTATCTCCCTTCATCTCAGCAAGCTGGATCTCCAACTTTACAGCATCCTTGGTTGAATACTGCACTCCTTGGGCCTCCTTCAGCTGTAAGACACAACAGATCTTACTTTCATAATCTATAAAACAGTGACAACGCATTTATATCTGTGTGTGAAGCTTTTAGGATTAACAAAGTTCAAATATAGTACAATTAAAAAATGTCCAATATCTAATACACCACAAACCTGTGTCAAAAGTGTGTTTTGTTGCAAAATTTAGATGGTACATTTTCAACATGTGGTCCTGAATACCTGAATCTCTGCCTTCTCCTGCTCCAGTTCCATCTTCATGCGGTCCAGCTCCTCTTTAATCATGGCTCGGTTCTCAGCCTCAAACTTCTGACGTTCCTCAGCCTGCAACATGAAAACAACAAACATTTCACAACTAAAGATCTACTACTACAATTTGCACATTAGATCTTGCTGTTCCAAAAAAATGACATTTTACAAAAATGTCCAGAAACTATATATAAATCTCTGGCTTACCTCAATCCTGTACCTTAGCTCAGAGTTCCCTTTCAGAGCAGAGCTGGTGGCTCGAGCCTCCTAAAAATATTCAAGAACAATTTGGAGAATGAAAAAAAAAAGGATTATGTACAACAGTAAATTTTCTATCTTTTCTATCAGGCTGTGACTACAAGGGTAGTATTGCATTCTGATGTTGTTATATCATAAAATTTATACAAGAGGACATCTAGAGCCAGGTTAGCTTGCAGGAACTGTCAACTTGCCTCCTTCTCAGCCCTTTGTTTCTCCTGCAGGTCCTTAAGGCGTTTCTTGATGTCTTTGATGGCCTCCGTCTCCCTCTTCAGGTGCTCCTTCAGGTCATGGATGGCTCCAACACGGGCCTTAGTCTCATCCTCCTTAGCTTTACCTGAAATTCATCAAATGAAATATATGTCAATATCAAAACAGAGCAATGCTGAATGAAGAAGAATTATGGGGTTTGACTCAACCTCAATACAGTGAACTTTAGCTATTGCCTTTGCTGTAAATGTTTCATTATGAAATCCAGATAAAGAAGGCAACTTTTTCAAGGTAATATCTAAAGTGCGATTTGACATTCCATATAAAGAGATTCAAGCAGGGTGGAAAAAAAATCTTCTTCGTATTTCTTTCTCCCTAATACCCACTGTCAGCTCTAACTATTCTATGCTTTACAATAACTTGAATATGACCAGACTATAGACTGACCCATCTCTGTCATCTTGGTGTAATCAGCAATCTTGGCCTGCAAGTCGTCCCTCATCCTGTCCAGCTGCTGACGCTTCTCTTTGTACTCCAGCTGAAGCTAAAGGGGAGTGCACACATCCATGGAGATATTTAGAAGGATAAGGAACGTAAGTATATGTTTGCGTACACAAGGTTAATCTCCCGTATACAGGTCAATATAGTTGAGTTCAGAGAGAGATCGTATGGAATGACCGTTAATCTATTGCAACGTTGACCAAAGAGAATGAAGAAGCTATAATAGGTTTAGATACCAGGCTATATACCGTATGCACATTACGTTCTGAATACGTACTGGAGAGATACATGTAATTGTGGTCTTCACAAGGCCATAATTCATGCCTAGTAATAATCAGCCCCACAGCTGTTTGACTGTTCTGCTATCTTCTAATCGAGCAACATTTTTCACCTCTTGAAAGTGGAGATATTTACCTTGTCTTTATCCTTCTGGATCTGCAGGATGCGCTCCCTGGTGTCCTTGTTTCCCCTCCTGACTGCATCCATCACCCACTCAAGGATACCCTGTGATACAATATTCACACATTCATGGCTTTGCCTTATCAACCCTATCTAGCATCAATCACTACTATGGATATCCAGTGCTATATGGACTTCCAGGCACAAAGATTTAAAGTCTTTTGTTATCTTGAAAAAATCGTGAAAAAAGGAAAGAAAGGTTGTAAATTGTGTTGAAGAAACAATTTGAGACATTGACACTTAAATATGCAAATTTTCTACAAAAAAGCATGTGTTCCGATTTCCTGGTAATAGATTCAGTGAATACTCTAACCAAACAGTCAGATACATGTCAGCACATTTAATAACATTATAAACTGAAACATGAGATCTTAAAGCAATGTTTAACAGATCATCCAGGAACCTGTTCTAACTGTATTACCACTGCATTACCTTGTTGGCCAGGTTGTGCTTTCTCTCCTCCTCATTGGCGTCAGACAGCCTCTCCCGTTCCTCCCAGCTCTGCTTCTTGGCCAGCTGTAGATCCTTCACAAGCTCCTACAAGGTTCAAGTTCATGGGTTATTGGAAAGGTTTCCGAAGGGTCAACATCACTGGTGGCGTGTTATATAAAAAACTGGTGTGTTACGCCAAAGGGTGGTTTTACCGGCTATATAGATACAGCATGGGGGCGGAAATGTTTCAAATAAGGACATAAAATTAAAAACAATTTCAATTTTGTACATTTCCATCAAATGAGGGATGGAAAATGAGAAGTGGCCAAGGAAAATTACCACAATGACCATAGAGGGAATAAATCCAAGGGGAAGACCTCGCAAGTGAGTGAGTGAGTGAGTGAGTGAGTGAGTGAGTGAGTGAGTGAGTGAGTGAGTGAGTGAGTGAGTGAGTGAGTGAGTGAGTGAGTGAGTGAGTGAGTGAGTGAGCGAGTGTGACATTTCCATCCAAACAAGTGTCCAAACATATAAAGTGATGAAATTTGGACAGAGCGCAGACCTCCATCTTGATGACATCATCCCGCTCCGCGGGGCTGCTGCTGCTGATCTTGGTGCGGAGACGGGCGATTTCCTTACGCAGCTCGCTGATAACCGCGCTGGTCTCGTCCTAGGAAGATATCAGGTCATGAATCTTTCTCATGTTGAAGCCCAATGCGTGCAACATTTTTCAGGTCTTCCTACTTAAGTGTAGATAATCATACATATTGTATCTTCACTCCAAAATGCAAAATACAAGATGACCTTTTTCTAGATGACAGTCAAAGTTTTGGATGATAATGACCATGGTAAATCTTAGGCTTGAAAATTAACTTTGAAACACTTTTTCCAGACAGTACTAAAAACACTCACAGGGTTCTGCTTGACTTGGTTGTTGATTTTCCTGGCAGTCTGCACAAGCTGCAGAGTAGACTGTGTCTGACTTGCACTCACATCTAGAAGGCAATGAATAAAGTTATCCCTCCTACCTACTACAAAACAAGAATTCCTGACAGATGCCACTAACACACAACAGCCAGCAGTTCTCTACAACCTGTTGTCTCCTGTTACACAGTTACAAGTAACAAGACAGAAGCAGAAACCGATACAGTCTGATGAAACCAAAAAAGGCCATGACCAACACTTTCACCAACAGATCCATATCTATGTGGAACATATCGGATACATGGCAGCTAAGAGCAAATTTAGGCAGGAAATTCTAAGGCACATGACATTATATATATGTTAGTCAATTCTAATGTAGTCTGAAAATAGCTGAAACAACTTTTGTGTAGTTTGTGTGCCAGTTGTATGTTGTTTGTACTCCATTTAGACTGATTGTATGATAGCTAATGGAGTGAATAAAGTATCCAACAGTGGGTGGATCTTGACTGACCTGCGGCTGAGATGGTGGCGACCATGACGGTGTAGCTGTTCCCTCCCAGTGCATCCTGCAGCAGACGGGTGATGTGGGAGTCCCGGTACAGAACATTGCTGTCCTTCTTCTTCGACTCACCAAGAGCCGTCAGCAGGGCATTTACTCTGTCATAGGTACAAATATCATACATTTTGTACTGATACAACATCAAGCTTTGACCGTAGACTGAAAAGTGATACTGTTAAAAGAAGTGTCTTTAGGTACCATTTTAGGCATACATGCCCCCAATCACAAAGTAACCATAAAAGAATGACTGGAAACAAAATCAAATCCATGATCATCTGACATTTACTTCAACCCTTTTAGATCTAACAGACCTACTGGAACAATCATCATAGTTTTGTCCTCACAGCAAGTGTCTGTTGAAGATGCGCTGTATTAAGCAATATCAATATCTTTCAAATAAACAGTAAAAAATTAACAACGAGCAGTTTCCACATATTTGTACTCACCCCTTACAGGCACTAGTCTCTGCCCCTGCCAGGTCTACCAAGTTGACCTGTGACCTCACACCCTGTCCGTCCAGCGTACTCAGGTCCTTCTGTTCCACGCGAATCATCGCAACACGATGAACACTGTGGCAAACAATTGTAACAAAACATTTTAAAAAACAAAATGTTTCTCTTTACACCATAGCCCACAGCACACAATGACCCAAAAGATATCCCAATGTTACATATGGACAAACCTGTCCCTGGTGCTGAACATTACATCCATCCAGTTAAACCTGCCCCTGGTGCTGTACATTACATCCATCCAGTTAAACCTGTCCCTGGTGCTGTACATTACATCCATCCAGTTAAACCTGTCCCTGGTGCTGTACATTACATCCATCCAGTTAAACCTGTCCCTGGTGCTGTACATTACATCCATCCAGTTAAACCTGTCCCTGGTGCTGTACATTACATCCATCCAGTTAAACCTGTCCCTGGTGCTGTACATTACATCCATCCAGTTAAACCTGTCCCTGGTGCTGAACATTATATCAATTAATTCATCTGATCTTCCTTGTTCAAACAAAGTTTTGGACAGCGATATGATGTATAGTGCACAGACAGGGGCACATATAAAAAATCATCACCAACCTCTACAGGCTTATACTTTCTTTCAAAACTTGTAAAGCTCAACAACAAAAATGTCAAAAGACATTTTATAGAAAAGTTGCAAATGTAAAGAGGACAACAACATGTCCACAGATGTTAGGCTTACCCAGCCTTCTGATCTGGTTGGATGATGGCACTGACTCTGTTCCCCTGGTCATACAGGCGGTTCAGATCCTCATCGTTGTGTGCTACAATCTCAGAAGCACCCTCCACAATACTGAAAAAAATCCAGATCGTATGATATTTATTATTGAGGAAAGCAAGTGCAACTTTTGATCATTTTTTTTCAAATCGTAGTAGTAAATGCAGGCATAGAAGTGCTATCAGCTGAAGCTGACATTGATTTCTAAAAACTTAATGCATATCTTTAGTACATTAAAACTTACATGCCCAGTTGAGGATGTTGCCTCACTTTCATCTCGTTGCCATGGGGATTTAGAAGGTCAATGAAGCTATCCCCAGAAATCTGCAAAGAGTAGAAAACAATTAGAGGTGTGTACCAATGTCTTGTAATGATCTAGTTGTAACAGTTGTAGTTAAATGAATAAATGACATAACGACTCCTTCAATGTGTGTAAAAAAAGTGCTCCTTTCTTCTAGGAGTAGTTTTTTACAGTGTTGCACATGAACAAATACTGTACCTGAACATAGGTGATGGACACAAAGAAGTCCCTGTTGTCTGACGCAGCTTCAATCTGCCTGAAGAGAGTCGAGAACACCTGGGCAGGTGATGGTAAACATAGTTGTGTCATTATAATGTGAAAGTGATCTCAAACAGTTTAGCTCACTGGGAAGCTCATCTTCAACTACCGGCAGTCATGACAGAGAAGTAAGACACTATATTGTATAGTATTTACAGGTTCATTATAGCTTTATTGTTAAACAATAGACTTTGATTAGAGGTATGATTTTTAGAATGATTTACCTGTGGTCCAATACCTGGATCCTCTTCAGTGCCATGCATGATGTAGGACTTCCCATATCCAGTCTAGAAACAAACATGTAAACAAGATAAGACATATCAATACTTTAAAAACAAACTGTGGTAACAGCATTTTGAAGACACACTTAATAGTAGTTTAACAGTGCTATAAAACATACCAACATAATCATTACCTCATCATTTCTTAATGTCGCAGTGATTTACCAGCTCCCATGGAGCAATATTGTACATTGAAGACAAAGTAAAGGGACATTCTCAAAATCATTATACTAAGTCTGAAAATCTGACACTTATTGTTACCTGTCCGTAAGCCATGATGGTCAGGTTATAGCCATCCACAACCTTTTTGACCAGAGACTCGCATTTGTCCTTGTACACCTGGCCCTATGGGGACAGCATGGGGAAATATGAGATGTCAACTGGTGCACACTGTGTAATCTTTTCAAGAAGTTATTTCAGATTCGCAAGCTGCTTCTTTGGCGACTGGAGTAGCTCTCCTTGAATACATTTTATTCTTACATTCTGCATTGATGATTTATTTGCAATCCAGATGGTTTTCCATCATCATGTTAAAGGCATATGCTTCTACAGATGTGTGAAGGTGCAATCAGTAAGTATATCAGTGACAGGAAGGCACTTTAAGGCGTTTTGTACATACCCACATGAAGCACTGTAGTATTTGCTCCTGGTCAAGTAAAGCAAGCCAGGGATGCAGTACAATGCAAATATTGTGTAGCAAGCAAGCAGTGATGATAAAGGTAAGAAAAGGTAAGCTTTGTGATACTCGTACTTCTTCAAGCAAACAGTTTGCAGCCTACAGTGCCACTGGAGAAGCATGTGTTATGCAGGTAAAGTGTGTAACAAGCCAGCAGTGTTGATGATGATGATGAGCATAAGTTGCAGCAAACAGTGATATTGGTGGGAGAAGGTAAGCTTCACATGATACTTCCTCAAGAAGGCATTTTGAAACTTACAGATTTACATTTTGTATTGGAAAACCAAAATAATTGAGCAATACATGTATTTCATATAAGCTTAAGCATAGTTAAATATATCTATGCCACTAACACAATCTGATCTGTACCTGCATATGTGGTAAATATATGTGGGAGTGGCCAGTGTTAGATGATTGACAGCTCACCTGTCACAGGTATTAAGTTGGTATCACAATGTAAAATTCAACTTACATTGGCAACATCCCAGAAGTAACTCCCATCTGTAGAGAAGGTCTGCTCCTGAAATATGGAAAGTACACAGTATGTTTGAGATAATAAAATATTATGATATAATGATATGATATTCAAATAAAACAATAAAACAAAGATTAAATACATGGTTGTAATGATTACCAAAAATGGTCTTTGAAAAAAAATTGTAAGGTCCTTACCTTCCCTCCCTGTACAGTAACCTTGTCACCAGAGACTTTTACTGCCCTGGATGCATTTTTGCCCTTCTCACTCTCTGCAATAAAGCAACATTCAACATTTCATGAGAAAAAGAAAAGTGTCAAAGATAATTAAATACATCAAGGGAAGTTGAATGATTCTTAACACAACATTATTCTTTAACTACATGACATGTTAGATCCCTAATGTGCAATTGGTGATATCACCTGCTGATGTTATTCATAAGCTTAGATGCATTTCTTCTATTTTTGTCACATTTATGAAGTTTGGGGTCGTAACAAGGGTGACGTTTGTATTGTAAAACCACAAAATCAAAAAGCTGCAGTTAAAACTGTAACAGAAAGGCCATTTATATTTTGTTCTTCGGTTGACGTGTATTGTAACACCCACCTGTGAAGGGACGACACCTCACAACAGCCTGTACTGAACACTTCTCCCCTGACTGGAACACAAGCATGAACAAATATTGTTACACAGAAACTCGGCATGATCAAATCAAGAAGTTTATAGCCTCCTTGAATTCAGATTCACATGTAATGAAAGTAGGTCATGATCAATAGTTTGTTTATAACTTCCTCGTTCCTGGTTAACCTGCAACTTCCCAACAATCGTGAGTTTGCAGCCTAAACAGTGATACAGCACAAAGAGACACATTTACCTGATCATACATAGCGCCAAAAGTCCTCCAAATTTCTGTCTATGTTGCAATGTTGTTACTCCGGGAAGGAGGAATACCTCCTTCTGGGAGTATTGGGAATGTATTTGTTTGCGCGTTCGCAGCTATAACTCACGATCCCGTTGTCGCATTGGTGTGTAACTTGGCATATCGTTTGCCTGGTTCGGCGTGGTGATGCACAATGTCTTTGTTACGCCGTAACTACTTTTATCGTCAATGCAATATCGAAATTGCACCCCTATAATTAATGGTAAGGGCCACTGCCTTGGTATAGCGACCATGTTATAACCCGTTACGCTTGACTGCAATACTTCAGGCAGATACGGTGTACGAAAATTTCCTACTTGCTATGATCGTATAGTCACTGTTACATTGTAAAATAGACAACGTGCATCACCACACGCAACCTAGCTAGTGATATACCAAGTTACATACCAATGCGGCAACGGGAATTGTGAGTTTTCGCTGCGAACATGTGCCGAGTGAGCTTCAGTCTGTGTATTAAGTATGCCGTGTCCAGTCGCAGGTCGCATACTAGTTTGGCGCACGAGACGGACGGTGCACTTTTACGCACAGTGTGAAAAGGGGATATCTCTGGACCTTCAAACTTCTCACACTTGTAGTTTGTAATACGGAGGCTGTGACGATATAAAACGTTTACGCAGGGGATGAAAGATTGTTAAGATATCTCTCTCAGAATAGTGCGCGCGGGCCGCGGCCAGACTGTGTCACTTCCGGGTGGATTGAAAGATCCGGTGACCTTTGACCTTCGAGAAATATTACGATAATACAAATAGGCTGATAGCTATAGATCAGGCATGCCTGCAATAAATTGTGGAAAGAGAATTTACTGCCTATTTGAGATTTCTGAAACATTTTAGTTGTAAGGCTGAATGGTTCGTTGATCTTCAAAAGAAGCCATCTAGATCTAAATTTGTGACTTTTCCCTGAATTTCTAGATCCTATCTGTGCCATGCTGTAAAAACGTACTTTTCAGCAGGTTGACCCCTACTGTATTGAAAGAAAAAGATAAATAAACACCTTTTCTTTACTTGCTATAAAACACTACTTGGACTGTACAGAGATGCAATTTGTGTGGGTCAATATTTTTACTTACCGCTTATCAAAAATGCACTTTTCACATAGTCTCTACCAGACTAACTACGCCAGGGTTTCACTTGCAGGCTCCGTATATGATCGTCCATGTGGACTGACTCTACTGGCTAATCATTCCTTTTTCTGGCGAATTGTACGATTCATACGCCCGTAAGAGGGCTTGGTGGAGGCTACTTTTCACACCTGGCACCACATACAATCCACGATTCCGTTGCTGCATGGGCATGTTAAGTTAGCCTGAGTGTCATCCTGTTTCAGTTCCAGGCTCTATAAATAAATTTTCTGTGATTCCACACCTTACAGCAAGATTCATTTGCTTACAGCTGAGCAGGTCACTAGCAAAGGAAATGAACAAACACCTCACCCAAAATTTACAGACTATAAATACTTCACGGAGAATTGTGTCCTACGGACTCTTGTTTGTTTTTCATTTATCAACTTGAAAGACAAGCATAATGTTTATGACTTCTATTAGAAGTTTAAAACTTTACCCCATAGCTCTTAATGAAGACAAAATATTTCCCATCAACTGCAGCACTTATTGAGGCAATGAGGGATGAGTAGTTTGAGTGAATTGGATTCAAGATTTGCACTTACCATGTTATCTCCTGTGGTATGTCTTCTGTAACTTCAGTCTTTGCACTTTCAGAAATGTTGTGGTAATGGGTTTAATTATGGGGTGTCCTAAGCTGACAGGACGTTTTTGCCTAAATAAATTTTCGAAATCCTGACAAATATGTAACACAATTCATCATAGATCGGTGCTATGGTGTAAAATATTCTAAGAATATAATTTTCCGTCCAATTAAAAAACATTTATACACAAGGTGTAAAATATATTGTGGAATAAGATACGGCATACATTATATATAATTTAAGATAGTCCCTGGCGTACCTTGTCACTAGGTTACCATGACGTCATTTCCCACCTCTCGTGAAATCTCGTAGAGATGTTTCCTGTCTTAAATCATCTTTTAATTTGGGGTCAGTCAGTTTTGAATACAACGGAGGATATCTATTTTATCTATATGATATTTGTTACGTTTCTAAGATGACAATTGTTGTTGTTTTGCTATTTTTATGCACATTTGGGGAAATTAGTAGCATTATTTTGTCACGTGATAAACGAGAGTTGTGAAGCGAAGATGGCGGCGTCCAGCTAAAACTTTTTCGCTTTGTTCAAATTCTTCGTTTTACAGGGAATTTTCGAGTCCTGGAAGTAATTTAAGGCATATCACTTAAAGACACAACTTCAGTGTGTATTGCAAGCAACCTTCTACTTTGATCGAGATCCTAGACGAGCCAGAAATTCAGGATGGTTGAGGTATGTACGCCTTACGTATGCATGCGTCTCTTGTGGGGAGGGGGGCAGTCATTGGTTTTCCTTCTTCCTCTTTTATTTTACACGTTTCTTGCTTTAAAGAACACATCATAACAGATGTGCCATGATATATTTTTTAATGCTCCCCTTTTTATTCCACACAGGAAGTTACCAAGCACTCCGTACATACCCTGGTGTTCAGGTCTCTGAAGAGAACACATGATATGTTCCTGTCGGACCACGAGAAACCAGTGGGGAGAGATCCAACCAGGTACAAATTTATCCCGTGTTATTAATTTATCTGTGAATATAAGCTGGTTCACGGTTTAAACTGCGCATGCGCATGAGTGTAAGTAGTTGTTGATACAACGTTACACAAAAGAAGAAAGAAAATCTAAGAGGTATAAACACCTGAGGCTGATCTGACATGAGCAATTGGCCGATTGCCAAATTATGACTATACTCAACAGCTACTGAAAAACATGAGTAGAGTAGAGTAGAGTCTACAGTCAGGTAGGATGCATCACATCCAGTTTAGACCGCTCCCTTGTAACACTTCTTTAGCCGACTGACACTGTCGGTTTGTGTGGGTGGTCCAGGGCTCTGAAGTTGTATTTTACAGGATGGCTTTCCATAAGGCGGTCAAACCTGGCTTTGAAAGCGTTCACTGAAGGGGCGTTGACAACCTCTTTTGGCAGTTCGTTCCACCAGGGAATGACCCTGTTACTGAAGAATGACAGTCTTTTGCTTGTCTTAGTGGCATTTCTTGTCAGTCTTAGGTTATGTCCTCTTGTTTTGGAATCCCCCTGAATTTCTGATAGGCATGTGGTGGTGTCATACAAGTCATGGACATATTTGTAGGTGTTGATGAGGTCTCCCCTCAGTCTTCTATACAGCAGTGATGGAAGCTTCAGGACTTTGAGCCTTTCCTCGTATGAGAGGTCATGTAGACCGGGCACTCTCTTGGTTGCTCTTCTTTGCACATTTTCGATTTGTTCAGCGTGTCTCCAGGTGCATGGTGACCATATAGGTGCACCGTATTCGAGGTGTGGTCTAATCAGTGATTTAAACAACAGGGTAAAAACATGTGGATAAAAGTTTCCAACCACGAGCTTAATTAGATGTATGTGACAAATTATAGCCTGAGTGTATATGTTTGCTATATAAATCATCAACATAAATGTCAATGACCATCAATGGATTTTGATTACCTTGAGGCCAGTGCATTTGCAGCATGTTATCTGAAAAGCCATATTTGTTGTCCCTAGTGATGCAGTGAAAAGGAACTGTAAGGCCCATGATGAGTACGGCCCTGTGATGAACCTGGTGGAAGAGTCACACCTGGAGAGACAACAGCCGTCAAACGCTTACCCAGATCCACACCAACCAGGTATGGGCTCTAATTTTCATGTCTACTGTGGATTGAATTGAATTGTAATTTGTATACAGTCAAACCTGTATAAGTGAAACCTCTACATAAGGACCACCTGCCCAATATTACCATTATTGTTACAATTATTTGGATGTCCCTTAGATGATTTTGGCCATTAACAGAAATTTTATTGTACCCCTGAGTGGTCTTCTTTGACAGATTTGATCACCAAAAACATATCTCATATTTCACTGTATTTCCAGACTTCCAGATGGAGAACCCTGTGATGTTGGGAGTCCATCCCTACCCCAGTGTGCCAGGTAGGTTTTCATATGTTATATCCTGTTAATTGTTTGGAAGTTAACAAGAATGATACAAAAGACTGCATATGCAAAGTCTCCTGCAAGTAGATATGGACAGGTTGACCACACACGATTTTGTACATTGCATGATGTCATCAACATCTCTGTATTCTTGTTATTTTTGTGTAGTCAGTATACATATAGATTGAATCATTAATCATTGACTACATCTGGCACTCCCAACTTGCTGTTGTGTGCAGGTGTAGAGTTGAGTGCCGACACCGTGGCGCAGATGCGAGGTCCCAGCGATGGGGGTATCCAGGATGTCATGCGAGCCCTGCCCCCCTCCCAGGCCAAACTGGAGGCCGAGCGGACTGCAGCTAGCGTGGCCGACATCCACAGACACCACGGGCCTGAGCGATCCATGGTATGATTTAAAGTGAAAGAAAGTGAAAGTGACCTTGAGCCAGTTTAGCTCGAGCTTGTCGTCCACTGATTGTGATGGAGAAGACAAATGCTATATACACAATTTACAGGTTCATTGTACCGGGGAATTCCCCTAGCTCTTTTTGACAAGCACAATGAACAGTGGACCACAGCTTAGCATCCTGTCCTAAGGACTGCAACCCTTTCCAGTAGAGTGCATGCTGAGTGAACGACAACAGCCAGGATTTGAATTCCTAATCTCTTGGTCCAGAGGCAGGGTAGCTAACCACTGGACTAGGCCTGATACATTTATAATTGATTGATACTTACAAGAGAGACTGTGAAATGTTCTCATTTTGACTTGTGTCTTTAGCCACAAGTATCTTTCCCACTCAAGAAATATATTTTTGTTTCTTTCAGGCACTGGTTGCAGTGGACAAAACTAAGGGAGCCATGGTTCCGAGGAAGGCCCCCACCATGCCCAAGCCCCAGTGGCACGCCCCCTGGAAGCTGCACAGGGTGATCAGTGGGCACCACGGCTGGGTCAGGTGCTTAGACTTCGAACCTGGCAACCAGTGGTTCGTCACAGGGTCTAACGATAGAGTCATAAAGGTGGGGAGAAGTAGTCTTGTGTGTTTGTATTGCCTGGTTTTCCAGGATGTAAAACTATTTCTTTAAGGTCCACAGTTAAATTCAGGTTGCACAGTGTAGTATGCATTTTTCTGCAGTTTAAAAAATTATTATGATATTGTAATGCACTTGACACAGTTGCTTACCTCATAATCAACTTAGTACAGCATTTTTAGGTCCATATAATAGTGCTACTGTATATTGTCACACATTCATTGCTTGAAATAATTTACAATATTTGCCCATGTCCAGATCTGGGACCTGGCCACCGGTCGACTGAAGCTGTCTCTGACGGGACACATCAGCACGGTGAGGGGTGTGGTTGTGTCGCCACGGCAACCGTACCTGTTCTCCTGCGGTGAAGACAAACAGGTGAAGTGCTGGGACCTAGAGTACAACAAGGTGTGTACAGAACTTTCTTATTTTGGAGAACATAAGAAATAGACAGGTGTTGAATCTTCTGCCTGCTTTTGAGCACCAAAAGGTTTGGTGAGCAGCTAAAGTGTCAAGGAAAACGATAAGATATTCTGGTAGTATTATAGGATGGTTGGAAAGTCTCCATCAAATTCTGAAACTAGTACCTTGCTCAATGAATCTCCAAACATCCTCTGAATTCCATGAGAGCTTTATGATATTTGGTGGCCTGCCAACATTAGTGTTGTGTTTGCATGATTTATATGCTACCAATAACTGAATAAATATCTCTTTGTTGTTTTTCTTTTTACAGGTGATCCGACACTACCACGGACATCTTAGCGCCTGTTACGCCATCGACCTTCACCCAACCATAGACGTCCTGGTCACCTGTGGGAGAGATGCCTCTGCAAGGGTAAGACTTAGATAACCTGTATTGTAGACTCCTTCAGGTGTAGATCCTGTTTTATGGAACCTTATGGAATCTTGTCAGTTCTTTGTTTAGCTTCTCTCTATGTATCACATTAATGCTAGGACTTGACTGATGTGTTTGTGTATGTTTATAACTGTGATACCTAATGTGTTATTTTCCTAGGTTTGGGACATGCGGACCAAAGCTAACATCCACTGCCTATCAGGACACACTAACACTGTGGCTGACGTCAAGTGCCAGGCTACTGAACCACAGGTAGAGTACAATAAGGGTTCATTGTTTTTCTATATGAAGTCATTGCTCTAATGTAATATGTTTATTCTCAGATTTGATAGAAGTTATGTTGAACTGGAAGATGAACATGAAATCAGTATGGGGAAAGTCTGTACATTGGTACAGATGGTTTCAGGGAGCAAATATGTTGCCAGATTGAAGTTTTCCTCCCAGTACCCTGTTTCATCTTGACCTCTTAGTAGATTCCTACCATCAAGTGTCTGAAAACCAAAGAATTGAAGAGGTGCTTACAGTGTTTTTCTCTGTTTCAGATTATCACTGGAAGCCATGACTGCACTGTTCGCCTGTGGGACTTGGTCGCTGGGAAGACACGGGCAACCCTGACCAACCACAAGAAGAGTATCAGATCCATTGTGCTGCACCCTAAACTGTAAGTCCTGCCATTTTATTTGACTTTGCAGAAGTAAAAACATATCTTTATCATGTGTGATTTTGCTAGAAAAACAAAGAACCTGCATCTTACATAATCTATCCTGTCTGTTGATAGTCCATTTCAACAAAAAGTATTTTGAAATTCATACTGGCAAATGTTGATATGAAATTGGTACGAAAGGTGCTTTCCACAGTGACTGATACTTACATTTAGGGATGATGCTATGTTCTCTACCTTAAATTTTGAGAACCTGATGCGGTAGTACTGCTGCAGATTGCTAGGTGGTGCTCATGTACAAAACTTCTCTCTGTCTTTGCAGCTACATGTTTGCATCAGCCTCCCCAGACAACATCAAACAGTGGAAGTTCCCTGATGGAAACTTCTTACAGAACCTGTCCGGTCACAACTCCATTGTGAACACATTGGCACTGAACCAGGATGGAGTACTGGTTTCTGGAGGTAAGCAGGACATTGTTCTCTAATGGTTAATCGGCTTTTCCATTTGTTTGTCAGTTTACCAGTGTTGTAGTTCTCTCAAGACTAGGCAGGTGGTTTACCTACAGTTGAAGAGCTGATAATTCTGGTCACGGAAGCTCTGATTACTATTTTAGTAAATGCGCAGACTCCTCTTGAAATGGAAATTGTTTGTGGGGCTTTCATATCATAGAATTTGAAGTTACAGTTTTATGTTGTATCATACCTTGTAATTATGTAATATCAAAAGATGGGAAGTTGCAATAGAGGATGAATTGTAGTCAGCATTGTACGAGAATTCTGTGATGTTTAACCATCCTCTCCCCCCACAGCTGACAACGGTACCCTGCACTTCTGGGACTGGAGAACGGGGTACAACTTCCAGCGCATCCACTCAGCCGTGCAGCCCGGGTCGCTGGACAGCGAGTCCGGCATCTACGCCGCCAAGTTTGACCTGAGCGGTACGCGGCTCCTGAACTGCGAGGCCGACAAAACCATCAAGATATACAAGGAGGACGAGTCAGCGGTGGGTGAAACTGATTGTTGTGAAACTGGTTCAACTTTGAACTTACTTACTTACTTACTTACTTACTTTACTTCGAACTGTGCACTTTATTTATTAATACCACATTCCAGACTAATAGTTATAGCCTGAATTGATTTGGCATTTACATGCACAGCCATTTGCAAGTTATTGTTACTAAATATTATAGCTTATATACACAATAGACTTTAAAACTTTGCTTTTCTATGTAAGATCAAGGAGCCTTACTTTTTTAGAACTTGCTGGTAAAGCTAATCCAAGTTTTTTTTATTATTCTATATGGAATCCTTAGTCTGGAAGTTAACAGTTTCACTTTCACCTCTGCTGACTTAGCCAAACTGTTTTTTTACACTTGCTTGAAAATCTAGCAAAAAATTCATGTTGCTTTGCACTCTAAAACTTCTTTGATTAAAGGAAGAATTTGAAGTTTGATACTTTTGCTGCATAGTTAACATGAATTTAAAAGTGTTTCTTTTATATTTCAGTCTGAAGAGACCCATCCAGTCAGCTGGAAGCCAGAGATCATCAAGAAGAAGAAGTACTGATTACTGAGGTGCCCCCCTCCCCTCCATGCCATGTTAATTTTACTCATTTGTATGTAAAAACTGACAGAAAAGAGTCCTAACAGTCGCAGTCTTTTACTTGAAGATCCCATATGTACATGCACAGAAAAAACTGCTACAGCATCTAGAACTGAATTCTCTTTGGGTGAAACAATACATATCTGCAATCTGTGTACGTGTAAGCTACATGGGTCACATAAGCAAGGTTAATGAAGATTTTTTTGGAAGGTGTCATTTACATTTCATGTAATTAGACGTTTTAAGGAAAATGTAAGAAAAAAAAGGTATGATTGATCCAAGGAATGAAAAAAGGAACAAGAGCTGTGATTATTTTCATACACCTGTAAGACTAGCTTTTGTCACATTGTGTGTTTAATACAGTGGCTCTTCTCAATGGACTGGTAGGTGTTTCAACACTTTGACATTTTACTGTTGGAACAACATCTTTTATGTTAGCGGTATCAGGAATAGGTATAGGTGATGCCAGCCCAAACTGAAGCTAGATCCCGTGTATTACAGTTACAAAGCAATTAAAACTATCAAACGCAAATCACTCTTAGCCTGTGAGAGTCATTTTTTGGGCTCTTCTGAAGCAGTAGCAGTGTTCATACTCTGTCTGTAAATCAACAAAGTAGAGAGGCTGATGCAGTACTCCAAATGATAGACAGGTGGTGCTTCAAATCCTATGTTGGGTTGTGGCTGATATGTGCAGTCACCATGGTGATTCTGCAGATTCAAACCTTCAAAACAACCTATTAGTTCCTAGTTCTCTTGATATGAATGCCCCTTTCAGCTGTATTTGATTACAAAAGATAGACAGATTGTTTCAGGAGGTTTTAATCTTTTTATTGTTTCTCAAGAAGTCAAACAAGGTGCAAAAACATCCCTACACACTAATTAGTTACAAACCAAACCATTCATATCCATTACATCTGACATGTACTATAGAAAAACATTATCTAAATATGTATAGAGGATATTTCTGATTCAAACTGGCCATTTTTGACCTTGTTATTACATATCACATTTCCCATTCTGATGTCAAATTTATTTCAGATTTGTTGGAAATTGAAGTCTTATATAAAGTTTCATGGTATGATACATATAAAAAGGTATCAATGTGTACAAAATGTGAGTAAAAGAGTCATCCAGTCAAATCCACAAACTTGAAGCTACAAATGAACACTAGTTTGTTACAATGCCACAGTCAAACATGGTTTTCTAAAATACAAGTATTGTAGTCTTAAGTCAGCTTCCTGTAAAGAATCCAATGGAGGTAATTCAGTAGAAATTGTATGAAATATGTAATACTAGTATACAAGTTACTCACAGCCTGAGATTCCAAAATTTGAAATCACTTCTTGGGCCTTTAAACCCCTTATATAAAATCATTTTTATGCATTTCATGACATTGTGATTCAAAATTTGCATTTGTCACTTTTGGACACATATTGCGAATAATATTCCTTAGCGTACTGCCCATCCTCCATGTACAAACTTTGGAATCTATCATAGTCTTCATCTCTAGGTGCCAAATGAGGTGCAATAATTTGCATAATGCTACAAGGATCAATGTGCATAATCCTGAACAGTGAACACACACTTAGCAGCAAACAGCTATCTGCTTGGAAGGAATACGTAGTCATGAGCCTCCACCACTGGTAACACTGATGAGACCACGCCTTTAGTAACACTCAATGGTGAATATTAACAAAAATAAATCAAGTACCTCTACACCTACCTATCAAAAGTCCACACAAAACAAATGTCATTATCAACTCTAGTAGACATATTTCCTGATTCATCACACAAAAAAGGATGATGTTGTTATATTTACAGTACAGTGTCTGTACCACTACTGATTTCATCACACAGAGATAGGCTTGTCTACCGTATATTTTGTTGAGAAGTTGAAGTGTGTAACAAACTTGAAGATGTACAACTGTGCAAAGCTGCATGAAATTCTATTTAGACTTTTGTACACTTATTTCAAAAAAGTTTTGAACAAACCAGAAAGTCCATTCTTTCTTGTAGAGTTGACATTAGGTTGTATAACTTACTATAAGCATTTGTGGTATCTTTGCTGTTTGGAGTATTTCACTGTTACCTAAACCTGTAACACTGCATAGTGCACACCCTATATAGTCAGGGTTGGAAAATACCCAACATTTTTACACTCAATTAATTACCAGGAGGTATTGAAAAGTAAGGTCCGGAGTTCATTCAGGGAAACAGACAAACAGTTACTGTAGGTGGTCTATAACATTGAAATTCAAACTGGCCCATGCAAGGCATCGAATCTCAGAACAGCTGCTTCGTCGTCGGCCGTTCAGCGTCAGTAGCTAACGTAGGAGGACGCGGCGCTGTAGGGTCGGGGCGAGGAGCGACTGCTGGGGCGCGAACCTGCAGATCAGACAAGGAGAGGTATGGCTGGTTAGAAAGTGGATCATGTACATCACATGTCTTAGTAATGTATAATATGTAACTTCTGAAGTTTTTCTTCGTCAGTATGATATTAGTACATACTATTTGCTGTGAATGAATGATTGACTGTTTGGGAAAGATATTCTGCAGATAGATTATATACTATCTGTCCAAGTCTATGACTTCCCCTTTACCTGTTTTATATACAGTACTAGATGCTCTTAACTGCTTTCATGCAGTCTTTGTAGCCAGTTGAAGACTAAACCTTTTAGGATTCTGGTACATGTAGTGCAACATACTGAATAAGGTACTCTCCATGCAGGTGTAGAAAGGCAAAATCATTAACTTTCTTAAGCTCCAGTTTCTGAGCCGCAGGCCTTTCTGCAGTTCCTGGTGGCCCATGAATGCTCTCTTGATCCATATATACTGTTTGGTGCATGGATACTGTCTACTACTGCCGACATAATGATTTTGTTCCTGGAATATCTGCTATGGACACCTGTGTAAGAGTTAGGGTTACAAGTACAGGGAGTTCACTTACTGACTGACATGGCGCTACCCGACCGGGTGGGGCTCGGAGAGCGGCTCCTGCTAGGGCTCATGGGACGGGGGCTGGTGGCACGGCGAGGTGACTGGAATAAACAACCACGGCAACGTTAGTGACTGTACTACACATGATGAGCTTTTGTCCTGGGTGAAAATGGTGAGTACATGATCATGCTGTACCTTTCTTTTGCGCAAGAAATGCATTGTGTTTATTTCATGTTTTATCACTTTGAAAGTTTCAGTTGTAGAATGTAGAGAAATTGTCGCATGCTTTCATTGTTATTACACAGTACAATGTTTTATCGTTACTTGTTACATCACATGCACTGTGCAGTTTTTCCAATCCAGTGCAGTAGGTTTTCAGTTTAAGACAAGATAACTAACCTGTTCTATGCGCAAAATGTTTGTATTATTCCTAGACTTTGTCATGCATTAAAAACAAGAAGATAGTCAGTGAAATACATCATTATACAGTTCCAATGTCCTTTTCTTGACAGTGTTTCTGTAACAATTTGTAAAACACAGGACAACAGTTGCAGAATCATTGCAAGGAAAGGAAAATGGAAACAATCATGCAAAATCAGCAATCAGTTTCCTTGTCAATCACAGAAAAATCATGTTAACTAAATGTAACATTAGACATTGATTGGTCAATCATGCATCATTTTGATTGGTCAATTGCATTAGTGTTGAACCAATCATATCACCCACAGGGCTTGGTGAACGGAGCCTCGGGCTCGGGCTGCGACTCCGACTACGGCGCGGGGAAAACTAGGAGAGGAATCACACGAAACGAGAGAAGAGAAAAAGAGAAAGGTTAGACGTCACACACAAATTCACAGAAAACCAAACCAAACTAAAGGCTCATATGGGGTCTTACTGTTACAGAATGTCAATGATTTCAACTGACAACTGTTTCCTTTTAAGCTGTTTGAATAATACTTCATCATGATTCCAGAAAGTGAAAACAAATTTTCACCAAGTAAATCCACCAAGCATTGAAAGGATCAGAAGATTTTAAACAAAGATCCTTAGTAAACCCCTTCAGAGCCTTGCAAAACTAACAACACAGTGTTAATAGTTACTGTAATGCAACTTAATTGCAGCATTTTTGTGAGCCATTATGCAACAAAGCAAGCAAGCATAATGTTACTTGGTTAACAATGTTAATATTTGACTGACAACATAAAGCAGACATATTGGGACATTAGGCACATTGATGAGCAAGACACAAAAAGCTATTAACATTATCAGTTAGCTTCTATCAGCCATTAATGAAGCAATGCCACGAGCAAAAGCTGTTAACATGTATGCACAAAGAATGCTGGGGGAATACAATGAAATGGAGCCCTGAAGTATGAGATATCCAGAGAAATTAAATGTTTTACAACTGTTAGTCAAGCAGAAAGAAGGTGTGTTGAGATGTTGACTACATTCAATGGTTACAGAAATAGTGACGTTGAAGATTATCTACTATGATGAAAGTAACTGGATGAAAAATGATTTGGCAGACATTTTTTAAACTTTTCATAATACATGTACTAGTGCATGTTTCTAACATGTTCTGAGAACTTACAGTTACTAGTAATAGATGTAGAAAATTCAGTCAAATAGATCGTCAGCTTTTCCTTTTAAAACCTGACTAGTGTCAACCTAATGTTTATTTCCTGTCATTGTCACAGTAATTTTACCAAGTCATGTTAGCTTGTATGTTTGAGACAGACTGTCTTACCAAGGAAGCACCCCTCTTGGTCACGGCCTCTCCCTTGACCACAACCCTGTCATACTCCATCAGTGCTGGCCACACGTGATACGCCACTAGGGGAGCCGTGAACTCCGAGTCGTAGCTTCTGCGGTACCTGTCAACAACAGAGTCACATCATGAGACAACTCAAAATTGTCTTAACTGTTAACACTTTGCCAACTTAAATCATATGTTCAATGTGTAACTTTGACACAAAAAGGACTTGTGATGACCTTTATGATATGTACTAATTCTAATTATATACAATTATAGAAGAAAGGTTCTTTGTCCTTTTGGATATGTAACAACACTGGTCCCTGATGGCTTCTACCTGTTGTTTTTTTTTCTCACTTGTAAAACAATTTGAGAGATGAAAACACTTGTTTGGCTCAGAAGCTGAGGTTAATTGTATGGTGGCAAGACTGCATGTCTCAAACACCTGTTATTTGGCTTCACCTAAATGTACAGGACGAAAAAGTTGAGGTGTGTAACAACTATGCAGAGAGACCATCAGAGTGCAAGACTTGTGATACTAGTAACTACTGGTAGTAGTCAGGTTAGGATCATTCTATGACAGACAAAATACCATACTACTGCCTTTCTAAAGGAAGTTTTAAAGACTAAAGGACGTCCCTTCTATCCATATTTCTTGCAACGATGTCAATATTGACAGGGAACTTGTACATCTTCAGCTGTTTTATAACTTTACTGCACAATACAATATAGAACACAACTGAGATTTGTATGGATTGGAAAAATAATGGTTCTGTTTCTTCCTTGAATATTCCAAAAGAAGCTGTGATGGTATTTCCCCCAGACTATGACGTGTTATCAGCTCTAAAATACCTGAATTATCTTTGTTAACGTTACCTTTAACAAGCAGGTTATATTTTGGGGAATGTGTACCTGCAAGATAACTCAAGAACGCCTGGGTGGATTTGGCATGTGGGCAGGTCTTGTTTGTGAATAAAATGTACTGTTCTTACTTGAGCTCGTTGTACAGCTCTGCGTCTGTAGCAGGTGAGATGTCGAGCGGCGGCTCCAGGGCACACATGCCCCATCCGCAGCGACACACCTCACGGATGAACGGATGCAGCAGGTTGAAGTCAATCTCAGCTGGGAACGAGATCTTGGGGTTGACATTCATGGCACGGATGGTATCCTGGGAAGGAGAATATGATTGAATTTAAAACTTGATATCAGAATATAAGAGTCCGAAAGATTCTCTACAAATCTAAAGGTCTCTGGAATGACATTGAATGTACACTTGAAAGTTCATCTGTGTTGGTAGAAGTCATTCTGAATGGAGTTTAAACTGTAAACGCCAACACAATAAATTGGACTTACCCAAATTTTTGACTAATCAGCTCCAGTCTTTGTCAAGGAATGAGCAATCCACTGCTTCATTGAATGTAACTTACATTTTGTAGAATGAAATTGTAATTGAATCTATACCACTGGATTACCGCATTTTGTCTTCAGACATTTCAAGTGTCCACCTGACACTTTTCATATTATCAATTTCTTTGTCTTGCTTCATATTTACATGTACAGTATTTGCTTTACACTTGGCCAAGAGTTGTAGAATGAGATCTAAACTGCGCTCACCTGAACAGCACCATTGACATCAAACAGGTCTGTGTTCCTGACGATGTAATCCAGAACGGCCTCCTCCAAAGTCTCCGGCCCAATGTGGGTGATGGCGAGGTTCTTACGCACGCGCAGACGCATCGCACGGAACGCCATCTTAGCAGCATGGAATGCCTCCTGTGGAGCAGAACACGGTATACTTGTTAGCAACAGATTTCCTCTCTCACCAGCCATTGCAACAGAAACAGACGTAGGCAGGGCTGTCCTTCTTGAATCTTTAAAAAAAATTGTTAGAGGTGGGCGTTGAACTGGAAAATGGAGGATTTGAATCTGTCATGAAAAGTAGAATGGTGTTGGGAACTTTTATGAAGGCTATCAATGGTGTCACCTTATGTATGATAAACAAACTGAATTTGACTGTGGATGAGAACAATGCAATGTTTCAGCTAGTGTTGAAGTAACTGACCTGCACTCCTACAAAGACGATGCGCTGAACCATCTCCTCATCGTCTGGGATGTAGCGGCGCAGGGTTGTCAGGGCCTCGACACGGTCGATGCTGAATAGGTCATTGTACCGGCCAATCAGACGCGAGCGACGCACGGAGTCCGTCAGCTTGGCATGGGTGGGGGAGCCAGGCCTGGGTGGTGGGAGGGGTGGGAGCGGCTCTGGCAGACTGAGAGAAAAAATAGTGTGAAGCATCGTGTTATGAAATATACTTCTGTCCAGTTGATAGCTACATGGTAGAATTCTGACAACAATGATTAAGGCAATGTCTGCTTACATATCCATCAAAACAGCTTACAGGACAACTTTGCTAAATGGAATGTACAAAGTTTTTCCTTCTTTGCCTTTGCTGCATTTTACTTATTATGTATTAATAGATATTCCAAAAGTCATGCCCCTACACATACAGTGAAACCTGTCTATAGGGACTTGAAGAAATCAGTCACAGTAGACAGACAGGATTCTTAATGTTTGGATCAAGGAGAAAAATATTCATCTAAGGGACCACCAAAAAGTGGCCTCAATAGCCAGATGGTCCTTATGCAGAGGTGGTTACTAGAACAGGTTTGGCTGTAGTTTAATGTAATTGATTATCTTAAAGAAAAATGCCCTACCCATTCTCCAGTACAGCTCTCTCTCCTCGAAGAATGGCGATCTCATCCCGGAGAACACGGACCTGCCGCTCGTAGTCGCCAATCATGTCGACCCTTGTGCGCAGGGAAGAAGACTCGTCTCGTGTAAGCCTCAGCCTGACAGAGAACGGAAAAGAACACAAAATTTGAGTTTCCACCTTTTTATTATATCATACCCAAGATTCTTACAGTGCTTATAGGTGAAACATGTAGGATTATCACTTTTGGAATCAATGATTTAAGCGTCGGTAAATGTAATCTGTGTCTTAATCATTTTTTGCCCAAGTCATTGAAAGAGGGAAAACTTGACTCACAAAACAACAGCACACTCTTTATCGCCCTTTTGACTTATGACAGTGTCTGTTGTACATATCTGTACACTGTGTTAACGTTATATATACTGCTCCAAAAGGACACTTCTGCGTTCGATCTAAATGTTCCAAAAATTTGTTTTGAGAACTTGCAAACTGTGTGACATCAACCATATCATAATTTGTTTGAATCACTAGTGCCCAACATGTTAGCAAACCAACCACATAGTGTCTGAAGAATAAGAATACTAGTTTAAAAAAATGAAAACCGTTAGTTAGAGTGAGATTTGATGTCAGTTCATGTGAAGGCAAGCAAGCCACCATCAGTGCCATGGAAGCAACCTTCCCACCCAAAGAAGGGGTGTTAGTTGGGTAAATGTCCATGGTAGGAAAACTCACTGAAGCCTACGATCTCTGATCCGATTCTGTAAGGATCGTACCTGGCTGTACGTGTACAAGATGAATGATAAGATTCACACAAGAAAAAAAATGAAAATGAAATGATGGTGGACTAGGCTATTTTTTGTATGGAATGTCATGCAAGAATAAAGTCTATATATATTCATAGCACACAAGATACGACAGAAAAGTTGAATGAAACTCCTTTTGTGAAAATCTACAAAGACTGACTAGACAACAGGCTGCCATTGATGATATGAGAAGCATCACCACTATAGACATACATGTAGTCATTATGTTCCCCACAGTGGTTGTTAAAGGTGAAATGATTCACACATTTGTGGGAAATCCTCAGAGTTTATTGATGTTAAGACCTAATTTCAGTGTTTTAGCACCAAAAAAATGCTGTGCTCAGCTCAAATTAGACCAGTATGTCCACAATTTAAAGTGTAACACATACTTGCCACATAATAACCGTATATTAAGTCAAACATAGTGTGCAGAGATGGTGGCGAACACATGAAATGGCTGAAGGAAAATATGAATACAAAATATTTGTAATTGTACACAAACTTTGGAGAACACTTACTCTTCCTTCAGACGGATAATCTCATCCTCAGTGGCCATCATGGTACCTGTGGACTTCCGCCGAGTGTCGTCCAGTTCATCACGAGTTTCGTCCAACCTGCAAGATT
Source organism: Branchiostoma lanceolatum (assembly GCA_035149815.1). NCBI lineage: Eukaryota > Metazoa > Chordata > Leptocardii > Amphioxiformes > Branchiostomatidae > Branchiostoma > Branchiostoma lanceolatum. The sequence goes on along the minus strand of CM068871.1, from coordinate 14,484,123 downwards.
TTTGGGGGTTAATATGAGTAAAAACTTATTGCATATGGCAGTCAGTTTTGTTTCTTTGATCAGGGCCAGTAGACATCTGGTGTTTTGCCAGCTCATTCCAGCATCTTCTTCTTCTATTCCCTAGTCTAACTATTTGATTGTTCTGTTACAAGAATATTCCTTATATTGATTGTTCTGGCACCACAGAAGATCTGGCAGCAGCTTTCTCCACCCTTCTCAGTTTTCTGTTTTTCTTAGCATTTCACTCAGTGTCCTGCCTGTCCATTCTCTGATGGTATCAAGTCTCAAGCATCCTCGTTCACCAGGACCCTTCCGCTCCACGTTACATCGCTCGCGGAAAAGGCCCTGGTAACACGGGATGGCATCCATGGTTATTGCAGGTCGACGAGACTTGCTGATGAATAATTAATGAGCTAACCCTTATTTGGGACAAACGGCAGTTGTAGCTCATGAATAGTTAATGAGCTAACCCTTATTTGGGACAAACGGCAGTTGTAGCTCATGAATAATTAATGAGCTAGCCGTAACACGTAACCTGATTGGTTGATAGCTTCCCAGCGTTCTTTGCGCGCTGGCTTCCGATGAGAGGAAGCAAACGGGTTTTAACCCCTCTGATTGGCTGAAGCTGTTTTGGTGGCGATATCGTAATAACCATGGATGCCATCCCGTGTTACCAGGGCCTTTTCCGCGAGCGATGTAACGTGGAGCGGAAGGGTCCTGGTGAACGAGGATGGTCTCAAGTGGCTATTATATAAGGTGATGATGATGATGATGATGATGATGATGAATGTAAAATCTTGCATATGGCAGTCAGATTTGTGTCTTTGATCAGGGCCGTTAGAGATCTGGTGTTTGGCAGCTTATTCCAGTATCAAGTGGCTATAATTTCCCAAGGTGGTGAGTGGTGCTTTGTACCTAAGCAATTCTACAGGTCCAGTGTACATAGCCCTAGTGGTAAAGATAACTGAACAAGACTTACTCTGCCTTCAGGGCAGCTGCGTCGTCCTTGGTCTCCACCAGGTCCTTCTCCATGTTGTCCAGCTGCTGCTCGTAGTGCGACTGGATCTCTGTGATCTGGCGGTCCTTTTCCGCTGCCTCGGCCAGGACGGCGAGGCTGGTGTCGGCAGAGACGCTGGCTGCGGACGCGGCGAAGCCTGAACTCAGCCATGGCAGCAGCCTGTTCTTCAGCGTGTTGACCCCTCCATAGAGACCACCTGTTCAACAAAAGGTTCATAGAGTTAGCTTTGTAACGTTGTTATATGAGACTGACCAGCGTTTTAGCAAGGTATCCTTTTGGGTTATAATACTAACAGTATTAAAGTATACTATGAATTTAGAATTAACTTTGACATCCATTTTTTTCCAAGACATTATTACAAATGGCACTAACAAAAATGATTTTATTTCAGATTTTGCTTTTCCAAAGTAAAGTTTACTTTTAACGTTACATGTTGTACTGTAATAAGTAGGCATTTTGGCACCAAAATATCAATGCCAATGTCAGGAACTTAATTAATGGAAGAAATGTAGGACTGAGTTTGTAACTGAGTTACCTTCTGAAGCGACCAGGTTGAGTAGAGTGAAGAGCTGCCCCTGCACCCTGGCATTCAGCTCAACCAGCTCACAGGCACGCGCCACGTTCTGGTCATTGGTGTTGATCTGTAGAAGAAAACTCTACAATTTAGAATACTGGTAACTAGGGGTGGGTACCGGTACCGTGTACAAAAAAAACGGTCCGTAAAAAATCAGTGGACCGGCCTATGGACCGATTAGAAAATTCATAGTACCAGGCTACCAGCAGGCGGCCACATAACTGGTCTAAGAAAATACAAAACAGCAGATTTAAGTGTCGTTTTCGAAGACGTTAGCTGTGAATCATATCTAGAAACACTTAAAGGATGAGTAAACAGACGGCGAGGAAAGTATAGTTATAATTTTGAGACAAAGTGCAAACCTAAGAAATTATATCGTTCCAGACATGACATTTTGAGACTTTTACGTGTGTCTCGCTGTCCAAAATATGATGTACTGCGACACTACTATATTCAGGTACAGGTACAGGTACAGGTCCGGACCTGGACCTGACCCTCTGGACCTGGACCTGGACCGGACCTGAATTTTATGTACCGGTACCCACCCCTACTGGTAACATTATGTTCACAACATCATGGATGACCTTCCTGCAAAGTTTGTGATAAAGAGCTTGTTCTATGACAGGATGGTGTAATGTCCACCTCAAGTGGCGTCTTGATTTATGTTGACTACTCGGGTTTACCTTTCATATGTAACCCAAGGTTGTACTTGTGGACATAGTTGGTTCACTGACATGCTGGTAACTTGTATCATTATCTATCACCAATGACGTAATTAGCTGGATATACAAGCATAGCTGACAAGCTGCAATCAATAATTCCCTGTGATAATGGGCAAAAAGATTTCACCTTACGTGACCTAATTCCACCAGTCTGCAGTACCTGGGTAATATGCAATTTACCTGCTCTAGAAACTCAGGCTGTCACAGTGGTGTACCATTAACTTTAATATCAGCCCTCATGTACGCAACGATACAACAGATTTGAAGGGTCGAGGGGACAAAGTCTGCAATTCCAACCATCCCACAAAAATGGGCAGTATGGCAGGTTGGCGACCACAATTTCTTAGTAGCTGGCATTTCAGCAAGATCTTCCCAACAAAATGGAGTGTCGTGGTGTTCCTGGCCTACATGACAGTCTTCATCAACCAGGGAATCCTGGTGACTGCCAGTCGGACAGAAGACAACACGTATCCCTACAACACTGTTGCCTTAGTCACGGTCACAGAGGTGCTCAAGCTGCTAGTCGCCACAATGCTTTATCTGAAGGACAACACATTTAAAGAACTGGTAAGAGCTGCTCTAAGGGATAAGAGAGTTCTCCTTCTGTACTTGAAGGCACCCATGTGAGAGACGTTGAGTCATTTGGCAGCCAGTCTCTCAGTTTTCACCTGAACGCCAGCCTTCTGCACATCCTCCTGCAGGTGTTTTGCTCATGTTTCGCTGGTGTGTATACTGAGTTCTTACTGAAGGGGGAGAAGTCCAGTCACGTGCCATTCATGATGCAGAATGTGTTCATGTACCTGGACTCCATCATGTGCAATGTGTGTATGCTGGCCTACAGTGGCGACCTGGGGTCTGCTTTCACCGCAGAGAGTATCAACTCCATCCTCCAACCAGCCGTGATGCTGGTCATCCTCAACCAGACAGCCATAGGCATCATCACCAGTCTGTTCCTCATGAGTTTCAACTCTATACTCAAGACGTTTGCAAGTGCGTTAGAGCTCATGTTCACAGCAGTTTTGTGCTGGTATATCTTCGGCATTCCCATTGATATTTTCACCTTCATTTCTATTGTCATTGTTTGTTTGGCAACTTTTCTTTACTCTCTGAACCCTGTTGTGGTCAAAACTTCCACCAGACACACAAGTGGTTCATGTGACAGTAAACAAAATGGATTTGTAGTGTAGTTTGAGGAGGGGGAAAGATTTGGAGAGAAACAGTGATGAAATGTTTTGCCTCAATTTTTGTTGTGAGTCAATTTTGTATCAGTCCATGTAATGACATGGGTTTTCTGGTTCAAGGGGATCTGCATGGGTTGTGCATTACAACTTACACAAAATTCCTGGTGCTTGTTATGCTTTAGGTTAATTCAGGAACGTCCCTGATAGATTATGTCAAATTCAACCACCTGCCAAGTACGTTGAACGTGAGTGGTTTGATTATGACTTATGTAGAATTGAATCTGGCTGGTTACACCTTGTAGGAAAAGGCATGCAGACCCTCCAAATAGATTCTATTCCTCTGTGTGTGCGATGTATATGCCATGTCCGGTAACCGGTACATACAATAATATGAGAAAATCATTGTCAAATGTAAAAGTTGTTGAAATTGATGAAATAAAGTTGATAACATGTATTTAAAAATTTCATGGAGCAGATGTTATGTTTGTTAGTTAATTTCCTCAAACTTTAATGAGTTATAGGATGGTGATTAAACTTCCCCACAGGAATGTGAAGTTTTTTTTAAAAGGCCTTGAAAGTTTTTCATCTTTGTTTTCTGAGTTCCTACACACAAGCACCGACGCAACCACCTTGCATCAGTTACATTGTTAGATGTTTGCCTGTTTGCTCTGCAATCCCACTTCCTGCCTCCTTACGTGATCATTTAACTGTTCAAAACCAATACAGCAGTTCTGATCACTGTACTTCATGTTTACACAGCTTTAATGACTAACCATGGGACTTAGATGACTGCAATAAAATGACAATTTGATTAGAGCTGAACTGGACGTTACATTTTCTGTGATTTTAGGAATGAAAAGAAATGAAACATGAAAATAGAATAATTTTTGTACAACACACTCAGAACACCTTTGATTGATTTTCCTGATTATCTCCATTTCCATTATATATCTAAGACTTATTTCTCATGTTAAGAAATAATGACTGACAAAATACAGCTGCAGTGAGCTGATAGGAAGGAATAAGCTATTGGGGTCCCACCAAAATTTAAACACTTTGGGGGACTTGTTTTTCCTCACAACTTTCATGTTTAAACATCTGAGAAACAATGACAAATTTTTGATGAAGCCTTCGTTTGAGTTGCATAAGAAAATGTGATATTATAGAAACCTGCCCCAACAAGTACTCATTTCAGTATGCTGTATCCTGTTGTAAAATCATTCAAACTCCAAACTTGCAAGCCAAAAAGGTAACAAAACTACGAGGAAAATATCTCTGCCTACGTGCTTGTGGGGAAAGTGAAGGTATTTTGAATCCTTTAGGGATGACCTGGGACAAATATGTATGCAGTGACCTATACAGAACATTCTCATGGCTTCAGAGACATAATAAAGCATTGTTCTTCCACAATAGGTGTTTTGAAGCCTGTACACCTGTCTTTGTTATGATTTCTTTACAGGATCTTCTTTCACAGATTTGACCAGGTATACTTCTGTAAAGCCCTCACGGTTCTACCACCTGTATAATTCATTGAAACTACGGATGCCTGACCTACAATGGATGCCCTAAATGAAACATACAAGTTTTGTATCGCTCTAATGAATCAGGACAGACAAAAGCTCAACTTCATGAAATATTTAAAATCTGTTTTGGTTTAAGCTCCGTGTGTAATGGCTCTTGCGATGCTGTGTATCGTACCTTTAGCTGTCACATGCGATTTGGACAAAAGGTGTAAAAAGGGCCAGTAGAAACTGATCAAATATGCCGGTAATACAAGCTCGGTGCGGTGTGCTAATATTTGTTTTACAAACGGCGATACTGCGACAACAATTGGGTTATCAGTCAAGCGCAAATAAGGCCCCGTGTCCATGGCAACCGATGATGCCATGCGTCCACCTGCCATCTTGAAATACCGGGGAAAATGTTGATGTATGTTTGAGTTCATTGTTGGCCACTATTTAAGGAATGCTTGAAGTCGAAGTATGAATGTTGCTAGCAGAGCGTGAGTCACGCATTTGGACCGACGCCAACTTGCACAAGTCAGGGGTGAGGCAGGTTTTATCAGGAGGAAAAGCGCACCCCCAAATCTTACAACAGCTTGCGAGATAGCTCAGCGCACTGAAAATCGATCTACTACTGGTGCATTCAGCGGCTATTTCATACAGGATTTCCCAGGCTTGGTGATCGTTCCATGTCACTGACGATCACCTAGCTACGCCAGCCCCAGATTAAATATCCCCGGGGAACACTAGAAGCCATTCAAGCCCTTGATTGCTGGTTTTGTTTCACTTCTTGATTGCAGAGGTGCTTTGAAGACAACTCTGAAGAACGCTGAGCACCAGACAACAAAAAAAAAAGGGATTTCATGGTTTCTCAGGGTTACGTTACATTTTCATTCCCTGCACAACCTAACACAACCCTGCTGCTCGCCCGGGTCACAGCGCCAACTCTTGTGAAAACTTCCAGACCAGCGGAGAAACTCTTAAGACTAAACAATCGTCCCAAAGGGGTCTATGCGTGCACAGAATATTCAGCAACACCGGAATAGCTTTCAAAACATTTTCTTCCAGCGAGGAAAAGTAACAAATCCGCGACGTAATTGTATCAAGCGAGGTATCAAGTTTCAGAAATGTTGCAGGATGTAGCATGGCATGGTACATTAAGATTTTCCACCTAAGTTGATGATATCCAATCGACCGCAAATAAACAGAAATACCCGTAATCACGGCTCTCCGTGCGCTAATGTTCCCGCATAATGATCTGTTACTACACTCGGGAATTATAACCGAGCAGTGCGACAGGTGGTTGTAAATGATAGTCGTAAAGGTGCAACACTCGATAAGGTATGACACGAACGACCCCCACTAAGCACACACCCACATAACTTAAGAAGTTCCCTTTTAAAAAAACTTTCGACTTACGTGATAATCGTCCAGCCACTTTTCTAGCTTGTCCTGCAGGGAAGTGAAGTTCCCGTTGTTGACCATGCGGCGGAGAGATTCAGCCATGTTGCAGGAGTTGTGTTTAAGAGTGCTGGAGTAGCTGGTGGTCTGGGCGAGGGGATCCAAGTGACGCCGCGCCGGGCAGGAAGTGTTTGTTTCGAGGGACGCCAACGCATGCGCACTGCGGCGGTTAAAGGGACACCGGGGAAACAAAACAACCGCCCTGAGGTCACCTGGCCGGCGCAGGTAAATAATTACCTGCCGTGCCCAGGTAGATGATTACCAACCCATTGTGGTGTAGTACTAGAATCTGGACACAATGTTGTGGCGTGTGTAATGTTAATCTTTTGGTATTTCGAGGACGGAGAAGTTTTCAATCTATATCATGTTTGCATACATCATGTAACGGTACTAACTGATAGTTTTGGATAAGTTTTTACAAGTTAACAGGCTTCTCCAATGGATTTAGACATACTGTGCTAACTTTTCAATGAACTGCCCGACCGACAGAAATAACGAACCGTCCACTTTTAATTTTACAGCGATTGTAACAGTAACCGATCGACCCTACTTTTTTTCGGAATGAATAAGTTACTGGTCACCCGGTTTGTGTGGTGGTAATTCCAGCTAGTCACACGCAAACAATGGTGAAAAGTAAATTGAACCACCCCGCCATGATAGAAAACAAAATGTTACAGGTAACTGCAAATACACAATAGCATCACCGAGCATGTAACGTTAGTATTGATTTACATATTGTGAGGACTGTCCGTCTTTTTCTCTGCTTGGGGTTTTCGTTCTTTGGCTCTTGTAAAATGATATATTGAGATGTGCCCACAACGACACGTTTTGTTGACGATGTGTTCCTGTATCACGGTAAGGTGTCCCAGTGGTCGGACTTGTTTTTGAGAGTATTTTCAGCGTTTCGTACGCAAAGCTCCTGTACGTGTGCTTCTTCATCTGTTTTGCCTCCTCTTGTAGCAAATATCATCTACTTGTAATCTAATGGTCACGAATGAATACCAGGCTTTGGCCCAAAATGCACTGTTCAACCTCCCCCATATCAGTCGTAACAACACAGATCTATCCACAGATTCATCAAGTTTTATAACTGAAAGATTCGTTTTTGGAAGATAAGAAATTGCGTTCTTTACCTTGTCACCCCTTAAACAGCTAAGAAAACACTCTACAGTGTTTGTGAATGCGTGCAGAGGCAAGTTCAAGGAGGCGGTGCAATGTTGTCTTAACTCTTATACCTCCATTCCACTTGAGGATGTGGCCGCGCAGCGACCTAAAATTTGGCAAAGATAAAAGTAATTCTTTTCACGCTTTGTTTTGTTGTCTTTTCAGTCATATTTCATCATTTGCATGCACATGATTTTCCAAGTATGAAATCAAGGGCTACACAAATCCAATTTAGGTCGAAGCGAGATCGCAGCCCTCTAGTGAAATGGGGCTTGAGAGAATGGGGCGTTGTTTTTTTGAACTTGAAAGAAAATCGACAACTCGTACAGATTAGCTAACGCTACTTCTATTAGTCAGTCCGTGACTTTATTAATCATCACGAAGCAATGAACAGAGAAGAAAAAGCAACTAGAACAACATTTTGTCTTGACTTGGATACCGTGTGGAGCAAACTGAATGCGAGTACAATGACGTTCACTCCATGTGGAGAGATCTGTAACCTCCGAACAAGAGAGGTGGTGGCATCGCGAGAGATATTGACATTCCCTAAATATGTCGCTAGAGGACAGCTCTGCACGTCAACTGCCTTCGTTGCTGTGACGTTGTTTGACGGCGCTTGTGACAGCACCAAGTAGCGAACAATACTTTTATCTTATTTGCACTGGCAGCAAATTTATCAAATATAAGTAAATGTTGTTGAGTAATAGGCGCATCTATTGATTGAATTAATCGTATAGTATTTATTACATACACTACCGTAGATGAATACTTTAGATGGCAATTGTTGTATCGGTTAGTTGCAATTACATGCCAACAAACAGAATATAATTAAAATCTTAAGAGTCAATTTTACACACGATCATGCGCAAGAACAATTCTTGGCTTAAAATGATCTCCATTCAATACGTACAAATCTTTCGCCTTTTACTAAAGATTTCCGTGGAGGGGAACCACTCTTGAACCATAACAATTTTTCCTGAGTCCCCCTTGTGGGGCTATAAAGAATAAAAGATTATTGTGCAATAACACTATTCCTTCTGTGTATACGTCCGGTACAACACTTTAGAATGCCATCATGTTTTATGTATAAACATTATTCATGTGAATTCACCTCTCGACGAGTAACCATTTCCAATAGCAGCTCATGTCTTGCGCCCCATATCCGCCGTCTGGTCCTCATTTTGGAAATCACACTGCCTACTTTGACATTTAAAATTACATTCAAAAATGCTTTCACAGCGTGCGCACTGCTGTGGAAATGACGGTGATTGCACACGACCCACCGTATCTTGAATCTATTCCTCACGAGACTTTGACATCAATATTCAGTGACCAAACTAACAAGTGTTGGACAACATGATGAACTCTAAAGTTTCCTGATTTGTTGGATTATAATTGAACTAGCCTACAGGGTCTTACAACATTTCTCAGATCAAGACATCGTATCTTAATAATTACTTTCCAAGCAGAAGTTAGACTCCGGTATGTTTTGAACTTCTTTTTTGGGGGCATTTTTATCGGGTTTTCTATTTTGTCACCTTTTCTGTGTGTACTGGAAAGTCCGATAAAAATGCATAAAAAGACGTCCAAAACAAACCGGAGCCTTAGCTTGAGTACCAATCTCAGTAGTGACCGCTGGCTCAAAAAATCGCTTGCTAACTTTGTGAGCCAGCGGTCCCTACGGAGGATGGTACTCAGGCTACTGGAGCCTAGCCTCTGTTTGGAGAGTGCATGTACTGTAAAATGTCTTTCTCAGACTGGCAGCCGCTTTGAGAGCGGGACCAAATTACTCTGTTGGGGAAATTGTGAACTTATCATTTGCCCGTTTTCTGTCAGCAGCAGCTCACAATTTGCACCAACTACTTCTGTCTAATGGCAACAACTACCTCAGGGGTTCGCTTTTTTTGCGTTGGCCTTGAGTTGACAGCTCAGCATTCAATAGCGTATTAGGCTCCATGAACTGCCAAATCCAAGCTCTCAGCCTGTCACCGGCTGGTGACTGCTCGGGTAATTTTAGTCCATGTGTAATATGCAGTAATTCCTTAAGTCCAACCCTAACGGGATATTGATGTGATTATGGAGTTTAGGAATTTCAACACCTTCCCTTCAGACCACAAGTTATAGGTGGATTTGTTTTCACACTTGTCAAGACATAGTATTTAACAAATTTATACTGTCTCAAAGTTATGGCCAAGATGTTGTTAAACAGCAAAGGCCTGGAGATGAGAATGGTACCTTTTTCATTGTATAGCACTGTATGAGCATTTATGTTACATGTATATTGCTACTACATATTCTTGCTTGTTCAGTGGCCCTGCTGTTCTTGCCTCAGCATTAGCAGACGATTGTTCAATTACTACAATGCTGAAAGCAAGCAGACATCTGTCTAAGTTTGTGTCAAAGTTAGTCCCTTCCCGGCTGATGAAAGAACTATCTAGGATGCAGTACTTAAGTTAATTCTACTAAGAATCATATTAAAAGATGTCTATTCAAATGTTCATTCAACAGCTTAACTTGGACATGGATCCAGTTTGGAAGCTTAACATGGATATGTGTTCCTCACCACACAAATACACATACAACAGAAGTAGTGTTAATAAAAACTTTAATTAAAAAAACTAAGTTACAAATGTACAGGGCTAGGGGAACATTACAACAAAGTAAAACAAATCATACAGTGCATAATGGTGTTTAGAATACAATGTGCAAAAGCATGATACACCAGGTATTATGTACAGCTATACAAGTTCCATTTGGACCAGTGTGGGGTGGCATAGTGATTCAGACATGTTAGGGCGGATTTTCCAGGCATTTACAAAACAAACCAGTCAATCAGCTTAGCTTGGAGTGCAGGCATTATAAGCCTATGCTAAGGTTTTATAGATCACTGATACCAAAACTTCTATGCTATACTGTTTAAGGTTCATGTAGTTTGAATGCACAGCTAGGATAGATCAGTGACCATGAACTGTCCTTAATAAAGCTGAGCACTTTACCTACAGCAATAAGTTCTAATCTGTCCTCCCCTCCCCAACATGTCTGCCACCATCCTGTGAAAGCTAAGCACATTTCCTTGTGAGGCCGACCACTGGCTGCTCTCTCTACTGCTAACAGAATTCATCTTTATTTCACAAAAGGACAGGAAGAGAGCTGACACGAGATGCAGCCAGCGGCAGACTTAGCAGGGTCAACAATTCAGTCGGCAACACTTCCACAATTTTCACTTCATTCTTATGCAAGATTATGTCAAAGATTCCCACAGAATGTGCATACCAACCACCATTTTTCTTTTACAATTTAAAAAAAGGGGAATCTGAGACTTCTCTCATGTATAGACATTAGACTTTCCTCTATTATTATAAATCGATTGCAAAATTTAGCTATATTGCCTAGGTTAAGTCACTATCTTTCTGATTCTTCAGCAAAGTAGAAACAATTTCCATGGCTAGAAAGTTTGAGGTTTCTGTGTTTGGAATGGAAGTTTTGTTGACAGTGACAGAAAAGTTGCCTGAACCTGGATTGATTGCAATTACACTCAATACAAAACCTATGATCCTATCATAAAATGCTAAAAACTTAAAATCATTTGGTTAAAAACATTTTATTGGCATACACATACTAAAAATAAACTTGCAATTTTCGTCCTCAGTGATCATTTCTAAAATGCTCTAGTTTCCATTCAGCAAACAAGTTTGGCAGCAAAATTTTGAGTGAGAGCAGGCCATGTTCTAAAAGGTATAGCAATCTTTGTCTTTACACAAAATGTACAACACTTATTTCACCCTGCATTGCACATAGTTATGCTGTAGGAGTGGTCGCCGGTGCCTGGATGGTAGACACACCGTGGTATCTGAAAAATGAAAAACATTGTTACAAACATGCAATAACCAATGATCCTGTCAGGGGGCATTACTGCACTGAAAAAAGGGCAACTTAAAAATTTGATGGATGGGCACAGTACATAATATTTGTAACTTAAAATTCATAAACTTAACCTCTATAAGCCTGACACTACACACTGTTACCACAACAATTGTATTAGGATGTGGGGGGCAGTCAAGAATATCAAAAGTACTTACTTGGGACTCCTATACTTCTCCCTGACTGCCTGCTGCTGTGAGGACGGAGCAGCCTGGAAACTTCGGTGCATATCCTGCACACATGGGAGAAGGTCCGCCAGCGTGTAGCCTGAGTAGTGCATCAAGGTCGGTGTCTGTGGAAGGGGTGGTGGAGCAAACAATCAGTGCAAATCTACAGCTAAAGAGTCAGCTAATTCTAGTCCAATTGTCCAGACACGGTTGCAGCTCTGATCTACTAGTATGATAGAAAATGCTGCTAGGCCAAGGTTTGACACCACACACGCTTGGAGTTAGACACTGTTCATACCAGGATTCTCAAATAAGGATTCACCCAGGAACAGGATTGATCAATCGGCTGGTAGATGGGGATTTACCCCCCTCAGAGCCGGATTCAGACTGTTCATACCAGGATCCCCAAACCCGGATCAATCCTGTGTCAAGGTGAATCCCGATTCGTGAATCCTGGTATGAATGAGTCCCTGTCATTGTGAAGTGAAATATGATAGGATCTTACCCATGGCTGCATGTTGAGCGTGTGCTGTGCCAGACAGAGTGAGGCAGCAGCGATGGTGGAGGGGACGTACTTCAGGAATGTCTCCCCCTCCTGTTGAGTCAGCTCTGCCAGGTACTGTAGGAAGGAGAAGGAAAATTGGTTTCACAGCTACCTACCCACTACTTGGAAATTCAGAATGATATAACAGGGTCAGATTGACTTGGACATAGATATACCTTGTGGTTGCTGATGATAACAGTCACCCTAAAGATACGGTCAAATCAATTCAACAGGAAAGACTTTTACTGAAGATAATAAATCATAAGGGGTCATCAGCATATATAAGTTTTTCAATATCATGCTTTCTTTGCATCTGACAACACCTTTCACAAAAAATCAAGGGTCATTGACATCCAAACTCACCATGGCCAGGCTTTCTGTCTTGGAGTTGACCTTGGCAGCCTGCAGGAACCGCTTCTGGAAACAGTTGATAGTTGGCACGGCCACATCAAACGACAGGACCTTCAGGATGAGGTGCTCCATCCTCAGAACCTGTTACCATGGAAATAAAATGCTGTAAATCAACAAATTTTTCTCTGTTGAGGTTTCCCAAGTCTAAGTAAAAAGAAAATTAGAACCTAACAACCTTAGTACATTTGTGTCTTCTTGCTTACCTGTTTCTTTGTGTAGGTGTCATCTGTGATGTAGACAAACTCTCCAACATCTGGGGGGTAGATCTCTTCATACTTCCTGTAGGTAGAAATATGGGCAAATATGAATGCAAGTACGACTGATAAGAGTAGCAAAAATCAGCACCATAGACTCCTCAGTAACTGAGTATTATTGCTTAGTTCTAGTTAAGAACCTGTGTGTTGCACAGTGAGGTGTAGATTGTTTCATATTGAGCCTGGTAATGGCTAAACTTACGATGCTAGGAACATAGCTGCTGTCCCAACCAGCTGCAACTTGCTGCGCAGGACGGACATGGAAGACAGGAAGCGGTCGATGTACGACACAGCCAGGTACAGCGTCTCGTTGTGCAGTTTGTACTCCTCGGCCACCTCGACCAGCCAGTCCACCAGGATACACCGCATGGAGTTGGTGATGTCGGGCTGCTTCTTCATGTAGCCAGGCTTGGGTCTATGTCTTAGCTGGGAAGGTAGAATGCAAGTTAGAACATGTCCCAACAAAACTAGATTCCAACGGCTATCTTAGGATAATATTAGTGACTTGTTTTATGGCAAAATATTTCGATATTACAATGTATCTCACTTTTCAACAGACATCACATCCAGACATACAAAACTTGCAATATGTGACAAATATATTGACATATCTGCATATGCAATAAGCCATTCTGAAACACCAAGATTTCAGATGCTTGTTGAAACATACCTCAGCTTCCCGGAGATACTGAAAGATTTCTGTTGCATATTCAGCAACCTCCAACACACTGTCTCCATGGGCATCAATGTCCTCTATTACTGACTGGTTGTCATCTGATGAGTCCAATGAGGTGTCCAGCACCATAGGAGAATCTGGAGTGCGGAGTGAAAAAAATAATTCAATTAAAATGTTTTACAATTGCAGCTCATGATCAACTTGTTACAGCTTGTTCAAACTAGAAGATAACCAAACATATCCGAACAAGTGCACACCCCAAGTAAATGGAAATTATTTGTAATTTGTGGACTTACGGAGAGCTGCCAAAAGATGTTCAAGTTTCCACAAAGCAGAATCTTCTTCCATACTCTCTGCCACTAGAAGTGCTCTTGGTGCCATTTTCCCACGATTTGTATTACAAACCTCAGTCGAGAACTATCAAATGATACCGATCTATACAATTCCTCCTATTTATACATTCTTTGTGGCAAGTTTGTACAAGTTTATCAGAATACCAGAAAAAACATATTTGCACTAATAAAAACATCCCATGACAGAAAACATGCCTAAACATGCAAATATGACAAGATTATCCCAGAACGTGAATTAATAGCTATTCTGAACAATGTGATAAAAGCCATACTAAACAGACTGAAACAAAAACAGTTGTTATAGAGTTTCCGTAGTCTGAGCTCAGTTGATTTGCATGAAAATGTTACAAGCGTATGGTTGAACCAGGTGAGAAATTAAATCGTTGAGAAATTTACATGTGTTTGAAATTGACTGAAAACGACAGCTGTGAAACGATTTTTCATGTGATTGTCGTTTAACGGTCGAAAAAAGGGGATGCTTCCTAATAATATGGTTTCTTTCCGGGCCAATTTGAAACGGAAAATGTAAACTGCAACTTTACTGGCGCCACTTGACAAAAGGAGGTGTGGCAACAAACATTCCAAATTCTGTCACGGATGTCACAAAGTTATTTTCGAATTTGCCCGCTGGCGTTTTTATAATTTATCGTAACATAATACGGTTACAAGACTTTTCGCCCCCTGACCCGTTCGTCCCCGGGTCCTTTCGTCCCCGTCATGGACATTTCGTTCTAGGATGACGCTTGTCTCACAATTACAAAGTACTCAATTTTCATCATAACATCTCAAAAAACCTTCAGTGTTGCTTTCTCAAGTCTTTCACGTTGGAAAACGGACACTAACATGACTAAAGTGACGCGCGAGCGGCGAGGGACATCATCATGTCGCCGCCGCCGCGCCCGCCATCTTGGATGTTTACGCATGTTGCAAATCGCTCGTGGGCGCCTTTTACGGAGTTTGTGTGAGTAAATGAGCTGACTGAAATGAAATTTTGACAAGGAAATTGACTGTATGGGACTGTATTTTGAAAAACGCTGCCCAAGACCGACTGGAAGTGTACCGCGATCGAAGTATGACTCGTCTGGAAACGGCAAGTACTTCGCCGGCTTAGAGTTTAGCTGCCGGAAAATACTTTTAAAGTAATATCTAAATGAATCTGAATAATACGTGATAAAATAACTAGTCATTTAGGGTTTAAATGTTGTTAAATGGGAGGACGAAATGTCCATGATGAGGACGAAAGGACCAGGGGACGAACGGGTCAGGGGGCGAAAAGACCTGTTACCCATAATACTATGGGGAAATAGCAATCCCAATTTTTACGCATGAAAGGATTATCATAGGTTTAAATCGTACAGAGCAAGGTCACTGATAACTGGACAAACGGATTTTTTTAAATTTCTGAAATGCGAGCTTATGACAACAAAAGACGGGGGAGTTGTTTACCTGTGCTGCTATCGATAATTTCTTCCGTGCGGCCATAGATGCTGATGGCTTGTCTATTCCTCTCAGTGCCGAGTGTTGTGACTGTGGATGAAACCTGAGGTTCTTTGGACCGTTCTGAGTCTGCCTGATGGTCGACATGGATGGAGAACTGAGTAGAAGCGCCGGGCGGGACAAAGAACCCAGTGGTGGGCTTTCCCGCCTGGCCGCAACCGACGCTCCCGGTCTGGCCGCACCCAGAAGTCGATAAGGGACCGCAGTTCTGCAAAAATGTAACAACCAATGTTTAGAACAGTATTTAAGCTATCCAGGACTATATCATAGGAAATCTAGGTGATTCACAAAAGGAGATAGTAGCTAAAGTTGTGCAGGTAGTCTGAGAGGAAAATTTGAAATATTTTCAAGATGGCTGACCTGTTTTGCAGCGCGGTGCGGTTGGACTCGTTGCCGGCTGGCATTTTGGTTGAGAACTCCGAGAGCCACACGCTTGTTGGCCTGTGGAGCAATGGGCCGGCTCTGGTTGTCCTCCCTCTTCAATCTCCTGGCGTTGGCTTGTCTGTTTTCCTCTCCTAGCGTGGTTGAAAAGCTACCGAGTGCCTGTGACATGGTGAGCGTGGCTTGCAAGTTTCGAATGAAAACTGGAGTGTAGCTGTGGACCAACGGCTGACGTTCCCTCCAAATCTCGGCACGAAAGAACAAATTTGCCGAACAAAATAGTTCTGTAACCACGAGGACACACTCACAGCTAGATCAACGATTAAAATGGACTAAAATGCACAGGCAGAAATGAGAGCAACGAGCGAGAAGCGTATGAAGTCGAGATGGTAGCGTCTTCTTCTGCCGCTTCTGCTAACCGACCTTCTGTTTCAGGGGTTCAAGTAGCCCGCGACGCGCCACACTGACCAATCAGAGCGCGCCGTTCCAGTCAGCTGGTCAGGCGGGGCCGATCAGCTGGTGAATTAATGAGGCTTGTTGGCGTCGGTCTTACATGTGCACTGGACAATGGCAGGAATTCTTCCTTTGTTATGAACAATGTTGAAGACAACTGTCGTGCACCTTGCTCACTTTTTGCAATCTGGATGGAAAATTGAGAAGCCATGAAATTAATGTAATTAATTGAAGGGAAATAATTTTTTACTTGCCATATTAAATAAATTACCATAAGTTGCAACAATGAATTATGTATTTGCTATTTTTCAGTCATCACTTATGTTATTCTTCATTATCACCATATTATTCTTTATCAATATTCCTACAATGAGGAGTTGGAAATATTTTTAACTGATTCAAACTGTTTGGCAAAGAAACAGTACCCCACCACACACTGGATTTTTAATTTTGTTTTTGACTGTGATCATTATTCAGATTTTGCAAAGTTACACCTATAGTAATACCTTCGCTAATAAGAGCCTACAGGAAAATTACTATCAGCTGTGATAATCATCAAAATTTATGCATTTTCTTTGCATCAGATTCTAAGGATTTCTCTAAGGTGATGCACCTGTAGCAAAGGTGCTGCAATTTGCATAGTATACATGTAACATTATCAGCAAGGGGAGTTGAATATCACTGATGTAAATTTCCCAATTTGCTGTGTGATAATCAGTGTGGTACCTGTGCTACGTGTAACAAGGATCAATCACTTTGTGTACTCTTCAGCACTATTATATAAATGGTTTTATAGGAAGTTTAGTACGTTTGTACAATTTGTTTAAAAATCCTTCATCTGTGCCCTGGGTCCAAGGCTGTTAAACTAATTTAGGTCACCACATTAGTACATATGTTGAGGAAAAGAATGAAGAAGTGGCTTCCATTTTAGCTCAATGCCTTTTCTTTTTATCCACTTTTCTACTTGTAGTTATCATAAGAAGTGAAAGTTACCCTTGCAGCTACAGGTTGGTCCACCCTATTAGAACATTTAGCACTTACCATCACAATGGGGAAACCATCCCCAAAGGAACAGGATTTAATCACTTGTCTGTTCTCCCTGAATATGAAGCCACCAAGACTGTTCACTTTTTAGTTGTCTGACTGGAACCCTCATTGTTACCTTTTTTGTGTTCCCACCTTTTAGACAATACTGCCTTTCACAGGTTTCGGTGAAGTAAACAGTGCATTTTTCTTATGACAATGGTCTATTTGCAATTACATAAAACATACTTTTGACAACACCAGTGATGTATTCATGAGATGTTCAACTTTTAGATAGAGAAGCCACAACAAATGTAAAACAGCCTATCTTTATAAGTTTGTAAATGTGGGCCATGACTACAGTCATTGTACTTACTTGCTTATGAGTATGTTGAAATTATTAGCGTTTGGTTAAAGAACTTTGGACGAATGGTTTTACTTTTATTCTGTCCAAAACATGTTAACAGATGGCATTAATGGCATATATTTTTGTTCACAAAGCTAAGGACAACTACACACAAATACAGAAGAACAAAAGTAAAATAATGCAAAACTGCATTTATTCGTTACAAAAGTACAGTTACATACAAGATAATACAACAAAATATATGTATTATTGTTAGGTACATTGTATATCTTATTCAGAAAATTTTATGTAACTAGTAAAAGCCATATTGAGCCATATTGTCATGTGACATTAGGTAAGTAGTCCTTGTTGCAATGAATTTGTTTGAAATCCAGAAATCATTGTTGTTTTAGTATTTAGGTTGAGCATGGAGTTGTTACTCAGCACCAAGCGTTTAAATGCATACTGCATTTGTTAAGCCCTACATTTATACATGTAATGTAAATGTAGTCAAACTATTCATATTGTGGACAATAAAGTAATCATCATCATCATGAAGTAATTGACCAGATAAAGTGGCTTTAATTTTGCTACTCAAAGTGATCCAGCTGTGAATCTGTACCAAAGTGCTATGCGGAACTCTCACATCAGAATAAAAGAAAACCAATGATGACACAAAACTAGTACAATTTCATAATGCATCTACTAAAGGTATGTCCTTCTCAAACACTAGAACAAAATAAAAGTATCAGTCAAGTAAAATTGGCACTTAGTAAAATCATATGGTTAGTTCTTCTGTAAATTTTTGCTGCACTGGCACTCACTGTTTTCATTCACTGTTTTATCAGTTGTGCTGGTAAAGTATTCAACCGTTGAAAAGCATTCATTTATGTATTGCTTTGAAACATTTTCTTCACAATTCACCATGTCAGAAATTGCCACAGCTCAATCAGATATACTTTCCTTTTAACCAGACAAGATGGAGACTTTGCACGTTACTATGACTACAAAGACATAATTCAGAGGCACTTATACTGTCTTTTTCCCTCCTCAGCTCCACTGCCACAGCACCATTCTATAAACAGAATTTTTTAGCAATAAGAAACTACAGGCAAGGGTTTACGTTTTCATTGACAGTGTGGCAGCCTTGCCCTGCCCTTGTTATAGGGACACGGAAGAGTTTACCCGACGGCGTGCACACACATATCTTGTAGGTGGTGGTGCCTCGGTCGATAACTGACAATGGATCGGGACTGCTACGCGGCAGTCGTGTGTTGTTGATATAAAGTCCCCCGCCGGCTTTCACAAAGGCACTGCCTCTTACAACAGACTCATTCTGGGAAGATAATACAGATATCATGTAGTTATGCTTAATGCAAAACTTTCATGCATCAGACAGTAATACTGAAAATACATACACATATCATCAATTTGAGTGAGAAAGAATTTCCATTTCAACATGAAACTTGATGTGCTAGGATTCTTTTATCAATGTTGGCTTTTTTCTAATCCAGCGTAACTGACATAAAATGATGGGTATAAGTACATGACGTATATCATATCCTTCAGTTCTATATCAATAAACGAAATTGAACAAAAACAAATGAATTCCTTACTCGAAGTGTTTCAAGCATGAGATCATCTCTGAAGTTGAAGTTCACTGTCCTGCCAAGGATGTTGACCCCTTCGTTGCCTCGGAAGATGGCGTTCTTTCTCGTGCTCACACGTAGGTCACTGTTGATTGGACTGGCCACCTACCAACACATGCAGACAGTATGTGTGAGTAATCATATCTTTATATCTGCAGTGTCATAAGTGTTTATATTGTCATTACTTCATGTACATGTACTTCCAAAAAAGAAATGCAATGGGTGAATAAGCCAGGTTCAAAAGTTGTGGATGATTGCCTATGGAAAGGCCTTGGCCTAAGGGAGAGAAAAGTAAATTTAGGAAAGACTAATCCAAAACTCTAAATCAGTTTCCTTTCAAAGTGCAGATTACATGCATGGAAATAGTATATCATGAGGGAAAACTATGCTGCTATGGCAGAGGTTTGTGCTCTCTGAGTGTAATGTGGTGTACTTAAGTTGTATCATCAAGTTATGAAATGTTTGTTTTCATGTCATGAGGCATTTCTCAACATGACTGAACTGCATACTGTAAAAATGTGGTAAAAGCTAACAGGATACTGAAGATATTCGCCAAGTAGAGGCTTTGATTGAGGGGCTAGTAGTGGCCAGGATTTTTAACGGTGCCCTCCCTTCACAAAGGGAGGGCATTGTTAAAAATCCCGGCCACTGCTAGCCCCTCGATGAAAACCTTTGCTTGTAAGTTGTAGAATATGCTTGGTGAATCCTTCGCCCCAGTCTTACCCTAAATGTCTGTGCCCTCCTGACGTTCAGATTGTCCACCCCATCTGGCATCCTGAACTCCTCACTGTCATAGTCAGTGGTGAAGATAGTCTGGTTGGTCTTAGGGTCAACAATGTCAAGGCCATGATCTCCTTTGATAGTAGTCTTGCCTGGTTCCACTTGAACTATATAGACATAAAAAATTGACTTTGATAAGTGAGGGTATTCTTAATTTCTATTCTCAAGTTTCCATACCACTATAAATGTCCAAAATTCTGAATTCTGTATGCACAATGAAGTCTGAAGTTTGTTCTGTGTACATAAAAAAGCATGTATCATGCTGTTGGACTAAATCATTACATCATGGAACAAAACTCACCTGAACCGCCTCTGATCTGATCTGTGATCCTGTTCTGAGCAACGACCTGCAGAAGACAGACAGCATCATGTGTAAGTCATTTGCAAAGTTAACAGGCTGGACTGAAAAGAATGCAACATACAATGACCTCAAGCTCTAAAGCATTTTTATTTTTAGACGAATAGCAATTTTCTGCATCCATTTTCTGTAAGTTCTTCTCAGATTGTTTGTTATCTTTCCTCAAAAGTAAAACATATGGTATCTTTAGAGTGCAGCAAAACAAACATTTATCAGTGTAGCAGCCACTGTGGAGAATCACATACACATGTACAACAATGTATATAAATAGTTGATTTCTTCCTTAAAAACAATGTGGTATGTCTGTAGTGTAGTATTTACTGGTTGGTTGTCTCCTGTAAGTTCAAAGTCCTGGTTTCCAAAGCCACCAATCTTGCTGTCGAGTGGCTTGACGTTGCCCATGTCCCCTCCGTACTTGAACCTGAGAGTCCCGTCGTCCATAAAGTCCAGAGTCTCCATGCCATTGTGGTCAATCACCAGGACATGGAGGAGCAGGACAGTCAGCTTGAATAAGAACACATTTGGTTATTCTTGTTTTCTTGTTGAACAGAACAGAAGCACAACGAGAACATATGAGCAAGGTCTAAATGATATCTCTCTCTGTCCGGTTTATCGTCTGTTGTTCCCTGTGGTTCAACAAATCGGGAGCACTGATTCAACATATCAGAGCAAGGTTCTTTTGCTGGAGAGGTTGATGTTGCCGCCCGGAAGGCCTGCAAAGGAGGCTAGCAAGTACTATAGGTACTTAGTGAAGCACAATGTAAATGGAAAGCTGTTTACTTACAATAAAGTTGATGATAACCAGGATGAAGAGGATGACAATGAGGATAATCCCCAGAGTCAGTTTCCTCCCTCTGATGCCCGTCTTGTGTAGCCTGTCCTCGTCTATGGGGACATACCCGGCCCTGAAGTTACTGTTGTGCTCCTTGTTCACACGCTTGCGCTCCATGGACTTCTGGCGCATGGACAGTCGGCTGCCCCCGCCTCTGTGGAAACTGCCACCATCAGACTGTTGTCAGGGAAGAGAGAATAAACTTGAGTCACTTATTTGCAAATAACATGTAATCCCAGTCAGTACATGTAATACTAGACTTAATGCTAGTCCTGGGCACTTAAGTTTAAAAAACATTAAGCAGTAGATACACATGATACAGTACCTTTACCAGTGGAATTAACTTATCAACTTATAATTAAGTCACATGACAAAGTATTACTTTTTGACAACTGACCAGAAAAGATTGCATTTGCAACATTGTACCATACTCCTAAGTGGTACTGGGCTCTAATCTCAGGACCATCTAACCTTTCTACATCAATTTGATGTGTGGAAAAGAGTGTTATGACAGCTGACAATTCTGTGACAGCACATCACTGGTATGCAAATCTTAACAGGCCGCACCCAAGTACTTTCCAGATAGGTCTTACAAAATCGGAAATTCTTAGCTTTCTAAACCCTGCAGTAGGGCTAACTCAATCGTAAATCTTACCACAGTAAATTTGGATCTGAGTACATCCTAAAGGCCAATGTAAATTTTGTAATTTGAGTCAGCCAACTATAGCATTTTTATTATTTTAGCCAAAACATCCTGCATCTTACTACATCAAAGTTATTTCGGAGTCTTACACATAAGACCTCTGGCCACTTTCTATACTTGTCAGTTTTATCATCTGTCACAAATTACTCCCAATTCCCTGCACACTGTAAATGATTCCCAAGAATTCCCTTGTTTACACATGAAGTGTTGTACACAAAGACATATTTGGAAATTCCCGACAGTTTAAAAAAGGTTCCCTTGTCATAATCAATAACAAAAATTCTTATAAAACGCCCACAAGACCGCCCCCAAAGTCCCAGATGTGCAAGACATTATTTAAATCAGCTTGTCTTGATTTGTCGCGTCTGGCGTTTCACTTGTTGATAAAGTGTCGGGGACCGTTATCTGACTTTCACAAGTCCGCAGCACTGAAAAACGTTCAGCTACCGACAAACTCGGCCATTCAACCGCATCTACATATTCTTAAGTACTAACGAGACGTGTTTTTATCCTCTTATGAAGTCACAGGATGCAGAAAAAGAAGATTTTATACGGAACTCCTTACCTCCATTCCCGACATTTTTCTTGCAATTATCGCACAGAACTGTGGGTACATGACAGGAAGTCTCGCGAGAACGAGCGAGATGCCACGTTGGTTCTGATCTTCTTCCAAGGAAGCCAAGTTTTTTCTTCTCCCAGATTGGGCGAAATTCGGACTGTCTGGAGAAGTTGTCATCTTTAATAACTGTAGGTAAGTTTATGACAAAGATAGCTTTCTATAGAGTAAGGATATGGCATGATTTGGTTTCAGTGGGGGAAAAAAATTGTGTCATTTGTTGCACGCCAACCAGCTGGAGGGGGGGGGGGGGTAACGTTACTACTGTCAAAATACTTATTATTTTGTTTTCAAGGAACACTAACGACTTTATGGATTATGGTGGCCTTGCAGTCAGAACAGTTTTATAGAGTGTATGTGTTAGGATTTACCAAAACATTCTTGTTGAACACACTGTAAATCACAATTTATTCATTTTGATATGATTGTGATAAGTTGCCCATGATCACTGTAACGTTACATGTAAGTTGGTTGTTATTTTGATTTGAGGTATTAGTAATATGGGTGGCCTAAGGTTGACATATATTTGAAGGAATTTTTAGGAACAGAGTATTTGCCCCAAGGCCCTGTTTCTTCACCTCCTTTGCCTTGTTTGCACTACCTTCATTCTTACTATTTGTGTTTCAGTTCAGTCCATTTCATGCATTTATTTATTGTGACACAGAATCCTCCATACCATTTCACAACCGAACGCTAGAACCTGGGCCACTATGAATTGCCGTAGTGAATTGCCATACAAATGATAGTAACAGCTACACAATCTCAGCTCCTTCAAAGCATCATCATAGATTGACAAGCACACAACATATCACGGGTAATCCAGGTGTGATTTATCTGTTGTTCATTCTTTGTATGAAAAGAAGAAAACATGGAAGTCCCAATACAAGACACTTCCCCAATACAAGACACTTCCCAACCACCAGATAATTCCTCAGGGTTTCCTGAAGGAAGCCAGACACCGCCCAGGTCTGTACTGTCTCTTCTGTGTCCATGCTTTCTCTATAACACAGTGGTGCTGGTGAACTGGCTGTTGCCTGGCTGATCTCTTCAACACACAGAAAGCCATAATGATTGCTCGAACTATACTTCACAAAAACACTGGTCTAGGACAAGGTCTTGAGTTGAGAGGAAATAAAATCAAGGATGCTGTTGCTTTTTAATATCTCTGAAAACATTAGAATGGTGCTAGTGATAGATTCTCTTTCATAAGTGCATGCAGTTTTTGTACTAAATGCAAGTGCATAGCATGAACAGTTTGTTTTATAGGGTCATGTTTTGGTAGTATGATTTGGTATGCCCTTATTCAGTTATTGTGTCAGTGTCGTCGATGAAGATTGTCATGCTATGATAATATTCACCGTCATGGAATTGGAAGAGATAGATGATAACTTACTCCGACGATATATTGAAATTAAAAGGGTTGCCTTGTTATTGCCATAGTTAACAGTTTTAGGTGACATGCTGCTCAAAGAATGCTGAATGTATATATACTGTAGCTTTGTTCTCCCCAAGCAGAGGTTGTTGGGGAAAATTGTGACCTTTTTATCATATGCCCCATGTTAGAGACAGTTGACAAAAAACAGGGCATATGATAAGAGTGTCACAATTTTCTCTGCTTGGAGAGCACAGTTTTGCAGACATGTTGCTCACAGAGAAGATATTTGACTACTGGGTATGTTGTAGAATCTTACCGGATGCAAACAGAGACAAAAATCTCAGAGATGGAACCATTGGCTTGTATATTGAGATGCAAAGGTTCTTCGTTGTATGTGAGCTGATTTCTCTTGTTTCAGTACCACCATGTCTGGAGGGTATGGACAGACCGCTGACGGGTTTGACCAGGGATTCTTCCAGACGAACTACGGCGGTTACGATGACCAAAACCAGAATGCAGGATACGATGGAGGCGGACAACAACAGTATGTAGCATATGACAACAGGGGACAGCAACAGTATACACCAAAGTATGTGTTGGTTTCTTTGTATACAGGAGTTTGAAACTACTTGGGTCTTAAGAAATAAGAAGGGCTGCACCTGAGGTAACACTAACAGTATCTATCTTGCACACTTTGAAAAGTTAATGGATTTGAATATTTCATATGTTTCTGATCATATGTTGCACAGTTTCCCGTTAGATATGTAGAATGCTGTCCTAAAATTTGTCTTAAAATTTCAGACTTGTGGTATTATTCTACTCAAACTTTAAGTCAAACTGGCAGGTCCACATGTAACTTTAGAAATGTGTGTGACCAGTCATGATATATAAAAGATTCTGTCCTTTTTTTGTGTCGAGTAAGGTTTCACTGTAAGTGTAACTGCTGTCATATAGCACATTGCTTACTGTTCTTTTCTGTGTGTTTTTTAGTCAATACCCTGCTGGTGGATACGACTATTCACAGCAGCAGGGAGGGTACCCTGCCCAGCCCAATATCTTCACCCCAGACACATCCTCATCCTACGCCGGCTTCACACAGACAGACGGTGCCTCACCCATGGCGCCAGGGGATCCCAACAGTTTCGAGGACGAACCACCGCTTTTGGAAGGTACATCTCTTTTCTCTCAGTGCAAGGACAAGAGAGTTAGTGGGCGATTTAGGTGACTATGCTAGGAGATGGTGACAGTTTAAGATGGGGAAAATGTTGATGTGTGGTCTGGAACGAGTAAAACATTCACAGCAGACTTAAATACATGTAACAACATTAGTACTGTCTTCTTTCTGTTCAAAAGGAAAAGATCTGGTACAATCAGGATGTTTTTTTCAGAAGCAAACATACATTGGAATGGACAGGAATTACTGAGTCATGTGGATGTTGCTTTTGTCGGTATTTAATTTGAGCAATTTCTTAATGCCAAAAACCAATGCAACAACTGAATTGAAATAGGGTCTTTAAATTCTTATATGGATGAAATGCAAATGTATTGGCCCATCATGCATACATACAAATGAGACAGCACACACACGCCCATTTTGTACTCACAGGCCACAACAGTTTTGAAGATGAACCACCGCTATTGGAAGGTAGGGCTGCAGTACTGGTGTGTTGTGGTTGGTGGTGCCCCTGTACACTAAAACCTCTCAGGCACAATTTTTGGCTGTGTTCAGTTTTGTCCCACTAACATTCACCTAATCCATCTTCCATGAATTTTGGGAAAACATTTTTTTATTTGCTTGTAAATATTCTGACTGGGGTAAAGTGGTGGGTTGTCTTGTGCATGTAGGGATTTCTTAGGTCTGAGGAAAAAGAGGAACCATTTTTTAAATTGTAATTCAATAAGGGCATATATCTCCCCCTGTATAAGATATGGATTGACCATATTGGTTGTTTTTATATAATCAATTATCTATGACTGAGAATATTGTGTCTCACTTCTTCTGTTTCAGAACTAGGAATCAACTTTGATCACATAACACAAAAGGTAAGATATCCAAGCCCACATCAATTTCTTAGTCAAAGCATATCTGCTGGCATTTTACCAAACAAAAATATCTTGATACAGTACTTTGACTTCCATAATACTAAAGCAAAAGCCTTATAGATTGGAATGTTTATGATAAGATGCCACAAGTACTAAATCTGGAGTTACTCTCAAATCAGGAGTTACATGTGCTTATTTTGACCTTGATACCTCTGTCAGGTTACCTTTACATTCAGAATTGAAATCTTCTCTCCATTTGAACCTTTTCCTTCCAGACAATGACAGTTCTTAACCCTACAAAAGAAACGGATGCCTCCATACTGGGGGATGGGGACCTGGCCGGCCCTCTGGTGTTCTGTCTCATGTTTGGGTCCTGTCTCTTATTGGTAAGGACCTTTCTTACCATGCTGTGCTTACAGCAACTTTGGGATCTTACTTAGTAGCCATCCATTGTGGTACGATGATTAGTAAATTGTGAATGAATGATATGTTTTAATTGGATTTAATGCTTTGCACATTTACTGCAAGGCCGTAACAAAGTTATAGAATTACATGGCCATAGCAAAATTATTGACAAGTAACACCAACATGTGCTAGCTTAGCTCACCAAAAGAAAACAATGCTTACGACAAATCTTTTATGTTTTTAAGTACTGACTATCTTCTATTTCAGGGAGGAAAGGTTCAATTTGGTTACATCTATGGTATCGGTGGGATCGGCTGTGTGTCGCTGTGGTGCCTGTTGAACATGATGAGTCTAACGGGGGTCAGTGTGTGGACTGTGGCCAGTATCCTAGGCTACTGTCTGCTGCCCATGGTCTTTCTGTCAGGAACTTCAATCATTCTCTCACTCCAGTGAGTATGGCTTTATCTTATTCTTCCCTGCATAAAAAGTATCACAAGGAGTCGCTGTTTTGCATGATACCTAAGAAAAGTTTCCTGCATTGGTATCTTTTTCTTCTTACTTTCTATTCTTTGTAACATTGTACTTCAAGTTTAGATACCTTGACCTGGTCTCAACCTAAGTTTGACAGATTTCTAGTTTTTGATTGAAATGATACCTGTAGCTAGCATTACATGGGACAGAGGCAGTGTTCATTAATCAAGGTAGAATATGTTGATGTCATACACATGAACATAACTCCTGGAACAGCATTCCTGCGGATGTTGTAGCTGCCGAAACTGTGAACGCCTTCATGTCAAAACTGGACAACCACTGGAGTACTCACCCAGCCTAACATAAACTCTCATCACAAACTCTGAACTTTAAGCTTAAGACGCGGATCTCATATGCAATATGCCTCTTATCCGAACATTATGTTATGTTATGTTATGTTATGTTATGTACAACCATTGAATGTCTTTCAACATAAAGATATTATGTTAAAGTGAGTATGTTTGTTTTTTTGTCTTTCCAGGGGTGTCCTGGGCCAGATTTTAGCCACACTATCAGTGGGCTGGTGTAGCATGTCAGCCTCAAAGTTGTTTGTGTCAGCCCTCGCCATGCACGACCAGCAGCTGCTTGTAGCCTATCCCTGTGCCTTGCTGTACGGCGTCTTTGCCCTCCTGACCATTTTCTAACACTGGAATTCAGCACAGACTTTTTTGTATGGACTCAGCTGAAAGAAAAGTAACCATCAAGGAGTTTCATATTCCAAAACTTAATCATGTAAATACTTCAGTAAGTATGCCATAGTATGGAAAATTGAGGGGGAAAGGAATGCCACAATGCTTCATTCCAGGGATGATCGTATTCAGAAGAAATGTGCATGGTGGAAGTGCTAAAACTTTGCTGGACCTTCTTAAATCTGGTGGACTGTATAAAGAAGAATAGTGTTTGCAGGTTGCTGTAAGGGAATGGAAATCAAAGGAAGATCGGGAAGAAGGAAGGAATCAAATATCACATGCTTCCCTCAAAGGCAGGGATGTCTGATATTGAACAAGCTTCAGAATAAGCTTGTTTCTAGGAAGGTTTTGGTAAATTATATAGCTGAAGGATTCAGTCTAAAAGGAATAGAGGTTTAAAGAGTGTCAGGTCTTATAGTGTAAGGTTATCAGCAGATGTTTCATTCTTAATTATTGGTGTTATGCTGAATCAAACTGCAATTGGTGTTATGTGTACTTTTGACAGGAACTACTAGTAGTCTACTACATTGTACCATGTACAATTACATACTTTTGTGTTCAGCTTTCTCAAATGGTCCATCTGTATACACTTAACTGTACAAAAGACATATATACATCTCACCAAGTCCATGTATAGTTCACATTGTACAGATACAGATCTGTTTAATAATGCCTTGTAAATCCTTCTGCTTGAGATTGTATGGCTGTTTTACAAAGCTGCTATATTGCATGATACATCTTTGTTGCTATCACATTTTGTCAAGGTCATAATGTTTGGAAAGCCAAGACCAAAACTATAATCCATTGTTGCCTTTCTTTTAACAGCTTGTTTATCCTGTAGCAGAGCAACAATAGGTAAAGATTGACAAAGAAATGTGTATAGATTACTAGTATATGCCACATTGTCCAAAGCATGTTGACATATTTTAGATGTATAAGTGAAACATAAAATGAAAGCAAACCTTTTCCTGTCATCTCCAGAATCTTTACTTTTATCACTTATAACATCTCCATACTACATACAGGCTAGATGAATTACCATTGATTGTGATTTTATCTATCTGTTACAAGGCCATTGAGCTTAGTTTCAAGGGTCATGTCACAAGGTATCAAAATGCATTAAATAATTTTGTACTCAATTCTCTGTCAAGATTTTTCTAGAGAAGTTTCTATTAAAACACAGCTTGTAGAATGTCAGAGTTTGCAGCACATCAGAGCAGTCATTTGGAAACAGCATGTTGCCATTCACAAGTAACAAAGAATGTATTGGTGAAAATATTTTATTGGTAGTTCTGCTGCTGACATGTTTCTTGGAGCCTATGTCTAAATACATTTGTATGCATATGAGGATAAAGATTAATTGAAGCAAAAAAATTTTGATGACACATAGAAGTGCAGATTTCCACTAATACTATCAGGATGTTGCGTAAAGGAACAAAACACAAGGCATAGGTATCTTGCACTTTGGAGTTGGTAAACAGCATTGCATTAAAAAGACTGCTTTTGGTGCAGCCAGAGTCTTTGTTCATCTCAGATGTGTTGCAGTTCATGTAGAAGAAACAAACAGTCTCAGTCTGATATTACTTGTCCACAAGCTCGCATAAGATTAATCATAAGCATTGTTGTTTGGAATATATACGCTGGAAACAATATCAGGTGGTCATTGGAGGCATACTTTAGTATTAATAATAGAATCTAGAAATTCCCTGCTGCCCAACCCTGTAACAAATGGAAAATCGGAGGTCTAACAGCTACTTTGCTGTGCTCAAGGTTAAATATACTACTGTAGGATATGGATTTTTTAAAGATTTCCAATGTGAAATGGTGATTTTACTGCAGGTATAGCCAAGTTTAAGTGCACGTAACAAAGTTGACACATGTATACTTTTTATAAATCAAATCTAGGGTAATTGATTTCACCAACATCAATGTTACCACACATGACTTTGAACCGTTCATCAATGCTGCCAAATGGCAGGGCTTTGTAATAATGCACCACAAAGTTAACTCAAGTCAAGGGTAAAGTTTATAAAAAGCCTCCAGCTTCTTATCATATGGCCTATTTTTGTCCGCCCTCCCCGCAGTCACAATTTTCCCCAACCTCTGGTTAGAGAGTAAATTAATTTGGTGAACAATCCTCCTTTCCAACCAGAGAATGGCTTTCAGCTTGTATTTGTGCTCTGTTGTTTCGAGGTGACAAAATAAAGCACCCAAGTAGTGCTAACAGATGAGCTGATATCACACCTCTTCTTGGCAGTTGGAGAGGAGCATCATATCAACCTACAACTGTATTTCTCACATTTTACGTGGCTCTAAAAGGTAAGTCGTCCTCAGTTGAGGTGAAGCATGATGCTTTTTCAAGTAGCTAGGTGGTAGTGCAATGTGGTTTCAACACAGATCGCATTTTTGGTCAGGCACACTTGCAGCTAAGAACCTGGACCTATTCTGTTTTTAAGTCATCAGCAAGACAAATTTGTGTTGCTTTACAAACATCTAGGGTTAGGAGCTGAAATAACTGCCACAAAGCTCTTTTCTGAAACAAAGGTGAGGAGTGTGCCTGGTTAAAAACTTTACTGCCATGTTGCCTGGGGCTACTGATTTCATGCCAAGGTCACCTGCATTGAATTTACCTGTGACGGCCCAATTCCATCATGGGCAAATCAAGGTGTCTATCAGCATGAGCGATGAAATTATCATGAAACTGAACTTAAGCCTGGTTTAATCCTATTTGCTCTCAACAGATTACTTCTTGCCAGTGCACTGGTGGCGGTAGTCACTTCAACCATTTGATCCTTTTTCCATATCTGTTTTGATCTTGTTTTCTCAATGGACAAGTTCAAGCTGAATATATTACATAGTGTGCTAATTGTTTCATTCAGTCAAGTATGCTAACAGATCACCAGCGTAATCACTAAAGCAGAGACCAACTGGTTTTATTAATAAAAATTTAATTTTTCACAAAAAAGTCATAGGTACAGCCAAAACAAAGTGATCAAAACTCTCCCTAACAGTCAATTCTAGATTGGGGGCTTTCAGCACTCGCAAATTAGTATGTTCCCGCCATCATGCCTCAAAGCTTGGCTTGAGGTAAGAACTACTTCAAGTTCAAATCAATCAGCACCAGGAATTACTTGCACCTTGAGCCCTCTCATCCTGAAGAGACAGCTTGGATCCTTCCTAGGTATATTACAATCTGTAGTATTGAGGACAGGCAAGTAAGCATACAAAACTGTTTCCTATATTCTGACAAGATTCACTCTCTTGCTAAAATGACCTTTGATTGTAATACAAACTTGTCTGCCTGTTTAAGTACACAAAGATTTGGGTAAGCCCTAAACTGAGAGAACTGTCAATTAGAAAAATGACATAGCTACACAAGGAATGTTGTTTTCTCACTACACACAAGGAGGCTGCTTCAATGCAATTAAAGGTAGGACAAATCTTCAAAAAATCTACACAATAAAACATTACCATGCTACTCACTCTTTGGAAAGCGTAACCATACATGTAGCTCTACAAAAATGATTTAGGTTTCTAAAAAGTGAACTCACAATGAAGCAGCTTCAAAAATCTCTTCTGGTCCAACAGTACAACAGCAAGACAGTAAACAACAACTTCTACTACTATTTATATATTTTCTCCCTCTAAAAATGCATATACTGGTAATCACAGGCCTAGTCTTCTACGGATACATCTTCAAACAGTTTTACTTACTGAGTCTCGTAACACAACCATAGGATATGTGACAGGGTCCTGTTCTGAAAGGGCTCGCTACTTTTTTTCTACATTTTTTTTGTCCTGCCTAGGGTAATAGAGAAGATGGACTGGAATGAGCTTTCAGATGTGTACAGCTGAGAAAGAGCCTTTGAGGACAAGATCTACTCGTCATCATCATCGTCATCATCCTCATCATCTTCTTCCTCCTCCTCCTCTTCTTCCTCCTCTTCCTCCTCGTCATCATCCTCATCATCATCTTCCTCTACCCTCTTTGGTGGCGGCGCCGCCTTCTTGGCTGGACGGCCCTTCTTGGCAGGGCTGGCACCCCCCCCAGTTCTCTTGTACTCTGCGAGCTCCTGTTGAAAAATCATTTATACGGTTAACAACATAAAAAGCCAACAGTGTGAGAGCATGTGTCTACTTTCCCTTACATAATAAGAAGTAAATCTGTCTCTTTACAGTTCCATGTACAATTTGTACACACCTTCTGGTAGCGAGCCTTGTCAGTTTGGGCCTTCTTTTCATACTTGGCTTTGTCTGAATCAGTGATTTCCTTCCACTGCTTCCCCAGAATCTTGGCGATGTCCCCCACTTGGAAATCAGGGTGTGCTGCGCGGACCTTGGGACGAGCATCAGCACAGTACATGAAGAAGGCTGACCTGAAAAATGACAAAAACAGCAGATTTTTATACTTGAAAACTAAACGAATGAAATAAAAACTCTTACAATGAAAAATAGACCACTGTTGAGTCACTTTACTGAGGCTCTATCCTCCTGAAGGAGCAAAGACTATGAAGTCAAGTCAATATGCTAATTGCAGACAAACAAGTACATGGAGATACATGAAAATCAAAATAGTTATCTAGTCTACTGGGCAAGTTCTATTTTAAATATAGTTGGCCGGGTTTAAATTCTTTTATGAAAGCAGTGAATAAACACTAGTCTGGAGACAGATGTCCATCTTCATTGCTACCATGTCCCCCCAACGACCCAGAGGTCAAGGGACTAGCTGTAGAAGCAGAATAAACATTGTCAAAGCCAAATTAGTTGGGGTTTAAAATCTGTCGGCAGTTGTTCTTAGCTCCAGAGATACATCACGTACATGGCCCTCTTGGGTGCGTTGGGGTCCTTCTTCTTCCTCTTCCTGCGGCCGCCCTCTTGCCCCTTGGGCGGGACGTACTTGGCCATGTCCCGTTCGTACCGCCTCTTGTCTGTCTCGGCAAGGTCCTGGAAGCGCTTCTTCTCACCATCATTCATGGTCTGAAAAAGAGAGAAAAAAAATCAGTGTTGAATTCATTACTCGTCTCTATGGTCACTTAATTACAAATAGAAAAACATAACAATTCCATCATCCTCCATATCATGCAAACACAACATCAAAATGTCCTGCACACTTTAAGTACAAAAGACTTCCTAAACTGAACTTAAGTCTATAATTGAACTTTGCAATGAGAAATTACAGCAAATGAGGTTGATCTCACCTTCCATCTCTCAGCACACTTCTTGGAGAACTCAGTGAAGACAACCTGCTTGTCGGGGTACTTCTTCTCGTGCTCACGGCGGCACTCCTGCACGAAGCAGGCATACGCCGACATCTTCCCCTTGGGCTTGTTCTTGTCCTTTGGCATGATGGCTGACTTGATACTCTACGGATTAACACCTGAAACAAGGAGTAAAACCTTTAGAAGACAATAGAATACATCCATTAGATATCAACAGTATGAAAAAAAATTGATACAGAAATCAAGTAAGGAAATCCTGTGACAGGGGTTTTTCTAGAAAAATCAAACAAGAGGGAGCATACACAGGCAAGGGAGTGAATTCTATGTATTTATGGAAGAATCGATTGCCGAGGGAATGCTGTATGCTGGATATTAAGCTAAAATCTGAATTTGACAAGGGGGTGCTGGGCTGAAACAAGAGGGTGCAGCGCCCCTCTTTCCTGATTTAGATGAACCCCTGCTGTGATAACTGCATATTTTCAATATAGCAGTATAAATAGTGTTAACATTACAGCAAGCAAAACATGTCTTTTTTTTGCAGATAAACTTCTTCAAATCACTCCACTGACTTACTATGTAATCACCCTCAATCTCACTAGAAGTTAATGTTCCATCAAATTCATCCTGGATAAAGATGGCACCAATACAATTTGCACATTTTATAAAAATCTCAATGGAAACATTACTATGATTAGCTTGAGTCAGAATGCACCGTTCCATTAGTATTTCTATAGCACCATTATTTCATTCTCTGTGGACAGTTCCAATCGGCTGGCTACTGAATACTTAGTACAGCTAGCAACACGGTCTGTGATAACGCCATTATAGGCCCAGCACAGACTGATTAATACAAACTTCAGTGACAGGGTGTGTTGCAGCTCAAAATCCAATCAAGGATTATTGGAAAGCTGCTTGTTATAGCAAGGAGGCCCTGGCGAGAGAACTGTTTTCTTAGACCCAGTTATACTGGCCAAAATAACAAATCTAATTGCAAGACACTTATCCACTGGTGAAAGTTTGAAGCACAAAACTTCAAAAGGTATCAAAGACTGGAGTGATAATTACCGTGAGGTGTTAATTACAGTAAATGGGAATAATTACAAAGGCCTGCTAAACCGTCTCCTTATACCTTGTAACTTGGCAATGAATATTTATGATAATACACACCCCTCAAAACATGACCTGTTTGGATCATATTTGCATTACAGAATACCAACAGAAGAAGCCAGCAACACCCATCAAAATGCCAGAGTTCCTTTAATTCAATGCTGCTGTTAGGATCAAGAGTGGTATCATAATGCACCGGATATCAATTCATTTCTAAACCAGAACAACACCCATGCCTGAATGTTACAATCATCTTTGAGTATGAGCCCAATTTCTACAAATAGATTTTTCATCTGCCAAAAACTGAAAAAGTGCAGTGCAAAAATACTCACAGCTAACTTGATCACTTCTTCTGTTTGCCATGGTCACATGCGAAGACCTGTTTCAAAGCCATGTGTTGGCACTAAAAGTTTTTTTTCAAGAATTACAAAAAATTGAATCTAATTTTAAATAAAAATATACCCTGAATACTAAATTCACTCCAACATGCCTACCACTCAAACCATGAAATCATATCTATTTCGGTTCTTTTTTGAATGATACATACATAACCTAAGTTCAAGTTGTAAAATCATGAAAACTATGGAAAACCTCAGCTCAAACAGTTTCAGACTGTAGTTTACAGCTCAAGATTCAAAAACAAAACCCTTCAAAACTGCTTACATCTGAAGTTCAAAAGCAAAGTTGGGTTCAAAGACTACCCCACAATGGGTATCAAGTACCGTGTTAACCTACCACAATTTATCAATACAAAGCCTGACTCAAAACCAACTGCCCAATCGTCTACTTTTTAGGTTCTAAACTGACAAATTCAGAACTGAGGATGATTTTCAATACTGGAGGGAATAAGTTCTGCTACTGTGTTACACACATCAGTCACATGCTCAACTTGCCCATCCCTTCTCATTGTCCCAAACTGCTAAATTACCTCCACAAAATAAACACCAAACGCGCCAGAAATACATTTAAATCCATTCAAAACGTGTATTGAGTTTCCCTCACAAAAACTGTACGCTGTTGTAATAACCCTAACAATAACCAGAAAGTCGAAAACTGGAAAAACAAGGGCCCCATTCAAAACCTATGGCAAAATGCTCACCAGCAGTGAAAGCTCAATTAGATTCATAAATAACTGTGCCAGCCCCAAATACATGACCAAGCATAAAATTTGAATGTCTCATACATTATCAGGGCCTACATTCAGGGTAATTTTTCCTCAGAAATTGACAGATATCTTGCCTTTAAAATTCCTGTGTATGGGAATGTGCAATGGAAGCCATTGCTGTTGCACCCCTTTTCTGTTGTACCGATATCAAGCACAGCTCAAACAACAAAATCCTCCCTTTCCTCCCACCAGACCAAAATGGCTACCGTTTCAGCTTGCTTTCTTCCCCAAAATAGGCCCAGCCAGCAAAAATGTGGTCAAATGGACGATTATTTCCCATTTCCAACAATATTATTGCAGCTACATGCACTAGCAAGTGCTCTGGGGTGCTCAGAAAAACGGCCCAACACAAAGCCTATGGAGAAATTCATCCCGGACAAGAAAGCTCATTTTGTCTGAAAAACAACCTCCCTGTCGTCATTAAAATGACCTTTGAGGCTTCGCATAAGCGTCTCCCACCGTTTCCAGGCTGTAAACAAGCCTTCTTTCACAATTTCTGAGTTTTCTGAACACTTTAGTCAAGTTAGGTTGGGTTCTCAGTGGCAACATAAGAATCCCGCTATTCAGCAGTGCAGTGAGATCAATCTGTACAAGGGCAAGCCACAAACCAGACCGAAAAACAGCTTCCCGCCATTTTAAATTCCTCCAAAACGGGCGAGGACAAAGGAAAGCCATCCTTCCCCACGCTAGAATCCTTCTTTACCAACGATCTTCCCGATTATTTGGCCCGAAACATTCTCCAAACCCAATCCGACAACTTGAGGTACAGGCCTATGTGTAAGTGGTAGGGTAGGCATTGCCTGGCAATGGATAATGGCGAACAGAGAAGGCGAGGCAAGCTAGCTAGAAAACAAAGTGAAAATTTACGCCGCCACGCCACCCAAATCCATCCCCATGAAAGAAAGTCCCTTCCAAATTTCCTCCCCGACCCGATCTGAGCCCGTTTCTTCATAAATACAAACAGATTTTAACAAATTTTCGTACTATAAATGCCGTAGGTGCAAGTCTATGGAACTCTATGGGCAAACGCTGGGTACATAGGCAGCAATGCTGTGGCAATGGCAGGCACAAACATAGGGAGAAAATGGCAGCGTTTCTGCATGGCAGGCGCCCATAGGCAAAGCCTATACAAAAACGAGCCAATTTCGGCAAGCCGTAGAAAAATTTTGCGCCGTTGGAAATTCACCACAAAATTCAAAATGACAGATCAAAGCTAGAAGAATACTACAGCGAGGTTTTGCAGGCAAATCATGAGGTAAATACCGGAGAAAAACGAAGGGGAAGCTAAATGAGTGCAAGGGCCATGATTCTTGTTGGGCAGCCATTAGTGCGCACTGCTCTGAACAGGTAGGCGATTCGTCCAACAGCGTCCATGTAAAAATTCAACTGCGCACTCATCTATCATCGCGTAGAAATTGTAACTCATGCAAACCAACGATATAACATCAAGCTACACTTTACCAATTTTTCCGAGAATTTGATAAAATACAGAACGTGTAGGGAAAATGAGAACTTACCTCAAAGTTCTGCAGCGAAGCCTATGGTAAAGAGCAGCAGTACCCACGCTACTTATGCTGCATGCCTTGTTCCAATGTCCCTCCCGTGATTGGTCAGATTTGTTTTCGTATGTGACCGACGCGCGCGCTGATTGGTTAGCTAAGTTTGCCACAAAGCTGTCACATTCCCGCCAGCCCTGACGTCAATTTTGGCGCGAAATTTTTGTCCGTCTGCTTTGGACGGGCTTCAAGATACAATACAAAGGGGCTGTATACAGACAGACGCCAAGGCAGAGTTACCATAGCCCATTATTGTTGCGCGCTGGTTGGCGCATACCTGAAAAGGCTTGGTTTACAACACGCCTGACCTGGCTGAGGTAAAAGGCAGAACAAAAATGGCCATGTTATTTACAATTTATAGCGTCTATCTTCTAAAATACACAAAATAGTGTGTCCGTGTCCATGTAATCTCATCCGATTTTTATGTGACAAAACGTTTTAGCGCCATACGTTAAGCCTACTGTGTCGTTCCTTTAAAATAGCCAAACAGATTCATAGAATTTAGAAACTGAAAACCAAGACAGGACAAAGCCCACTGAAGAGTTATTGATCAAGAATTTGTGAAGAACTTGTGAATTTTCAAGTTTACTCCAATGTGAGTGGTTCCTCGTTGCAAGGAGGTTAAATCCTTGCTCGTTGTTGTTGCAAAGAGGTCCAAAATCGTGAAGGTAAAAAGAGTAAACATCTGGTACAGAATTTGACTTTCACTGACAAATAATACGATAATTTTTACTTTCTTGAGTCTTGAGACATGTAAGCGTTACATGGCGATCTAAGGGCACGGCATTTGTTTAAACTTCTTCAAAGCAACAGACATGTTTGTATTTAGACTACAGGGATGCTTCCTGAAACGCGTGATCTCGAATGACGTGAGCAAAATAGCCATGAACACCAGCAACAAGAAATATGAAGAGTGATATTTATTCCAAGTCTCAAAGGACCAAGTTAAAGGGCGCCCTGGGTCATAGAGACAGGAAAGACCAAAATAAACGTTTGCTTGTACATGTATTTCCTATTTCAGGGTAAACTTTTCCGTAATGCCTCGGTCAAACGATCATGCAGGTATCTATAACATAATGCCCTTTTCTAATCTCTTATGATCATTGGCACGTCTGCTTTGTAAGACACAAAATGCGTGCTTTAATTGCACCTAAAAGATTGTTGCTTATTGCTTTATTCCTCCTAATTTGAGACGGGCGGAGCAACTGTCTCACATATGTTTTATCTGACCAATGGAAGCGAAGAAATGCTGTCACGTGACAAGGTTTGTATTCGGGTGCCACTTTCGTGCCGCGAAGCAGCCGATTCAGGAATCGCCTCTGTAGTGAGACGAGTTGGGACACCAAGAAAGGGGCCTCAAGTCTACTGACGACTGCCCAAGACATTGTTTGACGCTGTGGTTATGAGCAGAGTGTCGTTGACAACCTTGCTGTAGGGTTTGAACTAGCTTGGGATTGGCTTGAGGCGGAAGATCGTCTGGAAACCCCCGCCCCCACGTCAGCCTGCCCGCGATCAGCTGGGAACCTTCTCTTGACCGAAGCCCCAGCGGCAGGGACGGCCCACCAACGTCGTCTGGTCCGTGTTTAAAGTCCTGGACTCACCTGGAGTGTGATAATCCATTTTCTACCTTAACTTCTTCCTCATTCTGCTGCCAGCACCGTTTCTGTTCAGCAGCAGCGAGTAGCCGGGTCTGGGGAGCCGGTTACATTTCGGGGCGAGCACGCGCCAAACTGTCAACAAAAGGATCGCGAGCCGACCTCCAGTCTGCTGAACTCACCGTTCCCTAAAGGCGGTATTCGGGATAGAAGATTGCTTCTGTGACTTTCCTTCATCAGAGTGACCAAAGTTACGGATCGGATAGGCTCCTGTTAGTGCTGGAAGGACCGCTACACTTACTGTACTAAGGGGCTATCGTCAGCAAATCGTGTTTGTGTGTGGGAGCCATATTGAAAAATACCATTGTTTCGAACAGTCTCGGATCCTTCTTCCATCTAGCTTGGATATCCTGCCACAGACATGAGCAACTTGAACGGTTTCAGTACGGAGGACGACTCTCGGGACGCGGGGCACGGACAGATCTGCTGTCTGGTAGACGACGGAGAGCGCTGCTCCCGCATGGCTGGCAACGCCTCCTACTCCAAACGGATACAGAAGACCGTGGCACAGAAGAAACTCAAGCTCAATATCGACCACAGCGTAAGTACCAAACGCTATGTATTCTTTACATGATTTGACCAGAATTTGTTGAATTTAAGTGTCTGCGTACCTGTCACGTACATTGTGAAATTTTGGGTCAGGACAGAAAGCCAGCTGAGCTGAGACAATTTGACCTGTTTACGTTTCAGTTCAGACGTCTCTGGTTACGCTACCGTTTTTGTAGAGCTGTTTTCCCCTTGTTGTTTTGTCCCTAGAAAATACTTCACCAGTCACTGTTGCTGGTGGGAATTTTAGCAATATCTGCACTGAAAAGTAACTGAAAGTTTACACTTTTCATGCTAAAAAGTGGTGGGGGCTGTACCCCTTTATTTGAAGCACCGGGCGTGACCTGGCGAGCCAAGAAAAGCGCCCAGATTTGCAGACGACTTTTTGTGTCAGCTGTTTTACATTTTCCTCACATTACACAGACTTCCCCGCCTTCATTCCTGACGTACACATTGATATCCTATCGAAATCTTAAGCATTAGGCTTGTAAGTCATATCATAACATTTCCTTGGTGTGAAGCAATAGTTTATTACTGAAGACACGTCGGTAAATGTGGCTTGGTTTGCTTCCGGGTCCCCGGCCTGCGGGAATGACTGGAGAAATGTACACACAGCTGGCCGACCAATCAGATGTCTGCGCTAAATATCACGCAATTAATATTCATGACATGTTTTGAATTTGACATTGCCAAAATACTGTGGTTGCAACATATTAAAATGATTTTCCCAATGATGATTTGCCATGTTTTTGTTGAAAAAACTAAATTTCCTACTGAGCTGCTAAAGAATGTCAAATTTGTGTAACATTACATATTTTGATTACATTAATTTCTCAGGAATAAGAAATTGCTGGTGTCCTTCATGCATGGTGGTTGTTATGATTTATCTAAAATCTGCTGAACGGGCAAACTGGACTGAACATATTGTATAAGGTCGTGTTCACGTATATAAGGATGATATCCCATATACAGTTTCCGAATGTTATTTCGGAAAAGATATTGTATGCAACCGTTAAAATGTTGACACTTGACTTTGCCACTGATTACTAGTATTACATACATTTATGGGCCGCAAAAACTGGGCCTCAAAAACTTTCGATACGGGTGTTCTGGACCGGGTGAAAACTCTGGGTTATCACAAGGGCTTCCATAAGATATCAAAAATGCATTTCGAGTGCGCCAAGTGCGCCGCTATAGAAAATTCGATACTGGATTCGATCGTTGGAATATGCGGCTGTTACAATTTTTTGTTTGAGGGCACTTTTCCCAATTTCTGGCGCATTTCGCACTGAAATGTGTGTTTTCTCGGGTGGGTATGACAAGATGAATAAAATACAACACGGTGTTTTATTCTATAAACAATTCACCAACCCCATGTATGCACGATTATGTTCTGGGACAGTGCTGGACTGCAAAGGTATTCAAGGCACAAAGGAGTTCTGTCTTCCATCTTGTAAGGTGTCTCATATACTAGTGCATGTCCTGAAGTGGTAGACAGATTATAGTCTGTTACAACTTGGTCCAACTTGACCAAGGTGTTGGACCGACTGTTGTTATGCCGAGTTGGCCAGCTTTGCCACGGGTTGAGTTGGTAATAGTCCAAGTTGTCCAGATTCCGCTTCTTGATACAAGAAAGAATATCTTCTCACTGTTCAAGGTTTTGACAAAGACAAAGCATTCTTTCCCTATCTGTAGACTTCCACGTAGGCGTTGATTGATCACCTGCATATATGCAGGTTAAAATTGCTCAGCTGTAAAATTCCATTTCACCTGATCCATCAGTTACTGCTAGGCGAAAGCTAGAGTTGGTAAATTCAAACTTGTCTCAAGCTGTTTCAAGAAGTATGAAGATATGGCGATAGCAAGAACTTTGAGCATTTTGGGACAAGTTTGCTGTGAACATGGTATGCATAATCATACACTGTCTTTTCTGTACATCAGTGATGTCAGAATCAACAAGGCTCGCAGTCAATCTTGTTGACACCAGATCAAATTTGAAAATTTCAATTTAGGACATTTAAGAAAATTTGTAGAAGATTTCATACCAGAATTGGGCTAAACAGTCTGTCACACAAGGATTGTACCCTATCATCCTGTATTATATGATATCCTGGATCAGCTTTCTTGTTCGCTCACATGCCAAGTAGTTAATGTTATTCAGGTCATAGCTAAATAGAAGTTATGGGTGTCACCTTCACTAGTAAAAATGAAGCTCACA
This sequence comes from Branchiostoma lanceolatum, assembly GCA_035149815.1. Lineage (NCBI taxonomy): Eukaryota > Metazoa > Chordata > Leptocardii > Amphioxiformes > Branchiostomatidae > Branchiostoma > Branchiostoma lanceolatum. The sequence continues at coordinate 14,443,028 of CM068871.1, read as the reverse complement.
CAAACTCCCAAGTGCAAGATAGAAATGTTATATGTGTGACTTCACTTGTAATTACAAGTTATGAAGTTTTTTATTCCTGATTAATTTATCCAATTTAAACAAAAACATGAAGAGATAGAAGGGAAAGAAAAACTTTTTCACACAATATAGCTCCCATCCTTTATTGGAGGTTTTTGATACCTTAAATGCAGTTCGCGGTGGTTTTATGTTCGTGGTTTTCGCGGTAAGCTTTTCACCGTGAAGTTAAAACGACCGCGAACATTTCTGCTGGTGTTTCTGTAGGGCTATTATTGTTTCAAACGCGAACCTAAAACCACTGCATACACTTCATTTTCTCCCTACCGCGAAATTAAAACCACATGAACTTAAATGTTTTTACAGTACTTTCCTAATAGTGTGTTAATGGTCGAATGTGGTGTTATGTTTCCCTCCATAGGCACGCCACATATACATCTGTGACTACCACAAAGGGGTGATCCAAAGTGCTCGCAGCAAGAGGAAGCGGAAGTTGAGTGATGAGGATGACAACTCCCCGGATCACGACTATGATGGACCTGAGGTTAGTTACTGTTACAACTTACAAGTGAATGTTGCCTTGATATGATATGTAAATGAAGCTTTTTGCTTCAATTTCAAGGTCTAAATGTAACTTATGACAGTTGCTGAAATTCACCTTGAACTTCTGCTGAATCCTTGTGATCCTTGTGTATAATGTAGCATATCTGTGTATTGTATTACTTTCACAGTAGGCTAGATAACTATTTCGATTTCCATGTATCTCCATGTACCTGTTTGTCTGCAATTAGCCTTTGGGCATGAACTTGCAATTAAGTTATTATTATATTCAGGGAACCTGAAAACCAAGTCAAGCTAGAGACCAGAGTGTATCCACCGGTAAAATAAATAAATAAATGAAATTAAATGAATGGTCAGCACTACGTACATATGTAGTGCTGAACTGCAGACCTAAATTTTAAAATTAACATTGCTAGTCAGTCTGCCAGACATATTCTATTGTTCTGATGCTAGCTTGTTTATGGAACTCTATCTAATATCTAAGTATTGAAAGTGAATGGTGTTAAATATGTAGTAGAGAGCTACGGCAGCTTGCAGGAAAAAAGACACAGTGGAAAGAAATGAAGAAAGACTGAATGCAGCCAGAGGTTGTTTCTACAACTATCTGAGCTGCAGAATACAGTGGATCATCATCAACAAGTGCTTGTAACATTAATCTATGGTATGACTATTTCTCCATGGGTGCCATGTATATGTATGTTTGAATCTTGAAAGACATCTGTAACATTATTGTGTCCCCAGGTGGACCTCCTTGGTCTCCAGGTGAACACCTTGCGCAGGTACAAACGTCACTACAAGCTGCAGACACGACCTGGTCTTAACAAGGCGCAGCTAGCAGAGGTAGGTCAACCCTGTACAGCAGAGATTACCTTGTCATTACATGCTGGCTTAACTTCTGACCTGTTGGCGGGCAAGGCTGGGTGGTTTTCATTTTAAGACGTTAACTGTGCAAAATTTTGGCAACTGTGTATGATACCATGACGCTCATAACAGCAAAGTCATGATAGCACAAAGATTCTTGGTTAAACAAGTGTATCTATCAATAAAAAGGTTAGAACTATTTATGGAACAAAAGTTTTGGCGAATGATGGTCTATGAGTATGAGGAAAACACCTAAAGTTTGCTATACCTGCTCTTTGAATTGATGAGAAGACAAGAAGAGATATGTTGATATACCAATGTCTACTTGTCCTGTCATAAGCAAGTGCTTTGTGCATGTGAATAAACACACACCAGCTTTTGTAGGATGTAGTTCTTGTGTACACTCAGCAGACCACAACATTCCTACCCTAATGCTGGAACTGTTGGGACCACCCTTACTTAGATTAGGACAACTTGTTCATCCCAAAAAAGACTTGGAGCCAGTTTATATTTATCTACATTTTGTACAATTGTTTAAGAAACATCAGGTCTCCAAACTGTGCCCTTGCTTCAAAGTAGAGTTATAAGCTATATCATTTGCACCAGACATGAATTGTTGTTGCTAGCAATGTTGTAATTAACTCACATTTTCATGTTGTTTTGTTTTGTTTATGCTTTACAGACAGTCAGTCGTCACTTTAAGACCATTCCAGTGCAGGAAAAGGAATGCCTGACCTTCTTCATCTACATGATCAAGAACCACAAGTCCAAGTTCGACCAAAAACATTTTGGACATGATAGCTAAGTAGCCTATGCTGCCTATCTTAAGAAACAGCAGTCTAACTTTCCTTGTAGAAATCAGGCTTTGAGCCTACATTATAATATAAATATCCTTGTAAGTAATGGCAGTACAGTATGTGTGAGTGTTTGTTGTGTAATTTTCACGTGTTATAGCTGTGAAAATGTCATTTGTGGAAGACTGTGATACATGTATCTCAATTTTATGAGTAAACAATCATAGATTGTAGGACTTGTAGGTACAATTGTACAGTATCCTTTCATTGCATTAAAACATTTGGCAAAGCAACATTTTAGTAGTTGTCCATCCTATGTTGGGAGTACTTCCACAGTACTACTTCCGTCAAAATTGACATAAGTAGAATTTCAGTAACATGAAATGCTGTCAAATCTCCTTGCTACAGTAGTAGTTAATGTTGGAGAGGTCGTTTCTTAAATTTCTTTTTCTTCCTTACTGTTCCCCGTCCTTTTAAATTGCTTTGTTATAATCAGCTCTATTTGTGTTGTTGCTTAATCATGAATGAAACAACAGTCAAAATGTCACTGTTCTATACCCCAAATTTGTGTTATTGCCAATCAAGTGAATTTGAAATTGGTTTACTGTAAGATTTGCTAGAACATGCCTTTTGACTGTGAAAGGTCTGAGGTCCCCAAGAATTCTACATTTGTAGTAGCTTGTACTGGTAGATCTTAGACCATGTTGGAAATTTTTTTTTATGTAACAGAAATTGAAAAATTCCATGCAATATCACAGCTGAAGTAGATAGGTACCTTTTCTTGTTAACACAGTACCATAGCTGCAGAATTTAGTCTCTCCCAACTGTGTACCTCCATGAAGTCCTTATGATAACTCACTGCTGCCCAGTGCTGTTTTTTTGTGGTGTTCAACTTCAAGGTATCTCATGGTTGAATGAACATTGTGAACTTCTGTTCTTAGCATGACAGTATGATGACACCATGTGCCTCCCTTGAGATCTCCTGTATCATTTCTCCTATACAATCATGTATTATGATTGTTTGATCTTCTGTGATCTTTGACTGCCAAAGATAGTAATTATTCCTCTCCTATATAAATCGTAACTACAAACTGTCAGAAGTTTTGTTTGTTTAGATCCTTGGGCAAAACTTGGACAGATGAAGAAGCTGATTGTGCCACCTGTTTCTTCAAGGTGAAGGATTGTGTAGATAATGCCGCTGTCTGGCTTTGACTTGTACAGAGAGTGATGAACTTTTAAAGTGACATTTAAATTTTGTCATTCAGAAGTTACTTCCTTTTCGCAAATAGACTGAGATCTGTAAGAACTCAAGGATCTGTTAGAACTACCATTGTTTGGGGGAACACTTAACTCTTTAAGGAGTCTTTGTGGTGAACATGCAAGTTATAATTACTAGACTTTGGTACCACAAGGTGGTAGACCACTTGTAAAACATTGGTCAGGAGTTTTTACTGCATCTGTAGTTTTGGGTCGACAACTAGTGGTAGGAAGACCTTACATGAATTGAAATGTCATTATAATGGAGGTAAAAATTTCTACTTGATACCCATATACATTTTGTATAGGTAACATTTCATTCTGTGGTAAACTGAGTGATATTTAACAAAACTGACGAATGACATACTAGTATATTGCATACCATCCTTTGTCAGCTCTAGTCTGTTGTAACTTCTCAAAGTGGACAACGTTTAACATTCTCCCTACTGAGCTAGCCTTTTGCGACCAAATGTGTACTGGTTACACTTGGGCAGCAGGGTGTTGGTTAACAGGGGTAATATTCATTTACATTGTACCTACTTGTATCACTATGTATCATAAACATAGGAACAGCATTAAAACTCTATGAAGGGAACTTTGTGTCAGTTTTTCCTTGCCTTTTTATACACCAGGAGGTGCAGCATAAATAAATGAGGCACATGGCAAACATACACGCACTGAACTTCCTTCTGGATTATCAACATTGAAAAAATAAGTTCTGCTGCTACTTTGAATATGTCACTCTCTTGTAGTCTAAACCTGAGATTTATATACAAAATTGATTGACATGGACTTTTAAATCTTATTGGTTGGAATGATTTTAAAGAGTAGTAAAACCTGGGTAAAATGTAACACCAAGACAATGAAGAAAATTCAAACAGAAAAGGTGATTAAGTGATGTTTTATTGACTGAAATGCCACATAAATCATGATAAACGAAATACAGTATGAATAGCAGACAGCACATACTTACAGCAAGATACATGGTATGTCAGTGGTAAAAAATGTTTTTCATAATCTTAGACTTGCATATCTGCATATATTTGCAGATGAGATCTTTCTGTCCCTACTATGTAGTGTCTATAAAATGCTTGATGAGTTATTTCTGTGCAGCTTTCTTTTTCTTGCCCTTCTTCTTAGCTGGTTTGTCACTGTTGGGAGGTTGTTTGAGTGCAGTAGAGTCTTCTGTGGATCTGTATAAACAGAACAAGGCAATCAGAGACAGTAGACTTAACCCTCATTATGGTAAGCCTCCTTAGCAGACCATACAGAAATTTCAGACAGACATGCCAAAACATAGTTCCCTCACAGTAAAAAGTATAACTCAATTGACTTATTACATGTAACCAAAGAGAGCCATAATACCTAGCTCAATCATGTATGTTCTTAATATGAAGAATGTAAAGTCATAAACTAGGAGCCAGCTTTGAGCATGTGAGTTACGACTCAACAGACCTGCAATATATTCTTATCAGTGAGCACCAGAATACAGGCCATAAAATCACAGCAGAGGGTCTGTCACATGATAAACCAAGAAAAGTGCTGTGCAAGCTGAAACCTTTGCAAAGGAAGCATAGTTCCCTCTAACATAGTTACATGGTTGTCGTCATCATCAGCAGTTTGTGTTAAGAAAGATATGGCCAATCTAAAGGCGGATATGTTCCTTCTTTACTTCATAGAACTGTACATGCTAGGTTGTTATAAGACTGCTTTAATTTCCTAAGTATCAAGCAAATGAAGGGCTGTACAAGAAGCAGAATGTAATACTTTTCTTAACTGGTGGCTTGGTACTCAAGATAAAGTCATTATGAGTGAGTGAGACTCAAGATTAGATGATGATAAAGGTATCTTACTTCATTTCTGCATCTCCCTGATACAGCATGACTTTTTCTTCTTCCTCACTGCCACTGTCATCTACATGGGAGACTGAAATGTGGACAGCATATTACATGTACCAACTTTTCTAGACCCCAAAGGGAAGCTATGATGTTGATGCCAAAAGCAAACATTTCATAATGCCGTTTTAAAAAGCATTTGAAATCAACTGATCTACAAACATTCAAGTTTTTGTCAACCTGCCTCCAATACTTCATGATTTCAATAATTATATGTTTAAAAAATTTACATTCCATCCAGGAGGTTAATATTGATTCCATGAATGAAAGAACAAAGTACCAAACTAAAATACTTTTTCAAAATCCTAACCTGTATAATTTTTGAATTTATGATGGACAGTTGATTTAAATTTTAAATATAAATCAAGAGAACGAAAAATGGACAGATGTAAAGAGGAATTTACCAATACCCTCACCAGCTTTAACGGGTCTTTTTCTCTCAGTAGGTTTTGATGTAGCCACAGCTTCTCTCCCATTGGTCACACTCTTCTTTCTACCCTCCTCTTCTTCCTCTGACTCCATGTCTTCATCATCTACCTGCCAGGTGTTCACCAGTCCCTCACCTATCTGTGCTGTTCCAGGTGCCTACAGGTGATACACACGGGTTGAACTTAATCCAAGTAAGGCCTGATTTACGAACTGACTAGAAAATGCTACTAGTACATAAGGTTCTCCTTGCGCAGTCCTGAGTCGTTTCCAATTCGACTGAAAAACGTGTGTGTAAATCAGGCCTAAGACACATACTCTAATACCTAGAAATTGTGAGTGTGCCTTGATGGCTTCTGATTAAGATACAACATGTCAGACTGTAAACTGGTGATGAGCTTAACTTACCTGTACAATCATATTGGACATTCTGTCAGGGACTCATAGTTAAGGAAGAATGACTGAAATCAAAATAGTGATTATTGGAAAATAGATTGAACATGAACCAGTCATGTCAGTCAGGAATGAATCTGCAGATACTCATTCCTTGCTGTACCCATCCCCTTAGACCTAGGGGAAATAATGTTGAGTTTCCAGTTACGGCCTGAATAAATAGGGTTGATGTAGCCACAGGTTCCCTCCCATTGCGAAAAAGGAGACTAGGGTCGGCCGATTTTTGCTGTTGTCCGGTGGGTAACCAGAAACACAACATTTTTTTTACTAGGCCTTACTACTGTCCCTAGCTGCTCCAACCAAAACTGCCACTGCGGTCAGTTTCCCAATGAGTGGACACGGTTAAGGATACGGTTTGTCCACTGGTCCAGCCTCCTGTATGACTTGACTGGCCTGTTGTGCTGCTGCTGTTGTGTCTATCGGGGTGGGCTCCTTTTTGTTGGTGGTTATTTTGTTTGCAGGAACGGATTCAGCAAAGCCACACTTCTCTCCGGCTTGCCTGAGTGAGAAGAAGCCACACAATGTTGTAAACGAAAAGAAAAATGTTGTAAGTTTTAGACTGTCTCTAAGTGGGTCTGATGTGATCTTTGAAAACAATTAATATGAATTTGCCAGCTTATAGAGTCTGAAAATGTCAACATCCTAATCTTGCCTGCAGCCCCTGAACTTACTATCATCACTGAATTCTGTGTACAATTGATTTCAAGATAGTTGTGAGTTGGTTGTAACAATGAAAATGTCATTTATGTCATTTTGCGATAATCAAATAGATGACAATTTTCTGGTACCTTGCCTGGGCATCCTTATCCAGTGCCTTCTGAATCAGCTCTATGATTTCTGCCACTTTGACTGTAGCAATCTGGGAACATCTCAGGACCTAAAGAGGGCATGAGAACAAACAGGAGTAATTAAAAAAAAAGAAATGGCTCTAAATCTGCAGTGTAATACAAAATCCCTCTGCCAACTTTGAAATGTCCAACAATTGTGTATTTGCAACAAAATGCATCTGCATGTTTGATATTGCAGTTCTAATGCTAACAGGCAGAGGGCCTCGGTGTAAATGGGAAAGGGCCTCCAACCAAATATAGTGACATAACATTAACCTTCTTCCTCCTGCATAACTCTATAACCAATATGGAATTGGGTGCCAGACGGCAACTTCAGTGTCCTAAAAGTTAATCATTTTCACCAGAGCCGCACTGCAGCACAGTACCATTACATAAGAAAGTTTGTGAACTGTTGTCCTACCTGTTCCTTAACCAGCAGCATGCCCCCACTCATCATGAGTGTGCAGATCTCCCTGTGCATGTTCATCCCCACCACCATCCTCCCATCCATCACATGCTCCTCCAAACGGTTAGGGTCCACCAGTAGAAACTCCCTACATGCAGGAGATGTTTGCAGTTGAACTTGAAATCCCATACATTTGCATTCTCCTACACGGAGCCTTGATAGAGACCTATACCATATACTATGTTGTGGAAAGGCTCAGCTACACCAAGCTGAGGTTTCCACTTTTGTGGGCATGGCCTATAACCAGCTGATAGCCAATCAGAGAATAAGCTTCACCCAAAGAAGTTGGGTAATTCTCTGATTGGCGGGTTAGCGGTCACCGTCACACCCACAAAAGTGGAAACCTTAGCCTGGATTAGCAAAGCCACCTACCGGGTAAAGCTACATGTATATAGTATAGGCCGCTGGAGAGGCTCTGCATAGGAGAATGCTGCAGTGATTCCACTGCATATTTTCAGTATCATCAACCTCAAGAAAAAGACAAAGCACAAAGCATAAGGAGATTATCCTGTTCACCTATTTGAGGAAACAAGTGCAAGTATAGCATGAAACCAAAACCTACCCTTGGTCAAAGAAAGCAAATGTGACACAGACTGGCATGTGGTGAACACTAAGGGGTACAGGATCTCTGTCTTCTGGTGAATGCTGTGCAAAATACATGTATAAAAGTTCTCATTGCAAAGTTATGATTTATCATCAAATTCTTATGTATCAACTTTACATTTGGATCACTGTATTTTGTCATATCATGTGTTGTGATGGTGAAGTTAACAAATTCTCTATACTACGTTATGTTGCACAGAGAGAAATTTTAAGGAAAAGAGCTTTTTGTATTTGTACATGTACTTACAATGGTAACTTCTTCTCCCATAACAGTTACATCTGGTCTCCTGTAAGCGACAAGAAATTACACTACAATGTTACAGCCTACATCAATTTAATTTTCATTCCAGGGTACCACATGCTGTATACATGAATTCACATCATCTCCTAATTTGTAAAAAATCAAAAAAGGAAAAAGAGCTATGGTCCATTCTTAACCTTTTCCCTATTGGAGTATTGCCTAAAACACAGTAATTGTTATATAATTTAGTGTAAGTGTTATATAATTTAGTGCCAAAAGACTAGCACAGCAACAAGGAGGTTAACATTGAACACAGCATGAGCACAGACTATCCGTATGGTACAAAGACAACTGACAGGGAAAATAAGGACATGTCTATACCTGAAGTGGGCCAGTGCTGTAATGGCTGCGATGCTGGCTGCGTCCATGATGTTTCCTTCATCATTTAACACATGGACGTCTGCTCTGATGGACCACACCTGAAGGGTAAAGGGAAGTATAATATAATCACAAAAATGTATTTCACAATGAGCAGAGATGAAAATCTTTTCCTTATGGATCCCAGATTCCCTACTGATAACATACTAAGGCTGAGTTTACACACGTGTTTCAAAGAACACTCAGCCTAAGTTTGACTCAGGAGCAGTCTTTATTATTAATCTTAACACACAGGTCTGTTTACACACAGGGCCGCGAAGTGACTTGGCACCATGATCCAAGTGTTCAGGTTTGTCAAAAGGTTTGTCAAGGAGTACATGCTCCACCCAACATAAACTCTTAATATAAAGTTTGAAAATAATGAACTCTGGACACTAGCTTAAGAAGCAGATCTCATAGGCAATATATTGCCTCTTATCCGAAAAGTCTATATGATATTGTATGATATGATAAGAGTTAGACCTCACCTTTTCCCCAGCTACAATACAGAGTGACTCTGTGTCAACAGCTCTGGAGTCTCTGATGTTCCTCTCCAGGATCCTGTTCATCTCTATTCCAGACTCTGTGGGTCTTGTATGGAGAAAGGTTATACAGTGAATTTGGCTTTTTCCTACTGTTGTATTTACTTAACTTAGCACCTGCAATAACCACAAAATAACAACATGAAGTTCTGTTCTTCGTCAGCGGATTCTTTTCATGACGAGTCAATTTTCTTATAGTAAATTCACACATCCTATGTTAGCTAAATATGACAGTCTATAAATGCTTGTCAATGAAAGTTAGACATCAAGGCAATAAGACACGCAAGATAACAGTTACTCAAGCTACTGGATAAAATTTTGAATAAGAATGAATTTGTGTTTAAAACAGCATTTGAATATGTATTACAATGATGGTAAATACAGTACACATTTATTGTGGACACAAGTTTACAAAGTACTGTAAGTGTAACTGCATCTAAGTTCGCAGGGATTTAATTTTGCGGTAGGGAGAAAAAGGTGTGGTGGTGTCAAGTTTTATGGTTAAAACAAAAGTGTAGGCTGGCACAGAGCAAGCATTTTTGATGTGGTCTTAAGGTTGATGAGGTCACTGCAAAAACCGCAAACCTAAACAACAGCGAAAATCTCTGCATTTACAGAATCTGTATTTTCTTTACGTCAAAAAGAACTTTATTAGCATTTGACAGACAGTCAACAGTTTGAATTATAGGTAATTCATACATCCCATTCATTTGAAAATATTCATAAATTTCAAAAGAAACGACTTATTAAAAATCACAGAGAACAGCAATAAAATTACAAACGTTCTTACCTTCCAGGTTCAAAGGCAGGCGAGGCCATTGGTGACAGCTCCAGGTTGATGATGATGGACCCTTCTGTTGGTCTGTTCTTCTTGGGTTCCTCGATCTTACCTGACACCTGGGCAAGAACCCTGAGGAATCAATCACGGAGTAATTAGCCAGTAGCATGGAATGATGGATGCTCAACTCTTTGTGAATGACATCATTTGTACAGTTTAACTTTCTTCCAACACATATTCAGATGCAAATGTATGATGTTTTGAAAAAAAAAACAAGAAATTGTCCTGCCTTCAAGAACCAGAGTTATCAGCAAGCAGGATTGAGGTGTTAAAAAATATTTTTTTTCTAGAACTATCAATAAAACTAAGCTCATTCACCATTTCATATACGCCATGCGCATGGTCAAGGCCCCTGACTTGAAAACAGTTCTTGTCTCGGCCATGATCTACACATATTGGTCAATTTGCATAACAATATCAGACGTGTTTTGTCTCTGTCTCAGGGGCCTTTACCTTTGACCTAGCGCACACGTACTCAGAATGGTGAACGAGCTTGTTGTGCGTAATGGCTGCCCCTACTTTGTGTCTCCCAGCTCAACAATACAGCATCCACGCTCCATGCCGAACGACACCTTCAGTCGGCGGTAGTCGTACGTCTGGCGTCCATCGATGCGCTGTAAAAATGACAGCAGGAGGAAAGCACAACTCTTAGCAATAGCTGGTACAGAAGTAATCATAGGCAACATGTCTGGCATCACAGACTTTAATATCAAAGTTTGCAAGTTCAAGATTCAAGAAAAGGAATCATACCTTCATTTATGTCATGCCTGGGCCTGATACGGGTGTTCCGGACCGTGTGATAACTATCCGGATCACATAGGGTTCGGAAGGGTTATCACACAGGCTTCCATAGAATATTTCGAACGCATTTCGAGCGCGCCAGTTGCGCGGCCGTCGGAAATTCGAATACCAGATTCGGAGATTGGAATCAATATTGCTACAGTTTCTTGTTCAAGGACACAAAACTCCCTCAACTTCTGGCGCATTCCGCATTGAAATGTGTGTTTTCTCGGGTGGGTGTGACCAAGGTATGACATAAATAAAATACAACACGTTGTATTCCGCATCACCCTCGGTCCCAGCCCTCCCGCGGGTCGGATCGCCCTCCGGCCTACGGCCGTCGGGCGATCCGACCCGCGGTCGGGCTGGTACCTCGGGTGATACGGAATACCCCGTGTTGTATTCTATATAGATTATTGAATAACATGTAACAACATAAGAGAGGTAAAGTTGAAGCACCATGATTTCATATGACTAAGTTCACAAACACATAACTATAGGTAGATCAGAACTGTATTGCTAGTTGTCAACATTGTGCAACATGATAGTTGTATCCTACCTGACTGAAGACTCTACTCTACTCTACTCTATACATAGGCAGATCCAGATGGCACATGTTTGCCCCCCTCCCCCCAACACATTTTACACTGAAGCAACAGAATCCAACCTTTCTGTCTCGTATCGCTTTCAGGATGAATTCCCGTTCACATGTGGATATGGGCACTTCCTTCATTGTGGACAAACTATTGCTATGGATAGTTAAATACGGTAAAGTTGGTAAACAACAAAGTTTTGATCCACAGATTGAAATGAACTTTAACCTCTCGGTGCAAGATGGATTATGGGAATGGACAGTGCCATTACTTCATGGGAGTGATTAGGATTGTGTTGTTTTTATTTATATTCTTTTGTGTATATTTGGATGCAATGCTATGATGAAAAATCATGTTTTGCCATCATGAAAGCCATTTTTCATGCATTTCCATATTTGCCAATACTGCAGTTGCTTCTAATGTAAAATGTACCTAAATCATCATTCACAAATATATATTCTGTACTTGAAACTCATTGAGGGACTCTCTTGAAAAGTATCAAATAGTTTTTCACTTGATAAGCTCATGTATGAAGCTTTGATAAGTTTTATGCTTCAAAATTCTTGATTTCTTTCCCAGAGGCAAAACTCCCCCTTCGCACCTGTACAAGTGGACTCACCCAAAATGGCTGCCTTTTGAGGAACAGAATCGTGCATCCAGTCTGACGAGAAATAATGTCTCATTTATGACATTCCCCACCGATTTAGTCGTACAGATCGCCTGCAGCCAAGCATGCCCGTTCAAGAGCTTTCCGAGATTACCGCCAGAGCAGGTCAGTAGTTTCCCCATTGTTAAAAAAAATGAACAAAACGAGAAGGGGCGGGGACGAAAAATAAATGATGTCCAGGGCAATCCTTGGTGATTTGTGGGGAGGACGGCCGTTTAGCGCGGGGTCGCCTCAGATCTAACCTCACTCATGGTATCGTTTTGCACAAAGCCCTCAGCCGAGCTGGGTTCTGTGCCACCAGCAAACCGCATTGTGGTAAAGCAGTTATTTTGAGCTGAATCCATAATTGTGGTCAGTGTTGGATTTCACTTCCCATGTTGTTGAAATTGATTGTATTTGCGTGCGGTAATTAATGACAGCTGCATCGACATGCAATTCAATGGTCAATATTGTGAAACCTCCAACGTTAGAATATTTTACCAAATGATATGCAGATATGAAAAATTTAAAGCCAAAGAAAAAATAGTATGTGATATAGACACTGTATAACCTGAATGACCAGTTTTTTTATTGCACTCTCTGGTTGTATTTTATAACTGAATATGTTTTTAGAGTAGAGTAGAGTAGAGTCTACAGTCAGGTAGGATGCTTTATATCCAGTTTAGACCGCTCCTTGCTTTACATCCAGTTTAAACCGCTCCTTGCTTTACATCCAGTTTAGACCGCTCCCTTGCACCACTTCTTTAGCCGACTGACACTGTGGGTTTCTGTGGGTGGTCCAGGGCTCTGAAGTTGTATTTTGCAGGATGGCTTTCCATAAGGCGGTCAAACCTGGCTTTAAAAGCCTTCACTGAAGGGGCTTTGACCACCTTGTTTAGAAAAAAAATTGTTTGAACGTATCTGCGGCATTTTCTATTGGATTGTGTCTGAAACATGTTTTGCTGTAATGAACTTATCAATTCACCAGAGAATGATTTAATCCATTGTGATTGGAGAACAGAAATTACTACCATGGTGGACAGGTAATCAAATTGGTATGGTTAACGTTATATCCTGTAGATTTATTTCATAATAACACAGCAGATATCCATGAGGACATCCAAAATTGTATCAGGAACAACATGCATTATTACAATCTTTGAGGATGTATCCAAGATTCAACTATACATACCAATTTTCATTTATTTCGGTAAGAAAAAAAATCCTCTATTTGACTTAACCTACGCCTTTTGTTTTCACTGGCTTAGATGAATATTTGATTTCCATTGTAGAATCTTTTTAAACCAAAATACTTATATTTCATCTCCAAGGACCACTGAATGAGAAATGTCCCAAAAGTAAGATTAAATTTCATCATGATATAATATAAAGCTATGTAGTTATGTTTGTTTGAATTGGTTGTTATGAACATGCTAAGAATGAAATGAATATTATCTGCTAGATATAACGTTATCATGCTAGCTTTGTAATTGGAACACACAATTATAAAGCTTTGTGTTAAAAAGGAGTAAAAGCGAAGAATGTTAACTAGTAACATTACGTACAGGTAACAAAATGCATTCATTCATTGTAGTACTATATATGGTCAGCTGAGACATTTCCTATTTTCTCTTCTTATAGATACATCCAGAAGAGAAATAGGTAGCAATTGTCAATAAGAAATGCTTAGAGCCACATGTTCAGGTAAAAGCATATTGAATATTTTCTAAGAAAGCTTTATTCAGTAAGAAACATTTTTGGATTACAGGGATACATTTAACCTTTAGTAAGGATATAGGGCAAGACGTGTGTATTTTGGAGTAAGACCTCTTGGAATAGACTATGACTAACTGGTCATGGGTTGCTATATATACTATATCATGCCTGTGTGACTCTGAGCGTAGCTCTACTATTTACTACTTGTGGTAGGAACTATTTGACATGCGCTAGTCATTCCCGGGTCCTCCTATTGACTTGTAAATCAAATGGTGGGTGCAGACCTAGGATTAGGCATAGGGTAGGAAGGGCCGGGATGGCAGCTGCTACAGGTATGTGACGCTGTGTGTACAGTGAATATTCACTGAAAATGTACCAACATTTATTGGAGATACATCAGATGAATACTGATCAAACCATTGGGATTTTGACTACTGTCTTCTCTTTTCATAGCTTTCCATATGTTAGTGTTTTAATTTCTCTGGTAGAGGTGTAGTCACAGCCAGAACTGCTCTGTTACATAAGTAGAAATACGCTAACATTCATTTGTTTATTTATTGAATTACTTGAATTATTCAAACCCATCTGTACCAAATATCAGTTATAGTGAAAGATTGTGAAAGACTATGACTCATAAGTTTAGAATATCTGCATTTAAGTGGGTGATGATGCTGTAAAAGATAAGGGTCTGAAATCTATCTTGCACCATTTCCAACCAAAATAAAATCAAAGACGATTTCAAAGACAAAATTATTTTAGTCATAACATCATAGTATGGTGTTAACATTGTACAGTAGATCTTACTGTGTTGTAACGATTTTGATACCGACCTGTGTGCTAATAGCCTCTTTTGCTTGGCAGTTAAAGTGAAGCCCTGCCTGTGGCAACACATTTGATCTTATCAGCGGAACATTAGTGATGTCTAATCCTCTATTAGCATTCATGGTTAGACTTCATGCATTTGAAGGTGGTAACTGAATATTTCCATTCACAGTGATGGCTTAACTTTTAGTAAGAAAACCTGTAATATTATCATAACATATTGTGAAAATATCAGATACACATATTATAATACAACTCTGTTCTTTCTTGATCTTGATATGTAAAGCCTTAATTCCCAATTATCTTAGTCTATGTATGTACTAGATATCTTAGGACAATCTGTGCAACCTGGCAGTCTTGTACCATATGGTCCAAAATCTTGCATTTAGAGCCAAGATTTGATAGTTCTTTCTATATGTTCTGACAAGCTTGCAAAGAATATAAGCAAAAGATGTCACAAATCTGCGTTTTAAGACATAGCTTTATCTATTACTAGTATTAGAAATGCAAGATGTATAGCACAAAAGGACAAGATTCCAATTCACAGTCTTTTTTCAATCAAACAGAACCTAGAATTTTTCCTGATTGAAGATAAAAGCAGGCATCGTAAAAATTGCCCACGATAACGGATGTTAGGAAGGGTGCCAGGGAATCTGTGCCGAGTGTGAGGCTGGAATTGTTATTCATTCCGGCAGGTCGCGGAAGGGTTGGGAATCCACGTGTTTCATTAGGGGTGCCACAGAGATTGGTCGGAAAGGAATGGTGGTTCCGACAAGTGATGGCGGCAGCGAATTCTACTTGCCATACATATTGTATTTTAATGGATTTTCCTTCTTAAATATCAATGTCACAATATCATAATAATGATATGAACCTTAGACTTGTAGTGTTTCTGATAACTTGTAAGTTGTACTACGTAGTTGTAGCTATCATTTTAGAATGTACATTTCAAGCTTCACAGTACGTGTATGTTGTATCTAGAAATTCATATTCACTTTTGGAAAATCTTTTACTTTTACTTGCAATCAATTTTTGAAATGCTGATTATTTCCTAATTCTTTATATAGCAGCATGCCTGATATAAGCTGATTTTGAACATATATAATATATATGTGTGTCTGAGTATGTGTCTGTGTATATATATATGCGTATGCAATAATATCATATAAGAATAAGTAAAAAGAACATGTGAAAGGAATGGTAATTGGGGTCTATTCACTATCATTTTCAATTAGTTTTATTTATCGGTTTTTGTTTCCATTCATGTCTGTTAACTACCTTATTTCCGTGCCATGTATGTCTTGTGTATCATTTGTTTTGTTTGTTTATAAATCAATAAAAAATGAATGTTAAAAAAAAATTCTTTATATAGCAGCATGCCTGATATACTAGTAAGCTGATTTTGACTAAAAATTATAATTTTAGAGAAAGTTCCTTGCAACTGGCCTCTGGACGGTTGTGCAGCAGATATTCTGCCTCTACTGGCTATGTTGTGCCAAAATTTACCATGTATAACATCCATTCAGCTTCCTTAGGTTTTACAAAGTGGATAGGCACATACAGAAGCAGACCTAGACTTTAAGGCACCAGTAGGGTCCATCTGAAGCCGGTAGATATGCACATTAGGTTGAAAGGCCCTGTGTGAAGGACTTACTTCAATCCCCTCACTTCAGTATGTCTTAGGTACAGACCATTAACATTACTTATACTATAGAACAAAATATTTTATCCGAAACTGGTAATAATTCAGGAGCAAATGCCTTATTCCTAAATCACACATTTTGCCTGTTTGGTACATTTTAACTCTCCTACATTTTTGGCACTTATGATTTTCAACTTCATTTAGATTTTCTTTCCAACTGCTTGGGTGGTTTCCAATCATCAAAATTGAAGCAGAATCTGAAATATTTTCTGCAACTTTGCATTTGATACCAGGTTGTCCTAGGGGAAAATCTGAATCTTCAACACTGAAGTCTCTTCATTCATAATATATGTGATTTTTAGAGAATGTGTGAATGCGTCTCATGCCTGTATATCCTATTGTCAAAACAAATTCCACTGTTGTAAAATGATTACCAGCATCGTTATCATGGCTAGAATTGTAGGTAGAATAGAATCTCAGTATTTGTCGCATCAGTATGATATGATATTAACAAAAATAACTATAGACTGTCTATTGTCAGGTGAATGTCTGCAAATATTGAAAACAGGGCATATACATCTATCATCCTTCCATTGCATGTAATTCCATTAATGGTTGACCTATTTTTGTCCCAATTTGGTAAAAAAATCCATATTCTGTTTTTGTCTAATTTGTAGTCTCACACCTAACATAATAATGGTATATTCCTGATGGTATAAGTCCAATGTAGCGATTTCCTACATACACGATTGTTGAATAGAGTTATGAATGTGGCCTTGTATCCACTCAGAATGAATTGCAAGTCCTGAGAGGCATTTACGAGGAATCAATATAGTTCTAATAACCATACATGTACCAGAAAGCCAGAAATAGAATGTGGGTAGGGAAGAAATCGGTATTTAGGAAGTAAAGTTCCATTCCTTTTCTAGCTTTTTGTCTTGTGTTGAGAGACATGGAAACAATTTTTTTGGGGGTTAAAAATCTGAAAATTGTTACTGGAAAAGTTTTCTTTTCCACTAACAAATCCACCCGTTGATTTGCTACTTCTATAATGACACTTCTTGTATGTATTGTGGCTACAGCTACATATTTGTAAAGCATATAGCTTTTCGAAGTAACATTTCAGGGCTTTTATGTGCAGGTGGCTTGAGATGATGATAGCCGTGTAGACATCAGATAGCTTCATTCAAAATGTTGCCTGTTAGTAAAGTGGCCATCTTAGTTCGCTCGTAAAATGGGCATTCAGAGTGCACAATCTGCTACGTGCAGCTAAATTTGATTGGAGGCCTATCCGATAATTATTGATGCGCGGGTAAGAATGTTCAAAGTTATTTGGATTTGCGTACAATTTGTGTGTGGAGGTGGTCTTTATTGGATTTCAGCTTTAGAAACAGACCATTGAGGATTGTAAAGGGGGGTGTAAAGAAAGTTATTTAGAAATGTATAGTCATATGTATCTAACTAAGATCAAAGACTGTACCTGTGTCCTATAGCTTATTGCTTGAAAAACATATCCTTTCCTGTTGGATGAGTCAATGTAGACTATACTATATATTGCTTCATGTTTATGGAATAACAACAATACTGTTACTGTGTTGGTGCTGTAACAAAAATTGCATGAGTTCATATCTCCTGCGCAAAACAGTCAGCATTTGTCTGCTTGCTGTTGCTGTTAAAACTCCAAGCATGTAGGCACACAGCCCAGGAGTGCACCTATATGTACATGGAGAGTCCACTGAGTGCACATAAAAGCCTTTTTACTATGTATTTGCATACCCTTTGCAGCAGCTACTGATGTCTGAACTGTACTTTAGTGTACTTAGTATTCCCACTGCAGAAGCAGATCAGTAGTAAACTCCTTAGTGGGTTTTATCCATGTTGGCACTCCTTGTTGTTTGATGTTGTAGCTTCCTTACACTTACAGGAGTTGTTAGAAGACCATCCTTTGGCCTTGCAGTTTGCAAAGACCATTTTGACACTGTGCTGCAATACTATTGGGGATAGGTACCCTTGCAACCAGTTCTAGTACTACATTGGACTTTCATTTGGTGAAATTGCACATATGTGTACCCACATTCAATTGCAAGCTGCTGGCCCCATGAGACAAGCTCATGAAATAGAAATAGCTTCATGGTGCCTGTTAGTAGTTTACATTTTACCTAATTGCCAAGGACATATGGTTGGGGCACGGTCTTTCAACTTGATGTTCATGCAGTTGAACACATTTGCAAGTTCAGTCTTTCATGCTTATTAACAGAGAAATGTTTTTAAGACCTGCCAGTTTTGTACATTGAGTAGCTTTCCTGTCCTTGTGTCAGTCATGGAGATCACATAGAATACCAAGTTTTTTTTCAGATTTGCTCTGAATACCCTAGTTGTTGGAAGGTACCTATCTGTTGCTAAGTATGCAACAATGTTTTCGTGTATTCAATTTTGAAACAAAAAGTGAAAGATGCATTATAATTTGCAGCATCAACAAATCTACTTTAAGTGAGGTTTTTATTGTCTCTTAGATACTGTTTTTTTCGTTGATCATCTTGCAATTGATATCCTACCCTTTTTCATGTCTGATAGTCTCATAGTTGAACACTGAATTCTAAAACATTGAATGCTGCTGTCCTTGGTGCTGAATCTTAGGTTTCATACCCTTCCATTCAAACAGTACATGTTACCAATAAAGCCTGCACTTAAACACGCCTCTAGCTTTTCTTCAGAAATCAATTAATTAATCAACCATCAAAGCTGGTCTCCATTTTAAAACATGGATTGGTACTGCCCCTGGTGCTGAATTATAAGTGTTATCCAAACAGTGCTTGTTACCAATGCAGTGCACTTGTCAACAATTCTCTAGCAGCTTTTTTTCAATTGATCTGCCAACCATGAAAACCTGGTCTCCACAGATAAGACCAGGTTTGCTCATTCATTAGAAAACTCAGCCAGACTTCAAGTAATGTGATTTGAAGTACATCTTCAACTGTATAAGGTTAGTCAGGGCTCGAAATACTGGGTGCGTGTGAACCTGTGTGCACCCAAAATTGGAGCTGTGCACATAATTTTTGATTGTGGGTGCACTGGTGCACCTAGATATTTTCATATGCTGTAGGATAAAGGTACAATTTTACACTAGTATACAAAATATTCCTGAAATGTAAGTAATCTATAACCTTCCGTTGTACTTTATATTTGATGTATTACCTGTTTGAAATAGCTTTTGAATTACAGATTGAAGTTCTTAAGAGCGTTAAACTTTGTACTTGTAATTATGTTTTGCTGATATTCAACTTTGTTTTCTGTGGTGCCCCCAAAATTGTTTCTGTACACCTAATTGTTTGGGACAGGGTGCACCAGTGCACCTATTCCCAAAAATGAATTTTGAGCCCTGTTTATAGTAATGAGGCAGCCTGATCGTCTTTGGAGCCACAACTTTGGAGACACATCAATTAGATCAGCCTTGTGATTACAGTTCACTTTGTGATTGGATGTTTATGTTAGGAAACCTTTTTCTGTATCACTCATTGTAAAGCCAAAGGGGATAGGGTAGGGGCACTGGTAAAAGTATTTCATACAAGTATTGGCAGTTGACGTCAAAAGATATTCAGATCTTGGGTGAAAATTCCAAATTTTCCTAGGGAAAATGGAAGAAAGAACTTACAATAAAAGTGATTCATCAGAATTCCTTATCCAA
Organism: Branchiostoma lanceolatum; assembly: GCA_035149815.1. Taxonomy (NCBI): domain Eukaryota; kingdom Metazoa; phylum Chordata; class Leptocardii; order Amphioxiformes; family Branchiostomatidae; genus Branchiostoma; species Branchiostoma lanceolatum. The sequence continues at coordinate 14,422,948 of CM068871.1, read as the reverse complement.
TTTTTTGTACTGCCAAATGACTTAAATGTGTCAATCGTTTTACCTTTATACTATTAGCATTATATGTAGGAACCTGGGATCTTCATTGTAAGCCATTACAACGAATGCCATGGGGTGTTAAGACCACTTAACTGAAATGGGATGAGTTACAATAAGAGCTGAGTATGTTGTATGTTGTCTATGATTAGGCATTTTCTCTGGTTCGTTTGGCAGTCTACCATGGTTTAAGCCTTAAGGTTTATGAGTGTAGGTGTGCCTTGATTAGGATGGCTTGAAGTGGAAATGGGATAAACATGTGATGCTGCATAGGGCAGTGGAAATGTCAGTAATTTTCTCTATACTATGGTTGATGATAACAGATGTGCCTCAGTATAAAGAAATGATGTGCATCGGTATTGCTTGATCAATATTCGACATGTAGACTCCACCAGCCTTGCATCTCAGGAGAGTGCTGCAGCTCTTTTCATCAGTATGCATGACGTAAAACCCACGGACAGCCCGGATGTTTTTCCAATTCATGAGGGAGCAGTGTTGATTGCGTCAGACAAAAGAGCTTGATGAAGCTTTGGGACTGAAGTTTACGGTTATACATTTAGAACCTTGTAAGCTGTAACATGAATGAGTACTCCGTTTTAATGCTTATCCCCTTACCCAATGCTAAGAGCCATGTTCCAAATGTGTCCAAACTAATTTTTCAGTAGCTCTATTTTTTGCACGACAAGCCCAACCTCAATTTCCAATGGCAATGTGGGCAAGTTTTTATTAAATTCAAATTAAAAACTCACCCAAAGTTTTTCTGGTAGTTTGTCATTCCGAAACTCATGGCCAGAATAAGTGTCAATAAAAGTATTGTTCTGTTATATATGTCAAATGGCAAGTCATAGTAAGGGCCTGAGCATATTGGTAGGTATTAACAGTAGTGCTGGTAATGATTGTAAAATGAAACACCATAATTTTGGAATTGATTGATATGGAAATAGAAATAGAAAAAAAACTGTTTGATACGCAATCCATCAAATCACATCAATGGTATTTTATCAATCTAATGTTGCATACCATATACATTGTGTGTATCAATTCAGATATCTACAATGTGTCATTTACATATTGCACAGTATTAGCCAAACAACAGCTGATCAGTAATGAGCCATGGTCATACTAAGTAGCATTTTGTAACACACTGAAAAATTAATGCAAACTGCAAATTCCTACTGCATGATCTAAGGCAATGGTTGCTTCCCCTTCTCTAACGCCTCTCCTGTCATAGAAGTGTGCATTATTTATGGCACTCTCCACAATGGTTTAGTCCATTGGAGTGCACCCAACAGAGTCTGTTCTGTTCAGTCATAAGATTTCAATCTGTTATAGTATTGCATATTTTGCCATTTCTTTTGGTCAATTGATTCCATTATAAACAATCATTTGAGACCTAATATCAACAGAATATTCAGTAGAAAAGAAATATATTCTAATTGTGATTTTGTTATGCTTATATCATGTACTGTTTGCACTGTAAAGATGTACAGATGCAATCCATTGCTTAAATCTCAAATTATCCATTACCATACAGATATCAAAATGTCTATTGTTCCTTTGCTTTCTCTAAAATTGAATTAATTTTGAACACTTTAAAATGTATCTAACCTTTATTCAAAGAAAAGCTCAAGCTATGAACAAAACAAACAAATATGACCATCATGCCACAGGCTCATTAAGGTCAGAGGTCATATCTAATTGAATGATACAACCTGCCAATACGAATCAACCAGCAAATCAGCATGTTGTTCATCATGATTCAGAGATATAGGTCTATATTGAGTGATTGGTAGCCATTGTGAAAGACTGGTCACATGATAAGGTATGGAGAAAAACACCACTGACTGCGAAGACGTCAAAGTAGTTACCACTTGTAAGCTGAAAGAAGAAAAAGGTTTGTATATATTATATTGCACTATCTTGTTGGCTACCAGGATGTCATTTCAGAAAATATTTGTTTCTCGTTGTGTCTGGTATCTATAGTACACACCTCTCTGATTTCCAGTAAGGACATGTATATGAATATAGAAAGGTGTTCTGAATATCAGCACAGGTCTCAACCATATCCACATTTTATTGGATTTGTGTCATATTCAGATATCTTTTTTTAGTGTTCACTTGTCAATTTGCTTAATCTAGCCAAATAATGCATTCAACTGGATGCTTTTCATTGAATGATTGTGAACAGTGACATTATTTCAGCCAACACATGCTCGTGTTTGATCATCAGATTACCAGTTCTTTACCAGGTTTTACTCTTAGCTAAGAGTAAGTGTCATAAACCCCTTAGAAAGGACAATCCACTTATCTTAAGACTGTGGTGATCTTATAATGATGATGATATTTAAAGATGAGAATGACTAATCTAGATCGGTGTGCAAACAGCCCTTTTATAAAATAAGCATAATAGAAGTGTTGTTAAAGGTAGCAGCAACAAGAAGGCGTGTGTATTTCTTTGGATGTCATAATCTGCAGTGTAGTGCACAAGTCAGCACAGCTTGAAGGACACCATTGTCATTTTGCTATAGGATGAATATATAATGTATCAGGTTTGTATGAAGGGCCTACTAGTACCCAGAAGTGTTGTACATCGATCTATGGCTGAAAGTATGTATATAATCTTAAGTACATTTAGTTTGGCTTTACCAACTATAAGTGATACCTACTTCACACTGATGCATAAATCCTAATCATATGGCTTCTCTTGCACCCCCTTACCTGAAGCCTAACTTGCCTCAAAACTATACCCATCTATTCCTTTGACCCATGATCTTACATATCCCACGCATTAATTTTGTTAATGCCACCTGTCCATGCCCTACACACTCTCAAGTCATAACAAATCCATGATCTATCCTTTACCTTTCACCTTTGACCTGCACTGTCCTTGCCTGTGACCATGACCTACTTTGACCCCTGACCTTTACCCTTCAGCCTCACCATCATCTCCAGACAGCACTACTCCCCCTGCCCCCAGCACACAGGGTTTAGGTGGGTACAATCACGGTTTGTATATGTGGAATGTGCCGTGATAGTACATAACTAGAACTAGAACGGTTTGTTAACGCTGTAAGTCAAGTAAATGGTAGATATATAATTTGAAAGATATAATCATACGGTAGATTTAATTACAGTAAGTGTCAAGTAGTTACCATAGAATTAAGTGCTTGCTAGTAGTTTTGCTGCATGTGTATGGTAGCATAGTTTAGCTAGGGTAGTAGTAGTACATTAGTCAGCAAAATGATACCAGGGAAAGGTCACTTTTAAAGTAGTGCATAATCAACTTTACATGTGTAAGATAGACTCATATTTAAACTGCCTTGTAATCTGTGATGATCATGCTTGTCTTATTTTCAACAGTCAGGTGTTGTGTAAACCATTGTATAGCAGATTCATATGTCATGGATAAATCTGGTTAGCTTTCTTTCATCTTGTTTTTTATGTTCCAAGAATTAAATGGATCTTTTCTACGACACCCAATTTCTGCACTGTCATTAGTAGTTCATCGACCAATACAATTCTTACAGCTTTCTTTACTATTTGAATCCCTCTCGAAGATTCAACTTAAGACAGGTCATCAGTTCAAATCATCATTCATATTTGTTACCTACTAGTAAGCCGACATGTGATTATAGAAAATCTAGTAAAAAATCTAGCAGAAATCCATATACCTTTTTCCTTTGAACATTCTTGTAACTATAAATCTGTGCGTCTTGCTTTTGATAGAAGAATATCAATCTTGCAGATCAAAGGATGGTGGGGGCTGCTGGGGTAACATGGGTCTTTGCTATCCACAGAAGCTGTTTAAGCTCTTTGACCAACTTATTGATTTGTGAAAATCAGGCCATTTATTGGTTGATAGGGTGACCTGGGGGGGGGGGGACTTCTCTTGGAATAGCCTGTGTAATGCTTAACTGTATCATGCTGTATGCATGCAGTAATGAAAGGCCTAGGCAACCCATATGAAAGGTTGTATTGGATTTAGACGAACTGTGTGCAGCCGACTGGTTCAAAAGCTACAGGGAGTAGTGCTGGTATGGTTGATAGCCGTAGCCTTGTAAGCTTTAGTACAGTCCAGTGGTGGCTGAGCCCAATGGTTAGTGTAGCAGCGACTGTTGAAGCCCACTAAGCCATGCAGTGAAAGCAAGGCTGAATTTGAAGCTGGTACTCCCTTGGCCCTAGAGTCATGATCAGTCATTGCTACACAGACAGGACAAGGACAGTCCTGTGGTGGCTCCCCAGTAGTCGGTGTACATCGACTGTTGAGGCCTACTACGTAAAGCTATGCAGTGAAAGCAAGGCTGAACCTGAAGCTGACACTCCCTTGATTATGGACCAAGACTCACGAGTCGTGATCAGACAGTCCTTGCTACACAGACAGGATAAGGACAGTCCAGGGGTGGCTCCCCAATGGTTGGTGTGCAGTGACTGTTAAAAGCCTACTAAAGCTATGCATTGAAAGCATTAGGCTGAATCTGAAGCTGACACTCCCTTGGTAATGGCCCAAGACTCAAGAGTCGTGATCAGTCCCTACTATATACAGACAGGCACTGATGTCACAAGTATAATACTTCCCATCCTGTTCCGTGGATGTAATGCCAAGTAGCTAGTTATTAGCCTGGTCCATGCAGGTGGCACTCCCACATACAGGAAGAGGGATTGCAGCCATAATGCAGGGATTTGGGAGTTTACCATTGTTGCAGAATGGCATGTTGAGAAGGATTAAGCTGGCCTCATTCAAAGCCTGATGCCTGAACATTGATAACTGTTGTTAGGCTGTCAAATATCCTGGCATTCCACATACAATATATTCCTCATGTCAAAAGCTGCTGTACACACACATACAGAGCAGATCTGGTTTGGCATAATGATTATACATTGACTTCTGTAATACCATTTTGAGACATGAAACTTTTCACATATTACCATAAACCATTCCCTTTGTTGTGCCCCTATTACTACCATTCATGTTTTCTTCTTCTCTTACTACTGCCTTCATTGCATCTCCTGGCTGATTAAAATCTGCCATTTTGTCCTAGATTTTGTTAGCTGTACAACCAGCATCCATTAGACTTGCTGAATGTAAACAGCAAAGGGTAATGATGTCTGGGAGGAATATGAAAGATATTTTGAACTATGGCCACAATCTGGCAATGGGGACAACAAGGAATAATCATGATACAGTTCTTACAAAATCGACATGAATAGTGCTTTTGGGCATGTTCCTCAAAGCTCATATTGTGATGTTTGGGCTGTCATAACAATAATTCACAACTGTTACAATGATTTTTGATTTTTTTAATGTTTGTACATAGTTTGACATTGCCAACAGCAAAAAGTATAAACTATAATCATAATTCACTGTGTAATGATTGACACTAAAGGTACAAGTACAAAGAGACAGCGAGCTCAGATGCTGTAGCCCCTGGTAATAGGCCCCAATTGAACCTCGCTGACGTCAGACGTGGAGTCTTTATGGCCTTAGGTCTCGTTCGTTTAGTCTGCAGAGAGCATCAGGGTATTGAAGAGCTCTTATAATGTGCGTGTTGAAGATGAAAGATCTATAGCTGCATCCTGGGAATCAAATTGGTTTTGGTGTCAAAATGTAGCTTATGAAGGACATCTCATCAGAGAACAAATATATTGTTAGATGTAGAAGTATAGAAATACAAATAGATACAAATAAATGAATTGAAATTGAATTGAAATTGACATTGTGCAGCACTGCTTTTGCAGTGTCAGCTTATACCTATGTTTATATACTGCACTGGGTAGTTTGTGACTTTAAGAAAGGAGGAATATTTCAGAGTTTATGCCAGAGATGGTTTAAATGTTTGTATCAAGGAAACTGACTCTCAGACATTTTTGGGGGATACAGGTGGCTACCAGCGCCATGGCAACGATGACGATGCAGAGTCCGGGGCCACCGAGCTGGCGGACCAGCAGAGAGAGCAGAGAACCATCCTGATCAACAGACCGCAGATCAACAAGTTCTGCTCCAACAAAATCAGGTGAGAGACAATGTTGTGCACAGCTTCACTCCTGATACTGTAAATCCAGATTTGTTTGCGTTTTTTTTATGTTCAAGATTTTTGCGGTAAGCTCTTTGCGGCGAATTTAAAACCAACGCAAATTTTTTTCGGCCCTCCTACCCCTTTGTCTACTATTGTCTCAAATGCAAATTTAAAACCACCGCAAACACTCCATTTTCTCCCTACAGCGAAATTGAAACCATGCGAACTTAATTGCATTCACAGTACCCTCACCGTGAAGGAAGTAGTCCTGATACTGATTGTACCTATAGCCTGGATGCCAGATTGTTTCCAAGGCCTCCTTGTCTCTATGGTCAACATGCCCCCAAGGAAATTTTAACCGCAGAAGAGTTTCCTTGGGAGCATGTAGGCCATCGAGCCAAGGAGCTGGCCTACAATGTGTAGACCCTGGAAATAGGCATCCAGTCTTTCATACCCAAGGTGCTATTACAATATTCCTGATAAAAAGTGATATGAATGGTACCCAGAGTGCTGTGTGGTACCATCCATATTCGAGATGCTGTCTCTACTGTGTGGGTGGAATGTATTAGATGTTGTTATAGATCAAACTGTGAGGGGCATCATCTATCATGGTAATCATGTTTTATGTCTGCAAATCTAATACATTCTAGCAAAATCCATCAGTTTGAATCTTACAATGGATATAGAACAGAGGCTTAATCATCATCACCACACGGATGCTGGGGATGTTAGGCATCCAAATCTTATACTTTGGCTTACACTAGATGGGGGACCTACAGGAAAATAGATAAGTTAGCCTGACTCTCAAAGCCTTTAGGGTGATTTTATGGTATGATACTGTAGCTTATGTAATTTAGTGATGCAGATTTAAAGTTCTGTATAGCCAGCTGATGATACCATGAATTACACATGAGAGTGTCTGTGCTTATAATGTAGATGTTTATTTGCTTGATTAGACCATTAGATTTTGTTGAATAGACCAGAATAAGGTCCTTCATCTTGTATTCCTTTTCAGATTTCAGTCTTCCAACGATTCTTATTGTTGTCATTTTTCAGTACTGCAAAGTACAACTTCTTCACCTTCCTGCCCAAGTTCCTGTTTGAGCAGTTCAGAAGATATGCCAACGCTTTCTTCTTGTTCATCGCCCTCTTGCAGGTAGACTTGTCTCTGCATGTCAACAGGATATTTCATGTTTAACCCTTAAGCTGCCAGGTTTTTTAGCCAAGTAAAAATCAAAAATGTTTGACCCCTGACCTCCCTCACGAAACCCGCGAAACACCCGGCGGCGCTAACTCCCCTAACTTCCCGGCTTCGCGCGCTACACGCACGCAAAGCTGTTTTGTTCTGGGGAATACCCTATCCCGGTTATAACCGGGTCCAGCACACAAGGCATATTTCTGTATCCCTAATTAAGTCGGGACTGGCAGCTTAAGGGGTAAGATGGCTCTTTGAAAGTACCAAGTGGATTGGTTTATTATTCTGTATCTTGATTCAAGGAACTGGAAAAGATTTTGGATAATTGTAAGACTTCTAAGATTTTGGTGTTGTAAAGATTTTGTTGTCATTTCTGTTTTAAACAGAGACCCCAGGAACATTAAGATATTCTTCCACAGAGAAAACCTTGTGCAAGGATGTACTCATACTTGGAATACTTTAAATCTATTTATTTTCACGGGAAATTGATTTCGCTGTAGAAGCAGAAATGCGGTTTTCGCAGCTGCAATTATTTAAGTTTGCGGTTTAGACAATTCTACAGTACAATAAAGATGCAAAACACATATTCGCAGTGTCATGACGTCAACAATGAGAGGTTACCGTGAAAATAAAACCACCATGAACATTTCGGAGGTTTACGGTAAAAGTTTTACATGTCTTGTGCAGCAAATCCCTGACGTGTCGCCCACGGGACGCTACACCACAGCCGTACCACTGCTCTTCATCCTGCTGGTGGCAGCCATTAAGGAGATTGTAGAAGATTATGTAAGTGACCCACAACACCAGTGCCTAAGTTTCCATACACGTTTTCTCTAGATAATCTGCCTGCCTACCTATGTAACCTAGTGCAAGAAATCTTATTTGAGTCCAATGTGAATATTCTACTTTACGCAATGCAAAATCCCAACCAGTGAATTTTACATGTCTGATTGCACAAAACTAAGCTGTTCTTAGATACACGTCAGGCAGAAAATTGGAGTGTTACGAAGTGTTTTGTATATGTAGGAGATGTACCCTAACATTTACATAGAGATAAGGATACAGTGCATATAGCCTGCAAATTCTAGATAAGGAAGGATGGAAAAGGATTTGTTACGATATGACCTTTAAATCAATAAAGATTCTGCCTAAAGTGACAGGTTGCTACAAGAAGAATGTAAGAAGAATCTTGTTACAGCTTATTCATATTCATTCATATGTGACATAATTTTCAACCTGCAGGTGTGTTTTATGGTGACTTGTTTCAAAATTGAACTAGTCGTTAAAACTGTTAAACTTTTCGTTCCTTTCAGAAAAGACACAGAGCAGATGACTTAGTGAATAGACGAGAAGTTTTAGGTAAGTTTCTACACATCAAAGCACTCATTCGACAAGCAATTTGAATATATGACACAGACTTGTGGGGCAACCTGTGATACAAATGAACATGTGGAAACTTAGCAATGAAATATTCTATGTTGCACACTCAAATGCAAAATATTATTCTCTATGGCTTACTACCACAAATATGTTGTTGAAGACATTTTAGAAAGTAGTCTATACTGTCAAAGGTGTCAGGAATGTGAAGTACATCATGAATTTCTTGTAGGTATGTCATCATCAAATTGAAGTTATCAAATCTTAACCTCATAACAACTTTAACCACACATTGTCATATCCACAACCATCTGTCTGATGTCAGCCGTTCAGTACAATCTGTGACTTTAACAATGACATTGTCTTCCATTGATCAATTCTGTTTCTGATGTGTCAAATCCATTGTCTTGTATTTTCAATCAACATGTCATGATATTAATAAGCATACATTGTTTCATGTATCCGTTTGATTAAATAATACTGTTGTTGCTGCATTAGGTCCTGTTGAATTGTAATATGCTGCTACCATTGAAAAACCTGACAGCTATTTTTCATGTTGAAATGGGCCTTTCCTTCCCTTCCCGTGTAGTTTTACGAAATGGACAATGGGTATCCCTATATTGGACCCAGGTAAACCAGCAGCATGCTGTTGTATTGTGTTGTGTTGGCTAACAGTCTGTGTGAAACTGTCTGCTTTTTTATTTTCCGTTTCCTAATCTTTTCGCACATTTGCTGAAATGGTGTTGATGTGCAAGTTATGCATGTCTCTGTAGCTTTCTTTGTTTTGCTCTTTAGTTTAAACAATGTCCTTAGGATATGACTTGTAGTTAGGATTGGTTGGTGTTGTTACGGTGGTAATGTTTAAGGTGTCTTTGGATCTTTTGTGTCACACAGTTGTTTTCTTTGATACTATATTTTCGCATAGAGACTTAGAAATGTTCTGATATCTCACTACTTTGATTACAAAATTATATTTTTCTGTGACAATTCTTCTCAGAGACTGAGTTCATAAAATTGCCTTGCAATGTGATGGAAAATTTATTTCACCAGTTGTGTAATTTTTCAAGATGTGGTAATTATGTTTTCGAAAACAGCGTCCACAAGCTTTTGACATACATGTGCATTGTAACTAGAATAAGACTATAAATACATATTTCTTCATTTTCTTTCCTTTGTCAGGTTGAGGTGGGAGATATTGTCAAGGTCATCAATGGACACTTCTTCCCCGCTGACCTCATCATCATGTCATCAAGGTCAGTGCCCCTTCTTTTCTCTGTCAGTTGTCATTGCATTGCAAGTTCGACCTCATTTCTCCCTTTTAACTTGACAGAATGTGTATTTACTATTTCCTTAAAGTGACATACAACTTTAGTGCAAAAATATTTTACAGCTACAGTAGAAAGGGATTGAAAATTTGCAATTTACTCAATGATCTCCATTGGTATATGATAAAGTTTTGAAATACTGGCTTTTTGATTCTGCCAAGCAGTGTGTGAAGAGCATGACTTGTCTCCAGGAACCTTTCATGGTCACAGTCTGCCTGTTTCCAACTTACCTGAATGCCAGACCGATCAATATTTCATAGCGAGCTTCCAACAAATCATGTCCGCCCACTCTAGGATTTACCTGCTCCAGTGCAAATGTCACCTTGTGTTGTGACATTCTCATTCCCAAGCCACACCTTAGAATCCCTGCCACATTCTGTATTCACCTGTGTATGTGGTTGATGTGATTTAAATTGAGCTGGGAATCAGACACAGTACCAGCACAAGATCTATCATGCAGCCTTTTGATTTGCTTCTTTCCTAGATTCACTTTTCCCAGAAGAAATACCATAGGACAAGGTTGATGCTTTGTTCAGATACATCTATCCCTCCATATAAAGAAACTATTAAAAGATCCAAGATTTTGTCCAAATTGGAAATGCAACATCACATGTAGTTGACTTTATCTGACCAAATTGTATCATCCACATAAAGATCTTGTGTAAAATAAACTTTTAGAAGTAACAGTAAGACAGATACAGACAAATCTTTCACTTGGCTCCCACAATGTGTCCTTGCTAACGTCCTCATTTCTGTAAGTCAATGTAATTTTAGAACTAATCCATCACAGTTGCTTCCCCCTCCTCCAAATATCACAGGTGCCAGCCCTACTTTATATCACTGACTCCCTGTCTCTTGTAGCCGATATGGCTGTGGAAGCTGTCTGATATTAAAATGTGGTAGAATGAAATTGCCAGCATCAACCATATCCTCCCATAGGCTTGGAGGGATTGGATTTTTCATTATTAACCACAGAGGACAATTGTTATGAATATTTCAAAAGCTCAACTTCTTTAGCCTCGGATTACATTCTTAAGTTTCAGTAAAACAGTAGTATAACTTTAAAGCCTATACGCAATTAAGTATAATGTTTTAATATCCAATGCAATTCCTCGAAAAAGTACACTAAGCTTCATGGAAAATTTGATTGTTTATCAAGTAGAGCATCTAACATCTTGTAACATTTTCCCACCAGGGTACATAATCCTGCCACCCTGAAAAGATATCTCCAAACAGATCTCTAACACAACGTCCCCCTGTATGCACTTCTGTATATCTAAACTGAGCATACCTGGGGGGGGCACTGCACTAGAGATCTCTTAAACCCACTGTTTTTTTTAAGTGGCAGATTTATGAAAATAGGCGGATAGAGGTTAACTTTTTAAGACATGTTTCCTACTATTGCAGTGAACCTCAGGGCATGTGCTATGTAGAAACCAGCAACCTAGATGGAGAAACCAACCTCAAGATCAAACAGGTGAGAAACACTTCTGATTCATGGACAGTCAAGAGATTCACGCTCCTCTTGTCAGTCGTGTTTTCTGAGCTTTCCATACCCTTTTGTTTAAACTCTCCTTGATACTACATGTATTCAGTGTGATTCGCTATTCCAATGATATTGGTGATGTAGAAAACGGAGCAGTTATTTTCCAGAAACATTAGACATTTACATGTAATACTGGACAAAACCCTGCAAGGGGCATCACGTCCAGGTGATATAGACATTTGACATCATGTTCATGCCCCCCTCCCCCCTCCAGGCTCTAGCACAGACTGCCACCATCCTGACCATTGAGGAGCTGTCCAAGCTGGAGGGGAAAGTGGACCTGGAGGGGCCCAACAAACACCTGTATGAGTTTGTGGGCAACGTCAGGCTCAGGGGCAAAATGTAAGGAAAAACAACAGAGTATCTCTACTTGTCTGTTAGATACTTTTAAAGTAGAGTTGTGTGAACCCTTTCTGTACAGTTGAAATTGAGTCTCTATAACAAATGACTCTCCAAACACAAAAACAACATGTACTCCACATATCTGTTACAAGGCCTACTTCTGTCTGTACTCACATCATCGAGTACAAACATTTTCATAAGTATATCAACAAAAGTTTCAGACTTGAATTTTAACATTTTGATTTTCTTGATGATTGGCACCTCACACACTTTCTCTATAGTAAGTCTTTGGTGTATCATTACATCTTAAGACTAATTAGATCATCTTTCAGGCTGAATCAAAGGCTTCAAGCAGGGACTTTGTCTGTTGATGTAGGGAGGTGAGAATATAGGTTGAAATGGGGAGAAAACACTTGTACATCACATTGCCTGCTGCCTCTGTCACAAAGTACACTGTGAAAATTGCAAGACTCTAAAGTGCCACCTATCAGAAATTGACATTACTGCAGCCACCACATAATTGCTGAACACTGCCAACCATAGCATCTCCTTGTCCTTTGTGTTGGCAGTAAGATGCACAATCAAGTATTTTGCCTCTGTACTTGGTGCTGATAGTACTGTGTGCCTCTCATCCATACGTAAGCCTTTCTCTGTCCTTTGTGCTGATACTTTTGCATGTCTTCCATTCCACACATACCTTTGTCCTTGGTGCTGATAGTAGTGTGTGACTTCCATCCATACACAAGCCTTTCTCTGTGCCATCTGCGACTTCTATCCATACCTTTCTCTGTCCTTGGTGTTGATAGTAGCGTGTGTGCCTTCCATCCACACACAAGCTTTTCTCCGTCCTTGGTCCTGATACTGACGCATACCTTCCATCCTACACGGACTCTTCTTTGTCCTTGGTGCTGATAATTGTGTGTCTTCCATCCATACACAAGCTTTTCTCTGTCCTTGATTCTGATAGTTTTGCATGTCTTCCATACATACACAAACCCTTCTTTGTCCTTGGTGCTGATAGTTGTGCGCATCTTCCATCCATACACAAAGCTTCTGTACTTGGTGCTGGTCGTATTGTGTGCCTCCCATCCATACACAAGCATTTCCCTCTCTTTGGTGCTGACCGTAGTGTGTAATGTGTAACTTCCATCCATATGCAAGCTCTTCTTTGCCCTTGGTGCTGATGGTAAGGTATGAATGATATGGTGGTCCACTAAAACTGCAAGCACCGGTGCTGTTGACAGTTGTGCTCATCTCTGCTGTCAAGCTCTGAAGATTGGGGTGTTATACACCTTCTACTTTCATGTCACCCTTTAGACTTGAACATCCCAGATTGATAATGTTTCTGGCATTACACAGTGTGATCACAAGATTTTGTTTAATTTCAGAGTATTCTACATGGATCTGAATTTGTTTTCTTGTGTAACGATATGTTTTTCCCATGTTGACCATTACCTTTGTCATGTATCATGCTGTCATGATGTCACATGGTCATTTCATCACACCTGGGTAGTGGGTAAGACACATAGGATCCTACATAGATCGCTTCTCCTGCTGTCACACTACATCGCTGTCTTTTCATCATGAATGTGCAATGATCTTATACTAGAAATCTTACAAACCCTTTCTCTGCATGGTGTTTTTAGCTTAGATGTAGTTTGAACTTCTTTGCATTGTTCTGAAAAAGAAAAAGAAATTACTGGCATGAAAATGGATAATGGAGTTACTGTATCATTTCTTATCACAAAGTCTTTGCTACTACTTGTACTTCACAGCTTGTATAGGAAGCCTGCAAGAGCTACTTCATTGTTCACTGATAATACAGGATAATGCATCTCTTTTAAAAGTCACTGTATTCCTTGTAATGTGTGTGTTGTTAAAATGAGCAACTCCAAAAAGTGTCTAGCTTCCAGCTGGTTACGGTACCTACAGTTCAAAGACTGCTATGGCATGTTCCTTGTATTGATTATTTTCCAAATTATGCTACATTTCCTTCATACAGGGCTATTCCACTGAACCAAGACCAGCTGCTCTTGAGGGGTGCCCAGCTTAGGAACACACAGTGGGTCTTTGGTAAGCCCACAGAAATTATTTAAGTTATTATATATGACGTGTAGGTACAAAAAGTATGGCCTTACACAATTACTGTGTATGACTCTGACAAGGGCCTCCTACCTGTAACTGTATTGATTCAGACTTGTAATTTATCAACTACACCCTACAAAATATTGTAAGGGTAGGGGATGCTCCGAAATTGGAACATAAATTATTTGCACTGTCAAATTTGGGGTTACATGCAATTTCTTTTCTGTCAAGAATGCCATACTTGCCTTTATGTTTCACTCGGGCAAGTACCAGGTGGGGTCTGAATTTAGGAGGAATCTGGTTTATTGTGTGTGAAAAATAGGGTGCCTGAATGAGATTCAAATGTAAGACCTACAGTTTACTGCATCAATGCTCTACTATCAAACTATCTAGCAATATGGACAAGATAAAAACAAGTTATAGGAATTTATTACATCAACACTGAATATAGAAATAAAGGAACGAAGAAAAGTACAATTTTTTTAGAAACGTTGTGTGAATGTTCTGCTATGTTTCCTGCAGGGATAGTGATGTACACTGGCCATGAGACCAAGCTGATGCAGAACACCACCAGTGCACCAATCAAGATGTCCAAACTCGACAGGACGACAAACATGCAGGTAAAGGGGGGCGGGGCAGAGTTTGTTTGTTGTTCTACAAAAAAAGGATAGGTGCAGACTGGCACTTCCACAGTTACTGTAAAACTGCTGTTGGTTGTAATTGGCATGTCACAAGTGGTTGACATATTTAATCATTAGTAGACTACTGACACCATGTGGCTGGTATAATCACGGGCTATAGGCTACGGTATTTATGTTGGGGACCCGCCGCAGTACATGTTTTTGCTCACATGCGCCTGATGACGGTTTCTCACGTCGTCCTTTGCGCTAATTTACCTCTTATTTTCAAAATAGCACTATATGATAGGAAGATAGAGTACTTGTGTTAACTGCCAGCTTGCCCCAGTTCTTATTCTTGTGTGTGTACGTGGAAAACTAACGGTGCAAAGACTATGCCAGATACTAGTTGAATGAACACCAAAACTTTTATCCTTGACCTTGTGCCATGAATGTTTTTGTACAACACCATGTCCTTGTTCCACAGATCCTTCTCCTCTTTCTGCTCCTTATTGCCCTGTCCTTGGTAAGTGCGGTCGCCTCCGAGATTTGGACCAATCGGAGGGGAGCAAAGGACTGGTACATCGGCTACAGTCGTGAGTCCACACCCAGACATTCCATACAATGCAACACACACCTTATGATACTGGAAAATGGGAAATGTTTGCATGGTTTTATGTTTGCGTATTTGTTTAGGTGATCCCTCTACCGCAAACTTAAAACAACCAAGAAGTTTTTCCATCTTCTGGCCACCTAACCTATTGTTTCAGCCAGGAACTTAAAACCACCGCAAACACTCCATTTTCTTGCTACCACGAAATTGACTCCCTGTGAACATTTCCACTTTTACAATATCCCTTGTTCGGAATCTTGCTGTCTTACTAGTATATCTGCATGTTTGTTGTACTTTGTAATGAACATGGGGTTATGGTAAGAGCTAGAGACGCTGCACATACTCATGTGAAATGTACAATGCTTGAATTAACAATACTCTTGTCCATGTCAAATCTCTAACATTGCTACACTAATATTTCTTTTTACCTCTGTGTTGGTGATTTCCTTGATAATCTTGTCAAAGTATTCCTGTGGTTTTAAAACTGCTTACCCAATCTGCACCCCTTTTTGTCCTATTGGTGTGACTTAACAATAACTAAATGCCTTGTATCTCTGCACCTCGTGTCATGTACGCAATCTTGACGTCTGTCCTGTCTTCTCACCTAACTGTATAGTGGGTAAGATCTTACTTTTTCTTACATGTTGCACTGATTGGGAGGAGCACTTTCTATGCATGGTAACTGCTAATGGTAGCCTGGTATCCATCCATTTTCAGCTTGTGCTTGCTTCCCAATGGTCGCTTCCTTTCAAAATCTTCATCATTTCATTCATTGGTTTAGCTGTGGAAGACAAACAGGCAGGGCTGCCCAACTTGCCATTGGCTATTATTACAAATTCATAGCTCTGCTGAGAAATATCGGATGTGGAATTGAGATTTTGATATACTGTAAACAAAAATGGACCAATATTTGTACATTTTTACAATCATCAAGACTACAGTAAGACTGCTAAAAACATTGTTTGTTTGTCTTTTCATTTCACAAGGGGAAACATATTGCCTACTGGCGTTTTTCAATGTGCCTTGAGGGGAAAACACCAGATAACAGTCATTAACATCAAACTAAATCAAAGATACAAAGGAGTACGAAGAAAATATGCAAATTCTCTGTTGATATCTAACTCAGACATTATGCATAGAATCATATCACAAAACAAGGGAAAAGATGTAACCCTAACATGATATAACGTAAAATATAATTGCTGATGTGTTAGTGAACGTTGGGAAATGAACCAAGGCTGAACATGGCTGGATAGCATGCTAAGCAAAAGAAACAACTCCTGACCATTTCTGGTTTGATGTTTGCAGTGATGGGCCCCAACAACTTCGGCTACACGTTCTTGACCTTCATCATCCTGTACAACAACCTGATCCCCATCAGTCTGCAGGTCACCCTAGAGCTGGTCAAGTTCATCCAGGCCATCTTCATCAACATGGTCAGTAACACCTGTGGTCATCTTTCTTTCCCTTTTCACTGGGATCTTTGTTTTCTTTAAACATGTACAATTTGTGATTTCTTACAATTCCCTGTAATCTTTAAACAAAACTTGCACAACATAATCTTTGAAAATAATGTTTTTAGGTTAAGGAATCTAATTCAAAAGTGATTTTCTAAATGAAAAGCTCTTCCTTCTCTCTCAGGACATTGAGATGTACCATGAGCCGTCCGACACCCCGGCCATGGCGAGAACCTCCAATCTCAATGAAGAGCTGGGACAAGTAAGTAGACGCCACCTTCTATCATACCTGTATATGCATAGCTAAGATGACTTAGCCAAAGGACTCCTTGGGATAGTACTAAGCTGTTGTTTTGTCCAAAGTTTACACTTTTCTTCTCCTTGTGTTGCAGGTGAAGTACATCTTCTCAGACAAGACTGGTACTCTGACCAGGAATGAGATGGAGTTCAGGAAAGCCACTGTGGCAGGGCTGATCTATGGGTAAACAAACATTTCTATGCTGCAGCTTCCCTTTAAACTATTAGAAATGTAGCAAGAATGGAAAGCTCACAGTAAGTCACTGACAAAAGGTAGCGGATGCTATCTGAAATGTTTGATCATTAACAAAACTTATCCAGTTGATTGAATAACTTTTAATTGTGTATCTTATTACCTGTACATGTATGTCTAATCTTCATCAACATAAAAGCAGATATGGTTAAGAATTGAAAGATTAAGGCAAAAATAATCCTTACAGGGTAACCTATGCCGAAAAAAACCTATTTGATATGTTGGATGCACAACAGCCTCCTTTTCAGCACCAGGGACAACTCCAGCTATATTTTCAGGTTGGAATGTTGAACATTGGATGGTGAGTTTATGTTGTTTGCCTCTCTTTTCTGCAGTGACAATGCTGAAAGTGAGGATGGAAGGTTCAACGACCCCCGCTTGGTAGAGAACCTGCATGCTGGACACGTAAGTGTTTGGAGATATTCTTTCATACTTGTTTGCCTTTCTTGTTCTACCTTGTCTGCTGTATCTTCTTACATAGCTATATAGATTGTACAATGGCCTTCTCATCTGTTTGTAATCTTTAGTATTTTTTCCTTGTAATCTTAAGTATTTTTTCCAAGTCAAACTAGAACATCATAATACCAAAGAATATATGCATGATGCATTTGTGCTTTGACATTCTGAAGGACATATTCAAGTATTATGGTGATGATATATTGCCTGGAACTCCAGTGTGAATTTTCTACCTTTCTAGGACACTGCTTCGACAATCTACGAGTTCCTGACGACCATGGCGCTGTGTCACACCGTCATCCCGGAACAGGTTCCCGATGACCCAAACGTCGTAGCCTACCAGGCTGCTTCTCCAGGTAACCAATAGGACAACTCATTGTACATGACCAATGACAAGGAACAATAACCAAACACTTGAGTATAATTAGCACATATGAATTTAATTTTTCCGTATTCTTCGTGAGTAATGCCTTTTCTCCATGTTTTAGATGAAGGGGCCCTGGTGCGAGCAGCGAAGAAGCTTGGGTTTGAGTTCAACATCCGAACTCCAGAACATGTCATCATTGAAGCTGTAAGCAAACACCATATCTATCCACCATAACACCATATCGTATAACTTTCTGCATCTGTATCAATATAGCCAATATAACTGCCCTTTGGCGTAACACACCAACTTTAATGGCCATTGTGTTCTTAAAAGAAAGGTTCAAGTATACTATGTGAAGATATAATGGACATTTTTTTCCTAATAGTACAAACACAAGTTGTCACACCATACATTTAGGGTGTATTACATGTGTCTGTTACTTCAGATATGAATGATACCTTGCAAGCTGTAATACTGATTCATGACAGTGTCCCTGAGTTGTTATGCTATCAGCTAATCACAGTAAGCAAGCTTAGATCACTGGGTTTTGCATCTCAAAAGATCAATGCTATGATTTTTTTTTTTTCACTCATAACGATAAAGGTTTAGGTAAAAGTATATCAAGCTATCTCCCTTTTTTTAATGCTATGTTTTAACATTTTTTTTCAGATGGGAACATCAGAGAAGTATGAAGTCCTGAATGTTTTGGAGTTCACAAGGTAAAGCTTTACAATATTTTCCCATGACTAACTTTGTAATACAAAGCGTCCCCCCGTATTAATTTGCTTACTTTTTAAGATTTCTTGTCATTGTCTTGAACTTCTTGTTCCTCCTTGTCAGTGAGAGGAAGAGAATGTCTGTCATTGTCCGTGATCCCAAGAAGAAGATCAAGCTGTACTGTAAGGGAGCTGTAAGTACTTTTTAAATATTTTGAGTGATTATGACATAGCTACATGCTTGTTGAAGAAACAAACAACGGGAATTGCCAACTAATCATATCCGTGCCAGTATATAACCAGTATAACCGCCTTTGGCATTGTGGACCAGCTTTGCAGGCATGCGGCATGATGTGGTAGCAGCTGGTTATATTACTCTGAACAATCTGTTACACCTAACCTTTTTACATAGCTGTAAGTATTGTTGAAAGCTATCTAATGAGGATGTACTTAATGGTAATAAGTTTCACTGTACGATAGTTCTAGAAAAAATTGATTTTTGAAACCTCAATCCTGGGTTGCTTTTTGCTGTATCATTCAGTTTTCAAAACCATTGGTATTGTCCAACAGGATACAGTGATCTATGAGCGCCTGGCCCCAAATCAGAAGTACGCAGACGTCACCTTGAAGCATCTGGAGCAGTTTGCAACTGATGGTTAGTCTTATTCATCAGTATGATCTGAAAACTGTGGTTGAGCATCCATGTAGTGCATTAGATAGATTCCACTTAAGGATCAGGAAGTAGTCCCACGGCCTGCCGGAAATCTTGTTCGAAGATGCCGGAAATGCCTTAAAGTTAAACTTACCATTTAGATAATGTATGCTCCATGTAAGATACATGCAAATCTGTACCTGAGCCAGTGATCTTTCTACAGACATAAAGTGTTCACCATTTATTGCAGGTCTGCGAACACTATGCCTGTCAGTGACCGAGATCTCAGAAGCGGACTACAATGTAAGCCCTTAACTCTTTCACCATTTCTGGTTTTATCGTCTCTCAAAACTTTACAGTCCTGAATGTACAGATGAGTTACTCACACGAAACTCAATATCAACCATATCGTTGCCATATCTGTCTTTGCCTATTTCAAACATGTTTACCTCTGTGAAAATGGAGGTACTGTTTTCAGTCTGTGTGTTTGTTTGTTTGTCTTGTTATGTTTTCGTAGTTGGCCTGGGTTCAAAGTTGTTCCCAGGTTGAGTGGGCCCGGTGCATGCTTGGAGGAACTTAATTTTGTTGTTGATGAAGGAACCCAAGGATGGCATGTGAGAGTGGAGCATGTAATGTGTGACATAGACATGATTGTGTTTTATATGTGTTTGTCCTCCAGGCCTGGAATCAGAAGTTCTACAAGGCCGCTACAGCCCTAGTGGACAGAGAGAGGAAAGTGGAGCAGACAGCTGAGCTCATTGAGAAGGTATGTGGGATGGATTAGGAAGGATTGGGCATGGAGGGGTCATGATGATATAAGAAAGTGTTCTCGCAAAGGTTAAAAAGTTACTTACAGCTCGTGTATAAGAGTCAACAGAAAAGAAGAGAATGAGTAAAATCATTTCCAAAATGTTTAATGTTTACTGAGAAAATTTGAATAGTTTTAGGATTAATGACAGTGAAAGTACTGATTAATGACAGTGTCCCTGAGTTTTTATGCTAATCACAGTAAGCAAGCTTAGATCACTGGGTTTTGCATCTCAAAAGATCAATGCTAAAATAAACAGTAAAACCATTTCCAGAATGTTTAATGTTTACTGAGAAAATTTGAATAGTTTTAGGATTTCATAAATCATTAATTGCTTGTATTTCTTGTTTTGCACAGAACTTGAATCTGTTAGGAGCTACTGCAATTGAAGACAAACTACAGGAGGTAGGTTTGGTTTCATCACTTAGTGTCTGCATTTCTGTTCAGATTGTTGTACTGTATTCCTTCCGTAAATGTTGTAAAATATTTCACCACATATGATACCAAGTTGGTAAGCAATGATATGACAACACAAGAAATGTACTCATTTCTGTAAGTCAAATAGACCACGAAAATAGAGTAGCATGTACATTTTGCATTTCACAGTCACAAATCTGTAACAAGATAGTACAATGTGTTTTCTACGGAAATAACAAACAATATAAGGCCATGTCAGTTGAAAGTTTATTTGCAAGTTCTTGACCGAGGGCTAATTGCAACATGAAACAATGCATAGAAAACGGATGCAGACAACTTGGAAGTTAACGATGGTGACAAGTGGAACAAATAACTATTCTAAAAACTGCCACAAAATACAATCTGTGCTTTTTGGGTTTGACTTAGTAACACTGCTGTCTTGCTGTTTGGTACCGTCACAGTCTTTGATGATGGAATTATTTACACCAAGTTGTACCTACCTTATAGGGAGTACCTGACAGCATCGCAGGCCTGAGAAAAGCTGAGATCAAAGTCTGGGTCCTGACTGGTGACAAACAGGAGACTGCCATCAACATCGGCTACTCCTGCAAACTACTCACCCCTGACATGTCCCTTCTTATTGTCAACGAGGACAATCTTGATGTACGTTAAACGTTTAGCATTGTACTTTAATCTTGATGTACGTTGCATTTTGAAATCAACATTTGTTGATCACTACAATGTATTCACCAGCATGTTCTCTGATACATACAATGTATTTGAATCATTTACATGTATGCTGCTTGTAAGAAACAATTTAAAAACAGCAAATGTTAATGCAAAAATATGATTTTACTTATCTCATATTCTTGTCAGTAGAGACATTGATGTTATCATTCTATCTTATGTCTCTAAATGTATTTTGTATCTGAGGGAGACAGGAAAACGATTATAGTGTTATGTAATATTTTAGGGTGTAATAATACTTTAATTACACACAATGTATTTTGTTTCATAGTCATTTTACATGTATGCTGCTTGTCAGAAACAACTTAAAAACAGCAAATATTAAGTTTAAGTAAACATGTATTTTATGTCATTTTTTTTGCAAAACATTCCAGGCTACCAGAGAAGTCCTGAGAAAACACAGAGAGTCGTTTGGGAGCACCATTAGAAAGGAACAGAATGTTGGACTTATCATCGATGGGAAGGTAAGTCTGTCCGTTTTTCTCTTATTCTCTAACATTCTGTAACCAGTATGTTCCAAAAACATGTACAAATGTAATGAAAACTAAATTGTCAAAAAGCACAGTTCATTTTGATAGACTGCAAAAGATTGTTGTGTATTTGCATTATTACCATAAAACCCCATTCTTTTTCCCATCAGACCCTGAAGTATGCCCTGTCCTACGATGTTGCCCATGACTTCATGGACATCGCTCTGTCCTGCAAGGTGGCCATCTGCTGCAGGTAAGCATAGAAACTGCCAGGTGTCCTCGTTCATCTGGTGTACATCACTGTTTACTGTGGGAAGGCATTAGAGCAAATTGTATGGCAACAACTAGAAGGGAGTGTTTAAGTGCTAACATTTTGCTGAGCAGCTCTTGAAAAACCTTTGAAGATTTTGTTAGCTCAGGTGCAAATTTGTGTTTACGTGCATATTTATTGTTGCCATAGACAGTTGTAAATGTACGGCAGTGTACATTATTGGTTTTGCTTCTTCAAAGAATTCTGTTTGAATCGCAAGAAGACATGATTAAATAGATACAACAAAAAAAGTCCTGTTAAATGTCCTTTGTTGTTGTTTCAGAGTGTCGCCTCTCCAGAAGTCCGAGCTGGTGGACCTTGTGAAGAAAAAGGTGCAGGGTGCCATCACACTGGCTATCGGGGATGGGGCCAACGATGTTGGCATGATACAGGTACGTTTCTGCACGCTCAACTTGTGGCTTGTGTTATATTTTTGTAGGCACCATACATTGTTTGAAATATTGTGATGTGGTTGGTTGTCTGGTTGGTTGTCTGATTTAACTTTTGACCTCCCCCCAGGCAGCACATGTCGGAGTGGGGATCAGCGGGAAGGAGGGTCTTCAGGCTGCCAACGCTTCTGACTACTCCATAGCACAGGTGAGGACTCAGAGCAGTGTTTTACTGTATGTCATACATTTTGTAGTGTTGGCATTCTTTGGCTTCTGACAAATCTATGGTGCAAGATGGCTGTATTCTTTCAAACAAAATTAAAAATCTAAGTTCAGAACAGGACTGGAGTCACCATTCTACAATATGTTTTCCCAAGAGAAATTTCTTTTCTTTGATTTTGCACTTTTTTCCCCCAGTTTGCATACCTGAATCGCTTGCTGTTCGTCCATGGAGCCTGGAACTACATGCGCCTGTCCAAACTCATCATCTACTCCTTCTACAAGAACCTCTGCCTCTACTTCATCGAGGTTAGTTCTACATCATCATTATATCATGTAGTGGTCTATAGCTATCTCTATCTACATGTATATAGCCGGTATAACCATCCTTCAGCATAGCACACTAGCTTTGTAGGCACGCAGCTTGGAGGCAGCTGGCTATATTACAGTAATGTAGTGGTCTATAGCTACTGATACACACAGGCCTGATTAGAAATGTTACTGAAGAACAGATACAACACATTAGGCAGTGTTTGCTACTTCCCAGAAGAGATACAAATGTAATGCATGTATCTATGGATTATATTTTCTCCTTTGCCTAACTAGTTGATACCAGATACCTAACTAGCTTAAGACTACTGGCCTCTCTGCCACATGATTCTAACTGTTAGGTATATTGTTCTTTTCCAAATTTATAGTGTTGAAGTCTTACAAGTAAAGAACCTTAATGCTAACTTTTATTTTTTGTTTTTTTTTGCTCCCCAGTTCTGGTTTGCATGGGTGAACGGGTTCTCAGGACAGATCCTGTTTGACAGGTGGACCATTGCTCTGTACAACGTGGTGAGTATTCTCAACATCTTGTGCATCTGTTGTGTTTGTCGTGTAAAGTATTTCAAGA
Organism: Branchiostoma lanceolatum; assembly: GCA_035149815.1. Lineage (NCBI taxonomy): Eukaryota > Metazoa > Chordata > Leptocardii > Amphioxiformes > Branchiostomatidae > Branchiostoma > Branchiostoma lanceolatum. The sequence continues at coordinate 14,399,342 of CM068871.1, read as the reverse complement.
TCTCCATGTAAGCATTCACAGATGTGATTCCTTTTAGACATCCTTTCTGTATATTGTTGTCAAAGGGAGATAAATAGGTCATAATCATATTTCTTAGACATAGTTATTGTTTAACAAACAATGTACCTCTGTGTAACTGTGAGGTAGCTGCCTGCCTGATGTTGGCGTGGTTCTTATTTCCAGTCCTTCACTGCCCTCCCTCCCTTCTCCCTGGGACTGTTTGAGCGGACCTGTAAGGCCAACAACATGTTACGCTTCCCGCTACTGTATAAACCATCTCAGGACGGAGACTACTTCAATGCCAAGGTAAGGTCACAATTACTTTCTTGTTCTTTGTTAACTGCTTTATTTGATGTTCGTTAGTAGATACTTCAAGCAAAATGAGATATGTCATATCCTTACAATAATCTTTTTTTATTACTCCTTCTTTTTTGTGTTTAAAGCTTTTATGGAACTAAAAACACATTCTGATTGTGTTCCAAAAGTGATACACAATATAACTCAATTAACATACACGCTAAATATACGGCCTTCTCCTGTTATAGAACATTGCACCATCATGTTTTTTAAGTAATCCAATAATGACTGCCAATGGTGTCACAGTGAACATGGCAACTGGTTCAGAAACTAGCACTGCGGCCCGATTTTGACTTGGAGCTTTGTGTGAGGAGCTTTTGACGGAGATTTCCTACTAGAAAAGGCTACTTGAGTTGCCTAGGGTTCTCCTTGCGCAGTCCTGAGTCGACTCCAAATCGACTCAAAAATGTGTGTCTAAACCCAGCCTGTGTACTTCTGTAAAAACTAAACTGTGTTCTGTTTCGTTTCTAGGTGTTCTGGCAGGCCATGGGTAATGCCATCTTCCACTCCTTCCTCCTGTACTGGTTCCCTGTCTGGGCCATGCAGCAAGGTTAGTCTCCAATGTCTACATGTCTTCATTATTGTGTCAATGTCCTGGTATACTAAGTTCATGTTTTACAAGCTTCTGTTTAATGACAACAGTATTGACAACTTTACTACTGGTAAATATAGACTTTTACATGAAATTTACAACATTGTCATTTGATAAACCTATGAAATATGCAGGCTTGGGCTTATTGTATCGTGTAGGTATCCAATATTTGTTTTATCACAAACTCACAAAACAAACCTGCCATATATGCGCTCTTCCAACAAACATATCTGGTAATACCAGTGTACACTGTTAGTGTTGTGGCATTGTAGCTTTTCATGTGTTGGCAAAATATTATACATTTGTATGCCCCCAAATATTATTCACATGGCATATATCATGCAAGTTCTGTACAATTTGAATACAAAATCAATAGAATGCTGGAACCAAAGGTAATCCCACAACTATCTATCCAACCATCCAGCATGTGGATAAACTGTACTTCTGTTCCTATCCAGCTTCACTGAGAATAGGTGTAGCCCAGGTTCGATTGCTTAAGTCTTATTAAACTGTGACCAGAACTTACTTCTGACTGGTAACACATTTGTCATAATTAAACCTTGCAGTATGCATCAATAGTTACTATCACTGAGAAGGAATGTATAAATTACATCTTTTATTGATGAATCAGTTCCAACATGGGCAATTAAAGACTTTAGGAGGGAAAATCCATGGCCCGAAGACAGTTAATTGCTAATTAGGGTGATCTTGGCACGAATACGTCCTGAAGTCCACTGGTTTTGTATTGATTCTTTTGTTTGTGTGTGTTTTACACAGATGTGGGCATCAGTGATGGAAAGGCTGGAGACTTGCTGGTCGTGGGGAACATGGTCTACACTGTGAGTGTCGTGTTCTTACTAGAGACATGCCAAATGGTTGAAGGGGCAAATTTTGAAATTGAGTTATGTGCATTATTATTCTATGGGGAAGTCATTCTTTTTGTGTTTATATAGAAATGTATGGATAGAAGGGAAGCTTTATTGGCACAACAGTGTACAGAGTTTACAAAACAAAGTACAGAGTTTCGTACTTTTGGTACTACAAGCTGCAAAATAGAAATATGAATAGACAAGAACATATGGTTGGTAAATGTGGGTTTTACTCTTCTTCATGTACAAGAACATCTTTTACCGATTCAGTCTCTTCTTAGTATGTTGGGTTGACAACTTTTCCTGTATCCCAAGTATCCTAAGGACCCTAGTTTTGAAAACAGTTCACAACGTGGCCAAAGTCAAAAACAATGTCTCAGACCTAACTTTTATGCAGAAGTTCTGACTGTTTTGTTGCAGGTGAATGGTATTCTCATGACTGTTGGTGTGTCTAATATGACATCTAGCTTTCTTCAAACGTTCCCGTAATTCAGCAAACCCCCGTACAATTTGATGCGGTTGTTTTGATTAGGATATTGCATGCACAGAGGTGATGCATGTAACAGGTTTTATGGCAGAGATATAACCCTTGCCCTGCAGTTCAGTTTGTATATATCACTAATGTGCGTGTTCTGTTTCAGTACGTGGTCGTAACTGTTTGCCTGAAAGCCGCTCTAATGTCGGACTCTTGGACAAGGGTACGCAATCTGTGATCTTATCTCATTACCATTTTGCTCAGCTATCTAAAGTAGAAGATTGAAATGCAATGAAGTTTCACATGATATTTTTTATTGAATAGACAGATTGAATTGCATTAAGAAATGTCCTCATAAGATTAATATGGGGAATGTTGGTATCATAGCCTTCTAATATACCTGATTCTTTAGACTTTAGGACCAAGGTAAATTAGAATATGTAATTTCTTAGAATTGTCATAATGTCATTATATAAAAGTTGATATTTTTATAGAAATTATTCGTCAGAGTAAAAGATTGCCATTGTGCAGTGGTCATAGATCTAGGTCTTGCATGGACATGGTTATCTTTATCAGCAGGTACTCTCCAAGCAGAGGAAATTGGTCTGGCTGGTTTTTGACGTGTTTTTAGGCATTTTTGTGGGGCTTTCTACTTTTTTATGTAAAATAGAAAGTCCGACAAAAACGTCTAAAAACATGTCAAAAACCAGCCAGACCAATTTCCTCTGCTTGGAGAGCAATCATCAGGTTGATGTCGTATGTGTCCATCCCTGCAGCTGAGTCACATCTCCATCTGGGGCAGCATCATCGCCTGGTTCCTCTGCTTCATGATCTACTCCAACTTCTGGCCAGTCATTCCCCTGGGACCCGACATGTTAGGACAGGTGGGTTATCTAAGGGGTTGGACTATTTACCGAAATACACAGAAATACACATAAAGAAGGTTGAAATCAACCAAAATACAGATCTTAAGATATAAGGTCATCTGCACTTGAAGAACACATTACCCTCCACCATGGTTTTCCCATGTCTTGATGTCCACTTGTCATCGGAAGGGATGTGCATGCTTGAATTTCTTTTTTAAACTGCAGTTTCAAATTAATTTGAATATGCCCCTGGAGATACCTTGAATACAGCATGCAAATTGTTAATAATTCCAGGATCTTGATCCAGATACAAATGTATTTCCCTAAGATTGTTGAACCATTTGTCTAGCCAAAGGTCTCATTGAGAGTTTCATTTCCAATAGACAAAAGACTGGGACAGCCGTCCTTTTTGTTAAATTTATCAAATAGGTGTAAAATGCTGATTACTGCCCCCTTCCACCCCAGGAACGTTATGTGTTGGGCAGCGGAGTGTTCTGGATGGGACTCTTCCTCATCCCAACCACATGTCTCATCAGAGATGTCGCTTGGAAAGCGTAAGTTTTTTTCCTGGACATGCTATGATCTTGTGTGGAAAGCGTAAGTATTTTTCCTGGACATGCTATGGTCTTGTTTCTATTAGCATTTTTCTTTGTGAGATCTTATTAAAAGAAATTTGTATAAATTGTCGTGTGTTTAGTCTATTTGTATGTATATTACGTTGTTATGGGTCAATGTACCTGAACCGAAGAAATATCAGATATGTTTGTGATGTAAGTGGACTTGCGAAGTCTAACTTCTGGTAACATTAATGTAACAGTCCAAAAGCACTTCTCAAGATATTAGACTATTCATTGGCAATTGAAATTTGACCACTGGTTTCTCCCTCAGCCTTGAACGGACCTGCTTCAAGACGCTGCTGATGAAGGTGCAAGAGTTGGAGAAGGCCCGTCTCGACCCCGAGTCTGTCATCCTTGAAGCTCAGAAGAAAACGTAAGTTCTGACGTGTAGAAACCAACTAGTTTCAATTGTACGATTTGTAACCTGAGTTGTAACAGTGTGGTTCAAGCCCCACTTACTGACCAGTCTAACTGGGTTCGATTCCCAGGAGCCAGGAGACTGTACTACTCACCTCATGCGTTTCAGAGTGTTCATATCTGATCGCTGTTGGAATGTTGACGACAATTTGGTGTGTCATACAATGACTGGAGTGAAAAAAAAAAAGTATTTTACACACTGCTCTCATGGTGACCACATACATGTATGTGTGCATATGTAAGGTGTATTGTACATGGAACATAATCAAGAATGTTTAACATGTTTCCCATTGCCCTTGTATCACTGCGGCCATTCATCCAACATCTATTCTAGAAAATATGGACCATGACAATTTTCATGGTTGAAGACGTAAATGTTTTTTTAATGTGTAAATCAATCATTCCGTCAACCAATAAATTAACTGGTCATTCAACCAGTTAGTTGCTTGTCTAGTAGCCATACCAGTACTTAAATTGAAGATTAATTGTCCCAAACAAGGCATGCATACAAATGGTTTTGGTGTTTTCAGAACAGCTTCACAATTTCTGTACAAGATGCAATGATTAATGATGTATATTGTTTCCTGATTTGAATCGCGATAAGCTGAATGTTTGACGGATATTCCTATAGCTCAACTGCTAGCAGCCTCATAGTTGAGCTCCTGGTTCCAATTAGTTGGTAACTGGGAGACCCTGGTTCAATCCTAGGTAGTGCAACTCGTTTGCGACTGCACCAGTCTTTTGGAAGTGTTGTATAATGGGCGTCCCATGTTCGAGGAGGTGTTTCAAGTATGTTAAAGAGGAAGGGCTAGCAACCCCTCTCTTGAAAATATACCCTGCTACTGAAACAGCAAGGAAACGTGCTGCCCTATGTGCCACTATGCACTACAAGGGTCTGAACGAACAAATAAAGTTGAGCGTTCTGCATCTTTCTGTCTGCAGGGCACAGCTGATTGGGGAGCGGGACGGCCTGCTGGAACACGCGCCACCTGCAGCAGGCGCACGACCGGGTGAACCAGGCACAGAACAACGTGAGGGACTATACGATATTCCTGACAGGCTTTGTGTTGTTGTTTTACAAACTGGGTCGTTTTTCTACCATTCCACATTATGTAGGGGGAGGGCCATGGAAATTTTTTGGAGGTGGGGGGAGGGCCATGGGAACTTATTTGGACCAGACTTCCAGCACACCACCCCTCCCCCTAGCCCTGTAAATATTGTACAGTCCCTAAGGGTTCTCAAACTTCCCTCTCAAGTAAACCAGTTTCTGTCTGAATACACCCACCTCTGGGATGTCCCTGTGGCTCAACTTACTCTCCAAGCAGAGGAGGGGTTTCGGCTGGTTTTTGACGTGTTTCTAGGCGTTTTTGTCGGGCTTTCTACTTTGTCATTTTTTTTTTGTCCAGCCAACCTGGACAAAAAAAATGACAAAGTAGAAATCCCGACAAAAACGCCTAGAAACACGTCAAAAACCAGCCGAAAACCCTCCTCTGCTTGGAGAGTACCTCAACTGGTAGCAGTCTCACAGTTGAGCTCCTAGTTCCAGTAATTTGAGAGACCCCAGTTCAATCCTGGATAGGGCATCTCAGTTGGGGCTGCACTAGTCTTTCAGAAGGGACAAATTCAGAGGTGCCTGGAGCAGGTAAAAGGTACTAGCAACCCCTCCCTGTGAAAATGTACCCTGCTACTGATGAAACCACAAGGAAACTTGCTGCCCTATGTGCCACTAGGCATTACAAGGGTCTGAACGAAGGAACAAACCACCCACCTCTGGCTTTAGTACACTCTGTAGACCATAACTCATAGACCACAGAGTGGAAAGAACCTGGAATAGATTGATGTATGCAGTTGTGATAATTAGATGTGAAACTAGGATAAGTATACTATAGTTGGAGGTGCACAGCAGTTATACATTTGCAATGTGTCTCATATACTTGCTTAAGATAGCATCACAAGTGAACACTTGTTAACAATTTTGAATTATTGTGTGGGCGCTATGTAACAGTATAACCTGTGATCTGAGTGTGGCCATATTTCGCACTGCAGGACAAACTGCATGACATTATGTACATTTCTGACCTTTGTGACACCATACTGAAAATGTTTCTGTTTCTTTACAGATGGCTATGCCTTCTCACAAGAAGAGCATGGAATTGTGCCTCAGGTAAGAAACTTAAAACACCTTTGATTTTGTCTGTGTGAGGCAGCAATATTAGACTTCTGAGAAAAATATATCTTCAGGGAAGCTGTAATTTGATCTCATAGTGCTGTCTGTCGTTCACAGTATACAACTGCTCAGTATCTTTTCCTGCATACCTTCCTTAGATTTCCTCACATGCTAACATACAGTCCTCTAGAGATTTTATACGACATGTGTGATTTATCATGGATGATTTACCAGATTGCACACAATGCATGCCTGACAGGAAAGATTGTTTGAGTAATCTGTGGTACAATGCAACAGAGATAATGTTGCCTGATTCATTGTTATTAAAGTAATATGTTATCTTTTCATGTAATATTATGTCAGAAGTGGATGCTATAACCATGATCCTCACAGTGCTGAAAGGAAAGCGTGTCAATTTATTACATTCCAAAGAGATGACTATGATTTCAAACAATACTTTCATGTATTGCTTATGTGCTTTGATAGCAAGCAACATTGACTGGAGGCCAATTTCATATGTGTGCTGTATCAACACTCCTCAGGAATATTGCATCAAAACAGACGAACAACAGCCAAAAACAGAACATTTTCCCTTGTTGTTTTTTGTGTGCTCAGTCCAGTCTTCTTCGCAATGAAAAGCTATGTGAGCAATGTCTTGTGATCCTATCCTTCGTAGTCCAACCTTATCACAAACTGTTGTGTAGTATCACTTCTTTTTGACACACAATAACATCATGTCATCCTATTTGCAGTCTGAGCTTGTGCGAGTTTATGACTCCACGAAGACCAAACCAGAGGGACTATAGTGCAACAAAAATCCTAGGAAAAATGAGAGGAAAAAAATATTATATTCTACCACTAGGTCAGGTGGAGCTTACAAAGTAGCTATATTGTAGTGGAGTGTAGTTAAGTAGTGGTTATAACTTATTGAATGTTGTGGAGCTGTTGTATGTATATATTTGAGGTAGTTACTGTCAAACTGTGTACTTACACTCTATTCAAAATGACGCACATTGGCTAAACCCTTCTTAATGTAGTGTTGGATCTACACAATGTAGGTGATTATGTGTACCAGTATTGATTTGAAACTCTAGAAGTCCTGTGAAATGTTGTTAGAAGCGAGATCAACCTGACATCATGCTTGTTGAAAAATATAGATCTTTCTCAGATGTGCTGTAGAATGCTGCAATGCTCAATGTCATGCACGGTGGACAGTCAACTAAAGCATGATGATGCACTTTTCAAAAGATTTGCAAATATCCAAGGAGGTTAAATAGATATCTGAAGATAGAGAAGTCTGAACGTACAAAATGTAGAAGGCCCAATGGAAGAAGTTACTAGCTTAGTAGCAGATATCAATGCTGTATCACTAGTCATACTATAAGTTGTAGTTTACATAAGACCTTTTGCTGCAAAGCTTTATACAAATATTTGGGACTTGGCATTGGCAGTAATCCTGCTCTATCCTATATATGTAAATTATGTGCAATACGTTGTAAGGAGCAAGTGGTAGGTGTGTAGTTGCGATGTTGTAGCAAAGTGGTAGGAACAGTATAGGTATGCAAAGTATGAACAGAATAGTGAAAGTCAGGCTTGGCCTTTTCTTTACACCTCGTAGCAGACCACTAGCACTGAAGAAGTTATTTATGGGATGTTTTTTTATCATCATATTCTTTTTGATGTTGCTGCATTTGAGAAATGACATGACATGACATGAGGGGGCAGTATTTTGGTGTTTTGTATAGTATTGGCAATAGTTTTGTAACATATTGTGGCTGCTGGGTTGCGTGTTTGTACATTATATACTTTTGTCCCAGATTCAATTTATGTATAAAGGCTGCTCGGCACTGTATGTGTTAAGTCTAAGTGTATGCACGATCTTATGTGATATATATTGTTGGGCTATATTATGTGATATATCATTGGGTTTATTGATTTTATGTATTGTGCTCAGGTTTCTGTGGAAGTCAAATTTACGAGGTATTGTTCAATGCAAATGCAGTGATACAAAACAGCATCACAAAGACATGAAAAATATCATACTATCTATCAAAGAAGTTATGAGGAAAATGTAAAGGAGGTTAAAGATATTATGCTACATCAGTTTTTGTAATCATATTCTCAGCATACATGGCGAGAGAAGACAAAATTGTTGTGCATGTTTTTTAAGTTAAGACTAAACCATACAAGATGAAAGGGATTGGTAGGTTGAAGTCATGGTGAATAAAGGTTGAAAAGTGAGATATAAGAAAATGAATTCATTATGCTAGGCTAGGCTCTTGTGGTAGATCCTATGGTCAATGCCAGTTTTGCATTTGTGTATTTTCGATTGATTGTATGGAATCCCTCCGATAGTCATATGTCACAACATAGAAAAATGAAAGAATGCTTTTTACATGTATACACATCAGGATGTTAAACAGCTAAGGGGAAAAAGGGCGTAAAGTAACTTCATCACTTGAATAGTTTCCTCCCTGTATAAGAAATGGTGCTATTTAGCTGGTGTGCACAGCCATACCTTTCAATATACAGTATTTGCCCTGTAGCATTTTAGTGTACAAGTAGTGAATGACAAAGAAGACTTTGAAACATTGTTCCCTGAAAATATGGTTTAAGTCACAGCATGAGACAATCTCTGTCCACCGAACTTAATCCACCGAACTTACAAGAATCCGTACAAACAGGCAACAAAGTTGCTTTGTTTCAAGAGCTATAGCAAAAACCGTTTGTTTTTCCCTATACAGTATAGGGAAAAACAAATGGTTTTTGCTATCTGTAGAAAAAAATTGGACAAACCTATAGTCACATATGAAATCAGGAACATTATGTCTCGTTCAACTAAAGAAATAGTCACATTTACCCGAGATTGAACACTGAGCATGAAGGCATTTATACAGGTCAGTTTTGTCTGACATTCCTGTTAGAATGAGTCCAGTCCTAGCCTGATTGTGTATAATGCTGATATTAAGATGAAGGCAAAAGTAAATCTTCATTGGAATACTACTGGTACTGCTTTATACTTGTTATCATTTGGTATGTGTAAGACTTGATATGAAGAACTAGTGAAAGCTGAAGGCAACTATTATCAAGGGATGAATGTTGAATAATTGGAATTACATGATTTTGCAGCTTTTGAAGTTCAAGTTCACTGCATTACTGTCATAAACTTCATAACTGCAGTATGTTCCGAATAAAGCTATCATTGTATTATCATAGAATAAGTCTCATGATTCCAGTGTTTTTGTATGAGCAAGTGATGAAATGACTGATCTATCCCCTATTACATGTATTAACTGAAATCCTTTTTTTGTGTGTGATGTTTGCTCTTTTGGTTTTCTCCTTTTGGTGACTTGGGAACTATATCTTACATGATTGTGCTCCTCCTATTTTCAGGCTGGATGATATTTTATGATATCATTTGATAAGAGAAATTTGAAGCCCCAATATTTTTATCATACATTATATATTAATCATGTACTTTCCACATAAACATGCTGCACTAGAGATCTCTCAAACCCCAACCACGGTTGCCCAACCATAGACAGGTTTAAGCAACAGTTATAATGCTCCACCCTCCCCTTTCCCAACCCCTGGTCTGTTATACTCTATATCCCCACTTCCTGCCCGCAGTAGACTTCCCCCGGAAGGTAGCATAATCTTCATCATGCTGAAGGAGGCTACCTTAAGACCCCCTTAACAGAAAGAAGAAGAACCCACTGTTTTTCAAAGTGGCGGATTTATGTAATCCGGTGGATTAATATTGATGGTGGTTACCTCCAAACGAAGCTCTGCAGAGCCCTTGTGAGTCTTTACCCACGGTACTATCCTGCCCAGAAGCAGAGTAGGTATGACTAGAGATTGCCTGCTGAAATGGAGACGGGTGGACTCAGCTGAGTGTCAATGTGGTCATGCAGACCAAACTATGGGAGACATTCTCCATGACACCAAACTGGGTCCGAATGTCACCAATCAAGACCTAACAATAAGTAACATTAACATAAAGCAAACCAATAATCCCTAAACTGGCTGCAGTTAACACATTTAATGTTAGCAGTTAACTGGCACAACAATATATGATGATTAATGGTGATTTTATTGCATGAATTTTCACCAAAAAGCATATTCTAGTGAAGGCTCTGGGAAATGTGCAGTGTTTGCTCACTAATTCTGACTTTCCTGCTCCCTGGTGTATCATGATTAGGTTGACCAAGGATGTCAAGACTTTTTAAAGCTCCTTGGTTGACTTGGTCATCAATATGAATGCGGAAGTGGTATTTGCGAATCAAAAGGGGACTGTATAAAGTGACAGCACAAATCTATCTTCCACGGATGTTAATTCAGGGGATTTGCATTGGAGATTGTTGTTTTGACGCTGTTTTCAGGGTCACCCTCACAAATGTGGTGCCCTTGGCCCAATATCTACTACTTCCACAGACGTCACATATCCCATAATGCCGTGCGCACGTCTCGGGTCGGAAGAGAGGAGCCGCCATTTGCAGTACTTTCATCCTTGTAGTGACTGCCTTTTAAATGGAGCCGAATAGGCCTTAAACTGCGGAGGCCGACATACTTTTAACGTTTTTCGATTGCTTACAACCTCTAGAAGCTTTCTACATGAGGCTGGAGTAACAGAACGGCAGATTTGTGGCCAATTTTTCCTCTGTTTGGAAGGACGTCGAATTTGGCCCAGCCCTCGAACTCTACTCTGTGAGCCCGACAGAGCAGGCCAGGCTTGTCCACCGAGCAGGATAAAATACTTTTGTCGACGCTCAACTTTAATCTGGCTGAGTTTTCAGAACCCCTGGAAATAACCATGACTTCGTCGCCTAGCAGTGACCAGGTGAGATGCCATATTTTGGTGTAGCTTTGTGACTCCGTCTGTAGTGAACGAACGAAAAGACGACGAGAATTGTCGTCGGAACGCTAGCTACCCAAGGCCAGCCGAAGAATTCCTGACTGGTCGGCTCAAATAACAACACAAGGAAAGCTGTAGACGGGCCTAAGGTCTGCTCACAGGCTCGGTGTTTGTTACAAGGGAATTATCAAACCTTCAGGTACAGAAAGGGACCTTCATTACATCGTATATCACTTGGCAAATTGCTTGGCAACTGCCGGTTATATAAAGAGATTTATCAGTCTAACATCGGGTAGTGTTACGCCACGAAAACCATCTGACAAACACTACAGTAGACCTGCAGGAATACTAAGTGTTAATGTTTCAAAGGAAGAACCTCCTTAGTTATATAGAACATCCTTGATCAAAGCAAAGACTCCATATATTCTTGTAACTTTACATGTAATTTCCAAAGATGCTATAGATGTAAACAAATACACAGAGCTAGCTCGAGAGGGTGTTTTGTAGTACTTTAGTACCTTTAATCAGTGAGGTAGCTTTGTTGTAACTTGTTGCAGGCTGTGACGTATAGCTATGATAGTATCTTTCCTGTCACATATTTCGTCACATAGTTTCTACATAGTCTAAAAGTTTTGTGTGTAGGAAATTCTCTAGCAGATAGTAAAACTGCTAAAAGCATGTGCAACTTAAGTTAAAACGAACAATACTCATTGGTTTAGACCTAACCAATCCACTGGTCAAGATCAGACAATACACAGTTGAGGCAAATCAGCAATCGCCATCAATACGGGACAGCCAGTGTTGTAATTTACATGTTTTATGGTCACAGATAGCTCCGTTATGGAGGTTTTTATGGTCTGGATATTAACGACCCTTTCTGTCCAGGATGGATGACGACCCACCAAGGGTCATAAGACTCATTAGGTATGCAGCCTGCCAACTCACGCACATGTACACACACACATCCACACAAACATGTTGTCAATCTTGCATTAGAAACTGTTTGGCAGTTTGATTTTGCAACTTCCGGCAAGCAAAGACCAAAACTAAAATGTAACAAGAATGTTCCCTGCAAATGGTATCAGGTCATTTCTAATGCGTACAAACTGCTGTAGTAGAATGATAATAAGCAATGTCATACCAATTTGGTATGATTGTTGAAAAACCAACCTTCCACATGTATGCACTTCTGTAATTGATGATAGCTAGTCGTGTCCAGTCCACTGATCTGATGTCATATCCACGTTGCATTTCTAAATTGTGCACGTGACTGCAAGTGCACAATTAGGAATCTGTAGTGTAAGCTTTCGTATACAGAATCATATCAGTGATGTTACTACTGACGTACATAGCACTACGTTCATTTCCCACATTATCCTATTCCTAAGCCTAGACATGAAAAAGAATGAAGTCATTATATGCAGCGGTAGCGAGATCATTACATTGCAATGTTACAGGAATCTGGATTACATTCACAAAGCCAGGATACGGGTCTTATGACGTATAGGGAGAAGTGACAGCTAAATGCATTACCCAGAACCATCACAGGAATATAAATGGTAGCAGTAACATTTAGAACGGACCTGTATACTGATGTGGTGACCCCATTTCATTTTCTGGTAATGATTTACCATTTGTCTGGTGTGCTATTCAAATAGCACCTTGTTTCAACCGTAAATCTTAACTTACTTATAAGTAACCTATATCACTCACTTCTCACCTGGATTGAGACCACGTAAGTTGTTTCCTGAGCAATCGTTAAATCTTCTCTGTCAATACAACAAGAGGGATTTAGAAAATTCAGCGTAATGAATATTTTTTCATAACAATGGCATTGTGGTATAAAGGAATAAGAGGCAATGCGATAAAAGGGATAATGCGATTGATAAACAGTATTAGCAGGTAGAGGTGTGCTGTGGAATGTGATAAATATATGATGCTCTGTAATCTGATACCACAGTTTCCTTCTAATGTTCTAGTTGTAGTTGTTTTAACTGATGTATTAGAAGATTGTTCTAACAGATGTCACCTTCCATAGTAGGCATCACGAGAAAAATGAAGGCAACAGTTTAGCATAATTGATCGACAAAGGCTTTTGTGCAAGGGTAATGGCATTCTTTGTATGACTAGCAGCTTTGAATCATTTCTGTGTCCCAGTGGAAAAGGAAATGAGTTTTCTAGTAAGAAAAATTACTTAACACATGGGATTTGCAAGTACCTAGGGGGAAGTTGTTTAAATGTATATTGATTATGATGAATTTTCTCTCATGATATTTTCAGTATTTAAAATTTCTCTTTCTTCCATGATAATGTACTATCCAGATAGTACCTAAGCAGACACTGCCAGACAGTAGCAACAGTCGGTGACCCAGGCAGCACCAACTGTTTTATTTCCTGCATGTCCCTAGTACCGACAGATAATCGTTCAAATCATGGTATCTAAATTCTGCCATACCTGAGACAAGAATGCTGTCGGCTACAGCCATTAAAACAAACAGGCATTAGTCTTGGGAATATTTATCAGCGTTGGTAAAACCCTGCTCAACGTTTATCAGTACTTGTGAGACGGGACAGATCTTTGACGGTGTAGCGGCTGACCAAATTATGCAGGTTATCTCTACCCTTGGAGGGGTAAGATAATGAGATGTGGCAAAAATTATATCAATGACCAAGAGCTATGATCCCCTATGTAATTCCCTAATTGGATTAAGGTAGTTAAATCCGGAAATTATGCCACACAGCCAGGAAGATGGTAAAGTATGAGTCATTCCTTGTTAGGTGACTTTTGTGACCTGAGTATAGGTTGTAAAGATCCCTAGACGAGCCATTTCTGTAACAGTTATAGTGATTAGGATGCTTTGAAAGCCATGTGTGCTGTAATGAATACATATGTGTATAATGGCTGCTACACAGAAGTATGAGATAATGTGCCTCTTTTACCACCACTGCTCAGCCTAATGTCTAAGGTAAGGTAAAGCTGTAGCTATGGAGCAGCTGACAAAAGGAAATGTAAACATGAAAACTCACTTTTCACAACGGGAGTGTATGTTGGAAAAGATTTTGGACAGACTTATAAGGAAATGTTGCCGCCACTATTATGATATGTTTAATGTACAGTTGGTCTTATTTGACAATCGGTTGCACATTTACAGCAGAATAACTATTTTTATTGAAACCATTTCCTGTTGTAGCAGAAATACTTGCGTATTCTGTAACCAGGTGTAATTATTTCAGTTGGCAGAGTCAGATACGAGACAAATGTCTGGGTGATTTCTACATGTATGCTAATAAAACATTCCACAATTCAAATCAAAAGGTCAAATTGTAGCTGAAATGTGTATGAAGCAATACCAGCAAGAGCTGCAAGACACGTATGGCAAAAATAAGGCAACTTACATTAGAATCTAGTTTGGTTTAAAGAAAATCTTCTGAGTTGAAATTTTTACTGCCCAACTCTCAATGAATAAATTGCTTGCTGTAGTTGACTGACATCAACTTTTCGCAGACGTTTTGATGCGATAATGTCTATCCCGCCGAAAAACCTTTGCGATAAAACCTACGCAAATGTTACTCACTAGTCCTATGCTGTGTCTCAGATGAATGCCATGTTGAAAGAGAAGTGAATTTTGTGGTCACGCTAACCAAAGACTTAGGGCCAATTTACACACAGCTTGTCTAGATATCTGGACTGCAGATATCTGCCGGGCGACAGCTTTTTTCTGTGTCTAAACAGGAATTTTATGGTCTTAATGAGGGTTTTTTTAGATGTCGGGAAAATTTCAGCCGACCACTCTGAAGCATTCGCCCGACAACTCAGCGGGAGTCCCCGACCGCTCCAGCCGGACGTCTAAACAGAATGTGTCGCGTAGTTGACATCTGGAGGTCGGGGTTCACGCTAGTTTGCATATTTGGCGGGCGATAAAGCGGGAAAACTTCTTAGCATCAAGGACCATTTGTTCCCAAACGGACGACGGACTTCTTTCGTGATGCCAGATCGTCGGTGGATCGGCCCTCCCCCCTCCGCCACGACAAGGGCAGCGAGTAGGAACGCAGCGTTGATTCTGACCGGTCGCTGTCGTCTTCCCCGGTACCTCAAACGCCTCTTACGCTCAACCCTTGCTTGCTGCCTCATGTTAAGCCATACGCGAGTCAGATAAAGAAAGGATACCATATTCATCATGACGAAAAACACAGGCGGTTCTCCCGCCATTTTGAAACGCGCGCAAAAGGTTAAATAGGGTCGAGTGCAATCAGCGTGCTGCGTGAGTCCTGCGGTACTTCCTGTCGGTGTGTATAAATGCGTCCAGATATCTAAGGCTCAGATGTCGGCGGATTTTTAGATATCTGAAAAAACTCTGTATAAATTGGGCCTAAAAGCAGCTGTAAAGACAACGGCTTCTCTGTCCAATATGTGACAATACACGTGCCTGCCACAAACAATGAGTTCCCATTGTAATGGTTCTGATAATTATCAATAAAAAGTGTTGTCCTTGTCCCAGAACAATGCTATAAAGTACTATTGATTGTAGTTATGTATTGTTTTATAGATTATAGGTGTCTTTTCAAAGCGAAAGGAATTTGACGAAGAAATGCTTTTTCTGGTTAATACTCCATATTCTATCAAATTTTTCTTTGCTGAACTAAAATCAATAGCGCATTTTCAACAATATATTGTATTTATCCAGTACCAGTTATTCAGTCCAACTCTAAATATTTTATGAGCCAATCAAATATTTAATACCTCACATGGTTAATCAGATGTAAGAGGGTCAGAAGTCTTGTACCCGAAGAATACAAGATGGTCTTATGCACCCAATTTTACCCAGTTATGCTGTTATTTATGTACAAATGTACCAGTAGTAGAATAAAGAAGAACTAGGACATATATTTATGTGGCCATTCCAACCAAACATACATGTAATTCCAGCAAAATTGAATGGGCATAAAATGGTTCTGAGGGCTTTATGGTAATGACTTTGGTATTCCAAAGCTAAGGGGGTCTTTTGAAGAAGCCCTTCAGGTTGAAAAGCCCTCACATTTTGTCTCGAATAGGTCATATCTGAAAAGACTAGGTAATAAGATACTACACTGTGTAGTGTTCAGTCCATAGAGAACCCTCAACTTTTCATCAAGAGGGGCCGAATCAAATAATTGATCCAAGTTGCTAGTGACAAAGTCTAAGGTCCCATTTAAAAAAAAATAACACTAAGTCTCTTGGCCTCTTTAACTTTAATGGAAAACTGTTACAGTAAAATTTTTGGCAACATTACAGCTTAGTATATTGACAGTCATTTACAGCAATGATATCTTACAGATTGTGAACTGGTAGAATAAATTGTTACTGTTTGAAAATACATTTTTAGGTAGTAAGACATGCATCACTGTTAGCCTTGATTATTGTCCAGTCTTGCAGCTAAAAGCATTTAGGAAAGTCATAAAGGAAATGATGTGATATAATGCCCTTGTATAATGGTAGCACCTCTTGACGGCATGACTTGGCAGATTCAAAACAAAACCTTAAATTAATCTCAAATATCGGACAGGGGTTGGTGAAAGTCCAGCTCATTGTTGCTAACTAACTCGTCAGTATTTTCTGTAGAATTTGCCCTGGAGTTGTTTCTAAAATCCTGGGTGGTGGAGTTCTTACAGACCCTGTGGTCAGTCTGGTCTCTGAGTGTCCAGTGGCCAGACAACAACGGAAAGAGTGGTTCAAAGAGGTCAGCACTAACAATTGGCTTTGGCCATTCTTTTCACTTGATCCCCACGGCTGTTCTTTTACAATTAAAAGCCCTTCATTGTTGGTCAGTTCTGTTTCTGTTTTGAAAATCTAGATAATCTGCAGATTTCAAAGGTGTCTGGAATGTGCTTAGGCTCTGATTAGCCTGCTAGAGTAGGATTACTGGTAGATTAGCACATCTGCCCTCAGGACTTGATGGGTCCATGGAGACCATGTAATAATAACTGTCCAATCAAGTCTGATTCCCATTTTACAAGTGTGTCTAATGGTCTTCATCTATCCCCAGACCCCCTCCAGCAAACTACACATTTTTAACTCACATGCAAAGGATGTTGCTAGGTAAATTCCAAACAGGATTTGGGCGCCCATGTTGCAAACTACTTGAGTCATGATTGTGGCCCTTGCGTAAGGCTTCAATACCATGCTGTGTATGTCATGTCGAACAAGTACAAACCGTAGCTGAGCTTTAAACTGTGCTTCTGAAAAGGTGGGTTCTATCCTTCAAGAGCACAGACGTGTATGCCGGTTAAGTCAGTCATGAAATGATCAAATTATTCATGTCAACGGTCTCGGCTCTAGATTGTGCTGTATTCTCAATTTCGACAAGACACGATTTTTTCTTTGCTAGGATTTTGCCATAACATCCAAATACCCAAATAGCTAGCCCACATTTATTACAGTATTGAATTGCTGTCAAAAAGTAGGTCCATACATTTGGTAAATTGCCCAATATGTGGCAATAACTGACCTCAGTTCGGCCCTAATGCCAATCTTAGCAACTTTACGTACATTAGATGTAGACATGTAGCTAGGTCAGCTCTCTGGCCAAGGACTTATTTGATCACCCAGGGCGGAAGTTCCCTTCTGCTGTCTTTAAAATCTGATTGTGCAGTAATAAGTGGTTTACTGACTGCTTCCCTTCCTGTCTGGCACAGACCAACATCCCGGCTACCAAGTCTGAATATGAGATGAATAAGTAAATAGAATACTGTATACTCCATGCTTTACATCTAGCGAGTTCATAAGTCAGCTTTTTGCTTTTCTATGCTATTTTCTGTTATTACATTCTTTCTTTGCACAAATCCATTAGTCTAGGTACGGAATGTCAACTTGAACTAGGGTGACACCCAGGCTACAAGTCCATATGGTCATTGTTTTTTACTAAGTAAAATATGATGGAGAATTAAAAGAGAAAGGCTAAAAATGCATGTGTACATACTATTTTATCTCTGTATATTGTGCATTGCTAGCTGTCTAAGGCAATATAAAACTGATTGACAGTACAGTGCTACCAGTTTTGAATGGATTGCTTACAGCTTCGCTGAGATGGACTGTATGCTACACTACAGCTAGTCAAAAAGAAGTGTTGTTGCCTGAATTATTTGATGTGTCATCTCTGGAATGCCCATTTATCCTGGAAGGTGTTCAGTTTTCCTTTGCAACATCCCATCCTTCCTGTTAAAGTCCCAGGGGAAGTACAGATTATCTGAAGGTAAACATCCCCAGGTGTAGTTAACCAGGCCGATCAAAACACTGCTACCATAGGGGCACTACCATCTGTGCCACTGTGTGGCAGTGTCATACATGTAGGTCAGGTCAGGTCGGAATTTAATTCTCCTCCAAGATTTCTTTAAAATCTGAAAGAGCAGGACCCTGATATATTTCACATGTTGTGAGACATGCAAAACATCCATTGTGGAAGCTTGTTCTCTGATAGTACTTGTTGGTTTGGCATCAAGGTAGGGACTCTGGTGCCATAATCTCTTGTGACACTCTTGCTAACCTCTAAGTCTTTCCGTGACACGTCCAAGTTCCAACATACATATATTCTACAAAGCAGCAAAATAGAACGGAGTACTTTGTAGATATGGTATCTGCAGAATTCATTGTTCTAACTTGGGACCTTTGTCGTAGTTTACACGTCATCCTGCTTGAAAAGTTGAAAGCAGTAAAATGCCAAGGACAAGGATATTGCCCGCTATTGGCAAGGAACAATTACAGTGTGGTTACAGCATGGTGTGTTGCTAAGAAACACTTATATTGTGGCGAGTAACAGCCTTGGGTGGGTCGAGAACCTTGGCTTTAAATTATCCAAATGAAATTTTCTTTGTATCCATGGTTACATGGACAAAGTATTATCTTACTAATACTTTTATGTATGGCTTAAAGTTTTCTTTGAAATGTTTTGACTGTATTGTATGTAGGGCTGTCTCCGTGACCAGTCCCTTCGTCCCGGGAGGGAAATTTGCTTGTTAAGTTGTTGGGACGGTCAAAATATCACCCTGTCCGTCACAAAAATCTTAACTTCTTGACTTGACATTGATGAAAATGTATTTTCGTAAGCTTAATAAAATGAGAGACTTGAAAACTAAATCAACAACATGGGCTCCCAAAAATGAGTAGGACGGGAAAAAAAATTTAGAGCTAGAGACAGCCCTGATTGTATGACTACATTTGTAGGTGAACCCCTTCTAGTTTGTATGTACCATGTGTTTAGACATGGTCCATTTGTAATTGATTTCACACACAGAGCAGAATCAGATGCTTAATTGAACCCAGCCACCAGAGAGTGGCTTTTATTGTTGCAGTGGGAATTCAGCAATATAAAAAAGTTGCAAGAACAACAGTTTGGACCAGATGAGGTCTTCATTATAGGTGTATAAGCCCCCAGGTTTTCTGTTAATGACATCTTTCACCTCTATTTCAGGGTGGTAATTAGATAGGGCAGAAACCTTTGCTTTTGTCATCATACAGCATTTGTAATGAAAATAAGGGATCAACAAAGTAACCATACACCAACAGTCTATAGAGTGCATGTACAGCATTAAACCAGAAAAAATACAAACTCTGTGCATTACGAACTGAATATTTAAAATGTAGAAAGGGTGTGACTCTGAACATACATATCTGTACATCTATTTCACCTTCAAGTTCAAGCAGAAATTGTTCCAGTTACATGTATTCCTCATCAGGTCCATGCGTCACTGGTAATCTTAGTTGCAGGGCAACATGGCCAGTTTCTAGGACACCTAAAATATTACTGTATAGTTTATTTAAAGTTAATTTATTCATTCAGGCATGTATTCATTCATGTACACCAGAGAAAATGTACATGTAATCAGATTTGGACAGATTTATCTTGCTCTCTTGGAAAAAAGATATTCAAGGACAAGGCATGTCTTATATCTTATTAAAATACAATGGATGTCTAGATGTCTCACAAGACTAGACTTGTCTGTCAAACGTTTTTGAACTTCAGTTAGTTAGAATGACATGTCAGGACATGTTACTGATGATATGTCTTTGTGAATGTTTAATCTAACCTGTTTGACATCTGTCTGACTTTGTTTTCCCTCTTGACTCAGGTCTCACAAGGAATACAGCAGGTAAAAGTGCTAATCTGTACAAACATACATACATGTACATGTGTGCATACATCAATGTTTTGTTCTTTATGGTTGCCCACATCCACTTCTAACTCAACAGTCTTGGATAATTAAGTTTGTTGAGCCAACGTTGGGATTCATTTAATTTTCATGATTTTATATAGCAAAACACAAACGTTTGGAGAGAGACATTATTTAACAGATGGTATGATATTAATTCACAGTTACACAAAAAAGTTTTGTAGAACATACAATATGATCACCTCATCATAATTCTTATTCGGATCATGAAGTTATTTGCATAACGTACAGTTTTGTCTTGCTAGCTTCTAGTTCTATGTCCTAGAGCTGACCTTACCGAGCTAATATGTGAAGGGCTAGAAAATCGTGCACTAGAGCACTTTCACATTGCAAAGTACAGCTCCATAAATCTTGGTCTAAATGACTGCCTCGCTCAGAGTGCACTACCCATTTCAACAAGGAGGTTATTCAGCAAGTTGATGAGATGATAATGAAGTAAGATGTGCTAAATGCTAATCATGACAGTTTGAAGTTGTTTATCCATAAAAAATGATGAGTGTAACTGTAAGGTGTGTTTGTAATGCCTTAGTGTAATGTGCTATGTTATAGCTTAATGTATATCTTGATGTGTATTTATATGGTTTTGAAGATGATTCATGTTCCTGGATTTAGTTATAAAGGGTGTTACATTCATCAGTGCTTAGCTTTAGTCTAGTAGAAATACATCCTATTTTAGAAACAGGCTGTTGTATGCTTGATTTTTGATACCTCTGCTTATCAAGACATATGTATTAATGGCTGTGATTCTGAAGTAATGATTACGTGGTAACATACACACTGACTTATTTGTGGCATATGTATATATATCAAATACTGCAGTTCTGTGGGAATGAGCAAGTTGAAAGTTGAAATTATACAGTTAGTACAACCTTGACAAATGAGTGTTTTATGTGATGTCCCTTGAAAACAGTTGATATTAATTTGTCTATTGTATTTTCCCCCCAGGTTAACTTACGGCTGATCCTGGTCAGTGGAAAGACACATGAATTCCAGTTCTCCCCCAATGACTCGGCAGCGGACATCGCTAAACACGTTTATGAAAACTGGCCTACCGGTGAGTGTACCCCCAGAGCCTTTCCTTTATTTTATCATATGTATGTTTTGTGAACACATGGCTTAGCCATGCAAAACTTTCAAAGGTTCCTTATAGAGCGAGTGTACCACCAGAGCCTTTCCTTTATTTTATTTTATCATATGCATATTTTGTGAACACATTGCTTAGCCATGCAAAACTTCCAAAGGTTCCTTATAGAGCTTGATGTTCAGTTTTACTAAAAATTGACAATTCAGCTGTCCAAAGATGATTTTTTTTGGTCAGACAGTCAAGTTTTAAGAAAGCTACAACTTTAAGCTTAGTCTTATTGACATCTGTTGTTATAAACTTTAGCAGCGAAGTAACTCATCACCGTAGAAGTTACAAAAGTATCCCAAGCCCTATCGGGGAATGAAACATCCTGTCCCCAGTATACATTTAAGTCTGAAGTGATAAGAGCCTGTCATGGAAACAGTATGGATGAATGTCATCTCTGAAATTCAAGACCTACATTTAAGGTATGAAAAATTCATGTGAGTGGACATTTTAGCTTGACGCATGACACATGCCAATTCCATATCACATTAAATAATATTGATCTGTTGTTGCAACCTTCAGTCAGACAGGTCAGTACAGTGCCTTTGACCTTCACCTTTTTGTTATCTGATGCCAATCTTTGGGCAAAATTGATTTTTTTTGTCTCCTCACTTCTGAAAGACAAAGTAAAAGTAAAAGACAACATTGTACTCTGGGGTAGATTGGTATGTCTCTGAAAACTCTTAGAGACAATTATTTTAGAGACAATTATTGTATCTTCAGTTCTCACAACCCAAAGGTTACAGTAAAAAGCCACAAAAACATGTACCGTAAACACTGATGAGCTGAACCCAACATCTGCTTGGATATCTGCCACTACTGTAATTCACTTTTTCATCACGGTAGCAAAATTTCACGGTGTAAGGAAAATGGACATTTTCACTGAACTTGAATTTCACAGTGGCGCCAAGTGATTTACAGAAGGGATGTGTAAAGAAATGATAAATATTTACAACAGGTTTTTCACGGTACACAGTACAGGGGTGACTGAAAAAAGGGAACATGAAATTACGGTGAAAGAAACAATAATCATGTATTCCAGTAACTCCACAGCTACCTTCTTCGGGTCGGGGCACACATACTAGTCCTTGCTGCTTTGTGATGAGCTGAGAAGTCCTCAAAATTCCAGCAGATCAAACACTATACATCAATTTACCAGCCTGATAAATTTATTTACAGAGATAGTTTATTGTTGCACATTTGTTTGACTTAAGTGGTATATCAAAACATTTTGTATTGTTAAATAGTTTGTTCTTATACTGTGTTCTGTTCTTGCCCCCAGACTGGGACGATGAGAAAGTCAGCACACACAGCATACTTCGTCTAATATATCAGGGCAGATTCCTGCACGGAAATGTCACACTTGGAGGTAAGCCTTCATCTCACCAGCTGACTTATCCATGTCTTAAGCCCCCCTCTCACTGGACCCGCTGGCATGGTTGCTGCGTCCTAAACTGGATTTGTGTTACCCTTGACTTTATAATGGGAGTATCATTCCAAACAAACAAGTATGACCAAAAAGACAACAAAACACACAAAGCTTAAAAAGGTTCATTTTTTGTCAATGAAATTCGTTGAGTGCTTTGTCAATTCGATCGGCCGCAGCAACAACGACAGTGTGCCGCGGGTCCAGCGAGAGGGTCCAGTGAGAGGAGGTAGTCCACTTGAAATCACTATTAAGTAGGGGGAATAGCAAGTGATTTTAAGCTACATATCTTCAAGGATATGAGTTTCTTTTTTACACTACCAGTAAATCTCACCTGCTGATGTTTCAGTGTCAGCAGACACCTTCAGAGCTTCTGACTGGAGAATCTCCAATATCCTATGTTCTACCAACCTGCTGGAAATTATTTTCGGAAATACATATCTTCAATTTATGAAGTTGCATCATCATCATCATCATGTTTGCCGCTTACTAGTATCAGTAGCTGTGTGCGCTGAGGTGGACTGGTATTGTTCCCTATTGTAAAGATTACCAACAGTGGAAATACTTGATTTACATGATTCAGTCCAGAAAGGTGGTGTATGTATGGTTGTTGAAGGTTGTAATAGATGTCTTTATGATCTAACGTTTGCAATATTCCCCCACAGCCTTACAGCTACCGGTAGGAAAGACAACAGTGATGCATTTGGTGGCAAGAGAGAATTTACCAGAGCCGAACTCACAAGGTTAGTATAACTCCAAATGTCTGTTGTATGAATATGTGGCCAAGAGATCTACAAATATTGTGTCATTGTGCAAGAGAAAGGTTCAAGAACTGTTCTGAGGTTGTCCAAGTTACACTTGATCCAGGATTATTAACCAGGCCTAGGCCTAGTAATAGTGCACCTAGAACTTGAGGAAACCAGAGCTACAACCTCTATTTTGGTACAGGAAGAAGGATTGGAACCATGTAATTTTTTTTCACATAATAATCAAATAACTGCCTTTATTTTAGAGTAACACATTTTCACTCTTTTCACCTTCTCTCACTTAGTAAGCAATACAAATTTCGTGCCAGAAGGCTTTCTCATCAGGAAGAAAAAAATCAAGTTTTAATCTTATCATGGCAGCTTCTGAAAAAGAAAACTCTAGTCGATGTCAGAAAAATTGTATCAATAAACGTAACAAGCTCCAATTGTTCCCTGAAGCTGCTTGATTTCTCAGATTCTCCAACCTGTTAATCACTACCAGTATGCCATAAGATTGGGTCCATAACAATCCGCCCACTGCGTGTCCTTCCCACCTGAAGCAATAATGGTGACATCGTCCTTCAGGGTATTCATAGCTTCAAGCCAGTCTAGTTAAGTACCACAACATGTAGTAGAACTTAGTCATGGAAATGCAAAGGCACCATTTATCCCTCACTCACTCGGAAATGGGATTTTATAATAGTTCCGTTGTGATAAGGATTGGAAGAAGCAGCCTTAAAACTGTCTCTTATCTTACCAGCTCTAAACTTCTTGTGATAATAGCGGTCTGAGTGTAACTATTATGATAACTAGAGCTTAATGAAGTACAATGTGGTGAATGCCCCAATCCACACAAATATCAGTGTGCATGTCATTGAAATATCCGAACAGATTAAAGTGAAAAGGCCATGTGGGCTTGGGAGCAGGTGTGCCCAGGAAATGGCCTTGTTAGGAAATCCATGCAAGGTAGAACTGATGTGAAATGTCATCAAAGAGGATGTGCCTCTGAAGGATCTGTCTCACATGATTGCAAATGGCCTGGAGTGGTGTGCTTCTAACTCCCTAAATTTGTCTGTTTGATGGTAGGAACCTTTTCCTACTCGGGGCTTTCCCAAGAAATATATTGCAAGGTGTATGTGTAGATCTGGGAAAGGTTAGACTCAGCCCAAAACAAGCGCATTCTGATGAATTCAGGCAAAGTCAGCTAAATCTGAAAATTGACAAGATGGTGCTTAAATTGTAACAAAATCAGTGCAGTATTGCATAGGGAAAGCCCTACTGTAAACTGTTTGTCTGGTTACATCACTATTGTAGATGGCAGAGAGTATAGGGCTCATGGCTTCCGCTGAGGTAATTAGTGAGCTCCCAGCCAATTAGTATGCTGTGTGGCTTATACAACACTGTTGTACACAATCACTATATTTGGTTATGAGTATAGACTGGTTGGGTCTTCAAAGGAACATGTTTTGCATGATAACTAGGAAGTGAGACCTGCAACAATGTTATTTTGTTCAACTGGAGTCTCATTCTGAATATGGATAGTTGCCAGGATGCCACAGTTGTTTGCATTGGACACGTATAAGAGAACACAAAACAGAATTCAGAAAAATTGCAAAGGATCAGACTTGAACTGTAGATTTTTATATATGCCAAATAGAGAATCTTCACCAAGAGGAAAAACCAAAAAGACTACTACCTACCTACCTAGTCCCTTGACCTCCAGGTTGTTTGGGGGACAAGGTAGACATGAAGACTAGAAATTGATAATTACTGTTGTGAAATACAAATGTGTAACAAAATCTATTGATTTATTTATCGATTTGATTTAAAATGTATGAAAATTTATACTGTGTAGTAATTTTCTCTCTCTCACTAGGGGACACTACATGTATGTGAGGGGTGAAAGAATTACATACACTTGAACCCGGGGGAAAGTGGACAAGTTTTCCAACAAGCTAGCAAACAGGCTGTGATTTTTTTTGTGGTCTGTAAGTTGTTCGTATCATTGTAAACCTAACCTTATTTAATTCCTTGCCTCCTGCAGGTCAGAGAAAAAGTGGGAAGACAGAGGAGAGTAACTGTTGTGTCCTGTTGTGAGTGGCTGTGGAGAGAGGACACCAGGGCAGACATGGGGGGAGAGAGAGAGAGAAATCATCAGCACAAGATGATCCATTTTTCACATGAACCCTATAAATATTGTCAGATTTCCACTAGCCATTTTAACCTCTTATAAAACGTGTTGCTTCAAACCTACCATGATCAACCCATCTTTGTAACTGTGTACCATTAAGAATAACAGTTACAAACAAATATCCTCAAGGTTCGTATATTTATATACTTATATACTTATACATCTGAAAATTATAGTGAACAAGTTCTAAGGAAAGTGAAGAGGAAACAACAAAAAGAAAGATAATTGTTGATCTAAATGAGTCAGCACAGGAAAAAAATACATTCTTTTTATTGGAACACATAATCTCTAACTCTCAAAACTCTAACAAATTTGATGCTGTATGGCATCATAGATTGCAATGATTTGACTGCAAGAATACTAGTAGATTCTTTATCGCTTTTGGTTGGTAAGAGAAAATTCACGAAAGAGTGCAACTAACTTACCAATACTATGCAAAACAGCACACCTCCTTTTAAGGGGCCTGGGGTTTAGTAAACCCCTAAGTCTTAGAGAAGAATAAAGATTTTATCAGAGATTTCTTAAGAAAATGTACCCTTTGTGTGATGGGCTTGGGCATTGCCTTTACATGGTCATTGCAAGGAGACATGCTTTTACTTAGTAACTAACATCCTCTATCAAGGTTCTTGATATTCCGCTAGGCTAAGGATAGGTATAAGCACTTATAGAGTAAAAATGAAGGTATCTTCATGGTTTTATTTGTACAAAATGACACTTTTAATGGCCTTGATTGTTGAAAAGATACCTGTCTCAAAATGGGTTAATACTTGGTGGCTTTGAAGCAGCACAAAAGATATATAGATATCAAATTTCCCCAAATAAAGACTTATCAGCTGGAATCTGAGATAGTACCCACTATTTTAGGTACGATTTTATGGCATGACCTAACATGTAAATGAATTAAACAGAAGTATACATGTTTAACCACTGGGGAGCCTTCTAAGACTAGTATGTGGCAAGGTTATGTGCTTTGTTGCCACAGAAAGAAAATTGTATGTATGTATCTATGTAGAAGCGTTACCAAAAAGAAAAAAAGGTAAGGCTGCATGAGTGGCAGAAATTGAAGCCATCAATTAGATATGGTTTTCGTGGCAACAGACACCAGGCGTGGTAGGTTGCGTCAATAGTATGCTATACTGGAATGGTAACCTTGTGTGTCTCTGTACAGCCCACTTGAGATGAGCTCAGCTTTCACTGGGCTGTTCTTACCCAGGCAACCAATGGTACAGTCCAGATAGGGGCGTGTCCCTTGACCACCATAGGGACTGCATCATGCAGTGAGTATGGATGATATGCACAGACCTGCACCTATGTGCTTTAGACCATATGCCGCACGGATATAAGATAATTTTCAGAGATGTTGTGAGAAACCAGTTATCTTCGCACAAAGCAGGAACAAAAAAAAAGCTCTGTACATTTCATGAGATTTTGATAGGAAAAAATAATGTTGATTGAATATAAACTACATGCAGTGGGGTTAGCCTTATGCACGCCTCTTATTATATGTCTTAACAAAAGCTTCTTAGATTTTTGATCAGTGAACAAGGACAATGTATTCAGCAACAATGTATATTATCTCTATATGTTATCAGCTAGGTATGTTTTTTTGTCTAACATTTCTTGCATTTGCTTAGCCGTCGAAAGTGACCTAAAGCTAGTTTTCTGCTGTTTGTAGTCTTTCTCTTAATATATATATGTAACACAATATGTAATTGTTAGCTTAGATTTTTATTTGTATCCTTGGAATTGTAAATATGATTTCATTTCACATACAGTAATTCCCGCAACGACAAAGGGTAAAGACCTTGGGAGCATTTATACAGAGAAAAGCCATGAAACCCAACAGTGACAGGTGTCAGATTTGACAGATTGGTTATATTATACATAAAATGGAAAGAAGATCAGCTGTTTACTAAAATCTAAACATTGTACATTGATAGAAAGGAGGTAAAGGTTATTATTAGGATGAAAGATCACCCTTGAAATAGTTTAAAGTTGATCTTGTGGGGTGATTGCACTGGGTAGTTATGATAAGGTCTCATGTATGCAATGCAGCATTGTAGACGTGCAGCAGGCCTACAGGAAATGTGGGGCGAATGATGTGTGCTGTAGCATATTGCACATAAGGATAACTTGGAAAATCATAACAGGCTGGTAACTCAGAATAAAGTGTGAGAAGCGGAGTGCTGCATTGTATTCTTTCTTTATGGAAAACTGAACACTGACCACACAGTCTAAAACACACCTGTCCCTGGTGCTGAAGACTATCCACACGCAGTTAAGCATGCCTGTCCTTGGTGCTGAACACTATCCACATTCCACTCACTGTTAAGCATGCCTGTCCTTGGTGCTGAACACTATCCATACACAGTTAAGCATGCCTGTGCTTGGTGCTGAATAGGACACAAATTGGCTTACACACCCATCGCTGATGCTGAGCACCATTCACATTCCCCACAGGTAACATGCCTGTCCCTGGTTCTGAACAGTATATACACAGGTTAACATGCTTATCCTTGGTGCTGAACACTACCCACACCTTTCCCTGGTGCTGAACACTCCGCTTACTCTAACACACCTGTCATTGGAGCTGAATGCCATCCATACAGTCAAGCATACCTGGCACTGTACAGCACCCACACTGGCTATGACCCTGGTGCCGAACACTATCCACACACATAATTAACATGCCTGTTCTTGGTGCTGAACAGGCTAATATGCTTGACCTTGGTGCTGAACACCACCTACACCCAAAAAACACTGTGAATTTGAAGATTTTGTCTTTTTATTTAAGGCATCTAGTAAATTGCTTCACACTCATTTATAGATATCAATGCAACAAAACCTTATAATACTAGGAAATCAAATACCTAAACATTTTGGCTGCAAGACGGAAGCAGGTTTCAAAATTGATTCAACATTGTCAGGAAAAGGATATGAAAAAAATATACCAGATGATAAAACATGCTGTTATTGCAGTGTAATTAGTACTCATGTTAATGTAACGTCACTCATGTGGTATCAGAAGTGATTTTTGCTTCACACTGACGTCTTGATAAATATGACAACGTGAGAACCAATGTTATCAAATAAGGGCTGACAATTTCAGGTCTGTGGCACGAGCATCAGCTGGTGTAACAATATTTAATTCTTGGTGAAGATTGGTGTTAAATATCATATCGGTTTACTTCCTGAAAATCATTTATTTCTTTTGTACT
The DNA here is from genome assembly GCA_035149815.1 of Branchiostoma lanceolatum. Taxonomy (NCBI): domain Eukaryota; kingdom Metazoa; phylum Chordata; class Leptocardii; order Amphioxiformes; family Branchiostomatidae; genus Branchiostoma; species Branchiostoma lanceolatum. The sequence goes on along the minus strand of CM068871.1, from coordinate 14,370,213 downwards.
GTTTTTCTTTACCAGAGGCTATTCTTTTTTGCACAATTCTAGCGAGAGATTTCGCCTCGAGTAACTTGTGTCTATATATGCTGTGATGTATTTCTACTTTCACATCACTTATTTTATCTTACCCCCTTCCCCTTCAGCTGTCATGTCTGTGATGACGTAATCAATGACGTAGTTGAAGGTGTCTCGAGCACGTCCCTCCCAAATACCCGTAGTGAACTCGTCATCACCTGAGGCAGATTGAACGGAGAACATTCAAGTATGAGTCAAATCGAAAGTGTAAAACCCCTGTCTTCGAAAACCTTTCTTTCACCAAATGAAAGACTGTTGCTTGCCATTTTAGGTGCTGTTGATTTTGCACGATATGATAAGACAGAAGACAAACCTGGTGAGACCTAGCTATGTATGTCTGTAGCCACCATGCATCAGACTCTGATGACAGTCATGACCTACAGAAAAGTATGTTTACCTACCGGTTTCTGAGCTGTCCACCGCTTGTCTGTCCCATTCGAACAGTTGGCGTGACGTCACCTGAACACCAAACCCAGGAGCTAATTTGCATGATTAACAATGAAAGTTTATAAATTCGCTGCATTTCATAATAGGACTCTCAAATATATGACATATGTAACTGAACAAGAGAGAGGTATCGATAGATATCAATAATGCAAATAGCTACTAAATTTGCATAATCAATTAGATAAGGCTAAAATACCATAATGGAATAACTCAAGGGGTTGACGGATCGTCATGGTATTTGGTATGTAGACAGCGGGAGTGATGATTGACACCATCTTATGATAGATATGCAAATTAGTAGCTAATTTGAATAATTAATGAGGAATTTTTATAAATCCGATGCATTCTATTATGGGACTCTTAAACATATGACATAGGTAACTGAGAAAGAGAGGAATATCGATGAATATCAATTATGCAAATGAATACCTAATTCAGATAATTAATGGAAAAATACTATAACTCCATAATGGTAAATGATTGGGATTTCATTCTTGCAGCACTTGGAAGTTAAGTAGACATTAAGTAGACATTATCAGACATAAATCATGCAAATGAGGGCCTCATTTACATAGTTTATGAGGAAAGGCTACAATACCCGTCTTTGCTAAGATAAGACTTTCATACTTTGTTATATTCATAGTCAGTCACTCACTTTGTGGTTTATTCGGTGCATGCATGTGTGTGTGTGTGTGTATGTGTGTGTGTGCTCGTGCATGTGTGTGTGCATGTGTGTGTGTGTGCACGTGTATGTGTGTGAGAGAATATGTATGTGTTTGCGTGTGAGATCAACTGATATATCGCGGTCGAAACTGTTGTACAATGAAATGTTACGATAATTCTAACTGCCTGTGTTGATTCCAATGAAGCAGACTGGTTATCTAATTAATCACACCTGAGTCTAATGAACGGTGGGTGCACTGCTACTGTCGTAATTTATTCTTGTAGGTATATTCTATCGGAAAATACATCTTATAAGTGTTAAGTTTAACATTGTAACTTACTGGTATAATAAAAACATATTTGATAGAGTTGTTAAGAGATTCTTGGCGTCGGATTACTGATGTTGGATACTGCAATTTATTAAAACTATCTTCACGATCAGACCACAAACGAAAGTGACAGAGAGCTAGTCCGGGCCCTTGCCATAACAACTTCTGGTTATGTCGTTCCTTGGAATGACAGCCTCCCTTTTTGGAGAAGTGTTAGCCCTCTGGGCTGACAAGTGCGAGCCTTGGACGGCTGAGCTGAGCTGTCCTAGTGCTTAGGAGATCACTAGTTCTCTGTCTGGGAACTTAGTGTCTCAAAAAACTAGGGCCCTTCGCGGTGCCCTCAGGGCCGGTCTGGTCACGCCAGGCTGTGTCGCAAGACGTCACGTAACATGATGTCGCATTAGGTCAGAATTATGTGAAATAAAGTCAAAATATACCAAAATGTAATCATTATAAGTTCATTTTCCCACAATTTCCCTGACTCTTCTAGCCCTATCCTCAATACAAGGTTTAATATTGAATGCAAATTCTATCGGCGCTATTGACGACCTTTTGTAACCCCAGCCCCACCTACACCCCCGGAATTCTTTACAATACCTTAACGGCAGTCATCTTTCGTTCGTGGTCTGGACATTAAAAAGACCATTTGGGTAAATTATGTTGATATACACCTGTAACACAGGTGAGTGTAATTAATTTGAATGTAATAATTGACTTATTGAGAAACTATGAAGACTGGTCAGGACATCTATCAATCAATTTGATCGTAGGCAAACTCCGGAGGTCCAGTAGCTGACGTGAGGATACAAAAAGACATTTAAGCAGAAGCAAAGAAACAGTTCAAAGAAAAGTATTCTTCATTCAATACTTTAGACATAAACAAGAAAAGAAGGTAATAAAAACACATCTACTGAATCTCAATCTGTCATAAATGCTACTGCCAGAAATCTAAAAAAGGAACAACGTCCAAAGTGTACATTGAAACGAACTCTCTCGTGCTTATATGCATTCCCACTATCACTTAAAATATAAAAACAAACCTTATTTCAGTTGACATTAGATATTTTGTTATTTGTAACGCTTCTAATCCTCAACATCCAAAACTTTACTGAATACACACAAGTTGATTACAGATGCATGCAAAGCATGGCCACCGTGTGAGGTTTCCAACAATAACAGCAGAACGGATAACTCTACTTACAATAAGATAGAAAATATATCCATTTATCTATTTATTTATTTAACACATCATCCTCTCACTGACTTATTGTAACCTTTAGATATGCAGATATGCACATGATTTACTTATGAAAGTTTTCCGTTATGACACTAGTACAGACTGACTTGTCACTCTACACTGATTGATGCCAATTTAAGATACAGTACTTCCACAGGATGTATATTTCACTTGTGGTCCTGACACAAAATAGACCATTTGGGTAAATTATGATGATGAGCTTCTGTAACACAGGTGGTCGTCATTAAGGTTGAATATATCTATTATCATTCTGGTAAATTATGAAGATTTTACAGTACTTCTTCACAGAATCATTTTCCAAAGCACTCATATTCAGGTTTCCATAAGAAATAGTGACAGACATATTTATGCCGTATGAAGCTCATGGGAATTCATTTCACAGTTGTAAGATCATAGAAATACGGTATTTCTATGTTTTTACATCTGTAAAATGGAGTCCGATGAGCTCTGCACTGGACCCCGCAGCAGGAGGAAGATGTCGGCTCTGTGATTCTTCGAACTTGTGCACCGGTACCCCCAGCAGAAGGAAGATGCCGGCTCTGGCCGTGGGTTCACCCAGACAAGCTCGGCGACCAGCACTGCAGAAACTGGGGAAAGGAACTATAACTTACCTTACCATAGCTTTATTCATCATTTACTTCTGACATTAGACAATAATTTAACATCCGTGACACCTTCACGACCAGATGATGATGATAGAACAATAACAACAACAGTAGAAGAACAACATGCTTCTCTCCCCAGCCTCATGATATATTTTCGAAACGAGCCAGTAACTGTTCTGGTATTAAAAAAGCGCCACACTGTCACATCCTTGAAACGTAATTAAGGCGGACAACCACAAATCGTTCTAAACATACAAAATAAGACATCCACAACAACTGACATTGCATTTGCATTGCATAACTCTCGATGTATCGACATAACCGGAACAACAAGATACATACCTGCATACCTGGTCCTCTAAACTTGCACCGAAAAGCCGCGGAATCGAGAAATCCTGTCTGAGACGTGCACAGGTAACACACGTCTGCGGACTCACCTGGGCTTAACGTCAACAAACCTGAACTTTCTGACCTTTAATCTATGGTACCTGGTACACATATAACGTCGCGGTATGTTTGACGTACTGTCAAGCACGTTTGTAGATGACTCTCATTTAGTATGAAAGCTCACAAGCTAGCTCTAAACGCTTCTCTTTGACTTTTTTCTAACGTTCTGTCTGTCCTGTATACTAACCTACATTCTGAAGCCGTTGACCCCCATCGACCGTCACAATCGGGCTGCACCTGACCGTGACACGGTGTTAATAAAGCGCCGCCCAGTGACAGGTGCAGGTACTGCAGTCGCTGACCTCCATCCACCGTCACAATCGGGCTGCACCTGACCGTGACACGACCATGCTGAAGCGCCGCTTAGTGAATGGTGAAGGTATCGCACCTCAGGAGTGCCCAGTTGAGATAATATTAGGTATAAGTACAGAATCAACTAGAACCCAGGTGAAGGTGTGCAGTCTGGTGATTCAAGGTTTTATTGCATCAAAGTTTTAACTTTCATTTTCCTAAAAACTAATTATGTCAGACAGACACGTAGTTTTGGGTCCCCTGACGCTTATAATAATGTGAAACACTACAACTGAAACCAACTCAATTCAGTTCTCATCTATCCTTAGTCTAACTATTGCAACGTTGGGGCACCACCGAAGATGTCATATTAATCGGTGATGAATTACTTGAGGCCATCAAGGTACTGTATCACCACATCACCCCACCCAATCCAACATGAGCGCGCCCACCTCGTAAAACCGCTGCTACCTCCACCACCAAGGCGCGCGGGCTTGATAAATGTGAAACTGTCACGAGAAATTAGCGAGGCTGGTGGGTTTTCAACAATGGCTAGAATTTGCCATCATGACCACATTCTGTAGAAATATGTGAACCGAGAGTTAAAGTGGAGTTCCTTCATCATGATCTGTGGTAGAGCAAAGTAACAGCCTTTAAAAAACCAGACATTTAGGGAGAGCCTAGCCTCTACCACGCTCCGCTGGATGGCTGGAAAAATAGTAGAAATTGGCAGATTGTCCTCCCTCCGTAGCTAACTCCCTTGGCACACTATTCACTCTATTACGGCCAATTTCTACTATTTTTCCAGCCATCCAGCGGAGCGTGGTAGAGGCTAGGGAGAGCCTTCAAGTTGGAATTTCTCGCCTATGTTTTCGTCCCTATATTACAGTTAACAGAGCACACAAAGTAGCGGACGTGGATCTCCTATTGAGCTTCATTGTATAGCGGACTACCCCTGGCATACTATTCACTCTATTTGGCCGATTTCTACTATTTTCCCAGCGATCGCGCGGAGCCTGGTAGAGACTAACGTTACACACTAAGTGCCAACAGCCGGAATCATCGCTTGACTTTCCGCTGATGTCATGATTTATGGTGTAATTAGGGAACCCAACAATTATCGCCCACCCAACAGTGAAAAGAGGATGGGTGACATTTTTTTACATAATGATCAAGCGACCTTGAGAATTTGAAGGTGATCAACAATTTTGATGCTTAACGTTACCAACCATCGAAGTTGTCTTATTATTAGAAAATCGGTATGTAGCTGGAGAAAATCTGACTAAACCATGTCATAGATTGGACACTTCTGTAATGAACAACGTCATTGAATATAACGTTACCTTCATGTTAGCGATTTATAAACCAACACAACTTTCGGCATTTGGCAAGGTAGCAGAGGTTGTAACGGTGATATAATTACTGTAGGACAGAATTTAGTGATAATGCTTTCATAATTCGACTTCAGAATGGACCAGGATCCTTTCTCCTGGGCTAGTTGATGCCACCCTACAGTGGGTGTGGGGATGTCACACTACCGCCTATTTCTACCTCCTGGGTGTGGGGAATGTCACCCCACAGTCCATCTCTACCCCCTGGCTGTAGAAATGTCTTCCTATAGTCTATGCCTTGCGTGTGGGGATGTTTTCCTACAGTTTATCTCTACCCCCTGGGTGTGGGGGACCACACCCTGTCTCTACCCCCTTGGTGTGGGGGATGTCACACTACCTCTACCCCTTGGGTGTGTGGGATGTCACCCCACAGTCTATGCCTTGGGTGTGGGGATATTATCCTACAATGTATCTCTACCCCCTGGGTGTGGGGACCTCACCCTGTCTCTACCCCCTTGGTGTGGGGGATGTCACACTACCTCTACCCCTTGGGTGTGTGGGATGTCACCCCACAGTCTATGCCTTGGGTGTGGGGATATTATCCTACAATGTATCTCTACCCCCTGGGTGTGGGGACCTCACCCTGTCTCTACCCCCTGGGTGTGGGGACCTCACCATATCTCTACCCCCTTGGTGTGGGGGATGTCACCCGCAACAGCCTATCTCTACCCCCTGGGTGTGGGGGGTGTCATCCTTACAGTTTATCTCTACCCAATGGGTGTGGGGATGTTTTCCTACAGTTTATCTCTACCCCCAGGGTGTGGGGATGCCATATATTTAGCCACCTTTCATCAAATACTGTACAAGAATACATTGAAAAAGAATCAACACAACCATGTAAAGACCATCAAACATTTAATGTCATCTGTGTTCTTTTAAGATCAAGTTCATTTTCAGCAGATAACATTTGATGTAGCTCTCACTAATTTACACATTTACAATATCGCTATATTTTCTCTGGCTTTTCACAAAAATACACCATATTTCCTTTTCCTTTCATTATTTTCAATACCATGCTGATAGCAATTTACAATCCTGACTAAACTTTAAAATAGACACTTCGTAAGACCACACCAGAAGGGATTCACAATTCTAGATACACATTAACATAGGTGAAAAGTGTAAGAAAACTGGTTACAAGAATGACATCACTATCTTACATATGCTAAATGTCATATTCGTTAGCAATGGCTGTGTCAGTTGACAACTTGCAAATTTTCAATCCAATGCAACATTGGTTTGTTGACAGCCGTAGTGTCACAAAATGTAGCCTTCTTTAGTAACATTTTCTGAGGTTATCTTATAGCTATAGTAGCACAAGACATCAGTGCTGTATGGTGGGTGATACTTTACCTACAGTTGTCAATGACCATGCAAACAGAACTGAATCTTAAAACAGGAATCTTAAAACAGGATGGCCATCATTCAAAACCTTCAGACTTTATATTTTCTGTCCTCCTTAGTGTGTTCTAAGTTTGATGTTTGCCCACAGTTATCAGCGAAGACACTTAAGTTTCGCTTTCCTCTCTGAGAAACAATACATATGGTCTTCAGTGATGTCTTTCTTGGGTAGATTTCATCTTCTTACCTTTAAGCAACTCTTTCCTACTCAAGGACTCAAGGCACAACGGGCCTCCAAATATGTGAAATGTTTCCCAGGATTTTTGCTTCCCAAAAAACAATATCAAACTACATGTAATACCTTTATGGTTTCCTTTTTAGTAGGCTCTAGGATTCAAACTTTTGGGGTCTTAACGCTTTTTTCTGATGGCATGCCAGTTCTCTAATTGTACTTGATGTCTTGTAGGTCGTCAGATCCGGAGTTATAAGCCTCCAAGAAGCCTCCATGACTCGTAGAGCCTGCTAAAGAGGCTAGTCCTGTATGGCACCTTCAGTTACTTAGGGGCTCACCAGAACACTGCAATATGGGCAAACTTTGCACCGGAAGGCACTTATTAATTGACTAACCGCATCAATTTATATCTAGACATCTCTAATAAACTGTTTTAACATTATTGGTCCTCATGATCAAGTGACAATTGGCAGGGGGATATCAAACTGATCAGAAGTTCTTAGAAGGAAAAATATTGTAATTATCCTATCACACCAGAAGGCATATTACATTGTGTACACTGATAATGTGGAGCAAATAGAAGCTATGGTCAAGCCCGTCCAGCGTTCATTCATGTACTCCTTAGAATGTACTTGATTATTACACTGCACTGTTTCATCTGTATCTGTATCTCTGTATAGCTGGTATAATCGCCCTTTGGCATAACACACCAGCTTTGCAGGCACGCAACGCGGCAGCAGCTGGTTATATTATACTGAACGGATTGTCATGCCTAACTGTACACACTACTTTCATTGCATAACCAAATGACATTATCTGCACAGAATTTACAACACAGCCAATTTCCTCACAAAATCATCAAATATTTTTTTGTCTTTTTTTCCTATGACATTTCGATATGCAAGTGATCATGCCTGAAAATTTTCATAAAAAGATTGCCATTTACATGGAGTGTTGTGAGTATTTCTTGTCTGGAATGTATAAAACAAAATGTTTCACCTTAAATTAGGTGTCACCAAATCGTGCCACCGCATCAAATAGAGACAGTCTATATGAAAATCTTTACTTAATATACAAGATACAATGCAAAATGTTCGAAGTTGACTGGGTTAAACTTGAATTCTTTAAACTAAATGGCTGGCCTTTACTTACATATTGAATGCACAAGCTTTGTGTTGGTTGGCATAAATTGTTGCAATTCACAACAAACGCACCAAACATATTACAATAACAAAGTTGCTTATTTCACTGTATTCCTGTCCTAGTTATTCTTTTAAATATTCAATGTTATTTGCTTTGGCTGTAGACAAGACTCAGTCCTGTGTATTTATCATAACAGTCTATTATAATACATGGTACATTTTATGTCAACCCATGACTAGATAAAATCCTGAAGGACAAACCAACACTGTGACCCAAGCAAATTTCTCAAGGATTTACCTTTAAAACCACCTTTAAGACAATTCTAATTACAGTAAAGTATCACATGTTGCAACTTTCACAAAATTACAAGAAATGGTGACGCTTCAATAAGACCAAGTCTGAGAAAAAACTCCAAGTACATGTAAGAGAGCACCATGGCAGTACATCCAGCCAAGCTTAATTTCACAACGACTAAATTAAAAATTAAAAAAAGGAACTTCTTCTCAAAAGATGACTCTCTTATAAACATGTGTCTCTTGCACAGAATTATTCTAAACTGGCCTAAGTACTATACATTACAGGACATAGACACAAAGTACATCGTATTCAAATACCTGCTCAAAGTAAGTCATCTGAAAGTTGGGAATATCCTTGAACAGGCACAAGCGTTTGAGAAATTCACATGAGAGTAAACACTGTCCCCACAAACATGACCTCAGAGGTATGTGTCTGAACTGAGGCTTTAGGTTGTGTGTGTGAAGTCACTCATTCTACAAAACTGAGAAAACTGAGCACAGTAACGTTACATTACAAAATGGTTAAATCCATGTTTTAACATCCCTGTGGTTTATGACTACTCTCCATCCTTTTTATAGCTAAAATAGTGACAATCTTGTTGAGTTCAGTGGAAACAATGTGATCCCTTCTCTCAAACTTAATGCCCCCTCCCTCCTGCTAACAAGCAGTATTTACGGCTCATACTTGGTTAGCTTCTTTTTCAGGTAAGCATTTTCCTCCTTGACTTTCAACAGCTCCTGTCTCAAGACATTGTTCTCATTTTCCAAGAAGCTGGCTCGCATGGCGATCTGATTCTCCTTGACTCGGCGGGCATCCCGCGAGCGCTTTGCTGCCATGTTGTTTTTCTGGCGGCGCTGCCAATACCTGTCGTCCTTCAGATCAGTTGGCACGTAGACCTTTTTCGATTTCTTCATCATGGGCTGCGGTTTGAGCTCGTCGTCGGTGAAGGTGCGTTTGCGAGGGTCAAAATTGTCTTTGGCTCCTGGAATGGATGCAAGAGCAAGGTCACCTGGAGAAACAGTCACAAGAGTCCTGTTTGTTAGACTGTGTCACAGGGTTGATTTGTAGAGACTGACTTCTGCAGTCTCACACTAGCCTAAAGCTTTATCTCTAGCTTTGTCACTACAACCCAATGTAACCCATACAAGCATTCTATTCAATACTCACACTGTTGATTGAGAAATATTTCATGAGAAACTACAGAAAATTTCAACCAGTACAAGTACACACTATTTAGGTGGTCCCTTAGATGATTTTTCCTACTGACACAAGCATTAAGAATCTTGTCTACATTGACCACTTGTCCACATAGACCAGATTTTGTTGGTCCCTTCAGTGGTCTTCTTGGGCACTTTTGGCCATAGTAGGAATTGACTTGCCCTGTGATGTACTGAAAACATTATTGTGCATGAATGGAACGGAAGCTAGAGACTTTCTACTGCCCAATTAGAACAGACTACTAAGGGGACCCTTGTGGTAAAAGAAAAAAGCTGCAAGCAGTAATTACCAGGAACGTCATTTGTTTGGAACATGAAAGTGCTTCTGCCTGAAGACACAATTATCGCCATGTCCTTCCACATTACCGTCAAACTTTGATCTTCCCTGGATCACCGTGGAGACACTGTCCTCATTAAAGTCTACATTTGTACAACCGACATGAAAGGGTGTGCCAGATAACTCACTTTAAGTTGCACAAATCCTTTTGATTAGGCGTATGGGATCTATGATTGCACCCTCCAGGTAGGAAATGTTGAAAGAATTCTATAATTAATTCTAAAATCTGAATAACTGAATTTCTCTCCCTGATATGCACATACATTTTGTAATCATAGAAAAGACATGGAAGGCTAGCATCACCAAGCTAGGTTTCTATATAAATGATGGGAGATAAGATTTTAATCAACTTTGATGAGCGGTCCAAGTCAACATTCCCATCCTGCCAGTCTCCAGTTACACCATCTTCCACCTTGCATCCTGTCACTCTACAATAGAGTCACACACCAAGACAAACAAACACATAGATAGAAAACAATACCTCAGACCATTCTCACAGGGGTAATCACTAGTGACAAGATGTGAAGAAAATGAATGTTACCTGGATCCAAGCTGATGTCCACTTTAGGCATGACCTCATCAGCAGTGAGGTGTGGGGGAGGGCTGATCCCAGGCGTGGGAGAAAGCTGCTGTCTGTAGCGGCCTCCACTGGTCGAAGCTGCAGAAAAAGATGCACAAGTTAAGGGAGGAATCTTACTTGCCTGGTTACCATCATCATTGCACTCCTCTTGTACCCAAGCGTAAAACTAACAAGGATGGAACCCAGGTTAGGAATCTACACAAGCTTTGATCCCAGTAAAGGATCTAAAATCACACAGGGACAACAAATATCACAGGTGGATCTTGGCCTATACTTTGGCCACTCAACATACTGGAAAAATAGACCATGTAAAAATCATCCATTACTACAACTGGTTACAACAGAACAGACTTTGTTTAGATATATCTACCAACAACATACACATAGAATGCAATAAAAACAGGTGTGTTGCCTGGTATACTTTTCCCATGTAGGTGATCCATGTACAATACATCATAAGTAAAATAACTTTCATGTTTGTTTACGAATTTTGATTTTACATTTGTGTTGCTGGCATTTTTGTTGTTGCAGATAGCACACAGTCACAATAAAAAACATGTTTCATCATTTGATTCATGGTCTGATGGCCATATAATATAAACTCCGGCTGGTGATATTTAAAAACAACAATAGTATCAATCCTCTACATGTCATGGACTGACATTTGCAGGAGTAAGGGTCATTTTAGGTCATTCAGTAGAAAGATGACAAAAGATATGAACAATTCAAGTCTTTCCAGCTAGCTAAACGACTTTCCTTCAATTATGCAAGAGATAGTTAGGACGATAAAACAGGGCCTGGGTTTATCAGCCTATGCCATCAGCTCAGGAATGTGAACAATAGAAACATTGGTGGGAAAAACTGCAATGTTCACGTGAGGGACGTGTAATTACAGTGTCTGCATTTTGTGTGATGTCTGTTACATCCACTAGCTCTGTGTCAGCTGTGTGAAATGTTATCAAGTTATTCTCACGTTAGACCTCATAGCCCGGGTTGAAAAGGTGACAATACCATTATGATAACTAGAAAGGCCATCATTTGCCCCTGGGCCCTGAGTAAATACAGCATGTTTAGCCATACTCCTCCCCCAGACCAGGGTAGACACATGTCAAATTTCACATCATTTTGGTTTAATATATAGGAACTGGAGATGTGTATCTTAGTTCTGAAAATAGCCAAAAATCAAGAAAAAAAATTCTGAAGTTATATGCCAAAAGTGTGAACAAATCCCTGCACGCACATGTCCTAGGCAGTGTCATATCACATTTGGTAAGAAGACTAGCGCACCTTTAAATCACTTTAAAGGTCTATAATCATATCGAAAAAATGAAGAAAAAAGGCCAGGGGGTATTTGCCTACACTACCTTTGTGCCAAGTTGCAGGTCATTTGGTCTAAGAATGACAGATGAATTGATTTGAAGATTTGACAGGAGAAGGAGGAGAAGGAGAAGAAGAAACCTGACAAAAACAATATGGTGAGCCATACTAGGTATGGCTAAATATAATGATTGCTCTTAGTCTTACTTCACAGAACTTTTGACTGCGGGCTGAAATCTATTTGTGTTCTACACAGCCACCTGTTTTTTATGAGTTTTAATTTGTATCTATGATGCATTTTTCATGTCATTCATGTAACTATGTTTCTATTCATATTGAACTTAGACTTTAATAATTGAGGTCTGACTGATGCAGACATTTGATGACCAGCTGTCATGAAGAAAAGAATTTGCATGTAACGCAGTCAACACAGCAACAGAATCAATTTTATCCTGGCTCAAAACACTGGGTGCATAATTTCTGTGCACCGAAATCTGAGCTGTGCATCTTATTTCTGACTGCGAGTGCATTCAGTTGCACCTAGATATTTGTGTAGGGTAAACAGTGAAGTTAGCTATAGAATTTAGATTGATTTAAGCTCTGATGAGAGGTAGCAAGGTTTGTAATTAGGTTTTGCTCACATTCTACTTTATCTGTGTTGTGCACCAATTATTTTTTTGTGCATCTAAATTTTGAGCCCTGTTTATCATTATCATGTGCATGTGTGAGCAAGTCAAATCTGCAACTCTGTTCCCTTCTTTCTTTCTGACGGGTCAAAGCACCTTTTTCTGCATCCCTACACCAGTGTAATTAATATCGAAACAGTGAAAAATTGTCAAAAATTAAATAAAGAATTGTCACAATATAATAGTCAGCAAATTTCGGCCACAGTTAAAGGTAATTTATATCATCTAAGGAGATGGTTTGGAGATTACTACACAGTCCCATCTCCCTCCCAGTGACAACTGTCCTTTTGATATTGCACTCATCAAAGTCCAGACAAAATATGCGGACATCCTTTTCTGTTTGGAAGATTCTAGATGGCAATAAACAAAACTGTAGTCACTAGACAAATCGATACGCTGGTTGCTCCTAAAAACATTTGCATGCATTAACACATCAACTTTATCTTAATGTGAGAAAAAAAGGTACCAAATGTGATGCATCTGAAATTGTGCTCACTAGTATTGCAGGTGAATTTATTCAAGGGGACTGCTCCCACTTATCATCAATGATTGGAGCATTTGGCATATTTTTTATGTTACAGGCCTTCAGCTACTAGTACTGGATCAATGTATGTATGTGGTGCAAATAGTAAACAAAACACGAACGTTCGTTTGTGTTGATATAGTACAGAGATAAGACTTTGTTCCAACACAAAATGTTAGTGCATGATATTTTTGACGGTCCTAGTGCAGTCTTCCTCAGAATTCAATCACCTATGTCACAATTGGTTATGTCACAATTGGTCAAAAAAGCCATGAGGCTTAAAATAGAGCCTCTGTTGCAGTCCTTCCCACTAGCGTCTTTTTAGCATGGAATAACATGGAATTTGTTCTTTTCACAAAGTCACGAGTTATACATTCAAATGTTCACAATAAAAAACCCTCAGGGTCTATTTGCTTGAAATCTGTACTCATTTCTTCTAACCCGATTCTCTCTGAAATTTTGGATCAGAGGAAGTGTTATTGCTCATAGGTGTGAAAAGTGACTTCTGCCCCATGTCTGCAAAATGGGTGTGCTACGTTGAAGGGCCATTAATACAGGCACGTTAATTTACATAACACTTTTGAACATCAAGGGATTGGGCTTATGCGATCAGCGTGATTTATCATGCTTTTGACACTTTGAATTTTAATATGCAAAACTCATTCTGCTCCATCAAGTGGAAGAATTGGTAGATAAGAGATTCACATCTTAAAAAACATGGATCCATATGTAGGTGGAGGTCAAGAGATGAGAAAAGCGTTGTACTCTGTACTCTCCAGTGTTCATTAATGATGCCATAGACAAAACTGTTGAAGCAGAATTTCATGAAATGCAGTTTTCTTCTCTACATTTCATTCTAGATTATGGCCTTGAGGATAGAGGACAACATGCCAAAGGAACATCAGGATTTCTCTCTCTCTCTCTCTCTCTCTCTCTCTCTATTCAGGACAGTGATATTCATCAAATTTAACTCTAGCATTCTCAGACTGATTAGTTAAAAAAAATAAATGTAGTTTCACACTTTTTGCATGTGTCTGGAACATTAGAAGAATCATTCTGCAATTTACTTTTACCTGAAGATGGCAGATTTTTTTAAAGACCCACAATATTTGGACGAGTACTTACATAGAGAGAGATCCTCGGGCCCGGTTGAATCATCGTCTGACCAAGCTTCTGTGGAATAATAACTGGACCTCGAGAGAGTCCGTGGGGGGACGGAGGGGCTAACATACATGGAGGACTGTTCATGTTCATCCTGTTCTATGACAGGTCTAGTCATGTCATGGGGAATGTTTGGTGGCTCCTGTTCCACCCGCGGGAGAAGACTACCTACAAGCGGTTTGACATCTATTTCTCCACATGGCATGAGCTCGCATGGGGGCCGCTCGGTATCAGCCATGGAGCGCACGTCGCTGATTCGTAGATGGCTTGGCGGCAGTTTTTGGATCAAAGGGGGTGGGTGTCGTGTCTTATGGCAGAACTGTTCGCCATTTACATGACGGTACTGGCCATGGGAGTCCGGATTCTCACAGCATAATGCGTCTCCGTTGGATTTGTGAAGCGATAGTTTGTGACTGTCATACTTAACGCGTGGTGATGGATACTCAGTTTTCGGTTTATGAGAAGGCTGCTCTAGTGCAGGCACATCCTGATAAGTCTCTCCTTGCAGTCTACACCGAATATGATGGTATACACTAGACATGGACATGTCGTGCATATACAGTGTTTCTGCCTGTGCTCTATGATTGGCCTGTGGACCTGCCAGGTTTTTGTAGTGGCCATTCATAGCGGCTAGTTCATGACAGGACATGGGCAGTTGTATACCAGGCAACATCATGATCGAAGGAATCATTTGTGTGGGAATGCCAGGATGGTAGAAATGCTTACGCTTGCTCAGGTCCAAAGTCGGTGACGTGGGGTGCTGGCCGTACGCCATTCCAGGCTGCATGGGCGTCATCGTGGTGTAGGTGGGAGGGGGGCTGTGCTGCATCGCAGCCTGCGAAGTTGTGGGCAGGCTGGCCGACTGGTCGTCCTCGTTGTTTACCGGTATGCCATTCTCCGCCAGAAACTCATCCAAGTCCATGTACTCGAGCTTGAAATCCTAAGGATTAGGCAAGATCACATTTTCCGGTAAAAACACATTTCATTGTCCAATGCCTGTGGGAGACCCAGAAACTTCACGTTTCCATTCCTGGATATAGTTCAACATATATTCTCACTTCCCCTTCCACCACGTATTGAATCACATTTTCAACCTCGAACTTTAGTCGAAGTAAACAATACAAAACTCCCGATGGCAAAAACGTAGAGAACAGCACAACTCCTCCTATCCTTCACAAAACTCCCGATGGCAATAACACGGAGAACAGCACAACTCTTCCTATCCTTCACAAAACTCCTGATGGCAATAACACAGAACAGCACAACTCCTCCTATCCTTCACAAAACTACCGATGGCAATAACACAGAACAGCACAACTCCTCCTATCCTTTAGACATGTTCCCGAATTCCGAGTGATTTGTGCCTCCAAAATTAGATCTGGTAGGATCTTTTGACTCCTGGCGAAGCGGTAGCACGTTCCCCTCAAAAGAGACTACTGTCTCCTGTTAATATGCAAAGAAAGCAAGCACTGGAGGTCAACCTCCCCGCCCTGTGAAACCGGTATCTCAACACAGTGCTGGACCCGTCCCAACAGTCACTGAAATGCACACTTTAGTTACAGCTCAGTGACTGTATGTTTCACAACCCTCCGACGTACAAAACTGCTGGCCAATTAGCAGCATCATGAAGTGGCAGATACACTGTGCACAGGTAGTAGGCTGTCACATCAAACAAAGGGGACAACACTTCATGTCCTTGATATCGTTTCCATTGCATTGAAAACAGAGGTGTGTGTTGAGATAACATAAACCCAACGTGGGCTGCCAACCAATCACCTGAGTCAACGAAACTGCCTATAAATACATAAAATGACACTTATGAATTTGAGGGTAGCCAAAGGCCTTCTTCTCACCCCCCTGTCAGGTAAAATCATGGCACAGTCCAAACTCCACCTGATGACGCAAGTGATAACGAGGTCTGGTGTACCCAGAGGCCACTTCTAACAATAAGAGACTTTCATCAATTCCATTGACCTACTTAGCTAACAACGGAGAAGAAAAAAATGCTTCATTAAAATGGTTTTTGTGTCATCTTAATGGCTCTGTGGCAAAGGCCTGGCAACCCCTCCCTGTTTATCCTGTAAGTCCTGCTACAAAAACAGTAAGAAACCTTGCTGCCCTTATGGTGTACAACTTGTCACAAAAAGGACCAAACAAATAAAAAAAAAAACTTCTCTGCTAAGTGATGTATGCTAAGTTCTGCTCGACTTCATGGTTTACCAGGTATGCAATACACAAAAACCCCTAAACAATATCTCCATTTTTCATGGAGATAAAAAACAACACTAGAACAGGAATGAGTCAAAAGAACCCAATATTTCCTATGTACACAATATCAATGTGGCAGTAAATAGGTCCCAGTGACATCCCAATTCTTTTGAATGCAAACTAGATTTCCATGACCTCATACCTTTGTCAAAGGATTTGACATATTCTGAAGGTTTCTCATTGATTATGCAAATATATCATAAGACCCTCATTTGCATAAATCATGTCATTTAATGATCTTCTTTACCAAACAACACAAGATATCCACAGTATGAAAGTCTATATTAGCAGAAGTGATTTTTGGATTTTCTCATTATGCAAATGAGCTCCTGATTTGACCAATAAGCATCTAATTAATTGGACACAAAAAAGTCATGATTATGATCTGTTAACCCCTTCTTGAATTATTCCACTTCAATGTCTCAATTCTGCTCACAAAAAAAAGCTATTGGGGGCCCAAAACCATGAAATGTCTTCCTGAGCCCAAGAGCTATCTACCATTAAAACATTATGATCATGGCATGTCCAGAACACGAGACATCAAAAGGGGATTGAGCCCTGCTGCAGTACTACCATATAATAAAGATCCATACACAACTCCTGGAATTATGTTGTGCACAAACAAACAAACAAACAAACAAACAAACAAACAGAAACTTGGTGAAGGTAATTATAAAACAAGACCACTTTAATAATGACTTTGTAGAACACAACACCGGTGAACAGAGCTATAATCTCTTACTGAACACTGAAGACATCAACCCTAACATTGACTGAATCATCATCTGATAATTCGCTGACAACCTTTACTGAAAAAACTTTCAGACAGGATAGAAATAACATTATAATTCATGTGAAACAAAATAAGGTGAAAGGCAGCTCAGACCCAAAACAAATGCCTGCTATTCATCTTACAACTTGTAGGTGGCAGTACTACCATATAATAAAGATCCATCCACAACTCCTGGAATTATGTTGTGCACAAACAAACAAACAAACAAACAAACAAACAAACAGAAACTTGGTGAAGGTAATTATAAAACAAGACCACTTTAATAATGACTTTGTAGAACACAACACCGGTGAACAGAGCTATAATCTCTTACTGAACACTGAAGACATCAACCCTAACATTGACTGAATCATCATCTGATAATTCGCTGACAACCTTTACTGAAAAAACTTTCAGACAGGATAGAAATAACATTATAATTCATGTGAAACAAAATAAGGTGAAAGGCAGCTCAGACCCAAAACAAATGCCTGCTATTCATCTTACAACTTGTAGGTGGCACTTCTGATATGTGATGGAATTGTGGTTGCAGTACTGCATGTAGTGCACAAGGTGGCACTTTTGACGTTCAACAAAGGGACTGCTGAAAATGAGCTGTGCTGTTCTATATGTACATTCAATGTTCCAAAAAAAAGGAAATAAAAGCAACATGCAGAGGTCAAGAGTAATATAACTGCTGTGGAGATGGCAATAATATCTTAGCTGATTGAAAAAAAAAGAGTAATACTATCCATAAGGACTTTTGGTTGTTGGCTATTGTAGATAATAATCTTTAA
Organism: Branchiostoma lanceolatum; assembly: GCA_035149815.1. Taxonomy (NCBI): domain Eukaryota; kingdom Metazoa; phylum Chordata; class Leptocardii; order Amphioxiformes; family Branchiostomatidae; genus Branchiostoma; species Branchiostoma lanceolatum. Next base: position 14,352,042 of record CM068871.1, on the reverse strand, counting down.
TGAAATTGGAGTAGAGGTGACCAAGTATGCTTAGCCTAAAATGCTAGTTGTGGCACAGCCACACTGCATTATCAGCCATCAAAAAAGCATTAGGCTTCATTTCAAGCATTAAACAAGTTTCAATGTCAACCCGCTTTACTTTGACCTTATCAGGGGCCAGGTACTGCAAATCCCTTATAACTGGTAGGGGGCACTTTTGATCCATGAGAACAACTGTGAGTGCAGTATTAGTTGTCAACCACAAGGTGACACTTTTGACATGCAGCAGGGGCTGCTCTGCAACTTGTGAGGAGTTGTGCTGTTTTCCCTCACAAAATCTGTCCAGAACATCTTATCAATCACAGACTTCTCAGCAGGAGAAAGACAACATGGTGATAAACTGAGTACCTTAAAGTCATCGCTGTCGACTGCGATGGTCTTGTTCCACAGGTTTGGCCCCAGGAATGCAGAGGCGATAAGAGTTGGGTCTGCATCCTTGCTCCAGTCCAACTGCTTACGGTCTTTTCCCGCTGTAGCAACAATTAGTGAATATAATTTAAATATAATGTTCACAACAATGGCTCTCTTAGACCTATTGTAGGGTGGAACTCATTGCCATCAAATATGGTAGGAGCATCCTCATTAGATAGCTTTAAACAACGCTTACACCAAGATGTGCAAAGGTTAGGTATGCCAGGTCGTTCAATATATTGATTTAACCAGCTGCTGCCAAGTTGCATGTGTTATGCTGAAGGGCGTTTATACCGACTGCACATATACACATACATATACGTGGCAATGTAAAAGAACTGGCTCAATTTTTGATCTAAAAAATTTGTCACAAAGTTTGGTCAGACTCTCACTCAGATGACAAAGCAAGCATGATCATGATGTTCGTTAGGTATCTTGTGTGTGTAAAACAAGCTGACATTATCACAGTGCAAAATATCTGCCAGGTGAAGAGAATAATATGCATGGTCTCTGGTACATCTAGAAGCGTGTTAGCCGTGTTTGATACTGTCACACTTTGCACAGATAATGGGGTTATATTGCTATCTTCCTTAAAGTTTGTAAGTTGTGTACATGCTAGACATTACAGTCCCTTCAAACACCCCAAAAGCCCTACCCCAAGAACTCAAATTGTCTCTCATTTTGTATCCCTTTGGTTAAATGGTTTAAAACAAAATCCTCCATTCTAATATTATACCGTGGAAGAGTCAACAATTTCCCTTTCTATGAATGATGACATTTGACATTGCCAACATGTTTCATGCATAAATGCACCCCTTTGTCTGGTCTGGCATTGCAAGCTTTTTATGTTTTGGTTCAAGCAAGGAGGTTCTTGGTTCAAGGATGGGTTTAAGGGTAAAAACTTGTTTTTCATATCCTTTGACAGCTATTGTAACCTGCATTACAATATGATATGCATATATTGTATGAGCAATCCTTCCTTTTATTCCTATCACAAGGTCATGCATTACTTCCAGGTCTCAATATGTAAGTCACGTCACGTCTCAGCTGGAGTCACCTACACGGAAACGCTTCTTAGAAAAGAAAAATTATGGCAAATAATTCAAAATCTTAGGAAATAATAGATAATGTTGTGTTTCCGGCTACCTGTCCGGTCCTAGCAAAAAACTCATTGTAAAGAGTATGGGTGTGTTATGCGAAATAAACAAACAAAAGCTTCTACAGTGCTGAGTCACATGAAGACCATAAAGAGGTCACTAACCTAAGGTTGACCACAAGCTGACCCCAATGCTAATTAGCATATATAGTTAAGCTTTAACCCATTGTTATCACAGCACATGTAGGTCATATTGACTCAAGTGTTTGTTTTTAAGTCTAAGCCCCGTGTCAGTCACGTTTTGCAGCATATATGCACAGCCTTCACATTGTAGAACATGTGATTTCTGGTGCAGGGTTTCTTGCCAACTCCAATGGGATAGAGTTTTAAGTACTAACATTACATAAAGGAATATCAAAAGATGATATCAAAAGGTAGGGCAGGGATAAGGGTAGGAAACAGCTGATGTTGTTACCTGCTCTCTTTTAATCAAATCAATATCTTTCTTACATCAAAAGTCAACCATATCCTTGGCATTTATTCTAGAAATGGTCAGATTACCTATGCCACCAGTTTTAGATGACTAATGATATCAACAAGTCTTAAAAATAAAACTTTCAGTAAGAGGTCTATATCTGCAGAACTTTCCTTTCAGTGTTTCATGTGTCGTGACTTGCAGTGGTACAAAGGCTGGTTGACGGCTTATTCTGTTCCTTGTCCAACTTGTAAGCCCTGGCTTGGAGCGCGAGGGTAGTCTGTCATGTCACTTATGAATTATGAGTCCAACCTTTTAGTGACAAGCAATTGGAATTCTGACGCTGTGACAAAAGGGCACACGAGACAGGGAGAAGTAACTGCTCTATTATTATCCTACCCTTCAATCAAAGTCGCACACAAATGTCAGACTCTCACTCAGATGACAAAGCAAGCATGATGTTCGTTGGGTTTGTGGATTTGATGGGGTGGTCTACAGGGGTGGGCTAGTGGGGTGGGCTACCTCAGCATCTACCCTTTCTGGACCTCAAGGCTGTGCATGGGGGTTTAGCATTGAATGGAATTTCCTTGAGGAAAAGATGGGTCACTCTGTGGGAGGGCCGGAAAGAATGCTTTATTTTGCTGAAGGATCATATTGCTTTGGGGATGCTACAGTGGGGGGTGGAGGTGGGCAATGAGCATACTGCATACATTTACATCGTGCAGGAGTTTGTTATCCCCAGTTTTAGATTTTTAAACATGGAGGGCTATGTTCCCTGTTCCTTTATATACTGCTCAGTCAGGCCAACAGGGCAGTAGCATTGTGGCTACAAGAAAGAAATGAGCAACAAAAGCAACACTATACATTGTACAAACACACACACTTAAAACATTCCAACCCACGCTCATGCACACTGACACACATAACCACAAATACATTGTACATTGTATGCAAGCACATGCATTCAGGTATATTCTAGTCTAAATGTGAGACATATGTTTTGAATTTTGTCAAACAAAGGCTCTCTCATTCCCTAGCTGTTCTATGCAACTTCCAGTTTATTTCCCCTTGTACCTCTTCCCTAAAATCCTAATTAATTGTATACTGAGTACTTAGAAGTTTGTTTATGATAAATGGCTTTTCTACCAGTCTTGGTGCTGTTACCTTCCCTCTAGCCCACCCACAGCTTGACCCAGATCCTCTTCAAGGAAATTCCATAAGAGGCCAAACCCCCAAGCACAGCCTTGAGGTCCAGAAAGGGTAGATGCTGAGGTAGCCCACCCCACTAGCCCACCCCTGTAGACCACCCCATCGAATCCGCAAACCCGATGTTCGTTAGGTATCTTGTGTGTGTAAAACAAGCTGACATTATCACAGTGCAAAATATCTGCCAGGTGAAGAGAATAATATACGAGGTCTCCGGTACATCTAGAAGCGTGTTTGATACTGTCACACTTTGCACAGATAATGGGGTTATATTGCTATCTTCCTTAAAGTTTGTAAGTTGTGTATGTAAGCTAGACATTACAGTCCCTTCAAACACCCCAAAAGCCCTACCCCAAGAGCTCAAATTGTCTCTCATTTTGTATCCCTTGGTTTAATAGTTTAAAACAAAATCCTCCATTCTAAAATTATACTGTGGAAGAGTCAACAATTTCCCTTTCTATGTATGATGACATTTACAAATGCTACACCTCAGAGACACATCATGGACTGTTGTAGACTGACTTGCACACCACTTAACTCTAAACATAGGACACCAGGTGCATGGATACATGAATGGCCTTTAGATGAAAGTGCTCCCCAAATCCATCCGGACAACTACCGAAATCCTTGTTTGGAGTACGATTTTCTCCTTTTACGTATATGGCAACCTCTGACTAGGTTTCTAATAATACTTTTCTAATTGAAAAATGAAAATTGTAACTTTTACTTACATATTCTGCAGGCTATAGGGCAAAGGTACTGTTTGTTTTGAATTTCAGCATCAGAAAAAGCAATAAAACCTTTGTTGTACTAGTACTTTGTTTGATGTACTACTTATTCAAAATTTTGAAGTTTAACAGCTTTAAAATAACAGATTCAAGTTCTTAAAGAGAGGTAGAAGGTTTTTTTAAGCAATATTGATGCTTTGCAGCAAGTTTGCTGACATTCCACTATTTCATGCACCCAAAATTTGTTTCTGTGCAGCTAAATTTTTAGGTAAGGTGCACCAGTGGACTAGCTTTTCCCAAAAATGGATGTCAAGTCGATATGTTAGTAAAATTAAAACCTTTTCCTTTTCACCTTTCATCCTCGGACTTATCAATGCTGTCAGCTTTTATGGGAGAACTAGAAAAATAAGAAGTGGATTATGGTCTTTTCAACCCTCAAAAATCCATTATCACAATATGAGAAAATACGCTTAACAGTGGGCATGGGAAAAAAGGTTTTAAATTCACAGTCTTTGCTTTTCATCAATGCATAGAACCCCACAACATCTCCCACCTTGTAACAATTTTCCTCCCCATTGAGAGTGATCCTGAATTCCTGGAACTCACTTCAAGTGACCTTCAGCTTCCATTCAGTTTGACAAAGCTTTGTTAGATGAAGCAAGGACATTATTGGATGAAGGGAACTTCATGCCCTCAAGGCATCAGATAGGGATAATATAGCTTTGGTAGGGAGGATCCTTGCAAGTGTTTGCAAACACAATACTTGGAAACCCTTGCAATAGAAAAACAGGAGCATTAAAAATCATATTACCGTACCATTGGATGGCAGATAACGTGCCAATCTCGTTGGCTGCCATAAGTTCTTTATCACGCCTCTGCGATTTGATTATTTCAGGTCGCTACACAGGCACGACACGCACGGTTGTCTGGTTATGTCTCCAGGATGCGGGCTGACTCAATTACAGGCAACGAGGCACATAAATACAGTACAGTACTGGCAGAAAACTGCTGGGAGGCATGCACTTGTATGGTCCCCATGGTAGAAGTGTTACTAGATATGTTCCATCTTCGTATCAACTTCAAGAAGGAACTTCAAGAAAAAAAAAATCACTACAATCATACCAAACACAAATGTATGACATGAGCCCAGTATTACTTCTTGGTCAGATTGGACTCTTTGCCCTGACTCTATGACAAAAAAAAATGAAGACGATATAAAAACATTGCAAGTTTGATCAATATGGCCAGTACAGACTGTAGTAAGGCAGCGTTGACATGGCCTCAAATCAAAAGTACCGTTTTCTGAGCACTCATTAGCCTGTTTGTCAGACCAGCTGTGTCAGACCCACCGTGCCACATGCTAACTCCTTCCGCCGAGGAAGCCAAACAGCCCACTACCAGAGTTGAGCGGGACGATAGCTATTAGAGATCAGGTGCCAACTCTGGTAGCGGGCATGTGCCAGCCGAAGGCGTTATTGTCTAGAGCAGTGTACTCATTGATTTCTGGTCTGAGCATGATGCATTTATTTATTTATTGGTTTGGCTGTTCAGCACGCACAGCCAGGGCTGCCCAACTCGCCGGGTGGCTATGACATAGGGCTAGCCCTGAACATGTTGCAAAGGGCTAGCCCTGAACATGATGCATCTTTCTGCTTTCTGCATCCTTTGGCTGCTGATGAACATTTGTACCCTGAGGTACTGCTGTGCAATGCAAATTTATGTGATGGGTTCTTCCTCTGATCAGCACAATTACGTCCAATGTGGTTTCCAAGCTATCATCTATTTTCTTATTTTTCCGACAGAAAATTACTTTATGTAACGTTATGTCTTATTCCATATTGGGTCGCTAAATTCAGAAACAAATTTTTAGCACTAGCACTTTGCACGCTGGGGAATCTTCTGGCCATCAATCACTTTTGAATCTCTTCTAACACATGTATGTGGTGACAGGTTAATGTACCGTATGCCAATCCAATGAAAAAGAATCTCAAGCAAGAGCAGCATTTAATGCCCAATAATGGAACTGCCACAACATATATTTCGCTGGGGTTCAACATTCGGAATCCCTGCTGAGGATCTTCCCCAGGGGGCTAAGCCAAAGTTTCCTTGGGGCATGTTGGCCCTGGAGCCGACGAGCTGGTGGGTAGGCCCTGGCAGCAGTCTACATCATTGAGTGAGTACACGTCACTAACGTCAACGAGGAAAGGTTGGAAAGGAAGCTGATAATTAGTGATAGGCAGGAAAAATTATCTGGGTATGCTTACAAAGCTGTGCTGACATTTCTTTCAATCGGTGGCTTTCCTCTTTAGCAGGCAACCAAAGTGTAACATCTTCAGTTGCAGTCAACCAAGGAATAATTTGCTGCTTTTCTAGGGACTGGTGACAGTCAGCCGGTTCAGTTGTTAGAGCATGTGTGGTCCATGGGGATACTTACAGATGTTTGCTATTACTCGGTCTAGGCATATAACCTCCTTGGTCTAGGCGACAGGCTTGACAGCTCGAAAACATAGCTAAACCAAAAATGGTAAACATGATTGTTGCCTCCAGTGTATGTTTCTACATGTTTGGATGAGCTATGGAGAAGCCGTAAAGGAGGCATCATATTTAACAACAATATTCCCCGGCAAAAATGAAACCAACAATCTGATAACAAAATGTCAACATAGAAGACGCCGATTGCAATTATCAAGAAATCACGAGCATGCAAGGAGACAGCTGGTTTCTATCAGTTCTACGCAACCTACACAACATTTCCCTTCCTTTTCTTGCTAGGAGGTGCCGGTGGCAATGGCATGGCCGTGTTGTCACTGGCCAGCTCCGACCGCACGCCATGTTGCACCTGAAAGTGAATTTTGCGCAGCAAAAACACTCACCATTGTGGTTGGGCTCCGGTGGAGGCTTCAGAACGCTGGGATTCTCCAGCAGCGATTTCAGCGTCATGCCGCCTAGATTCGCCGCGATGTTCACCCGAGCCGATGTTCCAGTTGACATCTTTTTCGTACTGACAATTAACCCGCGTAAAAGAGAAATCAACGTGCAAGACGACCCCAATATTTTACGACCTGTGCAGGCTGGATCATGTACTTCTTGCTAAACTAGGTGGCCCCGCCCCTCTGATAAGGATTTCATAAATTATGTTCAGAGCGAAATGAGCCTGCACCTGATTGGTCAGCGGTTCGCGGTTCGTGTTGACGTTTCTATGGCAGCTCGTACGTCTCACGTGCTAACCATGCGGATTTGTTGGTCACTGTTTTTTGCTCCAGGCCTCCTCATATTGGATATGTTAATAGGACACTGATACGGTGCTCAAGGCTGGTATGAATACAAATTGACATCAGAAACACCAAAACAGCTGTAGATTTCAGTCTCTTGGTGGCTTTGGTGACATGACACAGTTCAACGACATTATGATGTTCTTGGTTAGTACTTGAAGTACAGTACTAGTAGTAATTGAATGACTTTTTCTTAGATTCTAACCCAGGTCACATTTGGAACAGATGACATCGTCCTCTGGCACTACATATTTATCAAGGCAACACCACAGCAACAGGTCACCAAGGCAACGCTAACGCATTTCAGAGTCTGGAGGTGGATGAACTAATTTTCATCCTCACGATGGAAGCAACAACACCACAGCCAGCGTGTTCTAACAGGGCAACCAAAATTACAATGGCAGTTGCAAGTCAACTAAGCAAGAAGATTCCAAACCGTTTTAAATTTTTGCATTGCCTATAAAAATCCTACAAATAAATTTGCCAGTGTTGTTGACATGTTCTCCTTGCTACCTTGGCCCCCCAATGACCCGGAGGTCAAGGGACTATGTCATACAAATGTAAATATTAGTACATAAAGTCATTTGTATGATTTTTATTGGCAATGCAAAAATCAAGGGACTGGGTAGGTAGGTTGTTACACACACACCTCTTTTCCAACGACTATAGGTCACAGGTTACATGTGTACGACTAAAACTCATTAAAACAGAATTCTGGTCAGTTCTTCTACAAACTGTGTCATGATTTCCTTGTCCTTGAATAAATTTGATGAGATTGCTAGGCCAGCAGATTGCTGTAACTAGTTTGTACCTTTTTTTGGTACCCTAAAATTATAATGGTTTAATTGCCATTGGTGTCACTTTTGAGTCAGTGCTTATTGATAGTAAAGTGAGAAGTCATATTTTGATGTGAATCATGAAATCTTGTAGCCTATAATTATAAAGAATCTATTTTATTCTATCCTCATAATTGATGACTTGAGACTAAAAAATGCTTATGTTGGGTGCTGTGTAGGCAGGTCTGTAGTGAACCATCTCCTGTATGCTGGTAACCTGGAACCCAGTCTATCGCCATAAGGCCGGACTCTCTTCGGCCAAGTTTGTTCGGGACCGACTTGCTCTTTGCCACCTGGATACAATGTATTCATTTGTACCCGGTGGTTGTGGCCAGTTAAACTCTTACCGCGTAAAACTACTACCGGGTGCCAAAGATTATCTCAGCGGCGAAAAGCCCCTTCTGCCTCGAAGAGCGCCCGCCCCAACAATGATAGACTAGATCCCAGGTTACTGTAGTATGCTGGGGACATCTACCTGATATGTCCCAGTGTGAAATCCCTGCAGAAACTGGTTAGGATCTGTTAAAACTTTGGTACTGAAAAAGGTGTTCTGTACAAATTTGATTAAACTTGCTGTAGTATATGTATTTTCCTAGTACTGATCTTTCACACCGGCAACCACTACCATCTATGAGAATCTGTGATGCAAATTTGAAATACATGTATGCCATGTATGTGGATTCATGTGTGAAATCAGCCAACCACACATTTACCCCTGCAGTGACTCGTGAGAAACTATCATCTATATGTGCATTATCTCCTGACACAATTTCTGGGACAGTCTCCTTTCCAGTCAGATACGTCTACATGTATCAGGATTCAGGTAACCAATCAACAGAAACCAGTGGGTTTTCACAATATGCTAGCACAGTATGTGTGATCAGGTAGTCATGCATACTGAATGTGCCCTAGGTCAGGACAACAGGCCTTAGGTGGGGTTACCTTGACACCCCCTCCCATAATGTCAAAGTTCAGAGATTTGAAGGGCGACAAAAAAATTTCTGAATCACTGGCTTTTCTTAGCCTGGGTGCCATCCTATTTCTACTGGGGCTGAAAAAATACAATGATAAGCTTGACATAATTAAAAATTCGCACATATTAAGAAATCAAAACATATTGGTAGAACAGCCAAAAATATCGTATGAAGTTCCTGAATTAGAACAAGTTCTCCTAAACTACTACAAAATTTTACTCCGTGTTCCCAGAAGTTCAACTAACGCCGCCGTAAGAGGAGAACTAGGTGCGTTCCCTTTATACATTGACACCCAAACCCACCTTATCAAATATTGGCTCAGACTTAACAACTTGCCTAATGACAGAATCGTGAAAAAAGCTTATGATGTAGCCGTTGAAGAAGATCAAGATTGGGCTGTTCATGTCCAAGATATGTTATCTAGACATGGTTTCCGAAATATCTGGCTCAATCCTAATGTTGATGCCAAATATTTCGGAAACTTATTCAAGGAACGCATGAAGGACACATTCCTCTCTGATTGGAGACAAAAAATAAACAGTAATAATAAACTTAAAGTGTACTCTAAAATCAAAACTCAATTTAGTATAGAAAACTACCTATTGTCTATCCAAAACAAAAATGTTGTAACCAACATAACCAAACTGAGAATAAGTGCACATTGCCTGGAAATTGAAAAAGGTCGCCATCGCAATATATCGGCAGACCAGAGACGTTGTCCTTCATGCCAAGATAGTATTGAAGACAAGTACCACTTTCTTAAAACATGTCCTACATATAATGCTGAAAGACAAGTGCTTATGCAATCAATTACATGTAAGTCAAATATTACCCTACCTTACACAGATAGCGATACATTTAATGTACTTATGTCATGTCCAGATTCCATATCTATCCACCTAGGCCAATATATCTACCACGCTATGCAAAAACGAAACTGTACCATTCCTGAATGAGAATTGACAAATGTAAAGTCGCAAATTAGACTAGAAACACGCAACACAATGTCTGTAATTTAGACATAGCTCCACGTTGTAATTAAAGTAGATTGCATTTGATGTAGCGTTATAGTAATTAGAAATTTCCTTAGATTACAATTAGCCTAGAAAAACAACCCTTAGTCTGTATTAGTTCCATGTTGCAATGGCCATAGATCACACTAGATATAGTATTATAGTAAGTAGTATATTCTTATACATGTATAGAACTAGATTGTTAAGTGTTACCTATGTTGTCTGTAATTTGCCATACATTGTCACTGATGCAATTGTTGTGCAATAAATCATTCATATACACTCGCTACCCTAATTAGGGTAGCGAGTGTAGGCGCCCCGGTAGAAATAGGATGGCACCCAGGCTAGCTTTTCTTTCAGCGTCACCGAATCTATTCTTGTCTTTTGTCTGTGGCACGAATACCCAGACTTGTCCTGTAAGTCTTTCAATCATTTCAACTACATTAGCAAAATTGCTACTGTAACACTGCTAATATATATATACAAGCGATTTTATAGAAATTCTCTCCAATACAAGTTCGTTCCTATATAGTATATGTGCATACGATCTCAGTCATTTGCATTGCACTTGGCTTCATGGTTAAACCAGAGCAAATGCACCAATAAGACGCCCGTCGTCATCCTCATGCAACCGACAGAACATTGACCTTTGCACCCATGTACCGATGTATGGTACATTAGACATGCAGGAGGAATGGCTTGAGGTTGCATTTGTCCATTCAAGGACACAACCCACTTTCTGGGACAGGGAGTTCGATTTACTGGTGGTCTAACCAGCCTAATCTCCAAGCAGATCCTCTGCCAGTTGGATACGGTCTTTGCAACCATTGGATCTGCTTGGAGATTATAACCAGCCTATCTTAGACCGGGATGCCAGATTTTTGTCCAGGGCCCACACAGGCCAGCTCCTCGGCTAGTATGCCCCCAACAGAATTTTACCACAAAATTTGTCCGGGAGACTGAGGGCTGTTTGGAAAACAATTTCTGATGAAAAATAAAAAATTCATACATGGCACTTTGTTTTGCTGGTGAATGCAATGTAGGGATGTATAGAAAACAATATGTTTATAAGCCCTTCAAATGACCCAGTGCAAAAAAAAGTCAATGCAAAAAGTGTTGAGTGAATCACTTCGGCAGTTTGGCCCAACTCCAAAATCTAACAACTCAGTGAGATTATATAAAAGATTATCATACAGCCTGGGACTGATGGCCATGTAATAAAGTCTTTTTGACAGTACAGAATATCATTGATACATATACAATGTACATAAATATCCTTTCTCTACTGATGAATCAGAATACATAACCCATAAGGCATTGATGCCATAACACCAAACTGCAACAGAGACTTCTCATACTACACCGCAAAAATTGACAGAATTGTTTTTCACAAGAATGTAGCAAAAAAGCAAAAACAACTTGTCAGCAGATCCATAAAGATGTGAGAGGAGGGGTAAAGAAAACTAGCTAGGCCCAACTATACCCGTTCATACTACACTGCAGAGTAGCTATAGGCTGCAAGTAGAGATGCTTGTTGTGGGAATCAGAGAGCTGGTGGTAGTGTCGCCCTCTTGTCTGGGGGAATTAGGGGGGCTTCCCATGCAGGAAAATTTGAAAATTGTTGGATAATGTACAAAATAATGATGCATTTTGGTGGATTTGAAAGGAATGATTTGTCTAAGATAATTTTATGTATCTCAACCCTTTTTGCCTTAATGTCAGGAACCATAAATTTGACACCTTTCTTAAGGAGTATTCCAATCCAGAAGCGGGTATAATTCATCATAGACTAAATTGCTTGAATCCAGTTTGTTTTGTCAAATTTACCATAAGTTAAAGCCTGAATGCAGGGCAAACATTATAGCGATCAAGTTCTTGAATTCCCAGGAGGACTCTTCTAACAATGTCAGAGTTCGATGTTTCTTACAAAAGTAACAAAATCTCCGTTTCTCATTACGGGATAATCTACAAAATGTTTTTGAGTACCTTCTTAAATGTGTGATTGTTTTCGTTAAGCTTATCCCCTTTATTGTTTGGAAGAAATTGTGCCTGAAGTTGGCCATGTACTACATGTAAGTACATTAGAAGCCGGTCCGTATGTGGGATACAGGGATTTAGAAAATGATTTATTGTCGAAAAGACAGCTGAGGTTATTTAGCCAAAAGAACTGTGATTTGTGTTTGTTTGTACTATGTTTCTCTTGGATATCCGGTAAACCGCCTCATGGTGTAACACACCAGGTTTGTACTGAACAGCACAAGCTGCATATCCAGACAGATTTAGTTGTTCCACTCACACCGGGAAGGGCCCCTACTCCTTTCGATAAGTGTGGTGGGTTCTTTTATGTTCTCAAGGTGTGGCTCTCCTAAAACATGGGACCTCCATTTAACGTTCTATCCTAGGGACATCTCTACACGAAGCTAGGTACTCATTTTCACCCAAGTGAAGTGATGAAATTCGTGTAAAGTGCCTTTCCCAAGGGCACAACGTCATCGGACAAAGCAGGGGACCCCGAATTTGAACCCAGGACCTCTGGGCTCTTAAGGCCAAACACCCTGCCACTGTGCCACCACAAAGCCACCGCGAGTGTAAAAAACTTAGTGATCATAAAAGTTGTAAGAATGTGTGTGTAGGAATGGAGTAAACATTGATCACAATGGACCAAACAATTGTTATGATATTGAATAGCCCACTTTTTGATATGTGATTTAGTGAATCAGATGCTTGTTTAGGGCAGAGTTGAATGAGGATTTTACCATGGTCAATATTGACCAATGGAGGCCATAAAGGTGCTTAAATATGCCCCAAAGTGTTGAATTTACGATTTCTGACGTAACATTTAAGTTTCTGAGGGCAAATGTAGGTCAACTTTTCTGACACACACAAACGGGCTCTCAACACACCTCATTGAACAGATAAAAAATGTTTCCATGAATCTCAGTCTTAAGCTTTGAAGGGCTTCAATACTTAACTAGCATGTTTGTCCTTAATGCTACCAATGTCTAGAAATTTTTTATTTTTTTAAAGTTTGAATGACATGGAACCTTTGGCAACCAGACAGCCTACTGCTACCAGGGGAGATCATGTTCTCGACCCCACCCAGAAATAGGGTATGAATATCAAGTATGAATATCAAGTATGAATATTAAGTATGAATATTAAGTATGAATGTCCACTAAAACTCAAAGTTGTTATGGTCATTACTTTGCAGGCAACGCCCTCTTGAAAATCAGTAGGTACAGAAAGAGGATCAGACCTGTGTGGGTTGATTCTCGTGTTCCTCATGCCACAAAATCTTCAAAGACATTGTCAAAAAGTTTCATAAGGAATTCCTTTGTTTCTTAAACTGAAAGAAGTTATTAGTGGGCAACATAGTTTAACTTACCATATAGCCGGCGTCCCCTTTTCATCCATTGAGCATACATGTCGTCTGAAATGTTCTACTCGGGCCCTTTTTTCTTCTTTTTCAAATAACGTTTGAGGCAATTGTCGGAGCACTCCAGCCCGAGTCCTTTCAGATACAACATAGACAGGCAGTAGACACTGTCAGTCTGTGGCTGATGAACTGGACAATGAAGCATTTAAACCAACTCTGAGGTCTTTGAACTCAAACAGGTTGTGCGCCTACGGCACCTTTCATTAAATATTTAAAGGTCACCTTAGATCTGATATCAAATCATATACTAATTACACTTTGTGTCAAATCTGGAGTGTCGTTTTGTAAAAAATGTTGCTTTCTTGAAAAATAAACGAATCGCTCTTTGTGATTGGTGATATTTTTTACCATTGGATTGCACAGTACAACAATCCATGAATTCTGCACTTAATGGTGAATTTGGCTGGGCTGTAATCATGTGGAATTAAAACGTGTAATAACACCTCACCGAGAAGGGCATGCATACCCCCAAGAAATAATTAGTCAACGCATGACAAGTTTCACTAAAAAGGGCAAGGTGGTTACAATGTGTCTCAGACTTTGTTATGTAGTCTCTTTACTGTCCAAGTACACTAATCGGTCTGTTTCTTCTTCCTGATCACCGCTGTCTGCTTATATGTACTCCACTGATGCCAGAATTTGTCAAGTGTTTCCATTTTGCACTGCCATCACTGTATGGTAGACACAAGCACTACTTTCCCACGCTGCCAAAGAGATCAACCTTTTGATTGATGGAAAAAAGACAAATTATTGAATTTAATTGACTGAAAAAAAGGTGTAGTATTTACTCAAGGGACAGAAAGGGGGAGAGTCTTTTCTACAGTAAATGACTACTGTAAATTTCATCATCATTGTTACCCTCATATGGCCTCATCTGGCGCAAAGTAGAGTTGAGGTCCTGGGCTAGGGCTAGGGCGGGCAGGCCTCCAGCCTGGTATGGAACAACTCAACGGTGGGAGCCGTCACCACCATGCCAGGCTATAGCATACTGTAATTACACTTAGGCCAAATTCATTTTCTTCCCCACAAATCTTATTGTATGCAAAATTGCCCATTGTGACTCATGCTTGACTTGAGTGGTTGGGGTAAGAAAATTGCATAGGATTAAAACATGAAGGAAAAAAAAGCATGCACCCATTCTCAAACCCCAGTTTTCTTGACTTGCAATGGCTTTTAGGTAGTTGTATTCATTTACTGTGACAGTCATGTCTAGATGCGCCTCTGTGAATGGAAACTGAGGGACTTCACTTATACACATAATATAGATCATTAACATTATGGTGGCTGCAATCTAACTTTGATAATAACGCATAACATACTATAAACTGCAAAAGTCCAATTTTGCTGTGCTTGCGACAACAGCTAGTATTTTGTGTTTCATGATTCTTGTCTGTGATCAGTACAGATCAAGCATCCTTGCCCATAAGCTTTTAAGGCCGTTGTAATTACTGTACAATCATACATGTATTAACTGTCATTACCAGCTTTCTGAGGTAACAAACTTAGGGGAGAGCCATTGCTGGTGAAAATATACAAAAATGTTGTCTAGCATGTTTTCTAATTACAAAATGTAGTTCTAGCTTCAATACAAATGAGAGGATCTATCAAACATAAAACATGTTTTGTTGTTTGTGTGAAAAAGCAGGCAATTTTCAGATAGAGTCAATTCCACATTACCGAGAGGGTGTTTGTTGCCTTTTGTTCTAACATTTACAAAACCTTTGTAACAATCCATGTGAGATAAGTAACTGTTAAGAACAATTTCCAACATTTATTTGATGTTCTAAATATTTTCTGCTGTGTTCCAACAGGTTAAACAAATTTCCAACATTGAACACATTATTTGTATTAGTTTCTAAACTGTTGCAACATAGATTGATCATTTGTTTGAACATGTTCCAACATTCTACAAATATGATATAACTGGGTCAGTGGGCTGGGAACAGGGCAATTCACACATGCCTTCAAAGTATAGGGGATTAGGCCTAGGTGCCATGCATGGACACCTAAAGACAAAAGAGTTGCCAGTGTCCAGACGTGAAATCTAAAAATATACAGAGGCAGACAATAGAGCGTGATTAGCACCTACTTTTATGGGGGCAATAACCCAAATCTACCATTTTGAGAATGATGCAAAATGTTGGAACATGTTCCAACAGTAGAACAATCACACAGATGTTTGAAAACTGTTCTAAATAAAGACATATTTGTGCAAATACTTTCATAATATTTCCAAAATATATAGATGAGTTCAAACATGTTCAAACTTTCATTTCTAATTGTTTGAATGGTCTGGAATTATTTTGACTGAAATAGTCTTTTCTCTAAAATTGTTCAAACTTATTAGCAATATCATCTGAAAACCCTCTCGGTGACATGGAATTGACTCTAAAGAAAAGAGGAAAGAAAGAGTTGCAAGCTAAATAAATATACTAGCAATCCTTATCCTGTTCAACACCTGACAACAGGCAGCAGTTCCTGATGGCTTCGCCTATTATCAACAAACAAGAAAGGATTCCAAGTTCATTGTGATGTTACATTTCAAATGTTGCACAATATGGCTGATTGCAATTGTTGTACATTCAATCCTAACAGTGGCTATTTATACTCTTTCTTTCATTTTGACACTCAAACACCCAAATGAAATTAAAGCCAATCTTATGCTGTGTAGTTGTAGAAAAATATCATAATAGATTTTTGCTGGGGAAAAGTGTAGAAAGATGGTATCAAAATCATTGACCCCTGGTATCATTGTCCGAATACAGGTTCATAGGTTTCATCCCGTGCGTGGTTTTGGGAACATCTACTCCGTATAGATACGTCAGCAGATTTCACATTTTACACAATTCATGACCACATCAAACGTGACCTTCTAGGTGCAGCAGGTGTTATTTTTTGGGGCGCTGTTTCTAATTGCTCACATGTTCAACATAGTTCAGGTTCTCCTACCACACACGTAGAAATGCGGCACGGAGAGCCTGGACCATGCTGAACACGCGAGCCATTAGAACAACTGATGTGGTGCACGGGTGTTGCCACGTGTTCTTACACTGCTCCCAGACCCTGCATGCCAGCTTCCTCTTGGCCCCTACTCCCTACAAACAACCACTTGGCCCTGTGCCACCCAGCCCTCCAACAACACACAGCTTTCCCCCCAAGTACACAAAGAGAGCTGTATGTTGAAGGGATGTCTGGATGTTGGGTATTAAATGTTGGGTGGAAAAAAAATCATGGCTGGCCCACAAGGTAATATGTCTTCTGGCTTGTCACAGGCAGATGTTTGGGCCACAGGTGGCATTCAAGCGATTCTAAGAATCTAATAAAGAATCTACATAACTACATTTGATGTTAGTTAGAGGGTGATTAGAAGGGAGAATACTGGGAAAGGAATGGAAATCAACATTGAATATATTTAGGGTAAAAGATCTGAGATCTGGGTTGAAGCAATTTTTGTTATTTAGGCCACAGCAAGTAAATCTTATGGATGACATCAACGTGTGCATTGATTTTCGCCTGATTTTGAAATAAAAAACAAGATATATCTTACCCTGCGCCAATGGTCAACAAACTCAAAATGGGACAGTGTTTCGTAAACGCCTATCAGTTCTATCGCAAAAGATCACAAAAATGTCAGCGATGCCGTAAAAAGGCACTTGTACGGCAAAGGAACGGTGAAAAATCCGTACAAATGTGTTGTGTATAATGTGTTGTGCAACTATTGTGTATGCAAGCTGTTGTAAGATACAGTGCAGCACCCATTACAAACCTGTCATCGGATTAGTCTGTAATTGCTGTGATATTATTATCAACAACATTTAATGCGATGTGTTATTGTTTGACAAAGTGAACTACTAACAAATCCGATTATGTAGTCTCAGTCAGTCTGCCTTAGGAGACGCCCAGTCTAAGGAAAGCCTTGTCTCTGCGTCATTCCTCTACTCTTGCTTTGCTATACAAAACCGGATCTATAATGATTTAATGTTGACACCAGTGTTGCTTACTCTTTTATTGAATACAGGAATAAAAGACTTGTCGATTGTGATACTTTGTTATCGCTTCAATTTTTTGCCATACTTTGTGGTATTCAAGTTTGAAAATGTAGGCATCTTGTTTTTTTTGCCCACCTGTTTTATTTTGCGTGCACTAAATTTTCAGTCTGCAGAGGATGTCATCCATTAAATGTACTTGCTGTGGCCTTAGTAAAGATGCACATTACATGTAAGTCCTTTTCATCATGCAGTACCAGTTCATGTATATCTACTGGTGGTGGCAAGAACTTGCTTGGTCAACATCATAGTCTAGTCTCTGTCACGTACATGTATTTACATCTGAATGTCAAGCCTCCAAGACACAAAACATGGTGGTCACCCACCAGTTTGTCCCAGGGATGCTGGCTGGCTTTAATTGGCATTGTAACCTTTCATCCCTGCCTGGCTAACTAAGCTTAAATTTCTGGTGACTTTTTACCTGCTTGAAACAAACATCCACCCTAAAGATTTTTTCCCTCAGGGCTGAGGTGCACGGGTCAAATGCCATCCTTTGTCATCGACCATGCATATGTAGAAGACCCATTTCAGTGACTCAGGCATCTCAGCCCTGAGGAAGATGTTATATTATGCACTAGGTACACTTTTTCTACCAATAGATGTTCATGAAACATGCATATGGCTTAAAACAAAAGGTTAGTTTCACCTAAAAATCTAAAGAATTTTGTATTGTCAATCTTTAACAGCAATGGAATGGCTCTTACATGTCTAACGCTAAATAGAAATGTGCAACTACTGGCCTCCCCAAGTGTCATTGTTACCAAAAACCTGCCATGCAACAACTTGTGCAATATTTTCTACCATTACGGTAACAGTACTTGAGGACGCAAACAACAATCTGAGCACTTACTATAGATATTATGTTGTCTGGATGTTATAAATGAAGCGCAATTAATATATTCTCAGCATATGATCATGCCAATTAATCATTGTTGAGTGATTCTTAAGGCTTAAAAGCAACAAGTGCTGCAGTTATCTGATGAGATAACATCACAAACCTGAAGGTCTTTGTGTGATCTACATCAAGATGAAAGTACTAAACATAAAGCAGTTCTAATGTGCCTGAAACAGCATTCTGTAGATGTCAGTATTGGACAAGTTGTTTTTACAGCTCAGTAGATATCCTCAAAGGACGTCTCCTGAGGCTAGCATGTTTTGTTGCTACCCTTATTTCCCCCTTATACTGAAAAAATGGCACACTGACGTCATGGTATCCAGGACATCCACTTCAAAACAGTTTCCTGCAGCGCCTTGAAGGCTGTTTAAAATGTCACTGTGGTCCTTGGATAGCACACTGAGAAAGGATGTATAATATCAAAATGTCTTCTTTAAAGTATTACATTCTTTCGAACCTCCACAACATTTGCACACTGAGCGTAGGAGGATAGCAATGGGAATTACTGATAGTCTGCAATAACAATCTTTTCATCAAATTGCATTTGAGGATACATGACTATTACATGTATTAGCCATTTAGTAAAGAAGAAAAGACTCTAAAAATTGTAATTACTGTAAGACATTCAACCTGTAAAGAATGTTATTGTTATTGTCTTATAACCTGCAAGAGTTGTATGAAGTATGAATAGATGGACTGTGTGTTTTATGGGTGGGGGTTGCTGGTGAATGTGTGACAATGTGAAACAGTTTTTATCAGGACTTGTAAATGAAGTGATTTAATTTTGCTGTTAGGAGAAAATGGCATGTTTGTGGTGGTTTTGAGTTCACAATAGCACTATCATCACAGCCGCCTCCAACACATACACAATGTATAGTACGTACATGTATATAATAGCACTAAACAAGGGGATGGGCAGGCAGAAGACAGAACATACATTTTCGCAGTGGTTTTCAGTTTGTGGTGAAGAAGTCACTGTGAAAACCGCAAACATAAAACCACCGTGAACTTAAATGCATTGACAGCAATGGAAAATAAGTGTACACAAGACATTTGACACTGATAGATAGTGCAGGGGAGGAAGGAAATAAAGTGTGTGAATTGTTGACCTGAAAAAGAAAGCATTTTCAGTCACACACAAGCATTATGAGCACCAATGTATGCGTGCACGCACTCATGCACACACACACACACACACACACACACAGAGATACAAACACACACACACAGATACACACACACACAGATACACACACACACACATATACAAACACACACACACACACACATACACACACAGATATAAACACATACACAGTCTTGTTGATACCGTGAAAGTGCTGGTAGGCCTTGAGGCTGTACACAGTATCCAAACGTCTCTTCCTGTTCCTTAATTGCTGACGTCAGTGAGAGAAACTTGACAAAGTAGATTCGATCGTGGGATGACTTACAAAAATACAATGAGAATCTTCACTCTGAAGTTACATCCTGGGGACCTGTTTGCATTTCCCAATTTGGATCCTGTACTTAACAATACAGTATTTGACAATGCAGACTTCAGCTGTTAGCCTGCTGTTAAAGTTAGCTTTTGTGTATGTACCTGAAAACATTTTATGGCAATAACGACTTTAACTAGTACTGTAAATCTTCTATATATTATCTGTGGTTTCATTTTAAGTGAGCATGTACCATGAAATTATATACCTCCGCGGATATGTGCTTTGTAATTCTACTGTATAACAGTTAAAGTATTACAGATTTGCTCCAACCGCGAAGTTAAAACATGCAAAAACCTCCTTTCCCTCTAGCCTCCGTTGCAGGCTCTGAACCGGCTTTTTGGGGGGGCTAAATAATACACTTTTTGCAGCCAGCCCGTAACTATCAGCCAACCCTGTAACTATCAGCCGGCTGATAGTTACAGGGTTGGCTGATAGTTACGGGCTGGCTGCAAAAAGTGTATTATTTAGCCCCCCAAAAAGCCGGTTCAGAGCCTGCAACGGATAGTTACAGGGTTGGCTGATAGTTACAGGCTGGCTGCAAAAAGTGTATTATTTAGAGCCTGCAACGGAGGCTACTTTCCCTCCTACTGTGAAATAAAGTAAATGTATGAATTCAAAGTAATAAATGCAATTACAGTGTTGTAGTTAGCATCGGGCAGGCAGTCGTGTCAAGATGCAACACCAGGTTCTGAACATGACAGATTCAAGCACTTTGTGATGCTGTATTCTACAGAATTTTATCACATATTGTGTCCATCTATACAACTCAAAATTTCAGGGAAGATTAGATTGGCTCGTGTGCCATATAAGATTTCTAATATATGTGAAAATTTTGGAGGGTTAAGAGACATATTAATGCTAGCCAAAATGTTGCTTTTAAAATCAAGGGTATTCACTGAAATAACTAAAACAGATGTGAGTCATACAATTTCGTACCTGGGTTCGTATTAGTATTCATGATTCCCATTAAGCTGAAGGAGAGTACATCTAAATGGTGGGCGTTCCAAGGTGGGCATGTCAATCAAATTACACATAACCAAGGACAAAACTGCTTGACATGTAATAAACCAGGGACAGTACAATTTCCTAGTCTAGAGGGGGTTCTACACCTACACCATCAGGAAAATTCCCACATGTTATTTTCATAAAATGATACTGTTTATCAGGGCTCAAAAAACTTTTCCGCATCCCTACACTAGATCACACTAGACATCTTTATGTGCCTTCCAGGCCATCAAAAACATTATGTTTTAAAATGTTCCTAGTGGTACAATTCTAAATTGTGTTATCTGCTCTATTCGAATCTTAGGGTGTTTCTATGAAGACTACAGTGACGTGGTATTTAAAGAGCCCTAGATAGTGCAATAGCATAGAGAGTAATGCCTTCTGGACTTCATTATTTTCACAACTGGTATTGCTCAGTGAACTGCTTTTGCATGCCATTTCTTCACCAGTTGAACTTCATGATGCACCTTTACACTTGTGTGTTGGGCTGGAAGGCAAATCACATTTGAGGATTTCGCTCTAACAGGATGAACATATTTTGTATCAGACCAAAAACACCCACTGGTACGTCAATGGTTAACCTGGCCTTGTCGGCTCTTTTTCTATAAAAAAATCAGTGTTGACAAAACAGCATCAGACAGGCTTTTGTTATTCTCTCCATTTCATTTCGATTCATTGATATTTTTCACATGTTGTAAAAAAGACAAGTCAAAGAAATACATGTATATTACTTAGTAAATTGAGATTATGAGCAATCAGAGTAATAAAAAAACTGACAAATGATTTTTGTATTATTCTCTTTCAGGTTGTGTGTTAGTCTGGAGGGCAAGTATACTGGTTGAAGAATTCAGATTCAGATTCCTGCTCTAAGTCTAAGTCTAACAGGATGGACATATTTTGTATCAGATCTGCGAGCTCAATGGCCTATAAAAAATTCAAGTCTCTTCTCGTCTGCTCTTTTTTTTAAAACAATCACAGTGTTGACTAATCTGCACCCGACAGGCTTATGTTGGGGAAAACGGCAACAACAATGAGAATCAAATAAGCTACCGGTAATGTGCAATCTGGGCACGTAATGAAAAAACAAACAAGCAACAAAATGGCACATTACTTTCATTAGTGGAATGTTGGCTGCTGGAAATTATGGCCTAACACACAGATCAATAAAATTTTCATCAAGTGTTTGGGATGGCCAAATATGGTCATAATAACTGACTGGTTGGAGCTTTCCTATTTGTATTTGTTAAATGTTTATAAATGTCTAAATCTGCATAGCTGTCGCAAAGTTAACTACTTCTGCTTTGAAATATGTTCAAAAGCAATCCACCAAAATTGAATATAATGTTGAGTAGATGTGTTTATTCATAATATACCATATACATGTACATATATACACACACACAAACACTGGTCTATTGGTTTGAAAGATGTAAATAGACAGTAGCTGACCCGTAACAAAAATGGCATCACAAAGGAAAGCGTAATCATGTGCTGCAAACATTCTTCTTTAATGATACACTGTTTTGGAAATATAAATCATTGAAAATCCTTTAATTTGATTCTAATCTTCATGTTCATTTCACACTTTACCCTTTGGATAAATTTCAATGCTACAAAAAATCTAAATTTTTTTTACACTCTCTTAATGCCAACTAAACTGTCAAACAATTTAGACTTGGTGCCAAATGGCTACAACAATATTGAAGCTGCAAACACAGTGAGACGCATTCCAACTGTGAGGTAAAGGCTCCTTCAAGAGACAACCTCAAATTAGGGTCCCTGCACAAGATATCCTCCCACTGCTGAAGTGCGCATGCATGATGCAGGGCTGATGTGCCGAGAGATCCAACCTCAAGATATCACCTTGACATTGCCAGACACCAGATTCCAGGAACTGAATGCAAATCAGCTGGCCATGGAATATGGAAGAGTTCTCGGAAGGTTTGCATAATTCATAGGTTTCTGGGAAAGTTACAAACCCTGCATATAGCGTGTAATACCATCAATCCGTCATTTCCAGATAACTGATGCAGACAGCAACATTTTTTGGAACTGGATTCAAAATAGAATTCACAGCTCTTTGATTCTAAATCTCACGGATTTCAGACCTCAACCTTAGCTAAAAGAAGAAAAATGCCTTAGCCTCACATCTACATGTGAATACCTTTTTAATTTGTCAGTGCAGTCTGTATTTTGTGATGCTATGATCAAATTCTATTTTGCATTCTTGACCAGCATGAATCCTTTGACAAGAAGAAGAATACCGTATTTCTAAGTAAAAGTAATGATCATTTCCTTGTCAAAAGGACAACGAAATCCTCTGGGGGTCAGTATTGGTAGTACATACATGCACCAGTACTTCTCCTTGAATTTAGAGGTCTGCATCATCCCAAAATTTATGACAACTGACCTGTGAGGCTCTGCTGATGTATTAAAAAGCTATTACTGTAATTCAAAGTGTAAACCAAGGGCAACAGATAACAAAGAGTCCACATCATGTATGAATGTGATGCCATTAAATCATGAATCAGCTACATGTACAAGTACAATATAGCATTGAGACTATTGTTGTTAATCTATTCCTACTGCATACCATTTACACAGTCTGATGACATTGGTAAGAACTAATGGAGTAAGTTGTCAACATCTCTGTATAGCCTATAGACCTTTTATTCAAGCATGCAGTACTATACAAATAGAGAAGACAGTTAGGTTTTTAGAATTTGCTTAATACTTGGCACTAAACCTGTCTAAAACTTAGAATAAAACACACTTATAGGGAATGTTCCGATCTTGGTCTTGAGAAAGCATCGATTTGTACCAACAGTTTGTAAATTCATGTATAAATATGATATATCTTGACAAACAGTGACAGCTATGATTGGAATTTATTGCCTTTCCTTTTAACAAATCTTTTCAGCCTCTGGTACTGAAAATCATATTTATAAAAATAGGTTTACACTATGGACTATCTAAATTGATTATCCAAGGCAAGTAAAATATAATATGTATGTATAAATGGATTGAGAGTGTACAACTCTCCTTTTAAAATGTAAAAACACAATTACTATACAACAGCTACTGCTCTAATTTATGGACAAAAGTCAGGTATACCAAGTAGGCTTGCTTTTCTTTCACTCACCCTACTTTAAAAATGAAAATAAACAGACACACAAAAATATGAAACTGTTTAAATAAAGACCATTTTAACTCTCATATACCTCAAATCTTTGAGAAGTGACTGTATTTTGAGAGTTTTGGGCAGCTTATTGAATATCAAGGGTTTACATGTAGTTGAATCTACTGATGACTTGCTCCAAGTGACCTTCAAAAATCTTTGCACCATGGCAATTTTGCAAACTTTACATCTTTTGACGGAAGTCAATTCATCAAATGATTTATGTGACATTCACTATTAGTTTATATTGATTTCTATCACACTTGCTGGTACATACCTATTAAGTTAATTTACAGTCTGAACCTTACAGTTCCCTTCAGAACAGGTATTTGCTGATTATCAAAACTGCATAATTCAAAAATACTATGGAAAAGGGGTAGCAATTTGGGAACATCTCATTTATACCTGTTAAAAAAAACATACATGCAATTTTCCAAATATAAACTATCTACCTCCCTCACATTTCTTTACGTTCTGATGCAGTCATCTATTAGTGGTGTACGTGTGTGAGGTAAATGTACCTATGGCGGCCACTGAGTGCTATGTGTCGGTCTCCGGTAACTCAAGCCCCTCCTGTATGCCTGGCATGTGCTGTACGCCCGAAACGGGATGTATCCAGGATGTGGTCTGCGTCACATGGCTATGAAGGAAAGAGAAAAACGTCACGTTAACACCTTTCATCCCCCAACTCGATACCTTCGAACTTCCCTAGCTTGAATGTCAAAGATAATGGCTTCTCTGTTGTTAACTACTAGTAAGCGAGTGTGGGTACAGATTTCAGACCCACCTCATAATAAACAATATAATCTCAAGCAGAGGCAAAAATTATTGACATTTATGGGCAGGTTCGGTGAAGTTTTCTAACTTTTTGAATTTAGCATTAACAAAGTGAACATTGAGCTATGGATTAATGTAACTGTTACATTCATACAAAAGAAAAAGGATGACATTTGCATCACTTGATAATCAGCAGTGCCCCAACCTCTTTAACTGATATATCTGAAGAGACCTAGACTTATTCCTAGTGACACTTGACAATGTTAACAGGCAAGAGTTGCTCTTAACCTACATACAGAAATTGGAAGCCATTTAGAATGCTCTGAGGATACTTCAATGTGTTCTTCAAGGGAATTTGTTATGTATGCTTTACCTCATTTGCTAATTTTATACCTAGAAATGACACTTAGTCTACATTGAAAGCAAAGTGTCACATTTTTTTCGAAATACCAACTTTCATCCTTGCACTTAAAAGAATCAAGAAGGTGGCTAGGGTAGCTAACTGTACCTGACACTTTCTTGGATATTTCATTCCATTACTCCCTTATCATTTTCTGTATTCAGTCTGTAGTTGCTGAAATATATCATTAGGCCCACCCTTTAAAGTCCCAAGCTCTTACAGTCTTGTGCAGTTAGAATATGTGTTGGTGGAGACCAGATTTGATTGCTATATTTGTCAAATTTGGAATTATCTTGTACATACTTGTACATGCAGTATTTCACCTAAAATTTGCTCTTCCATTTTTGGAAAACAATTAAACAATGTATCAATCAATGTACATGTAGCTTTCAGTGCCTTTTCACAAATGAAAAAAAATAGATGAGGCTGACATTTGGTGCAAGTGTCTATGAATCTATGTCTGATTCTAAACCTTGACATATCACGTATCATGCACACGTCGAGTAAAGTGCTCATATCAAGGCCTCGCCAATATTGTTTGGTAATGAAAGTATACTCTCCGAGCAGAGGTTGGTGGGGAGGATTGTAACATTTTTATCATATGCCCGTTTTTTGGTCCGCTCTCCCCACCACAAAAAACGAAACACTGTGAGCAATTTTCATCCATATGTTGAGAAGGGTTCCTTGGTTCTGGGCTGATGAATATTAATCATTTATCTTATCTATTGGTTCAGCTGTGAAAGATGGAATCATATTGTTCAAAATAAACATCCTTAAAATGCAGCTTCAAGTTGACAGGGCCATTTTCTGTGTGCTGCACTCACTGAAGGTCAATGAAATATACAACGTATCACTGAGGCTATGTTTAGCAAATAAACCGGTCAATGACTTCTCTAACTGCAACACAAATTGACATTGAAGTACATGTACTTGGTTATTACTGCAAGGACGTCTTTGCAACATCAATGCATGGTATTTATCCATGGCAAACTGGTTTCTGCTAAGTGCTGTTAGTGAACATGTGTCATCGTTTTTAGAACATTTAGATATGTGTAGAAGGGACATTATGGAAACGTTAAATGCAGAATGACCTATTGTTACCTCCACTGGTTTTCTACAGGACGATGAACCTAGTAGACATGTGTGGATTCATTCCTCAAGCTAAACCGACATCTTTCACACCGCAGTCATCCCTCAGAAAGACACCTGGAGCCACATAGTTCCTAATTTAGAACATTTATTTAGTCTGTACACTTGAAAAAGCTGTCACGGCGAAACCGGTTGTGGTACTAGACTGAATAAAAGTTCTAAACAGGAACTACACGGCTTCAGATGTCTTACTGAGGGACAACTGCGGTGTGAAAGATGTCGGTTAGCTTGAGGAATGAATCCACTCTACTTTATACTAGTAGACATGTATTGTAACTGAGTGTCGGTACATGAAGTAGACGTACATGTAGAGCAGCCTAAGGAAACTGCAGTTATTCCTTTACATTCTAATTGATATTTAGTTTCTGCTTTCTCCTTCAAACCACATCAGGTCTAGCCTGCAGTCTTTTTTGGACATCAAATACTCCCCCTCTTTAAAGAAGACTTGTGAGGTTTTATTTTGAGGATTTGTTTGTTCAGACCCTGGATCTTGTATAGTGCATTAGCCCTTCCCATTTAACATGTAAAGGCACCTCCTCTAACACAGGATCCCATTTCACGTCCCTTCCAAAAGATGGGAGCCGCCCCAACCGAGATGCCCAACCCAAAAGCAAGTAGACGCAATCCAAGACTGCTAAGTTCTGCCGTGGGGTGGTGTGGCGTAACGGTTAGGATGTTTAGCTAGAGGTCCTCGGTTCAAATCCTGTCATGTCACCGATCTTGTGCCCGTGGGAAAGGCACTTTTCACAACTTTTCTCACTCGACCCTGCTGTAAAAATGGGTACCAGACTTTGGTTTGAGAGTTAAAAGGCGGTGGAAGAAGAGGGTTAGGCTCCGCCTTCCTTGACATAGTGGATAACAACCCCTAAAGGCTATGGGACTACCTTCCCGTTTTAAGTTCGGCCATCGTATGTACTTTGCAGTACCATTATTCCTCTGTTCTGCGGAAGTTGCTTCTTGGAAAGCCCAGGCTACACTGTTAAGTACAAACTCGCCTGGAACACCTGTGACAGGGTGATCATGTCCTAGGTATGACATAAATGATATTTACATAACACCAGGTTGATATTAGCCTTAATGTCAAGTGTCATGAAATCGATTAATGCAGTTGAACGATCACATGAATGTTACATAAAGAAACCTTTTAATGTCGGAGAGTTTGCTTTCTTTATGTAACACTTTTTTTTCAAGAATTCACACTGGTGTAAAGCTAGAAAAAAACATGCTGATCCTAGATTTGATAAATAGCCATCACTGTAGATGGCCACATCTGTGCTTTATGTAAAAGCTAACTGCACTGAAATTTAAGAACTTTATAGGGACTTAATTGGACAGCGTAAAGCAAGTCAACCCACAAAATTTATATAACACCATGACCATTAACGCAATAAGAAAAGAAGATACAAAAAGCGTTTTATGTGTACATACCCAGAAAATTAGATTCTTTACATAACCCTAAACAGATTACCTATTGGTAATACAATTTTAAAGCTACCTATATTGGAGAAAAAGAATTTGTTGGTTGTGTAAGAGAAATGAGGTGTCAGTGTAGGTCAATGGGTAAACAAGATCAAGACAGAAGTTGCAGTAGCATAGTGGCATAGGCAGGTAGATTATGTTTTTTGTTTCCATCATGGATGTCAGTGTTGATCCCGCTAGCCTGGTTCCCTACCCGTTCCCTACCTGTTTTTCAGACTAAAAAACTAAACTGGATGGCATTCCAGCTAGGGTTCTGCAAGTTTTAAGTTATATTGACAGAGGAATGAGACAAGGATGTTTGGAAAAGTGGGACGTATTTAAATTGCTTAATGATTCAACCTCCTTGCATGCATGTATGGCATTCTGTGGGTGTAGCAATCACCACAATTTACTGGCTTTCACAGAATGAAAAGCAAGGTGCAGGTGGTGTAGACATATTATTTGTATGGAAAAATTGTAACCCTGTGCATGTCTTCAATAAAATGTTTTCATCAAGTCTTAGAAAAAAATCATGAGGTTATTTCAGCCCCCCAAATATGCCTTGCCAGTAGATACTGTAACAGCATATCAGTGGCAAAGACAGTGCATCCTTTGTTACTAAAAATTTCTAAACCCTTTTTTACAACATAAATGCAATTTCATATCCTTCTCTTTCAGAGGCAACAGTTGCATGAACAGTTATAAATTGTTACAAATGTACCACCACAACAGGAAGACATCACAAACAGTACAGCAAAACTACAAGAATGAAGATGAAGTTATCTAGTACATTGCAGTACAAGATAACATTATAACCTCTGCCCCTCCCTTGGAATGATATCCAAGGCTGCAATGCACAACTCATGAGCGAAACATGAATGTCAATCATAACGACTTCTATCCATGGCCACAACCATTTGGGCTATCACAGTTGATGATACATCTGTATCTGTATAGCCGGTATAACCGCCCTTCGGTGTAACACACCAGCTAAGTCATTGCATGGTGACTTGATGATTGGCATCTCCCGATGAAAATTTTTGTGAACTACTAAATGTGCACTGCACTCTGGGATATCTCTCAAGAGTCAAGTTGTCAGCCTCAGCGAGACCGATAACTGAAGCCAACTGGCATACTCACCCTCATGGACCTCTCACTGGACCCGTGGCACGCTGGCGTTGTCGCTGCGGCCGATCGAATTGACAAAGCACTCAACGAATTTCATCAACAACAAAAAAATCTTTCAAAGCTTTGTCTGTTTTGTTGTCTTTTTTGGTCATACTTGTACGTTTTAATGATATTTTCATTATAAAGTCAAGGGTAACACAAATCCAGTTTAAGATGCAGCGACGATGCCAGCGTGCCGCGGGTCCAGTGAGAGCGGGGCTTTAATTACACAAAAAGTTGTTAAAACTCTAGTTATTAGTAATGATGGTGAAGCAAGGGTTAAAAAGCCATGCTCTTACTTTATGTAATACTTAGCTCCGTCCTCTGTGTAAGCTTCCTCCCAGCCATACGGTAATGCTGATGGGACACACAAACATGCAATGTCAGTATGCTACACAAGTCAGGACATTTTGATGGTGACAATGAAGACACAAACACACAAAAACAACACATTCTGGTGAACACACAATGCTTTAAACAAGTATTACTAAATGTATTGCTTATGGTTAGTTATATGTACAAGTCATGTAACATGTAACAATCTAGTTCATATTTGACATATGACTTAAAGGAGTCCTAAACTCCAGAAGGTGGTGTTATTTTCCACTAGATTACATGATTGTATGTATCAATTAATACATAATCAGCCGACATTTTACAGAATTCTGCTTGTGGTAAATTTCACAAGGTGTGTTTTTTAAAACAATATGATACTCACTAAACCTGTGCAGACCCTACCCAAGTATACCCTATGCGTAAACATACATCATTAATCATGGATATTTTCGGCATAAATGAGGGTGGTTAAGGCCAATTGTTAATTAGATATAAAAGAACACATAGCAAGACAAGTTTTTCTTACCCCCCCCTGACATTCTTTTTGTAATCTAACTTTTGTCAGGCCTTGCCAGGCACATTGTATTAGGCCATAGGCTAAGGTTGTTTAATTTAATTAATCAGAAAATAGAGGGTCACCTGGGGAATTCGGTAGAATACTGAATGCTTTTTGATGCGCACGGGACTAGTGGGTACTTTATCGTATATTGTAAAAAGTATTAATTTTTACTTCCTAAAATTATCATGCATTGAAAATAACTCCCCCTCTGAAGTTTAGGACTCCTTTAACCAGAATGCTACCAAGTAGATAAGTCAAATCTTGTAGACTAAGTGCATGATGTTTATTCATGAAAGGTTGCATGTATGCTTTGTATTTGTTTCGGCAAAATACCTTTTATTGTGAAGAAAGGTTAGATCTGAGACCTAACATATCAGTTTTATGGGGATCAAATATTAGTATTCTGCAAACGATCACAGAGCCATGACATATCCATATTTGGTTATGCCTCTGGTCTCCCATGTGAAGGGATTGAAGTACTGATACCTTGGTAACTTGAGCTATTAAACATTATTTTGCATATACTGACTCAAATGCCAGTCG
Source organism: Branchiostoma lanceolatum (assembly GCA_035149815.1). Lineage (NCBI taxonomy): Eukaryota > Metazoa > Chordata > Leptocardii > Amphioxiformes > Branchiostomatidae > Branchiostoma > Branchiostoma lanceolatum. Next base: position 14,321,544 of record CM068871.1, on the reverse strand, counting down.
TTCTGTTGTTCATGTGTTGAAGGGAATAAAATTGGTACATTGGTCTAATTATCCAATGCAAGAAAACTGTGAATATGGGACAACTCTTCAGTTTTCTTAGGGACAACTGGTGTGATTGAAGTTCGAACACGTGACAACAGATGCCCATAGGTCCAAGTCTCAGTAAGTTTAGCCTCCTTTGCAGGCCTTCTAGGCAGCGCCAGCGTTTATTTTTGGGAGGAGCGCTGGTTTGTGATTTTCAACATATCGGGACCCTAGGGTGGCAAAACCGATCTCTCTGGCAACGAGACCCTGGTCCTGACATGTTGAAAATCGTGAATCTGTGCTCCCCCCCCCCAAAAAAAAAAATTAAATGCCGGCGCCACCTATACGTAGCAGGCCTGCAAAGGAGGCTACAGTAAGATGCGTCAGCAATTGTCGTCCTGGCAAAATCAGTGATACATCCTTAAGGATTACTTCCTTGGGGTGACCTGACCAGGAAGGGGGGGCTGGTGTCACGTGCTGCTGCCAAGGGTCGTGGTGTGGTCACGTGCTTAAACTATTTGGGTCAATAATCCCCAAAAAGGCCATATTCAAAGTAATGCTGTAACTCTGCAAAACCACCTGTGCAGCCGTCATGATATAGATTACTGAGTCTTAACTACTACTGACACGTGACAGGCAGACATGAGAAATTGAGTCACGTGCTGGTACATCCCCTGATCTGTTTCAATACGGTCACGCGTGTATTTGGGTTGTTAATCTGTAAAGGGCTAAAAGGTAAGGCTGTTTTACTACCGGTAATGCAGCTGCTTCTGACATGTGACCTGCGAGGCAGGACACCTGTGACCGGGAGTCTGTGCCCTAGACTTGGGTAGGTCACATGGCCAAATAACCATGTCAGTCAACCTGAAGAAGACTATCATTGCGTACAGCTAAAAATTTAATATCAAATTGCAAGTAAAATCACACGACATTTTGCCTGCATGTGAAAAATCATCACTGCTCTCCTTTCTACTTGTTTGCCTTTTTCTCAGTAGCGTTTGCTATCAAAGTGGGAGGCACCGGGGGGCAAAGTCAAGCATGAGCCTTTTATGAAACCATAATCCTGTAAGGCTACAATGTATTGCTGCTTATGAAAGCCAAAAGTTCTTGGGGGAATGTCCGCAAGTCTTGTATAAACAGTATCACATTTATTTACAGTTAGTTAAAGTGTTTGTTATGCAGCACTAGGTGGGCTCACCCACTGTTACATGACATTAATGCATTAAGTACCTACGACTGGCTCAGTGACCTTTAAGGCTCAGTGACCTTTAAGGCTCAGTGACCTTTAAGGCTCAGTGATCTTTCAGATGTAGACAAAATTTGAGTTTTCTTCCAAAGTGAGAACATTTTTTAAGGTTGTATTGTTGGGCTAAAAGGACAAGATACAATTGTTAATAATTCTAAATGAGAATTAGTGCAACTCAAAATTCATCACAGTAACAGAAGCAACAGAAAGAACTAAATTTGTAAAAAAAGGTTAAGCCACACAAACTAACATTGATTATGAATGTCACAAGAATGTTTGAGACCGTCCCCACGGCTAAAACTGCGCGATATGGGCGACCCATTAGGCAGAACACGACCTGTTTTCCCTGGATTTTCCGACTTAGGACTACCAGCAGCCAAAGTGCACATGTTATGCACGAGGCATTTCCAACTAAAGGTGGCATTAATATGATAAGGTTACGTAAACATCCACATGTACATATATGGTATGAAAAACAAGTTCCAGCCTCTATGATGTTATGTTACCATGGCGACTAAACCAGAGGCTGACCTCTCAGATTTTCTACTTTAATGTCATATCAGCCAAATAAGTCGTCGGAAGGATGTGGATGACTTGGACGAAAAACTTTCCTTCTTTGAAAGCTAATCCATAAAAGTAATATGTCAGATTGGTTCAGCGTATGAAAAATATTGAAGGGGTCGTTTATATAATTTGTGTACTTTATATAACGGACACCTGTTTCACTCTGCAATGATGTGTTTTGATCCTAATTAAGTCGAACATTGGGTCATGACAGTGTATGTAGCTTAATGTTGGTGGGGTGCTGTTTATGAACATTGGAAGGTTCACATGGCACAAGCATGTACTTGAGTGATGGGAAGAAGCTCAGTCCTATAAAATGGGAAGTCACAAAGCCTAACTTGAAGGATGGACACAGTGTATACCAGATTTTTTAAAGGAAACTTGGTTGGTAAAGATGGCTGTAATATATGCAGTAAGATTTGAGAATTATCAAGTTGAACGTAAAAACAAACTTCTAGCTGAAGATTATAGATAGATAATAACTGTGGGTTTTCAGTAATCTCCAAGCAGATCTACACGGTGCCCAAATCGTACAAGCTAGCCAGAGAAGCCCCTGTCAGCCAGAGAAGGTCCAGTCAGGGGCTTCTCTGGCTAGCTTATATGATTTTGGCACAGTGTACATGTAGATCTGCTTGGGGATTAGGTTTTCAGTAGCCTTCACCAGGCCTTCCTATGGATTGTAGAATTTGACACAAAAAAAGGAATAATTGGGCAGTAGAGTCAGTCCATGGCAAGGTTAATAATTCTCCCTCGAAATAAAACCCTATGGTAGCCAAACTTCCCTGGCAAATATTCTCCCTATAGCCTGCGTAGTTAGTCTGCTAGAGACATGTAACAATAACTGCATCAGCCAACTGGATGTATTAGTTTGGAAAAGATGCTGTGATATAGTACCATGTAGGGTCAACAATTCTACACTACAATCAAGCAGAAACATCAAGTTCAGGTAGCATGACATGAGGTAAACAAGTTCAAACTCACGTTCTACTTCGACAATAGACTTCACCGCTTTCACTACGTCCTTGGCTTCGGCGGCCAGGTTTGCGTTTGTCGTCCCCTTCCCGTGTCTGGCGAGATAGCCGGGAGGTCGCGTTCCCACCGCACTCTCGCCGCGTCGACTTCTCCCCAAGGGGGCTCCTTGAGATTGGTCCGTTAAGACTTCGTGCACGAGCTGGAAGTAAGCAACAGGTCGCAGCGACCATGTTTTTGCTGGGGCACTACTTGTGAAAGCCGTCAGAATAAGCACTAAGCTGTTCCAGAAGGTCTCCTGTCTAGAGCGCTTTCTTAAGGAAAAGTCAAGGTCTGGGTGACATTGAGCTTTTTCGGTCAGGTTGTAGCCCAACAAGTATACAGCCAACTTATTTGGTAAAAAAACAACAGGACTCCCACTTGTAGTGAGCCCCATTTGATAGCAAGCCAATTCAGTAAGTGGTTGGCCCTGAAAAATAGCCATTTGCTAGTTGGGCAACCCTGGCTGTTAAAGTACATGTATAAACACGTTCATGCCGAAGCAATAAATAAAGTAAGTGAAAAATGGTTTATTGCTACAGAACTGAATACAATCTAAAATACTTTTTGAAATACTTCTAGCTTTACTGTACAAATGTAATACGATCATGCTTGAAAAATAAAAACGAAAAGACAACTTTTTTTAGTGTTATTCTGTATGAGACTAGTCTGTATCATAATCAATCAATATCCAGATCTGTAGAACAGTTAAAATATGCAATGATTCTAACACCGATAAGCATGTAGATGAATGGGTACAATCTTACCTCTGCAAACTTGAGCAGTTTTTCAGTGGCCACTTCGTACGTTTTCTTACCGCTGTAAGACTTCTTCAGCTGACAGTCGAGCACCGTTATCCGCTTCTTCATCTCTTCTGAATTCTCTGACGACTGAGAGGGGAGAAAAACTATGTAAAAACTGAAGAATAAAGGGTTGAGACCAGGGACACTGTGACACTGTTTTTCTAATGCTGCATGTTGGTTTAAAACATAAAGAGCTGCACAGGACTCCAGTAAAGGGGCAAGACTAACAGTCCTTTTTTACGCAGATTGAGCATTATGTAACTGTACAAAACTAGCGTGTTATGCCTGAAGGCGAAAAGACTGGGAAACAAAGACCGTGGGAACCGTGGGAAAAAAATGCAGCTTAATAGCACCTTTAATTAGTTGAACATAATTCACACACTGTAAAATGGCAAATGATTGCGGTGGTTTTATGTTTGCGTTTTTTTAGCTCTTCAACGTGAACTTAAAACCAACACGAACACTTTTGTATTATCTTCTACCCGCCTACCCCCTTGTTTTAACCGCAAACTTAAAACTGCTGCAAAGACTCCATTTCCCTCCTACTGCGAAATTGAGTCCATGTGAAAATTTCCCCTTTTAAAGTACATATTACATGTATGAATGTTTCACAAATTTTCCAAACTTATGAATGGAACCTTACTAGCCATACTCTGGAATGTTATAAAGAATATAATGCATGTCTTTGGGGTTCTGGTTCAATAGTTCTGTTAGGGAACACTGACAGGGGAGGGGCAGCATCTGGAGTATGTGCGGGATGACAGCCTGCCCACGAATGTGTCCAGTGAGGGGCTGTCTACAATGCAGGCGGAGAGGTTGTTCCGCTTGGGGATTATTCTGACAAAGTACGCAAATTATGCAGTGTCATCAGATGCAGGCAGCAGAATCTGTACTTATGGGCGTGGTTGGCATGGGTAAGAGTGTGTACCGGAATGAGGCGAGTGTGCGGGACAGCTATGCGACCGTTGGTTATCTTGACCAGTTGTGCGTCATGGTGTCATGACTGGAGTGATGGCCATTTTAGGTCCTGTAGGAGGGCTGTAACGCTGTCGTCATGTCGTCTGTGGCTACTTGTTACTGGATTTTTGTAGCATGAAAAATCTTTGGAAGCACTTGCCTTGTTTTCCCTACACAACCTGGATACTTGACACTCTTTGACATACACATAGAAAACTACCAGTACTGCAGCACCCTAGGTGTAAGTCAAATACCTTAGGAGCAGTCTGCTGTGCCTTGAGGTCGGCTATTTCCTGCTCCAGTAGTCTGATGACCTCCTCATAGTCCTGCTCCATGCTGCGCGCGGCACGGTGAGCCTCCTCCGCCAGATGGACCTTCGACCTGAGCGAGCGACTCTCGTGGATTGCACCTTGGGCCTCCTGTGGGAGTCAGGATCATCACAGTTTATGCCTACAACGTTTCTTTTAACGTGCAAAAATGATGTAAGGCTCTACAGTAATTCTTTCAAATATCCAAATATGACTGATGCAATCGCTCTGTACACTGATATGCCCATTTTAGCTGTTTTTGGAACAGAGTCAGTTCAACATTTTACCCTCACAATTAAGCAGCTATTATTATATCCTGGGAAGAGAATCTTGGTTGGGGCTGCAACCATTTTTTGGAAGGGACGTAAACGGGGGTTCCATGTTGGAGGAGGTACCTTGAGCATGTTAAAGTGGAAGGGCTAGCAACCTCACCCTGTAAAAATATACCCTGCTACAGAAACTCACCCTTCTTACTCTGAGTAACTCCTCCTCTGCTCTACTACACGCCCTCTCCTTGTCTTGTAACAAGTCCTGGAAGCAAAATCCGGAAGCATTAAGCACCTATGGTATAGGTTATCACTGGGCTTTGAGGTGTAAGTGTAAGATCTAGTGGACAAAAAAAATGGAAACAACACCTTTTCATCCAATAGTTTTAAACACAAAGATCTTATGAGAGATTTTTTGGCAGGAATCATACCCTAATCTTTGAAAAGTGATACAGAAGCAGTTCATTGCTTGCCTTTAATCTCTGCACTTCCTTCAGCGCGTTGTCTCTTTCTTGTCTTATTCTGTCCAGCTCAGGCTGGCTAATGTTGGGTCTGGACACCACCGTCTGTAAAAGCACATGATGCAAACAAAATGTCAAGCACAAAAATTAATGCATATTTTTATAATGATATTATCATTCAAACAAAGACCCCAGGTTGATTTACGAAGTACTCCTTATATTGAAACCTCCTTGACTTTTGACATTGACCGTATGGTTGCAAACTGATACAGTACTGGATATCGGTACAATACCATTTTCATGAAAATGATTTAGGCACAAGTCCAAAATACTGGAACATCAATGTACCAGTGCTGTTATTCTTCGCACAAAAGTGAAGATTTAGCATGTCTGGACCATATTTGATCTGAGATCCTCTTGGAGGCATTGGTTATCTGCATAGGATACCTGAAGTCTATATAAAAATTCTACTAATTGTTTCTGTTATCATTCAAGACCACAAATGACTTAGTTCAATTATAGGTATGGGACAGGACCTGTGTCTGTACCTGTACCTGATGCTACATTTAGGTATGCAGTCTTAACTGACTGGTGCCATGTAACAGACCTACCGGTAGTCTGTAAACAGGTGGTTCGACAATGCTGCTGAGATCTGGCCCTGCGTACAGCATGGATCCCAGGCTGATGCCTTTCTCCTCAAGCTCCAACTTGTACACGTCTTTTGCTACTGAGACAAACTCTGCAGAAGTAAGATGAGCGTTGGGTTTAGAAATGGTTAAGCTATGACAGTAGTTTTTCCACTATTGTCACATTTACTAACATACTTCCACCAGGGTACATAATTCCGTCACCCTGAAAAGACAGTCCCACTAGATCTCCATCCCAACATCCCCCCAGTATAATGGACTCCTGTATATCTAAACTGTACATATCTGAGGGCTGCTGCACTAACATGAGATATCTCTCAAACCCACTGTTTTTCAAAGTGGTAGATTTATGTAAGCCAGTGGATTAATTTTAATGGGGGTTATGTGTAGAAAAAACACAACCGAAAGAGCAAAGACAGTCTTTTCAGCTTTTTTGCTTGTGGCTTACTTATGATCACTGTCTCATATATTCTTACAGTGTCAGTTTTTCTGAGACCAATCATGCGCAACACTCACACAAATGATGTCAAGGTCTCAAGAACATTGTGATTTCAGTAGCAATTTGAGGTCTGTTCAAGAATTCAGGCGATAATATATGCATAAAGCAAATATTCACCCAAAAATTCTACTTTAGAGTTCCTAAATTTTAAACTATTAAAGTTTTCTGTTTTTTCCCAGTAAATTACATGTCAAAGTGCCCTGTCAGTCAAATTGAAATGGGAGGTCTTTTATTGTTGGCGATGTAGAAGAGTCACAGGTGAAAGGGCTTTGACGACAACAAGCGCATAGCATGATTGTATGATGTCAGTGTAGTACAGTAGCAGTATTCTGTACAGCTGGTGAAAGGTGAATACAACTGAATCATTAAAGGATAGTCTCTAACACGGGGTCCAAATGTCAGAATGGTTCACAGGAGGGCATAGGATCTATCATGCAGTAATTGTCCAATTTGGAGAACTACTGTATTCTTCAAAGCTGATGATATATTTTGAATCTGATGGTGGAAGTTCTCTAACATTGGAGCCAACTATCAGAATGCACAAGGTAACAGTCACTCAAGCAACTGGATAGATTTGGGGCACCATCCACTACCTTTTGTCAGTGACTGGATGAGATATCTGGTTCACCAGGTTTTAAGCAAAAATTAAAAATTGATATGCAAATAAACTATCAAAACGGTGCAGAGGAGGATCATAGAATTTTTATTGGAAATGTTGGCTCTAAAATTAGACCATCAAGGACTATTGTTTAGCACATTCTGACAGTTATGTAACATTTCTCTATGTTTGATAAGTACTGGAGCATAATAGTAGAAACTCTTCATCTTTGAAAGGGACAAAGAATATGGCCCAATTCCCATGTTGCATGGCGTATTGGGAAATCGGAACAGGAAAAGCTTTTTCCTGCGTGTTATGTTGTACAAAGGCTGTCTAAGTGAAAGGGCTGTGCAGAAGGCCATGGTGTAGATCATGTTGCCCTACTAACTTGAGATGTTCCACAGTAAGGGGCGAAACGTTGATGACAGTCGATCTGTACCTGACAACAACACGTGCACAGCAGAGTATCCTCTGTATTATGTAAGTGTAGTAAGTGGCCAATTTGGAGAACTACGTATACTGTAACACAAGTCTATACAGGTGGTGAAAGGGACCAGAGCTGAATCATTATTGGACTTTCTCTTACATGGGTGCCCATTGTCAGAATAGTGCACTGGATGGTCATAGAAGTCTAATTGGAAATGTTGGCTCTAAAAATAAAATATCCAGGTCTTTGGAGACAATTCTTTTTTTTTCTCCACACATCCTGACAGTCACGTTCTCTTTGTTTCACATGTACTAGAGCACAACAACTAACCTGTTCATCTATACAAGAATATTATATAACAACAAGACTATTATATATAAGAACAATAGGGACAAGAATTTTATATAACAACAATTGTGACCTTTGGTGGCAAATCTTAAAATACTGAAATTGCATACACTATAACCTCCATAATTAACATTAATCCGCCGGGTTACATAAATCTGTTACTTTGAAAAACAGTGGTCTAGTGCAGCAACCCCCAGGTATGCACAGTTTAGATATACAGGAGTGCATTACATGTATACTGAGGAACGTTGGGTTGGAGATCTGTTTGGACATACCTTTTCAGTGTGGCGGAATTATGTACCCTGGTGGAATTATGTTAGTAGATGTTAATGTGCATCTACGATTTACCAAAAGATATTCCTCCATCTCAAGCATAGAATGCAATGCAACTACAAGACTTAGTGATCATACTGGTGAGGCTAGCTGGGATTCTAGTAGTTTCACCAAAACTGTGATAATCATTGTAATCCCACCTCCATAAGAGACACTCCCGCTATTGTCTGGTCTCAGTCGGCTTCTCAGTAATCTTTGTTGCCCCTCGGTTGTTTTTAATCCTAGGTACTTCAGAGCCTAAAACAGGGGGAAAATCAGTCAACTTGCTATATCTATAGTTTGTGTTTGGCAAATATTCTTACCTATAACTATTTTGCTCACTAAAATAAGGTACACTGTTTGGTAACTGATGGATTTTTGCAGGACATGTGTATTCTAAAAAAAATTATGGGCATTATTCATTTATTGGAGCTGATTATTGACTGTTAAGTGTTGGAGGGACTAAAAAGAGAAATTTTGCAGGCAAAATGATAGTTGCATTGAGTTAGAATAATAATTTTTATGGTGGGAAAACTTAACATGATCATACTCTGATATAAGACTCCATGCTATCTATTTGTCCTGCAGTCAAATGAATAAAAGCAAAAGTATTGACATCAGAAGAAATGATATCAAAAGAAATGACATCAAAACAAATGACATCAAAAGGAAATGACTTCAAAAGAAATTGTACAATGAAGAGGAAAAAATTAACTAGAATCACAAATTAATTGGAGATTTAGCTGCTGCGCAGGCTGATGACATTCTTTTCTAAGAAAGGAGTAGAAATGAACGCCATCGGCGTGTATAGCACTAGCAGCTCAATTTCCTGTGACATTAACAGCATCTCTCGCACAAACACATCAACCAGACATCTGGAGATGATCAGGGCTGTCCCAAGCTTTCATTTTTTTCTGTCCCACTCCTTGTTTGGGAGCCCATGGTAAATCAGTCATTGTTAAATCTGTCATGTTAAGTATAGAAAAATACATTTTTGAAATTTCATGTTCTGAAGTTCAGATTTCTAAAATATTTTTTCCGTCCCAAAAAGCAAATTTCAGTCCTGGGACGGATGAAGAGACGGGTTCTGGAGACAACTCTGGAGATGATGTATTTCTACTGAATCAGAAGTTAAAGTGGAGGATACCATAATATGCTTCATGTGAAACATAAAAAATCCTTGCTAAAAAAAAATACACATAGTCTCCAATGGGCATACATACATTTTTTCATTTAGCAGGTAAATTTCAATTCTAGACTTCCACTTCTTTGGCAACAACAACTGACACTAACATTACAGTGTGGCAAACTGTTAAGAAAGAGATGCTGTTGATACTGATTTTAGAATTCCTCAAAGATTTATTCATCGTGCTTGTCCGAATCTTACCTTTCTGAGAGAAAAGAGCCCCCTGTGCATTTATGAAAGAACTGCAGAAGGTTGTTAGATCATGTTTACAAACAACTTACTGTTTCTAGTTTATCGACTTTCAATCTTGTGTGTGGATCCAGTGACAGTCTTCTGGGATCTCTGGTTGGTCCTGCCGCCCTGTTTACCCTGGACCCCGCTGACTGTGGTGAGGTGCTGTTGGGAGTTGGAAGGACTGGAGATATCTCTGTCTGAGGTAAGCCTGAGTAGTGCCTACTGTGTCCTGCAGTCAAAACAATGAAAGTCCTTTGTGTTGGTTGTCAAAACACCATCAATTTCCACCTCACCTCACATGTCCCATAGCTATTCATCAGACATAGGTGCAGCATAACGTTTAACATAAGTCTTCCACTCCTGGCAATCCTCTGCCATTCTTGCTCGCTGGTATCTTGGGTGTCCTGGCCATTCTTTCAGGTCATCCATTTTACTTTCATACTGTATATAGTAAAATATTTATTGTGGTTTTATGTTCATCATCGCACCCCGAACTATGGTTGTTTGAACCTTAAACACTTGTTTAAGTCCCGGCAAACTTGAAGTCAATTTACAGCACTCACTGTTACTGTGCATGAAATGTACTTCATATATGTCATATTGTTGTACTCACCATTGTGTCTATGGTTAGCTGCTTGTGGAGTTGAGAAGGCGTTTGGTTGAAGCTGAGGATATGTCATGCCTCCAGATCTTTGGATATCTGGAACAAGACACATATGCATGAAGACATTTGAATGTATTGTATGTGTTGCATTGTAGACAAGTGGAAAAATGTGTATACACATGTCTTCCAATCCAAATCTTAAGAATACCTTATTTCTTCAATATTTCTATGGAAGAGTTCAAGTCCAACAGAAGAAATCATAGTTTTATCACAAATAAAACTTACCTTGTGGAGGTGTGATGTAAGATGCTGTTGAATCCTGTGAAGATTTAGGAGGAGTGGTCTCCGTACTCCCCAGCATACTGTCCATGTAGGCAGAGTGGGGAGGAGTCTGTCCACCTCGGCTGAACGCTATCTCAACTGTCTTAGACGGTCTGCAAGGTAAAAGAATCTTTTAAGATTTCTTTGCCAATACTGGCACACGTCTCAGGGTACAAACAGGGTTTTATTCTGGCAAAGCGGTGCAGGAATGATCAACACCTGTAACAGTACAGGTATGCAGTAAAAACTGTTTTGAACTCTTACAACAACAAGATTTACAAATTTTCATATTTCCCCCATACCATTCCCCAGTGGACTGCCCTGCCTGGCACGGTTGTGACGGCTCCCACCGTCGAGTCTTACTCAAGTTACTGTGCCAGACTGGAGGCCTGCCTGCCTTAGCCTGGGACCTCTCCCCCCCCCCTACTTTGCCCCTCGCGGAGTCATCTGGGGGTATTCGAAGTTGAAACAATGTACAGTAGTTCCCACCTGAGTTTGACTCTAGTGATGATACTCCTGGCCTCCTCGTGAGTGATCCCCACCAGGGACTCTCCATTAATGGCTACTAACTGGTCTCCTAGTTGCAGTTGTCCATCCTACAAGGGAGAAAAAAGGTAGACAAAATTACACAACAGTATGCACAAAAGCTTTAGACAGATATTAAGATGAGAAGTTCCAACAAATATGTGCTGTTAAGCTGTTTCACAGTAAAATTTGGAATTCAGGGCAATCCGGGATTGCCCCAGGACAGATTTGAATTCCAATCTGTCCTAGGATTGAGGAGAGACTCAATTCCAATGTGTCCTAGGACATTCCCCCATCGTCCTAAATCCCAATCTCTGCTGTGACTTATACATATACATTTTGACAGTCCTCTCTACTACGCTCACGTCCATCTTCTTTCAAGGATCTACAGCACTCTAGTTCTTGCACTCTTGCTTTAGCTGACAATGACAGGAAGTTTAAGCATGAGCTTCTGAAGTACTGTCATGATCCTTTTGCCCTTTCGGCATCCCATGAGACTTTCTAACATGAAATGATCATTACTTTGCAGCACTGATCAAATATTTACACCAACGTAAGTTTGACACTCTTCTTTTGAGCATTGGTCCTCCAGGCTACATGAATGTGTATCAGATACCGTTTTCAATAAAGTCTGAGAAACTATTGACCAGTTCTTTAGTCTTATACATAATGATGCAGCAATTATAAGTAAAATTCAGCACAACTACATGTTGAACATACAAGATTACAAAAGAGAATACAGAGATGAGAGTACTTACTCTGTAGCAGTCCCCTCCTTGTAGAATTTCAGTCACATACACGAGCGGTCCTTCAGGGCGGTTAGTCCCACCCTCCACACTGATGCCCAGTCCTGAGGACTTGGCTATGGTGATCACCTGGACATCTGAGCTGTGGGCAAGATACAAAAATGCATGAAAATACATAATGTTTGAAGCCCCCTAGCTTTTCTAACTACAGATGAATCTGAAGTGCTATACACTACCGGCGGTAGTTAGTAGTCTGAATGTTTTGTTGTTAGCTGTAACTTACATGTACGACACTAGAAATCACAAAGAAAATCTGAGCATATTTACCCATTTGGAGGGACCTGGGCACCCCCATTTTGCAGTGGGCTGTGCCTGTTGTTCTGTACTGTTGGCCTGTGGGACTTCCCAATGTTCTTCATGAAGGGAGGAGAAGGTTGTACCGAGGATCCTGAAGACATGGGAGACATGGGCCTTTGGCCTAAAAAACAGTGGATAGAATAAGTACCAGAGAAGCCAACACTTCAGCCTTCTATATCTCAACAAGTATCTTTTCTGAATACTAAAAGCCACACTGAGTCAACACAATAGGACAAGATTAATGTATGTAACAGATGGTAGGAACAGGTTGGATATTGTTGGTCATGGAACATTTCACCTTGAAACTACACAATGTGTGTATTTCAAAACCTTGCTCACCCAAATTTCTCACCGAGACATTCCTCTTAACTAGCTAACATAGAAATAATGTGGTAAATACCACTTTAGGATGCGCTATTTTCTCTATATGAAAAATCTGTTCAGGCAAATCATATTTGATACTGAATGAACCAACATTCTTTTACTATGCTATTTGGATACTATCATAATTTTCTAAAATGTTCTTAGTGCTAATAATGATTCAACTTTCAATTATCTTTTGGGCTGCAAAGAGAGCTAAACCAATAAACTAGTCATTCATTCATAAACCTATTACTACTAATACTAGGGCCAAGACCTACTACCAGTACCAAACTTCATTTCCATCTTATTCCAACATTGAAATCATAATCTACAATCCTGGACAACTTCATCAGCGGAACAGCCCTTCTGACAAGCTTTGGTAGTATCAGACTTTGACCCTTTACTTAGCCACTGTATACAAGAAACACAGGAATGCAGCACACGGTACACCAAACAACAGCGTGCCTACCGCAATACCTTATAAACAAAGACTGACATGTTTTCAAATTCCTACTGAGATTGGTTCTTTCTCTCTTTTGTGTATACATTTGTAAGTGTACACTACTATTTGTGACCATACTGTAGAAATGTTTGACAAAATATCTACTGAGTCATGGCAACTTCCTGAATGTTCCTATTTATCATCTCTGTAACCACTTTGTATACTAGTTTCAAAGATAAGTAGCATTCAATTTGTGAGGACTTAAATACTACTGTATAGTGACATGTTGACGGTAGCAAGAGGGTGGTTTGTAAATGAAAGTAAAGATCTTCAAAGTTGCTAGCTGTTCCAATCATACAGCCTTTGATGCTTACGGAATGTAAACCATATTGGTTTAGCAACATAATCATGCATACAATGTCACTATCATATGGGAGGAAAGCCCCACTTGTGCTGAAGATGTATTTTGATAAGTCATATTTTCCCTTTTCTACAGGATTTAAACCTGTCCTTATTATCATCATTTTTTCTCTACAGAGAAAAATGGAAATTCACAACGGAAATTCACTCGCAAAAACTGCCCTATGTCAGCAATAGTCACTAAATATCGGAGACTTCCATTTTTACACTCACTCACTCACTCACTATCCGGTTTAGCGGTTTACATCTGTCACAATTGAAACATGCACATACATGGTACATAGACTTGATTGAGTGGTAATTTTCACTACTCTATAAAGACTCTTACCTGCAGAGTATATACTACTGTTGGACACAGTACTGGGTCTATCCCCTGAGCTCCCACTGGAGTAACTATAGTTGCTCTGACTTTCACACACCGCGAGGAACTCCTCCCTACAAACAGCAAATATCACATATTAGAACACTGTTGTATATACCCTAGCATGTTGTCACATAAAGCCATGACATCACTTTAAAAAGACTCTGTAATTTTCATCTTTTAAAAATTAGACATACATGTATTATAAAATGTTTTTGAACAAACCTCTACATATATATTTGTAGCTCACAATGGAATCAGACATGTGGCACAGTGGTAGTACATGAAATTTGAAATTGTTTACAAACAGAGGTCACTGCAAATCACAAACCATCAGAACATACATTTGTATATGCTTTTCCAGGAAAGAAGTTAACATGGAATTTTAAGAATTTACAAAACAAACAAACAAACAAACAAACAAACAGACAGACAGAGCAATGAACAATGAGGTTATTTGTCCCAGGATAGTAAAAGGTTTTTAACATGACTGTGTTACCTGGCAACATCGTCTCTTGCTATGGTTAATTCCACAAAGTCAGTGGCGGAAGCATTTCTCAGCATAGACACCGCCCTGGAATAAAAAAATTGGATATCAACTTACATCCATTACATCACTAACAATGATTTTTGGTTTGGTAAAATGATAGAAGCTGGTAACAATAAGATATGACCCCATGAAGATACTATAATCATCTCTGTCGCTAATGTTTTCTAACTACAACATAATAACCCATCTAGATCTCTAGGAAAAGACATTACCCAAATTGAATGCAAATTGCACATTGGTGACGGCAAGTCATAGTGCTTTACTTACCATAGCAAAATTGAAGAACTACACCTGCTTGTGTAACAGCAGTCAGTTTAGACAGCTGGTGCAAAATACATGCTACTAGTACCAGCAAAGGCTATAAACAAATAAATTTTACAAGCAAACTGGCCCAGAAGCGTACACAGTCTGTGATAAAAGGTTACGAGAGTGTTGACATGATCGATTGGCTTGAGGTGTCCTCGGGTGTCACCTGCAAGGTGTTGCCACTGGTCAACTCTACCTGATCAATATGCGCATATGAAAACAACACACAAGCTGTTACTCTTCCTTTGTTTGATTCTTAGACCATAGGAGTACAGAGTAGTCTTCTTTTTGTATGGATAATCCTCTGCAAATAAAGACAGCTTAGAGGAATTTTTGACAATTTTGAAAACTGTTACACAATGTAACACTTGAGTCTTTTTATGGCCATATGCCCTTCATTTGCTTCAACCCAGTATTTCTGAATTGGTATCTAAGTTTTAAACCAGAAGAAAACAGCAGAAAATATCCAAAAAGTTACTTATAAGATTTATATGCAAATTTGGATCTGACTGCATGATCAAAGGTTTGAAAAACATTCTTTTACACTGTCCAAACATTCAAGCGTTGGTGCTTACAAATGTTTAAAGCATTATGTAAACATTGTACCTTTAACGTAGTGGCCCAGTATTGACATAATACACCAAGCTACAACATTAGTCCATGTTACTAAGGAAAGCCTTAGAACCCAAGGAAAATGTTCTTTTAGCTAGCTTCTACACAATACAGGGAGTCAAAGGTTATCGCAGTTTAATCTATGCCCACCCCATGTATTCTATAGCCACTAGTTAATGATTATTCACTGTAATGGCAATAAGACCACGGAGTAAAGACTTCAGCTACATATATGGTTACAACATAAAGGGGACCTACTTCACACAAATTCTGTACCTAGTCCTTTCAAGCTAGAGTTGGGTCAGAAGTTATACTGCAAGGTCAATCTTTACTGATATCAACTAATAAATAAATAAATAAATAATTCTAAAAACAGCTGAAGATTCAATGATGCTGCTTTTGTAGGAATGCGATGAAAAAGAACCAAGCTCTGACTTTATTCACTCCCTGAAATCATGTAGACCAAGGTAGGTGCAGAGTTTTTCCACAGAATCTATTTTAACGTTGATAAGATATTCAAATTCTGTGTTAAATCTATAAGTCTAACAACCAACCAACAAACTGCTACTACTAATACTAGTTTAGTCATGGACTATGGTGCACATAGTAATAATCTATACTGCAATGGTGGAACAGTCTTATTTATGGCATAACATGAATTGCATTATCCCCACGTTAGACAGCAAACACTGAAAATGTTACTGTACATAAAGGTCTGTTTCTTCTAACAACAAAGCAGTGCACTTGTGTAACACTATACTGTAAATGCAGAAATGTTCGCGGTGGTTTTATATTCATGGTTATTGCGATTAACTCTTCAGCACAACCTTAAAACGACTGCAAAACTTTTTGCCCACATAATATGACTGTATCACTACTATTGTTTCAAACGCAAACTTAAAACCACTGCAAACACTCCATTTCCTCCCTAACGTGAAATAAAAACCACACGAACATTTACAGTAGTAGTGTATCTCACCTTTCGTTGGTGGCCCCTTGTAAGGTCTGGCCGTTTACTTCTAAGATCTGGTCGCCCTCCTGCAGCTGACCTGGGGGTAAACAACAACAACGTGAAATCAAAACAGGTGGTGTCAGTTACCAAAGCACTTTTGTTCTGCAACTTGTATCCAACAAAGGGAAATATGTCAATGGGTATCAATGCACACACAGAAATCAACTTAACACGGGCAACTGCAACAGTTTGTAACAATTGGAAAACGTTTGACCAAAAACATTGAAAGAAAAATAGGCTTTAAAGTATGTATTATTCATCCATTTTGTTGTTCCATTATTTATGTTTGAAGCTTTAAGGTTTTACAGTTTGGGTAACTAAAAGACAAATCAATTTAACACTGGCAGCAGTTTGTAACAATTGGAAAATGTTTCACCAAAGACATTGAAAGAAAAAGTTTTTTTTTGGCTTTAATTTTCTAAAGCATGTATCATTTATTCTTATTTATGTATTATTTATGTTTGAACAGTTTAGGTGCAACATTTTGTATACTACTACTACGTCTAGTAACTAAAAGATTGACTAGTTATATATGGTGCAAACCAAAGCAAGAGTGGTACATGAGAATTAGATACATTAAAAAAAGATCATTGAAATCTTACAGATATTTTGGGTAATGTAGCCTCTGATATTTCACTAGCAATTGATCAACACAGGGAAAGATCCTTGACCTCTAGACCATTCTAATGTTTTCTCCCAATACACCACCTACATTCAAATCTACATACAGGTGTTAAAATAGCACTGTTGACAGTTGTGACATGGAAATACACAACTTGACTGTTTGCACTGGGAGGTGGCTGTGAAGTAAACACACTCTACCACTTGTATTTTGTAGGTGTTGTAGAAGCTGAAATTGCTAATAGAATTCATTGTAAAATGTATATAGATATTTGAAGAAGGTTAGATTCTGACTGACAACATTCTTAAAGCTATTCTTTTCACTGATCAGTAACAAAATATGCCCTCAAATACCATCACCTTGTCAATGCATACCTTTACATCTGGAGCTGACCTATACAATAGGTTCGTCCTCGACCTGTCTACTTTTATCAATAACAGTGTTAGTCTTATGTGGTTGCCAGTGTTTATCATCAGATTCTCAGTTCGATATTACCACAATTACAATGCTTGACTCCATCAATACCACCAACTACACACATTATGGAGCTATGTTGTAGCTGCTAACTTCTGTTTTCATAACACAAGAAAGTAAAAAAAATAGTAAGGAGGGAAACAAGTTCAAAAATTACATATTTACCTGCAAGTTCTTTTTTTTCACATGCTGTAATTAGTACCGAATTTAGGGCCCATATAACATTTTGTAACTGTAAAATTGTCATGATTTATTCTAAACACATTGTATGACATTTATTTTTTTTCTCCTCATCAGCCAAAGGACGAACATTTCATGGTGTGATCTGTCTATCTCCTTTCTCTTCTCATTAATAATGCAAAGTGTCCTTTGTTGGAACAACGCCAATAGCTATTATAGGTAAAGATAATTGTAACAAAACAAGCTGTGCAAAACACAATTACACTGGCCATTTTCCACTTTCCCTGTCTTAATAGGATTTTATCTATATTAATATTATTATATAAATTTTGCCTGGGAGACAAACCCAATTTGTCTTTGTTCTGAACCTGTACTTAAACGTGATTACGTGTACAAACAGTTGTAGTTGTATCCATCATCATTTTTTTAATCTTTCAGTTTCAGTTGTAAATATATTTTGAAAGGCAAAATTCTGTACCATTCAGATTTAAGTGCAGAGCTGTATAGGTATGATGTTTCAAGGCTTACTTTTCAAACAACACTCTCCATGCATTTACAATACTTTCATAGTCCTGCCTTTGATGTACTTGACAATTACTAACAGTGGTTTAGTGCACGGTATGCTGCTGGTATTCCATGTCTATAGTGATGTAGTGTAAAGGGCCGTCATGCTTACTTCTCTTCAATGTCATACCTTCGGATCATGTTACAAGTCACTTGACACTCAGTGTGGACTGAGTTCATGAGAACCAAAGTGGACTACTAAGGACTTGTTTAACATCACTTTATCTGGCCTTAATCTGTTAACAGACAATACCCATGGGAGGGCTGTAATGAAACAGGTGCAGAATAAACTCTAGCATCTTCTAAGTACCAATGGTATACATTCTATTGCTTTCTCACAGTGTTGTGTGGTGGCATCATAAGAAATTAGAAGAAACACAGAATTTGGAAACTACACTCTGTAGGGTTTTGACCATTATTGTCAGTAAAAGTAAAACCCTGTAGGGTTTATTACTATTCTTGTTAGTAAAAGTAATTGAGAAAAAATTGTGTTTACCTTCTTGAGCAGCCAGTCCTCCGAGTAAAACTTTCTTAACAAAAACTCCACGTTCTTCTCCGGTTCTCGCACTTCTTCCCCCAGCAATCTTAATTCCTAGAACAACAATCAAACAACAAAACAGCTCAATATTATTACTGTTTCAGACCTTGCTACTATGTATGTTAGTTATAAAACAAACTAAGATAACTGTACTGGCATTATTTACCTTCTAATCTGAGTCTATCTGCAAAGGTTCCCATTCCACTAGATGGTGATGGCTGAGCAACCATTGAGTGACCAAAATTAGGTTTGTGTGAGTCGATGCTTGATTTTATAATTGGAATATTATGCATGATGTAAAAGTATGATTTAAAAGACAACAAAACATATAAAACATAAAAAGATGTATTCTTTATCTACGAAATTCTATAAGTGACATGTCAAATGTTTGGTTGCTCAGTGGTTGCTCAACAATTGCAGACTTTTGTGGAAGGTGGTAGAAGACATTTTCACACCGAACAGTGTTTCCGCCAGACCGCGACTGAGAGGCCGTCCACTTGGGGAGGGCCCTACTGCGAAAATTTATTGACCGTACTGCGAAAATTAATTGACCAGGAAAAGTAACTGAATGTTGTGATCTGAAAAGACTTTGTTAATTTTTGAAAAATCAATTTGTTATGAAGGTCGCTATAATACTGCTTCACCGAATCTCTACTCATTACTGAGTTGGGAAGCAGGAAAATGAGAAGGTTAAAGAAAAGTCTCCTTACCTAGCCCATTTTGACAGTTGTTGAAGCCGACCCTGAAGGTGTTCCTCCTGGGTGAACTGTCCCCACTCCTGCTGCCGGAGAAAGGCAGCGACCCTTCTCCACTGGTGTGGGTGTCAGTGGTCTCCTCGGTCATGGTGATGGTTGAGGTTGCCATGGTAACATAATCTGGGTTGGAATGTTTGCTGTTGATTAAAAAAAACCAGACAATTGGTATCATACTGTTGATGGGATTCTCATGATTTGAACATTTTGGAAATGAAAATACATTTTATATTTCAAGACAAGACTATGAAATCACTGCTACTGTTTTGAAACGTGTAAGACTAAGATTGTGACAGTTGTAATCATAGATCATAATGTAGAAATGATGTCATTGAATATTGCAGTTTACTGTGTCTCTAGGGAAATCTTTAACCTGACTAGACCTTGACTTGCATCAGTTTGTCAACAAGCTCATTGTTCCATCCATTTCCCTCAGGAGCCTACAGTCACGTACATCATTAAAATCTCATTCTAAATATATTTTGCAATACATCGCCATAAAATATAATTTAGTAATTAAAGAAAGACAGTGTAAAGTTTGGGCACGAATTTGATTCAAATCAAACTTATGTAACCCTCACTATGATCTGGGGGAAAGCTAAGATTTTAAAAAGATGTGATTAGAAAAAGCTTTCTAGCACCAAGGCCAGCACTACAACACAGTGGGACATGGGAAGTGATGACCACGCTATTTCAGCACACTTCGACCTATAAATCAATGCATAGACAACACTTGAGGCGACTTTTTGACAGTGAAATAATTCTCTGGAGTATCAGAACTACGAGCAAAATGCCAAACGTCATGATCATGAACCGTCGAAAGTACTTTGCATAGTTGGCGTAGAATCACCAGTGAAAAAGTCATGAAGTGGCGACATTATAAACTATAAGATCTATGCAAGGTGCCTACAAATATATAAATTGGTCCCCAGTCTGTTACACCTTCGTCAAACAAACTTAAAGAAAAACTTGATGAATGTAAACACGGTTGCGTGAGCCAAGAAAACAACGCTATCGCTACCGGGCAGTCAAAACGGTGGGGGTCCAAATCTCACCTGAAAATAGCACTCACTCCGAGGTGAATTTTTAAAAACACAGGCCCTTCCTGGGCATCGAAGCTGTTCCTTTAGCTGCCCTGGTTCGACGACGACCTCCTGTACCTGTAAAAGTGCAGGGAAATCGCGACCAGACGAGAATATGTTTAAAAGTTTAGATAAGGCCGCGTCTCAGGTTACAAAATTCCGCCATGTTAGCGTAAGTTCCCGGCATCCCTCAGCATTGAGGAATATTTCATTTTCAAAGGAGGGAATCAAATAAATTGGAAATTAAAGAAGATTATGAAATACGAAAAATTTCAAATCATTAGGTAGATAGGAATACGTTGTATTTATTGATGAATTTTCATATACTTATGGATATATGCTTTTGTCAAATGTTTATGGTTAAATATAACCTTATATTCTCTCCTCCTTTACATTTTGAGCCTAGTGGTCTAGTCTAGGTACGTCCGGGTCACTAGAGGTCATAATGGCGGCTGTCTGGAGGTTTTACAGAAATCACTGGAAGAAACTGACTTTTGGAGGTGTCGCCGTCGCGTTTTTAGGCAGATATCTGAACAACCAGCATCAGTAAGCTACGTTTGACATGAACGTGCAATGTGAAAGTGTAATGTCGTATATGACGTCAAATACCGCCCTGGAAAAGAAAGGGGGAGGGGGGCATCATGCCATTTGTAAAATGGTTTTGTTGATGATTTGTTGTAAATATTTATTGATTTACCAAGGACATTAGAATGTCCTTGGATTTACTAGACGATGAATAGCCATAAGTTTACTTAAGTCGGACCTTGACGTTGTGTACATTAAAAGTGTAAGTTATTCAAAAGGAACTCTATCTTATGTTTTTTCCCTTCATTTTTACAGAGAAAACCTTGTAAGAAGAGAATTTTGTGGCAGAGCACATGTGAGTGAATAACGACGTACTACAAAACAAGATTTTTTTACAAAATCATCAAAGATGAAGCAATATTCAGTAATTGCACGAACACACACTTAGAGTTGTTGTTTCTTCAGTCAAACGTTCCTCTTTGCGAGACTCGCCTTTTCTGCCTGGGCTCTCCTACTAGAGATTGCTGTAACTGTCTAAGTCTTGACACTTTCATGGTAGTTTTAATTTCGCGGTTTGCACAGTGACCTCTCCATCCTAGATGCATGACACTGCAAATATGTATACATTTCCAATATATTACGTCCATGCTACAAAATTCCTCCAACCGTGAATTTAAAACACCGCAAAACCTACTTTTTCATCCTACTGTGAAATAAAATGGTTAAACCACTGTGAAAGTAAATGCGTTTACTGTAGTTTGTTAAAATTTTTGTTTATTTTCAGGAATATGGCAAACAACCCCTACACTGCATGGGACAGACAAGAAAAGTGGTCGTCTTCCTCAACCCAGCTGCTTGTAATGGGTAGGAATCAAGATGGTTACAAACTTTTTTGTTTGATCACTGCTGTTGCTAAGTAGGTTTAATGAAAAGAACCCCAAACACTTGAGAAGAGTAGGGGTGACCCAGTGTGCTTTCCTAATTACTCAAGCTGTGGCGAAACCCAATTGCACTACTAGCTAATGAAAAAGTGCTGTATTTCGTCCAAAGTTTGAGCTTCTTCCGCGTTACCTTTTTTTATAAATATGCACCCATGCTGAAGTTTGAATGAAGTTATGTCTCATATGAACATACATGTATCAAGACTGTAACATTGACTTTCAAACACCCCAAATGATTATTACAGCCAAATACATGATTTACAATGATTATTTCCTGTTTTTGATTTGTATTTTTTCCTTCTTCCACAGACAAGCACGAAAGAAGTTTGAGAAAAATGCAGTCCCTCTGCTTCATCTAGCAGGTCTAGAAGTCTCCATAATAGAGGTCAGACTCTCCAACAACAATGAAACTTTGAAAGGGAATTTCAAATTTAGAAGATGGCTTATGGGTGTATCAGATCTTACTATTCTTAGAATGTGTTACTATTTGGTAACATTGCTGTACTAGTTTGTTTTAACCTTTTTGCTGTGACATTTAAAAAATGTATGGAGTTATTTTACCAATGTGTTACCATATTAACTTACATGCTTTGACGTTTTTGTAACGTGTGAAAATATGTAACGTGTAACAAAAAATTTTGTAACGTGTGAAAAGTTAATGATTTGCAATGAAAATATAAACCTACAGCATAAGTGAAACCCATTGTTTTCCTTCAATATTTTTGTGTAATTTAAACATTGATGTATCCTTCCATGCTACAGACTGACTATGAGGGCCATGCCAAAGCCTTAGCCAGTTTCCCGGATACCCTGCAGCGTACAGATGCAGTACTGGTGGCAGGGGGAGATGGAACCCTCATGGAGGTACGGTCAATTGTCGTTAGTGCATATTGCTGGCCTCAGACACTTGCCTGTCTTCTGTTTTGTATCAGTACCACCAATGCATCAAGAGTAGGGATGCGTACCGGTTATAAAGGTCCGGTTATTACCTGAAAAAACGTTTCGGTTCAGGTCCAAAAAACCGAAACCCAGTTTTCCGTTTTTTTCGGTACTGGACCGGTAAAAAAAAATCTAGCACTCACATTATATCTTTTTCGTTCTAGACCATCTTAAACCTTCCGTAAATCGCAAAATTTGCGCTCGAAAAAGACGACGTTAGCCATTCATGGCGGTCATATTATCTGCATGCTGAGGTACAACAAGCAATCTTTCACGAAAACGATCTTTTCTCCGTGAAAATATCCCAGCACCACCACAAGACAATGTATCAGGTCATGAAATATGTTGTGATTAGTAAAGAATATTCCTATCGCGGTAGATACACTGTTAGATTGTGCAAAACACGATCAAAATTGGCGTTCTCGACACCGATCGAGGCGCTAGGCGCCATATTTGTTTTGAATTAGCTGCTCTCGCGAGATTTGATATAGGTTACATGCAAGGTCAGCTGACCTAGACAGCGAGACTTCGCGAGACTTCATGACCTTTCACCCACAACCGCGGGAACTGAAGTGAGAAGACGTGGCGAACTGTTTTCATTGACGCTTGGGCATATAAAGATGTCATCCCGCAGCATAAAACGGAAAAGGCAAAATCTGTCCGGGGCAGGAGAAGCTGGCTATTATTTTTCTGCCACAAATTGGATAAAGATGGCTTGATCGCGGCAATCAGGGATATGTTTCTGCAGTGGGCCTCCCAAAAGGACTGTGATATCCTGTGATATCAGCGGTGCGGGACTTGCTGCTAATGAACTTCTAATGAATACCAGGTGCCTTGATCAGATGAAGGGCATGCCAGAATGTCAAAAGGCCGAGTTCAGAGAGAATTTCAAGTATATATTTTTTCATTTTCATTTTCATTTTTTTTTTGCATGTGATTTTTTTAAAATGTGATTTGTGTTGGACGCCAACTTGACAAAGTCTAATCTCATTTATTGGTTTCCTTTAAAAAGTGATTTTGCACTGGAAAATATTTTTCATTTCACAGTCTTGACCAGTAATTATTACTTATTTCGTTCATTTTTAAGAACTTTAATAATTCTACCTTATTCTGATAGAAGAAAGCAACAGACTTAGCATTGTGTTATACTCTCAGGTTAGTGTACAATAACATGATATCAGTCTTGGTCTATGACAAACAGCGTTACACTGGTATAAAAGTACATGTATGTGTATCACAGTGCAATGTAAGAACACTCCAAGTACTAGTAAATAGAAGTTTGGCAATTAGTCAGATATGCCATGGGTTCAGGTCGGACCTAATAGGTCCGGACCTGAACCTAAACTTTTAGGTTCAGGTCCGGACCTGAACCTGAAAATGGATTTAGGTACGCATCCCTAATCAAGAGTCACATGTTCTCTTTTTTTCATCCTCTCAAATAGGTTGTCACTGGAATGCTGAGAAGAAGTGATCAGGTGAAATATTTGCTCTTGTTGTTATCCTCTGATAAAAGTCTTAACTGAACTTAACATTTTAAAGATTTGGATATAACCCCTGTAAAAATTGGGTAGTAATATTTCTGCTAAGTCAAAATAACACATAATTTTTTCTATCAGTTTCAGACCAGTAAGATACCAATAGGCATCATCCCCCTAGGAAAAAACAACACCCTAGCCACCTCTTTGTTTGCCAGCAGAGAATCAGAAGTCAGGTAACTTGTGAAAGTCCTCAAAATTTAGCACCACTAGAAGCTATATAGTTTCTTATTTGAAATGTGCCTGTTGGAGTTGGAAGCTTCTACACTTTGTATTGCACACTTTGAGGAACAATGATATGTATAAAGATGTACTTAACTGCATTGATTTACCTGCTAGTCTCAACCACTTTGTAATTATTTTTAAAACTTCCCTATTTTCTTTAGGTGGATAGCAGAATCAGCCATGGCAGTTATCAAGGAGTTGACATGTCCGATAGACGTCATGAGAATACAGCCACTGCAGGTATAGTTATAGTACTTCAGTAGCATTTGCTTGGAAGTAAAGTCATGTTACACTCATCAAGGAAGGATAGTATCATGGTGATTTTCATCTCATAATTATATGAGAGTAGCTGCTGATAAGTCGACATGTTTTGTGTTTTCAGGATGAGAACAGCAAGCCAGTATTTGCCACTCTTGGGATTCGATGGGGAGCCTTTAGAGATGCTGAGCAGAATCTGGACAAGTAAGTTTTTTGGCATAGAATGTGATGTAAAATTGATACTTGACATACAATATGTTTTATCCTGCTGCTAGCTTTTCAGTTGAAATTCTTGCCTGACACGACCCTGTCTTCCTGTTTCAGGTACTGGTACATGGGTCCCCTGAAGCAGAGATTTGCCTACATTAAAAGATTAATGAAGGTATGTCTGTAGTACACTATGCAGCTTGTCCATCTCATAACTGACTCACTGATAGAATACAGCTACCAGCATGTCTAAACCTTTAAAAAGATGTTGACCTACAGATGATGTAACATGAAGGTTGAATATGTAGAAATATACCATCGTTTTTATCAACTTTTGTAACCCTGTTACAGGAGTGGCCTTCTGAAGTGAGTGCAGTTCTGTCCTACAATGTACAACCTGTGGAGACTGTGATAACCAAGGACCCTGAACCAGAACCTGACACCAGCTGGTGGGCGTGGTTCTGGCCTTGGAAATCAACACAAGAGGTCACGATAGAGCCAGAAGAAGGTACAGCACATGTACAGTAGCAATGGCATATATATGACCTCCGTCAGTCATAAAAACAAATCAGTATTTTTCTGCTTTGAACTTTGAATGAAGTTATTTACGGAGTGCAATACTGCATATTTCATATCATTAGGATTCATTACACTGTGAAAGGGGGGGCAAACATATTTGAGCAATATCAGTCATGCTTTAATTTGGTGTATTCCATCTTACAGACCCAAATGAAGCTGTGATGCCCGACTCCTGGGACACTGAGAGAAGAGTATCTGCTGTAGAGCTGACTGCATCTACAACAAACACCACTTTGTCAAAGGTTGCTACTTAGATGGTTCCTTTCTTTTCTGTAAACATTTTTGTTTCATTTTGTCAGATTTCCCTTGTTTACTTTGTGCGCAGAGCTAGTGAATCATGACCTATCTTGGTCTTTTTCTTTTCAGGAAAAGCACATTGTTGTGAGCTCAAGTCCAAAGCTCTCAAGAGAAGATTTTGTCAATTTGGGGTAAGACTGGTACATTTTCATCCATTTATGCATTTCATTTCATGCAGAAAATTACTGGAGTAAATGTAGCAATATGCCGTTCTAGTTAGTTTACTGGGGATCTCATATCCCCCATTACCAGCTATTTGAACACCCTATTAAATTAACTAGGATGGCAACTAGGCTAAGTTATAAGGACATGTGTTTGGGCCTTTAAAAATTGCCACTCTTACAATCTAGGGACTTGAGTGCAAATACCAAGACACCTCCCCAAGATGTGCCAGGACAGGCCTGGTCCAAGGTGCAGGTGGATGCATTCCAGTTGGAACCTCAGATTCCAGAGGTACAGTTTCCAATTTCATCCCTTCTGTGTGTATGTGAGGAATCTGTAGTCCAAATGAAGTGTATTGGACAATCCAATACACTTCTTTTCAGCATTTCTACAAAATGTGTATTGTAGTGTTGTTTCTTCAAACTGATTTAGTTACCACCAAAGCCTTGCTACCAAATATTCTTGAAGGTATATCTAGTCTACCAATACATTGATGAACTTTTATCATGTAATGATCCATCGCTATATATAACTACTGTTATTTCTTTTGATAAATTGGTATGATAACCTCCGAGTTGCAAGATATGTTGAACTGTTGTAATACTATATCCAAGCTTTAACTGTAGATTTTGGATTAACACACAGTTTATTTCTTTGAATTGTATAACTTGCAGGGCAAGGAAAGCTGGTTCAGCATTGACAATGAGCCATATGAGGTGATGCCCATCAAGGTCAAGATTCTTCCAAACAAACTCAGGTTCTTCTGCAATAAGGAGGAGAGACTGGCTTCATCACAACCATTGTAACATACTAGTATATTGTTATGATTACAATACATTTCCAGAAGTACTTAAATGTTGAAGTGTGTATTCACTGTATTGATCCCATCACAAATTTTTGGTGGTTCCAAACATCTCCCTGTTTACAGAATATCCAGCGCAAAATTTGGTGTCCCTGTACTATACATGAAGGTGGTAAGAAGATATATAATGGCTGTTGATATAATTGTTGATACAAGAGAATCTGTTGTAAACTTTACACTAAACTGTCCTATATACCCGAAATAGTTGGACACCAAAGTCCATACTCAAGGATGCAGCTGTTAAACTATACTGAAAGGTATTTCGATTTTATTGAGTTCACCAGCCTAATTTCACCAAATACAAATGTAGGTTACATTTAATGCAATATTATAAAATAATGGACTCAGTAAACTGTTATTAACAATATTTCAGTATAATAAAGTTAAAGTTCATTCTTGGAGCGGCTGAGTCTTGGTCCTTTTCGTTTCTCTCTGTCCTTTTTCTTCTTAGGTTTGTCATGAGATGATTTAGCTGCTTGTAACATCTGCTGTTCCTGTGCCTGTAAAATGGCATAAAAGTAAAACCGCAATGTACATTTTTGTAACCTAAAGGTATGCATGAATAGAATATATAAATATTAAGGGCTTTTCTACAACATAAGATCATATTCATAAAAAATGGCTGCAGCCTTTTTTTTGTAGATACATTGTAGATTTACTGATTTTCTAAAACCCTCGACTGCGCTATATACCAGTAGTTTTTCAACAAAAATCAGCTGTTGTGAAGTTCAATCATTCTACTACATCTGTTAAATATGATGGATCAATTTTTCAACAACCAACACTCGTGATGAATGACTTCACAAAAGTGTATGGAAACTCAGTAATGGCACTGTCAACTAACAGATAACTTCATCTGAATTACTGGCATGCCCAAAAGTCAGTTCCATAAAGACAAACTAACCATTTTTCCTTCTTTGCTATATGGGTTAAAGTAATTAGGATCCTTCTCTATGAGACCCAGCTCCTGGGATACCTGAAAAATCCAACATAATGTTACATATATGTAAATAACCTAACAAAACAGAGCAATTGCAATATCATTGAGTCTACAATAGTGAAATAAAAAACTAACAACAGTACATGTACAATAGAAACTCTTCAATACAACAGTTTGTATAACACAACAAACATGCATTGGCTGGCAATGCAGCTTGAACAAAGTTGATTATTTAGCATACATGTGTATCATGTACTAGGCATTCTTATGTCTCATATAGACTAAAAGTGTAAAATACAACTGCATTCACATCTCACCAACATCAGCTGCTCCTGACTGACCCCCTCGCTGTACAGCTGAGTCTGGTTACAGAAGACAACAGCAGCCTCTATGATGACCCCCCACTCCTGGTGCTTCTTCAGAACATCATGGGTCATATCAGGGAATCTCAGCAAAATATCCCCGAAGAACGCCACGTTTTCCAGTAGTCTGGATAATGCTGGGAAAAAAACATGCATGGCAGTGAATGGGGATTATCATCTTGCAAACAACTAGAAGCGTCTGTTTTACCGAGGAGGCTTAACTCAAACCTCCTTGGTTTTACATGTCAGTAAAGACTCATCAGACTCATCTCAGAAAACAACTCCAACATAGTGATGAAACAAGTAAAAAACAATAGCATTAATGTTCTCATTTCTTTGATGTACTCTAACTTAGCTTAACCGTGTTTTTTATTAAAAATCATAGTTACCAACTTACCATCCTTGATGTCAGTATTTTCAGGAAATGGACCAGGATAATATCCGGCTTGTTGTAGACTAGTTTGTGCATCTGGAATGACCTGTATATGCAAGGCGAAGAAAAATAGTTGTTATAGAATGAAAAAAAAAGGACCTGAAACAAAGTTTTATGACTTCTAATTAACACTCTTAATGCAGATCTTCCAGCATTCAGTAGCAATTTTGTGAATTGACTGCTATAGCAGCATGAAGGTTAAGATGAGTAAAGGAGGTTCCTTGGGTGAGTGAATGGAAAACTAAAACAGGAGATCTACTAGATTGTAGAATTATTGTCTAGTTACACAGTCCACTCGTAAAACACCAATGCCAGTGGTTTTTACCTTAAAGATATTATCTAGGAGAATGTTGATCATCTTGTACTGTTTAGCATATCCCTCCATAGCAACAATGGTGCTGACCGCATCCTTGTGGTCCATACGCTTATGAGCAAATAGTCTCTTATCTTAAACAAGTGGTCAAGGAACTAACCCAACAGAATGTTTGTGCTTTATATAAAGTATCATTAGAACTCAGGCAATCAACTACAGGTTAGCCAACTGATTTATTGATTTATTTCAGCTTTATTACATCATGGTGTAAACGGACAGAGGGAAACAGGATTTCCTTTGTGATCCCAGTCCGGGTAAAAACAACAACAGAATTTCACAAACCAAAACGTAACAATAATAATCGTAACACTAACCATAATGATAATAACAATAATAATATTCTAGAAGTCTCATTCAATCACTTTCAAGACTGTAAAATACTAGTAGGTAACTTGTTTGATAGATATGGCATAATCATAAATCGGTAAAATAAGATTATTATTTCAACCGCCTCCTAAGGACTTTCATCTTCCTACCCAATGGAAAATGTTATTCATCTATCAACCAATCAGGTATTGCCAAGTCGGACCTAACATCACAAAACAACATCAGCAAAGTCAAGGATACAGATGTCCCAGCCGGAGATTTTGTGATCTGGTGCATTTCCAGTGTCCAACACGTCATCAGCGACGTTTTCCTTAGGAGGATCTTCGCACCGTCCTGCTACAAACAGGTGCAAAACAATGCAAAACAGCAGGTAGAAGTTCAAAACACTTGCTGGACACCTCATGTTTGTGTCCTCCATGTGTTTCAAATAGACGAAACCACTAGAATGGGGGAGTCACAATGTTATATATATCGTTATAAAAGAACGTTTCGATAAGTTGAATCAGCTTAACATAAAGCTGTTGAAATGTAAAATTTGCTGATAATGTTTTGATTCAAAGACATAATGGTTTAGTGTCACGATTAGAGACGAGAAATACCCCTAAATCTCACTAGTCTTTCCTAAAATTGTAATGTCTCGTGAGTTCTCGCGATATTGACAAGGTCACCGCGAGACTTGAAGAGTCACCGCCATTTTGGGTTTGAAAAACCGCACGAAGTTGGACATCGGTGACGAGAAAACTGCCTCAAAATGCTGCCAGTCTTGAGAAGCCTGCCCAGACTAGTCGGTAAGTGGTTAAGCAGGACTTTAGGTACATCCTAGTGTTAGATCCCGTAGGCACTAAATTCCTGTGTAGCGTTTCGACCTGTGAAGAGAGAAAACAAAAGTATCATCAACTTGTCCTTGGTTTGGCATGATAATTTACATATTATTAGTGCCTCACAAACTGATTGTATCCAGGAACATACCGTTTGAATTTATAAGAAAAAGGTCGCACATTTGAGCATTAATTCTAAAGGAGGTTAAAATAGGCCTATTTTTAACCTCCTTGATTCTACAGGCCCTTCTAAAGATCTATCCATAAAATTTGATTCTACAGGCCCTTCTAAAGATCAATATCCTTAAATTATTTGGCAAATGTGAGAGCACGTTAAAGAACCCACCACACTTATCGATTAGAGACCAAACCGTACAGTCTAATATTATGACTAATGGGTGTACTGTGCTTGGAGCCTTTAGCCTAATATTGAGGTTTGGCACGAAACTCATACTATGAAACCAACTTTGTATCCTTTGAAACTACTTCATCATAACCATCTGTGTTAGATCTACTGCTGAGCCCATAGTGAATGATGGCATCGTATGGTGCAATCGGTAGGGCGTTTCGCCCAGAACGGAGAGGTCCCGGGTTCGAAACCACCGGTATGCCCCGATGTTGTGCCCTTGGGAAAGGCACTTTACACAAATTTCCTCACTCCACCCAGGTGTGAATGGGTACCTGACTTCGGTTGGGGAAGGTCGTATTGAGGTCACCTGCTGGCACCAAATGGCAGCCGCCAGACCCTTGCGACAGTTTCATAAAGTGAAAGTATGCAAATATGTATCATGTGTATTACTATTGTGTATTATGTGATTGTAAACCCTGCAGCAATTCAGCATTGGCTGCCATTGCATGGGTAATTTCGGACCAATAAACCATTTATTAATATTATTATTATGATAGATTTTTACTCAGCATCATAAAATATCTAAAATCGATGAGAGAAAAGTTAGCCTCCAAGGAGTCAATAGTGAAATATACTGTAACCTTTTTCCTTTTTTCAGGGTCTAACGTTCGCCAGTCAGTCCGACGCATGGCTACTGAGTCAGGCACCCAGAATGGGAATGGAAACATCCTACTTGTGGTTGGGATCAGCTCCCTGCTTGCAAGTGGATCATACGTAAGTACTTGTATGGTGTTTCAAGCTTCTACATGAAGGACAAATGATATAATAGTAAAAATAGTTACTCAAGCAACTGGATAAAATTTTGAAACAGTTAGGCGTTTCAGACAGCAACTTCAAAAGGTAGCAGACGACTTCTTTGACCATATAATTTATAATAAACCAGGTAGATGACAACATTCAATCAGGCTAGTACAATATGGATTGCATACAATTTACTAATCAGAAGACATGGTCATCGTTGAGACCAAGTAATTTCTATTCTCAATTTTTGCAAGTCTTAGCTTTAGATATGAAAGAGATCACAACACTGTAAGAATGCTTGCTTGTATTTTGCTAATGTTTCCACTGTATGCACAGTTGACTTAAATTTGAGCTTGAATTTGTTCTTTCAGATCGTTTTCAGTGATGAGTTCTGGTTCAACGTCCCTCAGTACCCAGATCCCGAGAAGGTCCGTCCTGACAAACGAGATTGAGGCAGAGAAGACTGGACATCTCAAGTTCAACTGAGTTGCTGTGGTCTTGGCTGTTATTTCTGTATACTAAAACATGTCCTGTGTGCTGTAATTAGTAGCGATGCAGAAATAATTGTACAAATTGGAGTTTAAAGGAAGAAGTATGAGTCTATTGTCACCTGTATTGACTCTTGTCAACAAGGAGAAATAAAGTCATCGATAGAACACATCTTGGGTCTGAATTTTTTTTGGGTAAGATAGGAGCAGGCATTACGGGGTACTATCAGTATGCTGTTAAGTTAGTTTTAATGTTAAAACATTATCACCTATTCAAACAATTGCTCCTCAAAGAAACAAGCAATAAGATTTGATTGCCACTAAAGTCTTCAACATCTCCAATGTTTACAAACATGGAAAGAAAACTATAGTTTCTCTTAACTTTCACTACCTTCAGTAGCTACAAGAAAGGTACATTGGTGGTACCAGGAAATGTTTCCACATATTGGTATCAAAAACTTTGAAGATGTCAGAAAAGTCAGGAGCAACATTCTGAATGCTTCTCCAAATCCATTTTACCAACTGTCTGCATGCCACAGCAGTGTTCTTGCACTGAATTTGTATTGATTACAAGATAAATCTCCACATAATGTAAAGCAAGAAGGGGTTGATGCATGTAGTTTAGTTAGTTGTATAAGATTACCATCTCTCAAAAATAAAAATAGGGCGTTTAAAGATTGTGCAATCCTTCTAAATGAGAACTGTGACAAGTAAAGTCATCAGAAATCAGGCAGCCTAAACATTGGCAGTGACAAGCAAGACTTTCATGTGGCAACCTTTTCAAGCATCACTTAGCACATGCTGACACAACACCAAGAAACTGAATACTCAAGTAAAAAGCCATGAATACAAGACATCTTGACAGAAGACACCAAAAGTTTTATTATTTCAAGAATTTCTACCTATTTTAAAGAATTTTGATAGAATTGATATGATAATCTACTTTTACATATACTAATATACACTTCCTATACACATACAATGTAGATTTGGCAGTTTTTAATTTAGGCAACCATCTTTCAGTGAGACCATTGTTTATACATTCCAGGTTTCAAATTTATGCAGTCAACATATCTTTATGCAGAGAATAACACCATACAAAGAAAAAGGTGAAAAAGTACATTTACAGTAGATAAATGTGACACACTAGATGTCATTTTTAAAACAGTGAGGCGCCCTTTCCACTGGACAGCAATCACAGTCATACAGCGGCTAAAATCAGATTTGTGTCAGCCTTTCTTTCGTAATTAGATGTAAAAGACAACAAAAGTTACAAAACATGAAACATTTCGTTCTCTTTCTATCACGTTTGTTAAGCGATCTGTCAAATCTTTGGTAGCTCTGTGATTGGAGCACGGTTGAAGCCTCTAGTGGAAAGGGGGTAATACAAGAGTCACCAGTATCCTCATTTGCCTGACACATTTTCTCAAAAGTAACGATCATCACAAACAACCAATTTTGGCAATTTTCCATCAAATTTCCATACGATCATGAAGAAGGAAATGTGTTTCTTGCTGTAGTCTTCTCATTTCATGTTTGCTTACCACAGGTTAGCATACGTGTAGGAAAATGGAGTATGTCTGCTAACAAATACTGTTCTTTTGATTTAGAGCAGAGCTTTTGGTGCTTTTTTTTTTACCCATCTCGAATGTATTTGATTCTTGCTGCCTACTTTATTTGGCACCCTGTTTGATGTACAAGTTTTCTACATGAGAACATGAAAGCAAGCTTCCTACAGCTCTTACCAACAAGCATATGACAGTATATTATCTATACAGCACACTTTGCTCTTTCCAAAAGTGACAAAAACCTGAATAAATACCATACAAAAATATACCAAACAGTCAGGACCAACTTCCAACTACTTTTCTCCATATCTAAACCTTGTAACTTTGAAATGCACAAAACAGCCACACTACCATGAAACCAAACTGTTACTAACACTACTAAAAACCGAAAGAATTCACCACTTTCTTTTTTACTTCTAGAGCTAGTACATTTCAGCACGAATCCTCTACAATCTGTAAATAAAATAATCACATCTGTAATACATTTCCTTTCCAAGGATACAACTTCAAACATCTCTGTATCCAATTTCTATTTCTCTGTATCATACATATACACGACATATATATTAGGGTAATTGACAGTATGCAAATGTACCAATTGAAGGTAGTAAGTGAAATTATCTTATTTTCAGAGTGTCATAAATTGGCTAATTCTTTATTCCACTCACCAGCCCAGCTGTCATAATTGTGTAATTCATTTTCTTTTTTTTGCTTTATATAACTTCTATCTGATAATTACTATAGCATAGTTACAGGCTACAACTATCATATGGATTGGTTTTGCCCAAAAAGTACCTACATTTATGGTACACGTATAGTCTCTATATCTATATATAGTGATACAAACAAACAAATGAATTTGAAATGAAATACACCATCACATGTATGTGAGTTCTTCCGTTCCAGCTTTGAAAAGCCTGTTTCACTGTGTATGAAATACTAAGGATAAAAGTCTATAGAAAGAACCAACATCGAGTTGGAATGGCTTAAAGTTCCATCGTAGCAGAGTCATGCAGCGTTTAACTGTACAAATTTGGTCCTACAAATGAAAAACACCTTATAAAACCATACATAGCAATTAAACATAGAATACCATAACTATTCTATAAATCAGTATATTTGTCTTCACTCCCCACCTTGGACTTGTTGTCAGAACTTTTACTTCTGTTTGACAAAGTAACTCTAACTTCACTTCTTGATTTATACTATCAAAACAACTTTTCCCAGTTACATTACACATGTATATACACTGATTGCCAAAATGTATATCCTACACAAGTAACACAACCATCCAAACTCATGACTAGTGTATTCATTGTCTTGTAGTTGTTCATTCTATAGCCTGAATCAATAAGTTCTTGTACCATACATTAAACTCTACTTTAGAGAAAACTGAAAAATCACAAATCAGTCATCCTCAAAAGGATGGTGTCTTTCTTTCACTTTCCATTGAAAGCACATTATACAAATATCCACAACAATATCACAATATCACTTTTTTACACTATACTTTCTGGTAAACCTTTTTAATGGAATATTGATATTTTCAGAGCTATTTCAATTCATTAGTTGAATAATAATGGCCACTAGAGCTGAAATGTGGTCACCTGAGGAATTTACCCTTGTATGGAAATAAACATCCTTTCAATTTCCTCAGAGTATCTTCACATTAATACATTGTCATAAGCTGAACCAATCAGAACAGCAGTTCTATTGCTCATCTGTCCAATGGCTGGACTCCTCCATTAAAGGAACTGGATGGAATCTGGATCCTGATTGGCCAGTGTGGCTATGTGTCTCAGGATGTCCTTCTTTGTGATGATCCCCAATAGCCGACTGAAAAACAAGAAGGACAGAAACTTTTAATCGGCTAAGACAAGATAGTGGAAAGCCAACACCTTAAACCCATGATTCAATCACCTGAAAGAAGGCTTGAAGAGGAATTGCAATTGGAATCACCCAGAATTATCAGTATCAGCAATGATTATTGGTAAACATTGGCAAGAGCAATTTCATCCAAGAGCCTAGTAAATGCAGTTAAGGTGCTGTTTGTTAAATTCCTACAAAACCAAAGCAAGCACAAGAGACCATTCTGGCTATTTCATAAAACAACTTTAAAATTCTTTATTTCAACTTGATGGCCAATTTCCAACCCCTCACCAGGATAGATTTGTTTCTTTTTTTTTACACAGTTGAGCCAATAAAAGAAAGATGTAGGTGTTTTGTTCCAAAGTCAAATCACCTGCACATAGATGTACATGTGTGCAAGACCCAAGGTACTGTTGTACTTGCTGAGGGCTATTTTCTACAGTGCTGTAGGTTTACGATGGATTAGCAATGTGTGATTATAAGTATGTAAGCTGAAATGTAATGAAGAATGTGATTGGTTGTTGTTGCTGCCATTGTTGGAAGGTTAGAAAACCCCACCCAATCAGAGGTCATGTTGGGTCTGGCTTAATGGAACTGGACAGAAACTGGGTCCTGATTGGCCAGTGTTGCGACGTGTTTCCGTACATCCTTCCGTGTGGCGATGCCTAAGAGACGTCTGAAAGAAACAACATCGAAAACAAAAAGAAAGAACATGTGTGATAAAGAACAAAAACTATGATGGAACATAGGTCATAATTCTCTTTCATGCACTAAACCCAAGTTGTAAGGAACAGCATTTGACATGCATTGCATATTTCAAGTATCATGCATGCATACATAACAAAGCTAATATATACACTCAGCCTCTAACATGCAAAACAATGGTATACATTCTGAACAGCTTAACATAACCTTTAACTTAACATGCAAGAAATCATTGATACTCAGGGTATGCTGAATAGCAGCAAAACATGGGCAGAAGTTAAAGTCACATATTGATTGGGAGATAACTGGAAATATTAGTAAAGACTGGAAAGAAATGGGAAAATATTAAAAGCAGCATCAATAGGAGCAGAAAAAAGGATGTTCCAGGTAGCTACAATGTAAGGAAAAACATATAATGTTTTCTAGACTGCGTTAACAAGGCAAGTCAGGAATACACAAAGTGAAAAACAGCCCTGTCTAGGCTAGTGTGAAACTCAGACATACATTTGATTAGACAGCAGGCATGTAGGAGTCTGTGAAGACAGACTGGAGACATTAATCTAGGCAGCGACATATATTTGGTGCCATACACTTGTATTGTACCCTTAGTGAGTTGAAGGTGAATACCATAGAAGCTAAAACTAGCAGCAACTCTATCACAGTAGCATGTACATGACAAGACAAAAAGATTGCTGTTGACAGAAAGGTTCATTGATTGTAATCAGTATACACATCTCTAAGCTGGACATAAAAAGTCAAAGATGAATATGATCTTGATCCACATGATATGTAAATATAAGAGTTTAGCTTCTAAATGACCTAGGTAATTCCTTATACATGTACAGGCAAATGGAACTGAAGGGAAAGTCATGCTCATTAGTTCTAGTAATACTTACTGATATCTGCAAGATTTCTAAAGAACTTGAGGCCAGTTTTATTTTCATTTTCTTTTCCTAAGATTTCCAGACAAGCGATTTACCATCTTCAAGATGACAAAAGAAGAATAGATAAAAAGACAGGCTTATAAACAGATGAGGACACAGATAAGATGATAACTGCATCAGTTTGGAGATCAATTTTCACAATTTTGAGTAAAATCACAGCTGTCTTACTTACCCTTTGTGCGTGACCAGGCACTGTCTCAGGCCCAGTTTGCGGAACATGTCGATCACCACCTCCATGGGGGTCTGGTCTGTGATGGTGAATGGACTCTGTGGATAGAACAGTCTCACAGTTACAAGTCTTACAACTGTGGCTTACAGAAAAGTCTGTTCATTCACAAAGCATTACTGGAATAATTCCCTCATACAGTGTAGCTTGTATAGAAGTCTATAGTGTTCTATGTATAATTAACATTCTCCCTGCTGCCTAACCCTGTAACCAACGGAGAATTGGGTGCCCAATGGCTACTTCATTGTGCTAAAGGCTAAACAAGACAAATGCAGATATCCCAGGTAGCCGAGTTCAATCCCTCTGGTGGAACAGACAGAAACTGCATTTCTCCCTCCAACAGAAAGTATAGAAACTGTCGTGCGGATGCACATACAGACAGACAAGCCGAAAACAAAAACTTCCCTGTCTTGAGGGGGAAGCAACAGATTATGATGCGGCAGGCAGTAAATGACTGTTACATAAGTAGAATATGGATTAAGTTTCCAAAAGCTATGCCAAAAATTACTAAAAGACTAATTTGTGGGCAGTACATGTATATCTTATAGAAGTGCATGTAACATATGAAGTATTGCAGGGTTTGGATCTTACTTGGTCTAACATTTTCTTGAGTTTGAGTGGTTTTGGCCCCACATCCAGCGGTCCTGGGACGTGAGTCGTAAAAAAGACCCTGGAGTTGCTGACAACACCATCTTGTGCTTTTCTTGCCTCGTCTGTAAAATGACATGAGATCATAGAGTGAGAAGATCAAACATCTAACAAT
Source organism: Branchiostoma lanceolatum (assembly GCA_035149815.1). Lineage (NCBI taxonomy): Eukaryota > Metazoa > Chordata > Leptocardii > Amphioxiformes > Branchiostomatidae > Branchiostoma > Branchiostoma lanceolatum. The sequence goes on along the minus strand of CM068871.1, from coordinate 14,283,329 downwards.
TATCATACCTTTTCATGCAGAAATACAAAACACAGCTGCATTAAGCTGTTAACCAGCTATAAAATTATGAAAAAACGGAAATACTCTTAACACATAATTGACATAAGTAAGAAGCATAAGTCAACATGCATTTTACTTACTGATTAACATTTTCTCATTTTGGAACTGTGTAATAAACATAAAGGGCTTTTTGTATTCCTTACCAAGGGCATGACTGAGGTCTCTTCTCAGCACAAACCCGACCAGAAGCTGTGTTTCCTTGGACACCACCACAGGAAAGCCGTTGTAGTCTTCTTCTTGCAGCAAGGTTTCTGTGAGGCAACACAAGAGCTCTCTTTAGGGATAAATAAAATTGCAGCTTAACTTACATGATTACAACAAAAGGACCAATTTGGCTGACTACTGTTAACACCTAGGAAGAACCATATGCATGTTAACTCCATCAACATTGGACGGTAAGATTTCTGATGTAGAAACATATCATTTTTCTATATCCTGCCTCACCTAATTCTTCCACAGTCATGTTGTCCTGTTCAATGACAACCAGTGGAGGGTCGCCTCTCCTGTAGAGAAACAGATATAACATTGTTGTTAGCTGAGGTACACACTGATGATGATGCAATCTCCTTTGACTTTGTGGCCCCATTAGATTTCATTGATTGGTGCATGATTCCTACAACTGTTTACAGTACATTACAAGTTAGATTTACATGGTCTGGTGAGAGAAATAACATTGATATATAAGGTTGGTTAAAGTTGCTGAAACTGCAATAGTTAATCTTTTCCTGACTGTGATTACTAGAATGAAGAGATAAATGCCTTACCTTGGTCTCATGATATCAGCAGCTATTGTCGTGTGTTTGAATTCTTCTTTTGCATCCAGGAATGGGTAACCATTCAGGTGGATGTGGGCATCATAGCTGTCAACAGGTTAAGGTCTCATCAAGTGTCTAATTGATCTATGACAGTTTAATTAGGAGCAAAACACACTGATTTTTGTGTATAGCAAGGTTTGATTCAGATTGTGATATATCTTATTCAAGAGTTTTGTTCTTCAGGAAAACGTCCTCACTGCTAAAATCTGTCCACGCTGTAATTTTCTGATACACACTTTAATCATCACAATGATAACACTATACGTATGTTGTGCTGAACAACAATGTGTAAATGTACACTTTTTTGCATCATGTCACCACATGTACCAATCATCCGGTCAACCAAACCATTTGTCTGTAGCAGCCATCCCTCCTCAGCAACCACTTCCATCAGTGGTTGTTGAGTCCAGGTTTGACTGTACTCTACAGCAGCTCTGTGTAAAAAAAGGATACATGCCCTCCTTGCCGAATGCATCCCCGACCCATTTACTGGTCATGACGGCGGCCATGATGGGTATGATGTACTGCAGACCTCCCGTCAACTCAAACATGATGACCACCAGTGACACTGGGAACAACACGGCAGAGCAATGTATGGGTTTAACACTCTAGCATGGACTGTGACAATACATTGACAATAGAAGTGTGTGGTATGTTATGACATTCAGATAGTCTACAAAGACCAGATTTTATTGGTCACATGAGTGGTCTTCTCTTTTTGACTGTAACATACATACTACAATCAAAGACTTAAATATGGACATAGCTTAACAGTGACAACATCTTTGAACGTTGATGATGATTGAATCTTTCCGTACCTGTCATCCTGGTCACCCCACCCAGCGCAGCCGCAGCGCCCACCATGGCGTACAAACCCGGCGTGACGCACCTCTGTCCGCCCGCACACGCCTCGTCAAACAGGATCCAATCTGGGAAGTTGCTAGTAAAGAGAGAAACCAAGAAAATCCACTCAGATTAGACAGCCAGATTAATGTAACTTTTAGTATGAATAGTGTAGTTCTAAGATAGACCCAAATAAAAAATGATCACTGTTTATCCATCATATAATTGAGTTTCCATCTGTATTCGATTCCACACAAAACAATGTTTTTATAACTGGGGTGTCCTTCGAAGTATGCTGTAAATCACTTTAAAGTTTGCAGACATTTAATTTCGCCGTAGGGAGAAACTAGAGTGTTTGTGGTCGTTTTAAGTTTGTGGTTGAAACAAAGGTAGCACTACAGTAACAAAATGGAAACAATGATGATTCACAGTATCATATTTCCTGACTGGTTTTGGAATGCTCCGATTCATTACTCAATGAAGCAATGTAATGATGCAATGGACAAGAGAAGGACTCACTAGGCCAGCTGTTCCACCCCTGTCCCGATGAGCCGCCCAGCGATGGCCCCCACTGCCATGGACGGGATGAACAGACCAGCTGGAACCTACATTGGACAACACAAATGTTGCAACAATGACTGTCAGCTTTCCAGCTGGTACCTAGTGCAACACAACAGTAGCAAAATTGACTGTCAGCATTCCTACAAGTACTATGGCTTACCACGTCTTCAGTGGTCTCTGTGACTGGCTGAATACAATTCTAAACGGGAAACAAGTTCTAAGCAGCTATGCAACAATGCAGGTCTTGACTGTCTTACCTAAGACTGATTGCAGTGCGAAACATGTCTGTTGGCTTGAAGATTACCCAATGTATTACAAATGTACAAATGTCCCATGGCTTACCAAATCTTAAATGTTAGCTTAATGTCACTACCAACAGCAGCAAAAGGAAACACTGTACTTGAAAGCCTCAACCTTACCTTCATGCCGAATGTGAAGATGGTGAGGATGCCCTTCAGTATGAGCGCCAGGAACAGCTGCCACATGGCGTTCTGCACGCCCGTCCCCGCCTCGCCGTACGGGTTTCTCCGGTTGTTCAGGTTCGGCGCGTAGGTTGCATTGTAGTCACTGGTGGGAACAAGCACAGTTCAGAATACACATTTAAAGGAAAGCTACACAGAAAATTGAAAATCCTTGTATGCTATGCTTAATATATTCCAAAGTCAAATTCTTACTTCAAGCTGTTTCACATAAGTCCGTAATAGTTCAGGGATTTTCCACAGTTTGCAACTTATGCCGTGCTGATGCCTTCTCGCCTCATATAATTGAATTATATGACATCAGTGTTTCAAATTTTTCACCTGATGATTGAAATTTAAAACACTGACGTCATATAATACAATTATCAGGTAAAAAATTTGAAACACTGATGTCATATAATTCAATTATATGAGGCGAGAAGGCGTCAGCACGGCATAAGTTGCAAACTGTGGAAAATCCCTGAACTATGACAGACTTATGTGAAACAACTTGAAGTAAGAATTTGACTTTGGAATATATTAAGCATAGTATAGAAGGATTTTCAATTTTTTGTGTAGCTTTCCTTTAAAGGGGAAAATGCATCTGAAGCTTAAGGAACAAAAGTGCATCCTACGTTTAACAATAAGTCTTGGCAAGGTGAACACTTCATGAAACACTAGTCTCTCTACCATACATTAGTGATGTATTTCAAGAATCACATTTCTGTGTCTTACCACAGGTCAGAGTCATCCACAGGTCCACAGTCCTTGAATAATCTCTGAATCAGAATGCTGGTGTTTTCCCTGAAACAGAAAAGAAAGCTTAGAAAAGACTATCATCAGACATTAATCAGAAATGCAAGCAAATGTGGAAGGCTACTTTGTTAAGAAATGGACAAAGAGTTCAAAGTACATGACAAAGGTCACCTTGTGTAGGGGTTGGGGAAAGCCAGCAGGGCTGTGACGAATGTGACTATCATCACCTGAAAATAGAAAATGATAGATGAATACATGAAGAATCTCATCTTGTTTCTGCTCAGATACAATTTTTACTGTCAGTACATTAGTGAACAAAATACAGTAAAAATGTCATATTTCACAAAGTATTTATGATGTAGTACATGTAGAGAAAGGACAGTAAGTGATGTGTAACAGAAAGGTCTGACACAAACCTCAGCAATGGGAAAGAGCCCCATTCTGGACTTCTTCCTGAATCTGCACCACTTCAGGTTGAACTTGTTGAAGAATGCTCCATACAGACCCTACAAATTCACAACATACAAATAACATTTACAAGAGGAACATGCAACATCTGTCCTATACAAGAAGCAAAAAAAAAAACTAGCTTACAAATTGAAATGAAACTGTACATGACAAAAGACTACAATGGCTTTACTTACCCCAAAGACTCCCAACAGAATGAATGGCAGGAGTTCGAAGAAGAACCAGGGAGTGTTGTACTCCACGTAGAACTTGACCAGGTGGCTGTTGCCAAATGGATTGATGGAACGTAGGATGAAGGCAGCCACCAGGGCACAGAAGAACGAGCGCCACATCGTCTTCAACGGGAAGTAGTAGCTCACCTATCACAGCAGAAAGAACACATAAAAATCAGCTTAAAGCATTGAAAAGGTTGTGTCATTTCATGCATACAAAGGAGGCTTCACAACTATAGAGGTTTCACAACAGTTACAATAGAAATAAATCCGACATTATTTAAATTTGACATCATGTCCCATGGGTCTACCTTGTTTGCTTAAATCTTATCTCTGTAGTAACATTTGTGAGGAGGCACAAATCCTATATTCAGCAAAGTAGCAGTATCCATTCCAGCATAAAGCAACATAAAACTTAAGTAGTTTGTACATGTACCTGTCAAGTAGTTATAGGTTTTGAATTCTTATTCTGGATAAGACTAAAACGGTGAAACACAAGACAAATAGATGTAGCTTAACAAGACTGTCTAGTAGGAAGTACTGAGCTAGAATTTTGAATCTGACGTACCTCTTCCAGACTGAAGAGAACTCCACCAATGGGGGCACCGAAGGCCACCGACACACCTGCTGCTGACGCTGCTGACAGGATCTGTGGGACAGTTTATTGTTTATTCGCATATATGTACAATTATAAAAAGATAAACAGGGCAAAAAGAAAACATGTAGGGGGGGCCAGAAACCTAGGTGACTTTTCATGGGCCTCCCCTAAACTAGACAATGGGTAATTTTTACAAAATTATACATAGTCAAAACTAAGCAAAATTAATGAAAGAACAAATTGAAATTGTACCATAAGTCCTAATGAAACAGATGGAAAAGAAGAGGAACTATAAAATAAATTGAGTTGTAAACATAATACGTAAGATTACGCTATATAATAAGTGTGATTACACTGTACATTATCAAATTACCATTTACAATTTATAAAGAAATAGATCAAAATTATACAAAATAATAATCATAATAATTATTCTGTCATCAAATATCAAAGGAAAAGCGGAAAACAATGAAAACAAACGATTCAGGAGAAGGCAATGCTTGGATGTTCTGTATAATCTGTCTTGAGAAGTTTTTTTGAAACTGGGTAATGACGAGCAGGTCTGTTGAATTTGGCTGAGATTGTTCCATACGGTGGGGCCCCTAAACATTATTGTATGTTGTTTTTGACTAGATTTGGTCATAATTGGTCTTAAAAGATTACGTTGTTTTGTATAGTGGTGGTAAATGTCTGAGTTAAAGTTGAGAAGACTTTTGTACAGTCATGTACACTTCACTTTGTGAGGTCAGGACTTACTAGCTAGTAACTTAGCCTTTAGTAGTTAATTCTGTGAAGAAGGACACCTAAAGGAATATCATCTTTCGCATCAAATATGTAAAAGAACAAAGGCTAAGTCAAGCTAGGAAAGACCAACATTGCATAGAGAATTCAAAGAATACCAAGATTGTATTTTGCATTGGCAAAGACAAAGTGATGCACCGAAGAAGGACTGCTTGATTCTTGACATTTAGATACATGCAATGCAGTACTACTATAACAAACTGTTGAAAGGTAAATTGAGTTGACCAGGGCTCTAGCCAGTGCCTGCCATTTCATGATTGACAGAAGTTTGCTGCCTATTAAGTAAAATTTCAAGACCATTTCAATTTTCATCAGGCTTGATGGACAAGTTTGAGTAAGCCATGCCCAAACACTGGAAATCGAGCAATGATGGAAATCTGTACATGATAACAGAAAAAACTGTCTTCTTGGGATTTTTTCGTCAATGGGACTTGGAATGACGGGAACAAACAAATTCAAGTTGACTAGAACCCTGGATTTGACATACATGTTTGTCTCAGCCGACTCACCTCTCTTTTCTTGGCCTCGTTCCTGCCGTACTTGGGGAACAAGTAGGAGAAGAAGTTTCCGATGCAGCAGGCCACGTGGACCAGCGGGCCCTCCTTCCCCAGACTCAGACCCGCCGACACGGCTAACATCATGCACACAGACTTGATGATTAGGGTCCACTTCCCCAGGTAACCTCGGATGATGAAGCCACTCAGGATGGTCTTAATCTGGAGAGGGAAGATACAGGGGTTAGGGGAGGGTATGGACTGATGAGTTTGAGTGAATGAAAAAAAAGAAGAAGGATACAATTGTAATTTGTAATGTAAAACATATTCATTTTCCACGCCTGCAATTGTACATTTTCTATTTCTACATGGTCTAATTCTCTTTTTTTTCTAAGGATCCTTACCCAGCCTAGTTTGGCTTTTTCAGGTATTGTGATTTACTGATGATACATTTCCAGTACATTTTCTACTTGTGTACTAAAAGTAAAACACTAAGTTTTCGAGCACCTATCTAACATGTCCTGACTTTCGAGGTGAAAATTTCATACATAGCGTACGAATGATGGTGAAGTAAAAGATATGATCAGGTTAAGGATGAAGAAGCGGAGTAAGTGCTCCACACAACACCTTTGCATGACAAACTTTACAACATAACAGGTACTGTTAATGCACCTCCTCAGTTCATTTCAACATCAATCAGAAACTGGAGAGAAGTGTCCAGCTTTGAGGCCTGGATGACACTTCCATGACTCTCAGGGCTGAATAATGTGATCCAAGGTCAAGACAAGAATACAGATAAGGCAATAAGACTGAGTCTTCTTCGTTAAGTGGCTCATAAAGTATTCATAGCATTGATTGGTCACAGGCAAAGGAAATCACTGAAACAAACCAGCTCATCTTGTTAAGAATTAACGATTTGTGCTCCTGTGTCAAAGGTTTCTTCCAGGTTCTTTATTGGAAACTTCCCAGATAATTTGGTCAGATATTCCAAGAACATTCGTGAGTGTTGGAGTAAGAACTCTCATGTTTTGTGAGAGGCAATGGACTGAATTTTATAACATCATTTCATATTACATTAATAGTAGCCTCCAAACTTGGGTCCACTTGGGGTTTTAATATTTCCCTTAATTAGAAATAGTTTTATTTCTTTATTTGGATTCATCACAATGTGAAAGGGAGGGCAAAACAGGTGCCTTACTACTTCTGTCTACTTCAATTTTCTAATGTCTTGGAGGAAATTGAAAACAGTACACCAATGAAATACAGCATAGCAAAAATCAAAATCTGAAGTTGAGACTATGATAGAGTCTGTAACAACAGCTGAATGGGAAGTACTCCAGTAGTTCTCCTCCTACGACTTCCTTTTGATGTTGCGGTCAAAATTATTCAAACCACACAAAAATGAAAGCATGGCGATCGTCTCATTAAGCTTTCTTCTTCAGAAACCTGAAGCATCCTGTTTACTGGATTCTGCACAGGATGTGCAGTCTCACTAATTGCATATCGCCATGGCAACACATTTCCTGCCATCAGAGTCAGGATGTGCCTTGATAAAGGGTAATGATGAAGACATGACGTGTGTGCTACTTATAGTACAGGCTCTAGGATACGGTACAATGGGTATACCTACTGATTGTATTGCTAGCTATAAAAGCCATAAATAGCCAATTAAGTTGCATGTTCAGTACTATTCAACATGCAACTTAATTGGCTATACATGTTTTTTTAGCTAGCAATACATGCCTCTAGGGTTTTAGGCTGCTATTGCTGTATTCAGAAGTGTTTGCAAAATTACAGGTTGCAGGTGAGTCTTGTAGGATGCTTACCATTTTTACCAAGTAAGTAAAAAGTATGCCAAAATGACAAACTGCATTGATCTACAAATTATATGAGTGGAATATTTTGCTTTTGTGACGAACAGAAGTGTCATGGTACAATGTATAACAGCATGCTGGGGTACTCTGTATCAGAAGGGCGTATCATGTACTGTCACTAAATGTAGATCTTTGAAATAAAAATATTAACCTTTGTTGTATGTGGTGGCAATGAGTACCACTCTTTGATAGTTCTTTGAAAATTACCTCCAGTATTCCCGATCCGCAGGCACATGGCATGGCAGTAGCTGCTTATATTACACTGAACGACCTGTCACACCTAACCTTTGCACATCTACTTTCACCTAGCTGCAAGTATTGTTTAAAGCTATCTAGTGAAGTTCCTAAGGTCACTCTCAGGGTCCCGACAACGCTCTACGTTAAATTCGGAGGGCCGGCTACGTAAATAATAATACTTTAAATTCAGAAAGTCTCTCTACGCTCTACGCTAAATTCAGAAATCCCCCCCCTACGCTCTACGCTAAATTATGGAGTGGTCGTCAACGCTCTACGTAAAATTAAAACGGCCGATTACGCTCTACGTAAAAGGGGCATGCAGGCCCCCATGCAACAAAGTTGCGGGAGGATCTAAGGTCTAAGGTATCTAGTGAGGATGCCCCTACTGTACTTAGTGGTTGTAGATTTCTTTATAGTTCTAGGAACTTACCTCCGGTATCCCGGATCCACAGGCGTACGGCGCCAGCGTTCTGACCAGGAACACGGCGATCATGGAGAAGGACAGTGCCCACAGCACGTAGATGATGTAGTCCAGGATGTACGTCCCCGCGTTCTCCGTGTGGATGCCGAAGAGCTGGGACCAGGTCAGCCACTGCGAGCAGCTCCTGTCGTCAAAGGTGGTGTCGTTACTCCCCCAGCAGCACTGCTCCTTGTTCAGCCAGAACGCCTCCGGACAGATGCCCTCCTTCAGGTCCGACATCCAGCTCGCGCCGATGTCAACAATGCCTGCAAACAGACCTGAGGAAAACACCAAAACAGGGAGATTTAGAGAGAAAAATGACTGTACAGTTTTCAGTCCACTCCTTAACGATCAGAATCAGAGTGTTGAGACTGACTAGATCTAGGTTTTGTAAATCTGTCCGTGATACCAGCATTAAGGGAAGCCTAGTTAAGGTAGCATGTTTTCAAATTGTGACATTGTTCATCAAAAGATTCTGACAAAGTATATCCTAAAACTACGTGGATTTTGTACAGCTTTACATATCAATATGAATTAGAAATCATATCAATATGAATTCTACAAACTAAAAATAACTAGATATCAAAACACATAGTTAAGAGGAAAGAAGAGTATCTTACCTGCTGCCATCCCCACAAACAGCACACACAGCCATCCTGACCAGGCGTCGTGGGTTCCCTTGATCAGATCCCAACATGACTCCTTACTCTTCCGGGAGATCTGTTTGTGTCGCAAACGGTCACGGGAAATGTCCCGTACCCAGTCGATCGTGTGGAAGTCATCGTACTGGCCGAATTCTAGCATGGTTTCTTCGCTAGAATCAAGAATGTTGGTCGACGACTCTGCAAAAGATACAGACTAATTAGTCACCTTTCAAATTTGATTCCCTTTTCTGTTTTGTGGAAATCTATGCAAATTACATATTTATCTAATACATCATTCCTTGTTATCATGAACAACAAAGAAATATTAAAAAAAATTCCCTTCCATCAAATACAAACATTGCCATTTTTTCATTCTCCCTATTGATCCTTAAACAATGCTCAAATGTGAGACGATGAACTCACTTATTTGGAATAACATTTGTCAACTTAAAATCCCCCCATTGAATAAACCTGAAATGTACACCTCCACACAATATTCCCAAAAATGTAACACATTAGAAGTCTTCCTTGTACAAAATGCCGAATTGTGATGTAAATGTCAGGAAGGGATCAACATGTCAAAGACTACATAATCTCTAAATCCTACAGTCATGTTCATACATACAGCACCTGCATATGTATAGATGGCATTTAGAGCTCTGACAATGCTTCTACTAAAATAAGCAATCAAAAAAACTGATATTTATCTGTATTCTAAAACCAACTTTCCATTGATCTAGATGGTAAAATTACCATTACTAATACAACCGCGGTGTTTATGACTTAAATGATCTTTTCTGTGTGCCTTATTCCCAGTAGTCATAATCTACCAGACTGTATTTGATTGGATGGTGGAAGGTCTCTATAGTCATGTATACCTTCTGCCATTTATTCGTTTGGTAATAAAACTCTATACAACCCTTTCTCAGAGATTTCATTTCCTTTTAGGGGCAGCATGTGTAAAAAGGCATTACAACACTTTTATATTCTTGATAAAATGTCAGCCTAAGTTTTTGGTCATTAAACAAATCGCAGAACAAATTTGATACAAATGTACATAAATTTTTTTCCATATTAACCATTCTATACGCCTGATATACACGTTCCAGCCCACCTTTTACATAATGCTTACATAGCAAACATTATATAGCAGGTGAGTCATTACAGCTAAAGCCAGGCGAAATTGTGTCTGCAGTAAATAGTGGGGAAGAAAATTCAAAGTGCATCCCTGAAAATCAGAGACCATCCTCTCACTGGCAGTTGCCCATGGATTGAGGTGCAGTTTGGGAGTCATTAGGTTGTGTTGTGTAAAACGGAGTGTCTTCCATGAATACATAATAGTCACTTAGTGCTATGGGTCTACAGTCATCATAGATGGAGCTAGCAGTAGGTGACCTCTGGCACAGAAATCTCCACCAACATCTGCATTGCCATGATGTCTTGGAAATTCAAGGATTTGAATTAAAAAATGAGAAAAGGCTACATTTATTATTTAGCATATATATCTTGGACGTTCCTTTCAATAACATAAAACTATGTTATCTACATTTACTGGTATTTTATATCTATCAGTAGGAATATGATCATCAAAATAATTATACATAAGTAGCTATTTGAAATCCAGAGTAAAATGAATAACATTTTTGCTGATGAAACAATCTTAACTTATATTCTAGGTATCCTAAAATTTGCACCCTTGTGATGACAAGCTTAACATCATCATCATCTGGTCGAGCTTACAACATGATATTTATTATCAAGGATTTTTCTTGGCTCTATTTTGCAGCATATGTGTTAGCGAGACAAAGCTTGAAACAATTTTACATCATTGGACGATTATCCAGTAACTTAAAGGATTCGCAAACTGTTCTACAATAGCCACATTATTTCAATGTCTACTTATACAAAGACACAAACTTAATTTACAATGTGTTTGAGAAGGATCTTCATGATGAAACAGAAAAACACTTTCCCGAAAACCTGTGGCTGACTAGATCCTCTATACCCCAGCTTACCGGCATTTCTTCTAAAGGTACATAGGATAAAATCCAGCCGTCTCCAGAAGACGTCCATGTCTGCTTGTTGAGCCAACATTGTGAGCTTCGTACTGCGAATCGGCAGCTTTGGACATGACAGTCCATGAAATAAACATTTTCTGCGCCGCACCTATGACTCAGTATAACTTAATATGCTGCTATAATCTGGTTAGGGATGTCAACGTCACTAGTGAATTATAATGTAATCTCTGTTTCTAGCAATTTCTTGCAACATTCATCACTGCTATCAGAAGTAACATTAAGGTTATTTGAAACTCAATTACTGACTTTAGGGTTTACATTTCTTGGCTTGGGTACCAAGTGAAAGGTACGGTACTGAACTTTTAAACTATCACTTTGTTCTTTCACATGAACTTGCAGTGCATATATTCCGCCTCCATTCCCCTGCTGAAGCTGTAAAAACTTTTTGTCGAAAAGTAATTGAACTTAATTGGCATTCAATTGTCAAATTTCTGGCAAAAAAAAACACGAGCTACATAGAAACATATGGTAGCAAAAAATACTTTTTCTGCATATTGCAATTTTCTTGATAAAATAAAACAATTTTTTCATGAACATGAAACATTTGATAGTAGAAAATAAATACCTTTTCTGTATTTTGCAATTTTCTTGATGAAAAACTTCATAATCATTGATCATTATCAATTATGTCTCAATTTCCAATTATCGAGTACTACATTTGATAGTATGTTTTTGTATTCTAGGATAGAGCATATGAATTACATGTAAATCTCACATTCAGGTTTATTACACTGTCCAATCACGATTATACAGTCTTTACATACTTATGAAATGGTGCTCTCCATCATAGTGAGCACCATACTACAATACGTGTCTATGACTCTATGTAGGACACCATTTTATGGAAATGACTATGAAGGTCAATTTACCCAGTACTCTAAACCTTTTATCAACCATGCATAGTCCAATTATGTTTGCTACACTGCCCAAACAGTTGATTATACCTATTTTTGGATCATTCCTGATTTTACACTTGACTAATTCACATGTAATGGCTGACAGACAAGGCAGCATATGGAACATACAGAACAATATACACAAATGTACTGTACTGCAAATGACTCTCATTTGCATCATAAAAATAAGACACTCAAAGAATCAACATCAAATCACACCTCACATATTTCTTTTAAAGAATTTATGCACAAAATGTAATTAACGTTAATACGACGAGGGATTGTCAATTTTACCGGGCTGATGTTTTTACCCTCTAAATAATTCAGGATGATAGATTAAAGATGAAGCGGGAACGTTATGAGGTTAGAGCGGGAGAGAAAAAGCGGTGTGTGCCTACCACATGAGTTGAGAAAAGGCTGGAGACTGATATCGTCCTGCGACATCCCTGAAGCGTCAACCGTACGTCGGAACCATGCTGTCGTTAAAACGATATTCTCTGGTCAGTCGTGTCAATTCCGCATGCCAATTTGTGGCGAGAATGAAGAGGAATTCCCCTTGCAAATCACTGCACCCTACTGGTTTGGAATCAGGGCTGATTTTTTTCCACTGGGAGACAGGGAAACAAGCTCACATGGTCGCCGTACCTGCGCTCTACGTAATCATCATGGCTGACCTCATCAACATGGCCGCCTTCTGGCAACCTCATCTTCAAATACATCCATCAGCTTTTCAATTTATCACAATTCTTATGCAAATAAGGATGATTTTTTTACCGATTTTACATAAATTTTGTCATGACTTTGATCATTTTCATTCCGGATTACCCATCATTCCTGTGGCATTATTTAGCATGACGGTTTTATCAATCAATTCCTGTGTAGTCTGTGATGGTAATTTGGCAAAAAGGTTCCACAGATACATGCAGGAAGGGGGGGAATAAATGATCTTCCTACCACAATTTTGTCTGCCATCAACAGTGATATGATAAGGATAAAAATCATACCTAATCATATATAATATGCATAATTTCTCACATATGACGACTGTGACGTAAAGCCAGGAGTGTTACAGGACGTTGCAGACAGGCAGGGAAAACGACATTAGATATTCATTCCGTTTCCCAGCCTATTCCTTAGGGGTCGCCTTCCATATATTGATTGGCAACATGATCGTGCGTCGGGAGGAATGCTCCGGAGGGGAGCTGCAAGGACGTTAGGACTCCAGTGATCTATGAGTGTCGGCAGGGGCCGGTGTGTGTCATATTGTGAATAGAGCATGTCACTGCCAGTTAGGAAAAACTGTCAATCTTTTAAAACACGACAAGAAGCTTTATCTAAAGCGCATTCTGAATAAGATTTATGTGTGTGTTCATGGGGCTCCTATTGGGTTTTGACTTTAGTAGGATGTAGATGAAATGAAAGAAAATTCTTAAATTAGTACAACAAAATCCCACTACACACAGTGATTTCATACAAATGCATGTATTGTATTTCTCTTGGATCAAAAACATTCTTCCAAAGGTTTAAATCATTGGATTGAAAATGGATTGAAAATGCAAAAATCTCCATTGAATAATTCAAAATATTCAAAAGGTTTAGATCTATGATGAAGGAAAATCCATGGAAACCACACATTTATCAACAGAAAAACATCCATACTGGGAATAAATCTTTAAATGACCTGCAGTTCAGACCAGTCCCCCAGGGGGAGCAATCACAGCATCGATCTCGCCCAGAGCCGACCCACCTTGCTCCAGACAGGCAATCCATTTAATTAACCGGAAATTTGCATACCCCCCATTACAGCACATTTCAAACGCTCGCCGTTACTGATAAGAACTCACTTCTGATATGCAGACTTTAAAATTGCTTTAACCGCGGGTGGATATAATAGATTTTTGAAGGATGTGGGAATACAAAACCCCAGGTGTGAAACATAATACAGGTGGATAGTAATAACACTTGACAACATGATGGATAACAGGAGTCTGCCACTATTTCAGACCCCTCTAAAGGTATTCAGGCTGCTTTCACAAATATGCCGGGCGGCTTTATAGGGTTGATCTGTGTGGGGAACGTAAGCTTGTAGACTTAGCTTCATCTAGCCAGTTGTCAGAAAATGTGAGTGTGGAAGACATGATAAGGAAACTGGACTTAATTCCATTGCGTCATGTCATTTGCATATTTGACAGAGTTAATACTTATGATTTTGTGACATCTAAGCCTCCCATAAGTCATGCAAAATAGGAATCTCCAGGGAAGTTTGCTACAATCCACTGTAGATTTCTTTACTTTCGCGGCCGTTTCATTCTTTTTCCGTGGTGTTGTAAATTTGCAGCTGAAACAATTCTGTAGTACGGTTACTGTTGTAATACACTGAAAACACATATTTGCACTATGATAAATTCCTGATGGAAAGGCCCCCGCAAAAACTGCAAATAAAACCACCTTGAAAATTTAAAGACTTACAGTATACCGCTAACATCAATTTCAGTATAAGGCTTTTAATGGGTATAATCACTTACAACTAGCGATCCTGTATCTTACATTTGTAAAGGTATGTATAATGTTGATAACAAGACAATGGCACTTCATTCCCATTCTCCACTAGCAATTCTAAAACCTGGCATTGCAAGGAAACAGTTTCTTTCATGAATGTTGTGTTTTCATGATCATAATTCATATTGTCCTCTCTCGGTGCATTTCTATCTGCAAATGCTAACAGCCAAGGAAACAATCGATCCAGCCAGATGGCATTTTTACTGCCCGTACTTAGTGCACTCCATATTTCAGCCAGTAATAAACGTAAAGCCTGTAGACTTAGTTAGGCTCAATAAGTGCTTCCTTAATGGTTTGATGTCGTCTAACAGTTGGCCCTAAAATGGGTTAGGGAGAGCATTTCAGAGCAGCAGCAAGGTTCATAAATACAGATAAAAGTCATGCATGTTGAAATTAAACACATACACTGCTGGCTATTTAATGAACCGCATAACAGTTCACATGGGAAAAATTGTTTCCCTTGCCACTTTATTGTCATGAAGTAAAATCACAAAGGATTATTTCAAACAGACAAAATGCAATAACAACAAAAGTTATGAACTATCAGTAAATACCCATAGGAATTTTGTTAGGTGGTTGAAAGTTGAACATTAAATAGTGGGAAGCAGATGATGATATCTCTAATTATTAATGATATTGGGGAGTCTAAAATGAGTTCATTGGAACAAGTGGATTACAGAGAAAATAAAATTCTTGTCTCCTGTGATGTACAGAATGAAACATAACTGTACATGTGTGCTTGTGTTGACTGCAATATAATTAGAGACTCAAATAGGTTTAGACTATAATATATATCATAATTGTGGTAGTTGTGTTTCAGAAAAAAATCAATGGAAAGGTATCACTGTTAAAGCAGATGTTACGATTCCATTATTTTGGACCCACCTAGGAATGGTTGGTTGCTGCCTGCGCTTGTCGTGCTGGCCGTTTCCGTGGCGATCTCCGTGGCAATGTCCAGGAGTTCGTCATCGTCGTCCGGCAAACCCCCGTTCATGGACTCATACTTTGGTGTCGACATGTCTTCTTCCAGAAGTTTCTTGGATTCCATCAACAGAAAAGTGCTGCCTATTTCCTATAAAAGCAGTCACCTGGAAAAACAACAACAAAAACTGTTTGATATAAACAAATTCACACAAACATATATTACATGTATCAGGCATTTTAATTTTTATGTCATAATACTTATATCTAACAATAACAACCGTAGACTCTTGATAGGAAAAGAAATTTGGCTTGTTTTTTAAGATTGGACCACAAGGATCATTCTTCATTGGCTTTGATTATAAACGGTATGTTTGAAAGATGTATGTTTTTGCTTCTTCAGTTAACATTAGTTAAAAGATAAACTGGAGGACACTGAAATCATAAACGTTCCTCCCCTCCTACACGTCATGCAAATATTGGTCACACTGGTCTTGACAATTGAAAATACCATTTTTTAAAGTTAAACAACCATGGTAAGGGTATAAAACAAATAATGCTGTAAACATGATGGTAATAAAGCCATAAAGCTATGTCATCAAAATATTGACTCTTTAACTGTTAACCATTGACAGCTCAAGCCTCAAGCAGTTTCTATACTTTCTTTGGTAACTTGTGTGGCTTCTTATGTCAGTCATGCCATGATACCTCACACTCACAGTGCCTAATTCAGATGCTGCTGGCTGGCACAAACACTGACGCCGCTGTCCTGTATACCCGATACCCTGGGTCAGTCATATGACTCTGTTACTGTATGTACACAGACACATGCTGCAGCTGCGAAATGGGGTGCTGTATTCTTGTGTACAGAGATTGTACGTTCACCTAGATCCAAACAGTTAAACTTAAAGGCTAAGGGCATCCGTAAATATGGTTATACCCAGATACAAATATTTTGCATGTTATAAACCAAAAGAGACACTATTTTCAAATCAAAACAAGAAGAACTTTTACCAAATAACAGTTACTCAAGCAACTGGATATGATTTTGGAAATGGCAAGACGTTTCAGGTAGCATATACTACTTGCAACGTCCACTAAAAGTAGTGGATGCTACTTCAAAAACGTCTGACTGTTTCTAAAATCATATCCAGTTGCTTGAGTAACTGTTATTGGGCGAAACGGTATCATATCATCTGGATGTCTAACCTTCATTGACGTAAGAGGAACTTTCTATTGAAATCTACAAATTTCAACTCATAAGTTGGTAGTTGAATACAGATCAGGATATGACAAAAGACTATTGAACATGCTAAATAGACTTTGAATAAAGAGAACAACTCTCCATTCTCAAGTCAGTAAGACACTAGGGCTTTGTTCTATTTTGCGTAGAATTATGAATTCACAAACTAAGAAAGTTTGACAGGACTTTTATATCAAAAGAGATTTTTGAAAGGAATATTAAAAAATTCCTTTTAAGTGTGAAGATCTAGATATTTTATTGAGATAGTATATTTCATTAAAACTCGCAGCCCTGTTAGTGTTACCCACAAGTTATATTTGAGATACAGACTGTAAACTCATGCCATAATGAGGAAGTTATCTCTAACATCCCGCTATAATGTAATTGTAAGTAACTGGGACAGTGTCTAGGTCAAATATATATAATCTGACCTACATGTACATATGTACATGGTCTGTGGATGTGTGAAAGGGCTGATATTGTCATTGGAGGATCTTTATGTAGTAGACCAGATGTTGAATGCCATAAGGCCAGTAGCAAAAATAACCCTCAAATGCACATTATGATGTAACAAGCTGTGGATTAACTAATTCTAAAGCTCATGCCTAAAAGTTATGTTACATTGTTAGTATTATGTCATGCCTGGGCCTGATACGGGTGTTCAGGACCGTGTGATAACTATCCGTATCACATATCGGGAGTTGTATCACACGAGCTTCTATAGAATATTTAGAATGCATTTCGAGCGCGCCGGTTGTGCCGCCGTCTAAAATTTGAATACCGGATTCGGAGGTTGGAATCGATGTTGTTACAGTTTTGTGTTCGAGGACACAAAACTCCCTCAACCTTTGGCGCATTCCGTATTGAAATGTGTGTTTTCTCGGGTGGGTATGACATAAATAAAATACAACACGGTGTATTCCGCATCACCCTCGGTCCCAGCCCTCCCACAGGTCCGATCGCCCTCCGGCCTACGGACTATCCTACCCGCGGTCGAGCTGGTACCTCGGCTGATACGGAATACCTTGTGTTGTATTCGATGTTTACATAATCCTGTATTGGATGTAAGGGATTAGGAAATATCTTAACCATAATCGAGGTGTCAAAGACATGAGTACTGCAAATCTGCAATGTTGTGGCTTTACCATCTTAGTAAAATCCATGTATCGACAGCAGCATCACACTATATGTTACAAACATTTAGATTGGAAAGACACTGTAACCATAAAATGTTTGGTAATTGTAGGTTGTTATTTTTTCAATGTTGAAGCAACTGTCAAATCATATCAATAATTTGAATTTTCTATAAGTATGAAGCAAGTAACTGTATAAAAAGATTTAACATGATAGATTAAATAAGCTAAAACTTGATTCAGAAGAATCTTAGTTTAAACGTTACGTTGGTGAACACGCAACAAGTTAGTACACATGACGTTACGCCAATAATAAAACAATATTACGCAATAGTAACTGCCTGAAAACAAACTGCGTTTCTTCTCATACATTCCCACTAGAGCCCTTAAAAGGAAGTTAAGCATTCCTAAACCGTACAAAGTAAGTACAGGGAAATGTTACAAACGTTTTAAGGCTGAGCTTGGTGTCAACTTCCGCCTCGCACCAAATATCAACCTGACCCCACGCCCCCCTCCCCAGCTGCATTTTCGGGCTTTTCTTTTCGTCTGCTGGAAGGTTTTCTCGTATCCTAGAAGCTTTTTCATGTCAAACTGATGATTCTTAATCCAGCCACAGTCGTATTTACAGCAAAATTGTAATACAAAATGTGAAGAAAAACACCGATAGCGTTCACTGCGTTTTATAACCACTTGCACTCTCAGCTCTACAACCGCACTGACCACAAATATATTAACTTTTGCCGCCAATTTGTGGCCTTTTTACATACCTGATGTACCGCTAGCTACTCTTGGGCTTTCCCTAAGGTCTCTGTTACGGAGCTACTTGGTAATCATGGCGCCAATTGTCGTAAAAGCGAGACCATTCATCCCAGCATGAGCGAGAGGCGCGTGACATACACGACTGTTCGTCTGCAAAATTGCTTTTCATGATCAGACCGACAGGTCGAATGAAGAGCGTCACCTAGCGGAAAGTTTAAAAACTGTATAAACGCCACACTATGATAATGGCTTTAAAAAGCCTTCAATCAAATATTTAGCACCAAAAGATCAAATTCAAACGGCACAGGTGTATCAAGGACGTTAGAATTTGAATTATGGTTCAATTTACAGAGAGTTTTCTGCGTGTAGTCAAATCATACGAATATAACTTACCTGCAGTACTCAATTGATACACCTAGAGGCGCTTTTGCACTGCCCCGCCAAACCACACTGTCGTCACGCGTGCCCTGCGAAAGAGGCAGGAGAGAAGAAAGACCACATCTCGCCGGGACGCCATAAAAAGGTGGAAAGTGCAGTTTTTTTAGTCAGGTAGCAGTCAGGTAAGAGCCTTGTAATACCTTTGAATTTTATGAATAATCAGGCCTAAAATAACGGTGAGAAAATGGACGTCTGATGTCAATTTGGGGGGAAGTGTTCGTAGCAAAAATTTATCTTTGTGGGAGGGGGGAGTAAAAGACTCCATTGTAATAATTTTCTAGGAACGCAAAACGTCTGATTGTAGTTACAGTGTCTTCAGTGTCCTGGTCATACTGACCTTAAAGCAGTTGTCTCGATGTAGGGCCAAATAAACCTGAAAAATTGTTGGAAATTTATTTGATGAGGGGGAAGTGCACAGTTAGTGTGGGAGGGGGGCATCACAGGCTAATAATGTTTGAACCATGCAACATCTTGTTGTCTTAGGCCGTTTTCTAAGAAGGAAAGCTGACTAAGTGGGTTGGTGATAACAAAAGCCACGTTTCGCAGTGCTAACAGGGGAGCAGCAGAAGAAATCGTCAAACTTTTTTTAAACTGAAAATTGGAAAATCTTCTTTCTTCCCAGCCTTCAGCTTGGCCAATATATATTAAATGCCTAAGCTGTAACAATCCCTCTGATTGGTGTACAAGTCTCATGTTTATGCAACAGGAATGAAGTGCAGGGCTGTGATCAGATCATGCTTCGGAGGGGACCTGACACCTTCTATCCTGTGTTCAAACAATCCAGCACATAATTATTATGAAAATCATCGTATATTTTTCTTCTCCCCCTAGCGGTTGGTGAGCGTGTTACAGAATGAACAAGCCGCCCGGAGGACCGCAGCCCGGCCAGCCCCCGCCATTTCCCGGCGGCGGACCCCCGCCCATGATGATGCCGCCCTTCGCTGTAAGGCCAACTAGCATCATGATTGGTTCTTATGATGTGGCTTTACTGTCCAGACTCAAAGTAAATGCACCTATCACTAACATCCCAGAAGGGGGGTTTCATCCATCTTGGGGGTACTACATGTAGCTATCTTATGTCATCTTCAGTGCTGTTAGTTTTGGTTGCTATGTGGCTGAATCATAACCCTGCATATCCTAACCGGTGTTCGTTTGTGATGGTGTAGATGTTAACTTTCCAATGTAGATGTATTGTAGTTTACAACTTGATTGTGTCTATAACATGATTAACATTGTGAAAACTATGTTTATACCAGAGAATTACACAGATGTATTGTCTGTAACTATTTTCACAGATGCCCCCAGGAATGGCCCCCCCTCCAGGTTTCCTCCCCCCTCCAGGCATGGGCCAGCTGCCCCCTCGCACCATCCCCCCTCCCGGCATGTCCCAGCCCCCTCCAGGGATGAGCGTCCCCCCTCCTGGCATGACCATGCCCCCCTTCGGCCACCCCCCTCCCATGCCCGGTATGCCCATGATGCCCCCTCCAGGGATGACCATGCCCCCCATGGGAATGCCAGGGACGCAGGCGCAAGCACCAGGGACCACTGGTATGTACTGTCTCCTGTAACAATGTATGTACCAGTAATGTATATAGTAATAATACATAAAATGGAATTAAATAGTGAGTTACTGTATCTTTATACAGTATCTGTATATTAATATTCTTAGCTTTAAGTTAGAAAGTACAGATGGAACCTGCCACATGTCCGTTTGTCTTCTGTGTCTTGTGTATAGTGTCAATGTCTGTATAGTAAGGTGATGCCAAGCAATAATGATATATTGATATTCTTAGCTGTAAGTTAGAAAGTACAGATGGAACATGTCACTGAACGATAGTAGCCTGGGTGCCCAGGCTAGAATATTAGTGCCAAGGTTTAGGATGACTTAGATCACAAGCAAACAGTGAAATTATTTTTGTAGTACATGTACGTACCTCTGTGATCTGCTAGGTTTCATATGTACCATACACAAGTGATGAGAGTGTTGTTCATGTTACAGCAATGAAATACAATGTATATTGTTATAAGTATTGTATTCAATTATTTGCAGGCTATGTACTAGGTTAAGTACATGTTAAGCTGTATGTTCGTCTGTATTTTTGTGGGCCAGCCGTTACCAGAGAAAGCTGCCTAAACTAACCCAGTGAAATGACTTGTCTTATTGCTAATAAATACAAATACAACACAAATACAGCTGCCCCAGCTATCACTGCGATGGCGTCGGGGGCTCCAGGTGTGACTACACAGGCCGACCCCACCGGTACCAAGGTGACTGGGTTCGTTTCCGGATCAGACCAGCCCATGCAAAGTGTAAGGGAACAAGTTTCATTCCGATAAATGCTCTCTAGTTGTCCTAGTCTTTTCTGATGTGACATCAGGATTCTAGCCAGCACCCATTATTCTATCATTTGACAGAATTTTGTAATGTTGCATATGATGGAAAAATATTTAGACCATTCTTCAACCTTTATGGTCAAAAATCCATAAGTAAGGACGTAAAAATGTCCAAATTTGAATGAATTGATAGAAGTTTGTACAAGGTTTGTACAGAAAAAAAGAAGCTTTGTAGGTTCTTTCCGTCAATGGGAATTGTGATGATGGAAAAAAATCTCAAGCAAGCTAGAACCCTGTATGACATTATCATAGCATCTATGTTATTACATTGTATGTACATGTTTAATCTATCTGCACTGGCACAATTGAAAGTGTTAACCAATTAATTACAACTGTTTACCGAGTAATAAGCTTGCCATCAACTTACACAATCAAATCAGTTGTAATCTTGGAAAATCTGAACCCCTAAGTCCCAGTGATATGATGTAAAGTCCTGAGTGTAGTTTTGTGTGTCATTTCTGTTGTGTGTTTTTTCATGCAGGCGACAACTGTCAATCCACAGATGGCGTCGGTCCAGCAGGAGGGCGTGGCCGGGTCACCTGGGACTGCCTCACCTGCACAGGTGTGTATCAGAACACCTGCTGTCAGGTGCCACATGTACACTTAGATCACAAACAAGCAGTCATGAGCAGGGTCTTATCAAAGCATATGGTATACCCTCTCTAACTAAGGCTATGCCAAAAAACAGTTACGCTACAAGCAACTAGATATGATTTTTGATATGATCTCTCCAAGGCCATTCCATTTACTTTGAGAAGTTAAGATGGGGGGTTAGGAAGCAGTTTTTAACCATCCTTTTATTTGTCTTCAAATCGCCTGACAACCCTCCCTTACACATGGAACAGCCCTCAGCAGATATTTAAACTACTGTAATTTCATTTTCTCTTGATCAGTTCTTCTGTTATTGTAGTCTTAGTTTAAACAGTTCTCAGCAAAGTTGAAATATGTTTTTTTACAGACATCAGAAAAGTCCAAAGATGAGAAGAGTCTGTGGACGGAGCACAAGGCCCCTGACGGAAGGACGTATTTCTACAACTCTAAAACCAAACAGTCGACGTGGGAGAAACCAGCGGAGCTGAAGACACACGCAGAGCTGCTGCTGGACTCCTGTCCATGGAAGGAGTTTAAGGCAGACAGTGGCAAGGTGGGCGGAGTGTGTGGTGCTGTTTGGTGTAGTCACTGTGGTGTTTTGATGTACCGTGAAGTTTCCCTTTCCACTGGACGATAATTGCTGAGCGACCGTACAGCGACCAAAATTGGATTTTTGTGACCCTTGATTTCATGATTGGAATATAATGCAAGATGATAAAGTATGATTTAGAAGACAATAAAGCACACAGAAAATATGAAATTCGTTGATCGATCTTTGATATCCTTGGTGGCTCAGCGGTCGCAGCCTCTAGTGCAAGGTGGTGTGTGATTTGCTTTGGTTTGTAGCATGATGATAGGATGGCAAAATGAACATTTATGCATTAGTGGTTGACATTTTTAGTTCGAGGTTAAAACAGTTCTGTAGTACAGTAGCAATACATTGGAAACACATTTTCGAGGTGTCATAAATTGGCGGTGGAGTGGTCACTGGGAAAAAAACACCTCACTCACTCACTCAGTCTGATTTAACATCTTCTGACCATTGCAAACATTTCCAGACTTACTGTATGAATGTAACTTGTCCCTTGGTAGGTTTACTTCTACAACTCCCAAACTAAAGAGTCCCGCTGGACCATCCCTAAAGAGCTGGAGGAGCTCCGCGCCATGATAGCAGCGCAAGGATTGGACAAGCTGAAGACCGCAGGAGGGGACTCGGGAAGCAGCAGTCCCTCGGTGACCCCGCCCGGACAGGTGCAGCCGCAGGGAACACCTGGGCAGACGGGCACGCCTGGACAGGTGATGACACCTGGACAAGGTGTGACCACACCTGGGCAAGTCGTGACAGCCGGGCAGCAGGTAAGGGTGCTTCATCGTGCATGAATGTTGTTAAAAAACTTTGTGTTTATCAAAGTGGTGTTTGCAGAATTTGTAGAGTGGGTGAGAAAAGAGGAAAATTTGGAGCTTGTAACATCATTTGATATTACGCCTCTGTGTTTTTTTTAGCAAGGACAGTAAAGTGTTTGTTTAAAAGGCCGCAATTTATAGTATTTCAAGATGCATGTTGCTGTGTTAAGTCTCAGTTTGCAGAAATTTGTTTTTAAATCTTACATTCTCACTTTGAAATGTATCGCAAAGAAGTTGTTTGACATTAAAAAAAAATTGTGAGATGAAATCAGCCAGCTTACATAGTATGTGTTTTTAAATGGAATCAGTAAGAATATTGGAAAAGTGTGTTTGCTCCTGTGTTCCCAGGACATGACGACCCAGCCCACAGCTGCAGTGGCGGCACCTGCCGTAGATACAGCTGCAGTCGCTACACAGCAGGCGGCAGAGGTCAGCTGAATACACTGTTAACTTCTGCTAGTCGGGGACAGTTTTCTTTAACATGAAACAAATGTTTACTGCTGTACCGGTCTCTCGAAAACATGTTTGATTACTGTGTAAGTCTTTAGTTGGGCAAAGGAGAGTAGGTTTTCTAGCAGGAAGAATTTTATTTGGGAAGCAATAACTTTTGATTGACGTTAGCACAATAAATACCAGCAAAAGATCCCTAGTAAGGCTTCTTAATGACAAGTCAAGACTTTTCCTTGTGAGTAACTTCCTTGATGAAAAGATTGTTTGTATTGCCCATGGTGTGCAGGGAACTCCATCAGAAGCAGACACAGACGACAAGTCTCAGCCGGGCGATGACGCGACAGACAGCGCTCCGGAGAAGAAGGAGTACGTCTACGCTAACAAGGCCGAGGCCACGGCTGCCTTCAAGGCACTGCTCAAGGAGAAGGTGACCTTCTTTCGATGACTTCTCAGTTTTCTCTTGCTTTCTTGACAACCATTAAATCTTCAGCATTTCTATCATAGCTCTAGGTATTTCTTTTAAAGTTTACAGAGGAGTTGAGTGATTTTAGAAACTGTAGCTCAGCTGCAGTTCTGACATTCTTTTATATATATGTTGTAGAGATTGTTTGGGGTACAGATAGAGATTCGGTATTGTACATTTGGATCTGATGTAAATTTGTAGCAGCTTTTTCCTGCAAAAAAAGAAGTTCTTGTGTTCTGTTTCCAGGGAGTTGCGTCCAACGCCACGTGGGAGCAGGCCATGAAGATGATCGTGAACGACCCTCGCTACGGAGCCCTCAAGAAGCTGAACGAGAAGAAGCAGGCCTTCAACGCCTACAAGACACAGAGAGCTAAGGAGGAGAAGGAGGAGGAACGGCAGAGGGCCAAGGAGGCAAAGGAGAAACTGCAGGAATTCCTGGAGGGTCACGAGAGGATGACCTCGACTACTAAGTACAGGAAGGCAGAGAGCATGTTCTGTGACCTACAGGTCAGTGACCCCTACGTATTCAGCAGCCACTTTTCTTTCACTAAGTTGTTATCAGTGATGTGAAGTTTATCTATCAGTAACATAACCACAATTTTCTCATCCACTCGCAACTTTTATTGGTAAACTGTGTTTAGATTAAGTTTAAAAGGTGACATAGAGATACTTTCTTTTGAAGTTGACTCGCACACAAAATTGCCAATGTTCATCTTTAAATGATGCCTACTTGTAGATAGAATATTATCATTGTTATAAACCTACATGTATATTCTTCCCAAGGTGTGGCAAGCAGTTCCTGAGAGAGATCGGAAGGATCTCTACGAGGACGTGATGTTCTTCTTGGCGAAAAAGGAGAAGGAGGATGCCAAGGTCCTGCGCAAACGGAACATCGCGGCCCTGAAGAACATCCTGGACAACATGGCGAACATCACGTACAAGACGACGTGGTCCGAGGCCCAGCAGCACCTCCTGGATAACCCGACGTTCGCCGAGGACGATGAGTTACAGAATATGGACAAGGAGGACGCTCTCATCTGCTTTGAGGAGCACATCAGGTATGGGGCATTATCAATGTTCTAATGGTAAGCTTGTAAGTGTAATATTTGTCATTCAGCTAAAAGCAAGGGCTTTGAGGAGCACATCAGGTATGGGGCATTATCAATGAAATGAAGACTCTTTTGATCGTAGGCTTGTAGTCGTAATATTTGTGATTCAGCACAAAAGCAAGTGCTGATCAGCTTGAAATTGAATTTAAATGAAATTCTTGTTTTAGTAGAATATTAGTAAAGAGTTGATATGCACTAGTGTGCTTCATTTACATAATCAATAGCCAGCTGACCTCATCTGTATCCGTATAGCTGGTATTATATATTAAGGGGTATATCATGTACCTTTGATGTAACACACCAGCTTTGCAGGCATGCAGCAAGGCAGCAGCTGGTTATATTACAACCTGTCACACTAACCTTTGCACATCTATCTATAAGCGTTGTTAAAAGCTATCCAGGGAGCATTTGGTGGCAATGAGTTCCATTTTATCATCTGATATTTGAATTCTCATCAGTATCTTAACATTGGTGTAAGATATGTAAAATGAATAACTGGATTATTAGTAGTCTGGCCTGATTAAATCCCACTTCTGACACCATCTTTATTTCCTGTCAGAGCGCTGGAGAAGGAGGAGGAGGAGGAGAAGGAGCGACAGCGCGGGCGGGAGAGGCGGCAGCAGCGGAAGAACCGGGAGGGTTTCCTGGTGCTGCTGGACGAGCTGCACGAGGCGGGACAGCTCCACTCCATGTCCACCTGGATGGAGCTGTACTCCATCATCAGCGCTGACGTCAGGTTCACCAACATGTTAGGGCAGCCAGGTCAGGACAGCTCTCTTACCCTGCAGCCTGGTCACACATGTCTATAGCAAGAGGGGGAAAATTAGCAGGCTTGCGAGGAGGAGGGACAGATACGGGAGGGGGGTGTCACACACAAAGTATCTGGCCCCAAAACATAATTAGACAATGATTTTCGCTGGCTGCTGGCTTGTTTTGACAAGGCTGCCCTTCTTTTGTTAAGTATGTCAAGAAAAAAACACAAATTTTAGAAAAATGATGTTCGTCAACCAGGTAAATCTTTTTTAGGTTTGTGTCACTAGGACATTATTTTCCTATAACCTACCAACCTGATAAAGCTATTCACAGAACATATAACTTTTATTGTTTTTGTGTCAATTGCTGTAGATATTGAATGAATGAAAGAACTATTGAATTGGCAAGTTCTGGTGCTATGCTTGGTTTTTTAATGTCAATTTTATCAATTGACCAACTGATCTGTAATTTTGCAGGGTCAACACCACTGGACCTTTTCAAGTTCTACGTGGAAGACCTCAAGGCACGCTTCCACGATGAGAAGAAAATCATCAAGGACATACTCAAGGACAAAGACTTTACCGTGGAGGTCAACTCGAGTTTTGAAGACTTTGCGACTGCGATAAGTTCTGACAAACGTGCGGCCACTCTGGACACGGGAAACATAAAACTGTCCTACAACAGCCTGATCGAGAAGGCAGAGGCGAGGGAAAAGGAGAGACAGAAGGAGGAAGCCAGGAAACAACGAAGAAAGGAAGCAGCATTTAAGAACATGCTTAAGCAGGCCACTCCACCTCTGGATACTACCTCAACTTGGGATGATGTCAGGGACAGGTTTGTACAAATTATTGTCTTTTGTCAAGTTGTATGTGTAGAAACTTCATACTGTTAAATGTAGTTCTAAATATTATGGAATGTTTATCTTATGCAGAGTTGTATGCCTAAACCCTGACTGTACCTGTAAAATTGTTTAGGTACAGGTCCGGACCTGAACAAAATAAAGCACTAAAGGGCACCATTTTTTGTAGACTCATAGATAAATCCCATGTCAGAGATGGCAATTTTCACAATCTTGCACTCGAGAATGAAGAAAACTTGCGAATACTTTGTGGGGGGAGGAAAAATATGTAAATCCTCATACAATGATTAAGGTCCTTGTCCTGTACCTAAACCACTGTACCTGAAAATTGTTTAGGCACACAGCCCTAATCTGATGAATGTACTATTTCTCCATGTTCCTTCAGGTTTGTAAATGACTCAGCCTTTGACCAAATCCTTGTGGAATCCGAGAGAGCCAGACTCTTTAAGGAGTTCATCCAGGCCTTGGAGACGGAATGCAGCCACCACCACTCCAAATCCTCCTCCAAGAAACATTCCAAGAAGGCCAAGAAACACCGCAGCAAGAGGTCAAGGTCGCACTCTGCATCAGAGTCCGAGGAAGAGGAGAGGTCACACAGAAGGTCGTCGAAGAAGAAGAAAAGGTCACGGTCAAGATCAAGATCAGAGTCCACAGGTAGTAAGTTGTTTTTTAATACTTTTCTTTTATAGTCCAAACACATCTTGCAAGGTCTACTTCTAAAACAAATGCCAATGCTAGACAGTTTTGAACATCAAATTATGTATTTGTGCTTGGGACAAATAGCACCAGGATCTTAGTACTTGCTCTGTGGCATTTGTTATCTGGTGTTCTCATGATTCACCCCAGGAGAGCGTAAGAATTTTTTTTTTTTCATATTTACTTCACACAAAACACAGCCTGTGAGCCACACAGATGTTTGGGTTGCATTAACTTGTTTATAATGACCCGTGTTTGTTCACCTTAGTCTTGAAAAGTTTAAGGTTGTATCCATCAGGGAAGCAAATCAGGGAAGCAAGCTTGGTCCATAACGTTATAGTTCTAGGGAAGAAGCTTTCAGCAAAGAACTGTGGAATATGGTAGCCTCCTTTGCAGACTTCTTGAAGCGGTGGCGTTGAAGAGGCGATCCTCTCTCAGCGACATAACTCCATAAGCCGGCATCAAAGAACCTTGGCCAGTGTAACAAATATCGTATCAGCGCTCCCCCCAAAAATAAACGCTCCCAGTCCAAGAAGTCTGCAAAGGAGGCTAAAATATGTAACAAGAAATGTTGATTTGCTTCTGTGAAAGTGGCAATATTGTGTCCTTGCCGAGTAAGTTCTCCACCCAAGAACTTGTTTTGATCCTGATCCACTTGTCTCACACCTCAGGATCAGATTCAGAGGAGAGCCGCAGCAGATCCAGGAAGCACAAGAAGAAGTCGAAGAAGCGGCGGCACCGGTCACACTCGTCGGACTCTGAGCAGGAGACTAGGAAGGCGGAGAGGAAGTCACGAGACAAGTCGGAGTCTAGAGCGAGCCCTCCTCCATCCGACTCCAAGAAGGAGAAGACAGGATGGGATACGTCAGGTGGTACATAATCCTGTCCCATGGATGACACTGCTGAGTCCCCTCTTGACTAGCAGAGCTCGAAATTAATGTGAACCACAAAATCTTGTCCGAGAGTTGACTATCGAGAACAGTACTTTTCTCTGGCCTTTTGTCTTTACATTGAAACATTAGGTGGGCAGTCGTTCTTGTAAAATGAATTTTTTATGAAGCAAGGAAAAGAACCAAAGTTGTTAGCTGCTAGGTAGACTCATGGTTGCCAGAAGATCCATTGTTTCTTGTTTTGAAAGTTTGAGAGTGTTTTATCCCCAGATAGGACAGGATTTTCAGTCAGTTTCGAGCTCTGTGCCTAGGTCATTTGATATTGCCTGAGCACCCCTGTATCAGGAATGGACTATTCTTCTCCCAGAGAACCTCAACTGAAGTATGGATGGTACCACTAGACATCAGGGGTGTTCAGGGTATTTGGGCAACTAAGAGGGTACAAGATTTTTTATCCAAGTGCAAGGTGGCTGCTGCAATAGTTACAAATGAAATGCTGCAAGAAATAAACTGACCTTAATAACATGTTTCAGTAATAAAACTTCTCACATCAACACTAGGAGTGTCAAGCAAATTTGCATGTTTGTGTTTGATGCCCAATGAAATGCCGGATGAATCGGTACTGCTTTACTTCCAGGATTAAGTTTCACGCAGGCTTTTTGTTGACATCATGATGGTAATTTGAATCCCTGCATCCATGTTGGAGTACATCAACAGCTGTTGGCATGTGTAACGGATGTACAATGTCCTCCAATATGTCAGAAATCATATAAAAAAGCCTGTATACACAGGACTGGGCCTTTACAGGATTCTGTCATAACCTAAAGAACACCATACACCAAAGATAATTATCTTTGTTACATAGACGATGCTGGCTGAAATGAGCTTGCTCATTAACTGACAATCAAACTAATAAGATAGGGTAGACAACTTTTATCTGATTCTTTAATCCATATGTATTTTTTTTTTTCGTTTGCACAGCTTATTTGAATGTGCCATCGAGTAAAATTACCTCAATTAGTAATTGTGAGACACTTTGTTAACACTACCTTTTGCACATTCACTGTGGCAACATGGACCCAATTGTATTATTATTGTATAATACTGATGTGTATATATACCATGTGTAGAGAAACAAGTATGTGGTCAATGCACAGTACAAGAGCACTTCATAAATGATCAGAATAAACATTAGTGTTTGCTGCTTGAGGATGTGGATAAGTAAGGCTGTTTCCCTTTATTTCTTCACTCCTCTACCCCACAGAGAGCGACCTCAGTGAAGGGGAGCTAGAGAGCCGCAGACGAGCCCTCCTCCAACAGCTAGCAGATGACCAGTAGTCCAAGATTCTTTCTTCTCTGTAAATAGTGACATCCAAGGTGGCTGGGGAGGGGGTTCAGTCATGGGCCTAGTATTGAGCCTTGGGGTACACCAAGTGTAACAGGGGTAATTAGATACAAAAGGATTAAGAGAAACAGTCCACTACCATCCGACAGTTGTGATAAATATAGAGTTGTAAGCGCTAGATGTAGTCCTAGGCTGTCAAAATTTGTAATGTTAAGTTTGTGGGTTCATTGTACTCCATAGTTTTGTAGGTGGCAAAGTTTATGGATCCTGCGAAAATCCCACAGTATTTCCCTGATTGATGTATGAAAGGGAGAGGACACAATCAACGGTTGTCAATATTTTCTGCAAGTTTTCATTAATTTCTTGTCATGCAGAATTTTAGCAGATGAACACTTGCAACTCAAACAACATTCATATGGGTCCATTTTACGCATGTATTGATGACCTTCCATTAGCCTTACCCAGTAACCAACATGAATTTGGTGCCAAACAGCTACCTTAGTGGGCTAAAGGTTAAAATATGTTTGTAGACTTAGGCTTAGCTTTTGTACACTATGTTTACTGCCTGAGAACTGTGCCTGTATTTCATGCTTCCGTAACAAAAAGCATGTCTTGTAAGATCTTAACCCTTATCCTGCTGAGTTATGCTGTACCCCACTGCAGTACAAATGAGTACACAGCAGGGAGGTTAAATGTAATCGATCATGACTTTGTTTCTGACATGACAAACATTCATGTGTTTCCAAAATGATGTGTCTTAGTTACAAAGACAGAAACGTCTGTAGAAAATTGATTACTTTGCTATTTCTGGGGCCAATTTGAACTGTGTTGCCACGACCTGTGTCATGATACTATCTTTTCTACATTAAATGTCATCCAGACACATTTTCGGGAAACTGCTTCAATCTTTATTTCTCCATCTAACTTTTATATCATACTATGAGAGACCTAATTAGAGCACAAATACTACATTCTCCCATAAAATCTGGCAAAAGATATTTTTGTTGCAATTTCGAAGAATAAGGAATGATTTGAGTGATACAGAAAGAAGGCTACCAGTAAACTGTAATGTTTGATTACAATTACATACTGAAAATAGAAGTATTCATAGTTGAGCAGGAAGTCACATCTGTACATCTGTATCAAGGTAACTTAAAAGACGCTGTAATACAGTTGAGGTACGTGTAACCCTAAGGAATATGTATCTCTTCAGGCGATCATGATGGATGTACATGTCTAATGAAAGTGTTCTGTAAAATATGTTCCTAGTACTAGTGTTAAAAATTTGTAACAAAAAGGAGTATACAAATTTTCTTCTTTCCAAATATGACAAACTAGCCTCTACAGAGCATCAAATCCAGTAAGTACATGTACAAACAAGCCAAAGTGTATTGACAGTTATTTCAGCCTGAGCCTAGCCAAGTCTGTTGTTCGTCTGTCGTCTAGATGTGCCTCGATGACTGTCCCGAAGTCGTCTCTCCCCAACAGCTGGTAGGCCAGAGGTAGCAGGTTCCTGATGGCCTTGTGGAAGAAGTGAGAGCCGTAACAAAACAGGTCTATCCCCAGCTCGTAACCCATCCCGTAGTCACACTCGTCGTTTGCGAACTGCACCAGAGTGACAATTTCCTGCAGGTCTCCAAAACGTGTCATCCGCTCGTCGTCATCCTTCGCCTCAACGACTTTCTTCAGCATCTTCTTAAGATCACCTATGATGAAGATAACTCTGACGTAAGTTAATTAAAACTTTGAGGTAAAGCACATGTATTTTCTGTTTAATATCACTGCATATTTCACTTCAAAATGCATCTCTTTTTGTCTCGGAAGATGGTCACTTCTTCAGTCAGTTACCAGTTACTCTGTGTAGTCCTGGCTTGGCAGTGCCCCTCATGGCATCAAAAAATGCATCAAAATACTGTAAATTGTGAAACGTTTGAGGTAGTAACTTTCATTTTCTTGGTGACCTTATACAGTGCCATGAAATCATGACACTTCAAATAGGTATTTTTTTTCCCATTACCGGTACAACTGTACCACAGAATTTTCTTAACTGGGAATTAAAAACACTGCAATAACCTCGTTTTACCAGTTACCGAGAAACAAAAACAACGCGGAAGTACATGTAAATGTATTCCCAGTACAATTCAACTGACACTTAGTTCTGGTGGAATATGAAAAAAAAAGCAAAGTCGAGATGCAATACTTACCATCAGTCTCGGGCAGCTCCCTATACCCCACCTCATTACTGTCCAAGGGCACCACTATTCCTGCACCATGGAAGGTTGGGGTCACCATCTGAAACATAGTGAACATGGAAAAACAAAAACTTAAAGCCTTTGTCGTCTTCTATATACTAGTAGGTAACAATTCAATCTATTTTTTAACCAATAGATTAAAACTACAGTTTTTTATGGACAAGTAAAAGTAAAATTCAAAGTGTTACAATCTTGACTCTGAACTTTTGAATAAACATTCTAGATACCGGCTTTTCATAACTGTACTAATCAAATTAGGTCTGGTAAAAATAAACTCCTTACCTTCTTTCGTCTTTCCTTAAAGGATGCAGGCCGTTCCTCGAGTGAGTAACCTCCCTCCTTTGCCTGCTGTTCCAGTTTGGCAGACAGTTTGTTCAACTCTTCTTTCTTCTTCTTGTCCTTTGTTTGTTTCAAGACTTTGTTGAGATGTAATCTACAACATGAAACGAATTAGATGGAAGTTACATAGGTTACATGCATCTGGACATAACAGGTGAATAACTTTCAGTACTTTTTCACTATCTTGTTTTTGATCAGCAGCAAGAGGAATAAAGACATTGTTATGTTTCCAAATGACCCCTTGACACTTCTCGCAAACTCAAACTCTATGAAAAGGGGCCCCAATGGTCGAATAGAGCAATTTCAAGTTTGAATAAAAGGTCAAACAAAAAAACAAGACAAGCTGGAAGTAGAAGATGCGTACTTGACAGCTGCAAACAGGTTATCTCCCTGAGGAGAAATGGTGTGGTTCTTCTGGGCGAGGTTGGAGGCCACATACACCGGTTTCTTGTTCGGTTCATCTCTGTAATAAAAACAACACATCTAACACAAGTGAGGAGAAATGTTTAAAACAAGTACAGTTATGACACTACTTATAGTGTAGCACTAGTTATACATGCTTTTCAACTGTCAGATAAAATATCTATCCCAATTCAACACACACTTACACATACATATGTGATTTTAGATTATGTATATTGTTAAATAGGATAATATTATTGTAAAATGCCTAATGTCAGCAGTTTTTAAGTAGCATAGTTTTTGCGAATGTAAAAAACGTATGCAATTCAGCCTGGCTGCGATGTACTTTTCATACCTGATCAAAACGATTAAATAAACAATTCATTCATATCAAACAAAAGATGTTTATCGTAATATAAGTGATAAGATAGACTAGCTACAGTCTACAGCTCATCATACCTAAAGTAGCCAATGTGATGCTGTGTCTCCTCATCTCCCTTAATGACTGTGAGGAACTCAGGTGGGTCGTAGAAGTATCTCCAGTGAAGGAGGAAGTCTGCATCCTTAGCGCCTTCCGTAACCACCTTATTAGCGAGGAGATCGTAAGGACCAACAAGTTCCAAGCCTAGGGCATCATCTAATGCTCCTTTGATGGAAAATGTACAAGAAAGTTGAGGTGTATCAACTGCTAGAACAAAATCCAAAGAAAACAACAAAAGAAAACAATGTTGTTGTCCATATACTGGTACAAGTGTACTCATATAAGAGTCTACCATTTCACAAAGACTGTTATAGACACTCCTATTACCCTCACACTGTGAGAGACTGGAATTCATTACCTCAAGAAGTTACGGAGATAGCTGACCCTCCCAAGTTCAAGGAGGCGGTCTCCTGCATCTCAGAGGACAATAAAAGCGCAGCGCACTCCCCTGGGCGCTTTACCCCAACAAGAGGGGTGTTGCCCAGTATCAAATCAAGATCAAGATCAAGAAGTAGAACAGTTGTCTCCGTCATTGAATTGAATGGAAACAAAGTATTGATAGCCAACATAATTCTCATGATTATATCAGTTACAAAGTAGGCTTTCATTTTCAGCATCAAAACTACTGACCTGCAGGATTTTCCGCATCCAGTGTCTTGCAGAAGTCCCAGAGTTGGTAGAAGTCGTCTGGCATATCAACTTTGAACTTGGCCTTTAGATCTTCATGGAGTGCAGCTAAGGGGTGGATGTTGATAATGATTTAATGAT
Organism: Branchiostoma lanceolatum; assembly: GCA_035149815.1. Lineage (NCBI taxonomy): Eukaryota > Metazoa > Chordata > Leptocardii > Amphioxiformes > Branchiostomatidae > Branchiostoma > Branchiostoma lanceolatum. The sequence goes on along the minus strand of CM068871.1, from coordinate 14,248,825 downwards.
AATAAAAATAAAACATGATGCACAGTATGGCTTCTCTAGGTAGTTACTTCTTTCAGCAGATTATGGACAGCTCTAGACAAAAGCTGCTGACCTGTTCTGGTGCCACGGTCGCCTCCACCATCGTCTGTCTTAGCTTTCTTCCGCGGAGGTCCGGAGTTCTTACCCTGTTGAACACACGAGTCACAACATTAATGTGTGCACTGAAATGTTGTGTCGATGTTCTAAGCATGTTTCCCGATAACACATGGGATTGAGAAACTTACCTTAACCCGACATTGTTGTTTACAAACAGTAACAGTTAATCGACAAGTCATGGTAGCAATTATTGATAGTGCTTTAATCGCAGCAAATAAATTTGAAAACTGGAAATCACACTGCCCTCCCCTTCATATTTTACCATTCGACCTCAATGTCAGCGTCTAGCAGTACGTCATCGCATCACTACTGTGTTTTAGCGATAGTTTTAAAGCTTCTGACAACTGAGACTTGTATAAATATAGCTATGAATCCGTGCAAAACGAATTTTCATCACACATTATTCAGAACGCGTGGGACCCACCTTCTTCTCCGCCATGTTTTCCCGCGAAAATTTGCTTACAAAGATTTAAAACAGATCGCCTGATTGGATGTTTGCTCTTACCATCAGCCAATCCCCGTGCAGAACACAAAAGGCCTGGATCCCTGGTAATTTCCGCTCCCACAATACCTTGTACTTCCTCTTTCTTTCCTCCATTGCTCTAGAGGTAAGCCTGAAACGGAATTACTATACAATCCTTCTAATATTTGCCCAATGTAGGATCATCAGCACTTAAAAACATTCCATACCAATAGGAAACATTATAATGGTGATGTGGATGTCATTATTTTTGGACAAGTCGTCTTTATATGAAAGCTTGGTGGCCGTGATTGCAACACTCGATCACGGACCTGAGTTCCAACATGGCGACATGGACAACAAATTCCGCTTTATTTTGTTCCCCTCACTGTGTATTACACGTATAGATTTGCAAATGTTAACCTCTTCTTGCCAAGATAAAGCTGATTTTATTTACAAAGTAAAAGAATTAACATTTCGAATCAGTACGATAGCTTAAATCCAAATCCAGTACGATTTCTTCGTGGTAGAAAAAATGGACAAGATGCACAAGTTTTCAGCCTTGCTGGCTGCTGCATGTGATATCTGCTCCAACAGGATAAAATGAAAGTATAGCTATGATAAGTGCTGTTATATTGGTACTTTGACTGTATGAGTAAGTTATGTTGTGGAGAAGTGTCAAGATTTTGACTTTGTAAGAGCACTTATAAGTTATATGACACGTATGATCTGATTTATTTATTCCATAATTTGTGAGATTGAGAAATGTTGTCCTATCATGTCCAATTCAGAGTTATGATTCCAGCTCCTTATTGTGCAAATGATACTTAACAGTAATGACTTATGAGTAATGAAGTCTTACCACTACAGTCGTGTGGTAGCTTTTGAAGTTTTATACTAGTTAGTTCTGCATGTTGTATGTGGTGTATTTAACTGTGTGATGTTGACTTGGCTATGCATTTTTTGTAGCCATGAGGACCATCAAATCTAGCGAGGAGGTGAAAATCCCTGAGGGGAGTAAGTATTCAAACCATTGTGTATGTTTTGTTTTTAATCATACCTAGCCTAACAAGTAGGCCTTCCCAAAGCAATTCTCAGTGCTGTGTGTATCGAAAGTTAATGTCTGTAATGTATGTCACAGAGGAAAGTTAGAATGTTAATGCTGTGTTAACCATGCCACTTACTTAATGCATTAGACACCATTAGAACCTTGTATTTGTTGTGAAGATATGTTTTTCTTTCTAGGTAAGGCATGTCATATTTATGTACGAGAAGTTTTGTTACATGGACAAGTACTTGTAAATACTGAATTTGTACTAAAGCATACTTTCAAAGCTTTAGCCTTTTAGGTCTCAAATACGTGAATGTGAACATACAAAGAATGTAAGTTTTTGTAACAAGTTTTTTCATTCCTTTGATTCCAGTCACCGTGAGTGTCAATGCCCGAATGGTCACCGTCAAGGGACCTAGGGGAACCCTGAAGAAAAGCTTCAAACATCTCAATGTAAGAATCACTTGCTCTTTTATTGTATAGTGCTAAAAAGTCAAGAGGTAACTTATAAAAATGTTGTAGCATCTGGCAGCCAAGATATAAAGTTAAAGACCTCGTGTATTACAGATAATTGAGATATTTGTACCCAATTGTACGACATTTTTGTTCTCTACGGTACTAACTGAATTTCCCCCCTTAGGTTGAGATGAAGATGCTTGGCAAGAAGAAGCTGCAGGTTAAGAAGTGGTTTGGCAACCGCAAGGAACTAGCCTGTGTGCGGACTGTCTGCAGCCACGTCAACAACATGATCAAGGGTGTGACACTGGTGAGAACCTTTTCCGTAATCTTTGTCATAAATCGGCGATGAAGGTTAGGCATTCAGATAATAGGATGCGCCAAAAAAACAGTTTTGGTAGCTTTGATTACCATTTTGGTTGTAGCTGTGACTTAATTGGTTGTTATGTGTGCCATCCTGCAGTAATTTGTTACATCCTTCTGTCTCCATATGAATCTGTATGCTGATAAAGCCAAAAAAGCATGTAGTAGTGGTTACAGTTATGATTATGTGGAAATATTGCAGGTTCACAAAGTTTGCATGTAGTATGAAACTATGATTTAGTGGAAGAAGAGATCAGAAAAACTTTTGTAATTTCTGTTAATGTGATGTCATTAGGGCTACCGCTACAAGATGAGGTCAGTGTATGCCCATTTCCCCATCAACTGCACCGTGTCGGAGGGCAACTCCGTCCTGGACATCAGGAACTTCCTGGGTGAGAAGGTGATCCGCCGCGTGAGGATGAGCGAGGGCATCAAGGTCAGCCTGTCCGCGGCCATGAAGGACGAACTGTACCTGGAAGGGAACGATCTGGAACAGGTGTCTCGCTCAGGTGTGTAGGAATTTTACTAACCTCTTTGTTTTTGATATTGATATGCTTATTCTTAAGACCATGTTGATTTGATTTTTTGGATGACACCGGTGCACGCATCAATTTTCGCCCATTTCAACAACAACAAATTTTCGGCCATACTATAAAGCGTACAAAGCAAAATACAAAATGAGCAAATATATATCATGTATTGCAAAAAAAAGTTACTAATGCCGTGGAATGCCAGTCAAAGAAGAGGTCAAAGAAGAAAAATGAAGAATCCATTATTTGATATACTTTGTATGTTAAGTCATTTGTTTAGCCTTCCAGGTCCTGCCCACTTAGATTTAGTGATAAAGTGCAACTTTTTGTTCGCATGCTTGCATCAGTTCTGTGGTTACCAGAGGATATCATTCATATGATCGAATCAACAATGTCACTTAGGCCATGTTGATTTGATTATATGAATGATACCCTCTGGTAGCCCCAGAACTGATGCAAGCATGCGAATTACAACTTTTTTGGCCACGATGACATCCTTCCAACTATCCTTTAGAATTTGAACAGGGTTGATAAGTGTCTATGGATAATGGAGAGCTGATAGTGCTATTACTGTTGTTCTTTGTTTTGTCAAGTGTTCAAATCATCTTGTGTTTTGATACTTACTTATTTTCTCAACCCAACAGCTGCCCTTGTCCAACAGAGCACAACTGTAAAGAACAAGGACATCCGCAAGTTCTTGGATGGAATCTACGTCTCAGAAAGGACCACCATCGTGGAGGCCGAGGACTAGACATTTCCACACATAGGAGAAACTATCGAATAAAATGTGAAATGCCCGACCTGTGTTTCATCTCTTGTGTTGTTCTTTTAACACTGACAGTACCTTTTTAGTGCAAAGGGTCTCAACTTATGAATGGAAAACTTTAGGGGTGGTAAGTGCTGTAATAACATGTAGATTATTAACAACTGATGGAAGAGTTCTAAATAAACTTGAATGGCATATTTTACAGAGCAATTCTGCCCTTCCTCCTGATGTTGACTTATCCTAAATGAGTCAATATCAGTCAGGATAGTTGCAAGTATATAAAGTTTGGGATACCATAATATTTTTTAGGAAATTTTAGCCGTATGTATGATATTTCCTTCTCTTTCACTCCCCCACCACATCATACTTAGAATTGCATCCCAGAATACTAGTTAATGTCTCAAAAGCAGCTCTCTTCATTTGTACTATTTGATCAACTTATGTGTTACTGCATCCCACACTGTCCAGTATATACTATACAAGCCTGAAGTTGGCAACAAAGCTCCAACAAGTTATACATCAGTAGCAAAATTTATTTGCACAACAGAAGTACATATGGTCACCTACTCTTTTAAAAGTAGTAAATAATAATAACAGTAATCATTAAATCTTTACATCATGTAACATTCAGGTATGTTGGGGGTGTGGCAAGTGCTTTGGAAATGTCACCAAAGTACAAATCACAAGTAGATTGTTACACTCAAGAAGTAAAACAACACACAACATTTGATAGAGAGGTTATTAGCCATACATATATCAACCTTCCAATACTTAATATATAATAACTTAGCAGGTATCATGTTGATATAATCATATGTGGTGCACATAATCATTTTTGTACAAAACAAAACATCACTCATCAACATGTTAATAGAATGCATCGTTAGATTTAAACATAAGAATAGTCATCTGTGCCAGCCCACTGTGTTTGTTTGTTTTAATTAGGAAGATCATTTTTTGTGTGGATCCGATCAGAGGTACGAACTGCAGTAAGATTGGATTCCCCTTCCAGCCCAGCGCCGACCTTCGGGAGTGGTCGAGTCTGTGTTCAGTTCCATTTTGTGCAGTTCACGCTGCCAGCGAGGCCTGGTCATGAGTCGGGCGGGCCTCTTGGAGTCAGGCCAAGGCTACTTTCAATTTCACATGTCAATGGGCTGTACCCGTGCCACTGGAGAAAATACTCCGAGAAACGTTGTAATTGGTTAGGGTTTTCTATAAATAAATTCTTTATTTTCCAAGCAAACATGTTTAACTTTGATTATAGGCTTCCGGTTTATTTTCCAAGCAAATATGTTTAAATTTAGATAATAGATCTAGACTTGCATACGAAGACGACCTTTGACACGGTGATGAAGGCTTGTCAGATCAGTTGTACAGCTGCTGTACAGGTGTCTAGCAGTCAAGTCAAAGCAGTGTCGGTTGGTGTGCTTTTGTATCTTCTTCTGGACCTCAGTCGTAAATCATGGATGCTCGTCACGTTGTCCTGATGTTGGTAAGTTGCTGGGATTTGTTACTAGCCACCTAGAAGTATACTGTGGAGGTTTGTACATTGTTGAAATACTACACAGGCCGACCATAAACCAGTGCAAGCTAGCTAATGCTGAGACTTAACCCGTAAACCATTGCGCTGACCGTCTAAATACACACACAACGCAATGCAATAGCATATTGAATGTAACGTTGTATCTGCTATGTTCATGGTATTGTTCTTCTTGTTGTTCGCATTTCCCCATCGAAAGACGGCCAACTGGGTCCAGAGGTGGACGAAGAGACGCTTATTTAATGTTAATTAAGACACCTGTAGCTGGTCAGTGATACGAGGTGTTTGTCCTGTGGTGTGGATCTAGCTGGGCGTGGCATTACGTTACATAAACATATGCGCCGCGTCGGGACATAAAACGTGAACAGTTGTGGCTTGGCAAGGAAAGAAGTTCTGGCTCGGATACATTTGTATGGACGCTTGGTGTCACATTACAAGTCCGTGATTCTGTGACAGGGTCCACTGTCCGTTACACATAACAATGTAAACAATACATGATAAGTGCCAAAGGCTACTTCAACATTGTGAGCAATGAAGCTATTTACGGAAAAGTACATTATTAACAGTCTGACCCAAACTAGTGACTCAGGATTGTCGAGATTTCTCCCCGCGCCATACTATGACGTACTCGCCACCGCCCTCTTATTTAATTCATGTCTACTACATACCTTTCTATTGTTGTTGTTCGTTTTTCCCAAGACTAGCAAAACTCATGTTTAGTCCGGTGACCGAAGAGACCGGAATGGTTGAATTGCAAACGTTTTAAAGGCGCCCCTGACTAGCAGATAGTATTTTACCCGTTGTTAATAGCTACTCTGTGCTTTGCCCTGTAGTGTGGGTCTGCTGTGCATCACATTTAAACGTTGGAACATAAAACCGTAAAGGTACCAGACAGGACAGGAGGCCTAGACGCCAGTCATTCGAGGACAAGGTCATTTATAGCCTTTCATCCAAACCTATTATGGCCGCCTCTTTCGGGTGAAGTGAGGTGAAGTGAGGTGAGGGGATTCGGAGTCTCTTTTGTCAGCAGTCAACCATCCGCGAGCACGATGATTGATTTCGCCCTGTGGTAACATAAAAGAGGACAAGAGAAACTCGGCGGCTATAATAGGTCCAGGCTACCTATAGTTTATCCAAGAAGGTCCGAGAAGCGAAGGGCCGAGACTGGGAGAGTTACCAGAAGTGCCTTTCATTCTCATTCTTTCGTTGTTGTCTATTTGGCTTTTAAACTTCGCCACTAGTTCTTGTGTGTATCTGTTGTGCTCCTGTGTCCTTATAATAAAAGTTAATGTACATGTAGTTTAGAAAGTATTTTGTGAGCAACCTGCTATCGTTTCTAAAGTCCGGGCATTCTTGTTGTAGGTGGGCCTGTCATTGTTAAGTACCAGTGACGCAGTGTTGCCGGGCAACCCGCAGGTGATTGACATGACCTACACGTTTGACGGTACCACCATTTACTGGCCTACGTCAAAGTCTTTCAGGCTGACCAACGTGTTCAGGAACTATTCAGCCGTAGGATTCTGGTATGAGGCTTCTGAGATGGAGGCGTCAGAACACGGGGGCACGCACCTGGACGCGCCTGCGCACTTCAGTAGGAACAAGTGGAGAAGTAAGTCCTTTAATGGCATGTTTGCGCGTGACGTCATAGCCACCGCCGCCATGTTGGTGGGGTGGACATATCCAAGATGGCGACCAGTCATTCGGAGCGTTATAACACACATACAATTAGCCTGGGTGCCATCCTTCTTAGCTTTGCTCCGCTCTCTGATGCTCCCGGAGCGACCGAGAGGGGAGAGTAAAACTAACAAGATAACAAGGATGGCACCCAGGCTAACATACAATGAGTCTGGAGAAAAAAAGTATCAACTATAGTGCTCTCTATATAACAGGTAACTTATATGTGTTGACACCTAGTGTAGGGAAGTTTAGAACATTTCTCAACCTCCAACATGGTACATGTATAAACAGCCAATAACGTTTGTCTGCAGCTGACGACATTCCCGTCGAGCGGCTGATGGGGCCGGCCGTTGTGGTGGACGTATCCGTCAAGACAACTGGTAATGCGGACTACATGGTAACCGCACAGGACCTCCAGGACTGGGAAAATACACACGGCAGGATTCCCGACGGCTGCTTACTGTTTGGTAGGTCCAATATAGGAATCTGTTCTATTCTTAGGTTATTGTAATTAAATGCTTGTGTTACAGTCCTCAAGTATTGCCGTACCCTCAAATGGCACTGTCTTAAGAAAAAAAGTACGTTTTTGCGAGCTTTCTTTGATCTAGATATAGCAGAGATTATTCTTTATCAGTACGGTTGTATCCTCCCTTTAGTAAATACCGGATGGGGTAAGCATTGGTCCAACAAGCAGCAGTATCTCGGCACGGACACCAAGAATACGTCTCTGTTGCACTTCCCTGGAATACACCCAGATGGCGCTCGTTGGCTGGTGCAGAATCGTGGCATGCACGCCGTTGGTATCGACACGGCCTCTCTTGACTACGGACAGTCCACTGTAAGTATTGAAACATCATACCACCTACATATATTTTCTAACCTAATTATAAAATCACGGCATTTATACCTTGACAGCTTGACAGAACACATGTCTGTAGAGTTATTAGGTAAATATATCAACTGATATCTTGTTTTTCGTTTATCTTTTAGGCTTTTGACGTGCATCAAATCCTAATGATAAAATCACGACATTCAATCCTATGGCTTGACAGAAACCCATTTTTAAAAAAGTTATTGGTTAGATATGTTAATTGATATCTTGTTTTTCGTTTTCAAACATTTAGAATTTTGACGTGCATCAAACCCTGTTCGGAAGTAATATCCCAGGGTTTGAGAACGTGGCTAACCTGGACAAGCTGCCCACGAAGGGAGCGATCGTGTACGCCCTGCCGATGAAGATCGGAGACGGTAGCGGAGGGCCGGTACGGATGGTCGGTATTCTCGGTAATACTGTAGGTGCAGCAGGAACTGCTAAGCCAATCCTCGGTCTGATGTGTTTCCTCTTAATTCTGTTGTTCACTCTCATTCCGTGATTTAGCATTCAAGGGACGTATTCAAGTTGTATGGCTACAGCTTGATGTAAAATAGATACATATTTGGGCAAATACAGCATTTCACTTTATTGTTTCGAATACTTGTACATATATTTTGCTTAATACGACATACAGACGAATACGTTTGCTCTGCGTCATGTCTTTGCAACAAATAATCACGGCGTAAGGTTATACATAACATCAGCGTTATCAGTTAAGTGTTGCTACAGAAAATCAAGAGTCATAAGAATCCTAATCATCTAACTATTTCATGTCTGTAAGCTTCAATGTCAACTATCTAATTAGATTCTTTGTTTTTTAACAATACAATTAACTAGCATCAGCTTTGTAAATGTCTGTTTTATATTTGGGAATAAAGTGCTGAATATCTTAAATTTTGCGACTGAAATCTTTCATTTATCTTATTGCAGACACTGTCACTAGCAACTATGATCCTGGAGTTCAGAGACCAAGCCGTAATTTTAATCTACGTTCTGATATATCATATCATTGTCTCTATGTTCTACATCGCTCTGTGGGTGCCTCGACTACGGAAGCAAGTCTTTTCTGTTCCTTCCTAGACTTTTACAGCCTAAACTTGTTTCTTAAGGAATAGTACGTCTTAATAGGTATAGCATGTCTTAGGGAATACTAATACTGGGCAGGAGAAACTTGTCTGCTGTTCATTTGTCTACTGGCGACGGACAATAAAGCATGTCCAAGTAAATTACATTCCTCTTCCCACGTCACGTCTCAGCCTGACTGTTCCGAAGCGGTGTCCTCTACCTCCCTGATCAGTCCCTTCACCTGACAGAGATCGCAGAGATGATTCAGTTAGCGGGTAAAACGGCATCATTGGGCGACGATTGTGTCTATGTTCACTAATGTACGTCTCCCTCCCCAACATTATTTCTATGATTGCTTCACTCACAAAATCTTTATATGAATTTTATAGTCTTAGTGAGTATAATTGTAGTCTTTTTGATTTGTCTAAAGTAACTTGACCCAAACTTCTCACCCAAATATCACATTTTCCGTCCACACTTGATTTTCCCTATAGTTTGCCCATCTAAATCTAAAGGCCTACGCGCATGTACTCACCCATATGTAGAACGCGGCTGCTCCCACGCTCACATCTCTCACCACGTCCAGGTCCAGCCCCTCCAGCAGCAGTTTGGCCTTCATGGCCTTGTCCATGGTGATGGCGCTCTGCTCACACAGCTGGACCCGGCGCTTCAGACTGTCCTGCCCGGTCTTACCCATCAGCGCCTGGAGCGACTTCCAGTCCTGGAAATAACACCGCATTTCGCTTAGACCTATATTGTAAGTTTATAGGCCTCTAGATCATGTTAACTACAAATGTACAGCGAATGTGAAGTACTAGAGGGCTGCATAAATGAACAAAGGAAAATGTTTTTTTCTTGTCTGTTTTCGGCCATGACGTGTCACCGGTAGGACTCTAACCCTAGCACCCTACGGAAATGTGTTTTGCTTGTTTATTTGTCATTTAGCAATAGACAGTGTTACTACAATAGCCAAAGTGGTTTTAACTCACATTAGACATTTAACTACCCCTGCCGAAGCCTCAATATCAGCTCCAACTACTCTAGTTGTTACACCAGTTGACACTGATACAATTGTTTGAAAAGTGCCTACTGAAATGTCCGATTCTTGGTTCCCAAGCAGCAGGAACGTGGCCGACATGACCCTCTCGACAGCAGGGGGCGGGTGCGCGTAACTTCTGATCTCTGTCAGGAGGGAAGAGAAACATTTAATAAAAACACTGAAGACAGAAAAAGGTTTAGTTGCACCGTACCATTGACGGGAACTGGTTATCTAAAAACGCATGGACCTCCAGGCAAAAGGCCCCCATTACACTAAACGGCGATCGCGCTTCGACCTCGCTACGACCTAAATTGGATTTGTGTAACCCTTGACTTGACATTTGGAATTTCATGCAAAATCTAAAAGTATGATTGAACAAAACATTCAAAGATTAAGTTTTCACCTTTGAAATTCGTTGAGCACTTGAATATAAGGTCGCAGCGAGGTCGCCATGATAGTGGAATGTGGGCCTGGCTCTGAAAAACACTCCGATCCCTAGCTAGGCACGCGTCTTACCTGAGACTGTCGTTTGGTTCATCTCTAAGATCTGGTGCCGCAGTGACTCCAGGCGCGCCAGACTCGCGATGACGAGTTCCGCCTGCTCCAGGAGGTCCGTCAGGTCGTCCTTGTAGGGCGTGGCCATGGACAGCGCCTTCTCCAGAGGATCCCGCCGTCTGGCCGAGATGGCGTCACGGAGAACTAGGAAAAAGTACAAGTGAAGCGTTAGCATTACATATTTGTACATTTATCTTTTTTCTTTATTCGTTTATTAGACTTCTCCACTTACAAAATGGATGGGGGGGGGGGGCAAAACAGGTGATTGCATACAAAATACATCAGTGACAAAATAGACAAGACAAAGCGACAACGGACTCAACTTAGTCCTCGCTACCACTTTTACAGCACGAAAAAATAGTACAAAACTGGCAAACATCTGAATGATAACAGATATAGAGTTGAGTTGTATAAGCCAACACATATGTATTTTAAAGACAATGACAAGTGGAATCATCCCCAAATGTGACCAGTCTGGATAAACCATATCTAATGAAAGACATGTTGAAATTTAAACAGTTTCTGGGATGAGAAGATAAGGATGGTACCTTGTCTAACATGTAGCATCTCCAGTGCTTTCTCAGCGCTTTTGAAGACCGGATCCTCAGGGTTCAGTCCCAGCGCCCTGTACTCCTCCATCGCCGTCAGCAGCCGTTTTCTGTTCCGGGACCTGATGGCGTCCTGAAGCTTCTTCCTCACGGCCAAGTCTGGGGAGAGAGAGATATGCCAACATGCACTATTTCCTTAGCTTAGGCTTTTAGACACATATCACTGTGTTGTTAATTTGACATAAAACACATTTCAACGGCCATTCTAGACGGGGAAAAAGGGAAATGCCTATTCTTGAAAACACATTTTTGTTATTCATGAACCTGTGGTACAAAATGAGGTTTTAAGCCTTTGCTCTTCCATATTACCTCATTTTGTGCCACAGGTTCAAGCGTGACATAAAAATTTTTCACGTATATGTATTTTCCTTTTCTAGTCCTATCAGATACACAAAGTTTTGTAACCTGAGGGAATACCGCACAGAATTGTGATAAACGGTGCTGTCCTTGGTGCTGAATGGAATGTCTGTTGTCGTAACTACGGTACATTTTGATAAGTTAGTCTTTTGAAACTTTGAAACATGATGAAACGCTGCTTTAACACCAGAACAAGTACGGACGTCTCTATAACACGCAGTTGAAAGAAGCTAGACCTGTACCTTTTGGTTGGTCGACGATAACGTCCTGAAGCAGCTTGACGATCTCCACCTGCCCGGAGTCCTGCAGAGAGTCCCGGAACACCATGAAGGCGTCCTCCCCCTCCCTCCGTACCGCGCCCACAACCGTTCTGTTGGCCGCGGGGTGGTTCAACACGACCTGCGGGAAACGCCGTGTTGAATCATGAGGAAAGGTTTTTGCAAGTTCGTGCTTGAAGGCTAATTGCAGCAAGTACGTGGATTTGGGATACATGTGGTAGAAACATACATGTGACAAGGACAATGCTTGATACTATTTTAACAAGCTTAAGAAACTAATTCAAATACTAATGTTGGCTATGATATATTAATAAAAGACAACTAGATGTAGTAAAAAGTACAGCTCATAACGTTACCTTAATATGAATATTGAAAAAATGAGTAGTGAAAAAAATGTACATGGATATCCATTCATCAAATGATTTGCAAAAATGTCTACTCTTGTTCTGTATGTCTATATATAAACTACGCACAAAAAGTTCGGAAACTTAACTTTGGTTGATCATATCTCCGTTGTTTTTTACCGATTTTGATGCATTATATATCATTATAAAGCTTGTGCGATTCCCTGTTCTATGATACCAAACTTATTGTGATTGAAAACCCACGGAACAAGTACCAGGACTAATAACGTGAGTGGGTCACGGAGAAAAAGTGCCCAAAATTCCCTGTTGGTGTCACACGCGCGCTGTGACATCCTATCGGTATGGGCGCGGATGATGATTCAATACATTGTTTCCTCAGGTTCTGAGGATATTTTTAGAACACAGACCATCCAAGGTTATTTCTAGCACACAGAACATCCAAGGTTATTTTTAGCACATCGAAGATCCAATTGTTTGCACCACACACAAAAAAAAACGCGTCCTGCAACGGTATCGTCATCCGCAGATGTTATTTTTTGCTATTGTTTCACAACAAACATTGGGGTATGGGGAGGCATAACCTCCAGGGGAAGACAAGACTTGTACCAGGAACCCTCAATGCAGAAAGATATCGTGACACAATACTTGATCCGGTGGCCATCTCTTTCCTCCATAACATGGGGCCAAATGACTTGCTGCAAGATGATAACGCCCGCCCACACCGGGCAGGGGTCATCGCCGACCATCTCCAGCATGCAGGTGTAGAGAGGATGGAGTGGCCCTCTAAGAGCCCGGACCTGAACCCCATCGAACATCTATGGGATCAGCTTGGGCGAGCTGTCCGTGCAAGAGTGACCAAGAGAACAACGCTGGCTGACCTAGGACGACTGCTGGTGGAGGAATGGGACGCTATCCCACAGCATCGCATTGCGCGACTGGTGACGAGTATGAGGAGGAGGTGCCGTGCTGTAGTGACAGCGCGTGGCTGGGCCACCCGTTACTAAGACTCCTTGCTAACCCGTTACTAAGACACAGATTGTTGGTTTTGATAAAGAATAAACTTAGCTTGTCTTGTTTATTCTTGTTGATTTTAAACAATACCCTCGTACAGAAGTCAATACCAACAGAAGAATATGTACGGAATAGCATGTTTGACTATAGTAAGGAAATCTGGGCACTTTATTTCTTCGACCCACTCACTTTAGCAGGCCTGATGCTCGTTTCATAAACTCGCAATCACAAAAAGTTTGGTATCATGGGAAAGAAAATCAAATAAGCTTTTAAAAGATATGTAATACATTGAAATCGGTAAAAAATTAACGGAAATATGATCGACCAAAGTTAGGTTTCCGAACTTTTTGTGCGTAGTTTATATAGCGCTGATGACTTCCTTTATTTGATAAGCGTAGGTTATACACATGAATGCCAGACTCACATTTTTACTACAGCTCCTCTCTTCTTGTTCTGTCAGGATGCCTTCCCTCGCCAGTCTGGGAACGACGGGGGCCGGGTCCATGTCGGTCACGATGGCGCTCTCGTACCTACTGAGGAAGCCCTGGTACGCCTCCTCCATCCCCTGTTGGGCCTCTCTTCTCTGCCACCTGTCTACTGTTTTTCTCAGCACCATTGTCTCTGTTCCACCTTTCTGGTCAGTCTCAAACAGTACAGTCCGTACTGACGAGCTGCTGTCCCCTGGAGCATGGCGTTAGAGAAAATGTACTTTATCATAAAACGTCTGAAACATTTGTCAATAATGGAAGTCATTTTAGTTAAAATCCTCCCACACCATAATTGATGTATAGGGCGGTGCCCATCTCCGTTTCCCTGGGGCCACACTCTGGTGCAATCACTGCAGCAGGGGGCTAGTCCACTGGCAGTGTAGTGTGTTTAACTTCCATACTGTTTCATAAGTATGTACCATTTTTATAAAGTCTTTGGTATGACTTAATGCGCCTCTTGTCCAGAGGTGCCCTACGTTGGGCTTGAACCCCAGACCTTCTGGTCCAAGTAATTTGAACCAGATGTGGCAGAGTAGCAAAGGCGCAGACCACTACACCACAGGGACACCCCCCAATGGAAGTCATATTGTAACATAAAAGTGGTATGAACCCATTATGGTCAGTTCTGCTAAAAATGCTCCTATCATGAAATGAAGGAGTCCGGTGAACTAATACTGGTTCTTATATATAGTCCTGGAGGCAACGCAATTAAAGTATGAAGCTCCTCAAAAGTCCAGTGTGCGGCCAGTTCTTTACAGTATACAAAGCAAAAACATAACAAAGAGGCTTCTTGCAATTTTTCTGTAATGGCGCCAACGATATCATACTTTTCTTGAAAACACTTGCGTCCATGTTGTAGGTCTAGCTTGGACTCTTATGTCAGTTATTCGAACTTACCGACTCTGTATTCTAGCAACAGAGAGAACTTGGGATCGTCTTTCCCGAACTTGGCAGACAGCGTCATCGGCTTTCCTCGGTCCTCCTCGTCCGGGGGCACGGTCACCTGGCCCTCCCACTGTCCCGCTGCCGTCTGCTTCAGGTGGCACAGGAACCCTGGAAACAGAACAAAATCGTAATCAGACAGAGCAACTTATAGAGATAATGCTCGTGATCATCATAATCTAGATAACTCAGAGTAGAATTCGCGTTGTTCTCACTGAATTGTTTCTATGGGGTGGGTATTTCCATGACATTTCTGCCCCCACGACTCAGCCTGCAAGATGGCAGATGATAAGTTTAGAGCTGAAGAGCCAAGATGTGACCAAAACTGCAATATACATTTCCTTGCATACTAGTAGTTGGTAAGATTAGTTTACCTGTTGATGTGATGACGACGACATCAGAAGCCCCGGGCACCTTGACCTTGTACCGAAGAGTCTCCCCTATAGGAAGGGTTCTTGTCAGGGGCTGGTCAACACGGAACTCCGGCCTCCAACCCTCCAGTGGCCTCGGCAGCAGTGGCCAGCGTTGTACCCGGCTCATACAGTCAAAAAGGTAGTTGACAACACAGCACAGTTTGTCACCGTAGCTCGTATCCTTGACGTACAGAGAGAACTTGTAGTAACCACTGAGCGGCAAGAGGGCGAGAGCGGTAGAACGGCTGTCTTCTGTGACACTTTCCTGAACAAAGCAGTAATTCTTACAGTCTTTCTCTACTCCGTTGTTCCAATGGTTTAGCGTCCATGTAAAACCCACGGTGTCTGGGTTTTCAAAGGTCATGCGTATTGCACCGGAATTGCACAAAACAAGAGGGTCTGTGTGACTGACGATTTTGAGATGAAACTCGGTGAACAGTGGGAAGACCGGACCCCAACAAGCGTTTGACACACGCGGAAACTGTCGGACGTTTTTAGGCGCCATGCTTTCGCAACAGATCAAGTAGTTCATCACATCAGTGCTGGCTTCCTCGTCGTCTATCTCCTTACAAAAGATCTCCAGGCAGTACTGACCATTCTCGGGCAAACGGACAAGAAACGCCCCCTTGTTTCCGTTGTCGAGTGACCTCACACACATGTAGTCCGACATGTCCTTCTCCTGGTATCTGAACTGACTGAGGAAAGCTACTCGTATTGCAGACGACAGTCTGATTTCAACCTCCCGCGACCGGCAAGGGATGTAGGCGCCCGAATGGCTGTCTGTTGAAAGCCAAAGATCACGAAATGCGGGCACGTTTTTGCCCCACTGATCTCCATTCACGGACGGGAACGGTTCGCATGCCGGCTTCGTGCCTGTGCAGTGGATGCAGTAGTTCGTGACGTTTCGCAGGCTGCCTTGGTGGCCTAGTTCTTCAGCAAAGACGGCCAGCCTGTACCAGCCGACCCAGGGTAGCCGGAGCCAAAATTGTACCTCTTCTTTCTTCGTCTGACGAAACACGTGATTGCTGAAGTCTATCTTCTCTTCCGCGGTCTCCCACGTGAGTTTATGAGACCACACCAGCGGTCTCATGGTGGAGATCCTGATGTCTGCCTCTCCTGTACTTGTCTCCAAGAACGCGCTTTCGTTCGGTCGGGCCGACAGCCCTCGCTGAGAGAACTGAGGCTCGATGGGTCCGAACATACCGTTGGAAACGTCGGGAAAAGGATCGATGTCAGCTTTCCCATCTTTGACGATGTAGCTGCACAAGGGCGGAGTTTCGCTCTTTTCCTCTCCGGA
This sequence comes from Branchiostoma lanceolatum, assembly GCA_035149815.1. NCBI lineage: Eukaryota > Metazoa > Chordata > Leptocardii > Amphioxiformes > Branchiostomatidae > Branchiostoma > Branchiostoma lanceolatum. The sequence goes on along the minus strand of CM068871.1, from coordinate 14,232,555 downwards.
CGCGTCTTGGGCGTAGATAACTAGACCACAGTTCGCCACCTGCGGATTCGCGATGTGGAACGTCACGACTCCGTCCCGTACCTCGTGCGCGACGTTCCGCGTCATGTGGCCGTCCTGGATGTTGTTCTCGTAGAGCTTGGCGCTGAAGCGGAGATCACGTGAGAGGGCGAATTGCACCTGCGCTCTGCCGTCTTGACAGGTGATGGTAGATGACCGGTGGGATATCGGCACCACGCCCTTCTCTAGCACCTGATTTCCAGGTCCCCAGTTCCCCTGCCATTCTGGTACTAGACAGTTAGCAGTATCACCTATCGCTTCAGTACAACTTATCATGTATTTACAAACAAACTTGGTACTTTCTTCTCCCTCAATTCCGACGAAAATGTCCAACAAGAAGTTTCCCTTCTCTGGGGGGAAGGAGACGAACTTAACCGCGTCCTTTTTCCGCGATTGTCTGACGAATCTGTCAAGGTTGACCCCCCGCCATTTTGTTCCGTTGTCCGCCATCTTGAAATGGTGTGTAAACTTGACCTTGTTGTGATCTTCTGGTCTAAAGCCGATGTAAACGGTAACCTCTCCATCTGTCGTTTTCAGCAACCCTTGGTGATGACTCAGCAGTTTTAGATGATAGGAGAAGAAATCGGGCCAGCATTTCACGTGAGATTCGAAGTCTGTTAATGAAATTGGTTTTGGCAAAAGTTGCATGTTGTCCATATCCGGGTAATGAGAAATGATGTAACGGCTTGGGTCAGGCAAGAAGTAGAACTCTTCTACGGTGTACACCTCTTCTAGTTCCTTCATGTCGTCATCGATCATGTGATGAGAGCCCCAAGATGTGTCTATGATACCCCATCTGTAATATGCAGAGTGAGAAGTTGTTTCCAACCCATAATACGTTAGTTTGGCCCTAAAGGACACTTCCCCAACATTTTGAACAACAGGATGGCCAAAAATTTCCAAATGTTGGCGTGTGTCTTGAAATCCAACCGTGGCTTGGTCACATACGTTGTGCGATCGTCGTACGACCGCAGGCTGAGGGTATTCTGGGGATAACCGTGCATGTGTACTGCAAAATTCATTTTTCTTGTCTTGTTACTGAAAAGGTGGTCTATGATCAGGTCAGCGGTTTGTTCTGTCACAATATGCTTGAAAATCCTACATCAAAATCGTGCGACGACCGACAAATGTGACCGCGCCGTAACAAAATGACGTTACCATTCAAAGAAATGTCATACTACATCCTTTGTCTTAGCCAATGAGGGGCAATCTTACTGACCTGTCATCAATGAGCACGAGTGTCCAGCTGCCCCTGTGGTCCGTTCCCTCTAACGACGTTCCCGGCAGGCAGCGGACTCCCTTGGTGTAACCATTCACCACCTCATACTGCAGGCCCGCATGGCTGTCATCAAATGATAAACAAAGATACGGTTATGGACGATCCGTTAACGTTTGAATATATCAGTCATTGCTGCTAGTTTGCGATACGTGATGAATCTTCTGTAGTTAGTGTGTCTCAATAGCACGTTTGCAACAACTAGGTCATATGGAAGAAGGCACACTTGCTCCGTTAGCTTTGACGGTGTTAAACGACTAAGGGAAAGATAAGCCGTTTGAAGACTTCGCAGCTGTAGTCTTTGCGTGTGAAACTGTCCACCATTGGACTTTCTATACCTCATTAGACAATATTTAGACTCGTGTCATTACCTACCTGCATAGTCGGCTGAAGAGAGCAGAATGGAACTCCCTCTTTTCCTTGATTTCCTTTAAGTGCCACTCAGGTGAGTCCTCTTTCGGCGCGGACGTAAACTGCATGTTGACGATGTCCTGGACGGTGACCCATCTGAAGATGACCCTCGCCTTTTCCAGCTCAGTCGTGCACGGCTCTATCAGATGCTCGATTAGTGAAGTAAAATCCTCACTCATCGACCTCGGAGTCTGCAGGATTAAAATGATAACAGTTTTTTTAATTACACCATTACTGTCTTTGAGTTATATGAAAATGCACAATGGCTTGTTCAGTCTATAGTCCTTGTAGCCTTCATTTCTAACACAATATATTTGCAATGTATTTGTAACTGCTCTGAATAGATTCAAGAGCCATTAGTTACTTTAGTAGGTATGTCCCGGTAGCTCATCTGGTAGCAGCCTCACAATCAGTTGCTAACTTGGAGACCCCGGTTCAATCCTGGGTTGGGGCTGCACCCGTTTTTCGGAGGGGACGTAAAATAGGGGTCCCGTGTTCGAATAGGTGCTTTCTCCTCACTATGGACTCCGGAAGAAAAGGGTTTACCTACCTTAATAGCATGTTCATCTAGGTCTCTAAAGACCGTTACGTCCATCTCGGATGTGGGCATGTGAATGACGTGTTTCTTTTCCCGGTCTTTATCGACTATGTCATACGTCATCAGCCCGTCCGGTGTCGGTGTCCTCTCGAGCTTGCCGTTGTACAGCTCACAGATGGAGCAGGTCTTCTTCCAATCCTTGCGGTTAGCGGATGGAACTGCAGGCATCCAGTCTTTCTGGAAGACCTACCAACATTGATTCACATCGTTGGTTTTCAGGTCAGAGACCAGTAACAGTTGGAGATTAAAGTAGAAAGAATCGTAGATGGGTCATGAGATGATCAATACTTGTTATCTAGCACATATATATGGAACTTTCCCTAAAATCTGTCCTACTCAAAGTCCATTTACCGTAACGCTCTGGAGCCTTTATTAATAAACAGCATTAAAGGTTGGTCATGAAATGGTTACATCACGTGAAGATGGATACAATCAGCGGGACAGCCAATATCTATGAATAAAAAACAACCTCTAATAAAATGGAAGCACGTTACATAACCCTCTGTTGCTTTTGCTTGTACAAACAACGCAGATGGAAAAGAAACAGAACATCCCCTACGCCTTAGCGAGAAATTTCTTCACCTACCTTGCGAGCTCCTTCAAGTGAGACGATTGTTCCATTCCCTGCTCCATGCCCAAGTGGTCTCTGTGGAAACATTTCGCTCATTAATCATGGATTGCTTAGGCAGCCTGTCGAATGCTTCCATCGAAAAGACAGCAAAGTGAGATGGACTCTATACTTATAATTCAGCTTAAACCCAATATGCCCTAGCCTAGGTGCCACTAGTTAGTTCAATGGCTCAGGGCCCCCCTTACCATTTACTTTTATGAGGGAGCGAGTAAGATAGCCCCGGTAAACTAAATAGAATGGCCCCAGGCTAAATATACCCACGATCCTTTACAAAAAAAAAGAAGAAAACCCTAACCCTAACCAAAAACCTCCTTGCCCTAACCCTGACCTAACCACATTTCAACTATCATAACGACCCATCATTAAACTATTGATTTATACTACAGTTCAATCACAAAACCAGGAACAAAACCACATACGCAACAGAAAACACGACATTCTGGGAGAAAGTAACTTCCATTAACATTATTCCACCGGGTTACATAAAGCCGCCACTTTGAAAAACAGTTGGTTTGAGAGATCTGTAGTGCAGCACTCCCCAGGTATGCACAGTTTAGATATACAGGAGTGCATTAAACTGGGGGACGTCGGGTTGGAGATTTGGACGTATCTTTTCAGGGTGGCGGAATTATGTACCCTGGTGGGATTATGTTAGTAGATGTTACAGCTGCTATGAACCCACCTTTGCGGCGTTTTCAGACTTCGCCATGTCGAGCGAAGACCCGCAGCCCATATCGCGACGGAGACGTCCGCAAGGAGAAATGAGGAAGACGTTCCCTCTAAGAAGCTCTGTAACGCAGGCTGAATGTAATTAGAGCTTGTCAACTATATCGTGCGCGCTGGAGTATGAAATACCACGTTATAAGAGACACCCCATATGCAGCTTGTATTGTCGTCGTAAAAGTGGACCGAAACTAATGGAGTAGTTCTGCTCTGCGATCAAATCGCCAGCTACCACCAAATTCCCATTTTACAGCGCAGCAGAGGGGGTACACATGTTCACAATAACAAATCACGCTGAGTCCGTTGTGTGCCTACCTGAACGTATTCCTGAGGTTGGTATAGTGAACAAAGTCTCGTTGACAAAGCGTAGGGTTACTGTGCTGTACCTTAAGGTCGTCCAAAATAAACAAGTGTGACAAGAAGACCACAGAAAATAAGTAAACTGTCTTCTGAGATGGTGACGTACAGTACACGTTGCGACAAAAATCTACTTCTGTTCGAAGTTGTGTTGTAAAGCAGCTGTTGTCGTCGCACTGCATAGCTGTGTTCAGAAACCCCGGAATTCAGAAAGTTTGCTGTTAGATCGGGGAGCTTGATACGAAGTAATAACACAGACTCTTGATCCGCACTTTAGCCTGTCTACGGATATTTGGGGTGAATATGCGAGGCTAACCAATGTTAAATGTCGGAGACTGTATCCGACATGGCAGATTAGTAAGGGATGGATACACCGTTTTCCGAATCTATCGGCTCCTCTGTACATTGAATCATAAAATCATAACCTACATTTGTTACAATTTGAGAGTCAGTTTACTTTTTTGCTCAAACTACCCCCATGCTCCTGAAGGGTACTTGCAATTAGTTGTAAAGAAACGTAGTTGTGTCAACAAGCAGTAGCTGTCATATTTGTAAGAAGGCGTGTACAGTTGACTATAAAACAACACATTGCAGGCAATCACCTAGTGTGCTTTTCATGGAATATACTATCTGTATTACTGTACTACTGTAAATATACAGGTCTACTTGTATTAACATACTGACTCCGTTGTACTGTGTTTATGCTAACGTTGATGTTATCAAAAACACTATGTCCCTACAACAAACACACTCATATAGCCTTTCTCTGTCTGTCACAATTTGTTTATCGTAACAAAGGCCTGGGGTCATCTTGTATCACCTTACAGGCCACAACACGTATAACAAACAGCACGTTATGGTTCACACACTTTCTTAATGCTCTTTACACATGTATTACTGGAGTGTTCGATTCAACAAGAATACTTAATACTTCTAGAATACCGTTCTAAAATATCAGAGAAAGAATAACGACTAGGTTTTCTGAACTTTGAACTGAATGGCCAAGATTAACTGAAGTACACCTGAGCTTAGAATAAACACTCAGTGAACATACCTGGCTTTCCGATGTCCTTACTCTTCGAACTTGTTTTTTAGCGTCATGATCAAGGTATGTTGGGGACCCTAATCAGATGAGCACCAATTGTCAATCATAATTAATTTTTCCTCACCTTTTCTGAAGAAGAAGGGCTCAGCGCAGGGTACGGAGGAACACAGTATGGAAGACCAAGTCCGTTTGTCGTCTGCAGTCGTTAGGTAGTTTTGGCGCGTGGTGCTGTGTTCCTACAGACATGGCTCCAGGCATTGCGAAACGCTATGGCTGAGTGGGTACAATTCTGTGTATGTGTCATCCCTTCAGTCAGGAGTACACGTTAGGTTTATACAGCCCCCCTGGCCTGACACCTAGCTCTATGGTAACACGGGGTTCTCGTTTTTCACGGAGTCAGATTATATTGCAATGATCACGTATGCATGTCAGGCCTATTGTGCACATCGGGAGCATATATTAACTTAAGGTAAATACTGCCTATTCTTAATTCAAATAGAATACGTCTTCTGTTGAATGTATTGTGAATAAATGCTGTCATGTTGCCATAGACCTCTGTACAATTCTGGAGAATGTTGCAAGCTACTATGTCTATACATTTAAAACCATGACAGTCAACAAAATGCATGCCCTTCTCCGCCAACAAGGGAAACTAATGTGTTTTCCTCTGAATTTTTGACAACGACCATATTCTCTTTATTGCGCATTGTGATACCTACTTGACATGAAGATCTATGGACCAAAATTCTACAGAATCCATCTCTGTTATGTAAGTGTTGAGCATATTTATTTTCACGGTTATACCTTGATAAGTCAATATCATGGAATAGTTAGAAGTCCTAAATGAAACAAACAACAATACTGCAACTACGATGGTGGTGATCTCCTGTGTAATCATGACAAATTTGTATGATTTTTGCTCATTACCGTATGTCGTCAATGTCTCACAGCATCAACTTGCCAGATGCGATATATATTGATAACAGAAGTTACTTCATGCTAGGGTCACATTTCCCGACCGGGACCCGGCCGGGCTATTTTCGGAAACAAAAAATAAAGTGCATATCAATATATATGCACAAGCTATGCTCTTAGATAATTTTAGGTACGTTTTGTGTTTTTATTTGTCTTTTAAATCATACTTTTCGTTCCCAAAGACTGCCCGGCCGGGTCCCGGATTGGAAATGTGACCCAAGCATGACCACTATTGGTGTATCGGCGATTGAGCTTTCAGCTAGAGTGAGGTGTAGGAGAATGTTGATGATGATGTTGATTTAATACCCAGCTGGTCGAGTGGTGCTCAGAGGGGACGTCTCTAGATCGCTGTCTAGCTAAAAGCATGCCATTGTATCCTCCAGTACAGGTCACAATGCCCTGCACACAGCTCTGTGTTTACAAACAAAGTCTGCGTTGCTAAGTTGTTCGGATACACACGTGTGCAGAGGCATTTTGATCATTGACATGACGACCCCACCCCCTATTGTCTTAGAGTTCCGTTTCCAAGATGAATATCCGTAGAATTGATACTAAAATGGTGCACGAGGTAATATTCCGCACCAATGGGTGGACCCCCCTCCCATCAGGTTGTACCCATCTGTACGTTGTACCATTGAACTTTGCTCGGATAAGTTACAAGTACCTTTTGTGCCCGGTGTTTACCGTCACAATGGACAGTTTTCAGTTCAAAGGGTTTCGTATGACGTCGCCTAGAGCAAGTCAGACACAGTCTTAAAACAAAGGCCAGTTGCCTTGGACCTCGACTTAGTCGAATCACTGTGTTACGTGACGGTGCGGCTGACTCCTCATGCTTCTTGTTTTGTTTACCAGTACACCGGCTTCCAGACGGCTTCCTTGGAAGGAAATATTGAAGAAGTTGTAGCAAACACTTCAGCGTTGGTTGTGTCTAAGGTAGGGCACCTTTTTTCTTGAGATATATGAGCCGTTAAAGGGTATTTCGTACCGAACTAAGGTATGCTCAGCAGACAAAAGGGAGGGCCATAATTGTGTTTTTGTTGCTTTTTTGTTGTGTTTGATAACTCAGATGTAGAATGGGTCAAAACGTCTAAGCTCGTACCACTGGCCTTGTGACTGACACGGCGTATAGAAAGTTTAGTCTTGCTAAACATGTGGCGTTTGTAGTGTGTAAGGGGCTAGAATAAAACGTCCCCCTCCCACCTTAACCTTTACAAATGTAGACAACCTGCTGAAATAATCTTAAAAGTTTATTTCGTCTATAAGTCGATAAAGGACTATAGCTGCCATGATAGGTGAAAAAGCATGTCCACCCCTGTTTCTGCTGGATGTCAAACCTAGTACATGATGTGACGTTACGTTATACTTCAATCATGGGGTAAAAGAAAGGTTTAACCCCCTCCCCATGATTGGTCTGAAATATCAAGCTACCTTGTTCAATTTCAATAATTTACGTACTCAGCTGCATTTGTCAATTTTCTTGTAGATTATGGGTATTTTGCCTAACCTAGCAGGTACGAAGTTAATACTTTAAGGATCCACCTACACAGTGCAAAGTTTTTTTATGGTGGAGGGTGCTTCTCTTTGTTGTAGATAATGCCAGTTGAAAGAACATAATGTAGACGGCATAAGATTGCATGATTATCACATGGGTTCTTGGTTAGGCCGATCAGGTGACCAAGGGAGGGGGGTAAAGTATCAGGAAACCGCACAAACTATTTGAGGTTGATTTGTTATGAAAGATGATTCGGTCGTTGGTAACAGACTCTGTATCTTACGACCCCAAAGTGTCCAGCAGGTAAATATGGTGGCAACACTGTATTTACTCTCCCACGGTCTACCAACACGAACTTTCAACCCGTATAAACAACAACCAGTTTGTTAAATCTTTAGTACATAGATTTCATGAAATCAGGACATGCATGTACTGTTAATAACTCTTTCATAACATTTTTACACTTGACGTTTATCTAGGCATTACGTAAAGAAATTGATAAGATTTGAAACTGATTTAACATTCACAGTACTTGAGCTTGTATCTCACAAAGCGGTATACTCCTGTGTAGATACGTATATAACGCGTTTCAATACTAATAAATAAGTTTGTAGCTGTATACCAGCATGTTTAACACCATATTTGTTTCAATATCTAACTCACCTGCATCACTTGTTGAGCCTAATCTTTGATAGCTTTATCAGTCTAAGATGGTTATAACTGCCCAATAAGCAACTCAGGCCTACTGTATCATTTTCTCCTCCCGCGCTAGGGTAACAGTCGATACCAAGATGGGGTGTGGGGCGTCGACTCCTGCCCAACAGAACCAGGCTTTCCCGGGGCCGGCTCAGTACCCGCTGCCGTACCCGTCGCCGTATTGCCAGGTACGGTACACATGGTAGCCAGTCATGGGCAGAAATGTATGTATGTAATTAACGTTATATATATCATGGATGTCAAAGTAAGGGGCGTTGTGAACATTTTGTTGAGATCCTCTGTCCAACTTGTGCCAGATTATTTATCGATGCAGAGGTAGAAGCAAGGTCACACACCAGGGGGGCCAAAAGTCGACCTTGACCTTTGTGCTTCCAACACCTACCCGCACATACCAAATGTCATCACAATCCATCCATCCATTCTTAAGTTATGCTGACTGCAAATAGGGGAAACACAAACACACGGAGAGGCACACACACACCGACAGACACACCCAAAAGCAATACCTCCATTTTTCATGGAGGTAGTGACTTACATGTGAGATACAGACCTGTTCTTATCTGAGTCAGTGCTGGTAAGGAATGTGGCATTTGCTTCTGTTGTTCAGTATTTGACAAGTGTCGATCAATAGAATCGACTTCTTAATTGATTGACTACTTTAACAACTAGTCATGGGACTGCTGTTTTACAGACTAGCAATTGTAAAACATTAAACGTGTGCTATGTTATCTTTTCTCTTACTTGCTATGAAAATGATAAAGTTTCTAGTACATTTTAGAAATATTTGTAACATATGTATACATCAAACAGGCTAGACGTGAAAGTTGGCATTTTGTATGGCACCCTTCCCATTTACCTTGGAATAAAAACAGCTTTTTTTTTTTGCAAACAAGCAAACAGGCCACAAGCTTTGATGGTCCGTGCATAATGGGTGCAAAGATATACAACCTGTACGGTTCCGGTGTTGAACAAAAGTTTGGATCAGTATGTATGGTTCTCTTACACATTCCTTTCTCACTATTACAGGTGCCCAGTCCCAGTAATGGACAACAGGCCATACCAACAGCAGTCATCGATAACGATCGGGTAACTGTTGTTCAACTTACATTTTTCTGACAGTGGTATATGGTGTTTTGCCATTATATCTTTCTTCCTCGTCTGAAAGGAATAATTGTATTCAAGTAGTTGTTAGAGACGGGGAAGGAAGGACCGTATTGGTACGTGTATGGGGAGGGGGGGGGTTGTGTGTTTGAATGCACATTTGACGAAAACATTGCTAGATATTGAAAATAAAAGATAACAAAAACACAGAAGAAATACACAGTTATTTGAAGTAGAAAAAGGAATGAGCATTTTCACACAACGTTTGTGGTAGACTTTATTTGGCAGTTTGCCAGTTTTCTGAAATGTGCTACGTGCTTGACATACCGTACATGGTATTCCGAGCGTAAAATTAACAGGAAAGGAAGCTACGATAACACACCAGGTAAGCGGACAAAACCTTGCTGTTTCTCTCCAAAACGATATCAAATTCGGATTTGATGCAGATTGTTTTTGTCTCGAGCTCCTTTATGCAAATGAATGATATCGACGATATAACGGTACCAATTGCAATTGCAGATGTGAAATTTAGTATCTGATTCTGGTATGATAAAGTCGTATGTATCTTACAATTTACATGCAAATCATACAATGTCGTCTTCGATCACCACAGTGGACGAAAGTGAACAGGAAGAAGAGAGTCATCGAGGGACCGGAATGGATGCCGAGTGTTCCTGATGACGTCACCAGAGAGTGGCAGACCACATGCAGGATGTGCAGTATTCACAATGATGAAGAGGTAAACATACCATTGTACAGCGTCCGAGTCCTTTTAAGGGGAAGAGGCTAATCAATAAAAGGCAAAGGTCTGAGCAATGAGAGACACTGAGAGAACATTAGTGATGTGACTTTGCTCTAGACAATATCTATGTCTATGTAATGTCAATGCTGCACAGGAGTATTTCTGAAAACAGAGAGAGAATATAGGATAGGAGGATTGCGGCGACCTCGCTTCCGTCCAAAATTAAATTTGTGTTACCATTGACTCTATAATGGGAATATCGTACAAAACGTACAAGTATCACTAAAAAGACAACAAAACACACAAAGCCTACAAAAATCGTTTTTCATCGATGAAATTCGTTGAGCGCGCTGTCAATTCGCTCGGTCACAACAAGGTCGCCAAAGTGTTGCGGTCCAGTGAGAGCTATAGCTACAGCTACAGATCTCTGTCACGTGTTGTCCAGGTATGGCCGTTCTCACAAAAGACGGAGGAGAGTATGCTGACGTACGCCGTACTCGGGGCGAACGGCGGGACTGGTCACGTGATCCACAAACCGTCGCTGTTCTGGGAAAAGGAAAACTTCAAAGAGCTGGACGGCTACGCTAAAAAGGTGAGGAGACAAGCAAAAGTTTACTGACCATTACTTTTTGAACATTTTGTAAGCTTCCTACACCAATAGTGATTTCCTCTCCATACAGATAACGTACCATTGCCATCTGATTTGAATGGAGAGTCAATGATCAATATCATTTTCGGCTACTGTTGCAAAAGTAAATGGACAATGTGGTAGTTGTTCATAGAATTTACGTCTTTTTTTGTTAACGGTACTTTTCTTTATTTCCACAGGCTCCGCGATCACTCAACGGAGACTTCCACCTCCTGGTCAACCATCTCCTGCAGCCCACGCGCACAGAGCTGGAGAGGGCGCGCATTCTCTTCAGCTGGATCGCAGCGCAGGACGTCCACCACATGAAGTTCTCACAGCCACCACCAGAGGGCTCTCCTGACTGGTTTCTGGAAAAGATCAAGCAGAGACGGACAGATGCCTATCGTTACCTTTTCAGCTATCTTTGCAGGTAACACCCGTGTGTCTGAATTGTGGTTGGTCATCGGCAATGAAATTACAATCCTGTGTGTTTCTTGACTTCCTTCAGTGATAAGATTGTAAAAGTCTAACCTTGGCCGTCCTTTCTTATTTATGTCAGATATGCTGGACTGCAGTGTGAGTTCGTAAAGGGCCATTGTAAGGGTGCCCGCTGCTTCCCAGGTACCAAGTACGTCGGAGAACCCCCCTCGACCACGTGGACCGGCGTGTGCATCAATGGCCAATGGGGAATCGTGGACACCCACTGGGGATCCTACTCCGTCATCGACGACGATGACGACAAAGCGTTGGAAGACCTCCAGTCCCAAATATCCATGGATGAGTTCTACTTCTTCCCCAACCCTCTTCACTATCTGAGCTCTCATTGCCCCGAGCATCCAAACTGGCAGCTCATCGAAAATCCTGTCCCCGTGCAGATTTTCGAGGCCCACGTCAAGTGTACGTCTGCCTTTTTCGCGCTCCGCTTGTTCTTGCTGAGTCACCATAACGGTCTCGTACACACCGAGAACGGCCAGGTAGACATTTACATGGGTCTTCCTTCACAGGCTACCACGAACAAGAATCTGGAGTTCACCTACAATCTCAAGACAAAGGAAGAGCAGTCCAGATGGAGGGGAATCAAGCTGGACAGGTTCGTTTCTCAGCAAAGAATGAAAGGCGCGATTGTCTTCACTATTCGTCCCCCCGAAAAGGGCAAGTTTCTCTTCGAACCTTACGTTGGCCTCGGCGGCTCCAAGGACTCATTCCGTGTATGCGAATACATTATCGTCTGCGACCAGGCTAAAGACATCGCCGACAACGCTCCTCTACCCGACTATAAGGGATCGTGGGGACCAGGTAAAGAGGTGGTGTCCAAAGGCCTGACGCCGGTCACCCATCCCTCTCCCTATGTCCAGTGTGAGGACGGAAAGGCAGAAGTGGAGTTCAAGATGGAACAGGACGTCCAGCTCACCGCGAAACTCTTCGAGGAGTCGCTGAACGACCGCCATCTGCAGCGGTTCGTGGCCCATGAGGTCATCGATGACGTAGTAAAGTTCCACGTTGTCGCACCAAAGAAGGGAAATCACGGACTGGCAATATATGCAAGAGAAGATGGGGAAGACACTCTGTTGTGCAATTACATCACGCAGACTTCGTCCAACCAAACTCAGAGCGGGGTCCCGTTCCCAACAGTTACCAATGGTTTGTACGGACCGGTCGCCCCTGCCTTCTCCGAGCTAGGGCTCTCCAGCAAGTCCAGCAAAAGTGCCTTCATAGAGTGTGACACCGGGGAACTTGACCTTAGACTTGGCGCTGACCGCGATCTGGTTTACGAGCACGACTTGTTTTGGGAAACCCTCGAGGAGAAGATCAACCTTAATGGAAACGTCTTCAAGCAGATCCTAGATGGAGAAGTGCAGTTCTGGCTCCGGCTTCCGCACTTGGGGAAATATAGACTGGCTATCTACGCAAAGGAGCCTGGTCAACAGGGCGATATGGCAAACGTCATCAACTACTGCATCAACTGTACAGGGACCAAAGAAGGCCTCGGCCCTTTCCCGGTCGTTAATGGGAAGCAATGGGGAAGAAAGCTCCCAACTTTAACCGACCTAGCTCTTACGCCGGTCAGCCATCCAAAAGCCTACATTCAAGCATCGGGAACTCTTGAGATAGAGTTCAGCTCCACCGAGCGGCTGGACTACACTAACCACCTGAAGCTGTGGAAGATGGGCAAGCAGCAAAGAGACGTGGGAGACTTCGCTAGTCACAAGATGCTCAACGATGGGAAGACGATGGTACTTCTTGCGACGTTTCCAGAAGTTGGGGAGTACAGTCTTGAACTTTACGTTAGAGACGCCGACGGCAAAGACCAGAATGTGATGAACTACCTGATCAACTGTGAGCAGTCTGCAGACCCGTGTCAACCCTTCCCTGAAGTCATGGGCAGACGCTGGGGCCCTATCTACCCTTGCTTTAACCAACTGGACATCGCATTGTCGAGCCACACAGACCCAGTGGTCGTCACAAACACTAGGGACGTTACAGTTGCCTTTGGAACGGCGGCACCTCTGTGGTTCTACCCCGAACTCACCCATCATGAAGACGGCAAATCTAACGATCTGACCGCCAATGCAACCATTCAAGATGACCCACAGAATAACCAACAAATACTAGCGAAACTGATTCTTCCAAACGCTGGCTACTACAAGTTCAGCCTCTTTGCCAAGGCCGCTAGCGCTAACGGCAATCACCAGAGAGCAATCAGTTACCTCATTCACTGCACTGACGTTGTTGGGGACAGCGCTCCTGAACACAACGGATTCCCTCAGTTGATGGGCTGTTGGGGCACAGGGTGCCGTATCGTGGAACCGAACACAAGAACCTTACCGGGCGGAGACAGCCAACACTTCAAGCTGAAGGTTCCCGACGCTGCTGGAGTCGCTGTGATTCTGCCCAACAAGAAGTGGTGTCATCTTCAGCAGGAGGAAGACGGTACTTGGGAGGGAGACGTCGTGGTGCCGTTAGGAGGCTACACGGGGAACGAAGTCAAGGTGGTCGCGAAGATGAAGGAGGGAGGGGACTCCTACTTGCCTCTGCTGCAATACGTTGTCGGTAAGTGTAATATTCGTCCTTCATACGGAAGCTTGTGTTCTTTCAATTTATTGTATTAGTCTAATATATGAATCGAAATGCATCCCCAATTCGTTTACACAAGGTACATTATTCCACATTTCAGGAGAAGACTCCCAAGAATCAATCTTGGCCGAAGATGAACCATCCGATCTGCTCCCGGCCCTCGCCGCAATGGGGCTGTCGACGGGAAGCCACCCGAACACGTCCATCAAAACCAACACCGGAGAACTGGACATCAGGCTGGGGATGGAGAGGCGCCTCCAGGTATCTCACCAACTCACGCTGGAAGAAGATGGCGAAAAGATCGACATGAGCAAGCACGTGTTTCAGGAGACGATGGATGGCGAGCTGCGCTTCTGGCTCCGGCTCCCGGCTGCGGGGAAGTACACTCTGTCTGTCAATGCAGCGGAGATGCAACCACAGGAACAGAAGTCCGCATGGCAGGATGAGGACGAAGGGAGCTCGAGTGCCTCTCAAAACGTGATCAACTACAACATCAACTGCACGGAAACAACAAAAAGTGTCAAGCCTTTCCCCTCAGTTGAGGGAGGGCAATGGGGCTTGGTGTATCCTCAGGCTCTTTCCTTGGGCGTCGCAGCAAAGAGCCACCCCAGTGCTTACATGGAAGCTTCGGGAGAGCACGAGATCGTCCTCGACTCCCCACCTCAACTGCAGTACACACACCGTCTTCAGTTGGCACATAGGAAGAGTAAGATTGAGCTAGATGACTACATCTGCCACAGAGTGCTTGATGTTGGAAATAAGACAGTGGTGGTATTGCGCTTCCCGAAGAGAGGGGAGTACACATTGGAAGTTAGAGCAAAAGGAGAAGACTCAGATACCCCGGAAAATGTAGCAAATTTCCTCATTCGCTGCGTTCAAGCTACCGTCCCTTTCGAGCCTTTCCCAGCGGTCGCAAACAGACGCTGGGGGCCCCTGTATCCTGCTTTTACCGACAACGCCCTCCGACCGCAAAGTCACGAAGACCCATTCATCAAAGCGGAGGATGGCAACTTGAAGATTGCCTTTGATAAGAGCGAGTTCACCACCATCTACTCTTCTCTAGTCCGCTGCTCTGACGACGGGCACGAGGTAGACGACTCGTCCTACGCGTTCGTGCAAGACACAAGTGATGAAGGGGAAACGTTTGCAGTAGAACTACGTCTTAACGATACCGGCTACTACAAACTGACGCTGTTCACAAAGGACACAGAAGGGGACAACCGCGAGGATGTGCTGACAAACTACCTGATATTGTGCAAGCACGGCCTGGAGGAAAGCGTACCGTTCCCAGAGCGGCCTGGTGGTTGGGAGCAAGGCTATCAGCTACACGAGCCAGTGGTCAGGAATCTGAAGGCGAAGGAAACAGTGACATTTAGGGGAAGGTTTCCGGGAGCCGCAGAAGTGGCTGTCGTGTTGCCTTCGTCACAGTGGATACAGCTGAAAAAGGGAGCGGACGGAACCTGGGAAGGCGCCGTGACCATGCCGGGAAACACGTACAGCGGCGACGCGGTGACTCTGAACGTGCTGCCTGACCACGACGAGGGGGACTACACGGAGATCCTCCGGTACACCGTGGAGGGAGGGGCAGACGGTGACGATGACGATGGTGGTGACCTTGGCAATGACGTTGACGAGGATGAGGACATCCGCCAAGAGGAAGAGTACCAAATCGTCCTGAGAGAAAACCGGCAGACTTTCGAGGACAACATGGATCCAGTCAAGGTCATCCCAAAGTTCGAAGAAGAGAAGTTCATAGACGAAGAGGAGGCTCAGGAGATGACTCTACAGGTGCCGAACAACGCCAATGAAGTCAACAAAGCTCTTCTGAACGTGAGTCCGTTCATCCTTATTTGGGTGTTGCCTAGAACATTAGATGTAGACATTCTATCTACACAATTTTGAAGCTAGAAGTCAATGTTCATGTAAACAAAGCATTTATAATGAGGAATCTCCATGACCTTATCTTCCATCCAGGTTGTGTCCAGAGAAGGCGAAGAAGCGTTCGTCGTGCTCCGTGACGTCTTGAAGGAGACAAAACAGACGGCGCTTCTTGATCTCATCAAAGACGTGAAAATTGACGTCAACCCGGACAGCACACGTAAGCTGCGGAAACGATAATTGATCCCTATGCCCTGGAATAAACTCATGTTCAATGCTTATGTTTAACTTGGTTTGCAAAGGTGTAGCTATGTTGATTTGCAAGATGCCTTTATGTCATGCATGCGCCATGACGCCATTGTATAACGATTAATTTTGTGTTGCATGCCGTTTTTCAGCCGAAGTCATAAAAAAGAAGCTGGCAGAAGCGACAAAAGCCAACAACAGGAGCAGGATAGAGAAGGCCATCGCTGAGTACAACGAGCACGGCCTCTCTCAGAGTGAAGACGTCTACAAGGAAGCGACAAGAACCCTGAGACTTCTGACTTCCAGAGAAGGTGGGATCATCTTCGTTTCTTATAGATGCAGTTTTGGTGTTGTGATTGCGGTTTTCAATTCGCCAATTGAGAGGTCTTGACTTCTCCGTAAAAGTAGTGAATTATTGATTGATTGATTGATTGATTGATGGCAAATGACATTTTGCCTCCATGTTGATTCTTTGAAAGAAAAACGAAGCTCCGCACAAGACTAACACGATAACTCGAGAAGGCCTGTAAGAATTGTCTTGATATTTGCGTAGACATCTGATCATGATGAGACCTCGAAATGATTAGATTTTGAGCCCCCTAGAGTCTTGTTATGGTACTGCAGCGGAACGTCCTGTTTTTGTTTCTTTTGATATGGAGATAGCAGGGTCACTAATTTGGAGTGGTAAATAGCTTTTTGCCCACACGTTTCAATATCACCAATTGCTCCCTAACGCAATCGATGTTACAGATCTGAGGAAGGCTATCAGCTCCAGACAGAAGGACCAACTGAAGGAAGCCATGCAGCAGTGCTCCGAGTTCAAGGACGAACTAAAGAAAGAGCTGAACGAAGCGAAGAGAGTGCTGGACGCCGTCCTACACTTGGAGACCTTGCGTCACAAAATCATGGCCATGAATCAGGCCACCGTAGCAGAGCTGAAGGCGTACAACCAGCCTCCTCCTGCTGTCAATCAAGTCATGATGACGACATTCCTGTTGCTTGGCAACTCAAAGGCACAGATCAAGGTATGACAAATGACTTTTACGTTAGACTGTGTCTGTAATACATTTTAAGTTTTTGCTATTTCGAAATGGCAACGTGTACCACAACATGCATGATATTGATGTATTGTTCCCAGAGATAATGAATGTTGCTTATAAATGTTCTGTTATTCAGAATTGGCAGTTACTTCAAACACTGATGGGAAAGACGGGTAAGCAAAGCCTAAAGAGGAGAATCAAGAAATGCCAGCCAGCCAAGCTCAGTCCAGAGACTGTAGCAGACGCCAGGCGGCTTCTGCACGAGTCTGACCTCACACTGGAATCTGTGAGGAGCGTCAGTAACGGAGCAGCAACGTTCTACGTCTGGGTAAGTTATGACTCACGGAACTCAAATAATGACAAACATACATTTGTGTTCGCTGTTTTGTTAGAATCAGGATTTTGATTGTTCAATCATATTTACCTTTGTAAATATTTTACTGCCTGGAATAATGCATGTCTACGCATATACCTTCGTCTCTCTTAGTCTTACTATCCCCATGAAAATGGAGATATTGTTTTGTGTGTGTAACGTTATGTGTGTGTTTTTGTTTCCGGTTTTTCGTAGTCAGCATAACTCAGGAGCGTCTAACGTTAGATGGATTACAATGATATTTGGTAGGTGGGTAGGTGTTGGTCAAGGTCGATTTTGGGCCTCCTGGTATGTGACCTTGGTACTGTAGCAGAACTTCCATTTTTTCATATTTTCTCTATTTTTTTCTTGTCCACAGTCGATGGGGATGATCGAGGAAGTGGAACAGTTGACGAAACCGAAGGAGAGTGCAATCAAGCAGCTCACCAAGGCGAGATAGGGGAGATAATGTCAATTCAATGTGCCATGTTTATTGAAATAGGGTTGCTATTGTGTTGATATTCTTGAAGCGAATTTTGTCAAACTTTCTACAAGGATAAAGCCATACAGTTGACATTGTGTAATCATTTGTACATACATATGCCTGGTATGAAAACCTCTTCATATATCTTATAGTTGTGTATATGTTTGATGTGTTGTACATCTGCCGTCTTTTTATCGGTTATAGTTAAGTTCGAGTTTTTCTGGTTAATAACCATGTCACGTATACCGTGGTATCTCACTTGTACATGCGCATGTAAATGTTGAAATCATGTGATGAACAAGTCCTTTGACAACATAAAAATGTCGTATTGCTTACTGGTAAATGAATGTACATATTTTCCATGAAATATTTCCATTTTTGACGAGTTGTGAAATAAATTTCATACCTTTTCTATCGAGTCCGTGGATAACTGCATTCTTACATTTTGGATATATAAATCTTGAGCCGTTGGTACGTATACTCCATAGATTCATTTCATCTATTCTTGGTATGCAATCTAGGACTTACTTAGATATAACAGCAGCCACAGTGTCTTGAGCGGCCAAAAGTTCCACACCGTATCTAATATCTTAGATTTGCATTACGTTAGCCCAAGTTGATAAATGCATAGCATCCTTGATGTACATTTAACAAACGCCGGAGACTGCATAACTTAAGAAGACAACGGCTTCATCCAGGCGATGATCCTTATCTTCGCCCATAGCGGTGAGAACCTGTCCCATCTGCTGGGGTCCTTAGTCTGGACCATCTGGTGCGCCCAGGGCTGGTTCTCCCACTCGATGTACGTGTAGGACAGCCCGCAGGCCTCCGCGGTCCTCTCGATCAGGTTGTCCGGGAGGTACGGTCTCTCCACGTACGTCTGCAGGCACATGGCAGTGGGCTGGGAAGAAGAGGGAGAGAAAAAAACTTGTAAAAAACCAACAAGAGGACACAAACTTTTGAATGCGAAAGAAACGCACTATTTCACTTTTCGGGAATGACATGCTGTTTTTATGTACCCTAAACATGATACGTGTACGTCATTGAAAACACCCTTACCAACAAAACGATGGCAAAATTCCATTTGCGTAATCGTAACACGTTATCTCTGGGCCTAAAGTACTAGACTAAGTATGATACGCGTACACCATTTGAAATTAAAACGGTGTTAAACAGACTTCCATTTACGTTATGGTAACACGTTATCTCTGGGCCTAAAGTACTAGTATGATACCGATGAGTTGAGCAGCTCCTTCACGGTGCTGAGGAAGGGCGGAAGGGAATCCTCCCCCTCCACCACGTCCGAGCCCAGGATCAGGTCAAACGTCCCGTGCTTCTTCTTAAACTCCTCCAGACCCTCGCCCCAAAATAACTTCTCACACTGCGGCTGATCTGTGACGAGAGGAAACAAAGATGTCTATCAAAAATAAAGTCAAACCACGCTAAGGTGTGTAAGATTGAAACGTTTGGATAAAGACACCATGTGCTTCATCGTACAAACAAAAAGAAGAGACCAGCTTTAGAATATTCTTAGTCATCGTGCGTGCGCTAAGTCATTGATAATGCTCGACGTTACACTTAACCCGCGGCACGCTGGCGGCGTCGCTGCGACCGATCGAATTGACAAAGCACTAAACGAATTGCAACGACAAAATAATATTTTTTAACCTTTGTGTGTTTTGTTGTCTTTTTGGTCACGATGGTACGTTTTGAATGATATAAAGTCAAGGGTAACTTAAATCCAGTTTAGTACGCAGCGACGCCGCCAGCGTGCCGCGGGTCTAGTGAGAGGGGGGCTTTACCTTTTTGGAAGTTCCTCCTGAGATGCTCTCGACAGAGGTCCACGACACTGTCCTCCCCGTCCGTGATCATGACCTTGGCGCGTTCCGCCATCTTGGCTGCGGCGATGCCCACCACCCCCAGACCGGCTCCAAGTTCAAGGACATTCTTGGCGCCTTCCAGAATGTCCGGGTTATAGTGCATTAGGAGAGCCAGTAACTGGAAAATTTTAATGTACAGATATAACGTTAGATAAAGCAGAATTTTGTTCTATTTTCCAAAATCATACGTGCCTATCATAGGCATGACGCCGAGCTGTGCAGGATGACTGCCTGCTTATAGAAGTATGATGCATGTATCACAGGACATAGGCGCACTCGGCTAGAAAGCGTGCTCACTGTCAAGCGTAAATGTGCTGCAAAGGTCCCAATGTTTACTGAAGTAACGTTATATTTGAAGAATTAGATCGTTGTGACAACACGTATCTGCGGATTAGACATTTACAGACACTGTTTCTCATTTTATTTATGGTCCACATGAATACTAAAGCTATGGTCAACATTTCATATCAAATCTACGCCAGTGTCTAGTAGAGAAAAATGAGATTGTCCAGTCTTACTAATATTTTAATCAGTTAATGATATCGTATTTTGATGTTTTAATACATGGTATTGGTGGCCTTTTAATTTTCTATTACAGTGGGTTATAACTCATGATCAGCAGCATGTTATCATGTAGAACGTCACTCCCACCTTTGCTGCCGGCCACAGACGCTGTCCTGAGAGAGTGATGACGCCTTGTTTTATCTCTGCAACGGGAAATCAAGGTCGGAGACAGCTTAAGGAAAACTTGTGTTTTCAGGACAGATACCTTTATTCAATCTCCGTGTGAACCTTCAGTGGTTAACTCGATATTTACTTTATATCAGTGTGTTTTCCTGGTAAAGCTATCTAAAACCATTCAGGATGATAAAGGGATTTACGTTGTTCTCATGTTGTAATTTATTTGGATTTACTGGATCGAGAAGAGAATCCTAAAGCCCGCTGATCATCAACCTTTGACGTTTTGACACATAAACCTAGTCATGTATCACATGTGTTTGTGAAATCTGCGTATGCAAAGCCGTTGCAAGCTATGCAAATGTGAAGCGACAGGTGCCTAGTTTGTGAATAGTTTCATCAGGTTGGTAAGTCACTGAATAAAAATACTCTGTTACACAATCAAGAGACTTATCATACACAACTGCCTAGTTTCTTTGCGACAGCCAGTCTACATAGGCAACGCCCCTGAAAACATTGCCATCCTTTTTGAAAACAGTTTGCTACAGACGTCTCTACTATTTCCAAGTCTTTTCGAAAACTGACATAGGCTTCACATTATGTTCGTAAATCTGGGTCTCGCATTTCGGTATATGTATTGTGTATTTTTCTCTTCTTTGAGTAATTCAAGTGTAGAACAGGAAGGGCGGTGCCACTGCAAGAAGCGCCGGTGTTGTTGGAGAGCAGGTGTAACGTTACACTAGCCCCACCTTTGCTGATGGCCAAAGACGCTGTCCACTCATAGTTATAACGCCCTGGCGTCCTTCTACACGTGAAACAGAGACAAACATATGTTTATCCTCTCGGTTTTCACCATATTTCGCAGTGGCTGCCACAAACATTACATTTGTGGTGTCTGTTATCCTGTGATTCGTTTCATTCTCATATCAAAGATGTTGATATCTATACCGTCATTCCACAACACTGTTGACGTTACGCATGTTACTCACCATCCCAGTTGAGCACCTTGATGAGCTGTGTTCCGACTTTCACGTCAACCCACGTCAGGCCATCTTTACTAGTGTTGGAATAGATAATAAGAATTAAAGAAGATGAGTTTTGGTAGTACTACAAATGTATTTAGCTAAAGTCTTCGCGAACCGTGCGAGATATTTTTTGTGTAGTTTGTTTTTTTGCAAGACCCATTTTAGTTCATGGGATCCAGACAGCACTTCGTACTAAAATCGCCTATGAAGTTTAGGAGGCCAATGAAAACGTTTGATACAGCTAATGGCCATATAATATAGTCTATGCACGACGAGGTGCGAATCACCACTTTACATTCAGAAGGACTGTTCATATCTATGAAATATATGCGACCCATGGAAAGATGCGTTGTTTTTAGACCTGCTTGAATCCAGATAATGTATTAGTTGGCGGGAAAAACAGGGCAGTAGGACAGACGCACCCAAAATACTTCACACTGGGAACTAGGCCAAGGTCTCTTAGTAAACGTGACTGACCATGACTCTGTTAGTAATGACATCAAGTTTCACGGCAGCCATTTCATGGCGAATGACTTTCAACGTTGTAGATCGCTTAAGTCTTTGTCTATACCTCAAAAATGATTCCATTATATACAATTTAGTTATAACATATCGGTTATAAGAAACACAAGAACGCGTATGTATTCGTGTCTCTCGAAGTTCCACGTCGCAGTTCGGGCACTATTTTTGATTGGCACCAATGTGGCACTGGCCCACGTAGACCCGACAATGAACCAGTCGACTGAAATAAACGCACAGGCCTAGCATTTGTCCCTGCGTGGTGCCACAGCTTAAATCTGCTAATGCGTATTTTACTTGGGTGCTTTTTCCAACGAAACCTTCGCTACATCCGTCCGAAACACAATACATTACAGAAACTTTCCAGGTCTGATATTTGACGTTGATTAATTGTTGTGCGTGTCATAGCGGGCGTTTGGTAACTTCATATGTACAGTTGTGAGGATGGCGCCATATTAGTCCGTCTGAAAGTGGATATTGTTATTGTTAGGAGCCTCCCTGACACTCTCGGCCAAAATAGTACGGCGTGCATCTGCCCATGCCGGGTGAGGGTTCACATGGGTGGGTACTGGGCTGAGAGGAGGCACGTCGTAGTACATTGTAAGGTTCATGCCACTGTGGGTTTATGTGTGGCAAAAAAACATACGTTTTGTGTCAATGAAGCCTTCTTTACTTGGAAAAGACGAGAAAGAGACACTGACGAGACGGTGGTGTTTCGAAAGCGAGGCAAAATCGTGGAAGCAAATCCAATCAGATCCACTTTGAGAAACACTGTGATTATCCCCCACACGTATCAACTCATGGGCAAAATAGTGCATAGTCTTTCTGCAACTTTTCCCTCCCTACAGACTATTCGTCCCCTTTAAAACACATGTGCATTGGTAAAGCGCACAGTGCCGATGGTAAAGAACAAAATTCAAGAAACCATGACAGGAATAAATGAATCACACTCGGTTACGACTCAATGAAAGCACGTTTCTAGTACCTTCTACGGCGAACTTGGTCGTTCAAATGCGCGTTGCAGCTATTTTAACCACGCAATATAATTTGGAATCCTACTATGTTATACTGTATATCATCTTACCTTATGTTTTCCTGGCCAAGTGCCCCAGGTGCCGAATCTACTGCTGCAGCCATTGCCTGTAACGTTACTATCTGACCAGCTAGCTAGAGAGTGACTGACATTCGGGGGGTAAATTTGAAAGTCAGATTCGGGACGACAGCTGACGCTGCAGCTGCATGTGGGACAACACGTTCTGTCAGGCGGCCCTGGGGAGTTGTTTGTTTCACGGTCTCAAAAAATATAGAATTTTGGGTGCGGAAAATCTTTTCTTTTGGGAAACACAAATCACAGAGCGGAGATCCTATAGGTCAAACCTGAACCTTATACATTTAGCATAAAAAAAAAGGATGGTTATTTCACTTATTAATCTGGCGAGCAAACTGATTTTTTTCTTCCTCTGGGGGTTCTAATAAAAAAAAACAGAACAGTGGCCACACTCCAGCAAAAGGCTATATTTTCGCTTTCATTTTGGATACCCCAGTACATTTGTTTCGACCAAGGAGGTTCAATCTGCATTGGTTGGACATGTCACAATGTGTGGCCTTTCTAACACCACTAGGCCTAGCCTCATTAGCTGGCCCTACAAGGCCAGGCTACAAGAAACGGAGCGTAATGAAAACAAAGTGCAACAGAACTTATAATAGGTAATATTGGAGATAAAGTGTCTCGTAGGGCATGCTGAGGAGAGCTTGCAATTGCTAGGTGCAGCTTCTTGATGACCAAATGGTAGCATGTTGTCATCCCGTCTACAATCCAGCAGTGTACAGGAAGTTTTCAGGGGCATTGATTTGTTGTGTTCATCAAGTACCTTGAGCTTATGGTGTGTTTGTTTACCTCAAGTTGTTATCAATTTCAGGACGTTTGTTACTCATTTTAAAGCACTCTATATGGGGACTCAGAACGCTGTGGATAGATTTTAATGCTTTGTATGTACATGTATGTAAATTTTTCATTACTGACAAAATATGCATACATGCCAACAAAACATTAAAATCTATCCAGAATCTAAAAATTTAAGTTCCGATTGTAGCTTTTTTTGGAACTGCAGGAAATCTGATGAATTCTAGATAGAGAGAAAAATGCACACAACAACAAGGTTCTCTTCAAAAGTAACTTGTTAATAACTAATCATAGAATTACATCAAAACATAGTATGAGTACATGTGCTGTGACAAAAAAACATGGGAAGTCAACAGAAACTATAAACTACTATTCTATCTCTACTTTATACCTTTAATCTTTATTAATAAAGTGGTGTCTTTCATGCAAAGCAGAGCTATCATAAGCTAATGTGAAAGCAAAACAACGATCAAATCTCACTCATTACCTACAGTGTGTGGATTGGCTACGCAGACATTTCGAGCCTCAGAGAATGAGTAGCGGCCGGCAAATCTAAACAAACTGCAAATGGTGTCATGAAAAAATTTAACCTTTTATGGCTATCATAGAGTACTGCTTGGTTTACTGTGGCTTATTGACTGAAACTTGCCAACTGGCAAGGGCCTCTACGATACAGCAACTAACTACTGTAACAATGTCACTAAAAGCACTTCTTTCAAAGTTCAAGAATTGATAAGGTTTCCAACGTTCTAAAAACAGAGAATCTTTGGCTCAGTCCAAAATATGCGGGTCTTCATTTGTGTTCTGTCCCTTCTATGTCACGTCAACCCTGGTACCCGACATTTTTATCTCATAATATCCTTCTGCATTGATGAAATCATGTAGAAAAGATGACAAGGCACCTATCTTTGATACAGTACAATATTGGCCCCTACAGTTTCACATCTACTTTCATATGTAGCAGCATAGCATCATTGCTTTCTTTGTACAGTCTAGTACAGAACAGGCCACTTTATGTCATCATCATCATTGTTCTGTCTCAGAAACACTTCAGTATTGTGACACAGGCGTGGCCGTACAGACCCTTGCTCATGTTTCCTTCACGCCCGAACAACTTGGTTTCTGGATCGTAGGACCAGACCACATCGGTTCCCTTGCCCTTGTCATTGCCTCCACAGATGTATATCTTCCCCTTGTACACAGTCATACCGCACATGGATGGGACGCGTGCTGATAACTGAATCCACTTGACCCCATACCAGTCTTCAGATGGCTTAAAACTGTACATGTAGCCACCCACGTGTAGCCCAGCAACATAGATGGTGCCATTGAGAACTGAGGCGTTGACGTGACCTCCTACAACGGGCATGTTCCTCCTTTTCTCCCACTCAGAGTCACCTGGGGTGAAGCGATACACTGTAGACGTTGCTTGGCCCTCAGCATCAAATCCACCCATCACATATATGTTGCCGTCCAACACTACCGCTGCATGGTGGTACCTTTTTTCTGGGAGTGGAATGCCTCTGGTCCACTTGTTCTGGCTTCTGTCATAGATCTCCACGTCTGCAAGCGCAAAGATGCCGTCTTTGCCACCAATGGCGTACACCTTACCTTGGACCACCGCTAGCTTGTGACTGTGCCGGTTGATGTTCATCCTGGCCAGTCTGGACCAGGAGTCGAGCTCTGGCTGGTACAGCCACACGTCCTTGGCAAAACTTGTGCCAGTAGACACAATAATGTCACTTTTGCCGAGAACAGCCACTGCAAAGCCACTGTCATTGTTCCTCTTCATTCTTGTTGTACTAAACCAATCATCATCTGATGGATCAGCATACATGGTTGTCATGATGGCATTTGAGATGACCGCAGGGTTTTCGTCTCCGGTTCCCTGTCTCTCTGTCCCTCCGATGACCACAGCTGTCTCCCTCAGACGACTGGCACGGCGGGGACGGGTGCGGGGTGACTGGACCTCTCCAGGGAACAGCTGGTACCTGCGAGTCTCCGTCACAATGTCCTGGCAAGCCTTGCGTACCGCGTCGTTGCTCTCTACATTCTCCATGAAGTACAGCCTGTCCATGAAGGGGAA
Source organism: Branchiostoma lanceolatum (assembly GCA_035149815.1). Taxonomy (NCBI): domain Eukaryota; kingdom Metazoa; phylum Chordata; class Leptocardii; order Amphioxiformes; family Branchiostomatidae; genus Branchiostoma; species Branchiostoma lanceolatum. Next base: position 14,206,636 of record CM068871.1, on the reverse strand, counting down.
CCTGATCAGTTCCATCAGTTCTTTCATCTCCTTCTTCCTCTTCCTGGTGTCGTGGTTGATCCATGCCATCACTGCCTTGTACACACATTCTTCAGAGGCACCGAGGTCATCAGATGAGATGAGCTTGATGATTTGTTCCTTTGTCAGATAGAGGAATTCAGGAGTTGTGCTGACAGAGGAAAACTGTCTCATGACATACGACCACGCCTTCTTCTCCAGGTCTGGGCAGGATAGCATGCTGCCCATGTGCACCATCTTCAGACAGTTCTTAGAACTAAGATTGCCAGATATGAACTTCACACAGGCATCGTGCACGGGTTGGATCTGGAAGAAGTTGGCTCCTTCCAGCAGCTTCACAGAATTGTCTTCTGTGATGGTGACCTTTGATGTGTAGGCATAGTCAACGAGCAGCTGTAGGGTATTGGTGCTGACCTCGTGAATGGTTACCTTGTGCTCTTGGCTCTCGCGATGTCCATTGCAGAACATGGCACGAAAGTATCCGCTGCAGGCAGCAAGCACGTTGCGGTGGCAGGGGATCTCCTTCCCAGAGACACAGAGGATGACATCTGTCAGCAGGTTTTCAGATCGCAGTTCCTGCAATCCCTGCAAGAGGGACCCTGCGTGTAGATTGTGGCTGAAGTCCAGCGATTGTGGTGACCCTGCCATCATGTCCTAATTCTGCAACATAAAATAAAACTTTATAAGTATTACAGTATAAAAAGTCAAAAGGTAAGAAAAAAACAGCTTGTCTGGTGGATATATTATATGGTGCATCTATACCAGTCCAGTCTATGATGTCATGGTAATGATTTTCTGTCCCATGAGGTACCCATAGTGCCCTGCATCTACCAGCATGCAATGGGACTTGAGACAAGAAAATGCAAGCTAAAGGGCTGTTGCACCAGTTCAGCATTAATTCATTACAGATACAATCAATAGACTTTTGCCATTAGGGAAAAACATTCATACACAAACATCAGCGCCAAACATCACGGCTAGTTAGCACTTTGAGAAGTAGGATCTCGAAATAGGTATTTCTCATTTTCTGTGTTTCAGCTAAGTCACTGAGTCTGTATGAAGGAGGGACTTTCTGGTGCTGACTGTTGTCATCTTGGCTAAAATTGACTTTCGGAAATATCTGACAGGTAAAATTAAAGTCCACATTGATAGGACATGATCACTAGCGAAAGACTATGAACAGAACTTGTTGCCATTCAGTCAAAAGATTTTTTGGACAACACTTTGCCTAAGCTTGTATAAAATTTTCCCCTGCCTGAACCTGAACCGGGAACATTACTTTTTAATGATGGTGCTAGATCCCAGAAGTACACTCCCTAAAAGAATCAATACAATGGGATTGTCTGGCAGTCTGAGTTTGGTCCAGACAGAACATGATATTGTGTTGTGTATTCCTGTGAGGACTGAGGAGTGGGGGTATGGTCACAATGGATTCTTACAAACTACTGTAATTCTTGTTTCCTTCACTGTAACTTTATGATCACTGTTTTCACGGTCCCCCCAGTACTGTGAACTTATCACCGTGAAAAACCTGTTGTAAAAAAATGTGTGAAGGAATCATTAATGATTCCTTCACACATCAGTTCTGTAAATCACTTGTCGCCACCGCGAAGTTACAGTTCAGTGAAAATGTTTTTTTCCTTACAAGGTGAATTTTTGCTACCATGAAGATAAAGTGAATTACACTTTTTAATAATACAGTATTATAGTGCCAGCGGTGAAATATACAAGAAAACTATTATAATTTTTTGCTACTGCTTCTTGAATCTGGTTCTTCAAGCTTGCAGCCGTTCTTGCAGCCACTTATTTCAATACTTGCATCTGTCCTAGATGCTATGCCCCATGCGAGGTCTCGTCTAGTATTGTATAGATATTAGATGTGTATTCATATGGTGCCAGACAGAATGCCAATCAGAGAGGTGTATCCCTACACAAAATTACCAAAACAATGAGTAACAAACAATACAAAAACTCACAGCATGAGGATAACAATAAAACATAGGGCACAGGTACAACAACATACAAATTTTAGGTCAGACTCTGAGCTGAAATTTGCATGTTGTTGTTTTTGTGCCCTATGTTTTTAATTGTTCTCTGAGACAGAGCTGTGTTCTGCAGATTAGAGCAACGTTAACATATCAGTAACTTTCAACTCAGCTTAGAGTAGCAAAATTCCTGATATTTCACTAACAGGTCGTTTTCCTTCGCATGTAACGTCAACAAGATATCTGATAAGATATACATGTACCGAGGAGGTTTTATCTATATAAAACCTCATTGGATATACCAAGGAGGTTTTATATAAAACCTCCTTCAGCACAACACATTATCTCACCATTGGAAACAGATGGGACAGCGTCCGGTTTTCCTAGCCTCTACCAGGCTCCGCCGATCGCTGGGAAAATAGTAGAAATCGGCCACTATATGATAGAGTGACTAGTATGCCAGGGGTAGTCCGCTAGGCAGGGAAGGTCAATATCCGTTGGTCGCCTATAATTTGACCTTCCCTGCATAGCGGACTACTCTTGGCATACTATTCACTCTATTTGGCCGATTTATACTATTTTCCCAGCCATCTGCGGGGCCTGGTAGCTAGAGGCAAGGAGGTTAAATTACGGTTTTCCTAGAAAACAAGCTGGGTCAACTAACGTTACAGCATAATTTCTTAGTTAAAAGCTCCCTGGATTGACAAGGTACCTTACAAAAATACAAGTAGGGATTCTTACCTAAACCTATAGTAGTCCTTGCTTTTTGGTTTCGCTGACCTCTGCAGGAATTATGAAGCTCTCAACAAACACCACGCCGACCGTCCCTGAATCTCTCTCAGATGGAATGCGCAGCCTCAGACCAAAAAGCGCGGGAATCACCCTGAAAGGTCAAAGGTTGTCTTTGGGACATGTAAAATATAATATGGGTGGGGGTGATTTTATAAACACAATTAAACTGACATTTTTTCCATAACTACCCAAAATATGACAAAAACTGATATAGATATGACTTGTAAAATGTTGTTTTACCGTTTATACCGTAACCATCTTATAAGTTACAAAAAAATAGAATCCCTCCTCTGTAAACATGGAACATACCAATGTCGGATGGGCGTGGTCGAAACCTTGATCTATCCCAGATTTCTCACCCTGCCCAGTCGTCTTTTCACACTTGGCGTGTAGAGAACATGGGATTCTATGGGTATCTTCCTACGCCGAGCGTTTATAAACATAGGACCAACTTCGGGCTTCTTGTCAATCTCTTGATCTTCAGATTAATTCACATCTTTTAAGGAGGTTGCTGTAATCCTGGTTTTTAAACTAAATTAAAGGTCTCCATTGTTTTTGGGTGACAAAGCAGGGTATTTCCACTTAAACGTCGATCAAGCGATCAAGTGAAGGCAGACCCTCTGTGAGGATGCGTGCTGAGAATTTGAACACCTAGAGCTATGGAGGATATAGGATCGGGAGAGATGGAAAGAAAAAAAAGCAATTCAAGTACATTTGAGTCAAGATGATGATGGTATTGCGTTATTGACCTTTATTGTCTGTACAGAGGTGTAATGTTACATCATGTAAATAAGTTGCATAAGCTAAAATATTGAAAAGGACTGAAATGCATTGATATAATGTACTACAAACTTGTACTATTCTAATATTTTGGAATGAACAAGTTCCGAAATCCGCAACTTTGTAAAAAAAAGAAGAAAAAAATGACGTTAAACTTTAAGTTGAATTTGCAGCCTTCTGAGGCACAAACTGTTTTAACTTAAATCTTTAAGCTGAACTAACTCTGAGGCCCTCTGAGTCTCAGCCAAACAATTCGACACAATTTCTGACCGTCAACTAGACATTATTGCAACAATTGAAACCAAAAAGATGACTATTCTTGTTTTTAAGGTCCCACGTCCTGACAGCCACACGCTTCGCTGGGCTTTCTCAGACTGTGACAGTTTTCGTGATACTCTCCGAGACGCGCTGCAGCATACTGCATGACATGTGCGATGTAGTTCTGTTCGTGGACACCATGGGACAGATGCGCCATGGGTTCACCAACGAAGATGGGTACATCCTCTCCGCTATGCGTCCCACGCGCCAGGGGGACTGCACTCTGCTGTTTGTAGTCTCTGTTTCCTGAGAAAAAAAGGCACGTTCATTTCTCACTTATTCGTCTTTTGAGGTCTTCTATATGATCACTTCAAAATGAAAAATAATGGCAAATCATTTAAAAAAAGGGATACTGTAAATGCAGAAATGTTCGCGGAGATTTAATTTTGAGCGAGAAAATGGAGTGTTTGCGCTGGTTTTAAGTTGCCGCGAAAACCGTGAACAGAAAACCATTGCGAACATTTGTGCATTTGTTAACATACCCTATATACAACACAAAATCATAGGCATGGGCTATGGCGTCTGTACAAAATATAAATTTTTCCTTCTTCTAGATAACCTACTTTTTTTGCTCCCCAAAGTTCCGTTACCTTGTCACTCCTACAAATGTTTTAGTTCCTCTTTTTCGATTACTGCAGATATTGAGGTTTCATATGAAGCCTGACTCTGATTGAATTATGCTATGCCCCATGACACATGCGTAGACAGTGTTAAGCCCCTACGACCACATTATGGCTAATTTGTTCCTCCATCCAAGTAATTTGTAATCAGGAAAATGAAAGATTGAGTGAAGTTAACGTTTCTATCACCCGACAGCGGACTTGACATTCTCAAGGCAAAGACGAAGCAAAAGATTTCCATTTCAGCACCAAGGAAAGGGCACAGTGATGGGACGGCGGAGAGCGCCGCCTGGCGGATGCGGACTATATCACAGATCAGATATCGCCATCGTATTGACCGCGTACCGGGAAACGTCTTCACAGTTTTCTTCAAGCAAGTTAATGATCCACAAGAATTCAATGTGACGCCACGCTGTCCTTTACCGTTGCACTGATACACTAACTGTTACAATTCTTCCAGTGATACATCTAGTAACGCAACTCGCACACATACAGCAAACGATAACCAAACTAATGAATCAAAGCACGGTTACGTTACATTACTTGACGTTAAGATTTGTTTGCAATATCGTCAACTGCTCATTTTTTTATCTAATCGATATGGTCCCCCTGTTATTCATCTGTACATCTTGTGCAAGAAAAAAATCAGTTGGTGCCAATTTTATTTGCATGAAAACAAGCACGAAGAGCTATTCCATGAGTTTAAAGAAGAGAGAGATCTTGGCACCAAGACTCAGTCAAAGTGACACAGTGTAGCAATGTGCATTACTGCGGCTGGCCGTTCTTGTATTAAAGATCCATTTATTTGCTAAAACAAAAGACCATAGATAATGTCTTATTTGTGCACCAGCTTCCCCTTTGCTTGATTCAATCCTTGATGTCTTCCTGTAGTACCTGATGTAGCTATTGATGTCATTATGCTGAAGGTGTATGATTAAAAGGACAACAGTTGTTTACCAACAAAAGCGCCACCTGGCTAGTCATTTACCAGTGTTCTTGGAAGAGCTTATTGTAGACGTTAGGTCTAGGGGTGACAGAGCGACTCAGAATGCTAGATACATTTTGATGCTTTTTTGGCATGTATGCATATTTTGTCAGTAACGAAAAGTATTCTTTACTGACAAAATATACATACATGCCAAGAAAACATTAAAATCTATCCAGAATCTAAAGATTTTAGTTCCGCTCTGATTATGCTGTTAAAATTTGCAGGAAATCTGATGAATTCTAGATAGACAAAAAAATGCACACAACAGACAAGGCTCTCCTCAAAAGTAACTTGTTAATAACTAATCATAGAATTACATCAAAACAAGGTATGACTGAGTACCACATGTGCTGTGACAAACAAACATAGGAAGTCAACAGAAACTATAAACTACTATTCTATCTCTACTTTACACCTTTAGTCTTGATTCATAAAGGAGTTGTCTTTTATGCAAAGCAGAGTTGTTAAAAAAGGGACATTATCATAAGCTCATGCGAAAACAAAACAATGATCAAATCTCACTCATTACCTACAGTTTGTGAATTGGCTAGGCAGGCATTTCGTGCATCTGAGAGAATGCAGCATGGCTGGTAATCCAAATCTATACACCTGTACATGTGGCAGAAATAAATCTAACCTGATAGGGCAGAGTGCTGCCTGGTTTACTGTGGCTCATGTACTATGGCTTATTGAATGAAACTTGCCAACTGGCAAGGGCCCCTATGATACAGCAACTAACTATTGTAACAATGTCACAAAAAGCACTTTTGATGGTCACATATTTCAAAGCTCAAGATATGATATGGTTTCAAATATTCTAAAAACTAAAGAATCTTTGGCTCATTCCAAAGGTGATGAAGTAAGGTCTTCATTTGTGTTCTGTCACATTATTATATCTCAATATCCTTCTGCATTGATGAAATCATGTAGAAAAGTTGACAAGGCACCTATCTTTGATACAATAATATTGGCCCCTACAGTTTCACATCTACTTTCATATGTAGTACCATAGCATCATTGGTTTCTTCGTGAAGGCTAGTACAGGACTGTCCACTTTCTGTCATCATCGTCTTACAAATCAGCAACACTTTAGTATGGTGACACAGGCATGACCATACAGACCCTTGTGCATTTGCCCTACCCTCCTGTATTTCTGGGTTTTTGGATCATAGCTTGTGACCAGACTGGTTCCGCAGTCATTGCTTTTGCCTCCATAGATGTAAATCTTTCCCTGGTACACAGTCATCCCGGAGCAATATCGGACACTGACTGGTAACATACTGACGTCACTCCATCCTCTCCCCTCCTCTCTTGGCCTAAAACTGTGCAGCCTGCCTGAATGTAGCCCAGCTACATAGATGATGCCGTTGAGAGCTGAAGCAGTGATGTAACCTCCTACAAAAGGCATGTCCACCATTTTTGTCCACTGAGAATCACCTGGTGTGAAGCGGTAGACTGTAGACGTTGCTTTACCCTCAGCATCAAATCCACCCATCACATATATGCTGCCGTCCAACACTACTGCTGCATGGTGATACCTTGGCTCTGGGAGTGGAATGCCTGTGGTCCACTTGTTCTGGCTTCTGTCATAGATCTCCACGTCTGCAAGCGCAAAGATGCCGTCTCTGCCACCGATGGCATACACCTTACCTTGAACCACTGCTAGCTTGTGACTGTGCCGGTTGATGTTCATCCTGGCCAGTCTGGACCAGGAGTCGAGCTCTGGCTGGTACAGCCACACATCCTTGGCAAAACTTGTGCCAGTAGACACAATAATGTCACTTTTGCCAAGAACAGCCACTGCAAAGCCACTGTCGTTGTTCCTTTTCATTCTCGTCGTACTATACCAATCAAACCCTGATGGTGCAGCTTCCTTAGCCGTCATGATGGCGTTTGAGATGACCGCAGGGTTTCCGTCTACAGTTCTCTGTCTCTCTGTCCCTCCGATGACCACAACTGTCTCCCTCAGACCACTGGCACGGCGGGGACGGGTGCGGGGTGACTGGACCTCTCCAGGGAACAGCTGGTACCTGCGAGTCTCCGTCACAATGTCCTGGCAAGCCTTGCGTACCGTGTCGTTGCTCTCTACATTCTCCATGAAGTACAGCCTGTCCATGAAGGGGAACCTGATCAGTTCCATCAGTTCTTTCATCTCCTTCTTCCTCTTCCTGGTGTCGTGGTTGATCCATGCCACCACTGCCTTGTACACACATTCTTCAGAGGCACCGAGGTCATCAGATGAGATGAGCTTGATGATTTGTTCCTTTGTCAGATAGAGGAATTCAGGAGTTGTGCTGACAGATGAAAACTGTCTCATGACATACGACCACGCCTTCTTCTCCAGGTCTGGGCAGGACAGCATGCTGCCCATATGCACCATCTTCAGACAGTTCTTAGAACTAAGATTGCCAGATATGAACTTCACACAGGCATCGTGCACGGGTTGGATCTGGAAGAAGTTGGCTCCTTCCAGCAGCTTCACAGAATTGTCTTCTGTGATGGTGACCTTTGATGTGTAGGCATAGTCAACGAGCAGCTGTAGGGTATTGGTGCTGACCTCGTGAATGGTCACCTTGTGCTCTTGGCTCTCGCGATGTCCATTGCAGAACATGGCACGAAAGTATCCGCTGCAGGCAGCAAGCACGTTGCGGTGGCAGGGGATCTCCTTCCCAGAGACACAAAGGATGACATCTGTTAAAAGGTTTTCAGATCGCAGTTCCTGCAATCCCTGCAAGAGGGAGCCTGCGTGTGGATTGTGGCTGAAGTCCAGCGATTGTGGTGACCCTGCCATCATGTCCTAATTCTGCAAAATAAAATAAAACTTACCGATAAGAATTACAGTATAAAAAGTCAAAACGTAAGAAAAAAACAGCTTGTCTGATGCATATATTATATGGTGCATCTATACCAGTCCAGTCTATGTTGTCATGGTAATGATTTTCTGTCCCCTGAGGTACCCATAGTGCCCTGCGTCTACCAGCATGCCATGGGACTTGAGACAAGGTCTGTTGTATACATGCAAGCTAAAGGGCTTTTACACCAGTTTAGCATTAGTTCATTACAGATACAATCAATAGACTTTTGCCATTAGGTAAAAACATTCATACACAAACATCAGCGCCAAACATCACGGCTAGTTAGCACTTTGAGAAGTGGGATCTCGTTTTCTGTGTTTCAGCTAAGTCACTGAGTCTGTATGAAGGAGGGACGTTCCGGTGCTGATTGTTGTCATCTTGGCTAAAATTGACTTTCGGAAATATCTGAGAGGTGAAATTAAAGTCAACATCGATAGGACATGATCATTAGCGAAAGACTATGAACAGAACTTGTGGCCATTCAGTCAAAAGATTTTTTGGACAACACTTTGCCTAAGCTTGTATCAAATTTTCCCCTGCCTGAACCTGAACCTGGAACATTACTTTTTGATGATGGTGTTCCAGATCCAGAAGTATACCCCCTAAAACAATCAATACAATTGGATTGTCCATCCCTACTGTTGTCTGGCAGTCTGAGTTTGGTCCAGACAGAACATGATCTTGTGTTGTGTACTACTGTGAGAAGTGGGAGTATGGTCACAATGGATTCTTACAAACTACTGTAATTCTTGTTTCTTTCACTGTAACTTTATGTTCACTGTTTTCATGGTCCCCCCTGTACTGTGAACTTATCACCTAAAAAACCTGTTGTAATCATTCATGATTCCTTCACACATCAGTTCTGTAAATAAATTGTCACCACCGTGAAGTTAAAGTTCAGTGAAAATGTCTATTTTCCTTACAAGGTGGATTTTTGCTACCATGAAGATAAAGTGAATTATAGTATTATAGTGCCAGTGGTGAAATATACAAGAAAACTATTATAATTTTTTAGTAACGCTTCTTGAATCTGGTTCTTCAAGCTGGCAGCCACTTATTTCAATACTTGCAAATCTGTCCTAGATGCTATGCCCCATGCCGGGTCTTGTCTAGTATTGTAACATAGATATTAGATGTGTATTCATATGGTGCCAGTCAGAGGCACAAAATTACCACAACAATGAGTAACAAACAATACAAAAACTCACAACCTAAGGATAACAATAAAACATAGGGCACAGAAACAACAACATGCAAATTTTAGGTCAGACTCTGAGCTGAACTTTGCATGTTGTTGTTTTTGTGCCCTATGTTTTTAATTGTTCTCTGAGACAGACGGAGCGGAACAACATCTAACAATAGTGAACTTGAATAATGTCCAAGCAGATCTTCCTGTAGCAATATCGTTACGTAAGACAAAATAGCGTTCGAGCAACGTAAACATATCACTAACTTTCAACTCAGCTTAGAGTAGCAAAATTCATGACATTCCCTTACCGGTCGCATGTAGCGTTAATAAGATATCTGATAAGATATACCAAGGAGCTTTTATCTAATATAGTATATAAAACCTCCTTGGATATACACAGCACAACACATATTTTTATCTCACTATTGGAAACAGATGGGGCAGCGTCCGGTTTTCCTCTGGTTTTCCTAGCCTCTACCAGGCTCCGCTGATCGCTGGGAAAATAGTAGAAATCGGCCATACCGGCCAAATGGAGTGAATAGTATGCCAGGGCCCAGGGGTAGTCCGCTATGCAGGGAAGGTCAATATCCGTTGGTCGCCTATTGACGTTCCCTGTATAGCAGACTACCCGTGGCATACTATTTACTCTATTTGGCCGATTTCTACTATTTTCCCAGCGATCAGCGGAGCCTGGTAGAAGCTACGGTTTTCCTAGAAAACAAGCTGGGTACCAACTAACGTTTAACTATACAGCATACTATACAGCATAATTTCTTCATTTGCAATAGAGTTAAAAGCTCCCTGGTTTGAAAAGGTACCTTACAAATACAAGTAGGGATTCTTACCTAAACCTGTAGTAGTCCTTGCTTTTTGGTTCCTCTGACTTCTGTGGGATTGAAGGTCTCAACAAACACCACGCCGACCGTCCCTGAATCTTCCTCCGATGGAATGCGCAGTCTCAGACCAAAAAGCGCGCGAATCACCCTGAAAGGTCAAAGGTTGTCTTTGGGACATGTAAAAATATGATATGGGTGGGGGTTATTTTATAAATACAATCAAACTGACATTTTTTCCATGAAACCTTGCCAACATATAACAAGAATTTAGTTAAATATGCCTTTGAAATGTTTTCCGATCGTTTTATGCTGCAACCATCTTATGAGTTAGGAAGAAACAGAATCCCTCCTCTGTAAACATGGGACATACCAATGTCGGATGGGCGTGGTCGAAACCTTGATCTATCCAAGGAGGTTAAATGTATATTTAACCTCCTTGATCTATCCCAGACTTCTCACCCTGCCCAGTCGTCTTTTTACACTTGGCGTGTAGAGAACATGGAATTCTATGGATATCTTCATACGTCGAGCGTTTATAAACATAGGAACAACCGGACTTCCTGGCAGACCCTCTGTGAGGATGCGTGCTGAGAATTTGAACACCTAGAGCTATGGAGGATCGGGAGAGATGGAAAAAAAAACCGATTCACGTACATTTGAGTCAAGATGATAATGGAATTGACCTTTATTGTCTGTACAAAGGTGTAATGTTACATTATGTAAATAAGTTACATAAGCTAAATAGGACTGAAATACATTGATATATTGTACTACAAACATGTAACTATGTTACTATTCTAATATTTTGGAATGAACAAGTTCCGAAATCTGCAACTTTGTAAAAGAAAAATTGCCGTTGAAGTTGAATTTACAACCTTTCGAGGTACAAATTGTTTTGACTTAAATCTTTAAGCTGAACTAACTCTGAGGCCCTCTGAGTCTCAGCCAAAAAAATGACATAATCTATATGACTGTCAACTAGACATTATTGCAACAATTGAAACCAAAAAGATGACTATTTTTGTTTTGACGGCCACACCACCCTTGGCTGCTCTTGGCTTTCTCAGACTGTGACAGTTTTCGTGATACTCTCCGAGATGCGCTGCATACTGCATGACATGTGCGATGTAGTTTTGTTCGTGGACACCATATGGAACAGATGCGCCATGGGTCCCCCAGCAAAGATGGGTACATCCTCTCCACCATTCGTCCCACGCGCCAGGGGGACTGCACTCATTCCTCACTTATTTGTATTTTTGAGGTCTTTCATATAATCACTTAGAAATGAAAAACAATGGCAAATCATTTAAAAAAAGGGATACTGTAAATGCATAAATGTTCGCGGAGATTTAATTTTGAGCGAGAAAATGGAGTGTTTGCACTGGTTTTAAGTGGCCACGAAAACCGTGAACATAAAACCATTGCCAAAAAAGCAGTTACTCAAACAACTGGATATGATTTTGGAAATATCCAGTTGTTTGAGTAACTGCTTTTTTGGCGTATCTTATTACCTGGATGTCTAATCTTCATCGACGTATAAAACCATTGCGAACATTTCTGCATTTGGTAACATACCCTAGGCTACACCAAGTAATTTTTATGGATGACGTCCGCGCGCGCATTGATTTTGGTCTGTTCCCAGAAAAAAAAAAAGAAGAAATTCCACTTCCTGTAACTATGACCAAAGAGTTACGACAGTACCGCAAATCAATGGGATATGGAAAGAAACACGACAGGACAACAACTGCTGTTCAACTTCAACTGATTTATTCAAATTATTATTGTTTTCATGATGAATAAAATAATTGTTAGTTGTTACACTGTGTTCTCTTATTCAATTTGTGTCCTAACATGTGTCGTCGACTATTATATTTCAAATCTAGGCATCTTGTTTTTTTCGGCCCTTCTTGGTTTTTTTTCGCGCTCTCGCATTAGATTTAGGGTCTCCAAAGAACGTCATCCATAAAAATTACTTGGTGCAGCCCTATATATAACACAAAATCATAGGCATGGGCTATGGCGTCTGTACAAAATATAAATTTTTCCTTCTTCTAGATAACCTACTTTTTTGCTCCCCAAAGTTCCGTTAACTTGTCACTCCTGCAAATGTTTTGGTTCCTCTTTTTCGATGACTGCAGATATTGAGGTTTCATATGAAGCCAGACTTTGATTGAATTATGCTATGCCCCATGACACATGCGTAGACAGTGTTAAGCCCCTACGACCACATTATGGGTCATTCGTTCCTCCATCCAAGTCATTTGTAATCAGGAAAATGAAAGATTGAGTGGAGACAGCGGACTTGACAATCTCAAGGGAAAGACAAAGCGAAAGATTTCCATTTCAGCACCAAGGAAAGGGCACGGTGATGGGACGGCGGAGAGCGCCGTCTTGCGGATGCGGACTATATCACAGATATCGCCTCCGTATTGGGCGGGAAGCATCTTCACAGTTTTCTTCGAGCAAGTTAGTGATCCACGCTGTCCTTTTACCATTACACTGATGTACTAACTGTTACAATTCTTCCAGTGATACATCTCGGAACGCAACTTGCACACATACAGCGAACGGTAACCGTACTAATGAATCAAAGTTACATTAGGATTTGTTTGCAATATCGTCAACTTCTCATTTTTATATTCCCCTTCCAGTGGGAAGGGGGATATACTGTTTTTGCTTGCCTGTTCTTCTTCTTCTTCTTCTTTCTTCTGCCAAAAACCAAGTAGATGTGCGGTGGTAGCTGTACTAATGGTATTGCAGCAAGTTATATGTACCTTATGTTACAATGTACGAATGTTATATTTGAGATGTAGGTACCTATAGGAAAGGTGAATACACCTGACAATAAATTATGCTAATGAGGACATCATTTCCATAATTTATGCAAAAACTTGTATTGCGTTTACAGTAAAAGCTGCAGATGTCATATTTGAGATGTAGATAAATTTAGGAAAGGTAAACACACCTGATCATGAATTATGCTAATGAGGACCTCATTTGCATAATTTATGCAGAAACTTGTATTTCCCTTACCGTAAAAGCTACAGATGTCATATTTGAGATGTAGGTATATTTAGGAAAGGTGAACACACCTGGACATAAATTATGCTAATGAGGACCTCATTTGCATAATGTATGTATATCCCTTACCGTAAAGACTACGGATGGCATATTTCAGATGTAGGTACCTTAAAGAGAGGTGAACACACCTGTACATAAATTATGCTAATGCGGACCTCATTTGCATAATGTATGTATATCCCTTACCGTAAAGACTACGGATGGCATATTCCAGATGTAGGTACCTTTAGGAGAGGTGAACACACCTGTACATAAATTATGCTAATGCGGACCTCATTTGCATAATTTATGCATAAACTTGTTTTTCCCTTACTGTAAAGGCTACGGATGAGATGCAGGTACCTTTAGGAAAGGTCAGAAAACCTGGCCATAAATTATGCTAATGAGTGCATTATGCATAATTTATGCATATCCCTAACCATACAAGCTACGGATGTCATATCTGAGATGTAGTTACCTTTAGGACAGGCCGAACACACCTGGCCATAAATTATGCTAATGCCGACCTACTTTGCATAATTTATGCAGAGACTTCGTCATATCCTTACAGCCAATGCTAAGGATGTCATATTTGAGGGTAGGTAATGGGAGGGGAATATTCTGCATTTTCCCGAAAATGTTGCCATTCTAGTTATCTATCGATATGGTCCCCCTGTTATTCATCTGGACATCTTGTGCAAGAAAAAAATCAGTTGGTGCCAACTGTATCTGCAATTCGAGCCGTGAAGAGGTTACCAAAACTATTCTATGAATTTAAAAAAAGAGAGATCTTGGCACCAACACTCAGTCAAAGTGACACTGTGCAGCTTCTGGCATAGTTAAAGGTGCGTTTAATACTGTAGATGGCCGTTCTTGTATTAAAGATCCATTGTTTGGTATAACAAACGACCATAAATAATGTCTTGTTGGGCACCAGCTTCCCTTTTGCTTGATTCAATCCTTGATTTCTTCCTGTAGTACTTAATACAGCTATTTGATGTGAATGAGATTGAAAGCTCTTTTTGAAGGTGCTGGTGTATGATTAAAATGACAACAGTTGTTTACCAATAAAAGCGCCACCTGGCGAGTCGTTGCAGTGTTCTTGGAAGAGCTTATTGTAGACGTTGAGTCTAGGGGTGACAGCGAAAATGAAATATTTTACTAGGATTCAATTTAAGATATAGTAAGGCTTACAGATATTCAAAATATAACATATCATATCATTTAAAGTAAAACGTTCAAATAAAAGATTTTTTGCTGCCTTTATCTTTGTACAATTTTTTAATTCTATTTTAAACATTTCCTTCCCTTCAAAGATAATGCACTCTACCAATCGCCATCTTGGCGGGAAATTTTGTAGAATGTGCCGGTTTGACGATCTATTTGGTTTTATCAGAGAAACCTGTCGAATATTGGGATAATTTATTGTTGTCAGCCACAAAAGACGTCCTCAGACCTTCGGGCGAGACTAGCTGTGGCCACTGACTGCCTGTTGAATTGGGTAATTCCTGTATTCTGTTGTTTTTGGGAGACAAGACTGCATGGCGTCACCAGTTCTCAACATTTTCAAATATTTCAGATTCTGTTTCGCTTTGATCAAAATTAAAGAGAAGCGTTGTATATATATATTATGCCTGGCAGTCCTAGTAACCTCTGTGTGAAAATGAACAGGAATTTGATAAGTCGCATGTTTGAAGTTTAGTAAGTTTGAAACGTGTACTAAGTTGTTCTGCCATTAAACTGGGTGTTTTAAAAATGGAGGCCAGTTCCTCGTAGAAGAACATTACATTACACAGCTAAAGAGTTTCTGGAATGATGGCCTTCTTTTCACTCAGAAAGTATGCGGAGGAGATGATGTCTGGTTGATTGGCACTATCGGGAAGGTGAGAAAGGTGTACTCTGTTTTCTGCTCAGAGCTCAGGTAAGTCAAAGTTGGATACTTGAGATGATAACGTTAATGTATAAGTTACTATAACTGATATTTTTCTCCTCACTGAGTCTACTTAAGTTATAACCTGCAACTCGGCTACATTGCACCCATTCCAACATTTGCTGGAAGTCATGATTGCGCAAATTAAAATTTACCAGACAACTTCCAGCTTTAACCATCTCGCACAGCAGACAATCGTTTATACTTATAGTTGCATGAGACATGAGTACAAAAAATCTGTGCTCATTCCTAACATTGACATCCTCCTGATGACTGTCTGGTTCCTGTTTTTTTTTCAGACTATTGTTTCTGTGTCGATACAGTGCTGATGCTTGACGTGTACTTTTCATGGACTACAATTTGTAGAAAGGCAAGTCAGCTGATAGCGAAAGTTGCCGTCTCCATTCTTGCTGTGCTGTGAACAGATAAAACCAGGCTACAAAGCTAGAACAACTTTCAGGAACATTTGTAAATATTAGAATTGTGGTTTGACGATTGATTATTGAACATAGAAATGACTGTATTATGTGGTAGTTTTTAAAGAATGCAAGAAAAATGTATATGGTTAAGGTATGTGGTAGTAGACCACCATTGAACGGAAAGTAATATAAAAACCTTGGTAGATTGAAAGAAGCATGGCGGAGACACTGTTGTTAGAAGGAGAAACTCATGGTGAGAATGTAGCTGTAAGTGTGGACATGACCCCCACAAAACAGCAAACATGTGACAATGCAGTTGACACTGGTAGTTCAGTGGTGTTAAAACAAAGCCCAAAAGATGCTGAGGAAGTAGTTGACTTGATATTAAGAGAACTGACTCCTCCGGAAGACTGGGATGCAGCAAGTAGTGCAGATTCCAATCCACCGATTTTAACTGAAGAAGAAGAAGAATCCTGTTGTATTTCATCATGTGCAAAGGCTGATACATTGCAGAGTGTCATCTCTAGCCATGATAGTAACCATACCACAGCTGAAGGGACAGGTCCAGTGAAGCCGCGAAGTGGGAAAGATGATTTGCAAAGTCAGCATTGCAAAGAAGGGGACGGTGATGTATCATCCATTCTCAAAGACTTAGATCAGTGTCTTGGAGAATCAGGTTCAACAGAACCCTCGGTTGTAGGGACTGATGTCACAGAAGATAATGATGTGGAAAGTGTGCTGTCAGAAATTACAGCTTACCTGTCTGAAGACGATGATCAGCACTTCTGCTCAAGCAATGAAGAGCTGCCACAGGACAAGGGACCTAAGGAGATTCCTGATACCTGTGACGTTGAGAATACAGAGTTGCCAGTCATAAATGGTATCCATGAGGACTTTGATGGTACCACCATGCTTTTTGATGAAGAGCTGAGCAAAGCTGAAGATACTTTAGAAGTGTGTGCTTCAATGGATAAAGAGTTCAGTGTTGTTGCAAGATGTTGCAGTGAGGCTAAAGGTACTCATCAGGAGGCAGTTGTTCAGAAATGCCACAGTCCTCTTTCAGAAGTAGAGGAAACAGCACCTCACAAGACTGGTGATACAGATAATGGTGAGCAAACAGGCTTCCTCGGGACATCAGATACTACTGAAATTGGAATCGAGTCACAAGAAAAGGGCACCAAGTGTTCCTTGTCCAAAGATGCTATGAACAAGAACAGACAACCGTCTCATATGACAAAGGGCTGTGTTATGGGAGTGTCAAACAAACCTTCAGACTGTATCTATATTAGTGATGATGTGATAATTGATCTGTGTGTAACACCTGAAGAAGAAGTAGATCTAGTCGACCAGGATGTCGGAAATGTGACGGAAAGTTTAGAAGATGACCCAATGGATACTGATCCACAGTTTGAAGTCATTGATGTTTGGCCAAATCCTGCAGATAGCTGTGAGACTCCTCCAAAGTCTTTAGCTAGTATGCCAATAGTAAGACAGAAGTGTTCCTATAATCCAGACATAAGTGCATTATGTGAACTCAGAGAGTTGATAGATACAAGAAATCAGTTGTTAAGAGAATTGAATGGACCGGTAACTTCTGCTACTGATGGTGTTAGGGAGTCTGCTGTAGTTGATAGGAACGAAAAGGAAAATGTTGGAGACATAGGAAGGAAAGCTGTCCCTACTGAGAACAGTAATGTAGGTGGTTCCCTTAACAGCTCCACAGAAGTGTCTCTTAAATCTCCTCAAGCAGAACAGGCCACTGATGTTCCTGACAAGTGTCAAGCCCCACAAGACAAGCAGAGAAATCAGCAGTCTGTTATATGCACATCTCAAAGTGCTGAAGACCATGGTTCTGAGAACAGGAGTGATGTACAAGAAAGCTTCAGTACATTCCTTAGCAGCAACAGTTTGAAAAATGAGACGCAGGGTACCAGTCCACCAAGCAGTGCAGATTATGATGCTGAGTTCCTGCAGCAGAACAAGAAAGTCAAAAGGAATCCCAGTCCAGAATGCACTGTCAAATCAGACACAATAAGACCAAAACAGAAGATAAAGCCTATTGTCTGGGACCGCTCTCCAGATCACAGAAGTAAGAACAAGAATACAATTGTGTTTCCAGCACAGCAAAAAGCTGTAATATTAGATTCTGAAGAAAAGCAGGCTTTTGTAGCTCCAACTGCTAAGAACATACTGCTACACAAGGCAGAAATGTCCAAGCAACAGAAAAAGACAGCAATCAAGAGGATTGTTTGGGATAGGTCACCTGCTCGCCAAAAGGACACAAGTAAAAAGTCTCCTATTAAAGATGGAGATCTGGAAATCTGCATCCCTAACAAGGTAGAGGCTGCCGAGGATGATGTCAGGCTTGTTTATGATGCTCAAAAGCCATTATCGCCAGATTCTAAAAATAGGCTGCTGGAGCATCTGCTGAAGGTGGAAGAGAGCCAGGAAGCTGAGACAGAGAAGACACAACCAAGTAAAGTGAAAGTGACTGTCTCAAAGTTGAACAACAAGGTCACAGTGTTAAACACAGTGGCAGAATCTGATCCTGATGTTCCATCTAAAAAGCTTAAATCAGTTGGAGAAAGAGGAAGTAATTCAGTTAAATCTGTTGCAGCTAAAAGCAAAGGGAAGACAAAGTCTGTTGTAGCCAAGAGTAGCAGTACAACTGGGCATCAGAAGTCGTCTAAGAACAAGAAGCACGAAACTCTAAAAAGTTCAAATCGTGGCCAAGAACAGAATGAAAGACTGGTTGTGCTCAAAAGAGAGTCCAAACCTGCTGTACAAGCAAACACTATGGCACAAAACACCCAGGGAAAACCACAAAATAATGTTGATGCTAAAGAAAAATCTATGAGTGTAGGAGAGGCACATTCTTCTGATGCCACCAAGAGAAAGAGGAAGTCCAAACGAAGAAAGAAATCAAGTGATAGTAATGGTTCAAATGATGGCCAGGGCAGTGGCAGGAAAAAAGCTAAAGTATCAAATGACATTGAAGATGAGTTGTCCAGCCTCCTGGAAATTACTCCTATAGAGGTAAAGGTTCCCCGTCCAAAGTTGTCTGAGAAACTGCAGCAAGAAGAAATGCCACCATCACAACCAAAAGAAACATGTATTTTTAAGGATCCTGTTGATGCTGAAGGAGGCTCTGAGATGTTGGAGACAGGGCCAGGCACAGAAGTAACTGACTTGTCAGAAAAGTTAAGCAAGTCCAGGGCCAAAAGGCAGCAACTGCAGAAAACGTCAGAGACAGTGCTGTGCATGGAGCCAGTTGAAGTACATTTTCTTGCCTCAGATGCTTGTAAAGGGGACATATCCCAACATGATATGGAAGTACATTTTCTTGCCTCAGATGCTTGTAAAGGGGACATATCCCAAAATGATATGGAAGACATCATGACTGAAAAGCAGACATTGGAGGGAACAGAACAAACAGAAGAAGTTACGAGTAGACGGCAAGTAGTGTTGATGGATGATCATATCAGTAACATAGGACCTAAAACGTCAATGATGGAAGAGGACTTGGATACTCTAGATCTGACTTTTAACGTCACTGGTCCTGTCACTTTGCCTGGGGAAAGTTCCAATCTGAAGACAACCTTCCAAAGTATGCTTGAAGAGGAAGATTTCTACAACGAGAACGCAGAAGCATTACACTTGGGAAATCCCATGGACGAAATCATAGCACAAGAACGACTTTTGTATAACGACGCAAACACTAGTGTGATGTCAACATCAGCAGCACTGGAGGGTGAGGACCATGGTAGTGACAACATGTCTGGTTATGAGACGGTGGACGAGGTTGTTGATTCTGATAACGAAGTTCAAGTTGGTGGTAATGACTCACAGACAAGGCAGGCTACACCTGTATCAAGCCCCTCTGTGAAAGCTTCATTCATCATATTACCATGTCAACATCAGTCACCAACCCTATTGAAGACGAACAAGTCTGCAAGTTCAAATATTTCAGTATTTGTGAAAGACAGCAAACCAGACGACTCAGAAGAACTGATAGAGTGTGAGAGTACAGTAGCAGTTGTGAAGGAAGCAGCTCCACCTAGTTTCACTGGTACTGCAGCTATCACTTGTGATGAAGCTGCTAAGGTTGGTTCAGAATCTGCACGACCTGAACATTCTGGACTTACTCATGAGGGATCAGAAAAATTGCCTTCAAGAATCGATTCCCAGGAGACTGTCAGTAAAGATGCCAGTGAGGGGGAACCTAAAGGAACAGATTCAAAAGATTTGCCACTGTCCGCTACCAGTGCCAATGTTCTATCTGACAAGCCAGTAGAATTAGTCTGCAAGGATAATTTACATGATGACTTGGGCCATGACCTGAGGGAACTATTAGAGAAAGCATTGGCAGAAGCAGTAATCCAGAGTGATAAAGAAAATGCAGGGTCTTTAGAAGTGTGTAATGATTCCATGGTATTGAATGCATCTTCCTCTGAAACAAGTCAAAACCAAAACCCTACTTCAGAAAAAGAAGAGGAAACAAGCATGCAAGGTAGAGAACAGAAAAGTGATGCTACCAGTGCAGCTATAAGTGATCAAAGCCAAATGTCTTCAGCTAAAGAGAAGGATCCACCTTGTGAGCACACATCTGATTGTGCTGGTTCTAATGCTGTTTCTGATGACAGTGGTAAGGATCCAGTTGAGTGTACATGTGCGGACAATGTCAAATTATCTCCAGTTGAGTGTACATGTGCGGACAATGTCAAATTATCTCCAGTTGGTAATGATAAGATGGGAGAGGTGGGCATGTCTGTAAGCAGCCAGGCTATCACAGAAATTAGTCCAGCTGTTGTCTTAGAGGTTTGCGTAGGAGGCCAGGATCAAGGCACATCATCTGTCAAGCCAACAGAGCACAAAGATAACGAAAACTCCTCCATTGCCAAAGAAGCAAAGGAAACACCAGAGAGTAAAACGGAAAAAGACCAGAGCACTGGTGAGCCCCTAAATAGCAGTACAGTCAAGTCAGATTTGCCGGCTGCAGACATTCGAGTTGTACAGGACAGCTGTAGTGAGGTGCCTCCATCTGTAGACACCAGCCTTGAAACTAGTGCTCAAGCGGAACCCAAGCCTAGCTCCTGCACTGATACTACAACAGTCTTCACCAGACTTGAGAACTCTCCTGAGAAAAAGTCAGAATCTGGAGTCTTCAATAGACTTGGTGGGTACAGCACCAAACTGAAGGATAAGAAGTCACGGGCCGAGTGCTGCACCAAGCCACGCTTCCACCCTTACCAAGGGAAGACTTCTACAGAAAGCAAAGGGCAAGAAAATGAGAACGATGCCCATTTGTGTAAGGAATCGGTAGAGGAGCTCAACCAGATGGTTGCTAAGGAAGATAAGCCGACAGGATCTAGAGGACGTAAAAAGTTCAAGAAACCGCGGCCGCCACGTCGCAGCAGGCTTTACAACAAGCTGCAAGACAGACTTCATCAGGAGGGCCGCGATATAAGAGAAACTTACTACCTTGATGACGTCAGCGAGAACCCGTATGATGAGGGCAGATTTAGTCGCAGGGGATCAGATCCAGTGTATTGTCTTGAAGAGATGCCCTGTGGACGGAATGATGACCCATCCGATATGACATCGAAAACGTATCGCTTTAAAGCCACTATTAAGTTTAAGTTCCCTAAACGGGACAAGGATTTCCATTGTTATCCAGCTCCAATGCTGCCCAGGTTCAAAGGCATCCCAGATAAATTCCCTCGGCACCAAATGAACAAGAAAGAGAAAACAAACAAGAAATGATTAAGACTCAATTACAAAGTAAATATCCAAATACACATAAGACAATTTTTGCACACCTTCTGTCAGTATATATTACGTACTTAATGCAGTGAGAGCCATGTTTGTTTCCTCCACCAAGGTATCCATGCAAGTATGAAGAATCTTATAAGGGCGAAAGTTTACAAAAAAAGTATAAACATCCAATTTATAACTTTAAGGACTAAATAAGGAGTTAGAGAAAATGTGGAAAATTTGTTGTCAATATTTGAATATTCTTCTGAAAAAAGTGAACGCTTCCATTCCAACTTTATTGATTGATAGCTGTAGGATTAATAGTTTCAACATCACATACTGACTCTTTGCTGATTCCTAAGGAGAAATTGATAGTTTATACATTTACATCTGCAGATTTTGTTCTCGTTGTCCCAAGTAATTGTCTTGAAAACTATGTTTGAATATGTTGAGTGTTTGTTAGATATTTAACAGCATACATGTATCTGCAGTAGAATTTACAGCAGTAACAAAATTGGCAGCTTTCAATTCAAAGCTTGTGGTGCAGAATACTAGTTGTTTTGTTCTTTTGTTTTTGAGAAGTTTAGGATTTATTTTATAAATATTTGCCTATAGTACATAGAAGGGTACTCAGACCTTGGAATACTTGCAACATTTCAAGCTGACAAAACTTATTTTCTGCAGTTCAGAATATCTTTGTGCAAATAAAAAGCCTTTATTCCATCCTTAAAAAACTTCTCCAACTGAAGAAACCTATATTATCATACTTCATACTAACCATCCTGAATTTTTTCAGCCTGCAAGATTGCATGTTCTTGATATATTTTCCTGCAATGTTTTCTAAAGTTGCAGGTTGATATTTCTATCCTGGTACTTGTATTATATTGAATAAACAATAAGTTGAGTGTATAGTACTCTTTTGTTGCATTTTGTTTGAACTACTGGCCAACCAGTGTTTGCGTTGTTTGTTTTCTGTATACTGTTAGGAACCTTTTGTCCTTTACAGGGTATGATAGACTTGGCGCTAGGAACTGCTATGCAGATATGTGGAAAGTTTGATCACTCCTTAAGTTTAGCAAATTTATCATACCACTTTCTCCAGGAAACAGGTGCAGGCATTATCGAGACGTACATTTCTAACCAGACAAGAATCAATACGCACACTGACGCCATACATGAAATTGAGTTTGTATAGCCTTATTAACACGACCTTGAACGTACAAGGGTAACATAATTCTATTAAGTTGAGGAAAATGTTAAGTAAAAACCTAGCTGATACTGTTATGATCAGTGTTATTGTTAGGTGGTATATTATGCTGTAAGATTGTTGATGATAGTAGTTGCATTGACTTACCATTATTTTTGACTTACTGCTAATTTCTATGTGTCAGCTCTATACCAAACAGGACTTAATAAAAAGGCAATAGGTTTGTGACAAGTCCATGGTCATGACTTAGTGATTCGGAAAATTGTGTGCCAACACGACAACTATAATTAAAAACTTTACGTTTGTGATAAAAGTGTGATCCAGTATAAAGATGTTTAGAATATAGAACATTGAAGAAATGGATCATCTGTGGATTATCTTTGTTACATAGTAATTCTCAAAATAAAGATTATATTATTGAAATGAAGACAATTTTGTGAGTAGACTGATAAATATTCTTGGCTATGAATTAGTGAAAGTAAATTGCTTGCAAGAAAGCCTGTCTCTTCCTGAGCTATTTCCAAAGACCGTAGAGTTCAACAGCCATGGAATTCTCCACTTTTATTGTAAAACTCAATGGATGAGAAGGGACTTACACACAATATACTGAGTTTCTGGTCAGGCTGATCGCCTGGATGTCTTCTTCTCGGGACTGGAAATGAAGAATTGCAGGAAGTGGGAAGGGACAGAAGGGCCTGTTTACCTCCTGCAATTATGTACATTAGTAAATGGTAATCAAATTTGACCTGTGTGTTTTGAAGTCCGTATATTTACAAGTTCAAGGAGGGGGGAACAAATTTCCATGGAGTGCCATGTGTTTTATTATTACCGGGTAGTCTTCTTTTCAAGATCCTGCCCTGTTGCATTTACTGCCTTTTAATCCTGCTTATGGAATGATTCTCAAGTTGTTCCCCTACAATCACTGACAGATAGGTGAAGTACTGACTTTAATACTTCACAAACTCATTCTTAGGTATACAAATGTATAGCAAATCTCCACCAATGATTTGATACAATTATCTTGGGGAGAACTCACTGTACTATTTGTTACAAATCCACTAATCTTATTATTACGCTACCATTTGCCAAAACATTTAAGACTACAGATGGTATACATGAACAAAGTACATAAGAGTTAGCAAAATGAGATGTCTTTATTATCATTAGACAGTACAGTTTTTATGTCATCTTTTATGACTATCAAATAACCAGCTGAAATGATGTTTTGGACTTTGCTGATTCAGAAGCTTTGTACAATGCTTGTAGCAGATAAGGTACTATCACCATTCCTTTACTTCTGACAAACTTAGTACATCATATATATATACATAGTGACAAGAAAATGACACTTGATATCAATTTGCCATTGGTAATGTTATATTCATCAATGGCCTAAAATAAAGTGATGTGGAATTCACACTTTAGTCTTATACCACAGCTCTTGTATCCTGTTTTTGGTTTGCTGACCACTTAAATCCACTGAGATCCTTTACAATGGTGGCAATGTAGTCAAGATAGGTCTGTACACAAATTAAATGTCCCAATAGTTTTGAAGCTTCAGTTCCTTTCATGACTTGAAGTTTGGAAGACTTGTCTGCCTAATCCTTGCTACCTGGCTGTGATTTTTCTGCTGGCTTCTTCTCTGTTTTGGGCGGTGGGTCAGCAACCTATGGAAAGTGAAAACAGTAGGCCTTAACAGAAGTCGTATTGATTCCAAAACTTCCCTCCATTTCCAAGACTTAAAGAGATGTACACACAAGACATTTCAGGAAATAAACAAACTATTTAAGTTATCAACATAGTCAATACCAACGAATCAGTACTGTACCTTTGCCTTTTTCACTATAGTTCCCACAGCAGATATCACAGTGGTTTTCCCTGTGGTGCTGGGTGCTGCCAGAGTGACTACGGTAGGTTTGGTGGTGGTGATGGTCTGGATCTGGGTAGAGCTCTGGTCCCATTTACTCTTCCTCTTATTGGGGTCTACAGGCTCTGTGGACAAGGAAAAAAAGAATAGAAATTGTGTTAAGTATCAGAGTATTACATCTTGATTGAAAATTGAAAAATTTCTTCCCAATCAAAGTAGAGTTTAAGGACTATTAAACTTATTATTATTACTACTATTTGCAACTGCAACTTTCATGTGTATAGGAAGGATAAAAAATATAAAACTTTGCAAATTGTACAAAGATAAGTGGCTACATTTCGCTGTCAAACATTAAATGACAAATACATCCAGCTTGGGGACTTACTATAAGTATGGGAGGCAAGCTTGGACCAAATCCTTCCATTTGGTGTTAGCAGTTAAGACAATGTCATTCCACAGAAAAACTTACCGATGCAACCCAAGCTTTTGTATTTCTTGAAGTTCAATACAGATCACCATTTTCCTTGGTTGTTTGTCAGTGACAGCCATGCACACTTCTGTTGCTAACAAATGTGTGAAAATGGAAGCACTGACCTGTTTTAACAGCGACCCCGGCTACACCTGTGGCTGTCTGTGTTACTGGTTTCTTGGCAGTTCCGGTGAGGAACTCAATCTGAAAAAAAGTTCTTGTTGAGTCTCTTGTACACTACTTTTACGAGTTTTAGTTGAGTTTATTGTGTATATAAATCTCAGGTCTAGAATGTGATCTGATTGAAATGAAATGGTACCCCTGGATAAAAGTACATAACAAAATAAATCAAAACGAGTAGTCATCTACTAGTAAAAAATTCACACAATAGAGTCAATTCCACATTACCGAGAGGGTGTTTGTTGCCTTTGTTCTAACATTTGCAAAACCTTTGTAACAACATTCATTTGATGTTCTAAATAGTTTCTGCTGTGTTCCAATATGTTAGACAAATTTCTGACATTGTACATGTTATTTGTACTATTTTCGAAACTGTTGGAAAATAGGTTGATCATTTGTTCCTACATGTTCCAACATTATAGCAACATGGTATAAGACCCACTTTACACTGAGTCCACTTTAACCGAACTAGTCCACTTTAACTGGACTAGTTCGCCTCCCGTTCCCAGTCTAAAGAGGAGAATCCGTTTTTTCCAGGAACCGCACCAGACCACATCCCAACCCTGGTCTAGTCCACATCAGCGGGGGGTCGATGCGGTTCCTCTCTGTGTGTAAAGAGGAAAGTGGCTCCAGGACCGCTTTCGGGGTCATGATAATGATATGCTAATAAGCCTGCGCTAGCGATAGAAGCATATTTTCCTCATTCTGAAACATTCGTGCAATTTCTGTTAATTCTAGAGAAGCAAACAATATGCGTGCTATATGTACTTCAGGCTCAAGCCTTTCACAAAGAAAAAAAGACAACAAGTCCTGTTCTGATAATAAAGTCCAGAATTGAAAAAAAGACACTCTTATTTGTAGAAAGAAAATAAACATGAGGCGACTGACTTCATTCACCTTTGTTCTGTCTTTCTTTTCCTTTTCTCTTCTGGCCATGTCTTCCTTCTGGGCCTTTGCTGAAATTAAATTTCACAACATCAGTATACTTTTCAAACATGCACAAATACATGTGCCATCCAGTATCTGTACGTGATTATTTCACATAGAATTTGACAAATCCAATGATGTGAAAATATATCAATAGAAGCTTACTCTCATCTCCCAAATAAACATACCCCCCGGAATAAACATACCCCCCGGACAAATCTTCAAAATCTAATAAACGTACCCCCCGGAATAAACATACCCCCTGGAAAATGACCAAATTGACACTTAAACTGTGTCCATGCTACTAATAATCTGTCCTCGGGAAAGGAGATGATAAGCAGGTAGGTTCTTTTTATTCGTTTATGCCTGATTTACTTATTGAGATTTACCACATTTGTGGAAAGATTGACATAACAGGTGACTATCACGTTTTCAAGATGTCAACCCTGACTAGACTGTAAGGTTTGATACACTCACACTGGAAAGGACCCCTACTCTTTGTAACACGTAAATGTATAGTATGCAAAATTTTTGGAAAAATTGGGCATAGGATCTCCGCTATGACCCCTAACCGGGGGCCAACAGTGCTTTCAATTTTCAACAAGTGAAAATGTACATGATACATGCATTTTCTACTTGGAAATTGAAGCAAGTGATCAAGGAAAATTGCATTAAGTGACATCATCAAACACAAGTAGTCGCCAAACTTCTCAGTTCACTTCACACCTTCAGACTCAGAGTCTACTCTTTTTTCAGATATGTATCAACATCTAGAACTTGAACAGAAAATTACAATATCCTGAATATATGCTCAGTGAAAGTATTACTTATATGTAAAAGCCATATAGAAAAGGAGGAACTTGCCATTTATCGTGTCATGCATTGCATATAGAACAAAATTACATTATTATATAATGTTAAGGACATTATCATATATTGTCCTTGGTTCAGTGTTGTTGCAAGGAGGTTTTATGGTTGTTGCAATGTAAATAATTTCAAATCCAAAAATTACCCTTGTATGTAGAAAAAAACTTTCATTTTGAGAGACTAAATTGTCAACAAATTTGTTAATTAGATGCCTCAGGCTTGTACAATGTTGCAACTTGGAGGTTTGGTGGCAACAAACCACAGGGTTCTCATGTTACACATCAAAGGGCCTGTGAAAGGGTGAGCCAGACAGTAGCCATGGTAGCGGCACCAACACAGTAAGGGGCGGGGCTTACACGCAAATTTCTTGGAAAGCCTCGGCACTCTCTCTGTAGAGGAGTGATCTTTTTAAAAGCATTTTTATGTCATAATAACGGTGACCAGATTGCAATCTTATTTTGTGTATAGACTTAACTATGGAAAATTATTTTTGTTAAATTGTCATGCACATTTCTGACTGAGGCAAAAGAGTTTTATTTATAGATCAAAAAAAGTTGTTTCCCCTTCTTCGAGGTGAGCTCTGCCATGCATGAGAAACATTCCCACGGACTATCACTGCCATGCGTCTTTACTGTGGCGATTTCGAAGGACTAAATGTACATGTTTGTGGTAGGATTGAAATGTTTTAGTATATTTTTAAAGTGATTATACAGTTTCTAATGCTAAGACACAATTTTTACAAGGTGTTGTTTTTAGCGTTTCAAAGTTTTTGGGAAAGGCTGTATTTTAACCTCCTTGATCTCACGTGAGTAATTTTACATGTGTACTTGAAACATTGTGTGCCGCTGGCAACATATACATGTAATTTGTTTTCTGATCAGCGTGCTTTGGTTTACGATGTAAACAGAGACTGTCAAAGTTGTTTATATGAAAAATACATTTCAAAACTTCAGTGTGCCGTCTTATTTTCTCCTAATAACAACGTTACTTTGTAGCGAGATCGACCGATATGTTAGTACCGCCAGGGTTTCACAAATGCCGGGTCATTGTATCGGCGGGGAAATCCACGTCATTTGATCGAAAAATAGCGATTTAGGACAAAAATATCGGGGAAATATGAAAAAAAAACTAAACTTTCGATATAAAGGGGATCTCTGGTAAGCAAAGCCCCGATGGATTTTCAAAAAAACAATAAACGTACCGTCCAAAATAAGAACGTACTGGGTGGATTTTGAGGCTGAAAAAAATAAACGTACCGGTACGTTTATTTGGGAGATGAGAGTACAGTTACAAAGCAAATGATTTGAAAAAACATATGTTTATGAAGGTTAGACATCCAGGGAAACAAGATATAAAGGCAATTCAAATCTACAACTGGATTTACAAAACACTATCTTTCTGTAATTTTGGGTCTTTGAAGATCACTTATACATGTACTTCTAGTATACAGACAACACTATTATCTGTTATACAGACTATTGGTTGATAAAACACACCAGTTTTCTACAAGCTGTGCAAGACCAGAATGTGCTAAAAATTCTTGAGCACAAACTTTGATCTGTTTTGCTATAACTGATTCACTACAAAGTGCCAACAACGGGTCCTAAACTTACCGAGTGCTTCATAATGCGAATCTTCCCCCCACATGTGTGGATTGTACACATCCTGGACAACAAGGAAGAGAAAACAAAATATTTCAATCCTAAGAAAACATGTTCAACTACTTGCTGAGAATCTCTATTCGTGCTCATTGGATACAAATATTAGCCTGGGTGCCATCCTATTTCTACGGGGGCTCCTACACTCGCTGCCCTCATATTTTCTTTTAGGGTAGCGAATGTAGGAAAAATTGGATGGCACCCAGGCTAACAAATATCACATGTCAGAAACAGTACTAAAGCAAGTCCAGGACAAAAGATACAAAACCCAGAAGTTCTGCTGCAGTGGCAAGGTCACATACCAAGGGGCCCAAAATCAACCTTGACCTTTGCCTTCCCAAGACCTACCCACATACCAAATATCATTGTAATCACTTGCAAAATCTTTTGACATAGCATACTCTAGCATACATGTAAAAAAGTACACTGTTTTATAGCTTCCAGAAGGCAAAACATCCCAAGCTCTTTGTATTCATATGAACTTCTCTTACCTTTGGATAATTGGTCCCATTTTCATCTATCCCTATAAAGTGTATCAGTTTTTCATAAATGCTGCAAAAAAGACAGGAGGAAAAAAGATTTAAAAGTGGGAAATGCACTTGAAAAAACTGTTCAACTTGAAGAAATTCAAAGCTTTAAACTGCTAAACCCGTGACTTTGAATGTACCTGGGATTTCTGAAGTCTTTTCTTCTCTGGATCATCTGGTTCAGGTCTCTGCCTCCTCTCATCTGGTCATACAATCTAGAAATTTTCTCCTGACAAAACATTTTTTCAAAATTAGTGAAATCAGACGGCAATATCAATAAGCTACAAATTCTGTGGTTTGAAACGTGGTCACATTGCTTCCAATGATCCAATTGCTTGATAGTGGATTCAACAAATGACTGCTGACGACAGTTTAGCTGTTTCTATAAAACTTCGAATAACATTTACATTTACCATGTACTCTGAATATCTAAGCACCACCATGAAGAATTAAATACATGAATGTGCAAATGCGACACATCCCAATCATGAACATAATAATATGCTACATCACTGCTAGCCTGGGTGCTATTCGATTACTACCAGGCCTTGCTACCCTGAAAAAAACAATAGTTTGAAGGTAGCGAGTGTACTCTCACCTCTCAAATAAACGTACCGGTACGTTTATTTTTTTTCGCCTCAAGATCCGCCCGTTACTTTCTTATTTTAGACGGTACGTTTATTATTTTTTGAAAAATTGGGATTTTGCTAAGCAGGAATCCCTCTAAAATCGAAATTTTAGTTTTTTCTGCCCATGTTTCCCCGGTATTTTTGCTAGTAATTCGCTATTTTTCGGCCTAGCGGCGTTGATTTCCCCACCGCTATGACCCGAAATTTGTGCAATCCTGACGGAAATCGTAACGTATCGGTCAATCTCGCTATGACATTACAAAGTTAACGTAATCATTGGGGAAAAAAGACGCAACACTGACATTTTACAGTACCATTTTCATGTAAATAACTGTGACAGTCGCTGTTTACATCGTAAACCAAAGTACGCTGAATTATGTCGCTGATCAAAAAACATGTGGAGTAGTAACGTTAGATACTTGCACAGGGAAGAATTCGATGACCGCTATCGGCAGCGCGGCGGAAGAAGAATTGGTTCACAGAAGATATATTACACGTAAAAACAACAATTATAACTTAACTTCCCTTGTGATATGTGTTTTGAGGCCGCAAAATCTAAGAACGGCACAAAACGAGCGGTAAACAACAGCATGTTTTGCCATCGAAACATGGCGGCGGCACCATCACGCGTGGTGACAGTAAAACTAGCAGAGAATTGCATAGTGTGGATTACGAGTTTAAAATGATACCGTGAACGCGTGGATGATATTATATTTTCGGCAACAATAGACACAGAATTCTATCTATATTTTAGAAGTGTTTGTATTTTTAAATAACCGTAAGATTTTCCCAATTTAGCGGTAAAGCGTCGTTTCTATATATTGTCAACATGTTATCGGTAATTTCGTCGTATGTGCGGGCTGAAATGCTGTGCTATTTTTACAGTCGATCTCTGTTCAATATTGTGGGCTCTACCGCGGGAAATCGAAATCCGAGTGTCTCACAAAAACTTTGTTCTTGACGCTATGGAGCAAAAGTTTATAGACATAACCCTTTTTTGTGTTCATGTTTGTTTCTTGGGGGGGAGGGCAATGTCTTTAGAAAATATGATTATCGAATTATTTTGATTATATGTCAGTAATAATAAATGATAAATATCCATGTACAACAATTTTCCTTGATCAATTGCTTCAAGTTCCAAGTAGAAAATGCATGTATCATGTTCATTCACACTTGTTGAATTTGAAATCACCGTCATAGTGGAGAACCTATGCCCAATTTTTCAACATCACTATGATATATTTTTTTTGATGTGGCGAGGAAGATCATAATATCAAACAAGATATGTACGTTACAGTTAGACTGTTCAATATCTAACAATAGGTATGGTCGGTCCTCAGGCATGATTGAATAAATACTAGTACAGTCATGTGGCCACAGTTTACCTGTCAATTTGGTAATTTTCCGGGGGGTACTTTTATTTCAGGGGCTACTTATATTAGATATTGAAGATTTGTCCGGGGGGTACTTCTATTCCAGGGGGTACTTCTATTTGAGAGGTGAGAGTAGGAGCCCCAGTGGCAGTAGTAATTGGATGACACGCAAGACACTGCTGCATGTTCTGTATTTCCTTGCTTCATATCTTGCACTTATGTTACGGTGATATTCAGTGATAGTATACAATAGTAAAAGCAAGTGTTACTGTTAGCTCAGTATCATTTACCTGCATTTGCTTGGAACATCTGCCAGGGGGCTCTGGTGGTAACACTATGTCATCCTCACTCATATTCCGGACACTCTCTGACAAAAGATCTATGGATGTGTACAGAAATACCTGAGTCAGTTTTAAACCTTTAAAGTTTATTCATTCTCAAGTACATGTACATGTATACTACTTCAAGTCAGTTGATGAAGATAAGAGAAGCATGTTTTCTTGAGAAAAACATTATTTTAGAGAAACAAAAATCACAACACACACTTGTTAGAAAACAACTGTTTACCTTTAGGACTAGAGTCCTGAGAATCATTGTCACTGTCCACCATTGCTATATCACCCTGTTGAAGTGAAAAATAGGTTTGTCAGTATGTTATAGTCTTTGTATGATACTAAACAGTTAAGTACAGTATCTTTCATCTACTATATGTAAAGAAGGATGTTGCCTTACCCCAAAATCAACACAAATTTGGTGCCAAAAGGCTCCCATGGCAGGGAGAAGGTTAGATAAAACCTTACCTCTTCCATTCTTCCTGTCAGGTAGTCATCCTCGTCCTGTTAAAACAACACAGCTGGATATGATTCAAGCAGTGCATGTATTTCCAATTTTTTCCATAAATCTCAACATATTCCCTTACATAATAAAATACTAGCTACTAACAAACATGAGTGAATTGAACAGCCATCCTATCCCAATGGTGCAAGAAGTGGGGAGTCTACATACAAATGTAAATGTATCAAATGCATATACGATGGTTACAGGTAGCTGAGACTTCATATGTTAAACTTTAAGTAAAATTTTTGGCTAAGAGCTTTCAGTGAGATTTTGTACAATGGACAGTACACATATTACAGTATAGTGTAAATGCAGAAATGTTCGTAGTGGTTTCATGTTCACGGTTTTCGTGGCAACCATTTCACAGCGAACTTAAAGCCACCACAAATATTTGTGTCAAATACTGTAGGAGCATGTGACTATAGCATTACTGTGAACTTAGAACCACTGCTAACATTTTTGCCATAGCGCAAAATAAAAACCATTAAAAACCACTACACTACACTAGTTATTAGGCAAGAATGGGGCAGTGGTGAAAGGAATTAGTACTGTGTAACTATGGAGACCCCTGTCCTATGATACAGTAGAGACTTACATCTTCTCTCGCCTCCTCCATACTGGCGTCTTTCACTTCATCTTCATCCCCTGCTCCATAGGCCACCAGTCCAACAGCCTTTTGTGCTATTGGGATAAATGGTGAACTTAAACGTGTGTAAAGGTAAAAATAATCTTAATTGTAGATACACATACAAGTATGAAAAATACTATGTCACCTTTTGTTGAAGGTAAGAGCTAGTTTTCAAATCAAGGGAGTTCATAATTTTTCAAACAAAATTTTGTTGTTCTGGTTTATGCCCCCCTCCCCACGCTAAACAACTACTAACCTGGTTTCGCATTTCCCTCGGGTTCCTCGTCCGAATCTTCCTCATCAGAACCACCGTAAGATATTAAAGACTTGATAGCAGTAGAAGAATCCATATCTGCCTTTCTGTAGGCTGTTATTTACAACACTTTAGATGCTTCTCTTTCGTTCCGACGCGTGCCGCCGCTGAAATGTTTGAAATCTCGCTCTTCTATCAATTCTCGCGAGATGTAAGAATAGTCCATTCTTCAAAATGGGGTGGAAGGAGTGAAAGGGGCCGTCATATATGAAACCGCAACAGTGGGATTTTTGCATTATAAACTTGCTCATGATCCAGAGAAACGCAGGAGTATTAAATAGAAGTAGTAGGGGAAAATCACAACAAGTCTGAGAAACTCAGATAATCGAACATAGCAATTATAAGTTAGAGTTATCAGAAACGTTTCGGTATCGTCTGAATCAGATGCCCATGAGCTCAAGGTAACGTTTACTAGTAATAGGCGTTCGTTGATGATATTCTTCTTTTTGATTTGGGTCTGTGCAAACCGCCACCCGAACATGGTGTCTAAATGGCAGGAAGCTTCACTAAAAAAAACTTCTTGAAGACAGCCTGACTACGCCTAAACCCGAAAGCTTCATACAATTCCATGTGATGAAATTTGATATGGACGCATGGCCCAAACTTTCCCACCGCTTTTTGCTTGACTCTCTGCACACCACTTGTTACTTGAGTATTGCTTAATTATTCAGACCTTCATCATAATTTGTTTAGGTTAACCTTATATCCTTGTTTACCAAAACCTTTGTCCGCATACCGTACGACGTGGCACCTGTGAAAGTGTGCAAAATCTGCAGATGTTATCAAGAGTTGCAGGTATGTAAACTAAGACAATTCTGTTTTGTCTTTTAGAGCAGTGGCTTTGTATTTGTTTGGTGCAAAACTTTAAAAATTCCACCGTACTACACACAATGTCTGTTTTGATGGTCCGTATATTGGTAACTAAATACGTACGTTAAAAATGGTCCACATAGGCTTGATCGGGGACCTGTATGCTTGCTCATCTTGTAAGGGTACAGTTGTCATTGAAAAAGTGCTATATTCAAAGAAGTGTAGATGTACAAAACGGCTAGTCGCTCAAGTAGTTATATCAATTTTCTATACATGTGTAAAAAAACTCGTATAAAAGTTTAAACTCTATATTTTCACTACTAGTACAACCACGTGTTCATACTCTGAGGTATAACGTTACGAGGCTTTTGTCATGATTGGAAATATGGCCATTGTCCTACTGCATATCATGACCATTTACATGAAATAGCAAATTACTAACACATACACAGTTGAATCTTGTTGACACATCCGTGTGTGACGTGGCCTAAACCAAGGACATTATAAACTGAGCAGGGTGTACTTTATTTACAGATACAACCAACGTTTTCGGGGTAGACTGGACTGAAGCAACTTGCCCAGGGAAAAAATGAGGAACAGGAAAGTCAAGGTGTATTTCATGGCTCTCATAATTTCTTCCGTGTTCCTGTACTACTGGATTTTCAGTTTCGGGGGTTATGTGATGACGCCGGGTTCGTCCGTCCTGTCACAGTGGTCAGAGGAAGACCTGGACCGCGACTCCAGTGAGCTTGTTGGCGTTGTGAGACGTGAACATGGCGGTGCTTCTGATGATCACGGCGACTATGGAGCCTACAACGAGTCTGGTCAGCTCTGAAGTCAGAACCATGGAAGGAGACCCCGTGACCTCCTTGTTGATTTGAATTTGAGTAAAAAAGGCGGACTGTCACAAGCGAGAATGGACCACCGTTTGGGCTTGCAGTTGCACATTGAATCCACTCAGCTGTCGATTATTTTTCTGATTCTCCATTGTAACAGTTTGAGCAGTCCTGAAACCACGTCGTGAGTGATACAATATTGATAAGATTAAAGGAAGAAATACTGAAAGGCACTGCACAACTCGATACGTTATTGTGGTAGCTAAACATAACACCTATGAAGGTTCATTAAAATCAAGAATTGCACGATCGTCCGTCAACATGTTCCATCCTCAGTATACTAGTCTCTTGACTGGATAGCAATCAAACTGCAGCGTGTCATCTTGCGAACACGTCATTTGACGTTATTCCTGTTAAGGATTTAGGACTTTCCAAAGTAAATGCATAACGTTGCACTTTGTATTTTTATCAGCATGGATGCTTGATTGTGTTGAATAAAGATGGTCAACTAGCATCCTTGGTTGAATAAAGAAAATGCTCTCGTTAACGTTAACGTTAGTTCTACAGTGACTTAAACGAGATGTCACAAAAACGTTTCATTTCAAGTATCTTACATGTTCAGCACGATAGTCTAACGTTATCAATGACACGTTAATATGCCTGTCCCTGGTGCTGAACGCCATCCATATGGGTAAGCAAACATGTGTCTGGTGCTGAACACTATCCAAACATAGGTGAACACGCCTGTCCCTGAACATCATCCACACACATGTGAACACACCTGTCCCTGGTGCTGAACACTCTTCACAGAAATCATAACTTCTTGAAGAAAAAAACCTTCTTGAAAGGTCTTGACGCCGAAATTGGTCTGGGCGTAAAAACAGGGCTTCAATTTCGAACCCCTGCAACAAAGCTTCAATTTTTAACTTGGCCCCTGAGAAGAAGGGCTTCAATTTCGAACCCCTATAAAAACAGGGCTTTAATTTCGGAACCCCTGAAACAGGAGTTCGATTTTGAACCCCTGAATAAGGCTTTAATTTCGAACCCCTGAAACAGGGCTTCAATTTTGAACCCCTGAAGTACCGGATACTGTAGTCCACCACAAATTTAAATTTCCCGCCATTCCTTAGACCCTCGGTGTCAGACGAATCAAAACAAAGATGGCGGCCAAGCCAGGACAAGTCGTGGCACAGCAGTCATTCATCCACTAATTCCTCTCAGAACTGTTACAGAACCGAACAGACGACGATGTCTGGGTTGGACAGAGTAAAGCAGACCCTGAAGGACGTCTTCAATCACGATGAGTTCCGATCGGAAGCCCAGGAAAATGCAACGAGGGCCGTTGTTCGAGGTAGGCTGGTGAGAAAAGGGGAGGGGGGCACATGATGATAGACCCCCTCCCCTAAAAAGAAAGGAAGGGAAGAGGGGCGTAATTGGAGCATACAGGAGCATACATTTTATGTGAAAGTACTGGTTAATGTCTAAAGCGAGTAAAACACTCATCCTTAAAACCACCACAAACTGTCCAGTACTACAGTTATCCTGGCTTTTCCGTTGTGATTTCATGCAATTTCGGTTTCATATTATTGCATAATTCTTACACGACAGCTGCTTTGATTGGTCAGCTGATAGAACAGCTGTGCAGTAACATTCATTCATACATACCAATGACGTTATAGAGCTTTATTTTACTTTACTTTACCTAAAACCATTACCTAGTCTGCATGCTGCACATCAAATATATGTGCTGATTTATTTTACAGTTTGTAAACAAAACTACAAACATTTCTCAATTGGCAGTAACCTTAGTATTTGTATTGTATTTGTAGAGGAACATATGAAGTGGAAAGAAAGAAAAATCACCATGTCACATGAGTGAACTACTTGTTATATCTTCAAGCAGATGTCAGGAAGGAAGACAAGAACATGGCATACCTGATTATAACCCAACAACTTTATATACATGAACAATGATATTTGTTTATTATTTGTTTATTCATTTGGCATGCATTGTATTTACATGCCAGGGTTGCCCAACTGGCTTAAGCTATTACAAAGGGCAACTCTGGGAGAAAAACATAATCATTACAGTGTAATGATCTACATACATACACAAAGATCACTACTAGATATAAGATAGAAAGATATATGATCTCTTGCAGCTCCATGCGCTTACTAAAGACTTTGTTTTGTTGTTTGTTCAGCCCGTACCTGTAGTGGGAGAAAGGATGTGTACATCTCCATGCCGACAGGAGCGGGGAAGTCCCTGTGTTACCAGCTGCCAGCTGTCATGGCTCGAGGCATCACCATGGTGGTGTCTCCTCTTATCGCACTCATGCAGGTACCCAACGTGTTCTTGATGTTGATTGGTCAAAGATTAGGTGTTGTGGAAAGACTAGGTGTAATAGGCCGTTCAGTGTAATATAACCAGCTGCTGCCGCGCCGCGTGCCTGCAAAGCTGGTGTGTTATGCCGAATGGCGGTTATATGGGCTATATACATACAGATTACTTACTTACTTATCCTCTTCGTCCCTTCTTAGACATAAGGCTATTCATACATACAGATACAGGTCCATTTTCCAGCCCAGCATATTGCCTTTTGCTCATTTTGTGTTGCCCTTTTATCACTGGAAATATGAAACTAAGCTAAAGCCATATACATCTACTGGAACTAATCCATGTATCTAATCTATTGGCTTGCTCCTAGCTTCTACATCTGCTTCACAATACAGAAATGATGAGTACTATGAAAAGAAAGAATATCCAAAAAATATTTGTTAAAATGTAATTTTACTGTTGCTATTCCAACTGGTAGAGCCCTTTCTTGCATTTATTCCTCGCATCATTGTAGTAAAACATAACTAAGAAGCCATCTAGAATGATTATGGCATGAATTCATATTCACCAGCATACAACATTACCCTGTTTCAGGACCAGTTAGTTCACCTACGCGAGTTGAACATCTGCGCAGAGTCTCTCAACTCCAAACTGAGCGCAAAGGATCGCAAGAGAGTCCTTGCTGACCTTCGGAGCTCCAAACCCAAGACCAAACTCTTATACATCACCCCAGAACTGGCTACCACACCGGGGTTTCAACAACTTCTTGAAACACTCAAATCCAGGAAGTTGCTGGCTCACCTAGCGGTGGACGAAGCCCATTGTGTATCGCAGTGGGGTCACGATTTTCGTCCCGACTACCTCAAACTGGGCAGCTTGAGGGAGAAGCTAGAAGATATTCCCTGTATTGCTCTCACAGCCACTGCCACCCAGGCAGTACAGAAGGACATCATAAAGAGTTTACACTTGCAGGAGCCAGTGCAGAAGTTCAAGACTAGCGTGTTCAGGCCAAACTTGTTCTATAACGTGAAGTATAAGGAAGTGTTGGACGATCCTTATGAAGATTTGAAAGACTTTGCTGTTAAGGCATTGGGAGAGGAAGGAGTGGAACCGGTCAAGGGAGTGAGTTGTAATACATTGCTTTGAAAACTTTCCAGCTAGCTATACTTTTGGACAGTATACAAAGTTGTGCATACAGTTTGACAGCAACCTTTTACCTGATTTATCTACTCTGTCTACCTGTACATCCCCATCAATGCTAATCTATCCATACATCTGCTTTATATTTGTTTGCTTGTTAGTTTGAATCTTTGTCTATTCATGAGAAGCTGAAATCGGCATGCAGGCTGCTTTTCATTGAGGTCATGAGGGAAGAAGTTATATACTAAAGATATAGATTACATGATTAGAGTTTGAAAGAATCTATAAACATAGAGTGGTATCCTTCACATCTCCACTGGCATGCCAATATGGCTGACAACATTCATTGCAAAGAGGATACACAAGATAGCTCATGTAAATGAATCCACTCTATAACCTTAACCCTGTTACACCAAACTTTAGGCAAACAAGGGTTGCGGGATCGTATACTGCCGTACCAGGGATGGCTGTACAGAGGTAGCAGCCAGACTGACCAAGAAGGGTCTGCTGTCCAAGGCGTACCACGCAGGGCTGAAGGACAGTACCAGGGAGGAGGTGCAGATGGACTGGATGGAGGGGAAGGTTCCTGTCATCGTCGCCACCATTAGTTTTGGCATGGGTGTGGACAAGGCAACTGTCAGGTACATGTAGTACTAGAAGTACCTTATTTTTCTACCAAAAAGATTATATTTTGGACTCTTACCAGTACATGTATTAGCTTATAACAGTGATAAAGAACACAGTCAAACCTGTACAAGTTGTGAATGTTACTACTTTTTAGTTGTTCCTTTAATAGATTTTTTCTTTTGAGACAAGCATTAAGAATCCTGTCTATAGTGACCACCTTACCAGATTTCATCGGCCTCCTTAGTGGTCTTCTTGCTGCAGTTTTAACTGTATTTCTAGATATTCTTGGACGAAATTAGATGGCTTAATGCTAAATGAAGACATTTCCCCCAGGTTTGTTGCCCACTGGAATATCCCCAAGTCCATGGCAGGGTACTACCAGGAGTCCGGGCGTGCAGGCAGGGACGGGAAACAGGCCTTCTGTAGACTGTACTACTCCAGACATGAGCGGGACCAGGTCTGCTTCCTCATTAAACAGGACATCTCCAGGCCAAACAAGGTAGGAGTTGGAGTTATCTTCTAAAGTTCTAGACTTGCGCAATTGATTTTGATGGTTGCGGTTTCAGAGTTAAAAGTCCTGTCGTACCAGATGGTGCATAGGGCGGCGCCCATCTCTGTTTCAATAGCCCTTGGGCTGCACAATTTTATGCAATCACTACAGCAGTACACTGGTACACACTGGTAGTGGTGTGTTTTTAACTACCATACTCTTTCCCAAATGCTGAGTGCTAAGCAGAGAAAGCAGTATGTACCATTTTTAAGGTCGCTGGTACATGACTTGGCCAGGGATCAAACTCACGACCTATCGTATGCAAGGCGACCATTCATAAGGCCAGTGCACCGCTTCCATTAGCCCATTGCACTGGTTTCAGAGCTACAATCCCTAAACTGCACTGAACCCAGGAATGATACTCGTGTTACTGTGTAAGATGTAGTTAAAACTCCATACACCTGTCTGTACCCTACCTGTAGGCCAATGGACCAAAAGGAGTGATGGGTCCAAATGCCAAGTCTGCAATGGCCAGCTTTGAATCCCTTGTCAAGTACTGTGAAGAGCCCAAGTAAGTGTTCTTAATATTCTAAGTTTAAAAGTGTATGTTGTGTGTGTGTGTGTGTGTTGGAATCCATTGTCATGTGGGTTGTGATTTATTAAAAAAAATATGTGTCCTTATCTACTACCATTCTATGGCTGCAAATCAGTCCAAAGTTGTTGGTCAAGAGTCATTGCCCAAAGCTGCCACCTGGCAGGAAAGGACAGTACTGCCATCAGATCTATGAACACAACATTATGTAAAACATGTACAGTCTTTCTGTCTGTATGTATAACTAGTATAAGTGATGACTAGTATTAGTTTTACACATATACCTTGCATCTTTTTGTGAAGTGCATCTTATTCATGGTTGCAGGATCTTAAGCAATCATAAGCCTTAGTAGTCATGTACTAGTACAGTAGTAAGCCAGGGCAGCAGGTTGTATTTTCATAAGTCAGCAAGTTTAGGGCTGAAGGATCCAAGGGTTTGGGTCCCACTTGATTTGTATTAAATGATCTTTCACTTTTGTTGGTTATACAGTGTACATACATGTACCACACATGGCATCCCTGAGCCCAAACACTCTACTGTGTTTTGCTCTTACTTGTCTTGCTCTTGCAGGGAGTTGTGGTTTTGTTAGAACCCTTTTCAAAGAAGACAAAGTTGTTTCTTCAACCCCCTTCTGTAGGTGCCTGACTATATGTAATGTACATGTAAGCAGATGTTCTTTAATGAGATAAACTTAGAATGCTGCCCAGTACTGGTCCAGGATAACATGTAAAACAATAGATAGACTGGTACAAAATGAGCTTCTTGTTTTATGTTTATTGTAGAAAATACAGCAGTACAAAGCTCAAGGATAATAATAATAGTTGTTCTGGTTATAGATGTATACATCTCTTCTGTCCATGATTGTTTCAAGTATTCAGTATGGCAAATAGAACATCATTAATGATGGGTTTTGTACCACGGTCATTGTTTCATACATCTATTGATAGTATCAAGTTGAACCTTTTTTTCCACATACTAGTAGTACTTATGTTGTGGTAAATAAAGGAAATGAAATGAACAAATGCCATGAAATATTAATGAAAATATCACCATATATAGAAGCAGGATGTGAAGATGTATTGTAAATTCTGTGCTTTCATCTTGCTAACCTCAAACAAAGCATCAAGTTTTATCATATTTCATATCAGAACAGAGCATTTAATTTTCCATTGTCGGATCCTATGATCTTGTGATATTCATCAAGCAAAGGAAATGCAAAGGGCATTTAGCATGAAAGTTCATCTGTGTGGGTAAATGACATTATGAAAGGCGAAACCAACACTGAACAACAGCAAAGGGTATTTCTCTTCATAAAAGTAAGCTAAAGCAAAGGGTAACACTTTTCACTCAACACTAACATATGTACATAAACGCTCACGTGCATAGCTATGGTCAGTGTCACTTGTCACAACACAGGACAACATTTTGCAGCAAATTCAACTTTAAAGTTAAACAAAAAAATGATATGCAAAGAAGTGCCAGTTACAATGCGTCTATACAACCGTACAAGAAATCCGATACTAGGAGATTGTCAGTCACAATTCGATACATGTTTGTAGTGTAGCTCCTTTGTTCACTTTCAAGTCTTCACAAGTACATGTAGTGTCCTTTCTGAATGTAGTTCTGCAGACAGGCTGCCTAAGGTTAAGATTGGTCATGTAGTTAGATAGTTGATGTAATTATATTTTAGAAGGTAAGTAATTTACATGTTCTAATGTCTGTTGTTCAGTTCAGTATTAGTTCTTTATTACACAAAATGTTTTAGTAGGTTAGATCTGGGATATACTTGGCACATAGTCTTTGGAGCCACAATATAGGATTCCATAGAAGGGTGCCTACTTTGAGGCATATAGGTAAAGATTCACACAATATTTATACACATAATCTCTAGGGTTTCTACAAACATCATCTGATAATCAAAATTGTAAGATAAATGGAAAGGTAGCAAATATGTACATAATTCTCCACAAGAATGGGAGTTTGTCTTTGGCAACTTGTATATGTATGTGACAGTTTTCCATTCTTTTCAGGGGATAAATGATGCTTTAGGGGAATAAGCTCCTGGAACAGTGTTTTATGTTAAAGATGCAGATGTCATCTTATGTCAAATTTCAAAGACTGTAAAAATGACTTATATTCATCTTCAAACAGTACATAATATTTTTCTTCACCGAATGACTGCAGAAGAATATGTTCACTTACATATTTGGAGGGATGGTATTCCTGTTCAGAATAGGTGTGCCAAAAAACAGTCTGTCAAAAACAACTGTGACACTGCATGAATATTCAATGTACCAAAAATCCAATCTATGATATATACAATGTCATGAAGCTAACATCAAGTCATTTTACGTGTATATTTTTACGTGTGTTTTTATTTTTGAAGGGATAAATCAGAACAATGTGAATAAATGTAGGACAACACAAAGGCAAGTGGTTACATGTCCCACCCAAGGCTTGATGCTCTATACATTGTCCAACTCCACGTCCACCTTGCTTCCATGTTTCCTCCCCTTCTTCTTCCCGTTACAACAACAGCAGCAGCACTTACAGCACGACGCACAGCAGCTGAAGAACGTGTAGATGAAGCAGATGGTGAACATGATGGCCATGGCGCCCACGAACACCGCCAGAACAATCAGGAACCCGATGGTGAACTGATCCCGCAGGGGGTCGAAGTTCAGCCAGTCGATGTACCAACCGGATACGGAGGCGGTGGTAGCGGCGGCCACGGTTGAAGCGGCGTTTGTCGCAGCATTTGTGGCAGCTGCAGTGGCGGCAGCTGCAGTACTTGCTGCTGCAGTTGTAGCCATCTTGAAGGTGCACCCGTGTTTCAAGATATCTGGTCAGAATCTAAAAGGAAAAGAGAAAATGTGTCTGTTAGTCATAAATCTAGCATGTGTTTACACAATCTCTCGCTGGCTGAGGTTAATCTTTCAGGCTGACTGCTAGGAGCGTGATTTAGTCAGGCTAGTCATAAATCTATCTTTGATATATTTCGAAAGAATGTGTCAACCGTTTAAAAGAATCACTTCCATCCTAATAATAAGCACCTGAAAGGCATAATATATGAGGTGTCAATTGCACCATTGTTTCAAAGTTCAGGTGATAATATCAAGTTACAATCATGTAATTTTGAGGGTGTGCATTTCCTCAAAGTAATGTTTATTGGCTATGTACATTACTCCACACAGCAAACAAGTAAACTTATGAGTTCCAAGTACACAGGAAGTTAACATCATGGCAGGGAAGGTGTGTGTTTCGCTCTAAGGCCAGTGACGTCACATTTCTCCAGTTAGCCGTGCCTTGCAGCTAAGTTACGGGTGCTCTATTTACCTAAACAGTGTGACTTGGTGTCACTCTCCTATTGTTTCCTGTTGCATCAGGGTCAGTGCACTGAATGGTTCGACTTCAGGGCTAAACAAAGGCTTGGTTAGCAGGGTGGGGTGGGGGTAACTGCCAAGGCATGCCAAGTTGTGAATTTTACATTATAAGCTCTTTTTAAGAGTATGTTTACTAAGCCAAAAATAATTACTTAAGCAACTGGATAAGATTTTGAAACAGTCAGACGTTTCAGACAGTATCCACTGTCTTTCGTCAGTGACTAACGATAGGACTGAGAACACCAGCTTTATACCAAAACTCTGAATGGATATGTTAATGAGGTAAAGACAATTTAGGATGTCTTGAAGTAGTCTTCAAAAAGAAGATTAATTCAAGACAAAGTTATGCCAATAGTTCAATTAGCTACTGTTGTTCTAGTACAGTAACTAAATGTTGCTTGTCCGGGGGTGGGGGGTGGTGGGCAGTGCATTATCCCAGGTGCCTGAAAGTTGAACGCGTAGACCGCCTTTCCTGTTGAGGGCGGGGTTGTACATCCTCTCATATATTGCTTCTCTAATTAACATATCCATTCAGAGTTTTGGTATAAAGCTGGTGTTCTCAGTCCTATCGTTAGTCACTGACGAAAGACAGTGGATACTGTCTGAAACGTCTGACTGTTTCAAAATCTTATCCAGTTGCTTGAGTAATTATTTTGGGCGTATCTTATTACCTGGATGTCTAACCTTCATCAACGTATGTTTACTAAGGTATTGTT
The DNA here is from genome assembly GCA_035149815.1 of Branchiostoma lanceolatum. Taxonomy (NCBI): domain Eukaryota; kingdom Metazoa; phylum Chordata; class Leptocardii; order Amphioxiformes; family Branchiostomatidae; genus Branchiostoma; species Branchiostoma lanceolatum. The sequence goes on along the minus strand of CM068871.1, from coordinate 14,162,677 downwards.
AGTGATGCGGTAGGTACAAAATGTGAGTTTTTAGTCTACTTATACAAAGATTTAGTTTGTATATCTTATACTAGTTTGTCTTTGTATGTTTTATGTCCAGGAAGATTAGCTGCTTTATAACTTGAGCTAATGGACTTAATAAAGTATCCAAAGATGTCTGAAAGTACTGGTACAGTTTGTGATAGTTTCAGTACACTGCTTGCTATAAACAATTGCGCAGGTGTTTATGTCAGATATATTTTCCCTCTTTTATTTGAAAAGCTCATTTTTTGTCTACCATTATTAGATCTATAGCACAGGTAGCAGGTACACAGCAAGTCCTCATTGATACCTAAAAAGAAATATTTTGTTATTCAAAGAATTTATATTTCTCTGATTGGAGCTAACTATGAAGGATATAAATTCAACTACTGGGTATTGAATGTATTTTTTTCTATAAGGGATTGATACTTGACCTGTAGGTTCAACTTTTTAAAGATGCATGGTGTGATAGGAAGGCAACATTCTTCTCCCATTTTCTTTGTAACAGTTTAAATAGAAATTCACATGTGAACAGAAGATGCTCAAGATTGCATTACTGAAGGCATGATACTATAAATGTCTCACCATAAGTTGAGTCCTACTGGCCAGTCTTTGATTACAAGTTACTTGATATAGATGTTCTTCAACTTATCATACAGTCCAGGCTGCCAATGTCCGTAAGGATGTTATATTACTTTATTATCCGGGCATATTTGCCCAATTTGCATAAAGAACCCTAGAACCACAATGTCCCACCTTGACCTTAGCACATCATACCAAAAAATGATTGAGAGACACAAAGCCATCATTCTATGGTAGTGGACTAATTATGTACAGGGTGTGCTACGAGACAATTTTTTTCTGGTTTCTCCACTTGGAGTAATGGTACTACATAATTTTGACATCCAGCAAGGTGCTACCATGTTTTCATGCGAAAACCTTCCCAAACCATGTTCTAAGTACTAGTCTAAGCGCATAGTAGAGGATTCTTTTGACTACAGGGCTTTTATTTTGCATGTCAACCATTTTAGATGAAACTCTTGCTTTCCAGACTAATTAGTTCTTGCAACATCAAACTGGAATGTGACCAGAACCAAAATCTGATTTGAATTTGTGCATGTTGGCACAGTATGAAACTAATCTAATTGTGGTAAAAAGATATTGATTTTTTCTGGATTGAGGTCAGTAGAATATATAAATTCTGTTGCAGTTCAATGTGCACATTTCAAAATGGAGCCTGTATTTTCCTACACATTTACATCAAGCAGTTTTTAGTAAGGAAGGTCATCAGGTACTCTCCAAGCAGAGGGGGGGTTGAGGCTGGTTTTTGACGTGTTTTTAGGCATTTTTGTCGGGCTTTCTACTTACTAAAGGCTGATAAAAACGCCTAAAACACGTCAAAAACCAGTCAGAACCCCTCCTCTGCGTGGAGAAGATATTTGCTTTACTCTGGACCCAGTATATTGAAAACTCATTAGCAGGTGTTTTGTCTACCAGTCAATACAATTGTCGTTTTAGGCCAGGGGCACAAAATAATTGCCCAAAGCATGGATCCCAAGTATTTCCTGTAGAAAAAGTACTCAAAAGAAATTATATCAGCTACCGGTATTGTCATCAATACGTATTTGTCACATAACATGCCTCTGGTCTGTCTGGGCATATATTGACTTTTACGAGTTCAAACAGGTGCCCCCCTCCCACTAGACCTTTATATCTAAACAAGCAGGATGTTTGTTTTTTGTTTTGTATGGAGGGGATCTTTGACAGGTCTGATATTTTAAAGATTATGAAGTATATTTTTTGGGTGTAGTGTTGGTTAAGAAGGGGCACATACCACACCCCTGTTTTGTTCGCCTTCTTCCTTGTTATTCATTGAAGCAACAAGTGAAAAGAGCGTCATGGTTTGTCGGAGTTGAAAGATTTTTATGATCGGGATCGGAATCCAGTCTCAGCTACAGGTGTTTCAAATTGACGAATAACATTTTATGTCAATTTCTGTATTGTAATTGTTGGACGTCATGTATTTTCCTCTACATGAAGTAAAAGTTCAGCACAGGTGTATTTGTTCTGGGACATAAAGTACACAAGGAAACTTGGCGCAAATTTGTCCTGAAAAACATTTCAAACATCACTGTTAATCAAGACAATTGAAGCCCCCAACACCACAGAATTACATTATCTTACCTCTCAGTGTTCTCCCATGCACCTGTTAGCTGGAGTATTCACCAAGTTCTCGCACAAACCAGCCCTCTGGGAGGTACAACCTGCCTACCACAGGTCTTATTTTCACACGCTTGACTGGTGTGACGTCGGCCAGTTTCTGTCACGGAACTAGGTACAGGCTAGCATTGTGGGTGTGGTCCTGTTGATCACATGACCAGGTGTCTTGCCTCATTAGCATATCAATGGCTCATAGTTAGATTGTGGCTGCAGTCCCAGGTTCCAGCTCATGTTACCAGGGGCACTTAGCCAGGATAATTCAATAGGTACTTCATTTTGTCACCGGTATCTGGAAGAGACCACTATGTTGAACAGGGGTTATTTTTTCCTCTGAATATCCATCTCTTGGACAATGTATGATTTCCTAGGATATGTGATTTGTTTATTTTTGGATTTTTTTAAAAAGACCAACTATCTGTGAAAGAAGTAATTGCTATTTGACAAGTCCCTGTCTTACTATTCTATTGAATTTGAAGTGGTATATTAGACATTGATCAGTCTTGTCTTGAGATGGATTTGCAAGATTTCAACTCAAGATATTTTTCACAAGGTTTCTATGTGTCAAGTTTGTATTTTGATACACATCCATAATTTTTTCATGAACCTAAATTTAAAGCCAGACTCTACTTTCCCTATCTGCTACTAAGGACAGACTTCTAAATAAAAGCTTTAGGACTTTTTATTCCACAGACTTTTGTACACTTCTACCATTGAAATAAAGTTGGCACTTGTTACCAGTAATACATTCCTTGCATAGTGGAGTGGACACCACATATACATTGATGCACACACACAGGGATTGTGAATTCAGAATTCTGATTGTTTTGGCATACTGTTTAGTTGTACCTACCCTTGCCTCTTCAGTACATTATGGCTTTTATCGCTTGCAACAGTGGTGGTCCCAAGAGGTCACACTGTAAATCTAGTTTGTCGTACACTACAATGTTTAAAGTTAAACTTTCTGTTTGTTATAACATTAGGACTTATATCTGTTATAGATTACAAGTGGCTTAACTTTCAGACCATTCTCCATACCAATGCTGTATGGTATTATTGTACTATAAATAGATTAAGCTTAACATTTTTAACCATGACTACAGTGTTTATATTGCCTGTACTTATATGTGAGGTCAATTTCTGCTTGCTAGGGTATATGACTACATTGACTCTATTCGTACACAAACCATTTCTAACATGTACATACTAATAACTCATTACAGCCAATACATAGCTAGGAAATGATTGTTATTGACTTGCTGCCATACATGATTTTCTATTGCCTGTATGCTATCACAATAATGCAGTCCCTGCTGCAGAAAGTGTTGTAGCAGAAGTAGATACTAGTAGTCATTACTTGAACTTAAAAGTTCTTTGGACAAAATAACAAAATATTGTTCTAAAACACAGCAAGATTGATAAATGTTTACAATCTCCGACTGAGCCTTGTATGTCATGCTTTATATCCATTTTGAATACCTCCTTGCTGTATCATCATCATCCTCGCTGCGTTTCAATCACACATATTCCATTTGCTGTGTTACAGTCTATTGCCTTTCTACACTTTCCCGTCAGACGTCATTGCAACATCAAAGTTTATGTTATCATAGTGTGCAGTTTCAACTTCAGATTGATCCTTCATAAAAGCTCTGAACGCCATTTTTCATGCCCTAGAATTAGAAATATTTTGAAAAGCTGATGACATAAAGGTCTTTGTCAATACATGATCCCTCTCAATCTTATGCCATATCACTTCATTTATGAACAGGTAACATCTTGCCGTTATCTTTTATTCTTCCTATTTTTCCTTCATTCAGCAATTGTCTTTGCTATTATTGCAACAGAGCTTAACAAATAATAATATGTATACTTTTGCAATATATCACAATATACTGAAATCCTGAGGCTCCAAAGAAATGAATATTGATGGTTTCGCAACGATGTCAAATGGCAGCTGTTTCAAAAGCATCATCCAGGCCCATAGAGACCACGTCTAGACTGAAGCCGGATCAATATTTTCCATAGAATATTTAATATCCACACGGCTTGCATCCTGCACGTATTGCAGCAAGCTCGCTGATGTATGGTGCGACCAGCACGTGTCGCGTTCCGTGGCGTTGCTACGCGGTGGACACTTGTGACATGGGCGATCCGATGTCCTCTGTTGCGCGGTACATCTCAGGATGAGTTCTCTTCCAGTGATGGCACTTACAGACATAGCAGTGTATAAAAACTACCAGCACGATCAGCAACCCCACGATGACTGGCAGGACTACCTCTAGTTGGGCCATAACAAGAGCCTGGCCATCTTGTCTATGTTCTGTCAGCTCTCAGTGCCTGTTGAAAAATTAGAACCAATCTAAATTGATGGTGAAAAATCTATGATTTATAACCTTGGGAAAGGTCAAGGTTTGACAGTCCTTAAAAGTGTCATTTGGCAATGGCCTTGGTATTACTAACATGTAATACTGACACTGTTTTGCAGCCATCCTTTATACATTTATACATGTAATTGACTCCATAAAATCAATATTCAGACAACATAAAGAGGGCTGAAATGTCACGAAATGAGTGCTGTTTGTACCAGTCCCGTGGATTGTGTTTCTATTGGGCCTTGCTCGCGACAGTCCTTAGAAGAAAAGATGGATTGACCTTCATCACATTTAGCTGTACATTGTCCAGAAGCAGCATTTTGTGGTCTTGACTTTATAAATAATAAATTATACTAGCAAGATTGCCCTGAATTGTATTACATGTATCAGTATTTGAAAGAAGGGATAAGATAAAGCCCATCTTTATATTGGTGGACAATTTCACAGTTCACTTTCAAGACTTTGATAGCAACACCTTTTAAGAGGCCCCCCAAGTTGGGAATTTGAGATATTGCTGCTGCCGCAACGTTTGGTAGAGAAGCCAAGTAGCGTAACAGATATTTACGATCACATGCTAAATGCACACAGACGGATTTGCCGCTAACCCACTTAACTCTTCCCCAACCATAAACCACAATTGTTGAATTCTACTGAACCAGGTATAGCAAAATGTAGAATACTTGGTACATTACAGTAGCTATAAATAGATTGCTGGCTTATATCATTTAGCCATTTTAGGAACAAGCTGTGCATTTTTTAAAGTCACTATTGCAAAATTTGCAGATTCTAGTGATATTCTTTAAAAAGATTAATATTCATACACCTACTATACTATGATACATGATACATACATTCATACATACATACATACATGGTCATACACTATACTATGATAATTCAAAATGTTGCTGAAGGAAAAAAATGAAACGAAATCATATGACTGTGTTATTTTCTGGCCCATTGCATCACTATGCATTTTCCTTCCGGGTTGAAAAAGACAGTGAACATTTTCATGTCAACTAGCCATGTTAAGGGCTCATTTATCGTAAACACAGTCAAACAAACAAAAACAACAAACCATGTATCTTACCTTTCATTCATTGTACCCTACCAAACGTGCAAGGTTTAATCTGTATTGAATCAGGAAGCTGCTGCCAATGGCTTGAACCGACTACATTCCCAAGTGTTTGTCTAGTGTCACATAGAACAAAGACCTCCGACAGTACGAACAAGAAATCGTTGTGAGAAATCGTTACCTGGTACTTAGTCCCAGCGTCCATAAGCACCTTTGGTCTGAGCAGGAAGCAGCCCTCCCCAGCCATCACCTGCAGTTGGCAGCGAAGTAAAGTGCAGCAGAAATAGCACTGCAGTCAGTGCTGCAGTAAATTAGTCTGATAAATCAAACTCACAGCATGTAATTGCATTGGGGCTTGTGAAGAACTGAGGAAATGATTGTGTGTCTCATAGCTGGGGATTAATTGGGATTAGATGAACACCTGGGGAAAATGTTTTAAGAGGAGCACAGGTAGCCTTTTGCAGAAGTATGTTTTCCTGTAATAATATAAGGCTAGTCACGTAGACATACATGTACAATGCTCCATGGCTCCAAATATGGCTTACTAACACGTAGCTGGTAGGTATAAAGATCAATAAAACATACAGATAGCCCTCCATCCTGAATCACAATGTACAAGCATGGTCAGGCGACATCGTGGCCTTGTGGTTAGGATCGTTGACGCAGAACTAGGAGGTACTGAGTTCAAATCCCTGACAGGTCCTGATGTTGTGCCCTTGGGAAAGGCACTTAACATCAATTTCCTCACTCCACTCCTGAAGTGTAGATGATTTGGCCTAAAGACATCCCTCAGATAGGACACTAAATGGAAATCCCTTGTTTGAGGAGAGCCACACATTGACCTCGGGCATGTGAAAGAATGCACCTCACTTATCGAAAAGAGTAAGGCTGTCCATCCTGCTGTGAGTGTATAAAATAAATCTGTCCCTGTACGCAGGTTGTACTCTTCAGTACAAAGCTGGTGTGTTATACCTTGACCATGAGGTGGTTTACCGGGCATGCAAAACAAACAACACAAAAAGGTATTTGATTTTGACAGCTGTTTTGAACACTTGCTGACTTGAAAATCTCTTCCAAGAACGGCATGCATTGATAGACCTTCCATGGCACTGTTAGTCTTATTTTATAACAGCAGCCTTTCTGGAGTTATTGAAACTTTGGCATGATGCAAAAGGAGCAACTTCATTTAAACTTATCTTATGTGGGAGAAAAAAGTATGATCTTACCTTTCACGAATGTCAAAACATCACCATACTGATCGGTAACCCTGTACATGGGTGGTTCTGATTATGGCGAAGCATTCATTAGTTAAGAGCCACCTTGGCTACTACAAGTCAGAATGAAATGCACTGTTTTGCCTTGAGTTTATACCCTCAACAGTGGTGCCCTTTGTTAACTAGAGACTCCACCCAAAATACCTGCTTTGTAATAACATGTTGTATGCAAATGTTCATCTTCCATCTCAGAGCTAGGGTTTAGTTCAGAACAAAGCAGAAGTCTTTCACCCCCCAGTCTATTGGAAGTTGCCATGTGAATACAAAACACAATTCAGAACTCTGTTGATTTCATTAGCCTGTTCCATTCTTGTACAGTTTAAGGGGGAGGAAAGGATACATTTCTCTGAGTAAAAGTACAAAGTTAACAGTTCAGCTAAATATGAATGACTTGGTATGATAAGTCCAGATGAGTATGACTGAATTGGTATAATGATTAATATTACCTATTTTTTAAACAATATTTTTGGCACAAAGTAGTTTCTGTGCTGAGGAAGATTGTAGCACCACAGACTCTTAGATAACTTTATCACTAAAACATTGTTATGTTAACTTAATTTTCGCACATTTTCAGGGTCAATTATTAGCTGGCGTACCAAAACATATCTGGTATGTGTTGAGGTACTAGTAATGTGTCTTGAGAGCAGTACATTTGACATGAGTCACTGTTGTAGCAATATTTCCTTTATCTTAATGTCTTTCTGTACATGTGAATCGCTATTTCTGTTGCCGATTTAAAGGATTATTCTGTGCTTGTTCCTTGAAATGACTTTTAGTTGGTGCAAGGTAGTTGAAAAGCCCCAACCTTAATTGGTCTTCAGCCCTAAATATCTTTGGCACTAAAAGCAAAGAACTAGCCTAGATCCTGCACAAAACCAGGACAGAGATATTCATTGAGTCTGTTTAATGGAGTGAAAAGTGTTTTCATTTGGTTTACTTGACACAGATGATTTTAGGATGAAGTTCAACATAGTCACTAAATTTTGATTTTTTGATTTTACTAGAATTGGAACAGTGCAATACACGTGGGACGCAGGCAGCCATTGCTGGTGTCGTGACCCACACACATAGTATACTTGTTTTTACACTTGGGTGGAGTGAGGAAAGTCGTGTAAAGTGCCTTTTTATTCTAAGGGCAAGATCAGTGGCGTCCGGGATTCGAACCCGGGACCGCTGGGTTCTGGGCCCAAAACCCTGCCGTTACGCCACACAACCCCACTCAACCTCCATTTGACAGTTAGTGGTTTGGCCTCAACATCAAATGCAGCTCACTTCAAAAGAAGGACAACATCAAACCTTAATCATTCATAATGGGGGACAAGATAGTGATTTGAAAACTTGTTGTCTATTTTTATGTTTAGCCATACCTAGTATGGCTAAACATATTGTTATGTTTAGCCATAAGTATGGCTAAACATATTGTTTTCTCTCATGTTTCTTCTTCTTCTTCTTCTCCTGTCAAATCTTCAAATCGATTCATCTCTGTCATTTTTTGACCAAATGACCTGAAATTTGGTACAGAGGTAATGTAGGCAAAAACCAATGTGCGTTCTTTTCCTTGTTTTGATATTGACCTTGAAAGTGATTTTATCGAGGTTTTTAAGCTATTTTTAGCATATCTTGGCCTCCTGCGCCCTGGTTTTTCAACCGAATGACCTGAAATTTGCTGTATATGTGGCTTGAACAAATATTTAAAGGACTACATTCCCATTTTTGGCATACATATATTCAAAACGATTTATTTTGGGCTTTCTTGACAATATTTGCCACTTCTGTCACTTTCAATACTACATATGACCTACAGGTCGTTGACCCCGAGTGCCTTGCACCTGGCCAAGCTAGAAGTTTGCTTACGAGGAGGAAAGACCGGACATAAACATTTAACGTGATTATCGGGAAAACACCATGTTCCCTTAAACTCAGTGGTTAAATTGCAGTTTAGGAAATTTTATAACAGAAAACAAGTTAAATCAATGATTTTGTGAATGTTTATTCTAGCATTAGTTATTCCAGATATTTTCAAACTCCAAATTCTTCAACACAACACGGGAGATCGTTTCTCCTCAGACTGGCGCGACACTCCTGTCAAAATTGATTGATGATCTCTCTCTGCCGCCGACTTCATACATTTGGTCCGGCACGTTGTCGCAGTGGTGCGTCGCCGCTACGCGATCGAAAGCACGCCGCTGTCTGTCTCGGACCAACACGCGTCTCCCGTGATGTGTAGCGTCCACCACCAGGCCTTCCTACATGTCCTACGTACGGGCGTATGGATCGTAGAATTCGGCAAAAAAGGAATGATTAGGCCAGTAGAGTCAGTCCCCGGTAAGGTCAATGATTCGCCCCTTTGCGCTAGCTTGTAACGTTAAATGAATGTACCCTCTGGTGGCCAAACTTCACTGACAAACTTTCTCCCTATTATCATCATGAGCTTGCGTTAGTCTGGTACTAGTGACTATTATGTGCCAGGAATGTTTATCTATCGCACGCCTTGGAAGGAAGTTCAGCCATGATAAATGGTCGGCCGTTGCGAAAATTTGGAATCCCATGCTGTTGATTTTCGTGATTGAATCTGTAAGAAAATATATTTTCATGTCGTTCATGTTTTTGGGACGGACGCCGGGACGGGGTGAATTTTTTCTCTATCATTTTCGTCCCGTTAGTAATGCAAATCGAATCGTGTTGCACAAGAGGCAAAACACTAAAACGTGGGTCTTGTGGAGTGTTTTGGAGCGGGAAAATGCCGGATATTAGCGGTGCCGAACAGTGTACATCGTCGCGCGCGGGTGACGCTCCGTCAAAACAAATCCGCTGGTGGTCTAGCGCGGCCACCGAAAATAGGCAGAAACACACAGGAGGACTTAGCACCTTCGTTTATGAGGGCAATTGTGAAAATCTCTTGTTACAAATTGTTCGAACATTGATACATTTGGATAGATGGTTTGAAACTGTTCTAAATAAAGAGATTTTTGTGTAGTTACGTTCGAAATGTTTCCAACGTATGTGAAATAAGTTCAAACATGTTATAAGTTTCAATGCTAATTGTTTGAACACTTTAGAACTATTGTGACTTAGACATTCTTTTAATCAAAATAGTTCAAACATATTACAAATATTATACTAAAACCCTCTCGGTGACTTTGAATTGACTCAAATATGTTGTTTTTGGTCATTTCCTTCGTCTCCTGTCAAATCTTCATATGTATACTATGGAAAACTTCATTCTTCCCTGGGGTTGATCTTTTTTAATTCAATTTTGAACTGGGTTGATTATGCGCAAGAGTGTAATTTCAGCGGATATTTTTCGACTGGTTTACATGGAAATGGCACGGAATATCCCATTCTTGCAAGGGGAGGATTCTTTAATTATTTTTCAATTTTGAGCTGGAATGATTATGAAAAAGTCCATTTTTTAGCAGAAGTGTATTTGTTAATCAATTAGTGGATATGGTTGTGGACTGGTCCATATTGTGTTGAGGTGCTACTGGAAGACTCAATTTTGGACTGGGGTGATTCATTTTTTTAGTGCAAGTATTTTAGAATGGTCCATTGTTATTTTGGGAGAGTCCATTTTTTGCATGGCGAGGAGTATGGCTAAACATGCTGTATTTGCTCGCAAATGTTGCCTTTCTAGTTTTTACTCATGTTTCTTCTTCTCCTCCTGTCAAATCTTCAAATCGATTCATCTCTGTCATTTTTTGACCAAATGACCTGAAATTTGGTACAGAGGTAATGTAGGCAAAAACCAATGTGTGTTCTTTTCCATTTTTTGATATTGACCTTGAAAGTGATTTTATTGAGGTTTTTAGGCTATTTTTAGCATATCTTGGCCTCCTGCGCCCTGGTATTTCAACCGAATAACCTGAAATTTGCTGTATATGTGGCTTGAACAAATATTTAAAGGACTACATTCCCATTTTTGGCATACATATATTCAAAACGATTTATTTTGGGCTTTCTTGACAATATTTGCCACTTCTGTCACTTTCAATACTACATATGACCTAAAGGTCATTGACCCCAAGTGCCTTGCACCTGGCCTTGCATGCCTGTGAGCCTTGCGACCACCTGATTGGTCAATTGAGTTAATCTAATTACATGGCGCAGGTGTAGGCTAGTATTCATGCCAAATATGGTATGGGAATTCCTAGGACATGTGATTACAAATATTGGCTTTGTTCACTCTTTTTTTAAAAAAGATACACATCTCCAGTTCCTATATGTATTAAACCAAAATAATGTGAAATTTGGCATGTACACAGGCCCTCATTCAAATGTTTGCCATACAGCCTTTCAAAACGATTTTTTAAACAAAGAATTTTTTGTTTTCGTTATTTTCAACCTAAAGTGTATACTATTGAATCATGCATTCAAACAAAGGGGTGTCACATTTTTATATTTCACCCATTTTTGGTCATTTCCTTCTTCTCCTGTCAAATCTTCATATATATCATTATGTATACTATGGAAAACTTCATTCTTCCCTGGGGTTGATCTTTTTTAATTCAATTTTGAACTGGGTTGATTATGCGCAAGAGTGTAATTTTCAGCGGATATTTTTCGACTGGTTTACATGGAGATGGTACGGAATATCCCATTCTTGCAAGGGGAGGATTCTGTAATTATTTATTTCAATTTTGAGCTGGAATGATTATGAAAAAGTCCATTTGTTAGCAGAAGTGTATTTGTTAATTAATAAGTGGATATGGTTTTGGACTGGTCCATATTGTGTTGAGGTGCTACTGGAAGACTCCACTCCTGTATGGAGAGACTGATAATTGTTTTTAAACTCAAGTTTGATCCATTTTTTTAGTGGAAGTATTTTAGAATGGTCCATTGTTATTTTGGGAGTCAATTTTTTGCATGGCGAGGAGCATGGCTAAACATGCTGTATTTGCTCGCAAATGTTGCCTTTCTAGTTACTTCAAAGACCAGTGATACAGTACTGTACATGTGTTTCTTTCGTTAGTCGTTAAGTAAGGTTTTAAGATCTAGGGAATGCTGTAAGCTACACTTAGGGTCAATTACCCATGCCACTGTGGCACTTGCAGCCATTGTGGTGTATGTAATTCTGCTGGCTTATCAAGAAAAGCCAACACAACTGTCCCCAAACCACTTCAGTACACAAGTGATGGTGTCAAAGGCCTGCTACAGAAAAGACAAACAAGGCGTATACTACTAGATAGCAGCTGAAATAATTTTTGAGAATTCTTCATTGTTCATTTCCTAGTCTTGTCCACCATTCTGTCTTGGAACATTCCCTCTTTGCCAGTAGCTAATTTGCAGCTTGGTCAACGTGAACCAAAAAGGTATGACTATGAGAATAGAATAAATGACAGCTGTCAGTCAAGACCACTCACCTTTGATCCGATGGCTGTTATGTCCGTGGGAAGCCTTGTACATGTATTATCCCTGCGAGATGGCTGACATTGTGTCGAACTGATGACGACATTAAATATTAACTACCTGGTGTTACGACATGGGAGGGGCTGCCTGCCATTCCAACAGGGCCACTTACATGCATGACTCTGAAAAAACCCAGTTCCTTTAAACCATGACTGTGATTTTTACAAACATGATAAGTATGGCACCAGACAGAAAAGAAAACTTGTATGATAGGCCACTAACTACAAGTGGCAACATCTATTGTAAATATATTTGAAAACTGTTCAAGTTATTTGCTTCACTAGCTTATAATCATTACAAGAAATGAAGGTCAGATAGCTTTGAAAAAGGAATAAAATTTCAAAAGTCAGAATCTTGATAATGATTGCAATTAATGTATCATCAGATTTCTATAATATGGTGTGGTCCAAAGGTTCTTGTATCAAATTGTTGTGTGATCGAAGGAACAAGGCAATTAATAGCAATTACTTTTATTACCTTTGCCAAGGTTACATTTAGTGTAGTACAGGTATAATGTATTGTTCCTGACATTGAATAAAATTTCCAAATTCAGCTTCATGAAATATACAACTTGTAAAAGCAGAAAATTTTGAAAATGCTTTTACATTGGATTCCATGGAATGATTTAATCAATCAATAGCTTTATCTCCCCTGATATTAAACTATCAAGAAGACTAAAACTAAATACAGTGTTGTAATGATTAAAATCAACCAGTTTTTCATATGAAAAATAGTTTAATATTGTAATTAACTTGTAACACAATGTAATTATACATTGAAGTATTTGAGTCAGTATACAGGAGAGTACAAAAAACATTCGATTTTGATTGCTTTTAAATTACAGTAGAATCCGCTTAACTGCACCACGCATTTGTCAGCGTTTTTGGTGCAATTATCCGGCTGGTGCAATTATGCGAAATGCCCAGCTGGACCGTACCACCATGGGCGGGGGGTGTATTGTTAGTCAGAAACACTAGCACAAAGAAAATAGACGAAATTATGCAGTTATTAACTTTATTTACGTATTCAAGGACATGTATTGTACAAAAATCTTGTAAAGTTTACCATGATACTGTACAGATTAAACTTAACATTTTTTTGCTTCCTCACAGATGTTTAAATCAGTAGCTACACGTAACGTTACATGGGAGGCATTCTGAAACATCGTCATGGGATAACAGTTTCTGTGTTACATTACGTAGAGTACAGTTGTCGATTTACGTACATCATGTACCGCAATGAAACTAGCAATTCAAACTAAAACTTGGTTACTGATTACGGTTCAGCCCAGTGTAGTTCCCCCGTCTCATGTCTGGACAGATTTGACTGTCGGAACCATGGTAGTGAATTGTACAGTGTATCTAGTGGGCAGATATTGTTAGATGACTCAGATCAAGGACAGATCATTCTCCTTATACAGTAGCAGAGCCTAACCCGCGTATACCTCGTTCCGGTGAGTGCAGGAAGTTTCTAGGACGCGGATTCAGCCAGATGATCACGTTAGCACCGCACCGCCAAAAGCGACTGTTATGTCCGCCTACACGTCTGTAGCCCTTGCCGAGCCTCTATTGTTTCCGACTAGATGTAACGTTACATAAAGACTCCGGTCTTTTATTATCGGCAGCAGTATGTAGCGCTGCCGCAAACCTCAAACCACCGACAACACCCCATGCCATCCTTAACGCGAAATCAAATCCACGCGAACTTGAATGCATTCACAGTAATAAGACAGTAGTACAGGTAGAGACCAATCTTAATAATTGAGTACAGCACGCTGTCTGCCAAAGCGCAATGCCGCCTTTGGTAGGCGTGCGTCTCTTGATGGTGCCGACACGCCCTGGACCCGCCCGGGACCTCCCATACGATTCCAATCAACGCGACTGTCAATGGAGACCGCCTTCTTTTGTAACTCAAAAATAGTTTTAAACATATTGGCGGTATTGCGCCTTTACACCGGCAGGTATCGGCTCATTTGTACCGCGTTTGCCGATTTTTAGCGCACCTTTTTAGTTAACTTGTCGAGGTTTGGGAAAAAAATTGGTGCAGTTATCCGAAATTGGTGGCAATGCGCGGTGCAGTTATGCGGAGTCACTAACAATGCAGTGAATGGGAACCGGTTTGGGATTTTGGGATTTGGTGCAATTAAACGGAAGGTGCGTTTATCCGAGGTGCAATTAAGTGGCTTCTACTGTATTAGAAATACTTAGTCTACTTCTAAAGTCATTATAGCCTTTTTAAATAGGTTTGCACATAAATAGCAAAACCTAATTTGTTTTTGCTATTCCACATGATAGTCACAATGTAGCAGTGTGTGATGGGATTAAGTCTGCCAACTCTAGATTTGATTGCCTTGATGTTTATTTTGTGCTTAATATTTGTTTTTTGTTCCTACAGTACTAGAGGGAATTTTGTCTACCCTTCCTGTTGTGATATTTTAAAAGCCGTAATTTTTAGTCTGAAAATGCATATTCTGTCTTACCAGTAGATGGCTGGTTTAGTCACTCAGTCCAAGAGGACATGTTGTACAAGATGTAAGAAATACTGAACATTGCAAAAAGATATCGTGACGCGCTTGTACATTGCACTGTGGCTGAACAATCTCATGGTGCTGATATTCATTCAGTAACGGTGATACATATGAAAAACATTATTACATGAACAATATGCGTTTTGTAGATATACCCATAAACTGTTGAACAACAAGCTCAAATATTTTCACTAAATCTCATTGAAATATCAGACAAGCATATATATCATTGAGAAATAATTTTATTTGCTATTTTGACAAATTTTGGATGGTATCTATTATCCTACCAATCAGCCATTTTGGCAATATTTTAGCTAGTAGTACCTACAGAAAATATTGCATTTGTTGAAATTCAGCTGACAAAGATCTCAATTGCCCACAACTTATTGATATCGATAAAGATATGTAGTGTATGTACATTCAGCTGAATTGCACAAAACTTATTGTACACTTACATAATTATGCACATTATAACTGTGTAGTCCATGAGATTGTCGCCCATTCCCCGTCCCCATTAGCGTTAGTTTGCCCTGGTAGCGCAGACGATCGGGTTCCCGATCCCTGCTGCTTTATCGGTGTCTGCGTTCTCTCTGTACTGCCTGATTTTAGGATCGTGTATTCCTTCTGTGGAGTCGTTTGGACTCCTGCCGTTGCTACGTCCTTCTCAAGGTTTTTGGCGTTTAATTCGCGCAGCTCCGTGTCCTTTGGAGGTGTTTGCGTACCCTTCTCCCTCATGTCGTCCTGCGGTGGCTCGTCTAGTGTCATCGCTTTGTTATCGTATCCCATATCAACAATGTGTGAGCCGCTCTGAAGTATCGAATGGTCTGTCAAATTTTCGCGTGAGCCGTCAAAGTCCTGTGATCCGTCCAAGTCCTGTGATCCCACATCCTGAATCAGAGCAGTGTTCGTGTCGTCCTTGGTGTTGTGCTTCGAGAAGCTGATTTCGTTGATGGAGGCAGGCGGTTTGCGATCCGTTGCATTCCATCCAATCATTCCCAGGCAGGGTTCGAAGTAGTACACAAGTGCGAAGAAGATGGTGAGGACGACGATGGCAATCGTCATAAAGACGGGGATGTACCAGTCCGTAAAATTCACCATCTTGTACGATAACAGATCACTATTCTGTCAAGAAATTCTGTTTTCAGTTGTTTTGTTTACTTGCCCCAAATGACTGGTCAGTTAAGAAATCCCTCCACTCAGTTCTCTCACTTCGTAGAAGGACAACACCTCCAAACCACACAGCAGCTACATGTAGTAATCCTCCAATCCTGTACAGTCTACTGTTTGGCAGTTATTATTGCATATCACAGGCAGGGTTCCTTTGTGGATCTCATAGCACCCCAGACTTTGCAGTGTTCAAAGTTCTCCAAAATGATCATCCAGCTTGATGTACATACAGTCTTGGCATCACAGAGTTTTCCGTACAGAACAAAAGAAGTTAGAGTTCCATCTTGCTCGTTTCCCTGGCGCAGGACCTTCAGTCAGCGGTGGTTGTAGCTCAAGTCCCACAGACGTCTCTCACTGTAAGACAGAACAGATGTAGATATCTATTAAGCCATCACTGCACACAGATGATCATTGATCTGGACAAATCAATATGTTCTGTTCTTGACTACTGTGCTGTATAATGCAATAGGAATAGTGGTTCTCCCAAATCAATAAAAGTACCTGCCAGGGCAAAAAGTGCATTCTGGAACAAGGAGATGGGACTACAATTAGGATTGGGTGTGTGAGAGTTAGCCCATTTTGAGAAGTGACTGTTAGGCTAGTACTTAAAGCTATGAGTATGATCAAAGTTCATACATGTTCAGTCATTGGTGGATACTGCTATATACTATTACAAGGTCCATCGAGTGCTCACTATTTCCACATGATCCCATTCAAGTCCATTAAAGCAGCAAGGTTGGGTAGTATTGGAACACTTGACCCAGCGTGCATGACCTCGTAATTGTGTAAATTGTCCAACATTGAGGACACAGTCTGTTCTCGATTTCATTTGAAGGAAAAGCCAAAAACTTCATCCCCACGGTTGTCTTGTGATCCATTGATTAAAATATTTTTGATGATAATGAAACTGGAATTCTACTAACAGTACCTACCTGACCAAAGATTCGACCTTACTCTACTCTACATCATGGGATGTACAAAAATGTATTACCAGTAAATTATAGTCCAGCTGAATGATGGTATCTTGGATACGACATGTGGTCTGCAGCCACCCAATAATGATGATGGATAATGGAGAAAATAAGAGCCCTTATTACATCCTATAGCTTGACATGTGACCCAGATGGAAGGCCAGGCACCAGTTTTAGATTTCGGATGACTGAGGAAAGAAGCTTTAACTGGTTGAAGATTGCTACTCGTATTCCTATAGTGAATAGATTTACTTTGGCGGGGGTTCATATCGCGGTAGCGGGGAAAAGGTTTTGCATTGTTTTAAGTTTGCGGGTGAAACAGTTCCCATTCTGAGTAAACAGTAGTAATACATGTACATCAGAAGCGCATTTTCGTCATATCATGAAGAGTTCACTGCAAAAACAAAACCACTGCAAAAGTTTCAAGATAGCGCTAAAATATCTTTACCGGCTTATATCATGTTTGGGTGGATTTATCGATCTTTCTCATAAGGAAAATGGTTTAATCCATTATCTGCTTTGTGTTTGAAATGGTTGGACTTTGTTCTCTTAGAATCTAGGTCATTTGTGATGTGACTGTATTAAATAAAGAGGTTTAGTGTTGTTCAACTGGGCAGCATTTTATTGGGTGGGTCTTCCATGAAGTAATGTCCTGAAAACTGACATAGAGGGAGCAATAACTTCTTTTACTTCATTTTGCTCTCCACCTTCTCAAAATTGCGTTTGACAGAAAGTTACATCTGATAAGTATCTTTACGATCATTTATAGTTTATTACATTTCCACTGATTGGTGGTTTATGTTCGACTCCTTGTTAGATTATGTAAATAGGACAGCTGGTCAAGCAGCTCAAATATTTACTACCATTGGTGATTTACTTGTTTTAAAGTCTATTGGCTACCTGGCAACACCCAATACAGACTGGTCAATCTGTAAGAGCAATACAGGGTGATAGGGACAAAAAATTACTGTAAACAGTAAGATGACAGAAAATCTGAATAAAGCTTTATCATTATTAAAAGGTTCTAAAAGATGGAACAAAAAGGACTTTAGAAATGCCACTGCATTCATTCTTAACCCTCTCTCTGCTACCTAACCCTGGAAAAAAATTTGTGCCCAACGGCTACTTCTGCAAGGAGAAGGTTATTATAATAAACATTGTAACTGAAAGTCTTGATTCAATCCTTCGATGAGAAATAAGGGAGTTGCTGTCTCTCAATCCCTGATCGATAAAACATTTTCATCAGAGAGAGATGTCCCTGGAAATTATGGTCCTAACATGTTCTGAGCCATTTAACGTGTCAGGAGCAAATTGAAGTGACTGTTTGATAAATAATTCAATCAGACCACGCAGTACAGTCTGCTGGCGCCATGCTGCCAACTCATAAAGGAGCAGATGGTGATGTCATGCATTGTTTATAGCCATTAAGATCTCCTCAGCATTCATACTTTCCATCAATTTGTTGTATTCTTTTTTGGGGTAAAAGTTACTAGTCTCTCCATGTATATAGTCTTTACAAATGTTGCGTAAGGATGGACGCACTAAGAATATTTTCAGAAAGGAGTTGAAGTTCTCTCTAGACCATCCTAAAAAGGTATGTCAAAAACAGGTGTTGTCGTCTAGAGATGTACAATGTGATAATGGTATTACTCCTTGAATGTGAAGGGATCCTGGGCTTAAAAGATTCGTGTGATCTTTGTGTGTTTTCAGAGACCATCTATTACGCTACTCAAAATCATGATAATGTAATTTCATAGGTGTGTTTGTATATGTTTGTTTTGTCTAATTTGATCCGTGGAGATTTGGTCAGGTGGCTTTGAAAAACCCATTTTGAATGGACAGGTCTGGGGATGATGCAGCTTAACAATGCAAAAATTGACTATTTTTAAATTTGCAATTTAGTATTTCAACTATTTGTGGCTGAATGTCCAATAGAAAATTAAAATTGTTCATTAAGGAAGCATCTTTATAGAAAATGAAAAGAGTGTAGATTTAAAGGTCAACAGAAACATGATACGGAGTTAGTAATAAGACCTGACCCAGAGTTGATAGGGAGTTGATAGGGAGAGATCTCTTGGGAAGGGCAGGTGTGTTTTGAACAATGGAACGTTTCCTGTCAGGACAATAATGGCCAGACGTGCAAACATGCATACACTGGTTCACTGGAACTGTAGAATTCTGCCTGTTTTGTCAATCTGTAGAATGTACCAGTAACAGTATTCTATAATGTAGCACTGACATGTACTACTAGATGTATACTGACTGTATACTTAGTAGATAAGAACTAGGTTTTGATGTTTGACTTTTGAATTTCACAAAGGATTATGCTAGTGTTAATCCTTCAGATCAAGGAGGTTACAACCTCTTTGTTTAGATCAAACCTCGCTGAAATAATCTACAGTGTTGATTTATCTATATCCTACATACTGGTAGTATACTAGTACTTGACAAAGAAGGGTAGACTCCACCTGATTTAATAGGCTGGAAGCCAGCTTAGACAGAAAAAAACAGACAATAGCAAGTGTGTATTCTGCCATTCTGGTAGTATAAATAACTATAATTATTGTCTGCTAAACAAAGAGAGAAACCAGTAGAACTACTAGCTACTAGCTATACAGACTTGGAAGGCAGTTATGTCCAGAAATAGATCTTTGAACAGTCAAACAACATCAAACTCACCTGAGGCAGAACCTGCACTCTATTGAATGAATAGAACCTGAGTCCTTGGCCATACTGATATACATGATTATTGTCTACTAGACAAAGAAAAATGTTCTCCCAAAACACTAGCCTTACAACACAGTAATTACAGATTCAGTAGGCAGCCATGTGCAGAAAGAGATCTTCAAACAGTATCTACAACAACAATAAACTTACCTGAGGTACGGTTGGCCCTCCACCAAACATCCTGCAGCTCACCTGTCCTAAGTTACCTGTGCGGCAAGCCCAAGCCCCCCGGGCGTGACGTCAGTCTGTCAACCAGCAGGGCACTCATTTACCTGTTGCTATAGAGACGGTACACAAACCCAGCCCATTGGTGAATATATTGTGACAGTACACAAAGGGAGCCCCCTGGATGAATGATTGAGCTGAACAAGGGAAAGGCCACACCCCTTTTCACTTGGGTAAAGGGTGTCAGCCCAATATGCTAATTAGATTACTCCATTGTTTGGCCATGAGGGCGTCTACCTGTATAACAGTAGTACAGTCCCAACTCATCAAATATTGATAGTCATTACAAAAGAATTTAAAAGAGTTCTGTATGTCGTAATTTTCATGTTGTAGGTACTTAGCGATAGCCAGGTAATAAATGAAATTGGAGACAGCTATTTTATTGTAATATGTAGATATATGTACTGAAAACACAAGTTTTTCTTGTAGTTTTATGTGTGGATTTGATAATCTATCAAATCCAGCAACGTAGAAAAGCTGGCAATATTAACCCAAGGAGGCTAAGTATATTAAACTCCTTGATTAACCCTTAAGTTGTAACTCTGTATCTTTTCAAGATAGATTTATAACTTAATAAGATAACTGAAGGGCACTTTTGCTTTGATAAGGCAGAAAAAAATGATCAGGCCACTCTTCAGGTGCTGTCTCCTGGCTATTCTTGGATTCCTCAGTGGAAGGAGGCATTTGATTGGTTCATGGACACATTAGATGAATATATTATATTTTCATATTGATGTACAGTTGTGCCATGACTGCCATATTTGGATTTAATGTGAAGGTCACTGGTTGTTTTCTCTGGTACAAAATGTGTAACAAAAACAACAACAACAGTAAGAGCCAGCTGCATACCTCTCAGAAATTACGTGTGAGAGGGATGGACTTAGAAGTGCCATTGTGATCAAACAGCACAACTCCTTGATTAAACATAGTATTACATTACGCTCATTTGCTACATGGTTCTACCTGTGATAGCTTACTGTGTTCACTCTTTTTTTCCCTTCCAAAAGTCGTATTACCCATAGAGATTAAAGCTATGTTACCTGAGATGATTTAATCTGAATCATCATGCTGACAAAAACAAGGCAGTTTGAATCGTGTTGTCCATAGGAACATTTATTTAAGGCCAAAGAGGACTCTTTTTGAGTACTCTACAAACAGCCTGACCTGTACTTGACATTGAAATGAGAATGTGGCAGCACCACTCATCATCAAAGGAACATGATGTATTGAGGATTAAGAGTTCAAGAAAGGCTTACCTGCTGCATGGGTGTCCCTTTTGCAATGTCTTACTAGATATTTATCGGATTGTTGAGTGTTTTGAAGGTTTATGACTTATTTTTACATCATTCACTAATATGTGTACTTTGAAAGCCTAATGCGTAAGATTTAAGGAAGATTTGGGAGCTTGTAACGTTAGATTAAATTTAACCTTCAAAAACCCAACGTAAAATTAAAAAAGGGATTTTTTAGCATATGAAAAGTTAGAAAATTGAATATGAATCCCTTTGGTGTAATGTATGATTTTTTCTTCTCTCACAATCCTCAGGTGTCGTCATGGAATGATAGCAACTTTCTTCGGTGACAGTAAACCCAAGTGTGAAAAAGCCTGTGACTACTGTAAAAATCCAAAAAAGGTAAGTGCCAAGTTTCAATACACATCCAAGCCGTATCTAAATCAGAGCACTAGAATATCATTGCCAGAGTGTTTGTAAACTTTCTAAATCAGAGCACTAGAATATCATTGCCAGAGTGTTTGTAAACTTTTAGGACACTTTACAGTAATTATGTGACATATGTACCGGATATATACATAAAAGTGCCCTTTGAGCTTGAATAGAGGAATTCCAATAGTGTTTATCAACAGTTGAAGGAAGGTAGGATATGAGGAGGGTGTTATATAAATTCAGGTACAAAGCCATCCAGTCAAAAATTTGGTTAACTTTCTGGTTCACTTTCCTGGGAGATCTGTCTCATATCTAGGTTCTGTTTCTGTCATCCCTACAGGTGTATAAGGAGCTAGAGCAGCATCAGCTGAACCCAGTCAGTGCCAACAGGAGAGGGGGGTCCGGATCAACCTTCATCTCTCAGGAAGGGGGTGATGAGGATCTGTATGGGGGAGGCCGGCGTGGAGCTAAAAAGTAAATTGAATCCTTTCTTCCGAAAATAATTTCATCGGGTTGGTAGAACATACTTTTTAGGATATATAATATTGGAGTTTTCTTTTTACACAACCAGTAAGTCTCATGATCACCTACTGATGTTTTTGTAAACCTTTCTTCTTCTCTTGGATCAATACATGATATTAATCAGGCCTCAACATGATATGAACTGGCAATGAACACAGTAACTTTACCTTGTCAAAGTATACACATCAGCATTGCTTTTGACTTGCTAACCAACAATAATCATAGACTTCAAGAAGGAGAGAATTTCAAAATGTTTTCTTTACTTTGCAAGGGAACAGCATTGCACTGGTATACTCATTGTTTGGCCTTCTTACTGAAGGTGTTGTGTGTAAGTATGCCACCTATGAAAATCCAGCATAACTGCAGCAGCAGTCATTGGCGTTATGTATGAAATGACATTGCCTATAACCAACTTTGAGATGTTCTCCCTCCTGTATTCCCCAGAGACAATGATGACTACTTCAATGATGATGATGACAGTGACAGAGGAGACAGAGACGACTCATCGGGGTTTGCCAGCCTGGTCAAGCAGGAGTTCATTAAGAGGAGAGGGGTGAGATGATATGTTCACCTGTTTGTTTGTTGTGTTATGTTGTTTTCAAACTGATAAATAAAGGTTTTATAATGTGCTTTCCTGAATAATGTCACTCATACATACACACATTTACATGTATGTGCACTGCATTTATCTGCGCTGTATTATAAATCTGTTAGATACAGGTGGTATTACATGAAATTATTTACACTCAAGTAACATTTCTGCATCTTCCAAATTCCTCAAATGACCCAGAAAACAGGCCAAAATGGCTTCTTGCAGGATCATCATCATGGATATGGATGATTAGCTTAATAGACATTGATAGGTACAACATTGTCTCTGATTAGATTATACATGTATGTGATGACTATATATATACGGTACTTAACCTCCTCATGCAGTACATCATCTGCTAAATAAGTATAACATTGTAGAGTGTCACATAGGTGCAAACATTTACAAGGCTTCATCTTTGGCCCTTATTTACAATGGTGAGGAATGCTTTTGTACAGAGAAGTAAAAAATATCTATTTATAATGTCTTAACATTCCTACATGTACATGTATAGCATGCACTATGTATACCAGCAAACATTAATGGAAACATACAGGTGCTTTGCTTATAGAGGTGATTATTGGCTCATATGTTGCCAAATATAATATACCTTCATACAAGTGCAGTCATACTGGCATACAACAGTGGTTTCCTAACTAGCTAATGGCTATGACAAAGGGATTATAGCCCTGCTGACACAGTCACTATGCAAATAGAATCTGAATACATTGTACATGTAATTGGAACCTAAGGAAATTCACCTAATGTAATAACACACAACTGCCTGTGTCCAGTATGGTATAGGTAAAGAAACTATGAAAACAGAAAGTTTGAGTTCTTCTCTCCACTGTTATATGTAACATATCATATACTGTAAATGCAGAAATGTTCGTGGTGGTTTTATGTTTGCGGTTTTTGTGGTAAACTCTTCAGCGTGAACTTAAATCCACCACAAAACATTTTGCCCACCTATGACTGTAGCGCTATTATTGTTTCAAACACGAACTTAAACCACAGCGAACACTCCATTTTCTCTCTACCGCAAAATAAAAGCCACAAAAACTTAAAATGCATTTACAATAAATGTAATAAGCACAAGAAGGTGGCCACCATATACACAACTTGCTTTGGCATAGATGCAGGTCATCGGCCAGAATTTTGTATTGGCTGATTATACTCCATAGCAGTGGCACCTGGTTCATTCATGTATATCACTTCTGGTTCATTCATGTAAACAGCTGTTTCTTCAGTACTGTCAGAACAAGGAGGGGGATCAGGTGGAAGCTGAGGAGCAGCTTGTTTCTGTATTTTTGGTGGTTTTAGTGCCTTTCTTGGCCCCGTCCTTGCTTGTGCTGTATTTATTTCCTTTTGTTCACATTGAGGCAAATCGACATCCTCATACACCTCTGTAGAGGTTGGGGCAAAGGTATAACGATCATCTTGGATAGAACCAGAAGTGATCGCACAAGTTGGTGGCTGCTGAGGAACAGCTCGTTTCTGCACTTTTGGTGGTTTCAGTGCCTTTCTTTGTGGCCGCCCTTTTGCTTGTGCGGTACTTCTTTCCTTTTGTTTATGATGAGGTACACTGACCTCCTCATATACCTCTGTGGAGGTTGGAGGAAGGGTGTAGCGATCATCTTGCGGAGGGCCAGAAGTGATAGTACAAGGAAGAGACGACTGATTGGGATATCTCAGACTGTCTTGTGGCTCTTCAGTAGTTACCCTTACATTACTGAATACAACACTTTGATCTGGGGCTGGAGGAGCATATTTCTGCCTTTTGCTACAGGCAAGGAACACGAGTGTGCAAAGGATTGCAGTACCAAGGACAGAGCCACACAGGCTGCCAGCAAATGCAGCAACAGAGATGCTTGCACTGGTTTCTGTTTCTTCCGGAACATTCAATGTTATTGACATTCTGCTGTGTGCGCACCCTGCTGGATTCGAGGCAATGCACATGTATACCCCTTCTTGTTCTTTTTCTATGCTTGGAATCAATACAGCACCATTGCTCAACATACAGACATTGGTACCATTGGCACAATTGCTTGGCTTGATACTCTGTCCACTGGGCATAAGGAGCTCTAAATCTGGGATAGGAAACCCAGAAGTTTCACAGTACATGGTAACATTATCTCCAGTAGAAATAGTGCTACTGATATTGAGTATAGTAAAAGCCAAAACAATTGGGCCCTCACACCTAAGAGACTGTGGATCAAGACTACTTAAAGGCTGTCCAGCAATACCAGCTGGATTGACGTCACCACCACAAATTATGGTAGACTCAAAGGGAGCCCCTGTCATGTTGATTCTAGTTCTCAGCATCTGACAGTCACACACCCAGGGATTCCCCTGTAGGTTAAGGTTGTTTCCATTAGTTGTTGTGGAGAGTAATTGAAAGGCATCGATGTTGAGCGTCTTGAAGTTGTTATTTTGAAGACCCAAGGAATTAAGGCTTGACAAGTCTGCTAAAGCTTCAACAGGGATCAGACTGATCTGATTTGAATCAAGGTTTAGAGTTAACAGATGACTCTGTGCTTGGAATGTGCCATCTGATATCTGTCTGAGTGAGTTTGACTCTAGGTTAAGGGTCAGAAGGTTTGGCAAATTGTTGAAGACAGCTTCTGGCAGATGTTCAAGCTGATTATGTCCCAAATTCAGTGATTGCAAATTATGGAGCCCAGTAAAGCTGAAGCGGTTAACTGATTTGATTTTGTTGTAGTGCAGATTTAGTGTCATTAAATTCCCCAGACCATCAAATGCATTAGCCAGAACAGCAGTCAAGGTATTTTGATGAATGTGTAAAGTTTGCAGGTTTGACAGATGTTGGACTATCATATGGGAAGGAATTTCTGAAAACTGATTGAAGCTTAGATCCAGAGTAACAAGGCTTTGTTTGATTTGGTCTGAAAAGGCATCTGCAGGCAATCGTATGAGTCCATTGTTGCTAAGATCTAAACTGTCACATGCACCAAGCCCATTAAGTGCTCCAGTCAGAAGTTGAACTGTGTTGTGTGGCAGATTCAGTGTCTGCAAGTTTTGGTTCTGTGTGAAGGAATCTGCCTGTATTGTCTTGATCTGATTGTCTTGAAGCTCCAAGGTTTTAAGAGCTGGAAGCCCATTGAAGGCACCCATGGTGATGTTTTGCAAACTGTTTGAGTAAAGGGGTAAAGTTTGCAGGCTTTGGAGACCATTAAATGCTCCAGGCTCAATGAACTGCAATTTGCTATTCTGAAGCTGCAGAGTTGTAAGCTGTCCTAATCCACTGAACACATCTGTGACAAGAATCTCAATATTGTTTTGGTGAAGATGCAATGTTCTCAAATTTTGGAGGGAAGTAAAAGCATTTGGTGCAAGTATCTGGACCTTGCTGTTCTGCATTGTTAATGTTCGTAAGTTGCCTAGTCCTTGAAATGCATTTGAAAGCAACCTTATCAACTTGTTGTTATTGAGATTTAGGTCTTGCAAACGTGTGAGGCCGTTGAAGACATTAGCTGGTAGCGTAGTGACATTGTTGTTTTGGAGGTTTAAAGTGGTCAGTTGGCCCAAACCAAGGAATGCATTTGTTGACACTGTCTGAATGTAGTTGTCCTGAACGTACAGGTATTGCAGGTTATTCGGTCCACTAAACTGGCTACTTGGCAAGTCACTGAGTTGGTTGTCATTAAGATAGAGGTTTCTCAAGGAGGACAACTGGCTGAAGATGCCAGAAGGCAAGGAAGTCAGCTGGTTCTGGTTAAGTCGGAGGGTCTGGAGTCGAGACAGTTGTCGAAAGATTGTGGATGGAAGGGTAGTCAGCTCATTGTCATCCAGCCGTAGTTCTACAACATATTGAACATAACTGCTGAAGATATTTGAAGGAAGGTACTGAATGTTGTTGCCATACAAGTGTAGAGTTCTGAAGTATGTGTGGCCAAGTCCAACAAACACATTGGAACTAAAGGACTGCAAGTCATTGTCATTCAGGTATAGAGAAACCAAGCGAGACATGTCACTAAATATGCCAGCAGAAATTGAGCTCATATGGTTTCCATTTAATTGTAGTGTTTGAAGCTGCTGTAGA
Source organism: Branchiostoma lanceolatum (assembly GCA_035149815.1). Taxonomy (NCBI): domain Eukaryota; kingdom Metazoa; phylum Chordata; class Leptocardii; order Amphioxiformes; family Branchiostomatidae; genus Branchiostoma; species Branchiostoma lanceolatum. Next base: position 14,135,854 of record CM068871.1, on the reverse strand, counting down.
CCATTGAACATGTTACTGGTGGTTAGTTCTGCAAGCATATTGCCTTGAAGGTTTAAAGTTTGTAAGTTCCTCATGTACTGAAAGGTGTTTGATGATATACTGCTGACTCGGTTGTCAGCAAGGTTAAGTGTTCTTAGTTGGCTAGGAGTTGAGGAAGACCCCATTCCTTGGAACATGTAATAGTGTAAGTTTGGAATTCTGTTATTCTGAAGATAGAGATACTGCAAACGAGTAAGGCCAGAGAAAGCATTGAATGAAAGGCTACCAAGTATGTTGTTGGACAAGTCAAGTCGCACTAAATTTGTAACAAACTGAAATGTGTTTGATGATATACTGGTTATCTGGTTGTTTTGCAAGTAAAGGTAATCCAAGCTTGACAGCCTGTTGAACATACTGCTGGACAGGCTCGTGATGTTGTTGTTTTGCAGGTACAAGTAATCTAAATTTGTAAGGTAATAAAAGGTATTTGATGCAATGGTTCTGATACTATTATACTCCAAATATAGCCTGTCTAGGCTGCTCAGACTACTTGAAAACATGTTTTGTGACAGGGATTCAACCTCATTGTTTCGCAGATATAGGTAGTCCAGCTGGGAAAGTCCAAGAAACGTATTTGGGCCAATACTGCGAATTTGGTTGTTGTCCAGGTAGAGGGAATCAAGATCACTCAAACTAGAAAACATGCCTGACTCTAGTGATTCTAAACCATTTTGCCTTAGATACAGGTTATCTAGTTGGGACAGGCCAACAAAGGTGTTTGTGCCAATGGTACTTATTTTGTTATCATCCAGATAAAGGCGCGAAACCTGAACTAAACCATCAAACATCCCATCTCCCAATGTAGCCAGTTCATTGTTTTGAATATCAAGTTCTATAATTGAGCCTGAGTTCAGAAATGTCCCACAAGTTATTGTGGAAATCTTGTTTCCACTAAGATACACATTTTGTAGACTGCGGTACCTTGATACTGCTGTGTGACTGATGTTAGTCAGATCATTGTTGCGCATGTGCAGATTCAGTATTGATGTTGGGAGATCTTGTGGGATAGACTGAAGGTCTTGGCTGTCACAGTTGGCAGTTGTAGAGCTACTGCTGCACCCAGGTGGGTATGCTGCTGTGAGATGACTTTGCAGCAGTGCACCAAGGGCGTGGAAGAAGAGGAAGGCATGCTTCATCTTCCTCATTCTGTTTGATGCTGTAGGGTACAGATCAGACTTGTGAATACAGCTGCAATGTCAGTAGATTTAAGATGTAATCAAGTAACAACTAAGAAAGGAAGTTGTAGGAAGAGCTGCACAGTGTCTGTCCCAGTGACACTTGTACACAGGCACGTATGTTATGTTCAGCACATACAAGTTGATATGCAATTGTGTTTGAAATATGAGTTCAAGGGGTAAAGCGAAAAAAAATACATCAAGGTACATTGAAGAGCTAACAATTTCTTAATCAAACATACCTTTGCTGTGTCGCAGTTCTAATCTTTTTTGTGGGATAATTGACAGGTCTGCTGGGCAACTGGAACGTCAGGCTGCATAATTGAAATTATATATTAAAGGACAGGCTGTGTCATGTGAGAATAAAAAAGTCAACCATCTATATGTTATAGGTTTAGTTACAAAGACTGACAAACATCTAATGGTGAAAAAGGTACCCTTACCTGCTCTGCCTGTAGTTGCTACTGCTTTTAGTATGTTTCCAATTTTTCTAAAAGGAAGTGAATTTACAAAAAAAAGTATCAAACTATTCCTTCAGTTTCATACCATTTTTTGCCTTGAAAGACAAAGTAGAAAGTTAGCTGTCCCTTTTTTCAATGTGTTGAAAATGAAATATATTACATTATATTTTGGTCACGTTGAAAATGGGACAGTAAGCTTTCTATATTTTTTCTTAAACCTAAAGAAAACAGCCAATATCAAATCCATCTACCTGTACTGTCACAATGGAACTCTATATGTAAAGTGGGACTTGACTGTGTCACAGACAGAAAAAAACTTACCTTTTTATGGAATTACAGATTTTCCTTTCTAACTGCACAGGCTGTCTTGGGTCTTTCCTCCCCTGGTCACTGTAATGCCTGTATGTAGGACACCGCTATTTGGGTAGTTGTTCCTTTGGGTGTGACAAACAGGTTTGAACTGGTCAAACAGTACTTGTAACGTGACCCTCTTAGCAAGTATGATTGCCTCTTGGCTGGTTCAATAACAACCTTTATTATGCCGTTAACCCCTTGAGTCAATATTTGAATGTAATTTGTAACTTGAACCTTTCTGATGAGGAAGTAGCAACAATGAAAGGGACAACATTTACTTGTGAATACAGAAGTTTGTGTTCAATACTGAATTCAATCTGCTGTTTTGAAATCCATCATTCCATCATTTCCATGTCTGTTACATTAGTTCTGTAACATATCAGGCATGTTTGGTATCACTTGGCATGTTTCTTTTCTGCATTTTTTCACATCTTTCCTCCATAAATCATTTTAGTTTATTGCCAAAATTAGAGTCCATGGAGTCCTCATACCAGCTTTTGGATTAAACTACTTATACTCCGACTCATGTTGAGATTTTTCTAATGCCCTTGAAATGTAGATGTGACTCCTGCTTTCTGGGTGATTTCTTCAGATAGGAGAAAGGGAACAGGAAACAGAACTTCAGAGGAAATAGTATCTTTGGTTCCCTTGAGACAAACATAACATGTGGAATTTCTACCATATTTTTGTGACGTTAGATGTGAAATTGTGCAAAGTGGAGAATTTAGAATTCTGTAAAACTGTATTATGTTCAATTTGGAATGTTACGCCCAGAAACAACCCTTACCTTGATATAAAAAAGCAGTGACATTTGCATTTCATTTATTCACCAAAGAGCATCTAGTCCTTGTTTATTAGTATATTGCCTCTGTACGTAATCTCATTCTCTTTCTGCTTTCAATAATGGAGGTTCTGTGTCTCTGTTCCCAGTTCAGATAAAGAAACCTTTAAGATGCACCTCACAAAATGCTAGCTGGCTTCTTATGTACTAAATAAAAATGTGTCTGCTTGGTTTTGATGTGATATTTAATGTGTCCTTCTGCAGGGTAAAGGTTCTAACACCCCTACCCAGGAGGAGTTTGTCCCCCCTGACCCTGACTGTCCCCTGAGGGAGGCAGGCAGCCAAAGGATCCCCAAACTCACAATAAAGGTAAATTTGTGAAGATGAGTCACCCAGGAATTGAAGATTATATTTCTAATTCAATCCTCACCTGGATTACAATATCAAGAAATACCAGACGTTCTGAAACATCCATATTTCTCAATATTGTAATCCAGTTGTATAAATTGAATGAAAGATATCATCACACTAAAGTTATGTCGTCTGATGGAGATTTCTACCTAAGAAAAGGGATGATAAAAAATTGTTCCACTACAGATCCAAAGGTACTGCAGGTTAAGCAGGTATCTCAGTGAACTGCGTGCATATGCCAGTTTGTGCCGGTTTGTGGCCATTTTAAGAATGCCTGGAATCAAGTGCATATGCCATGGTCTACTGGTACAGTACTTAAAACACAATTTGTTTAGTATCATAAAACAGTATTGTTCAATGAGGTATTATGTTAAAAGACAGGAAGAAAATTTGATTCCTCTTTTTTTTAAGAGAATGATTGTACAAATAGCAATCATGAAATTGGTATTATTGTTTTTAACTGCAGGCAAGAGAGCACTGTCTGAAGCTCTTGGAGGATGCACTCAGGGAAAACTTTCTCCAGTTCTTCAGAGACAACCCTGCCAAGCAAGCTGCTAGGTAAGATAGTGGTTTGTTTTTAAACTGTGTACAGTGCCACATTCTTAGAAAACACTTATTAAGTAAAAGTTTCTTATTTTGTGTGATAATGATGTGTGTGTTGGAAGGATGCAATAAGGAACTTTTCCAACTCAGTTTTCCTGAAGGTAGAAGTCTTTTTTCAAATTTAATACTTGTTTCTTGACTAGACTACATGTAATATCCTCCTTATGGTACATGCATATGAAGCCTTATCCTGCATTGAAATGTGCTGACTGTTGTATTCCCCATATACAGTGAGTGGGAACCCCAGTGTTGTGCCATAGATGTGGAACACAAGGTTTTCAGAGCCAGCCGCGTGGCTTCAACCTACAGGATGGGTGCTCTTAAGAAGGTTAGAGGTCACATCATTGTCCCAAACTTCACACAGACAATTAGTATTTTTGGGTCATTCTTTTAGGCTGGTAATTATAAGCATATAATTGTTGTTACATGTCTTGTGAACAAGCCAATATTTGTCTATTTAAGACTTCTCATCTTTGAATCATCTGTCTTGTACTGTTATGTCAGAGGAAGTACGTTTGTATGAATTGAAATGTAATATTTTGTCATCCAAAATTAAAAGTACTTCGGGGGAATGATTTCATAACTCTCTCTCTCTCTTCTTGTTCTTTTATCATTAAGTAAGACCAGAAAATAATGGAGTGGTATGCTCAGCACAAAATCATTGTTACAATGTATATTTTTTCTTTTGTCAGGTTAATGAAATTAATAACACAACCAAGAAGGGAGACATACACAATGCCCTTGTACCCAACGGTTCAAGTTCAGCCAGCAGAACTGCCATTAAAGAAGAAGGAAAGCAACAAGAGGATGGCAACAAAAACAGCTCAACTTCTAACCTCTCGCCGGAACAGACTCCTGTAGCACAAGTTGTAAAGGTAAACATATTAAGAACTTTTGAAGTGGTGTAAAGTCTGGAATTCCTGAAAGTAAAGTGATAATTGCTTTACACTGATTTACTACTAGTGAGTGAACTACGCAGAGCTGACTCTACTAGTATATGTTAACCATTAAGGCCACTCCAGTTTGATTTGTTGAAGTGATTCTTTCATTGAAAAAAAAAATACATGACTTTTTGTAGAATATCAACATGAAAACAAGGTGTGACAGTTAAGTCTGTACCTTGGTTCACACTGTCAGAAAGTGATTTTTTCTCTCAAGCCTCTAAAAACATCTCCTATTGCTGAATTTTTAGTTTCAAGTGTCCATAGCAAGAACCAAGAAAATGAGTTGGTACAGCCTAACAATGGCTTTGTGTCTAAGATTTATACTTGGTTGTAACATTGTAATTTATCATTGATATGCCGCCCATGTTGAGTAGCAGGTCGTGTTTCTCCCCACCCTAAATCAAGATCACAATCTAGGATATGGAGGAAGTGATGAAATACTGTTTGAAATAAATAAATAAAATACTGTTTGCTCTTGTCCAAGTTTTAGCGATGTAATTTATTGAAGCATGAATGTGAAGTGACTCTTTGTACTTAAAAAGTGCTTAATTACAGTAAAGAATGATAGACACACTTGAGGACAGAAATAGCCTTTTTCCATAACTTTAATTGAACACAGAAATGTTGGATTTATACAATGTTAAAATTTGTGTTTTTTAGGAAGAAAAGAAGTCGTCTTACAGCTGCAGCTTCCAAACTGCCTCAAGTCTACTAAGATCTCGCTTCAACTCTGAAGACATTGTTGATTTCAAGACAGAATCTAAGCAAATGGCTCCTTCAAGTAGCAACGTTTACCAATCTTCAACAAGTCTCCTGGACTCACAAGACTCAATGTACTCTCTAAGACATTCGAGCAGTCTAGGTTTTCAGACTGCATCAGACTTGATTAAAAGTAAAACAACAGATTCTAACTTTTCTACAACAGGCTTTACCACAGCTAGCAACATTCTAGAAAAGGAACGGCAAAAATCAGCCTCTGAGTCTCTCACAGGATTTCAGTCAGCTGCAACACTTCTTAGAAGTCAGTATTCAGTCCCGTCAAGTGGTGGGACCAGTAATAAAAGCACACTGAAGAGGACTAGATCCAAGAGTGCTTCTAAAGCTCTTACAAGTGGAAACTCTGGAATGAAGCAAGCTCCTATTGTTAAATACTTCTTTGAGGCAAATAGGTAAGTGCTATAAACTTGAGTCCATTCTAACGTGATGATTTCTACTTTGTTAGGCATTTGCATATTCCTTGTCCACACAAACAGGTTTCATGTTGAGAGAAAAAATTGTCCAGTATTTGGTGACATTCCTTCTGAGGCCAACTTTTTTCCCTTGCACTGTACTACAAGTCTTGTACTTATAGTCCCCAAAGTTCTTAATAATACCTTGAGTTCCTTGCAGACATCATACAAAAGCCAGATCAAATGTTTTCAGTTCTCTTGCTCAAATGCAGAAGTTATTAAATGATTAGATTGGGTGTAGACTCCAGAAGTTGTCCACTTATGCCACCTTCTCCCCAGCTAACAGCTCAATCAGTATCTTGATCAGATCTCAGCAGACTTTTGTCCTCTTCCTTTGAGGCACAAGTTTCTCCGAGCGCCGCAGCTTGGCCTCCTGCTGCTTCTGCAGTTGAAGACACTGCCTCCTCTGGAGCACGTTCTTTTTCAGGTCCAGCCTGTTCCAGCGGAATTTGAACTGGACGCCCCCTTCTGTCGGAACGTCCAGCTGTAGTTCTTTGATTTTGTCCATGAGGTCCGAGATGTCAGACTGAAGCGATGTTACATCAGCCTTGTTCTGTTCCAATTTTCCATCTGCTGTGGTTAGTGATGCTTGCCTGGCTGGTCCCTGAGATTCGTCTTTTCCATCTTGTAACTGTTTCGGGTTGTTGAGGTAGCTTTGGCTCTTGAGTAGTGCCCCAGGGTGCTGCGTGTCTTTCTCAGCCATGTCTGAAGGCACACTGCCAGTTCGGTTCAGTTCAGTTTGCCAGTAAGCCGCCCTTGAAAGGACCATTCCATCGTTGCCAGGTTGCCTCTTTTCTTTAAACCTTGTGTAGTACACGGTTAAAAGGTCGTTTGTTTCAATTGTCCTTTCATAATTTGAACAGGTATAGTCGTGCACCTGAAATAGTTCGGTTGCTGTGCCAATTATCAGTCACCTGACCCTTTGAGTTGATTTTGCTGACTTTGGAAGGTGATGCAATAGCACAAAGTTTACAGGAAATGATGAATATTTCCTGTTGGGCCAAAATATAGCCGTTAGTGGAAGCCATCTTTCTAGCTGCCTGAAAATTGAAAAAAAGTTTAAATTATGTTTTATGTTTTCATATACTGTATGAGAAATCAATCTTTTAAGCTGGGCACGTAAAAATGGAAAGAGAAGGCTGGCACTGCAAAAACTATTCTTGCTGTCACAAAATGAATGCTTTGAATTCGTAGCTGACTCTAAATCATGGCAAAGACACACTCTTCAGTGTACATGTGACCTATGGTGTGAATTGAGTTCACTGTAGATGGTTTTGACCAAACTTGGTCCCCTTATACCAAACTACATGCTCCCCTTACCCTAAACGGGAATAAATCAATTGCTCCTTTTTTACCCATCATTCTGATTTACCTACTGTGATATAAAAAAGATTGCTGTCTAAAGAGTCCAACTTGTGCAGTTGTGTAAAGCAATGTAAGAGCAGCCAGGTCGAGCATGTCAGATCTTTGTAATAGAAGATACGGCTTCCGTTCCTATTCAAGCCTTCAGCAACATTAAAAAAGTGTGTTATCTTTTCTTTTCATCAACACTTACAAATTGCTCTCTGTCAGTTTTTAACATACAGCATGCATTTACACCAAAAAGTAATGCTCTAGTTGCATAATTGTTATGAAATAGATTTGCCTCAATTGCTCTTTTTTGTGTCCCAGGTCAGAAGATCCAAGACAAAAAAGAAGCCTCTCGACTCAGGTGATTGACATGTCAATTTCTTACCTCAAGCACTTTCTAGGAAACCGAGTACAAACCTTGTAGTCAGCTGCAGCCCTATATTGTATGATGATGATTGATTCTTTCTTTTGATGACATTGTCAAGTGTGGTATGTACAATCCAGAATGAAAGAGGTTTCTTATATTATTAACAGTTTTTTTATGCCTCCATTACATATACTATGGTTGATTATGTCCTTTTATGATGTATAGTGCAAAATGTTCAACTACCGGTATGTATTTTTGATGATGTATGTGTTTCTGGGGTGAGAGCTAGAAAAGGCATTACAACCTGTTCTCTCACCCCATCTAAATGTGTGTGGAGAATTTTAATGAACAAATAAACAAGATATTGTCTGTTTCTGTCTAACTTGATTAGTACAATGTCATCAATGTTACTTCCATCTACAGGAGGAGACTGCACCAGCAAAGAAGCAGCGGAAACAAGTGGCAGCCCTCAGTACGCCAATAGTAGATAGAAATTCAGAACAAACTGTTAAAGCACCAAACAAAACAAACAACAGCCAGGGCAGCCGGCCAATTAGGAACAACAGACTATTACACTTGCAAAATGATCAATGTGGCCAGAGTTTGGACAAGTCTACAGTAAGTAATGGGAAGGCTCAAACGGACACACCCGACTTAAATGATGAGCTGAAGAATGCTGCTGATATAGTGGTGAGGTACCTCACACCGTACTACAAGGATGGGAGATTTGCATCAAAGGTGTGTTCTTAAAGGGTACATGCTATGCCCACGTCTATGTTGATATATAACAATGTATTATGAAAAGAAAGTATACATTGTGCTTTGTTGCAGTAACACTGGACCTGGTAATGATGCATTTTAAGTGATACCAAGCGATCCATATTTGACAGACTTTATTATCAACATCTGTTGATTACACAAAGTTTCTTCATTGTTGTTCATAGATGTGTATGTCTCAGTTTGTAATGTTAGACAGTATGTTGTTGGTCTGCATATTTTGTGCAGAGTACATGTAATTTGCATGGTACTTGTTACTTTGTTATTTGACCATTTAACCTTTGTTCCAGGACCTGTTTAAGGCGTTTGCCCGTGTGCTGTCACACAAGTTAAAGGACGATCCCAGAGTCAACACAGACAATGGTGAGTATACTTTTCCATAGAAATGCTGTACCTTATTGTTTGTACAATTTTAATAACAATGATATTAGTCACCTTTGATAACTTTCGCATTTGGCATTTATCTCAAGGCGACGATTCAGAAAGAATCCTCAATATCACATAACTTCTATCAAAGAATATGTCTTGGATTGGTTCTTCCTTATGATGTGGTCACACCCTTTGAATTAACAAAGAGACTTCCACTGATAACAGAGGCCTTATGTTTCTTGTAAGGTTGACTGAATCAGATACATGTATATTACATTGTTCCATGGAAAATTACTAGTTCGTTTTTGATTCTTGTGATCACACCAAGTAATGATTTTTCTTTTGACCCAGTGAAAGAGAGAGCAAAGGCTGCCATCCGACAGTTCTTCAAGTGTCATCCTAGCTGTTCTAGTGAGACAGATCTGAAGAGCCTGGTGTGATGCAGGGTTTGTGCACACATTTCAGGGCTCAAATTATCACCTGCATGTACAGGTTAGTGTAATCTCCAAGCAGATCTCTACGAGGGCTAAATCATGTCCAGCTGACCAGAATGTACAGCCGGCCCCTGTAGGAACTGCGGCAAGACGGCTATAGATTTTGGCCAGCTGGATATGACTTTGCCCTGTAGAGATCTGCTTGGAGATTAAGGTTAGTGCAGATGACAGTGGAGCTGTACAGATATTTCTGATGTCTACCTGCAGCCAACCTGCACTTGCCTATGATAAAATCAGTCTCTGGAGCAGGTAATTATTTCACATGTTACCTGCACCAGTGGAGGTATGCTAAATCAAATCAAATCAAATCAAAAAACTATTTCGAGCCCTGTATAATGTGCATTGTAGTGAGAAGGTCAACTCTAGTACATTCTGGTTGTAGTTTTTCCATGCCTTTGTTGTACAAGAATGCAATCTGTCTGTAGCAAGATTTGAACTGCTTATATACAGCTTCGAAGCATCCACTCAATACATGTGCCATATATAATTATGAAGATAATGTTTGTTGCAAAATACACATACTAGATACTATATACAACGTTAAATGCTGACTCAAGTTTGATATTTATTTAAATCCACTATAGACAGAAAATACAATCTGTCTGTAGCAAGATTTGAACTGCTTATATACAGCTTCGAAGCATCCACACAATACATGTTCCATTATGAAGATAATGTTTGTTGCAAAATACACATACTATACTATATACAACGTTAAATGTTGACTCAAGTTTAATATTTATTTAAATCCACTATAGACAGAAAATACATGACATCTACTTTGATTTGTTGCATGAGAACTGATACTACTGATATAAGTCATGTTTTGACTGCATGTGATCATCGTATTGGTGGTCTAGGATGGTATGGTTTTGTTACAGTTTTAAAGCTAAGCATGTGCCAAAGGCCAGTGAGTGAGTTTAACATACATTTTCTGACCTGCAAAGTAACCTGTACAGAGAGAAACTGCATTTGATGGGACTGGCAGGTTTTGGAAAGATGTAGCCATGTGTGCGTGACCTACATGATGAAGGAAATATAATCATTTGTAGATTGTCACTGTTGCTATATGCTGTAATGGCTAATATGTTTATAAAAAGATCTGTTAATTCTGCTATAAGAGCTGACTCATATAGATCAACCTTTACAGTGTATACTGAGCCTATTTATACTTGCCGGTAATATGCGTTTAATTCCTCAACCATCTTGGACCAAACAGGAGCATAGCAATTAGCTAACTTATTGTCAGAAATTAGATGATATAAACTAAAGATAATGATTGTTAGTCTCCCTCATACAAAATAGTCATTCCCTCAAAGCACTGCTAGTTTCATCTCACATGCTGACATGGCTGAGGACTTAGTGTTTGGCTACCACTGTGATTGTACTTGACACAGTGTTACAACTTGTTTGTTCAGAACCAAATAGTGTTGAATGTTTCAACTATTCCCTATGTCTGTGCTTCTATTGCTGCTACATACATATGTATGTGATATCATCTGCAAAAAAGAGACTATATTGTGTAATGTCACAGAAAGTGTGCTGCCCAGAGAGTAGAACTGGAGAGATGTTAGGGATGTGTAGAGGATATTTTCCCATAGCAAAGGAGACTCATTGACAAGGAAAGTGCCTAATGTTGAAATGTTAACAGATATGAGAAGGTCAGTTGTAGCTGCATGATTATTTAGAGATGGACACAAGTTGCATAGTAAATGAAACAGTCTACCACTGCCTTTACATCTGGTTTGCACTACCTTTTATATCATACTCGGAAAACCCTCTTATAATTCTAAAATAACTCCTCTCACAGTGTCAATGTGACTGCCTATATCCTGTTAACAATCTGTAACAAGTCAGGAAGTACAAATGTACCTGCTGTGGCTTTATGATACTACCGCAAATTGAGAGAATCTGTGACAGTCATAATTGTCACAAAATTGTCCAAGGCAAGCTACATTCTTTGGTTCATTCTTACATCAGAGTCGAGGTCTTAGGTCATAGGATACACCTGCACGAGATGTGATTACAGATTGTGATGTAGGAAAGTTTGGGTAGCCAATGTGCAATGGGTAGTCCAAATAACAACTTACAACACAAGGAAACAACACAATGTTGACAGTTTAGAAGAATAAAGATCATAGCAAATCTGCTTCTACATGAATGTTGTTCTGTGTGTCCCTATAGTAAGTGACAGACATAGAGGAATTGTACATGTGAAAGATTACAAACACATATATGTTGTTCAGCACCAAGGACATGAATGGGTGGACTCATTTTGCTGTTTTTCTTTCGTCAAAAGTGTGGCTGTAATGGTTTTGTTTTTTGAAGATATATGATGCACACAAATTCATGCACTTCATGATACATGTACTTATAGGGAAAATCTGAGGCCATTCTCACCAAAATATTTTGGATTTATGCCAATTTCACTTCTTAGTTGGATTGAAAAAATAATAAATGTAGGAAGGTCAACATGAAAATAGAGCGTAAGAGGAAGTCCATAGTTCGGTAAACACAGTGTCAAAGAGTGAAAATTCAAGCTTTCCACTCAGTCTTTTATTTTCATCTTGGCTTTGCTTATTTGTTTTTCTTTAGAATGTCTGGGAAGCAAGGGATACAATGGTATGGTCTACCATCAACTTTGCATGAATGTTTCAAGATTACCTGCCAGTTGCATGCAGATATCTTGTAAAAATACATTGATCAGTGACCTGGACAATATCTAAGCACAGCCTAACAATATTGTTGTTGTGTTCTCAGCTGTTTGCAAAAAGTGGGAAAACGGGTTTGATGAATACTACTTTGGTGGAATATTCCATTGACTGGGTTAAAGGGGACAGACTGAAAAACTTTTTGATAACTTAACGCCTTTGTTTGAATGACCCAGACACATTCACCATTCCATGGTACTTCATATGTCTCATAGAGCATTTTGGTAGTGGTAGTTTTAGCATTCTGGTTGTTCCCTCCTTCCCTAATTCCATTAATGGAACATTCCACACAAAGGTGAAGGAGCAAGTTTTATCTGTTTTTAAAGGGCAGCGAGAGCTCAAACCAGAGGCCTTTGTTTGCAACAGTTATCTATGATGTCTCTTGAATATCAAGTGCAAATGTGAACAGAATGCAAAATGGAGTGTGTATCAGTCATGGACGCCGCAAGTAGTTTGCTGTCAACGATCCATGAAACGACCTACATTGTTGTGAAACTGTTGACCTTTTGAAATAAGACGACAGCTAGGGAGCTTGACTATGGAAACCTACGCAGGCACCAATGAAGACGTCATACTCATAGCAGGGGGTGTGAAGTTCACCGCCAACAAGGCTTCACTGATAGCCAGCAGTGACTACTTCAAGGCCATGTTCTCGAGTGGGATGAAGGAGACATTGCAAGTACGTAAAATACTACATGTATATCATTATTGAAATCCAATTGTCAAACTGTGCATGTTTAGGTTTAGAGCATGCATCATAACATTATAATGTCCTCTGACTTCATTATGTTGGTAGATCTAGTGTGAAATCTTTAAAACCTTATTAAGTATACCACTTGGCAGACTTAAATCTGAATTATGATGGTATTTACATTCTTATGCTCTGTCTTACACCAGACACATGCCAGAGGCAAGACAGTTGTCATGTTTAAAATATGCTGTACATATAATAAACCCACACAGTTAAAATATATGAACACTTTTAAAGTTGGGACATTACAAATGGAAGTTACAATAGTACTCGCTATGGTCATGGACTGTCGTCATAGACGGCTCATGAAACAGTAAAAAGAATAACCCCTAGCAGCGCTGTCTTAAGAACTGCAACTGTATTCAGAATATTTTTAAAAAATGAAGAGCAAATTAATGTTTAGTATTTTTGTGTGCATGTAATAGACTAGTATTGAATACTAGTTAGGTAAATCAGTACTTTCCTTTGCATGATAATGATCTTTATTGAGTACTATAAGACTTTTTTTGAAATGAATACAACTTCATGCAACATTTCAAAGACAAGGATGATTAAGGATGTCAATTGACATTATGTACAAAATCATGGAGTCAAACAAGAAACAAAACGTTTGTTGTGATACTTCCAGGTTTTGAACGAAGTAGAGGGATAAACGAACATTGATACAGACATTCAGCAATTTGAGAATGCAAAGTGTTACAGTCGTATGCTTTGTAGAGCTGCAGGATTTTAGCTATAGGCTATCCTACTTTGGAATGGCGCAGAGTTCATATGGGCTGGGTCCATTGGTTAGTCCAAGTCTCCCCACAGCTGATGGTGGAGGTGCGCCCTCTGCCAGTTTGAATGTGAAGTGCTGCAGCAGATAGGTGGTGAACACGAACAGTTCCATCTTGGCCAGCTGAGCACCGAGGCAGGACCGACGGCCTATTAAATAAAAGGACAGTAAGAAAGATGGTTTAGTCCATGGCTTCATCAGCTAGCAGGAAAAATACAGGGTTTTCTTTTTAGAAAAGCAAACATTTATGAGGAGCATACTTTTTAATTCATCACCACCATCTCCCCAAAACCCTGATGTATGGCGTGCACCCTGGGCAGTGGGCTTGATATCCCAGCTGAGGGCTTTGCCCAGTGTGAGATTCAGTACAATGTATGGCATGTTGTGTTATATAGGACCTGATTACATGACATATGCCTAGCGGAGCACCAGTACAAAATAGATGTTGATGTAGATGTACAAAATAGGAACAATTTACCAATTGAAAATGGTATGAGGGCATCTTTCTTCATGTACTGCCCTTGGTTGTCGAGGAAACGTTCCGGGTTGAACTGGTCTGGTTCTTTCCACAGACCAGGGTCCCTCAGGACTGACCACAGGTTCACCAACACCATGGTTCCTTTTGGAATGTCGTATCCATGAATGGCAGCATCACTTGACGTGTAGTGAGGAACCGTAAGGGGAGTCACGGCGTTGATTCCCATCACTTCAGAAATGACAGCGTCCGTGAAAGGAAGTTCGGTACGTTTGGCTGTGGTGGGCAGAGCGCTGTCTCCCAATGCACGGGAGATTTCCTGCTGGGCTCGTTCCTGTACATCCGGGTAGGTGACCATGTAGAGAAGGATCCAATACAGACTCTGGGATGTCGTGTCAGTACCCGCCGCTATCAAATCGTTAATGATCCAAAGCAGCTGTGCATCTGTGAAGTTCTCATTTTGTCCACTCCTTATTTCCTTGATGTAGATGTCCACGAAGTCTCGGATGTCCTTTGAATCAAAGTCTCTCTGATGTTCGTCAGCCTTCATTTTCAGAAATCGTGCACCCCTTTCTTGGCTCACATGAAACCTTTGTGCTGATTGGCCCAGTAGAGGGAGATGGCGGAGAACAGGTGAAAATTGACTGATGAGGAACGGGGTTGTGAACCTGACGTCAATGTCCTCCAGGAAAGTCTGGAAGGGGCTGTCTTCGTAATCGTGCCGCGCCCCAAATACGATGGAGCAGATGACGTTGGTCACAGCTTTCCTTAACATGTTTTTGATGTTGAATGGTCTGCCATCTGAGGGAGAAATACATGTTGGTATGATTAGCTCCAGTGATGTCCCACTAGCTCAACTGGTTGCAACCTCACTATTGAGCTCCTGGTTCAAATAAGTCGCTAAATGGGAGACTCAAGTTCAAATCCCAGGACTGGACATCTTGGTTGGGGCTGCACCCGTCTTTTACAAGGGACATAAATTAGATGCTCTGTGTTTGAGGAGGTGCCTTGAGCATGTTAAAGAACTAGCAACCCCTCCCTGTAAAAATGTACCTCACCAAAGAGACGGCAAGGAAACTTGCTGATCTACATTGTATATGCTACTGTGCACTACAAGTTGAGCAACAACACAACTGATTAAGCTCTACCCTTGAGGCATTGCCCAAAAAATGTCAGACAGGTTCTTTAACATGACATGTTTTACTACATAGGTCTAGGTTCTATTCTTCATATATTATAATGTGTATTTCTATAGAGTCAATCACACAGCTGATAAATATACCTGAATCCTAGACATTTGTCATTGTAATACAATGTACCAAATAGTCACTATCCTCCTTATATGAACTTTTGCTTCAGTAGCCTAATTATGATTATTATAGGATTATATATATTGGTAAAGTTTACAAGAAATATTCACCTGTCTTAATAATGTCCTCCTTAAGAGCTTCTGCTTCCTCCAGGATTTTGCCCTCCAAGCTTCGCTTCCCAAAGCCGAAATCACGCAGGCCTGACATGGTGAACTTTCGCTGCTCCTTCCAGAAGGGACCATAGTGAGCCATAATAATACCTGGAACACATAATATCTAATGACATAATTCCACCAGGGTACATAATATCGTCACCCTGAAAAGATACATACAAACAGATCTCCAACCCAACGTCCCCCAGTATAATGCACTCCTGTATATCTAAACTGTGCATACCTGGGGGTACATACTCTAGAGATCTCTCAAACCCACTGTTTTTCAAAGTGGCAAATTTATGTTACCTGGCAGATTAATGTTATTGGAGGTTACCTACAGAAAAACAAACATTTTGGAAGTTCAAATGCCATGCTACTACATTTGTATAAACAGTTTTGACAAATACTGACCAGAGTTTCATATTGATGATCATCCATCTAGATGACAAAAATCATGAAAATCCATTCATCACTTCTTCTTTAATACAAAGTCTGCAAAAAAGAAATGCTTCAGTTTCATTTGAAAAGCTGCAAGAGAGTCTAAACTGACACCACCTTGTCCTGAGTCAAAGAGCTACCTGAGTCACCTACAAAAAGCATAACCATAGAATGTCCGAAACATAAGATCCAAAAATTAAACTTCTGCTGCAGTACTATAGAAAATTGGTAGGGGGCCAAAATATGATCTCATTGGCAGGTAAGATCTACATTGTAACCCCACATCATATGCTTTGAAGTACATGACATTGTATTTCTAAGTACCTTTGCCATCGGTAAATCTTGGTCTATCTGAAAAGATATCTCGGTTGTTGATCAGAGCCTCTTGAATGGTGTCGATGCCATTGATAACAATGACAGGCGCGGGACCGTAGAAAATGGTGAAAACAGCACCATATTGCTGAGCCCACTCCACATACTGTAGGTGTGCCGAGTCCTAAAAACAACAAAATTCAAGGAATTAAAGTAACTTATTATGCATAATCATGGTTTGAAAGATTAATCTTTATATTATGCAGAATTCTAACCCTAAGAAGCCGTATGCATGATTATGCATAATTCTGCAAACTTTATGCATGATTATACATGATCCTTCAAATACTTAATGCATATCTGTGTGTACATGTAGTTATGCATGATCAGACTAATCCCAGGGGGTCATCAATTGGTGCTTTAAACATATTCTTAACATTGTTTTACCAAACATGAGATATGGGTCTAAGGTTGCTGAAATGTGGGAGGCCACAAATTAAACTGGAATTCTAAAATGTAACCAGAGGGTAACCATACATGTAGCAATGTCAACGACTAGTAGTTTTCTACCATCACTTCCTGGTGTTAATATGGCTTGTTGTCAGACCCATACAAGATCATACAACATTTGTAATCTATTCATCCTTACAGGTGTATAAAACGTCAAGTTGTTTTTTTATATATATGTTTAAAAAAGCCTTTTAAGATGTCATAAAAGAAACATTGGAGCTTACATGACTCAGACTTAAGAGGTTTCCAATGAGCGGCCATGGGCGTGGTCCAGGGGGCAGGTTTCTGGGCGTCTGGAACAACTTGTACAGCAACAAAAACACAAACACAGCCAAAAAGACTGTGGTAAAGTTAGTGTACTCATGAATCACTGTTGTAATCAGCTTCAAAGCAGACATCGTGCTTGTCTTCTGACTGCTCTCCAGTGCAATACAACTACTACAACTTATAAGGTCAGAGTGTAAAGTGCAATGACCTTGGCCTACCTTCAAAGGCTATTCCATTGTTATACAAAAGGGGTGTTTTTCATTTATACCCTCTCACCGCAGGTTAAAGATCTTGTCCTTGGCCTCAATTTTGTTCGACTTCCCTGTACTTAGACACTTAACTTAAATGGTCAAAATACATTGCAAACAAACAGTATGGATATCAATTCTAACGTAGATGTAATCGATATGCTATAGTCGACTAGTTCTCCGTTTACCTTTAGTTACTCCTTACAGCACTCTCCATCACTCCGGCTCCACACGCAGCACTTTCCCTTGTTCAGAAACCTTCACTCCGGAGGCTGCTCCACACTACGAAACAGCACTTCTCATTCTGATTTACTACTCCTCCACTCATCACTCCGGATCCACTCTCCGGCACTTTCCCTTCCAGTTCAGAAACCTCCACTCCGGGTCCTCCACACCGTACACTCAGTCATTCCGGATTAGTGCTTTTAGATCCTCACCGGCCAGATTACCGGCACTCCGGTCGATCGTATCCCCCCTTTCCCCGAGGCTGATCCTAGCCCCCGATCAGCCCACACACCTGACGGCATCGTAGTGCTCGCGGCCCGGTGTGTTAAGGTATGCCAGAACCACAGGACTGCCGGACTGGTCACCCTCAGTTGGCGGCAGACTCATGAACTGCTGGTTCGGCGTACTGGTGATGAGGACCACTTTCCTCGAGGTGTAATCCGCCAAGGCGATGGGCAGGATGTCGGTCAGGTCCGAGCACCAGTGGCCCTGCTGAGCCAGGCTGTTGACCTGCTGCTGAAAATTGCAGAAACTACCCGGGACGTAGAAGAAGTATTTCTCGGAGTGGGCGCGTATGTAGCGCACCAGGTCCTGGCGCAGCTGCTCAGCGGTGGTGTCGATGTGGGGGTCTCCCCTGCCCAGTTGCATGACGGCAGCGGAGAAAAAACCATCCCCGTTGCGGGGCACCGGGTCTAGCTCATATCCTGCCTGGGCGAGATTTGTGAGGAGGACCTCCTCCCTGGTCTTCTCGATGAACACCGTCTGCCCGCCTGGTAGTTTAAGCGGTACAACGACGAGATCCAGGGCTGATCCGCTCTCTGACCATCTCTCTGACCTACTCTCTGATCTGCTCTCTGGTGTACTAGAAGAGACACAGCAGCTGCTGACGTCCTCCAGTATCAGGTCTGCCTCCACAGGTTTCAGGGCTGGGACAACAGCCCTCTCTCGGCCGGTCTTGTTGGCAAGGTTCAAACACTTCATCAGGCTCTTTCTTGCCCTTCTTGCCCGTCCCTTGACGTGTGTATCGAACCTGCATTCACAGAAAATATCCTAACCTCGTGCGTCTATTCAAGTATGTAGGCTTTTCAGTGATCGTCTTGTGAATGAAGGAAACACAGAAGAAAATGGACAGAAACGTAGAAAAGTGAATCCTACGATAGCCCAGTATAATAGAGGAGACCGTCGAAATAAGTTAAATATTACATTACATATGACATATACACAGCAATGCTTTACTATAAAGTCTAAAAACAACAAATGTTTATACCTTCGGCAACCTTATTACAGCCAAGGACTACTAATACTACTAAAACAGAAACGCAAACTTGTCAAGTATGTAAGGAGGCAACAGGTGGAACGACATTGGCACCACTGGTTTTGTCGAACAACAATCATGCAAAATTGTAAACATCCCTAAATCATTGAAACTACAACAACGTCAGTACAAGTTGCGCATAGTTTGCAATTGCCTGTGTATGTAGGAAGCATACAATGCTGACAGAAATTTCCGTCAGGTGATTTGTATTCAATTCAAAGTAATTTTTGCTCGTCCGACCGCCGCTTAGCATGGGGCTCCTCATCGGTTTTCAAATGCGTCTCTGTTTATAATCAATTTCAACATAGCTGTATCGTCACCATCATGCATGGTTTCATCAGGTTGGCAAATCAACAGATATCGGAGTTCATTTCTTTTTAAACTGCCAAAGGCAATTAGCTGCCAACATTTCGGTTTGGTTCCTATGTATCTTTGTACAGTTAGCTTTGACTCGTTCTACTTGACGGCAAGAAGTAGAACCAGTATGAGGAAAATGCGAGAAAAATACCAAAATGTTGGCATTTTCTTTCTTTTGTTTTTATACATAAAACAAATCTACTATCCATATATCATTCTGAGTTTTATGCACTATGTCTGAAGAAGTTATGTCTTTCATCTTTGTGCATTCCAAGTTGAGAGAAACCAAAGACATCGTGACATATCGACAGTGGACATGGAGTTTGTGCTTAGAACTTGGAAACCCTGGTAGTCATGTTGTTCACTTAGTTTCACTTACCATGTCCTCTTGCACTGAGGCACGACTTCGAAGTTCACTGGTTGAACCCGCGACTGATTGCAACCACCCATGGCTGTATATCACTTGTCACTATCTGCGCTTGAAATCGAGAATTTTCGAAATACAAATGTATGTATTTCACTAACACTCTCTGTGCGTCGCTCGTTGTGTTTACTCACACAATCGCGCTGAGTTGTGATGACGTTCCACGGAAACGTTTGTGACGTTCCAGAACAGCTTTCAAATAGCGCGAAATTCCCATGATACTTTGCGCACTCCGTAGGCCATTCCCAAACCAAGAAGTCATGGAATACATAATTAAAGTATAATACGTCTGCAAAGAGTTAGACGTTCACTTCTGTTTCCAATGTTCTTGCGATCGGGTTCGATGTATAATACTCCTATGATTGCCTACCTATGTGTAGGTGACAGTGTGTAAAAAGAAATACAGCGTCGTGGGATAACCACCTTATTACAAATCGCTCATGAACAACCAGTGAGAAAATGTTATACAGAAGTTTTTCCTGTATCTTGTTTTGTTTTGCCTCGTCAGCTGAGATCTTGGTGTTCTTTTAATATGCGATCAAATCGCTAGGCGTCCAAACGATCAGCAGGCAATTCCATTCTGAGCTGCACTTCATCACAATTTCGCTACGAAGCGTGCATGCACTCCGGATTTTTTCACTGCAAACTTGTTTGACAAAGACCATTGATGTTCACAGAAACCGTGAACTCATTTTTGGACCTACTCCAAAGTCAAGTTGTTTTACAGTCCCGTCTCTAATCCATTGGGTATAGAGGATTAAACTAAAGCCATTAACTCGCCTGAACCTGACCTTGGTGATTAAGGACATCTGTTCCAGCTAGCGCATCGGTTAGGGTCGTGAACTTGGAAATGTTTCGTGATGTCAACAACGTGTTTGCGGACATACACCATGGCAGTATCAAAACGATCCATTGAAATTTACCCTTCGTACATGTGCATGGTATGTACATGATATTGATTAAGATGGTCTTGCTACGCCATCGCCACGAACAAAATAGAGACAAGTTGAGTTTATTTTGCCTTCATTAAAACCACTTTTCAACCCTCTTCTGCAGGAAGAGGTGAATATCCACGGAGTGACGTCATCGGGACTGGGCAAAGCCCTCCAGTTTGTATCCACCACCAAACTGGACTTGAGTCTGGACACAGTACAGGACATTCTGTCCACTGCCTCATACCTGCAGATGTCCGCTCTATCACAGCACTGCAGCAGTCATCTTAAGTCTGTACTGGACATAAACAACTGTCTAACCGTGTATGACATCGGTCAGGAGTTTCACTTGGATGACGTGTGCACCTGTGTTGAACCCGTCCTCAAACAGAGTTTTACCGACGTCTTGGGTTCAGAAGTTCTTGTCGACATTCCCTTCAAGTTGTTGCTGTCTATACTGAGCAGTGATGAAGTTTGTAATTTCCTTGTTTCAATTTTGTTGCACAAAGGCCACTTGTAAAATGCTAAGTTCATCAATAATTTTGATATTGATCAAACATAATAAAAGACATAATTCTGTATTAGATTTGCAAATCAAAGTCAGGATTGCGTCTTGTAAAACTGCACAGACAAGGTTGTCCTGCATATAACATCCATTGAAATTAATCCACCGGGTTACATATAAATCCGCCACTTTGAAAAACAGTGGGTTTGAAAGATCTCTAGTGCAGCGCCCCTTTCTAGTGCATTACACTGGGAGACGTTGGGTTAGAGATCTGTTTGGACGTAACTTTTCAGAGTGGCGGGATTATGTACCCTGGTGGAATTATGTTAGTAGCTGTTACATCAACTATACGAGGCATTCACCGTCATGCTAATCAAATATTCTTGTTTTGTTAACAAGTTGCTGGTCGCTGAAAAGGATGTGTTCAACGCGGCCTGTAATTGGCTGTATCACGACCGCAAGGGTCGCATGTACCAATCAGACGACATTTTACAAGCGGTCCGTTTCCCTCTGATGACGCGGTCGATGTTGGATAACATCAGCAGATCCCCTGTATCACGTGACTATCCTCAATGTGTGGAGTTACTGGCAGAGGCATTGAACTACCACACAGACATCTACGGCCAACCCCTGCGGCAAAGTCCGCGGACAGTTCCCAGAGGAGCCTCATCGCATGTCTTGGTAGCAGGAGGGTTAACCTGGGAACTGTCCCATGATGCCTACAGTAATATTCTCTGCTATAATATTGAAGCGATGTGCACTTCAAGTTGGGAGGTGTTAACCAGTATGCCAGGTACTTGTTTTGCACAAATACATTCAGTACCTAATCCTTGATTTCTGATTTAAATATATTGTCATGGAAAATAGAAGGGATTTATTGGTTTCACTGCAGTCCCACAGCTGATATAGAAAGAAGACGACTTCGTGCTGACCTCTGATATTTGGAATTTGACTTTTAAACCAAACTTGCATTTGTGACATAACTTTTCACCAAGTTTCAACTAAATCTTATGTTTCTGGGAATTAAAGACCAAAAATTGTGGACATTGTATGCTAGTTTCTTTTTCCTCATATTTCAGGAGAAATTTTACGTTCTGGACACTCCGTGGCAGTAGTTGGAAACTTTTTGTTCCTTGCTGGCGGCTTAGGTGGGCAATCATTGGAAATCCTGAACACTGTACATCGTTACGACCCACGCACCAACCACTGGCTGGAACTGTGCAACATGAAACAGTCACGGATGCAGTTCTGTCTCGTCCCATTTGGAGACAGCATCTACGCAGTGGGAGGTACCAGTTTTTTTGGTTCAATTGAAACCTTCCTTGTACATCTAATCCAAAAATCTTGATAGCACTTTCTTCTGTACAGTGTCTATAATATATTTTACCCTAGTTGTCTGTGTTACAACACTAAGCCATATTTGATTTCCTGAACGAGACAGCAATGTCATCACTCGGCATTCTTTTAACTAGTATCATCAAATACAACTATAACGTTAATGATATCATGATTAGGTGTTTCTAATTCTTTCGCCAATCTATAGGACTCAACATGCAATGGAGACTGGACACTGTGGAACGGCTCGACATAAAAGCGAACATTTGGAGCTACTGCAGCCGTCTCCCGCAGCCCTGCAGCGGCCATGCAGCAGTAGTCTGCAGCAGTCACCTGTACGTGTGCGGGGGAGTCAGCACTGCAGGCGGTGTGCAGGACCTGGGGGCGTTCCTAACACAGATGGTGCGCTATAACCAGGAGGAGGACAGCTGGACGCTGATGTCTCCGATGGCGATCGGGAGAGCCTTCCACTCCATGGGTGCTGTCAGTGGTGCTATTTATGTTGCAGGTGAGTTGTAATGAACACTGCTTCACCTACGTCTTGTGTTCTGAAACGTCTTCTGTCAGAGCAAGATGTAACGTTGGGTAACATAAATTCGGGATTTTTCCGATAATGGTTGACTGAAATCAATCTAGCAGAACAATAAACCCCTTTTTTCTATTATTCTGTCAGTATCATGTACTATCTTTGCACCAATCATATATATGGTAGATTTTGTCTCTAGTCGTGCTGACACCATAATATTTCAACTTGAAACTACCGTCCGCCGCACGCACAATGACGGTGCTGTCGGACGGGGGTGAACATTAATTCGGGAGAGAAGATTCGTCTTGAATATCTTACCGCTAATTACATTTTATACAGCAGCTATTCGTTCCATCCTTGGCTTGAGGAGAGTGCTATGGATATAGACGTGTCCAAGTAAAAAAAATACACGAAAAAACGGCCGTACCGCACACATCAGGCCTCCGGGAACAACCCGTGTGTTGAGTCGGTAGAACGTTACTCAAAGTCGATCCCCACCGTCATGGAAAATTGTACATTATTCATCGGGGCGTTAGCTGGATGCCGTAGAAATGGTAATACTACTATGTCCATGTGTTTCTGCTTGTGCTAAGAGCAAACTTTGAGGAAAATATCGCCATCAGTCCACTATCACACACAACATTTGGACAAAAAAGTGTTCCTCGCAAACGTTTGTCGTCTGCTGAATAGCAGGATTCTGGGTAACGAATAT
Source organism: Branchiostoma lanceolatum (assembly GCA_035149815.1). Classification (NCBI taxonomy): domain Eukaryota; kingdom Metazoa; phylum Chordata; class Leptocardii; order Amphioxiformes; family Branchiostomatidae; genus Branchiostoma; species Branchiostoma lanceolatum. The sequence goes on along the minus strand of CM068871.1, from coordinate 14,112,217 downwards.
GGCGGCGGGAAAATTCACCGTAGTGCCGTAGCCATTGGTTGTAGCAACAAAGAGGCGTTTTGATGATTAATCACACTTAGAGTCCAGTTGTAGGTTAGCAAAAGAGATTCTAATAAGTTGTATTGTAAATGATTGTGTTGAGCAGGAAGCGGATGTGACATTTGTCTTATAAACCAGCGAACAACTATGTGTAGTATAATTCTCCCACGAAGCCCTCAGACTGTGACAATAAGGGACGGAGAGTTTTTGACGTAGCCAACTTCTAATGCATGGTTATCGAAGCTTTTTAGACAGTGTTCTGAATACGTTAGTCTGTCAAGTTTGCATTTCTAGCGGTATTACTGATGTTGCAGCTAGCACATATCCCTAAATACCACGTTTTCGAAAAATCCCGAATTTAAGTACCCCACGAATTTATGTTACCCAACGTTAGAAGGGCAAGAATGATTTCCAAAGCTAAAGAGATGTCTTATAAGACTATGTTACTGTTCTGACTAATGTTATGACCAGAACATGTTATCATGGAAGCTCATCTGTGTTGGTAGTAATCATAGTATAAGGCTACATTTTCTTCTGTCACAAAGGGTACACAACGAAGGATAAAATTTTAAACAACCACTGTCGCCTTCATCAGGATAACTAATGACCAATCACTTCTGAATGACATGTTGTTTTCAGGTGGAGGAAATGCACTACTCCGGGGTACCTTACTAGACGTGTCCGCCATTGAAAAGTACAACCCGACAACCGACCAATGGAGCATGGTGAAGACTATGGCCACGCCCAGATGTTACATGGGCGTGGCAACCACACCCACAGAGATTTTTCTACTGGGTGGACAGAGCACGTGGGAGGGGCTATCACAGACTGTTGACAGGTACAGGCCAGAGGAAAACCAGCTGGAGGAAGCTGAAGACATGCGGCTGCCGGAGCCTGTATATGAGACTGAATGCTGTGTTCTGGTACTTTCCTTGGTTAACAGAACTAGAGTGAAGTTTGGTAAAACTCAAAGATTATGAAAACAAGAACTTCAGAGGATGTCTATCATGGGATCGATGGTTAAACTGATAGTATTGAAGGACTAGACATATATTGTCTATATAATCTTTGATGGGATCCGAAATGTACTACTTTGTGCAATCTAGAAGCTACATTCAATTTGTTAAAATCTGCATTCACCCTGCATATTTTACCTAATGGTACCATGGACAGATTTGAATATGATCTATGCACCTACAGCTGACTAAACATTTGTTATAACAAAAATATGAAACCAAGGAATAATGATATATCTTTATTTAACCCTACACCAATGCAACATACACTAGTGGTCTTCATGTCCATAAGAAAGAGTCTATAATTGTGCGTTAAGTACAGTGTCCTCGTTCAAGGTTCAAGTACAGTGTAGTATTGTATTCATGATGGTTTTTGATACATTTTTTGTCATGATAATGCAGCTAGATAGTATCACAATATATTTTATCATTACAATGTATGTGACATTACATTGTTATAACAGGTACACTATAAGACCTTAAGTTATATGACATTGGTGTTACTGATCTTTACTACATTAGCCCTTGCATATACTGGATTGTTTCAAGGTTATAAAAGATCATATAATACGTTTCTTAATCTTATCAAAATAACCTACAGAGTGTTGCGATAAATAGTTGGTAAAGCATCACATATAGCAGCTTCCCAGCAAATGACAGATTCTAGAGGAAACTGTCCTTAGCTTACATTGGGTCTATATGATATAATAATTTTAACCCTATAGTCAATATTTAAGCATATACAGTATGTATATGGTAATCAAGGCTGGCCCTACATTCACTTTGTCAACTAAAATGACATCAACTAGTGTCTAGTACCAGAGTTATCAATCAAGGAAGTACCAGAGTTATCAATCAAGGATTGATGTGTTCACAAATTCATATTTTCCGAGACCCATAGTAGAATGGAACTCGTCGTCAAGTACTGTAGGAACATCTTCACTAGATAGCTTAAAGAACGGTTGCAGTCAGATGTGCAAAAGTTAGGTGTGACAGGCCGTTCAGTGTAATAGAACCAGCTGCTCCCGCGCTGCATGCCTGCAAAGCTGGTATGTTATGTCGAAGGGCGGTTATACCGGCTATACAGATATTGAAAAGTTGTCACCACAATGAAATCCTAGTGAACAAAAGTCAATATCAAACTATCTTACTCAACTAGCATTTCTCTTTGGATATCTGGATTTAACAATAAAACAGGAATTTTCTGTGTTTGTAAATTTCCAATTTGGACATCTTTGGGACAAGCCAAACTTGTTTTGTTCCCAAAGGTTGATGTAAGTTTTCCCAATTCCTTTTTGAAATAAATCATGCTTCTTTATGCCTTTTAAAGGCTGGGACTACTCGATTGTAACTGCAAGCACCATGTCATTTACCGGCATTATTTTTTTTGTCATTTATAAATCATATCATAATCATTACATCATCTACAAATGTCTTTTATTGCCTACAGTACTAGTACCTACATACAAACATTGTTACATGTAAAAACAGTCATAATAGATGCATCACTGTCTATAAAAAAATTGAAAGGCATAGACTTGAATTCTTTTTTATACTTATCCCACTGATAAGAACTACTGTAAATGCATAAAGTTTGCGTGGTTTTGTTTCGCGGTAGGGAGAAATTGGAGTGTTTGTGGTGGTTCTTAAGTTTGCGTTTATAACAATAGTAGTGCTACAGTCATAGGTGGGCAGAAAGTTTTGCGGTGGTTTTAAGTCGCACTGAAAGTTCACCGCGAACATAAAACCACATTTCTGCATTTACAGTACCATAGTTAATGCACATTTTCTAGCTAGGTTGCGGAGGAGTGTAAACATTTCCGTTATGTCATGTCGTTATGAATGCTGTCCATGGACCTGGCTGCCTTTGTTGCCATGGCGACATTGACGGCAGCTTGGTATGCCAGTTGGGGTGGTCTGTCCTGACAGTCCACCAGGTCTGGTACCTGAAGTAGTCATGGAAACGAGTTTAAGATTAGAATAGGTTTCTCACTATGCCAATTACCTTCAACAAGATGGTTATGTTTTAGGTACCGTTTGTGTGTGTGCATGTGTATGTGTGTGTATGTGTGTGTGTGTGTGTGTGTGTTTGTGTGTGTTTGTGTGTGTTTGTGTGTGTGTGTATGTGTGTGTATGTGTGTGCCTGTGTGTGTGTGTGTCTGTGTCTGTGTGTGTGTTCTGGATCTGAATTGCAAATGGCCCCAGATTGTATGCTCACAGTCAGAAAATGTTTTGACTATAACAGTATCATAAGGAACATCAGCCAACATTTTTATTATGCTCTAACTCTACCAACCAATCAGTAAGATTGGTAGCATCATTAACATAAAATGGCTTAAGAAAACTTACCTCAGCAGATTGAACAAGTATAGCTCCAGCTTTCTTCAACTTTGTCTTCGTTTCCTTAATCCCTTCTTCAGACACCCCGCAACATGCGTCTTCAATAAGAACAGTCCTAAACCCGTGTTCGATTGCATCCATGGAGGTAAACTCTACGCAGACATCCGTGGCGATGCCGCAGATGTAGACATCCGTGATGTGCCTTTTTGCTAACTCAGACACCAGAGGCGTGGAGCTCTTCTTCATGTTGTCCCAGAATGCCGAGTAACTGTCCACATCTGGGTCCAGTCCTTTCCTTATAAGGATGTGATCTTCTACCACCTGTTAATCATAGAGAGGCGTGTCAGTCACCCTGAGGCACACACAGTCACAGGCTAGGTACAAGTGGATGTAGCAGTAGCCTCTTTCACAGACATTGTAGGAAAACATTTTTTGGGGAGTGGTGATTAATGATTTTCAATATAGGTCTGGTTTTCTAAATGCCGGGGGAGATCGTTTATACACCTCTGGAGGTACTCCGAGAAGGTCTGTGAAGGATTCTAATGTTACAGTAGCAGCTGTTTTTTTAACCCTTTAAAAGCAATTTCTGTTTACTATTAATAATGTTAAAAGTTTACTTAATTAGATATTTTTAATACCTTCAGATCCCGATGAAGCTCAGCTCCATGGCTATCCTGTACACAGTGAGCAGGCCACAGCTTCTGTTCAAACTTGTCAGGACGAGCAAATACCACTGTGTCCATGACTTGGGCATTGTCAGCTTTGATCTGAAATGCAAGGTTAAAAGTCACATTCTGTGCATGTATTATGTAACACAACACACACACACACACAAACAAACAGACAAGGAGCAAGGTGAGCATTAATGTAACAGTTATTGGTGATACAAGGAGAGAACTGGCAACACATCTGGATCCATTCCCCGATTTAGCATAAACTACTGATAGTCATTTAGCCTGAGTACCAGCCTCCGTAGTGACCGCTGGCTAAAAAAAATTCGCTTGCTAACCAAATTTTTTTGAGCCAGCGGTCACTACGCAGGCTGGTATTCAGGCTAATAGTCGTTATTATGTTGAACAGATACGCATTCTGCTGTCTAATATCATTACATTTTATGATCTATTTTTCATCTTGTGAACATGCTCTCCTACTTACTTTACTGGTTTCATGTATCTCCCTGAGTTGAACGTTGTCCACAAAAGAGCAGTGATCAGCTGGGTGCCAGTCTGCCGTGTACACGACCGCGTCGAACGGCACGGATTCCAGCAGACGGTTGATGGTGGGGATGATGACGCTGCCATCCTCATGGGCGGGGCAGTTGCGCACGGCCAATGAACCCTCGATAAAGTCGTTCTGCATGTCCACCACTATGAGGGCAGATTTGCAGTCTAGTACCTGCAGGGCACGGAACAAAACAGACTTAGTTTGAATCCTAATTGTATTCTGGATCCACGCTTCAAACAATACAACTGTTACAACACATGGACAATGTGTACCTTAAAATTTCTTGACTTCATCATAGCAATATCATAACATCTGTAACTGTAAAATCAGTTTGACACGTCATACTAGTACCTGTATCATCAAGATCAGCACCGACAAACAACAATTTAGTGAACATTGCTTTTTTGTTGTTGTCATATTTCATTCAGCTTTTCTTAATTTTTGAAGAGCTTCTGTTCCTCATATTGGTTCATCAGATCGGGCACTTACAAAATGGCTAATATATTTGCTGGCCAAAGCAAACGACAAGAAGTACATGCAGTATGAACCTGTAAAATACCGCTTACCTGTCTAAGCCAGTAAAACCATGCTGTCTTAAACTCACTGAGGTCAAGCTTTTCATCCTGAAAAAGAAAGAAAAAGACTAACAATAGGTACTCATTGAAAACCTCCAGTGCTTGTCAGTTTCATTACAGGGGTGACAGTAGAGCTGATTCACTGAAATGTTACTAAAATGCAAAGTTCTGTCAGTAGCTGCTCAGTTACTGACAGCTGTATTTCATTACTGATAGTTTGCTAAGGGAATTATGAAGCAATGTCTTTTTCAAGGTCACCCTTGCAAATAGTGCACAACGGAGCAACTTATTATAATCCAAATTTTCAATATTTTGACATTTTTATCTTGATCAATAGCTGCTATAAGCCTTAATTATGGTAATTATGGTAAGACTCGTAATTACCTTACTAGAATACTCCTGTGCCATAGGTCAATGTAATATGCAAAGCGACAGTATAACATGTAGCTCTATATTGTATACTGACACTTGCTGAATGCTGCAATTCTACTGCAAAAGTATCTGTATCTATACAGCCGGTATAAGTATAACCGCCCTTCGGCATAACTAACATCACCAAAGTAAGATTTGAATTTCTCAATCACCTTGTTTGTGTCTAGGAGTTTGAATATCCTGTCTGTTTGTTCAATGGAAAGATTGTAGTTCTTCTTGCTGTTGGACACAAGTTCTCCACATATGTCATGAAACTCCTTGTTGTTCAAGAAACCATCCCTGCAAAACATAGCAAATGTACACAACATGGGACAGATCATCTTCATCATCATCGGTCGGCTAGTCTAGCGCCTTCGGCAAGTGACATGGTAAACATATGCTCAGCAATCTCTCCCCCCCCATCAAAATTTCCTGTCGCTGAATGAAATACTGACTCAGTTGTAAAACACACTCACTATATACGTTACAGCAAGGGCTGCAAAAGATGTTAGTGACATTATCTCCTGTTTTCTACATCACCAAGTTTTAGTGAGTTGTCCTGTGAACTAATTTTGTTAGTATACATGTTGTACATGCTAGACTCCCAAAAACAAACAAAATGAATGTATCTACAAACAAGCCTAAATTATCATCTGCTTGTAAAAACGGTTTCTCTAAAGGAGGGCATCAGCGACAAATCAGGTGCTAACTTTTGTGTGGATGCCAAAGTGCAATTTGCACTACATGCAGGTAGCTGAGTGCCAATAGAGGTTTCTCTTGGGATTTATTGCTCATCCAATATTACAGGCCATAGACGATTCCACAAGCCATTAAAAGGATTACGATTTGAACCGGTGTTAATTATTCAAGCTGTGGGAATTTAGGCTGAGGCAGAAATGTTGAAGCAATGTCACTGGAGATGTAAAGAGAGGGAATGCATTATTTTTACAGGGAAGGACTGATGGAACTCTGTCACAGATGGACTGAAATCACTGAAAAATGATGCAACAGTTGGCAGTGTGTGCTAACGTTACTTAAATACCAAGATTGGTTCATATGTATTTAATACTTAGTTTTCCTGAAGACTTCTTTTTTCTTTAACAGGGTAAATACTGGTAACAAAGAAGGCTTTTAACTGCCTAAGAAATAATGGAATCTCTATTAACATTGATTAACATTGTAAATATTGACACTTGTCTTGCATAAACATTTACTTATAACGTTAAGGGATATAAATTATGCCATCGTTACGTTGGATAGGAAAACTCGCTGGTACAAAAGGAAATAGTGAAAGCGACTACATAACAGTTAAAACAAAGTATATATAGAGTTTATAGCCCTTTCCTGTCTCGATATAATGATTATGGGGGTGGGGGGGTGGCGGTGCCAGGTGGGGCTGATCCTGTCTTGACACGTCATAATTTTTCGTCGATCATATTTCAGACAAAGTACTAAAAGACCTCTTCGGATGGTCCGAGAAACCAGTAGCAGCTTAATATCCTGGTTGACATCATGACCTAAATATGTTTACTATCTTGGCAGTTAACTGCAATCAATGTGCGACATAATTTTGGCTCGGATATGCGTCTCCGGAAGGAACCCCTTCCTCGGCTGTTGCCACTTACGACGACCAGAGCAACAGTACTCACCTATCCTTGTCGAAAGCACGGAAGCACAGCTCACATTCTCTCACATTTTCAGCCGTACGTTTGCGGAAAACCTCTGTTTTTCTGTACCGTTCAAAAGACGGCGTCTGTGCCTCCCCCATGTCTACTGCTGCCCCAGCACCGATCGATTGTGTCAACAACGTCTCACGTGACCTGCGACCCAGCTGGGCGGTCGCTGGGCAACGGGCAACGCCCTCCTGGCTTTGGGGGCTGGGATGATGAAAATAACTTTTCTCATTCTTTCCTCAACACCTCTGTGGTTTTCTTCCTAGAACTGTGATAAATTTGACTAGGAGACAAAAATGCTTTTGACTGAATCTTGAAAGGGTTAACGTTCCACACCGCAGGGATCACCGTGCTTACATTGTCATTGATTTACACGGCGACAGGAATCAAGAACTGGAAGTTTATGATTTGTAAGATTCGATGTTCAATAACATCAGAAGCTTGTACATTTTGTTCATTGTATTTTGGTGTCATCAACACGACAGTCCTTGCTCAGTTCGACCTCATGGTTAACATTATGTTACATATGTGTAATTCATCATTTTACATTTCAGTCCACAGGCCCCACTGACTCGATTTTGTGTACGATATCCTCTGAACAACTCAAGCCTACAAACCCTATCATAGCCTGATCTGCAGTACCGCTTCCGACCGCCTCCAGAAAAGTGGTTAAAACGACCGTCAAATTGCCAAATTTCTTTTCGGCTGGAATGGGGATACCGGAAAAGGCTCGCAGAGGGGTTTGAATTTGTTGCCATTCAAAATTATCATTGTTATATTCAAACTATTTCACAGGCAAAACCGTATTATTTTAGGACATGTCTCCTTTACAATTTACCAATATTGTATATATTGAGTGTATATCTCAAGTAAACTGTCAAATTCTGAAGGACTGCCATATCCTGATTTAATTATCTTCGCCGAGAAGATTATGCTTTCGGTTACGCCAGCTGCAGGTGGGTCTGTATGTATGTCGAGAGCATAACTTGAGAAACCTATGATGAATCTTCATAATTTTCGGTAGGTTTGTAGTGGTTGTGCAAAGGAAGGTCAAGTTGAAAAAAAATCGTTTTCCAACATCACTGCAGCGGAATTTGCATGTTTGTGTGTTTGTATGTAGGTAAAAAAAAAAGTGACGGAAACGTTGATGGATCTTCATGATCTTTTGTAGTTGTGCAGCGGTCAGTAGCCTCTCAGAAAATTTGCAGCTAAGAGTAGAGTCACAAACCTCCATTGGTAAACAGTAAAGGAAACATACATGTATGATGATCATAAATGACCACTTATGCAATTCTGTCGTTTGTGAAAAGTCCTGAATATTATCAATCTAGAGTTCAAACGGTCAGTTTTGAGTTCAAGGTCAAAGAAGCCTGGAAAATTAAAACCTCTTTACGACCCTTCTGCGATTTCCCCATTCCCGAAAACACCAAAATTTGGCAATTTGACTGCCTGCTTTGTCATACTGTTCCAATTTGTAAAAATGTGAAAATATGCAAGACATTTGGCCTAAAGACAGAGAAAACTTTCTCAAAATGATCCAGACGTCTTCACATTCATTTTGAAGGACCTTTCAAGACACGCGAGTTGACATAGAGGACCATTTTCTAGACCCGGTTCCCGGGAAGGAGCCTGTGTAACCTCCATGGCCGCCTGTCGAAGCGCCTCCTATATTCATGAGCCAATAGCGTTTCATATTTCGTATTGACCCACGTACGAGTTGTAATCAAATAGCAACATAGGTTTATTTAGATAGCCAAAACTCCTTAAAGAATGCCAGATACATATTACAAGTGGCAGAAGAAATGTAGGAGGTAATGTGCCTGAAAACGTGTCCCTCCGGGTGACTTTCTCGGAAGTCGCGGCGTCTGGAACCGCCACACGACGGGCACAGCAACCTCCTCTAACGCCTTTCTTGTGGAATAATTGTCGTTCTTAATCTTGTAATTGCATCTTACAAAAAATCTGTATGAACAGATAAATCCCATCCGCCGATGGATCAAGAGGTGTTTTGTTGACCGTTTACGTGTTTTTCAAAATATCTATATTATATCATTAATTATGATGTAGTAAAGAAAGTTGCTTTGAAGCATCTTATCTATCATAATATGACAAAACGGTGCAACAGTCAATACTATGGTGGCTATCATCATAATTTATTCATGTGATATGGCTTTTAACTGATGCATGTAGATGCTTTATCGGAAAATGCATTCTATATGTGATATAATAACATATATTGTAATAGATGATGTACTTGTTTATCCGATTAGTTCAGTGGTTATTGTTTCTGTTATTATTATGCTACACGGATGTTTAATAAACAAGGCTTCATATTGGACCACAAACAAAACCTTCATTGTTAGAGAGCTTACAGAGACCTAGTCCCAGTCTTCGGCGATGACAATTCTTTGTTAAGCTGTTCCTATAGGGGGTGACAGCTATCAAGTGTGTCAAGACGTACTCTAAACCTGACAACGTAACAAGGGCATGGTTGTTCTTTGGCTGTAAAGTCGGAAGTTTTCTTAAGTTATATCAGTGTGGAAACAAGTATCCTATTACGGTAGAATAAAATTTTTGTAAACAACAGTAAATACTATACTTTCTCTATTTTTTTTCAACCTTCTAGTTTTTGTTTTCCCCAGCAGTGCTTTAATATACTACCTACATTCTTAAAAGGAATCGACCCGACAAGCCAACCACATGAAGCCAAGTCATCTTGTCAGACTTACTGTACTTTTAACACATTTGGTAGCTGACATTCTTTCAGAACAACATACCCAAGAATTACCCACTCATGGTCTGGGGTAGCCCTATAATCCCCCTTACTATGAACATTTTGTCCGTGGTCAATATGGTGCCCTGTTTATAAACATCAGCGCAACATCAGCAAAATTGATAAACAGCAATGTCTTCTATGGCACTAGCATATCGTTAAGTAATATAAATTGCGTATTGAATACATTTACCCGAAGAAAAAAAGCTTCATGTACCTGCTTTAGCTATCAGCTTTATCTAGATGAATAGATTTTGATAATTACAACCATGGCATTTTCAGTGGCATCTTGAAGTAGTCCAAACACCTCATAGCATTTTCTATGGAAATTGGATCTATTGATCGATAAACAGACATAAACACCGCTCTATTTGTTCAATGTCTTCTTGTTTCATAAATTACGCGTACGATAGACACTTGGATCTGGTAATCCATGAGAAAGTATTGATTTACTGGTAACATAGACTTGACCACTTCTATTGGTGAAATGCGAGAGAGACATATAGTTTATGACCTAATATCCCATTGTATTTTCGGGGAAATGTCTAAGATATCGCAATACCTGTTTTAACATTGTCGCAGTTTCAAGTTCAAGGTCAAATAAGCCTCAAAACTTCAAACCCCTTTGCGAGTCTTTCGCGATTTCCCCATTCCCAAAAAGACCGAAATTTGGCAATTTGAGGGCCTCCTTTGTCAATTTTCTTAATACGGCCGGGAGCGGTACTGCAGATAAGGCTCCAATAGGGTACATACTCCCGTCTCATGAAATGCGAAAATATCCAAGGTATTAGTCTTAAAGCCAGTGAGCACACGACCAAACAGTATTTACACAGGTTTAGAATGACATGCAAGACTGTTCAAAACACGCGCTGGCATAGAAAGAGTGGATTCTAAGTGCGTGCGTTGAACTCATGTCATATTCGCCGAAGCGCCTCCTATATTCAAGTCTAGTCCGTAATGAGTAACTTTAGGGTATGTGTGGCCGTTGAATAAACTATTCATTCACTCATATGAGGCTAGGGTACTGCAAGGCTAATAAGCGGAAAAATTCTAGCAATTTCGAGTAAGCAACTCGCTGTGGTACAAGGACGCCACTATTACTTAGCGGAATGAAGTAGAACTGCAACTAAAACTGTCAAGGCAGCAGAACACAGTTTTTCGCCTTTGGGGATTTCTATAGTTAAGGTCCACAACATGCCCGACATCGATACCGATGAAATTACAGTAGGGTACCCTAAAATGTAATTGATATACTGAATTCGAGGTTACAATCGATAAAATAACAGTAAACGAAAAAAAAGTTATGGTTCTGTTACATTTTGACGCCCTCTGCCTACTCACCCCAGCAGTCAGCTGTAAAGGTCCGCCCATTCGTACGCCGACTATCCAAACTTCATAATCTTATTCGCACGATCCAAGAGCCGACTTATTGTACTACCGTACAGTAAAGATGATGCCTCGCTAGCTTTCACGGTAATTTTTTTACAAACTGTTCAAAGATTTCGGACGTACTATTTTCTATATCGCTCAGGCGCGGATACATACTGTATTGTCCGGTCTCAGGGTAATGTGAATGCTGATTGGTTCTCTTGATATACATACGGATAACACTCACGATATTACCGCACATCAGATACTGTTGTATGCTGATTGGTCCATGTAGAATTTTTGACCAATCAATGTGCAGCTATTACATTTTGGCGCCCTCTGCCTACTCACCCCAGCAGTCAGCTGTAAAGGTCCGCCCATTCGTACGCCGACTAACCAAACTTCATAATCTTATTCGTACGATCCAAGACCCGACTTATTGTACTACCGTAAGGTAAAGATGATGCCTCGCTAGCTTTCACGGTAATCTTTTAAAAAACTGATCAAAGATTTCGGACGTACTATTTCTTATACCGCTCAGTCGCGGATACATACTGTGTTGTTCGGTCTCAGGGTAATGTAAATGCTGATTGGTTCTCTTGATATACATACGGATAACACTCACGATATTACCGCACATCAGATACTGTTGTATGCTGATTGGTCCATGTAGAATTTTTGACCAATCAATGTGCAGCTATTACATTTTGGCGCCCTCTGCCTACTCACCCCAGCAGTCAGCTGTAAAGGTCCGCCCATTCGTACGCCGACTAACCAAACTTCATAATCTTATTCGTACGATCCAAGACCCGACTTATTGTACTATCGTAAGGTAAAGATGATGCCTCGCTAGCTTTCACGGTAATCTTTTAAAAAACTGATCAAAGATTTCGGACGTACTATTTCTTATACCGCTCAGTCGCGGATACATACTGTGTTGTTCGGTCTCAGGGTAATGTGAATGCTGATTGGTTCTCTTGATATACATACGGATAACACTCACGATATTACTGCACATCAGACACTGTTGTATGCTGATTGGTCCAAGTAGAAGTTTTTGACCAATCAGTGTGTGGCAATCATGAAGCTATAGTCAATCTGTGGCATTTATTTCATTGACTGCTAGGGGTCGCTCTTAAATATCTAATGTAAAATCGTATTGCCGACATTACTTATGTGCCATTCTTTCGTAATCCGCATAGTGACGCCCTTGACACGCAGAGAGTAAGGGTGACGACTCGAGGATTGTCCGATTGCAGCCCTGTTTTCTATTGTTGAGCGGAGAGAAGTTGGGAAACTATGCAATAAAGGTAACTTTGGTGGCATAAAAAGGCTTTTATGGCTTCTAATCTTACTTCTTACCTAAGGAAAGGTTGCCTGGCGTCATGCAACTCATTGAAATCGTCTTGACTTGCCATGAACGTAGTGTTGATCCCAGCCGAGGCGCCTCTGTGTGTGTTGAACCGTAGATAATCCCATTTATCATTCAAGAATCAACCAAAAGACAATTGATTGACTTATTATTGATAAGTATGATCGAAAGTACCCTGTTCATACGTACTCGCCCTGGTGCTGATTCGACATCTAGCTGCAAACAGAGGCAGTCCGTCGGTTGATTGCAGTCGTCGCCCCCCTCCTCCCAAACAAAACCGTAACTAGTGTGCTGATTTATGTTAAAACTAGTCATCAAAAAATATTGAAAGTGATGATGAAATGGTATAGTCAATATATGATAAATCTCTATTCCATATCAAACACATTTTGAAAGACATAACGTTCGTACATGTGACTTATCCATACGGTGCTAGGTAATACCCAGACCTTTCCACCTTTGTCACTGAGGCGAGAGTAAATTCTTTCCGCTGCTTTAAACGAATGGATAATGAAAACAAAGTTCCCATAAAAATCATATGCATGGTAATAAGTAGGTCATCATGGCACATGTTGTGGCCCTTGCATCGATCAAAAGCGACCTCGATTAATCTCTTGCAGTACTGCACCAGTTCAACAACTGGTTGCTACAATGATAACATCAACCCATGTAATATTCCGCCAAATCACCTTCTATCAACGATCTAAAACGTCATGTGTGGATAGTGGTCAGCACCAGGGACAGGCTTGTTCACCTGTGTGTAGATGGTGGTCAGCACCAAGGACAGGCTTGTTCACTCGTGCGTGGAAAGTGTTCAGTGACAGGCATGTTTACCTGTAGGTGGATAGTGTGCAGTACCAGGCACAGGACAAGACATACTAGTCATGTTAAATACAGAACACATTGATTGCACAACCAGAGTTGGATTTGATTCTTGTGTATTTTATTCTACAAGTAAACCATTCTTCTATTTCCATTTCAAACTGTATACAATCAAATTTCATTTGATAGCACAACCAATATACACATAGGACTAACCCTACTTACATGTGGACGGCTATGGAATGGTCCATTCTTCCATGCGGAGGTAAAGACGGAAGTGAAGAAGTCACATTGTCACATCTATTTGTAAGTTACAAAAATAAGTGAAATAAAGGATGGCTTAATGCAAAGCAAATCATGGTACATTCTTCCCCAGGCTATTCCATTTCAGCTTTCAGGAGGGGTGTAATGGAAACTTTTCTGGCTCTTCTCACCCTTCCTCTTCAATTGCAGTAAAATCTATGTTCCTTTCCCCACATTTTATGATAGCATCTCACATTTTCAACATCCACCTCTCTTTAAGCAGTTAATAGAATAGCCGTAGTTGAAACTGACATCTCTGTATCATACATACATTAGTGACATCATTAGCTCAGTTAACAACCTACAGCAATGTCAATAAAAAGACATAACACTTCTAAAACACAAATAATTATTTCTGACAGTCGATATTTAGTAAGCCATAGTCAGTTCTAACCAAGGAGGTTACTCTGTAACAGCCTTACTCTTGTTCTAAGAAATGAACAAACTGTGATTCAGGTTTAATACTAATAGAAAGTTGGAATAGTGGTCAAAACTCCACAGCAAGCCTGTCATGTTTATGTTGCAACAGAAAGTAACTTATCTTTTAAAAACAATTTTAGATGGCAAAAAAACATTTTAAGAATGACTAGATACATGCATGCATTGGTCCACCTAACCAGTGCTCAAGACAATTTGAAATGACATCCCTTGCCGAGTACTCTTCTGCCAAGGCAACAAAATGTCCCCAATATAATTTCCTCAATTTTGGCAATGTTTAATAAGCTCTAACATTTGTGGAACCAGATCTTTATTTTGCTTCAAGCAGACGTGAAAATTCAACAACTTTGACAAAAAGTGAGCTTGAAAACCAAATACAGACCGATTTACAACTCCACTACAGTTTAATGTGTGTGGCCTTACTCTGATTGTAAAAAGCATTATTAGGAATCATTGCACATTTTCTGTTGTCAATATACAGCACAGAACTAATCTTAAGTCTTGTCTACAACATTCGTCATTACAAACAAGAATCAAAAACAATAAAAAGGAACACACAAATAGATTTTACACCTACATATGACCTACAAGACGGGGCATCTTTTAGCGATCTCTCTTTGAGAGGACTGTTAACAAAATTTGGATGTGTGGGGTTGCCAGTAGTACTCTAATACATTGTAGTTAGACTTAGACATTTTACTTTCAACTAACTTAATGTTCATCCTTTTGTTGTGACAAATTTGACATTGTTGGATATCTTGAAAGGAATGGGAAATTTGGGTTGATGTCTTTTTATATTCAAGGTCTAGCACCAAAGAAAGAGGAATCTATTCATCTGTCATATCATATATCTGATAGTGGTACTCATGGCGATGCTGCCTTTTGGTTACAAGTTGTTATTGGCGAGACAGACCAGTAGTATGTCACGGCTAGTTGGCCAAAAATAACACTTTCTTTGCATCTACATCTTGGGTACGGTTACCAGAATAACATACTTAATCAATATTTATAAAGACATTAAAACACATGCTGCCATCCTTTAACTGTGCTTAGTAAACAAGCAATAACATACAGGGCAGTAGACTAAATATACAAAGTTTTTGCCCTCAGGGCTTCTATGTTTACAAATTACCTGTACAAGGTACACTATATACTGGTATGATGACAAAACTACATTCTCTGCAATGACTAGTGTCCCTAACTCAAATATGTGCAAACTATTATAAATTTGGAGAAAACAGCATTGCATATCGTTTCAATCATTTCTACAACACTAATCACATTGTTGCTCGTATTGAATTATCAGTTAGCATTCATAAATAGTTTCATAATGCCAGTAAATCACTGGAATTTCAATATCCATCAGTTAGCATTGTAGGCATTTTAACATAGACATACTAGTATATCAATAAGTAAAACTATAGAAAACTTTGGCGACTTATCTGTGACAAGGTTTCTATTTCCACATGATGGGTGGCTAAACATCCTTTCAGAGATTATGGCAATGTGAGAATCAATGTTGATTACCTTACAAACCAAATATTACAAACTTCCACAGTGTTGATCTGCTTACAATTAAGAGGAATTACAACTTACTCTTAGAGGAATTCCAAATTTTGCTTTTGGTTAACAAAACTGTATTGACTATTGGAACTGTTAAAAAGAAAACAAAAACTATAATTCTATTACTCCTCAAAAATAACAGTCAGTAACTTATAAAGCACAAAATGTGAAATTTCTCAACTATGTTTTTCTACCATTGTATTGATAATTTATGAAATAAATATGAAAGAACTGGCCTAAGGGGAAGAGTTGCTTCCCTCTAACTGCCCAACTAAAACAAGGGTTTTGCTTAACTAGTAAACTGAAATGTTATATTTGAGGGCAAGGTTAGGTCAGAGGTGAAAGGTTGAGGTACATGTATGCTGTAGTCTCACCAAATTAATATAAAAAGCAATATGCAGTACCGGTAAATAAAAAAGAATTAATTATTTTCTCTGCAATAGAAATTTTCATTTTCCAGTTACTAGTTTATGTTACTAGTTTGAGTCTTGAGCTGCATGTTAAGCTAGTGGTTCTCTTACCCCCTTGGCAGGGATTAGGGCTCTCCCAGAATTTAGAGCAAGGTCTGGGGAGGGTGACACTCTGCCCCAAAGCATGTTTTGATGGATTTGCAGCAAATAAACCTATAACTGAAAAATGAAAAGGTGGTGCACGACACCATCATTCTGCTGCTTTTAAAGGGAAAGCTCTGAGGATTGAGTGGAAACTGAATCAGTGGCATTCTTCCATTTTAGCTCACAGTCTAGTCCTTACTAACAACCTTCTGGCTACCTGGGCTTTTTTGGCTGCATGTCACCCCCCCCCCCAAAAAAAAATCCCATGAAAATGTTGCAAGTTTCTGAGGATAAAACAGTGGTCATATTTTACAGCACTGCATGGAACAAACAGAATGAAATATCAACCTGTTATCTACATGAATTAGTATGTTCAGCTCTCTTTAAGGGGGCAACTAAGTACACTATATCTTATTTATTGTACATGCCTGCAAGATACAATGGAGAATATACACAAATCTAAATACATAGTACACAAAAATGCAACATCTAAACAAACATTGGCAGCTCATATTTTACAATCTAACATTTCCATCTTTAATATCATTATTGATGCATAATTTTGATTAACATATATTAATATCATTTTCAATTGTAGAGATTTTGTTGTTGTGTAGATGAATAATATGACAGGGAAATTCTATTCAAAGAAATCATTGAAAATAATAATTGAATCACATTTCTCTTTCCTAATGGCTCTAAAAGCCAAAAATCAAAATGGTAGAGTTGGCTGTTTTGAAACTTTGAAACTGTTTCTCTTGAAGAATCTCTCACATTGTTTAAGGTTGAATAACTCATATTTTCTGAAACTGGTAAGTGGTATCACACAGATGTTCTCAGTGCCATCTGGATGGTATCTTGTTTTAGTTTTATTCGGTGATTGTCAACCTGCTTACATATTTAGGAAACCAGGAAAATTTCTTGTGGTTTTAACAATAATAAAAATTCTGGGAAATCATTCCTAGCCAAAACTGGCTCCTGTAGACATAGTAACATGAGGATGAATGCTGGGTAGAAATCACTATGATGATCGTTCGGCAACATAGACTTTTGCAACCATCATTCCTAGATTACTTGACGTTTAGATATCGTGTGCTAGCGGTAGGAAATTCTAATATACCTGTTCTCCTTGTCAGAGACCTCACGCTATGTTTGCTTTTAAAATAGTTGTGTGATAACTTTGGACATTTTGCAATATATACAGAGTTACATATACTTGTCATCATCTTTAGCGGGGGTCTGTGAGATTACATGATGTGTAAGTACAGTGACAGTGACTTTTGGCTGATGATGTGCACAAGAATGTACATTCAAGTATCTGTACAGTCAAGACTACAATGTTGTATATTTGTCTATGAAGGTGACGAATGTAATGCACACGTGGACACAAGGCATAGTTAACAGTATGGAATATAGATGTTTCTCTCTATGTGGCCATCCCACCCTGTCGTCACCTCGTTCCATCAGGCTTGATGTGAATCTGGAGGACAGAAACAACGAAGGAACCAAATTGTCAAAACTCATAACAGCATGCTTCTCTCTTAATCGGGTGCCAAAATCTATGCAAAAACTGCTGTGTCAAGTTATGATCGTCAACTGCACAGAAATTTTGCTTCACTTGGGCACATCAAGTTTTAGTAGTACATGTAATGGATAACGATAAGCTTACAGATTGACCTAAGGAGCAAAACATCTTTTAAGATCTGTACTGTATTTCTCAATAATTTTCATATTGAGCAATACAGTACAGATACAGAATACAATTTTGATAATTGAAAAGCAAGGTAATGTCACTGACAAAAAGTAGTGGATGCTACTTGAAATGTCTGACCATTTCCAAAATCATATCCAGTCGCTTTCAATGTGTAACTGCTATTTGGCGATGTACGTAATGGTTAAGAATGGGGACAAGTTTGTGTAGTAAAAAGAAGTTGCTGACCTCACTGAGAATGACCCAGGCCTTCCCGTCTGACAGACACCTCAGTCTGAGCTGCCTGACTCTGCCTATACTTTTGTCAGGTTCCCCCTCCGCTACTCCAGCCGCATTGAACTGGCCAATCTGGTGGAGAAAATCAGTCAAAACATAAGTTCAGTTCAGTTCATCCCCTGTGAGGGGACACGAATGTCTACACATGTCCCTGTTGAGTTCATCATCTTGAAGACCCACATCTTCTTCGACCACCTAAGTGTCAAAGATGGGAGACCACGCCTACGATTCTCATCCAGTTTCCAAACATAAAAATAAATCAAAATGATTGTATACCCATTTTTATTCACCATTTCTTACCACAAGGATATTATATTTAAACATGTAGGAAGACTTCTGCCAGATATGAATAATCTTTTATGTTTTTATGAAGAGTCATCATTTTATACTTCATATAGTACTACATTCACCTTACACAAGAGCCACCATGTAGATTGCCAAAGAACTGCAGCACAACTGTAACTACATGTACATATGAACTTAAATTGCTAAGTTCACATTCTACAGTGAAACCAATGCTTTCATACTGCAATAACTTAAGATACAATTCAGCCAGAACTCTCAATATTCAAACAACTGTATGTACTTGACAACACTGATATGCAAATCCAATCCTGGTGTCAATCCTGATTTTATTCTATCATGTTCTATGTTACATTATATTAAGTTTACACATTTCATTTCTTTGGTAGTATGATTTTATGTACAGTATGCATTATTTTGGTTTTGTATCATTAAGTAATTGTGCGTAATGTTTTTGTGTTACTTTTGTGACAACTTTGAGTTGATGCAAAGCCCAGGAAGGTTTGAAAAACACCTGTTTTAGGTGATATGTATCCCCCTGGGTGATATGTATCCCCCTGATAAAATAGATAAATAAACAAACAAATGTACCTGTATGAATCCGTCGTCTAATCTGATCATGCCAGTTTTTGTGTTGTCCTCCCTGTTGTCCTGTAAGATCCCGCCCTCCTTCTGCTCATGGTTCTCCGGCAGAACGTCGACCGTCGTGTTGATGAGCTTGTCCCCAGGGTGCTCTGTGTTACCGCTGGAAAACTTATACCTAAAACATCAAGATTACATCTCTTAGAGGAGTGTGCTACCAATTAATAAACAACCAAAAAATCCAATGATATTTGAAATATTGTAGTCAGATAGCATTGTCAATATCATCTCCAACTGTCTTTGCTGTCTTTCACACATGTACATCTGTACTTGCAAACAGTGTTTGGCCAAGAATTTTTGATAAAGCCAAGATTGATTTTAAAGTGGAATTGGCCTGTTTGTTTGTAACACTATCAGGCAGAATATTTCTCAATACAATTCCACAAAATAGCAGTTACAATGTAGATCAACTGAATAGCTAGTGTTTTCAGCCATGACCTAAACCTTTTAGCTGGATATAGGTCTCTCGAAGCCAAATCTGTTGTGATGTGATGTGAATGATTGTATCACAAGACAAAGGATAGCCTTCAGCCTTCTGTTTACTGAATTTCATCAACCAAAAAAGTGGCATCCCACTGAATAGATCCAGGAAAATTTAATCAATATGCATGTTTTTGCTGGTCCTACTGCTAATCTCTTTTGAAGTTTTCAAAATTCTACTGTGCAAGAAACTACCTCTGTCAAGAAATACATCCTAAATTCAGAGTGATCTCATAGAATATCCTTACTTTTCTATGACTATTGGACTGTGGAAGGAGAACACGATTGTGTCCCCCTTGGTTGGGGTGAGCCCCCAGAAGAAGTTCTCTCCCAGATAGCACTTTCCTAAGGTGTACTTCTGGTAGACCTCCAGTGTTGTGGACACGTCTGCTGGGGGGTTGGTGTGTGCTCTGTGTAGGGGCTGCTTCCCAAAGTCTTTATCCTAGAAGATACAATAAGGTAACATTAAGGTACCGGTAACTTGATTTTGGTGACATTCTTTTTTTATTATAAATCATTTATTAATTTTCACAAACATAAGATAAACATACAGAAAAACTAATACTGGAAGGACATATGGAACACAAAAAAAGATAAATAAAAAACAGAAAACAATGAGGGTAAGATATACTGGTTACACATTTGGATATGAGGAGAGAATAACAAACAGAAGCTGTATTATGTTATCCACTATGTTTTTAACGTTAAAGCTATTTCCCCCATTTACCAATATTTTTTTAATTGTATCCATCCTTTTTTTATTTCATCCATCCTTTTTGTGACATTCTTTATGGGCAAAACAGTTGCCATTGGTGACATTCATATGGAATTTCACAAATGTGGGACATTTTGACATACTAATAGAAAGCAAAATGGTTGCCATTGTGTTGTGGACATTTATATGTGTCCTATGTTGAAGAAATAAGCCCATTATAGCTTTGAAATCGTTCGCTATCACAAGAATGCCACCAACTAAAGCTGTCATTCTTCGATAGCCTTACAGTATTTATAGCTTTGGGCACATCAATGTTTCATAAGGTTCATATGAAAGAACCCATTTCAAGCTAGACATGGATAGAAAGCTCTCGAGATCTCCTTCAGACATTTTAAGCCGTATAAAAAGCCACCGGCTTTTAGATATGAACATCATATTGTCACCAATGTCTAGATTGACATGATATGTTTAAAGTGAAGAACAACAAATTATACCTACAGCACGATTGAAAACGATGTGTTGATCAATCTGTTTTGTGCATTACATATATATATATATATATATATATATATATATATATATTATGTATATACACCAAGTTGACATTGCTGTCAGGAAAGGAAACAAAAGCCATACTCACTTTTAGTTTTTGTATTTTTCCTTTTAATGAAGAGAATGTGCCTATGTGCTGGAATAGTGAGGGCTTGAAGCGCACCCTCAGCGCACTTTTCATTCTATCACAGTGTTTCTGAAAGAGGAAGAACATGAAGAAGAATGATACAACAACTTCTATTCACACATGTACCTATTTCCTGCTGTCTATGATGGATAGACTAGATCTGTCAGTGTACCCTTTAGATAAAACCAGCAAAGAAAGTAGCATGAACAGACAACAAAGAAAATCTATATTCTATGCCAAACAACCCTGCCATCCTTCTGATGTTACAGTAATGCATTATAGGATTTTTGAGATCGCCTGATGATATACAAAATGGGTAACGGATAAAAGAAAGCAGTTACTGTATTCAAGTGAACATTTTTCTTTGACATCGTCTTTGTTATTCACAATCATACATACATACATACATGGTCAGATTCTTAGTGAGTTGAAGCATATACAAAGTTGTGCTTCCAGTATTCTCGGTTATACATCATTTCTATCAGGTCAGTACCGGCACCAGTGCAGGTATGTATGAAAAGTATTTTAATCATTGTATTTGTTAATTCAGTATCACTGAAAAGGTTTCATAATATACTCACATTATCTTTTTCTGGATGGCAGGCTTTTACAAAAAATATGTGGTCCAGCAGCCAGTCTATGGGCTTGTCTTTATGAAACATGAGGAAGAACTCAACAACCAGGCTCAGGTCGGAGGTCTTGAACAGTTTACCTGCACAAGAAAAGGTTTTCAAAAAAATTGTTAAACAATCAATCATATGATATATCCTACCAATATGAAACCCTTGCAACTGGCATATTGTTTTGATTTGATGGAATACTTTTGAAAATTAACATTTAACACACAGCATTTGTAAGCTACTTGGTCTCCAGTTCAATACTTCAATTCATAAAATTCAAACCATGAAATGCAAGGCTCTAATGCAACATTTATAGCATCAAATATGGGCCATACTTTCCTGATTGTAACAATGACATTTGAAAGTCAAAAAGACAATCTGGAGGCCTTATATTTGCTCTCTACATCAACATTCTAGTAGATGACATTTGGATAAAAGGTTGTTGCATGATAGATATATCAATGTCCAAAACGTGTTGATAAACATGACATGAGAGGTGGTGATAGGACACCAAAATTGGATGACTAAACTAAAGCTTAAGGGCTGGTGGGGTGAGATAGCATTTTTGTATTGTTTGAGCCCTCACCAATAAAGCCAAGTTGTGAAAACTCCAGGATCATCCACTCTTCTGTTTTCTGTTGCAAAGCAAAGTTTTTCATAGTTGATATGTAGCCTGGCTTGCCGATGACGTCATCTTCCAACTGTTGAACAAAAACACACAACAGTTCTGTCAAGCAGTGAGTGAGAGGTGACTCGGATAACACCTGATTTTTGTATGGTTATTTTGTAATGACTAAATATTTGTGTTGCACTGTAAAAAACTGCAAGGGAGCATCCAAACCAATGTACTACATATGAAGTTTAAAACTTCTTCAATTGGAATATGATTGGTAGGCTGGTAATTACTGTACTGTACTATACTGTGTTTTCTTAGTAGTGCATGATTTTAAGAAGTTCAAAGGTAGCTATGATCTCTAACTTATTTTATGTTTTATGTCATCAAAACAGCTACAAATGCATCCCACATATAGCAAACATTGTTAGTGGTGCAGCTAATGGGAAATTGAAGGTATATTTAGGGTACCATTTACCCTCTTGCATGCATATACATTACTGAATCGTGTATTTGTAAAGACATATGTCATGACTTTTGCTCTGCTTTGTAAGACTTGTTAAAACAAATCAGGAGAAATGCTCTGACCTGGACATAGAACTGCCCTTTTGGTTGACAGTACATCATTAGGAAAGAAAAATCCAAGTTCTGCTTGGTCCTCCACCTGCAGGGTCAATGGTCAAAGAGGAAAGGTCAAAACAGCAATCAAAGAATGTCATGAGGTCTTAATAATAGGCAATAAATGAAGGAATGTGGTTCTAGTATGTTAGATACACAGTCAACAGAAAATAATATGGCAAACAAATTAATAACTTCCAGCAATTCAGCACCAGGGACAAAACTTTTTGTAGAAAGATGTCATTTTGGTGAGCTGCCAGAAAATGATAAAATGTTTTGTAATCAAAATGCTTTTAACTCCTAAAAAAAATCAACCACTAGGATTTGCCTATGGCTATGCCAGGAGAGTTTGTTGCACAAATATGCCCTTTAAAACTCTTCATGGGCCATTTACTGTAACACACGCATTCAGAGCTGCAGACATCTATTGAAATTCATTCCATGCTTTCTCCACTGTTGACAGTTAACTGAAGGTCCTCCTGTTATTACTCAATGTTTTCCTGTGCACACCTAAATGGCCATTCGGTCCATGCCATGTCCATGTGGACATGACATACATGTATCTGACATGACATACATGTATCTCAGTGTAGATTGTGAGGTGAACTGAGATAGATCAGTTTTAACTGCCTAAAAATGAGGACTGATCAACTGCCTTAGGTGGGCAAACACTGGACTGTGGCACGTTGGAGACTGCTTGCGAATGACATTTGCCACTGGACAGCACAGATGCCAGCTTGCCACCCTATCACCGCTTAAATGGCTAATTTAAAAAAAAAGTTAAAAATAAAACACTTCAAACACAAATGTGTCAGACATCAGTTTGAAAAGTTTCTGCCATAATTTGTCGCCAACATGCCACAGTCCAGTGAGATACCTGCTTTAGGTTTTGCTTTTAGGATCCCAATGCACAAAGGGTGAGTTAGGCTTTGTGCATTGACAAGTAGAGTAACTACACTTGTAAGTTCTCCATAATTATTTTGTTTGTTTTTTCTTGCAGAAAGGACTCATTGCCTACTGGAACTTTCTTAAGAATACATACCCCTGCCTAACGGGAAAAGCTGCAATGCTGGGGAAGACAGTACAACGCCTATCATTTACTAAGACTGCTCTTGGCCAAATTCTCTGTTTTAACAACTGTATATAAATACATTGTGCTTCCTAAACTGAAAAACAATGGTATGTCCCCAAGGAGAGCATCGTTCTCAATAGGCTATAGAGAAGGGGCGTGTTTGAAAAATAACCATCACCAACTCTGACTACTGTATGCACATAAAAGTTCTAATTTAAAAAGAGATGTTGTTTGGTACGTACTTGACTCTTTCTCTGGGGTCGCCAAAGGTCTCCTTGAGGGAGTCGAGGTCTGGGTAGAAACCAGCTGGTGGAGAGATGATTTCTAACAACCCTGACTCTATAGGAGCCTTGTAGCTGGAACAACATGGTAGGAAAAATGACAATACACTCCATTTAGTAACTTGAGGCGTTCATGACATGTTTTGAGTAAAAGGGATGCAGAAAATTTCCCATGTTCTCATACTAAGGGAAAGACCATAATGTGTATGCTTGGTCTATAATTAAAAGAAAGTCTACAAAGACACCAAGCTGGAGTGGATTCAAAGAGATATCATGTGTCCTTTTGACCCCAGTTCAATGCTCATGGCTCTTCATTTCTGAATTAGCAATATAGTAATACTGTGCCATTGTTAAATGTAAATATAGCTATAAAATATGTCCAACTTTTGCTACAGATAACTTTAGATTTTACATTCATCCATGACTGGGCTACAGAATTATCCATAGCATTAGACTATGATTTTGGGATTACGAAAGTTAACAAATGTTGGTGGACTTACCTTTCTTTGACCATGTCTGCAATTCTATTTACATATTCTTGTTCAGTCTGCAACAAAAGATACCATATGTTATGGTTTGC
The DNA here is from genome assembly GCA_035149815.1 of Branchiostoma lanceolatum. Classification (NCBI taxonomy): domain Eukaryota; kingdom Metazoa; phylum Chordata; class Leptocardii; order Amphioxiformes; family Branchiostomatidae; genus Branchiostoma; species Branchiostoma lanceolatum. The sequence goes on along the minus strand of CM068871.1, from coordinate 14,087,156 downwards.
TGTAACATGAAAATGTACATTACGAAAACATGCAACAATAACATGTGAGCAAATGAGATTCTATAAAACCCAAAATTGCAATACTTCAGAACCTGACATTGTAAAAGATGTTGCATGACCGTTTGGTTAACTCTTGTCCAGAATTATTACTAGGGGCTGGTGAGATTTTAGTGGCATTTCACACTTCGGCTGATTTCAAACTGTTAGATGCTACCTCCTCATAAGTTTCAATTCAGTGCACGTCCATATAAGGCAAGAGTGTAATCTAAATGGTTTACATCGTCAGCCAATAACCTGAGAGCAATCTGTCAATGTCAAGTGCGAGGCATAGCTGCACATAATACAGTCAGGATATGATCTAACATCTGTCAATTCAAATAACAACGAGTGGCTGTTGAGGTAGGTTGAAATGAAGGTCAAGTTATGGAAGATTTGAGAGAGGTTTGATAACATTTTGATTTTGCAATAAACAACCTGATTAGTTCAAAGAACAAGTTTAATAAACTGTGACAAGCAATCCTATTGGTCTAAAGTTGAAATGACCTGCTAGTATATTGATGTTGTACCAAGCAATTTGATAGGCCCAAAGGACAGATCAAACAGGTATTGAAAGACCATCTATCAACTGTGACCAGAAAAGTTATTGGTTCAAACAGCTGCATGGTTTTAAAACTTCTAGTATTGAGGACATGATCTGTAAACAGCAATGTTATTGGTCAAGGACCTGGTGTACACAAGTCATATGGATAATTTTTAAATGACAGAAAGCAAACTTCTGTAAATTCAAAGTAATATCTGACCATTAGGGCACAAAATTCATGTATCTCTTCCATTGGTTTTACATGCATACTATGTCCATGGTCTTTTAGCTTTTAAGCTGCCAAATGTCAACTGCTCAAATGGAACTCAAGTGATCTGACATTTCAAATCCATTCCAACCCTACTTCTATGAATGTCACAGGACGTGATACAGCAGCCCTTATGCTGATGTAGTTCACTGATGATGTATTGCTCTAAGGCCAGGAGTGTTTTATAGAGGGTCTGTGTCGGAGTCAAGAGGTTCCTGACCCTTTCTGCTTCCTTTCGTGCTAGTGTTCCATCTTGCCACGTTACGCCATGGCATAGAGGTCAAATGTTACTTGTCGGCCTGTGCAGAAGTCCCAGCGCAATTTGCTATCAACCATACAGACCCAGCAGTGACACTGAGACCTTCATCATTGTAATGTGGGTATTGTATTCATGATACTCAACGCCACACAACTTCAATCTGTTGGCTCTAACATTCAGATCAAAAAGAATAATGCTCAATCGGAAGATCAACATGAAAACAGAATCTGAGGAGAAATGCTGTACCTTGGTACACAAGGTACACATTATTAAGTTTGCTCCCAGCCTATGTACTGTTCTCAATAAACTTAAAAATGTCACAGAACCTTGGAAATACATTGATGTGGCCTAAATGTATGAGGTTCTAACCTAGATGGATGGATAATGTACAGGGATTGGAGCACTAAGATTAGAGGTTCTAAAGAATGATTTAACACTGTTAGATTACTTACATTTAGGAACACGTTAGAGTAATGTTTCAGGGCAGTAAAAGCCAACAGCGTCAGGTGCCATGTAGAGAATGTTTAATGTGATTATGTATAGAATGCAGCTGTGGAATTTTTCCACAGGGTGTACAATTCTTGTAAAATGATATGAAAAAATTTGAAATCTACTTATAGCAGCCAGGATGATTAGTATGCTGTAAAAGTGAACCTACGTCAATGAAGGTTAGACCTACTTTCTGTGGTTGATATACATATTGAACATATTGAGGTGGATATTGATAACTGTATCACAATAAACTTTTTTACACAACACAGGCTAAAACGATGCAGGGTTAGTATTATGAATGCTAAGTTGCAAGAAACAGAAATGGCATTGTGAATTCTGAACTTTCTTGCCGATTATAGATATCGAGCAAAAGGTCACACTTGAAGCACTGAAGGTTGAATATGCTGAGCCCTGCAATGTACCAAGAAAACAAATGGCTTAAATCTTCATGCCTTCCTACCCCAAACCTAATATAAAGGTCTATCTCCACCCAAATGCAGCCAAGACATGACGAACATCCCAATATGGTTTGATCTATAAGCCTGGCTGGCTTTAAACATAGGACTCGGGTCATAGACCACACCTTCTGTGACACTTTTGCCATGCATGACTGTCCTCCATATTTCAGCAAGGCAATCTTGTGTGCTGTAATCTCACAGAGTGTACTGAATATTCTTACAAAACAAAATTTTACTGCTGAATAATCTCATCAATGATCCAAAGGGAAAATCAAAGTCTTGGTTTATCTGTGACTAGTTGCAGTAGATAATATGATCAATGTGTTATTCAAAGGCCCAGAATGCTGCACAAAGTTGACATTTAAAAGCCAGTGGAGGCCATCAGAGTTAGGGCAGAGCAGTCCATGTCACTTATAGCTTTTGATGACCTTTGGCTAAAGAATGGGTGAACATTTCATAAGTAAGACCTGTGTAGCATACTATGTACAATATATCTAGTATGTGTGAGTCTTGCCGTTTGTATGTAACAGTAAAAGTTGCTTTCTGACAGCTATTGTAGTAAGACTCTCCATTTTGGTTTGCATTTCCAAACTTCTGTTAGATTACTGTTGAGGCAAGACAGTCTAATTTGTTACTCTTAAAGATCTCAGCCTATGCACATGTGACTCTGCTGTACTTCGTGTCTAGTCCATTGTGATATCTCCAGTGAGATTGGATCAACCCCACAGCCATCTGAACTATAACATAGATTTATTACAAGCCAAAGCTAAGACATGACAGGTACTGCTGGAACACTCACAAGGGAAAAGAAACACAGTGAATACTTCACCATGATACATGTATAAATCGAGATCCATGGCTTCTGCTAGGTTTCAGTTCCAGACTGTTGAGTTACCAGGCCCCATCCGTCATATCATATCAAAGATCTAGAGAGCATTCTGGCCTGTCCCTACAGGCTTGTAGGTGTGGATTTCTCGGTTTGATTTCTTGTCTCATCTTTTTTTATGGTCACTCTGGAACGAGCCTTCTCTTGCTATCTATTTTCCTGCACCACGCGTAACGTTGCCTTCCCATAAATACCTGCACTACAGTACACATCAGATCACATATCATTCTCAGCTCCCTTCAATTTCCATGTACTGTCAGGGCGATCTGCAAAAATTCTACTTCAACGTAAAATTTGAAGAATTGTTCTACAAATATCTATCAACCCGTTGTTACTACCATATTACGCAGTACAGTGTAAGCTTTAGTATGCTGTTTGTTACATGTTGTCAGATTGCTATTCAAAGACTTGAAACTTTCAGGCAGAGAAATTTCCAGTAAAGCCCAGCTTGTAGTAGGTATTTCAAGCCCTGACTGTATATTATATACCCTAGAAATAATGCATGACATGTGAGTCCCCACTCTGTTCCACTTGGCCTACAAGTGAATTAAAGGCCTACCAACTCTGCTCTCCCCGAGGCCCACCTGGATTACTCCGGCAATATCCCACCTGCCACAGGATCAGCCGCGTATGAAATATCCCATCTATCATGCGCCCCCCTCCCCCCTGGTGGTACAACAGGCTAGGCAGGGATTTGTTGGGTGGTATTAGTTCATAACTCCTGGGAATAGGGCCACAGAAGCGACTCCAGTACCAGTACAACTGAGAACATCACAGATTTCATTCTGCTATAGCAAAGAAAGAAATACAGACATGTCTTAGTCTATGATGTGCTGTCGGTCTTAGTTTTCAGAGCAAGTAACTTTTACCTTGAGTTAGTCTTGGTACATTTAATCTGATTCCCTTTTACCTACACGTAACTGCTAAATTACACATTTTTAAACTTTCAAACAGAACTCTGTAACCTTAACTAAACATACATAGTAAAACTTTATTTACAACATTTCTTACCCGATATTGCCTTAATGATACTTTGTTATAAGCAGTTTACAGAGAACCATTCAATGCAACAGACCAATAAATCATCTGTTGATTGTTCTTTTTGCCCCTCAACTCACATTCCCCAAAGGACAATAAAATCAATAAAACAAGTTGAAACATGTGTTCAGCTTATTACAATAGATAGAACTTTATCTTCCCGCTGCACATTTACACACAGATAATCTCACACATTTATCTGGACTAGACTCTCTAACTCAACTTCCATAATTCAAAAGGCAGGAAAAAATGAGGTGTACTCCTACAAATCAAGATTACTTTGAAACCACCAATATAGAGCTTCTTACTCTAATCTTCAACATGGAGCTGTCGGTGAAGGCTGCTACAGATCTCAAGATTGACAAATGTCTTCCGTTAAACAAAAAAGCATCACCATTTGTCTATACAAGCCTTGATATGGAGAAACACTTCAGAGTAGCTGCATTAGGCTATCTCTACATCGCGCTGCTACAAACGGCGATGGTATTCGTGGCGTGACCGCTTGGCAACCGTTTGTTCGTAATCCCCCCTCTCTGAGAAATGAGGAGGCCTGTCATAACACGAGATGGTCTGTATCGATTGGCGTAATCCTGGCACTAATGCCGCTGCCCAAACTTGGCGTTAAGACTGATCAGGTTTGATGCGGTGGTGTCGGACAGGCATCTGTCAGCCTCATAAATCACAGCCGGGATGGACCGATGTGAGCAGGGAATGTCAATGTACCTGGAGGGTGAACTTGGTAATGTTTCAGCTCATGTTTAATGTTAAACATAAGCACCACAGACACCAAGCCAGTATTGTGAATTCCAAGCCTGAAGTATCAATGTCAAGTCAGTACTTGGGGTACAAAATCAGTTCCATGGACATACTCCGACCACAGCCATAAATACGAAATTAGTAACATGGACATCTTTCGACCACCATCATAAGGACAAAATCAGTAACATGGACGACAAAAAGATCACTATACAACCACGAACACCAAATCAGTACCATGGGCAGCAGAATTATCACTTAACCACCAGAACCACAAATAAGTAACATGGACAGCAGAATCAGCCCAATGGACAGCAGAATCAGTACCATGGATAGCAGTTCTAATCAGTACAATGGAAAGCAGTTCTAATCAGTACAATGGATAGTAGAATCAGTACCAAGGGTAGTAGAATCAGTACCACAGGTAGTAGAAGTACCAAGGGTAGTAGAATCAGCACTATGGATAGCAGAATTAGTACCAAGGACAGCAGAATCAGTACCAAGGACAGCGGAATCAGGATCAAGGACAGCGGAATCAGTACCAAGGACAGAGAAGAATCAGTAGCAAGGATAGAGTAGAATCAGTACCAAAGACAGAGCAGAATCAGTATGATGGACAGCAAAATCAGTACCAAGGACAGCAGAATCAGTACCAATAACAGCAAACTCAGTACTAAAGGACAGCAGAATCCAGGAGCAGAATCAGTACCTAGAACAGAATCAGTATCAAGGAAAGCAGAATTAGTACCAAGGACCCCAGACTCAATACCAAAGACAGAGTAGAATCAGTATCAAGGACAGAGTAGAATCAGTACCAAAGAACATAGTAGAATCAGTACCAAGGACAGAGTAGAATCAGTACCAAGGACAGCAGAATCAGTACTAAGGACAGCGGAATCAGTACCAAGGACAACAAAATCAGCACCAAGGACAGCTAAATCCGTACCTTGGGTAGCCAAACTAGTACAGCAAAACTATGATAGCAACACCATAACTCAACTCCGGGAAACACCAAATCAGTACCATGGATAGTATAGCCAGAAACCGCACATACCATCATGAGAGACACACTACATATGGTCAAAGTTTTCAACGGATACCAACCGACCATCCTGCCATATTACTCATTACTTCTGCAGTATTACAAGCTAATGACAATGTCCTCCCAAACTAATCACTCAACACCGCTGCTTGCTACATTATCCCAAACAGAGCCTAATCATTATCCATAACACCTACCAAAGTCCAATTACAACTCCCTGGTGCTATCCTTCCATTGACCCCACAGCCATGCCTCACGTTCTAGCTGACCAGAACGTGATTGAAACTAGCGAACCATGTGATTACATTTCGTATGCTGGTATCAAAGGCTAGCAATCTTAGTTTACAGAGGGTATCGTTTTTTTAATTCCCACAAATGGCGTGTGCGACAAAACTGGATTACGAATTACGGACAGACAAGAATGTACTAATTGTGGAATAAGTAAGTGAAATGGCCTGATACATTTTTCGCTAATGCTATTTAGAAAGACATCTTAATATTGTAATACAAATGGTGGATCTCGATAGCTATGAATGATTCTACCCCAATCTGGCATTAAAGCTTATTGATATTGATGATTTTCCAAAATCAGGCTTATAATTCAACCATTGTTACCATCTGTTGAACTGACTTTATAATTTAGCAGGTTTTGAATCACAATTTTCACCTCCAATGTAAAACGGAATTCTTTGTGCAACATCTGCAAGTTGTGAACGACCCTAAAAATCTTTAAAAATGAAAGATTTCCAACTTCTATGTTCAAAGACAATTAGGCCCTTTTATCAATTGTCTTTGAAAAGCTGATGAAAAGCATTGATTAGTAATACAATCTTGAATTTGAGTCACACAGTGTTGAACAGGTTCAGATCACACATCACTTGTAGTAGCATGCTTAGGCTAGTGGTTAGTGACCCTGCCTCTGGACCAAGAAGTCGTGAGTTCAAATCCCTGCTGTGTCGCTCACTCGACATCACACTAATGGAAAAGGTCGCAGTCCTTAGGGCGGAACGTTAAGCAATGGTCATTGTGCTTGTTGAAAAGAGCTAGGGGAATTTCCCCGGTACTAAGAACCTGTTAATACTCTACAAGGCATCTGTCTTCTCTGTCATGACCAGTGGAACAGTAGCTCATCTGTCTATTCCAGCTAAACGGAGATCACTTTCACTTTTACATGCAACAAACATGAATAGAAGTATTATTTTTCCTACTGTATCTACTTTGATCATGTAATTCCTTTGTTTTTTAAATCTTCTGCCTCAGAATTGAAGAAAAATATACAGACAGCAGGCTAACACATCCTGGGAAAACGTTATGAAAATTGTGTCAGCTCAACTTTTCACATCATATCCTCAGAAAAAAAACACAGACAGAGGAATCTAGACAAGACAACAAAATCTATTCCACTCCAAAGCACGTGTCATGTACTTCATTTCTGGGCGATGGCCTCCTGAAAATGACCTAATAGGTGAAATAGTCTTTCCGCCCCATCTTGGTGAAATTCAATAAGCAGGCAATGACATTTGATACAGGTTATAACATTTGTGACAGCCATGTTCCACTTCCCCTCAAATGGGCAATAAAGCTGGAGCTGCCATCTATCTGATTTGATACAAGCACTTTGTAATGTTGCATATCGGAAACTACACTATGATATGGCAGCACTCTATTCTTTTGAACATTGTGAAACTTCCCCTGATTGCTGGATGTAAGATAAAATAAACATGGTCAATATACTATCTTATATATCTTTCCTAAAATTCGTTGGAATGGCTGGAATCAGTAGAAGAACCACGACGCAGTTTGAGATTTGCTAACTTGACATTTCGCATCAGTTGTCATATCTAATTCATGAGAGAGATTGAAATAATTTGATCTTTGCAAATACCCCTGGTCCAAACTTGGGTCCCAACTCCCGTCTGAGTACCATTACATTAATAGGAGGTTATTGGCCAATTAGTGTGTGCCCAGGAGGACTTCTGCGTTATTGTACCATTATCATGAGCAATAGGAGCCTGCAAGGTTGGGAAATACGGGAGCAGGTTAATGTTGTTTGAAGAGTTCAAATTCAACTTTTGGAGGGGCAGATCATTATTGACAATGGGGGAGATCAAGGGAAAGGGAAGGCGTAGAAAGGTGCTTCATGGAGTCTCCTTCTTTTGCTATTATATTGTATGGGTGGGGTTATGTTAGGTAATAAGTTCCTTGTCTGATTTGCATTTCCTAGTCCATGTTTGTTTGGCTCAGGCACAATTGTCTTTACATTAAGTCTATAAGAAAAAAAAAAAAAAACGAAATCAAAACCCTTGTTTTCATGTTAAACCTGCATTGCTGCAACTTATAATGTTCATTCCACACTTTAGCTGCCTCTTGCTCATTTGTACGGTTTTTCAACATTATTCTCACGATATGTCAAAGACATTTTCCCCTACACTTTTCTTAATCAAATATTCAGTGGTATTTGCAGACCCCATTTGGGTCCCCATCTGAGACTATAAAAATACAGTAAATCTCTTTACACTTGACCTGAGAAATGTCAAGGGCACGTGTAATATGTGTATATATTATATATATATATATAGCTATGATTTGTGGCGTATTTCCAGGAGCATACAGGAGCAATAAAGCCTTTTGATAACAAAAACATGTTGATCCTCCTTGAAGTTAGGGGTGATCTCAATAAATGTATCTTTCTACCAGATGAAATTCTTTTTTGTTTTACCTTTGACACTGCCCCTTGTCTCAATAGATGCCATAATAGTCATGTACAACTCTACACTGAAGTGGGACAACTCCAAGTACTCTCCAAGCAGAGGAGTGGGTCCGGCAGGTTTTTGACGTGTTTTTTAGCCAAAAACGCCTAAAAACACGTCAAAAACCTGCCGGACCCACTCCTCTGCTTGGAGAGTAGCGTTTAAGGTCGTGTTCGCATATTTAAGGTTAATATCTCGCATACAGGTTCATTTAGTTGTGTCCAAAGACATATCTTATGCAACGTTGACCAAAGAGAACAAAAGAGATTCGACAGCTATAATACGTTTAAATAGCAGGCTAATTGCCGTATATGCTAAATACGTTCCGGCGACGTGCTCTGCAATGCTAACATGACACCAATATGGTGGCAGATATACAAATAACGTCATATGAATATGCTCCATAATGTCACTTTGCACAGAGTGCAAGATAAGTGTAAGGTTTCAAAAATTGTTTAATTAAAGCTGTCAAGAAGATTCAAAGTATGTGTACATGAATATGCTTTCAATTACATAGATGGTGAGATAGGGTGTGTGCTGAGTGAAGCATTTGAACTTCATTGTTGTTGGGGCGAAGAACATTCAAACTCTTCAGTGAATGTGACTCTACAGCTACCAGTACTGTCTATATTCATTGAGCAAAGGCAAAATATCCTCCTCCCCATCCCTTACCAATAAAAGTACATATAAAGTGTAGGCTAGACCATGTGAAGGTAAACATTTTGAAAAGGAAAAGCTGAATTACAGTGTCTCACCTCCCCGATGAATAGCACGATGACACAGTCATCTTTTTCTTCGTCAGACAAACCGTCTAAGATGGAGGCCAGACTCTGCATCAGGTAGGACTCCTTCTCACGCTTTATCGTGGGGATGCCCAGAACAAAGGACACTGGAACGACAACGTCATGTTTAGTGTTTATTTGAAAGATCTCCATTAGTGACAGTATACATGTATGCTCTTCCTGGTCAGGAGTGGTACATTGTAATTATAACAAACACATTATATTACTAAAAACATAATAACACATGTCTCTACACCAGTCTTACAATAACACTAGAGTACTTGCAACAACATTATGATGTTCATGTAGGAATGGTCAACCCATATAATTATTATGAACTTATCCTTAACTTTTATAACAGTAATATCAATATTTCACAGCAAACAATGTTATTCCTGGTACAAGTTTACAAGCTTAAGTTTGAAATTAGAATTTGTTTTCAAATGGATGGCTTTTTTTTCATGTCTTTTTCATGTTATTCCATTCTATTTCTAATTCCAGGATTAAGGGTATCCATGTAATGTGCATGCAAGGAAATACACACTTGAGTATAACTTGTATCAAAGCCCATCAAAATGATGTTGATTTTTCTCACTGAACCTTGAATTGTTAAAGAAAGTTTGGAAATATTTGGCTCAAGTTGTGTTATGCTGAAGGGGGTGTATATCAGTTGACTAATTCAGACTCAGGAAGATAGCACCATGGTGGTCTTTTAAAATGTAAAACGTTATTTCCAACAAGTCTCTCTGGTGAATAAGTCTGAACATACGCTTTATGTGTGCTACATCCGTGTGACAGTGAAGCATAGTTTGTTTCCGGTTTCATCACTGCATACCCTGGGGCAGACAGCGAGCATGTGAGGGTGTTTGAGAGAAAACCATCATGCCAAATGTAGCGTAAAAGCCTTTGCATGGCATGACAAATGTTTCTAAAGGAGCTGTCCCGCCATATGTCAAGGGAAGATGTATTTCTGTACCGTAACAGCCTTCTGAAAAATGTCCTCACAGTCACACTCTTATTCTTAAGCTTGCTACTTCCGATCCTATCTGGTATTCCTTCATACTTTACATTGATACAGTGTTCTCTTGCCAGAAGAACTTTGGGTTAGCCCATTCAGAAAAATTACTCAGGGGTGGTTGAGAAACTTACACTGAAAGAACGAGAATAGTGAAAGGATAGTGTCGACACACTTGCATGGGAACTGAATCTTCCTGTTTGGGAGGGTCGATCTCAATACAACGTGACCAAAAACGATTTTAAACCCCAAAACGACTACGTGAAGATTAGTCCAGGGCTCAAGGCTCACCTCCCGTTCTTCCCTGCCCCAGGTGGAACGCGGGCTGCAGGGCGTCAGGTTTCTCCCGCAGGTGCGGCATGTAGTTGTAGATGCTGGGCAGCTGCAGGTCCCCCCCTCCCACCAAGCTGCGCAGCTTTCTCTTCGTCTCCTCTGTGGAGAAAAAAAGGATATGGTTCTCAAAACACTCCATATGTGTGGCTTTGCTTAGGATGCCAGACTGCGGGGATACTGTAAATGCAGAAATGTTCGTGGTGGTTTTATGTTCGCATTTTTTTCAGTAAGCTCTTTGCCGCGAACTTAAGACTACTGCAAAATGTTTTGCCCTCCTACTCCCTTGTCTACTATCGTCTCAATTGCGAACTTAAAACCACTGCAAACACTCCATTTTTTGCCTACCACGAAATTAAAACCACACGAACTTAAATACATTTACAACATATTACTGGTAGATACAATGTATTGTACATCACAGGATCAAGGAGTACAAGGAATACCGTTACCTGGTTATAATTATCTGAGTCAAAGTTGTTTTCCCCTTCAGCTTTCATCACAGCTGGCCATTTGAACAAACATATTTTAAAAAGTACATGCCTGCTGTCTTGACATGGGTGCTAACAAATATCAAGGTCATGACTTGTATGATTTCTGCATTCTTTAATTCCTGACCATCTGTTTCATTTCCACCATCAATCATATCCCTTGCAATTTAACATTAACTTTCTTTTTTATAATGAATATCACCAGTGTGAGAAGCTTAGCTTGTTGACATGTCATTCATCACTAGAAAATGGTTGAGATTAAAAATGGTCAATGTGATAATAATTGTTTTGCTTTGTTACCTTGAAAATAGCTCTACACAACCCTTTATTCATTACAAAATATGTGATTATATCGTGCAGATAATTGTGTCTAAACTGATTTAAATTCAAATTAGGATTCAAATTAGATTAATCATTGGACATTAAACAAGTTTGTTATTTGTTGAAGCAAAATTGGAACAGAAGCCCCATAGTGTTGACTCAAGTCAATTGGAAAGTGATAAATGGTCCAATTTTTGTATCAGAAGATTTTGAGATTACCTCATTTAATCATGCTGTGTTGTGATACTTTGTCAATTACACAGATGTTTTTGAGACTATAGTTTTATTAATCCCAGGTTTTCATCAATGTTGAACGTGTACTTGAAGGACTGACCTCCTTGGCAAAATACGTACAACTAAATCAATCACCTTGGTGCTAGCCTGTTTGCGTATGATGACTTACAAGTTTTATTACATCGTGGCCAACTTTTTGCATGGGCTTTTGAAAGCACTGATGCAACACTGGCCTTATCAAATAGACTTGCACCTATGGAACAAAAGTTGAACATCTTTTCATTCTACTTGTTAAAACACTTTTTACAGATTGAAGATTCTGTCTCCAGGACATTGAAATTAGGAACATTCCACAATTTAGTAGAAGTACCAAATGAGGGTCAATAATTTGATGTAATCATAGTTTTGCATCCAAGTGCTTTTTTTTAATGGAACATAAAGAGAATTTTGTCAATGTGGAGAAAAATTTCCTCCCTTGCTACTGCCTTCTTAAGTACACTTTCAACGTGAAATTTGAATTTAAGCCTGCCACCAAAATAAATTGTGAGAGTAAAATATAAAAAGAACCTTGTTCTTTCTCCTTGTTAGATAGGTGTGTCCTGGTGTGGTGTTGTTTATCTCCTGCAAAAGTGTATGTATTGAATTAATTCTACATGGAGCGTACAAAATATCAATGGATTTTAGACTGTACATGTATATAGTGTGATTCTTGTAAAACACATTATATGCAACAATCCCTCTGATCAGTTGTCTAACACTATACAATAATTATATTGTACAATTCTTGGGCATGGAAACATCTTTATATTCAGAGATTACTAGTAGTTGAATTTGTAGCCTTCAAGAGGACTATGAATTGAATATTGGTGCACCCCTTATGAATTGAATATTGGTACAAAAATTGGTTATCAAATTCCCACAGCAGACTGACCCCATCTGTACATGTGGGCTTCACTGGTAGATGCAACATCTCTTTCCAATCAAATCCCTACACAGCAATCCCCCGTAACCTTTCCCGATACGTGCACATACACATAGCTCTGGTGCGTGTCTTCCCGTAGCCCGGGGATACAGGCGACCATTATGCCCCAACAGGTGGCATATCTCATATCCCTCTGTCAGCCCTGCCATTAATCCTCTCTTCCCGCATCATCCATCCTTCCCTCCCGATCATTCCGTCCGGAATTGCCTCGCCATTATCACTTCATTCCCCACAACGGAATCACACACGCATTAACGGAGAAACTCAAGTTCACGCACAATTAAGCTCGCTGCTATTTATGTTTCTCTAGTGCGGAACGCTCTGCATGCGCAGGGAGTTCATCCATAGATGTGTAAACTGCAATTAAAGCTGAATCATTAGATTACAGTGTTTCCAAATTAACGTGTGAAAAGGCAATCTACAAGATAGATGTGAGGTGCATGTAATAAAGGCTATCACGTAATAAAAGTCGTGTGATGTTGACTCAAGGGTATTGATCATTGAGGAGACTGAAATTAAACAATTACGCTTCCATTGTGTTTCTTTTTATGATCTTTTAATTGTTGAAGCAAACAGAATGATAAACTGGGAAGTTATAAAAGGTGAATAAAAGTAGGAAAGCAATAATTTTATTGTCCCTTCAGGCAACTTTTTACTGTGGATCATTTATCAGTTATATAATGGAATTTACCCAGTATAGTTTGAAAGTGTTAATCAAGTCTGGAAATCTGGCAGGTACAATATTGAACCATCCCACAGCCCTTCCCACCTCACTCAAAACTTAGACATGCAAAAAACATACCACATACCTTTTACTTACTTTTCAACAGAATCATAGAAAGGTAAAGATTTGACTGCTTAGCAATTGGTCCAACTGTCAATTTTGATAGAAAAGCTGGGATTGGTCTATTGTAACAGCTATTATTATAATAATGTTTGATATTGATAATGATACATTTGACATTCTTCTTCCAAAAAAGAAGTCAAACCCAACCTGTCTAGAGATAGCCAACATTAGTATTTGTTTAATCTTTTGTTACGTTAATGTCAATCAATTGTCCAATGTCATTTGTATGTTTCTACCATGTACTTGCAATTAGCCTTCGGGCATGAATTAGCAAATGAATTTCATTAGCTGTGTTGAATCGTTGTTACCTGACAATTGTTTCCCTGTTTTACTTGCGCCGGCATTGTTGTTGCCCTCGGGTCGATGGCTGTTCTGCTGCTGCTCGGTTAACGCAGCCTTGATCTCCTCCCGCAGCGCCTGCAGCTCTTTGGAGCGTGCCTGGTTCTGCAGCTCTGCAAACCTCAGCCGCTCCCGAAGCTCTGTCAACCGCTGTTCCAGGTCGGCATCTTCAGGAGCTGCAGGAAGGACACGAAGAGGAGAAATTCAATTTCAGTCACTTCACATGTCTGTTATGCTTAGCCTCTACCAGGCCCCGCAGATGGCTGGGAATTTCCAGCCATCTGCGGGGCCTGGTAGAGGCTACGCATAGTGGGAAAATAGTAGAAATTGGCCAAATAGAGTGAATAGTATGCTAAGGGAGTCGGCTACGGAGAGAGGGTCCAGTATGCCATCGCCTGCAAATGAAACCCTCCGATGGCCAAACTCCCCTGGCAAATATTCTCACTACAGCCGGTGTGGTTAAGCTGGTAGTGACTACTAGGTTATGCTGCCCTGACAGCTAGGGGAGGGATGGATGGACGTCTTTTTAGACTGGGTAAAGGCCTTTGGTATGAATAATTTCTTTGCTGTTGTATTTGCAAGTCTGCCAAAACAAGCAAATGCAGCATGACTATCCCATTTCCAACTCCAAGCAATGGAAACAAACATCTATACACAGAACATTGAAAGTTGAGTGCACAGCAATCATCGGGACCAGTCAAAGCCAACATTAATCTTAACAGCACGACTACATGTAACCTTGAACTTAACAAGCAGAAGTCGTGACAACACAGCTGGATTGGTTCAAAGTTAGATTTCCCTTCTGGCTATGTGAAACAGCTGGGAGGGATTTAGGGGTTAACATTGTTGGAAGGAACATATTGAAGCTAACAGTTTCTGTCCTCCCTAACGTGTTAGAGATTAATGGACTTAATGGTTAAAATAGAACCCAGTCGTTGCAGGCCAGAGTATGGATTTGGGATTAGTATGGTGTAGTTGCAGTTGGCAAACTAATACTTCCGGATAGAAATATAGTTCAGTTGGAAATGTACTAGAACAATATTTTGTTTCTCTTTTGAAAAATATGAATGCTGTTTCTGCAGGACTGGTCATTTGTCACAGTCCTAGGAAAACTAATGAATTTGACACTTAGCTTTGGCCCTCTTTAAAGGTACTGTAATTGGCACCAAGTTCTATTGGTTTCTTGGGAAGAGTTAGAAATCCCATTAACGGTTAGAACCCATTAGTGTTGGACTTGGAATGGTTCATTTCCTTTGACCGATTCTTTGGCTCAATACCGATACATTAACATTGGATAACTTTTACTTTTGTGTAAAAAAAAGATTGAAATTTTAATTTGACATATGGAGATGATGTCATGATCACAAACTGACCAAGACTTATAGAAGGTGGTCTGAAATGATTGAAAAAGAAGTGGATGTTCAATTGAAGCAAACTATTTAATATGTATATACTATGTAATGTTATGTGTATGTGTACCAATGTTGTATGTGACTCCAGGAAGAGTAGTGAGTACACTTGTGTACTCACTAATTGAGTCGTTTTACCAATAAACCAATATTGACATAAAAAGTCATTTGAGACCTACCAAAGATTATATGTACGTCATGTAGAAAAATCAAAAAGTGTTATTAAGCTAACTTCATTACACTGCAGTATAGTAGGCAACAGCATATCATCCCTCTAACTGACAATGTTCCCACCTTGTAGAGGTTATGTGTTTTAATTGCAGGCAGCTGCCAGGGTCCCTGTAAATAAGACTGAGCCACGTGCACATTAAAGGAGATGTACAGTACCTCCCAGATTAAGTCAAACTAATAAGTACTGGACCAGAAAAGCCCCTGGCTTCCCATGCAAGTTCCATTAAAGTCTGTGTGTAAGCCTGGGCCACTGCACACACAGATGCATGGCTGCAGCATCCGACTGTCTGTTGCACTTTTGCTGACTTTTATGTGACCAGACAGTAATTAGAAAGTGGCGCTCTTGTTTCTGTACGCAGCAGAGGGTAGTCCTGATAACCATCAATCAATAGTTCTTACCCCAATTTCTATGCAGAACAAACTCCTGTGTAAATCCTGCAAGAGAAGAGGTCTAAAACAAATGAAGTTGTTCCCCAAAGGTGATGAACAACTTGTTGTGCATCACCAAGTAGGGCATGCTCTCTCCTCATCAGCTAGGTGTGATTGCCTCTTTGATTCTTCAACTTTAACCTCTGTAGCAACACCAAGGCCCGCTGGCGCCTCGCAGTCGATTAACCCTGCCCAATCGGAGGATTTGTTCAACAGCGTGATGTACCAAGATTTTGTCTCGTAGCGCTGGTTAGTTTGATGGATATGACCTATGGGTAATGATTGTTTTGATCTTTGGAAGACTGTGAGGAGCAACTTTAGTGAGCTATCACTCATGGACAACCAATATAAGGTAGAGGTCAAACTCTTTATAATGCCCTCCATTCACAATGTTTCACACTCACATAAGCTATCTTAGGGCATCAAGTCTTTGGAAAAGGTTTTCAGCTTCATTTGCATAAAAGTGTGGGCATACTATTGAGAACACCATTGAAAGACTGATATCATATTACCCTTGTAGGTCAAAAAATTTGAAAACGTGCTTTATACTAAGGGGAACTTAGGAGATGTACGATCAGTAGATATCACAAAGAAAATCAAAATGTGATCAGCTTGAAATGCAAATGAATTGTGGTATGAAGAAGGCCTAATAGCTGCTACATCTGACCTCTGACCTATAACCAAACCACCTGAAGTTTATTAAGGTTCAAACATCTATTACTTAAAGATGTTCCTGTCAATGTAGGTTAACTTCGTACATGCATTTTCTTGAAGATTCCATTCAATCTTGAGGAGAAAAAAAATATCTGCCATGGTCAGGGCTGTCTCCAGGACCCGTCCTTCCATCCCAAGACGGAAATTTGCTTGTTGGGACGGAAAAAATTCAGCCCTGTCCGTCCCCAAAATATCAATTTCATGACCTAAAACTGATGAAAATGTAATTTTGTAAGCTTCGATCTGGAATGACAGATTCAACATTGAAAATCAAAAACATAGGCTCCAAAACAGTGAGTGGGATAGAAAAAAATTTAAAGCTGGAGACAGCCCTGGCCATGGTGCTGAAGTGCCTTCACCTGAATTAACCTTACTTCCAGTGCTCATCATATTTTCACTCAACGTTTTCTAATTCCCAGTTGGACATGGCTGCCACAAATAATGTACCATCCATCCATCATCACTAGAGTCTGAAATGATTCGTGCATTGGTGATGATGAGTCTGTGAAGGTAAGAGAGTTTTGAAAACCCCATCCCCAACCTGGACCACTGTAGTGTAACAGAAGTTCCAAGGTTTCTTAGATTTCAACGGCAACCTTGACAATATCACCTTCACATCTAATGCAGTGTTTGGACATCTAAAGGGTTTGTTATGGCTTTTTTTGTTTGCATTACTTGTAAACTTCCTACAGCACCTTCAACCTTTGTACACATGTTGACTACCATGAATAGTAAAATGTAAATTTTGGTCAGGAAGTGTAATTGTGGAGAACATGGTGTTTTTTTTTGGACAGGCAGAGTTTAAGTTTTTCAAAACACTTCTTGCCGGAATAATATAAATGGGGGCAAACTGTAGATGGCAATGTCTAGCTGTTACAACACTTTGATCTCCCTGTTATTATTTGTCACATCGTACTACATTTCTATTTGTAAATAACAACATTTCCATCACGTGTTGGGATACTGATTATTGGCCCTGTCAGCCACCAGTGAGTCTGTGCCAGACATGGACAACGCCCTTAAATCTTTGTTTGCAAAGCAAAGCCTAAAGATACTGATTAACCCTTGCACTCACAAAGACTAAAGTCTAAGTCATCATCAAATGCAATGGATGAACATCATACCAATCTAGGACCTGTTCCAGAGATTTTCATCTTTTAGAGCATAATGAGTTTTTACTAAACATTCATGACTGCACAACATGCCAAAAATAAAAACCATTCTCAGTACTTCATCTCCGCACCATTGACTCTATCTCCTTGTGGGAACTGTTATCTTTCTCTCCAAGCAATGAAGTAGAAATTCCAATTTCACACAGTATCCTGTGCAGCTGTTATTATTATCTGTGCATCTTAGTGCATCCAGACTAGGACTTGTAACACACAGCTCTATGCTTTGCAAGTATTATAAAATAACCTTATGTGTATTTTATCTTCCAGCTGTCATGCAAAGAGGGAAGTCTATTATGGCAGGTTGGTTGAGGATAATTGAAGTGTTCAACTGAAGAAATTGCAATACAATTCTATGAAACCATATGCTTCTAATTACAAAGACTGAATGTTAAGTTAGGAAAAATTTCTAATTGTGGAGTCTTGTGCTTGCTGCTTATGCCACCCACATACAATTTTTACTTATATATAAGCTCTCAAACCCAGCTGTGACTGTTATCCTCTTTGATGTGACATAAATGTGGGGGTGTGATGTTTCTGCTTGTACTTCAACAGATTATCAAGTATTGAGTCCGCTAATTACGCTTATTTTTGAGCTTCTACAAGGGCACCTAAAATTAGAACGTCACGAGTAAACTCGTCAATATCATCAGCAAGACTTTTACTTTTGCATTCTGTGAAATGATCAATCTCCTATTCTCCCAATATGAAAACCATAAAACAACTCTCCAAATCCAATATTGTAATATGCAAGATAAACAACACTGTCATAATGTCAGTGTCTACTTCTCTTTAACAAATGCACAAAATGAATTTTCACATTACGGAATAATTCCAACATTTTTCACAGCCTGACAAAGGCCCAGAATCAGACCCTGTCATTTGTTAACCCAGTAATAAGATTACAAAAATCGATAGAAAAGCCTGCAAGTTCAATCCTTTGATGGCCTGTCGTGCTTTTTCCCACGAGGTCTTGCTAGGAGCATTAGAGGCACGCTCTGTAAAGTGTGGCTATGGAATACTGATTGTACCTGACAGAACGTAACCCTGTGAATTTACAACATGGCAGATGGCTATGTGCAGGCACGAATGCCAAATACATCTGATTTTACACATATTGTCTAAACCGCAATATATCAATTCTAAATCTAATGTAATTTTTATAGTAAATGTCTGGCTACTTTTCACTTCCGAGTGCATGTCAATATCTATAATACACTGTAGCTACATAAAAAACAAATAAGTTTTGCTGTGGAAGGTTTATCTAAGTGCAGTCAAGGATGTGAATTATCAGTGTCACTTACTTGTTTCATGCAGGTTTACAAGTTAACAAACTAAATTCATCAAACTTTTGGATGTTAAATGTTTACCTTTACTAATGTAAATGTAATCCAAGCTGACTGCCCTATCTTTACAGAGCAATTCAAGATTCCTATCTTCTGTTTTTCCTAAAAAGCCCTGATTTTCATGTTACATTGATGTACAGGTGCAACATTCTCAAAATATAGTTAATCATCTTTCAGAAAAATTCTCCATGTCAGAATGATCAACTCTATTCTCTCCTCCTTACTACCTTAGAACCTTCTTCAAAACTGATACTTGGCTTTGTACAAATTGTAGGGACTATGGTGAGTTCCAATAACTTCATGCACAAAGAAAATGAAATTGTACTTTTTCATGATTTTCTTTGATAGCTTAATTGCACCTTACTGTATCAACTACAGTTAAGACTGTACATATGATACAACTGAAATATTGTTAACATTTCAAGGCTTATGTCTGCTGTTTCCAGTATAGCATTATCCTATTTTGTACTGATTCTAAGAATAGAAAAGTAAGTATTGACAAAAGTGCCAACATAATGCTGGTTGCTAGCAAACAATTTGCAATATTTAGACACATGCTCACAAATCAGTGAATGCCACTTAAGATCCACCTCATGATCACAGACTCTCCAATGAAAAGTGGTGCTACTTTTCTGTTCACCAAAAATTGATCCCAAACTCTTCACCCTGCCCCAAGGATCTGTACTGTTCAGACAGGAGACAAGGGAAACATGTTATCTCACACTGGCAGGCACTCTGCGCCCATTAACCAATTACCCGGGGCTCTTGTTTGTTATGTCAAGTACATTTAACCTTGCCATGAACAACATGTCGTTACAGTTCCAAAGCCACCTCTGGTCTAAGGGCCAATTTAGACACAGCTTTTCTAGATATCTGTACTGTAGATATCTGCCAGGCGACAGCTTTTTTCTGTGTCTAAACAGGAATTTTATGGTCTTAATGAGGGTTTTTACAGATATCTGGAAAATTTCAGCCGACCACTCTGAAGTGCTCGTCCGACAACTCAGCGGGAGTCCCCGACAGCTTCAGCCCAAGTATAAACAAAATGTGTCGGATCCTAGATATCTGGAGGACAGGTTTCAGGCTAGTTAGCAGACTTGTGGACATCAAGTGACCCATTTTGATGTTAGCTATGGCAACTGTACCATCATCTATACTAGTAAGGGGATTTATCAAAACTTCCCATGGAGTATTAAGTAATTTTACAGTGCCTTACAGGCCAGACTATGATGCATAAGGACAGAATACAGAGGAAACCATTCCTTACAGTAATAATCGGTAAAATCAGGCCATCAAACATATCTTTGTGGTTCTTACAAGTTAACAAATGTCATTGAAAGCACTATTGGAAGCTGACTTCTAGCTGGAAACACAAATTTATCATGATGCATCACTACTACATTCCAACTCCACGGGTGTCCTGCAGTACTTCCTGTCATGTGTATAAATGCATCCCTACATCTCTGCCCAGATGTCGCCTGCCAGATATCTGCAGTCCAGACATCTAGAAAAACCTGTGTATAAATTGGGCCTAACCTAGCCTGCTGTGCAGACCCTATGGGTGGCTGGTTTTCTGTAGCTTTTGTATTTGCATTGTTTCCTGCTTGCTCACGTTTAACAGTGTTCTTGTGATAAGTTACATGGAAAAACTAAATCAGTATGACAACCTGTCGGGGAACAAAATAAGAAAAAAAAGGTGGTAAGAAAAAAAACCCACTAAAACATGTCCTTCCGGCGGGAGTCTGCAACGGAGGTTAAAGACATTGATCCTAAGTAGAGTAAAGAAAGAGAAGCCTAACTTCTGGAATAGATTTTTAGAAATTCCTTCAGAATACTTTTAGTGAACTTTCAAATATCAAAATTGAGAAGAACTTATTGAAAAGTCAGGTTGATTCTACAAGAAATCAGTTTCCAAGAATCCCTTCATGCAGGTTTTGACTGCTACTCCTGTTCATCATACTTGAGGCAACAACTTCCCATATTCCATCTGTTCTATTCCGCTGACGTCAGTCATATTTGTGGGCGTTTAATACCATGCATCCACAAGCCCATGATGAGTGTATGTAAGAAACAGTCGGTAATAGCTCAAATAAGGCTGACTATTCAAGAAGCAGAGCAGGATGCAAGACACAAAACATGGTCAGCTGATCTCTGACTAATTTTGTGCATGTTTGGCATGGTACAACTTCTCTTGTTAGGATTCAGATCACAATAGTGGCAGTACATGTAGCTACAGAGCTGTAACATCCCCAGAAATTGTCATTGAAGTCTTCTATCAATATATCATGCCAGGTATAGATTTATCAAGTATGGAAAAATCCAGCTAACACCTATAATCAGATTAACACCATGCGTGACTTTTGGGATTTAAAAGATAAGCTGATAAATTTGTGTATTTTGACTTGTGGCATGCATTGTACTTTTGTAGGCCACGTATGTGTCTTGATGGTGAATATGAGTACAATGTATCTGAATCTGAATTTACACTTTCACCTTGTTGCATCCTCATCTGAATAGGTCGACCAATATAACTGACACCCCTTTGGTATAACACACCAGATTAACAGGCACATGGTATACGTACAAAATGTAGCAGCTAATTGCATATGACCCAACAACATGTTCCACCAAGAGAGGTCACTATCTTACAGTATGGCTTCTACTTCATGTATACTGTAAATGCATGTAAGTTTGCATGGTTTTTATTTTGCGGTAGGAAGAAATTGGAGTGTTCGCGGTGGTTTTAACTTCGCGTTTGAAACAATAACGCTACAGTCATAGGTGGGCAGAAAGTTTTGCAGTGGTTTTAAGTTCGCGCTGAAAGTTCACCGCGAAAACCGCGAACATAAAACCACACCAAACTTTTCTGCATATACAGTATCACACCTGTTACCAGTCTGAAACACAAACAAATCCAGCAGAGTAGGGGATCACTTCCTAATAGGGTGTCCACTAATGGGATCTCCCCTGGTACATGTAACTTAACTCAGCATGTTACCATGTTTTGTCTGGGAGATCAAGCTAACGTTAACTCTGTCCAGCTGAATATATGGAAATATATGTCAAGACAGAGAGAGTAGATGGAAACTTGCCTGATGTGCCTCTAGGTACCTAAGGGTTTGCATTTGTGTCACAGGTACAGTCAAATCTACCCAAGGGGACCTATGAATATAAAATCTGGTCTACATGCATGTGGACAGGTGGTCACCATTGACAGAATTCTCAGTGCTTGCATCAATGGGAAAAATTATCTAAGGGCCTGCCAAAAAGTGGTCACATTGGCCAGGTGGTTCTTTTGTACAGGTGGTCACTTGTACAGGTTGAGTGTATTCAGGTTCTCCAAAAATTTTGAGTAGATTTTACATCAAACAAACTGCAGTAAGTATCATCCATGTTTGGGTGTAATAATATCAATAACATTTTGGTTCTAAGCTGACATAAGAAAGATCAATCAGTGACATTAAAACTAAAAGACCAAAAGTGTGACACAAATGTCAATAAGTAGAAATGTACCTGAACAATTGAAGGGTGAAACTATTTGCTAAACCACCTAAAACCACCATCTTTCAAAAGCCTCAGCTGCAAATTCTGCTTGCTCTTGTCTCAACTGCATAACTTCAGCCCAGACAAGAATCAATAACCATTCAACGCTTAGGGGAAAGGGTGTGTATGTGCTCCTGCTCTATGGAGAAGATTCAATGTGAACATGGCCTGTGTATGAAAATGAATCGGACAATCCAAGAAAACCATTAACCCCCAGGAGTATTATTTTCTAGGTGGAAATGGAGCGTTGTGACCTTCAGCTTGAGCAATGTAAGAAGGGTAAGGTCAAGGTATTGGGGGATAATGTAAGGCCTTAGGGCTGGTCTTCTCAATGTGTTTTCGGGGTTATGTGATTAAGTGGGGAACAGGAACATGTGAAGATAAAGATTAAATGGACTATAGATAATGAAATTACACTTTGGAAAGGATGCATTTTGCATAATCTATAAGCTCTGTATCTATATCTTCATCTATACAGCCAGTATAACTGCCCTACAGCATAACACACCAGCTTCTCATTCATTTGACTGATGCCCTTTGATACATGTAAGCTGCAAGGTATTCATTCACTACATGCATCTTTTCCAATCAAATGGGTCCAAAGACAAGGACAAATGGAGCAAATCAAGACCAAGATTTCATTTCCATTAACTGATTAAGACCCCAAAATCGAACCATTAAAATCAAACCCCTTCCTCAACAATGTGCACACCTACATGTACATGAGTAACGATAGTACAAACTGGATACGGAAAGATATCATGGTCATGCATCAAGTACATGCACATGTAGTTGACTTAAGCCGTTAAGGGTAGGCCTACTTACATTTATAGCGAAACAAGGTTTTACTATATCCAAGATGGAGAGAGGAAACTGAGATGTCACAAGTGATAGATATTGGTCGTTAGGTAAAGAACCCCAGAAATCCATTTGCAACAGTTACTCCTCAGACTTGTGGCTGATTGGAACTCTCACATTCCAGGAAAATTAGGTCAACCTTCCATGTAACTGTAGAGAGTATTGACAGTAGTTTATGGCTGTGTAGCGAACGCAAGTTGCAGACATGGCCTCAGCAATAGTCCTCCAACAACATACATCATTTATTATTGGAAATGTACATTATACCACAAGAACTTTAGAACTGATTCAAGTAAATCATTATTTATGTTAAAAAGGCTTAGGGCACATGAATCAAATTTGTTGGGTCTTGGGATGTGAAAACAAATTTAAAAACAATACTGATGATTGAAATTCCAACATGAAAACAGAATCTGTGGTGAAAATTGTACCTTAGTTTTTGTTCATTCCATGCAATGTTTTTATCACAGAGACTCCTAATCCTACCCTTACCCTCAATGGAGGTGTACAGCATTCCGAATCTTATATTCTATTTCACTGTCAGATAATTTTGATTTCTATATCTTTGATAAGTGAACCAAGGATGAAGCTTTTCAAAAATGTGTGCATTTCAAAAGACATTTGTAAACCATCAAGATTTTCGATTTTTCTTTGCACCCTGTGTCTACCATTACAGTCAAGATGGATAGATGGGAGAATTGAGACAATGTTGCCAGAAGGCTTCCGACTTCCAACACACAAAGAATGTGTGGCATGATAGGGTCAACTCTTCTGAACTTTATTTCCTTTCCACAGATGGGTGATCTGAGAATCTGGGCTTGACTGTCAACTTGCAACAACAAGTGTACCGTTCTCATGAAGGATGACCTACAAAGGTGGAAAACAAGACAAATACAGTATACTATTACTAGTGTCCTTCAAGAACCAAGGAATTCAATGAATCATAGATATAAACAGGAAAATTACACATACAGTTCCTTCCCTATCTGATGTTGCACATTGTGATAAAAGTGTAGTTTTTACCAAACCTTTTTTTTTCTGAACAGTTAATTCTGGTACAATTGATCTACTGACCTTATAATGCAGTAGTACATGTATGAAGAATTTTGTATATAATTACTAATACATTTCTTTTGAATTACTAATTTAAAAGTAGTAGAAGAATTGTTGCTCCCATTTTTTCAGTCTCTATCTTTTGATTAAATTTTGCCAGTTCATTAACAAGGCTGACAAACAAATAAATTTTGAACCACAAAATGTGGGAAATAACGTTCCACAATTTTCAAGGGAAACCCCCCTGTAACTTTTCTACATCTTGCTCCTTCAATTCAGTTCAAACGAAAAGTCTTAAACTGTTTATTGGCATATTCATTTGTATTCAGTACATTATACCTATGCATTTGTACTCTAAAGTTTAACCGTAGCTTGATATGTATGCTACAGAAGTATTCCTGTTAATTACAACTGACATGTTCCGAAACAGATTGCACTGTCCCATCATACCCGAACCAAGGCTGCGGCGCCTGTCCTGATTTATGTGTTGCAGTGGGGAAAATTACATCGCCCTCCCCTGTAGTTATTACCCAATCACTAGGAACTTTGTACTCATGCAGAATATCAACAATTTCGGCTTGGAGCTGAAACATTACCTCTATCTGTGGCTGCCAGTTAGGCCACAACAATTAATTTCGGTGCTCCTCAGAAATTTTAGGAAGAGGTCAAGATGAAAACAAAGGGCTGGGGATAAAACTTGCATCAAAATATATTGATTTTAAAAGTTCTCTATTTTGATGTTGGTTTTCAAGTACTTTTTCAAATTCGGGAACCAACAAATCATAATGGGTTGGCCTTATGGTTGTAAGCAAACATGTACATATGACAGCTGAGTTTTGTTGCAGTGGCAAATATGTGTACTTGGGATGACAAATGACTTTCTTGTCTTGCTCAGGATGCAGACATATATCCAGGAGATTGAATCAAGTCTGGAGCGGATATCCGATCTATGTTTGTGTGAGATATAGCAGCAGGCGTCAGTCACACTTTGACGAGTTCAATGACATCTTCTCTCATTCCTTTCACCATCTTATATAGCTATTACTGTGGGTGTACATGTAAATCTTAACCCATGTTTCAATTGTAACAGAAACAAAAGAAAGTTACACAGCAGGATATGATTTTCTGTGACATCATAACTTGCACTGTCATTTAATGTTAATGATATCATATCAGTTCAGCTAGTAAGTGACAGTGTAAGTTATACATGTATGTCACAGGAAACTGAGGAATATTATCTTTCCTTATCAAGTTATCATGATAAACATTTCCCAAGAAAACCCACAAAGGGATGAATTTTACCCCACCTGCATCCTGCAATTTGCAAAAATTTCTTGACAAATACTACCCAGCAGTATTAACAAATTGCAATTAGGTGAGCAAAAAGATTACTTGCCCTGTATAATGAATTGCATGTTACAGAAATTTAAACAACTTAGCACTGTATGTCCATGCTTGTCACCCAACCCTTTGATTTAGGTTTTTCAATATTTTCCCAAAACTGTAATTCTTTCTCTGGTATCTGATAGACAAGACTGACATATTTCAACCTTTACTCATACTTTTGGAGTGATGGCAAAAGAATATAAAAGAACTTAACATGTGCCAACCTAACCCACAACAGATTTGGCATGGGGATAGGAAAAGACCCTTCATAATAACACTTATCATCATCTATAAATACATGAGCAGAACCCCTGTCAAATGTTATTTGAATAGTTATCACCACTGTGGTGTACCAAACAATCATCCATCAATTCAATGCCTTATATTTTCGGATAATGTGACATATGGATTTACACCTGCATCTGCTTGATAACCAGTCCAAGCTACCAAAGACATATCACTTCCACATGGGGAGAGATGGGGCAATTTTCTTCCAAAGGATATAGAAGAATTCTTGGCTCGTTATAGTTTTTTTTTGTGTGGCCACCACAGCTTGCAATCATAGGTAAACAATATTTACAAGCTTTGAAAGTTTTAGGTGATACTTTATACTGTGTAGTTGATGCTGTGGTTCACTTAACTACCAGTGCTTGGGGCTGGGAACAGTCCCACACTGTCAAACACACTAAGACTGTGCAAGACATCTAATAGACCAACACCTGTATAGGACTGATAACGGTCACTGGATGATTAGCTTCCAAGCGGAGGTAGATACAATGGGGGCTTGAAACTGTCCACCGGCCAATTTAAGGTTCCAAATCGTGTTGCAAAAATGTGGCATCTAGTTAAGTGTAACACCTGCACTGGGTTGATAATCAGTGTAAGTACATTTGCCTCCATCAGACAGTACGTAAAACCGTTGGAAATAGATGTGACGTCTGCTGATGCAGTTGTCTCCTCCAGGCATATGTTCATCATGGTTTTAACTTCTCTAATCCATAGACAGTGTCTCTGCAGACCTAACATCTGGGTCATTTCTCACAAGAGTTCAGAATTACCGCTATTGGCTCTGTATTCGTACTTGCGTCATGTGCATGTGGGTGGATACTGCACCTTCATGATGTTGTGTATAATCACTATGGAAATATTAATGATCAAACAAAATATTTCTGTCCTGTCAATTAAGTTTATTCCATCCAGTCTAACTGAGTTGGATTTTATTTCATTTTGTCACCTATTAATCTGCTGGCATGACTTTATCTAATTCTGATCTTATTCATCTTGGACAAGCCAATTTTGTTTGTCACGACGACCGACCACAATCTTTGTCTGCCAATCTTTGTCTGTCATTGGCAACAAGTTAGACGCTGAAGAAAACCCTGATGTGAAAGAAAAAAGGTGTTTTAGTCGTGTATTAAAGTTGGTATTAACAAAACCAGCTGGCTACAGGCCGAACCTTATTAGCCATAATAGTTGAATAACAACTCCCAAGTTTACTTTTTAGATTACCTTATCACACAGGATGTGAGAGTGGTGGTTGTGTTTAGTCACCTGTGGTCTCACTTAACCCCAGATGACACTGGGACTCAGGTGAAAGAGATTTCCTTTAGACAGTAAGCATAACAGTAACATTTATATGGAACACCCTAGGTTTAATGGAACAATCTTGATTACTTCTGATGCAAAACCACCTTTGCACTGTAACAAAGTTTAGCTACGACCAATACAATTGAACAGTTGAGAGCTTCATGCAGAAACTACAGTTCTATTTCAATGAACAGTTTTCCTGAATTGCTCTGTCGACTGTCTGCCCCCTAAAACAACAGTAAAAAAACAACCTTGATAAAGCATAAAAATGTTGCTTCTATTGTCCTCAGTATCATGAAAAATGAATGAGCCCTCAAGCCATCACACAGTTATGCAGCTTATGCTCCATACACACTTAGCCAAGTGTAATGCTTTGTTACAGTCACAATCATAATGCTTAGCCGAGTATAATGATTTATTACAATAATGCAATGAAAACATGATTGTTAACAGGTTTCCTGGTCATATATATGAAATTGTGAAAGGTACATCACACTAACAGGCTCTAATACCATATTGCTGTGGTCAATATACTTATTTCCTATTGCTAACTGTCTTACTCTAGGCAATGTGCTACCTTAAATGTACATTCAAGGCTTTATTTTGTTTGTTTGTTTGTATATTATGATTTTCATGGGACCAAAAATTTAGGTAGCAGGCTTCTTTATAAATGCTTTACTAAGTTTTCTAGCTTTTGGGTGCTAGTTGTTGGACATTCATCAACTCATGAAGATTGAAAAGACCAGATAAAGTTGACCCTATGAACTACTAATCAAATCACCTCCGGTCTAAATTATAAATGTGAAGTTGTAAACATTTTGATGGCACACATGATTGAATGTTGGTTAAACTCAAATTTTCTAGGAACCACCTTATAATCTGTAAACTAAAAGCACATAGTACTATAGTAGCAAAAGATGTTGTTTATTGCAAATAACTGACTCCTCATTAGTGATCACTATGATGTTTGTTTGCCTTTGGTGAATTTTCTGTAAACCAGTAGCAATGTGGAAATTGAGTTGTTGGTACTGCCTGCTACACATCTCTGTTGTTAGTGAATGTGAGGTTAGTGATCAATGAATCATCATCATTATGTCAGGCTGCTTGACCAGAGTAAATCCACTTTGCTTCTCTCTTTGTCTCTTCACGTTATTCTGTAAGTCCTGGACCTGGACCCAGACATCCTGGGCAAGTTGTTTTACCCAAGTTTGTCAAGGTCGGTCAACACGTGAATGGCCGTGCTTGGTGTCCAGAGAATGAGGTTGCAGGCTAACTAACTCTTCTTTACTCATTTACTTCTATACAGCCCCCTGCAAAGTGCAAATATGACCCTTCACTCTCTGATGGTTCCAAATAAAACGGGAATTGTTGTTTCCAGGATTCAGCTATTCCAACAAACCAGAAAGAGACACGCCATTGTCACCAAAGCACTACATATAATTGTAGCTAATGTAGCATAAATTATGCATATGTGATCACATACTCGCCTGCAATGAAGTCAATCATGGAGATCCCATCTAGATTACATGCTGCAAACTTTGAGTTTTAGTTTGGTTTGTAACTGGTTCCAGGAGAAAGAAAAAAATTGATCAGATAACCAGACACGAGAAAATAAAATTAATCTATTGTCTGTAGGACATACTATAAATAACTTGCATCAATACAAAAGAGAGCTCTTCAAGTTTCCTGGCTTGTTGGGTAATCAGGAACCGTTGAGAAAGTGGTCATCATGCATTCATCAAACTGTTTACAGTGACAGCTTGGCTTCCTGGTGGAGATTTTTATCACAAGAAAAGGCAACATGAAAAATAGAGTGAGCTAGGACCTCCAACTGCAATGTTTGAAACTTAAGTTAAAATATGTACATGTAGCTAAACAGACTTAAACAATTAGC
The DNA here is from genome assembly GCA_035149815.1 of Branchiostoma lanceolatum. Taxonomy (NCBI): domain Eukaryota; kingdom Metazoa; phylum Chordata; class Leptocardii; order Amphioxiformes; family Branchiostomatidae; genus Branchiostoma; species Branchiostoma lanceolatum. The sequence continues at coordinate 14,057,667 of CM068871.1, read as the reverse complement.
ATGGATTATTGTCAAGTCAGAGAAAAGTTTGTGAACCTCTTTATAATTAAATTCCTAGCTGAGAAGGGCCAGGTGTATATTTATGACTACTCTTAATAGTATACATTTTTTCCCTTATAAATCATATGCAACATATATTATGCCAACAACTTACATCATAAAACGTATAATGTACAGTCTAAGTACTCATAGATGGTGACACACTAGAGGCCAGAACATGGCTTTGGGTAGAAAGAGACATAGCAATTTGCTTTTATAAGATTACAACCTTGCAATCATTTTTCAAAGAACAAAGGAGAATTTTCAAACAACGACATGTCTTATGAATGGGCCTTGTTGGAATCAGTAGTGTGAAATCTTAGGTTGGTAGACTATCAAACCACAAAGCAAAAATCTACAATTACAATACAGTGTTCTGTCACATCAAGATCAAATGTTGATTATGAGCCCTGGAAGATTAGCCCCCTAGAGGGGCTAAAGGGTATCTCAATAAACTCAATAAACTCAACTCAATGTCAATCCACCAAGCTGACTTTAGGGCTACACAATGTGAACCAGTACTCATGTACATACATGTACAGTATGTTAAACAGCTTTATCACGGCCAATGTCTATAATACATGCCTTGTGCGTAAAATGCGCTAACATAACAGGATGTACAAAAAACAAAATAAACATAAGAAATGTACATAGCGTTTAGACATCAAAACATATTTTGGAAGAAACAGCAGCTGCTGCAATCAAAGAATAACGTCATATCTGCCTACAGCATTTGTATCCATGCCACCCGAACAATTAAAAGATACAGATTGAACTTGAATACACATTACCCAAGAACCCATAAACATGTATTACATATTTTCACACAGGCACATAAAAAAATTACATTCTATGCAATATCTGTTTTGTGAGCTTACAACATGTCTGTTTTGAGTGGAGCTATTTATGAACCCACAACAGCCATAGGTCGACGTAGCTTACCTTGAAAATCATAGGAAGGTTTTCTTGCCTAAAAACAAAAATATAGTGGATGAGGCTTCATTCAGTTTTCTTTTCTATCTAGCATATTTGGCCTTATAAACGACATGTCCTTGAACTGAATTCTTGCCAGGATGATTACATTTCTTACCTTGAAAGCTTGTGAAATGAAGGTGAGTTAAAGAAGGGATGTCCTTGGCTTGCTTACATTATATTCTTGGCAGAACAAAGTGTTTATCTCTCTATGCACTGCAATCAGCGTGGTTGTAACAATACAGATCAAAGGGGCTACATTTTAACCTCATATTAACTGGTTGTTACACTCACTTTCACAAATTACCTGAGGTCTTCATTATTCTCACTTACAACTAATTATCAAAAGTGACCAAGTGACTTTATTGGAAGTGCAGTAGCCCTGAAGTCAGTGCATTTTTGCCTCTAGGCAGTCTAGCCTAGGCAAGAAATTCGGCATTGCAGGGTGGCAAATTCAGGAAAGTTGATTTTCCTTAGACTAAATTTTTAAAGATTATTAACCATATACGCTTAAAGTATGATTCTGCATAACCTATTGCTGTGAATTATACTTTGCTTATATAATCATCACTTCACGGGCCCATGTTATATTGTAAATGAATAAACTGTATGGGAACAAGGCACCTGCTATTCACACAACAGAAACAGAATAACACATCACATCTGATTCTGACCATATGCCATAGTTCATGCAAAATACAGTACGTACATCACACATGTAATCATTGGATACTCCAGGTTTGTAAAATGACTGACATCTGTTTAATATTTTCTTGCGAATTCTGGTTTGAATTGTGTGGTTTCAAGTTTAACATAGATCTGCACATAACGATATCTTTATAATATTATTGAAATATTTACTTCTTGTTAAATTATCTGTTTTGTGCAAATATTAAAATAAACAAAACAATCTACCAAATGAAATGAAAGCCCTAATAGGTCCGTCACTTAGAGTGTGAAGATGAAACTGTTATATCTTAAAGGAGAAACTATCTTTGTGGAAATATACAAACACCTGGGAGGGGGAAGGCTTCCAACACACAGGTGAGCTTGCACAGGTAAACACAACATTGGCAAACACACCTTAAGCAAACCTTAACCTCGTGGAGGCAAGGCAGCGCACTGTTTGGGGCAAGTAGAAAACTACAGTGGCGGAAATGAAACATAGAATTGTGGTTCAAAGATGATATGTATACGTGGACAGGTTTTTGCCGATCTTTGCAGAATAAGGAAACCTTGCGGGTCTCAACTGTATCACAACAAGGGAGGTTGCGATGTCGGGGTTTTACTGTTCCGGTTTACTTAAGGAGCGATTTCTCACTAACTCGGCAACTGATGATCTTGGAAATTGGACGGGGTAAAGCTGGGAATGTCTGCACCTACCTGGCCGAGATGAGAGCATGAACCAGAAGAACGGGAGGAAGATGAGGGCAGTTAACAGCACAACTCCATTCCGCCGTACGGCCATCGAAAGGGAAAACCGAGATCCGCGCGAACGACTGCATCTGTTCACAGCAACTACATGTGAAGGAAATACAGATAAATTCCAGATTTTCGATCCAAGTTGCCATCGAAACTGCATCTTTCATCCATGGCTGATATAACGTCAATTGAATATACATATCATAGTATTAGAATTGGAAATTACGTGTTAAGCGTTGCGGAATTCGACTAATACACCAACTATTTTCCAAGAATTTTATGCGTTTTGTTGCGGTAAGAGATGTTTCTAATGTTGAATGCTGGGAATTCTTGCATCCGGTTAAATATCTTCATATTTTTTCTAAATAATGAAATAAGAATTATCATTGAAAGATTTTTTGGATTAGTTTTGTTGAAATACATATCCGGGTATGTTGTTTTCATGAAATAGTGAAGATTGAAAATTTGTGTCATCATCTCTGGGTCAACTCGGGGTCATTCCAGAGCTATCTTTGCAGATCACCTACGACGGAAAATTTCGGTCGGTATGATTAACCTTGGTATGTGGACATCTACTTAAGAAGACAGGGAAACATCTTCACGTGCGAGGTACGGAGAGAAACGTGACAAGACGCCCGGGATACAAGACGGATCCTGGACGACCGTGATCACCAGATTGCCAGGTAAGTGCACCCACGATGTTGTCATGTCGGCCAATTTGTTTCGTACGAAGCAGAGTTCCATCAAAGAAGTCTGACATCTTTATGCTACTTAGTAGATTGACATCTTCTCAGAATGTCCATGGGACAACATACTTTTATCTTATGCCCAGCCTGTTCTTGTTTTTCTCCTATATGACTGTAAGTGTCGCGAAAGGAAAGAGACGGGGAAAGTAGGGCACATAGCCTGTCTGACAACCATAATTTTTCACTTCGAGGCGGTATGTTTACAAACTGTACACATGGGTTTAGACGTCCATCCTTGCCGAATCATGAGAAACAGATCGAAATTTTTCGTCAGAATATCTTCTATGTGTTCTTAGGTACGTAACTGTTGATAGTTTAGGGTGGATTTCGGTGCATACGACGTTTAAACTGTGCAAAATCGCCGCTATGTCTGGCGCGAGGTATTGCTCAACACCTCCGGAGATGGCACCTTGGTGGGGAGGGCGGGGCGACTGAGACGATGTGTGAAACACAGCTAATTGTGTCCAAAAACAACATTCATTCAGTACACATTCTTACTTTTGACGTGTAGAAATGTCCAAAACAGTAGGGGGCATGTTTTTCTAATGTATATTCTGGTTGGCATTGACTTTGTGTGTATGTGAGTCTAAACAGTCAACAACAAACATGGGCTTCACATATGTATTGCATCATTGATTGACTGACCGCGACCACATTTGACAGGTGACCGCTATAGACTAATTCTTAATTGTTATGTCAATGGGGAAAATCCAAGGGACCGATAAAAAATGACCACTATGTCCAGGTGACCGCTAATACAGGTTTGACTGTATAGAAACTTTCTGACATTTGTAAAAGACAGCTCACACGTTTGTTAAGTCTCCCCTCTTTAAGAGTGGTTTGCATTATATAAGACATCATAAACTTAGTTTAAACTTGTTTTTATGTTCAGGAATTATGACATCTTATTTTTCCCATTATAACCCCCCTGCCCCTTCCCACCACAGTAGATCGTGATCCTTGCAAGTTACCAGTAGTATTATGGTCTATGCAACTTTGGAAAGGCACGAGTCTGACCTTAGAATTGTGATCAAATGTGTGATATCTGTTTTATATGTACCACAAATTGATAATCAATGGATGACATTTTCATAAAAAAAGAATCATTATACAGATCAATATGGTTAAATTTGTCCAAAACAAATTGTCCAGGTAGTTTTGGGTTGAGGTTTTCACATGTGAAAAATTGAAGTGATTTTCAATGTTGTGCTTTCATGGGCAATGTAGTTTGCTTGAAAGTTTGCTTGCGAAAATATGCAAACAAACTTATGGAATAGAGAAAAGTCTCTTAGTATTTATGCACTACAAAACCTAATAAGACTCTGTGATTCTCAAATGCTAAGGTCTCACCCTGACATGTTAAAGGCCATTTGCAGAAAAGGACTTTCCAAGGACTTGCTACAAGTCAGCAATTGATAAGTAGGTCAAATTAGAATTACTGGGACTAGGGGCATGTCATGTATGTTCTGTGGTATACATGTGTACATAGGTTATAAGAATAACCCCAAGGTTATACATGTATATCAGGTAGTTCTTTTTGTAGGTATGATTATTGTCTGAGATGCTAAGATACAGCCACATTGTCCTTTAGAAGCAATCAATCTAATTTTGGCCCCCTGGTAGGTTCCTTTCAAACTGCAGGTAACGACCTTTTAAATTCTGCAGGAAACTATGCCCTTAGCTAAGGCCCTTTCCGTTTGTGGAAAACCTTTGTCAAGAAATTTTGAGAATAACGTTAATGTTCATATTCATTATGAGATAAATCATACAGGTCTATTTTGTTATTCCTAGTCTATATAGCTTGCGACTCTTCTTCTTTCCATACTAATGAGCCCCTAGAACAGTTGCACATGGTGTTAGTACAAATAACAATGATAAAGGATAAGACAACTTGAATAACGAAACTCGACTCGACACAATGTAGCATCAGTGGTAAAATTTGCTGTCAAAGGTGAATCCTGCCATGTTGAAACTACATACACGTGTATAGGTTGTTGACCCAGACATGACATGCACAGTTGGGATCAAAGATGGCCTCCATGAAGGACATGCACATGTTATTAACCCCAGGGCCAGGTGATCAGTGCTTTCAACATTGTTGCTTTGCAAACATGATATCGTACAGGTATATTCTCATATTAGTCATAAATTTTCATCAGTAGGTACTATCCTTGGTGCCAGGAAGAAGTGATTAGATTCTAGAGGAAACTATGCTGACTCGGCAGATATTTGTGCACTTTGGATGCCCTTTTTCGGTTGAGGAACGCTTTTGTTTTGAGAATATTATTAATGATCATTATCATTGTGAGATAAATCACACAGGTATTCTTCCTACTTTATTTATCAAAGCTTGATGTAGCATCAGTGGTTATATTTGCTATCAAAGGTAAATCCTACTATGTTGAAATTGAACGTGTAGGTTGCTGAAGCAGACATGACAGGTACAGTCGGGATCAAAGATGGCCTTCAGCACGTAGGATCCCGACATGCACGTGTTCACCTCTGGCAAGGTGATCAGTGCTTTTGCCACTGTTGCTTTGTTAACAAGGTGTCTAATAAAAAATTGAAAAAAAAACAAACTTGGTCATCAGTTGGTACTGGCCTTGGTGGCAGGACCATCATGATTAGAATTTGGGAAAATCTGGAATTCCAAGTGCTGACTATAGTTTTGGCACATTTTCTAATGATATTATGTCCAATGTACATAAATGATCATGATGGCTGTACAGTACATGATAATTGGGCACTGGTCATTGATTTACAGTATAGCATTTTAGCAATTTGTAAAGACTGGCCAAGGACATGCTAAGTGTTATTTATAAAATCTCTGGGGACTATGATGGTCGTTGTAACTTCAAACATGGCCATAAGACCATCTACTTACGAAACTGGTAGTTCTTGCTGGATTGGTCCGATAAAACTGGACCAGATCAGTTGACTGGTGTTTGGACTGATTGGATAACGAACAGCAGCATTCGAATTAAGTTTGGACTAAGTGGTCTTGCAGTCTTGCCCTCCAGTAATTTTTTTTGTTCGAGAATTGTTTGGGAACCCAGGTTGCCTGCCGCACAATTTGATTTTTTTGGCAGCATATAAAGTGAAGCGCATCCAAATTATTACATTATTACATTCCCGGCATTTATTCGTGACAGCGTTACATTGACAAATTTCTTAAACTGCTGCCATCTTGTTGTTTACCGCTCATAAATATATTATGTAATATGCAAATCTTGCATGACCTAGTTGTGTTACGCATTTCATTTCATGACCTAGTTGCGTTACGCATTGCGTTTCTGATATAAATATTCTACATAAGCACTCAGGAAGTTTCAGAAATGCAATTTTAGTGTACCACGTATACTATGATCATATCAGGTCAAAGTTCAGGTCTGCGCCTGAACCTGATCCTCTGGAGTCTGGACATTAACCAGGGTTTTCTGTACTGGTACCCACCTGTATTGCTAGAACATAATGAACATAGCTTGGTACCTCCATGAAAAATTGAAATTATCATATCTTTTGATCTGAAGATGGTATTGTCACCAAATTGGATTGCAGGGCTGTCTCCAGCTTTGAATTTTTTTCCGTCCCACTCATTGTTTATCGACAGTAATGTGTGTTCGTGTGTGTGTATGTTAACAAGATAACTCAAGAAAGACTGGATGGATTGTCTTGACATTTGGTATGTGGCTAGGGCTTGAAGAGATTGCAAAATGATTAGATTTTGGGCCACCTAGTGGCTCGTTATGGCACTACAGGTTTTTTTATCTTTTGATCTGAAGATGGTATTGTCACCAAATTGATGTGCAGGGCTGTCTCCAGCTTTAAATTTTTTCCCATCCCACTCATTGTTTGGGACCCATGTTTTTGATTTTCAATGTTGAATCTGTCATTCTAACCTTACAAAAAATACATTTTCATCAGTTTTAGCGCATGAAAATGGTATTTTTTGGATGGACAGGGTTGAATTTTCTTCCTTCCCAACAAGCAAATTTCTGTCCTGGGATGGAAGGACGGGTCCTGGAGACAGCCCTGTTGGAGTGGTAGATAGCTCTGATCTTGTGCTCTAGGCCCCCTAATTTCCTTTTTAAAAACACTGATTTGTTATTGTTGTAAATTAGTACCAGTATAGACAATTTCGTGTTCATGATAACCTAAAGGAAATTACATTATCAACATTTGACTACATACAAAAATGAAAAGTCAAATCTTTGTGCTAGTATCATGTAGTTGTTTCAATCAATGGTAATTAATTTGAAATTGCCATTGCTATATTCCTATCCTTCCTATTGCATGTAGAATATATCATCTAAAGATAAGTTACTTGATTACAATTGTGTTTATATTATTGTCAAATACATGTACTATAATTCAGTTTCTGTTTGAGATTGACATTTTAAGTGATCATGATGAACCTTTTCCAGATAGATTGATTTTTGATTGCTGGCACTTGCTTGAAATGACTTGTAACTTTCAGTAGTTTTTTATGCAAGACCATACTGTCCAACATATCAGACTGGCAGGTTATCTGCAATTCAGGAGTATAATAATGTTAATATGAGAAAGTGAATGCCAAGATGCATTGCCTACTGTCCTTGCAGCACGTGCAATTGACATTACTTCCCGTTCTCTCCATGTGACAGGAAGTACCTCATGTGAACTCACTTATCTATAACACATCACATGTCATATACAGGAGTAAAACCCAATATCATTTTCATACAGAATGAATATCATGTTGTCCCATGCCAATATGCAATGTCAGAAATTTAAGGTTTGTTAAAGATGTATGCTATCACTATTTCAAAGTCAAACCAATAATGGTTATAGCAAACTGGTCTAGCAGATGCTATAAAATGATATTAGACCATAGAGTCCTCGGTATGCATTTGGTAAGAGCAGGAACATGTAGTGCAGCTGCTCCTTTTGGATCCTACTGTCATTATTACCTGCCCTGTTGATAATGAATAGATGGTACAGTTTCTGGCTTTTCCTACATTGATTTACATGATACATGTAGCTCATTAGCAAAGACATCCACTTATTCTCTGATTATTAACAGCTTTGTGCGTATGTGTGTGTGTGCCCTGCATCAATAAGGAAAAAAATCATTAAAATCAAGGGGTGACTTCATATGATAAAAAATTCATAATGCTCATGGTGGCAAGTATTGAAGTAATTGGGTCAGGAAGTTGTAAATTTAGATCCTTTGATTTCCTTATATGGTGATGAAGACGCAGTCTATCTTACTTAGGCTTTGAGTTTAAAAAAAATGTTTGTCATGTCACATTTTGCTAATTGCTAGTTCCACTGTCCTTTGATTGAACAGAATATCAATGTGTGATACCAACATCCTTTTTATCTCCACCTCACCAGTTAGTCCTATCAGTCTGCAGCTGTGGTTGAGGCTCGTGTACATGGGAGGAGGCGACACAATCGTAGACTGGCAGCACCTCAGCGTGGGTTAAACTTACCTGAGAATTCTGTCTTCCCATATTTTCTGGTGAGTTTTTATCTGACTTTAAAAGACACTGTCAGTAGAGTTGGGCATTAAGCCCTGGTGTGTCTTTAATGTCAATTTGTTTCATGTTCTATCTGTGTACTTCTAGGTTAGTGACTTTTAAATGATATGATGAAAATTGCCCCAGGAGCCTTGAAAAGAGTTGGGGATTGATTTACGGTGTATCTTTTATGTCAATCTTGTTTCATATTCAATCTGTGTACTTCTAAATAAGAGACTAATAATATGATGAAAATTGCCGCAGGTTTTTTAGCTTTGAAGTCCTTGTGATGGATCAGAATGCAATATTTGCATATGGAAATTCACTCTTTGGAAATAGCAATTTTCAAAGAGTTATTTAACTTGGGCGGCCCTGCCAAAGCACTATAAGACGAGCCCATGATTGGACCGGTAACCAGCTGCAGGTTAGATCTATTTTGTGGCAGATGCATGCGGCACTCCAAGGATAAAAGATATCATATGTACACTGTATTTGGAAAAGCATTTATACGATAGCTAATAGTGTACTAGAGTAACCACCAATTTTCATGATACATGTAGAATCCTCAGTCTTTTGCCATCTAAGTCTAGTATAATGTATCCCTGTATTTGTGGAGATGACTGTATCACTGACTACCATACATATGTGTATTGATGCAATGTCTTTTCGCAGGTACCCGCTAAGTTTTCAAAGAGCAGCCCTCTGAAAGGACCAGTGGTACAACTATGTTTCCACTTCCTCGAAGGTAATTTGATATTTGTGTGATTTTTTTCCCCAGGTGATTTCTACTGTAGTCTTCTTCTAATCTAGATCTATATAATATAGTATGTTCATTAGGATCGGCCAGTTGCCACATGTTGTCTAGAGCAGTCATTTTACATGTAGAACTTAGCTGAAAAAGGCCTGCATTGAATGAAAGTAGAACCGCTCACGGTATGAAGGTAATGACGCTGGTTCTTTGAGGTTTGATAGCAGCCGTTTCAATAGCAAGCATGAAGGGAATACTAATAGCATGGTCTGATGGCAGAGACGTCATTCCCAGCTGTACAATGATCATAAAAGATTTTCAGGTTTTTCATATCTTCCTTCAGTAGAATGAGCACATGTTTCTGTGACATTTTTTCAATGATTGCAGGGTGCCCACTTTATACCTGGATGTTCCCTGCACATTAATTCCCCAGAAGAGTGTTCCATTTTTATGTTGAAAAAGCTTTCTCTTCTGCTGTGGCAAATGTGAAAGTTATCCTTATTTGTTTTTGGGTACAAAGCCATGGATGGAATGTTTTCTTGGTCTCAGTAGCCATTACATCTTGTGGTTATAAACATAAAAATGCACATGTTCATTATGTTTTATCAGCTTTTCATGGCTTATATGTTATTATTTAGCACCATTAGGTGACATTAGGACAATGTAAAAAGCAGGTTTTCCTGTAATTTGATTATATAATATAATTAGCTGAATCAACCCTGCAGCATTGCATAACAATATTCAGGGAGGTATTTTATCGGGTGAAACACTTTGCACCATACAAACATGTTTAAAAACCGTGATCTTCCAAACCAACACATGGCGACACATAGCTGACTACTGCCTACTCCCTATGCCTTACTGCCAATAGTTTCTGTAAAACCTCACCTTATTTCTTGCAATTCTTGCAATTTTGAATTGAAAATAACCTCAGTTTGTTGATTCCCTACAAAATAGACAATTTTGATAATCATATCCTACACTTTTGTGACGAAAGATCATGATGACATGTGCTGTTATATAGCTGGCTGGGAGTGTGCCTAATTAGCCCACTTTAGGATAACAACCAGTGGACAGTATGCTGTTATCTACACCAAGAAGGTCTAGATTTAGTATAGATTGTTTTAGGAAATTAGCAGACCTTGTGCAGCTTGTTTTTGCACAGTGCCCAAACACCAGAAATATGAAGCAATGATGCAAATTTGCTCAAGTGGTTACATGTCATAATATTCACATGAAGGTTTTGCTCTTGAGAATATTACTTGTATCAAGCTTGTGGCCCAAATGTTACATAGTCTTAAAAACTGGCAGGCTTGAATCTTTTTTCCTATGTCAGAGTGTATCCTGATGTATGCTGACAGTGAAATTCTAAGGGCTAAGAAGTCTAGAAGATAGTATTGTGATGAAGAATGCTGTAGTATTAGCCTCTATATAAATTGTCTGGTCTTATTGAACTTTGCATTGATTTCCAATATTTGAGGCTTCTATCTGTGTTCATGACATAGGATCACTCAATCCACGAAACGAACAATGAGAGAAGCCATAAGTTCTGACAACGGCAATTCTGATGGACAGCGGGCAAAGCGACAACTCTTGAGAGCGGAGTCTCCCACCGAGGAGATCATCCGAGATTGGAGCAACATGCCCGCAGAGATCCTTACTCACATATTTCAGGTATTCATTGTCATGGGTTTGACAGTGATTGAGAAACAGTATTAGGGTCATGTGGTGGATTATTTTTAAGTCACTCAGTCCTCAATTTGCTGATGCGAGAAAGAATTTACATACCGGTACCTTAAAGAATTGAAAGGTGATGTGTACGGTTAACTGAGAAAAAATATAAAAGATTGTTATTTCTTGTTGATTGTCTTTTATTATTCACAAAAGTTTTTTATGATAACAGAGGAACATTTACATGTGTAGGATGTCTTGAAAGACTTTGGCTCATGTCATCTCTTTATGCAGTGAAACTGTGTGCATATCTGTTGAGTTTTCTGCACACATAGCTTGTAAACAAAGAGCCACTGGTATGATGTTTCTGTCTCCATCCCCACAGTTCCTACCGTTATGGGACCGTGCTCGGGCCTCCTTGGTCTGTCGTCTCTGGAACAAAACCTTCCACCTGCCGGAGCTGTGGCAGACGTTCACGTTTGAGTTCAACAACCCCAACACGTCCCATTTCAAGTCCACCCCACCCCAGCTCATCCGACAGGTCCTGAGACGCCACGCACACCACCTACAGTCTGTCAGCTTCAAGGTACCCTTTTTGATCCATTGTTTATGTCTATGATTATTCTTGTTTATGAAGGTGCATGATCAATTCAAAGTTTCTCCAGTTCTTCCCTTTTCGTCACTGACGGAAGACAGCGGATGATGTCTGAAACGTAATATATAATATAATATAATAAGAGTTGATCTATTTATAACATTGTGCACACATGTTATAGGTTGACAGCAACAAGGAGTCGGCAGAAGCTGCCTGTCAGATCCTGTCCCAGCTAGTGAACAGTTCGCTGAAGACGCTGGGGCTGATCTCCACAGCGAAGCCCAGCTTCCAGGAGGTCAGCCGAGAGGACTTCGTCACCGCGCTCACCGTCGTGTTCGTCCACTCCAAGGTTTGTACTAATACGGCAGTCTTATGTCAAATCATTCTGGTGTCAAATGGCTAGGCTAGCAGGCATGAGTTTTGATTCCTGGCATTCCAGAGTAGACGTTGTGTCCTTGTGAAAGGCACTTAAACACCTTTCCTCACTTAACGTGCCCGAGGTATGGCTCTCCTCAAAGACGGGACCTCCATTTAACGTCCTATCCAAGGGACATCCCTAACTGAGGCTAGGTACTTATTTACACCTGAGTGAAGTGAGGAAATTAGTGTTAAGTGCCTTTCCCAAGGGCACAACATCGGGGTATATCGGTGATTTCGAACCAGGAACCTCTCGGTTATGGGCGAATCACCTGCTTGCGCCACATGATGCCACTCTTTACCACGAAGTAGAAACCACTGCAAAAAGCCGTTCTATTGTGTGACTGTAGCACTACTATCGTTTCAAACACAAACTCGAAACCATCATAAACACTTCATTTTCTCCCTACTGTGAACAGACTCATATACCATGAACACCAGTCGAGTAACCATTGAATTCTACTTCCTACAGTGTCTACCATCCCTCTTTTATCATCTATCCTTTAGTCTAACCATTTGACTGTTGGGGAACCACAGAATTCGAAGATCTGGCAACCAGTTTTCTCTACCCTTCTTGGTTTTTCCATTCTTAATGTTTCACTTACTACCATGCCTGTCCATTCTCTGATATTATCCTCCCATCTTTTCCGTTGCCTGCCCCTCTTTCTTCTTCCCTGGATGGTTCTTTGCATGATGGTTCATACACTTCAAAACATTGACTATTGTACATGAAGGATTATTCTGCCACCTGCCTCACCTACCTGGCTTTCATCTGTCAATCATCTCTATAAGAAAGCCATGGTTGCTTTCAAGACTATTGTGCATGCCCATACCTGATTGGAACTGATGTGGGGAACCACAGGGTTTTTTCTTGAGGCTGATCTCATGTGGCAATTTAAATTTTCACCTTTTGTCCAATGGAAACATTTCAGTGATCAAAATTGATGTTCTACCAGAGAACTTAATCTAAATGGTAAAGAGAGGAGTTGAAGAGGTTTTGCAAACTTATACCCTGGAATCCATTCGCCTCATACAATGAAAAAAATTGCTTTTCAGACCATTTGACATAATCAAACCTGTGGTTACCTTCATTATACCTACAACCTACATGTAGGAAGCCATGAATTTTCAAACAAACTACTCCTAAATAATCCGTGTATACTCTAGATACTCAGAAGCTGATTTTTGTTCTGTGTATGCTGACAACTTTGCTGTGTGCCTCTGTAGTCCCTGTCTCAGCTGAGGGTGGACGACACGCCTGTGGATGACCCCTCCCTAGCAGTGATGATCCAGAACAGTAGCGACTCCCTGGAACTTCTCAACATGACCAGCTGCCCACATGTATCTCCTAAAGGTACCCAAAAGAAACTGGATGTGTTGAGTTTGTAATTGTGAAATTACAGTCTGGTACATTAACATCAGGATGTTTTTGTGTTTTTGATGTGCTGGAATTGTCAGGATGCTAACAAGGCTGTATCAATTTAGGTATCCTGGCAGTGGCGGACCACTGTCAAAATCTGCGAGAGTTGGCCCTGAACTACACACTACTCAGTGATCAGTTACTTCTCACCTTGTCAAGGTATGTAAGTGCAATAAACATTGTGGGACAGTTTTGAGTGTGAAATTATTTTTGGCAAGTCTGATACAGGATGGCATGTGTCTTTTCCTACTTTTTGAAGTAGTTCTATTGTGTTAGAATACCTTAAGCTGGTGCTTTATCTAAGATGAAGTGGGTGTATTTGTTGTATGACACAGTAATGTCCTATATGACCATAATGTTGTTATTGTCCCTCCTAGGGAGGAGCATGCCACCCTAGAGCAGCTGCGGATCGACGTCATCAGCAGCGACCCCAACGAGATCATGCAGTTTCACCAGATCTCCAAGGACAGCTGGCAGTCGGTCGCCAAGCACTCGCCCAACCTGACGCTGGTCATGTACTTCTACGTGCACAATGATGAGGACTTTTTGCCCTTCTTCCAATGTGACACGCCGGTCACACACCTGTTCTTTGGTGCCTACGTCTCCAAATCAGCCTTGCGAAGAGTCGGGCTTCACTGCCCCAAGCTGATCGAACTAGTGGTCTGTGCAAACGGCACGCAGCCTCTAGACGACGAAGTGGTGTTGATTGCAAAATCGTGTAAGAATCTTCACTCCCTCGGGCTCGGGGAGTGCGAACTGTCCTGCAGTGCGTTCGTGGAGTTTGCCAAAATCCTCGGACCAAACCTGACAGAACTGAGTGTGATGGAGGAAGTGTTGGTTGGGGATAAGAACTTTGATACCTATGAGGCATATAGTGCAGTGTCTAAGTACATCGGGCGCTACTGGATGCCCGAGTACATGCCTGTAGTCTGAACTGCGACACAAATGATGAAAGATTCATCATACGGACACGAGTCCCCCCGTGCTGCCTATGGGGAAACTCATACTAGCACTTGCCCTGAATGAAGAAATGGCATATATCCAACTCACTATAGGAGGTCATCTGTTGCAGTAAGGAAGAGATGTGCCATCTCTTTATGCAGTGAAACTGTGTGCATATCTGTTGATTTTTCTGTACATAGCTTGTAAACAAAGAGGCAATGTCTTGTGTGTTTAAATGGGGATTTTGAAGTTCCTGTCTTTGCAGATGTGCCATCGTTTGTTGTGACTATTTTGTAAAAGGAAGAATTATAATTTAAGTGACACAACAAGGTAGCAATCCTCCTGAACTTAGTTTTACTTTGTGACATAACAGGTTGAAAAAAAAGGTATAAGTAGCAGCTAGGAACCACATTGATGTGATATAATCCAGTGCTTATTCTAATCAAAAAGTAATAACAAATCAACAGTGGCAAACATCTAAAAAAGCAGAATCACATCAGAGGTGGAAACAAAATGGTTGTAAGCTGTACCTTTATCTTTTGTATACTGATGGTGTTGTTCTAACTGTACTTCTCTTTAGGTTGTATGCCAAATTCTATTTGGCTGATTGTCACGAGGCCTGAATTATTTCAATTGCCAGCCACTACTGTTCCTCTGAATGGAGTATTTGTGTAGGGTGAGTTGGTGACCTTCAATCACCTCATGATTGGAATATTTAACCTTCTCCCTGCTGCCTAATGTCATCTCCAATACAAATTTGGATCTAAAGGGAAGCCTCAGCAGAAAGACGGTTAAATCCAGCTTTTGTTGGACAAATTAGCATATATGAGGAGTACAAGACAACTAGATGTGTTTAGGCTGTTTTTACAAAAATCAGTCAGTTCTGTTGTGGATGTTTCTCAGTAAAATTTGAAGGAATGGTGGATAGAGAGTTTCATATTCCAGAATTGTGGATGATCTTTATAACATTCGATCAAGACCTGCCAATCATAAGGTTCTGTACTCAGTTTTTTGTTGTTGTTGTTGTCTTCTGTACATGAAAGAAACTAAAAGAAAACAGGCTTTGACTTGACTTCACAAATCACTGATTCTATGGATGGTAAAGATTGGATAGCTGCTAGTGGTGAAATATCTGCAACAAGTTCCATTTCCCTATGATATGTACAGCTGTATTATCGTCTTTGCAAAGAGGTTTGTGATTGATATTTTTAAATGTTGACCTTCTTGAATGCTTTCAAAGACATAACCTGTACATATTTTTGTAGTCGACAATCCTGGTCCTTTGTAGTTTTGTCATATCTTGAAAAGAAGCGGGACAATAGAAGTGTCATGGAAGAGTTTGCAGTAGTTGATGTCGTGATGTGAACCAAACTTTCATAGTTTTATGGAGGAAAAGCCTGAAGTTTTGTCATTTCTTTGAGAGAAACTTTGGCGGAATAGTACCTGATGTATTGAAAGAGAAATTGGACCTATATGCGCTGAAGTTGGCTGATTTTGCTGTGGTAGGGTCCATTCCAAGTACCACCGCTCTTTATTGTGAACTTTTTAAGTACCTGTCAAAATTAAACAATCAAACATGCATTTGAAAATCAATTAAAAGGAAGAGATCACTTTCAAAAGGTTACCAAATAATCACTAATATATTCAACTTTTCATTTTTGAGTTTTTGAAATTTTTATAAACATTAAGACTTTCAAATCCTTTGTTCCAAATATGATCACAATTCACAAACATCGTTTATAGAATCTGCATGGTGACGTGGAATGGACTTGAGCATAGTTGTGTTATAGCAACATCTGGTGTCATCACAGCTGATAAAGATTTGTACTCAATGAATAGAAGTAAAACGTGGGTTTAATTACGTACAGAGGCAGGCCATCATGTATTTTTCAGAGATTTAAAGAGATATTATTATTAATATGTACATGTACGTGAGATTGTACAGATAATGGATTTCCTAAATGTTTATATATATAACTTAAAGGATTATACTTGTGTTCTTGTCAAGATAGACATCTTTCTCAGAGTGGGGACTCCTGAGGTTAAAACAACCACATTTTCTGATCTGTTGCTCACCTTTCCTTTGTAAATACTGGTCCTTGCAGGATAAAACGTATTGGGGTGATGCTACTTCGTAATTCATCAACCTAGCTGTGCTCAAAGTGAAAAAAATTGCATGTTCATAAACTGTATGCCCACATTGTGGCAAATTGCACATCTTGAAGTTGAGATCACCCTTGAGGGTAATATATATACACATGTACTTTATTTCACTTTGGATGTAAATGGTTACAGAAGATGCTTACAATAAAGGTCTTTGTGAAAAATTTCCAGTCTTACTGTTTGTGTTACTGAATATGATGATTTATCAGTGAGTGTTAGACTACACTTTCCTTTTCCAATCCAAATATTACTATGTGCTATCTATTCTCCAAAGACACCAAAAAGATGTTGATAGAAAACAATTTTCTGACCAGCTGGGCTTCTCTGACAACAGGTACTAGTTCAGATATGGTAATCTCCAAGCAGATCTACCAGTGGCAGGCAGTATCCATGGGCTGAAACAATATCCATTTATTTCAGCCCATGGATACTGGTGGCAGGGGATACTGCCTGTCACCGGTAGATCTGCTTGGAGATTGTGGTTATAGAGAAGCCAGGCAGCTCAGAAAAAAATCACTGGAGACTGTCTTGGAGAAAACATGCATAATAAGTTTAAGCTGTTAATTTCAAAGCTAGTCTTCTCTCCATTACATTTGATAACTTTTTTTAGATTGAAATCTGCATTGAATCTTTAAAAGATTACCCAGTACAATATATGAGAAATCCCAAGGTTGCCAACAGTAACTTTTCTTATCCCCTCCTTCAGGCTCCTTGGTACATGCATCAGGTGGGTTAATGGTTGGGGCAAACCTGACATCATGGCACTAGCACCATTTTGATATGCAGCAGCTTCTACCAAGTGCAAGTGCTCGAGCAATTGTTTATCAAATCAAAGGGTTTTAAGATTCTGGTCTATGAACTGTTATCTCTTACAAGTAGGAAAAACGATATGGAAGGAAACTTCCCTTATTCCTGCACTTTTGCAGGTCTGGGTTGGGATGTCCTGTTTTCATTTGACTGCATGATCATTGGGAATCAATAAAATCTTACAGGATCCTCAAGTTCTCATCTTATGTCACACAGTTTACTTTCCCTGTGCACAATATTCCCTGAATTGGGATCAAACTACAGGGCCAAGCAAAGGACAAGAAGTCCTGTCCCCACCAGTTTCATACAAATACTGCAGGGCAACTGCCTGCCTTGTGTTCTTTTCCCTAACATCAA